>CM028131.1:1230627500-1231877500 GCA_016271365.2 Neoceratodus forsteri | reverse complement strand
GTTCCTCAATGCGCTGCCAATTGGAGAAGCATGGCTCATTCATAGAGGGATCTTGTTTGCCCTTATGCAGATGGAGTGTCACTGTTAGGGAGGTGAACAGTTCTTTTGGGTGGGGGGGAAGAGATATCTGCTCATCATGCAGGTCCCCATGTAAAGCTAGTATTAGATAGAGATAGAGATTATGGTGGTGCGGTAGTGCCACAATAGTTAGGGTTGAGCAGGGGTTTCTACGATGAACCTCAAATTTTGCACTTTAATGTCTTCACAACCGTTCAACAAATTTGCACCAACATTTGCATGCAGGATCTTAGGGGGTAGTTCTCTTGACATGCCAAGTTTCATTCCAATTGGATGTGCAGATTCTGAGATACAGATAGTGAAAAACGTTTTAAAAATTGCTGGTTTTTGCTGGGTTTTTTTTGTCATCACCTAGTACCCAGATGATTTGTATTTTTTTTTCTAAAATTTTCAGGGTAGAACAGGCTTGGCCCACAGATGTGCCTTTCACTGATTTGGTGAAAAAATATTAATCTGTTCCAACGTGATGGATGATGCCTTCATCGGTGGGTCCTTGGATGACCGGCGCCAGCTCCATCTGGTTGTGGAATAGGCTCTTTTGGAGGTGGCATTGGAGCCTTCCTAGGGGGAGCCAGCTCCTTAGGTGGATTGGGAGGAGGGATCCTTTAGAGTCAGAGTTGGAGCCTCCTTATCCTTGAAATATGCCCACCAGGTCGCAAAAAGGGCGTTCGGGTCGGTAGTCGGGTTCTGAAGCAGAACCGGGGGAGCCGGCATCTGCAGGGCAGGCTTAGAGGACCCCAGAGCCAGTTCTTTTGGTGGTGGTAACCCTGGCATCAGTTCCACCAGCGTCGGGTTATCGGGCATTGGTCCTAAAGGTAAGGAACCATCCGGTGTTGGTCTAACCATAGCAGAAAGACCAGGTATCTGTCCCTTGGGCATCAGCTGTAGGGCAACATGGCCAGCCGGTGACTGTGAAGGGTTAGGGGATGACGTCCAAGGCATCGCCGGGGTCGACGTTAGGGTGGCCGGCATCAACAGAACAGGTGTGGGCTGATGCCGGTCTGGTGAAGCAGCCAGTGATGGCCTACAAGGAGAAGTCTGTTTCAGGGAGCTAGCTCCTGAGCGGGACAGAGACATCACTCTCATGGGGGAGGTGAGCATATGCCCCTGGCATCGCTTAGAGGCGTTGGTCCCTGACATCAGAACCAACTTAGCAGATGCCTTGACTGGGAGGACAATGGGTAAAGACCCGGCACCCGAAAAGGACCCGGTCGAGCCACCTGGCTGAGGATCTGACTGCTGAATGAGCCTGAGCTTCAGAATCTGAGAGGCTGGGGACAAAATCCCACGCCCCAAAGAACCACCACCTGAAACAGTAAGGAAAGCAGGTGGTTTAACCACTGGGAGCCTGGAGGGAGAGAGGGATGCTGAAGTGGAAAGGGCTGACCACCCACGGGAGGAAGACCCACGTTCAGTGCCCAAATGGCACAGGGACCTGGAGCGGGAAGCTGACCAGGGTTTGTCCCTGTAATTCTCCCAGTGTTTGTGCTTCCCCAAAGATGACTTCTCCTTGGCTGATGAAGAAGTGGAATCCCCAGAGGCTGGGAAAGAGGAGGTACTTTGATAAAGCTCCTTCTCCATAGCTTAAAGTTTTTGCTGCAGCAGGAAGGCTTTCAGGGTCTTCTGGCAGCAAAGCCGGGTGCACTGATTAAAATCCTGGGAGTGTTGGCAGGCCTCAGTGTCATGGTCCGGGCCTAGGCAAAGCAGACATGACAAATGGCCATCCTTGTGGGGAAGCTGCTTTCCACAAGCACACTTCATTCACCACCACTGCACTGAGGAAGAAGGAGAAGACATGCACAAAATACTGTAAATTTGGATGAAAAAGTAGAAAAAAATAAAGCGCAGGTAATTGCAAAGAAAATGGCAGTCAACTAAGCAGAAGGTGTCCGTGAAGATTTGAGCAGTGCAGGTTGACGGCTGGAAAAGAACTGAGGTTGGGCTGGGGAACCATAAATTTTATACCATAGGTGGATGTCGGGGGCAGGCCGACATCATGGGGTGGTCCCCATTGTATATTGCTAGCTAAAAGTTTTCCATGGAGCTTCAGTCCTAATGGTGTTACCTGCTGCAAGAGCCCCCTCTAAGTGAAATCAGTTTTTCCTGTTGCTGCCTGCAGGGTGGGGGTGTGGCATTAGGGTTGGGAACCCTAATGTCACATTTACCTACTTTTGTCAGTTTAACCCCAACTAATGCATTAACAAAGTTTTTTGAAAAGAATATATAGCTCTAGATATGCAGTAATTCATGTACACAAGTGGACAGGGCCAGCAAAGCAGATCCTATAAAGAACAACTAGTGTGCCTGAATATGTACTCACTGGAGGCCAGACACAAGAGGAGGCCATGAGAGAAATATGTAAATTTCTGAGGGGTATAAACAGGGTGAATAGTGAAGATCAGTTTGTTAGAAATAGGGACTCTGTCACAAGAGGGCACAACTGGAGGTTGGTGATAGGTAAATTCAGGTGGTATATGAGGAAGTTCTACATCATTGAGAGGGTGGCAGAGCTGTAGGAAAAAAAGGACCAGCTGAATTGATAGGGGCAGGTACCCTAACTGGGCTTAAACATGGCCGAGACTGAACAAGAGGATTCACAGTCCTGGGGTCTTGAGGAAAGGAAGGAGGCAACCCATCATAAAGCTAGGGAGTATTCTGAAAGATTGAAACTTGGTTGCCTGACACTGAAAATCCAGACAGTGAGATTCTGCCTACGGCAGAGTTTGTTATAATAATTAAGGGGATGGGGTGCAGGGAACAAAGCCCACTGAAACGTGAAAAACACATCTGCCACCACTGTTGGGATTTTCTCTGTCGGACTTGCGGCATTGGGATTATGACAGTCAGGCAACTGCCTGTCAGTCTTTTTTTTTTTTTTTTTACTTTCTATTTTTGCTCCCACCCTTGCCTCCTGCGCTTCGCCCCATTGGGAGATGCCTGGCCTCTGTCTCTGTTCCTTCCTGCTTGGATGCCTATGGTAGACCCCCCCCCATGTAGCCTTGGTTCCCCCCAAGGAGGACAAGGTGGGGGCCTGTACACCCCAAGCACTTGCATTTCGTTGTGGATACCAGTGGGACAGGCAGGGGATCTGGGCTGGTGCTCAGCCTTCATGGAGTGCAGAGGGCCATGTTTTTCCAGTTTCTCGGGCATGACATGCACCCCGACATCAAGGCAGAGCCCCGCCAATGTCCATCATGCCCCCCTCCTTACTATGGTCGGGCACTTGCTGCATCTCAGGCCTACACCTGAGGGCAGTCAAGCACCGAGCCGCATCCCCCTCCCCCGGAGAAGGCAAGTGGTCCTTGGATACTCAAGCCCTCTCCCCAGCTGCCTTCTGACTCCCCAGACACGTTTCTGAACCTGGGTCACCGGTGTTGTAAGCAGTAGTGCTACCGCTGCGCCAGCGGGCCAGCCCTAACTGCTTGTCAGTCTTTTGTAGTAAATCCTAATGCTAGGTCAGAGGGTAAAGTGATATAATATGGGCAGGCTCAATGGACCATCAGTCACTAGGTTTCAAAGATAAATCACAGTTTACTGTTAACACTGTGTTCTTTCTTATTCTGTATGTCTTTTGGTAAAACGGGATTCAGAATCCTAGCAATGCATTTGGTCTAAACACATTACCTTTTCTGACCATTCATTAATCTCTGGTATATGAACAGTCCATAACTAGCCTGCCCTACTGTACCTAGCAATAATCAAAATATATAACAATAAAACCTTGTTTTAATTAAAATAAAAACCTTTTCCGCTTTTGAAATACAAAACTCACAATAGGGTACAGATGTCTTTAAAATAAATGCACTTACCAGGTTCATTCCAAGGCAGTGGGCCTTTGTTACCAAATTCAAATAGTCTACCTAGCAATAACCTAACTAAAGGAAAATAAGCCCCCCAACAATAACAACATTTTAAAAAAAAGTAAATGCATTTCTCATTTTATAAGTGCAATAACCTACTCCAGGGCATGGGTTTCTTGAGAGTTAATTCTCTTGGCCTCATGCCTTCTAGTTCACCCGGGTATGCATTAATTCCCTAGAAATGAATGCCCTGTTGTGAGTTATTGCTTACTTTTATATCAGTTTACACTCTTTGGCTACACTGCGTGTTGCCAAGCACTGTAATGTACCCTGTCCATTATACTAGCCATGTACGTATTTTCATGTCTATACTTGTTACAAAACATGAAATTTAGTAAAGAAATTTTTAAAAAACTAAATAAAAAATTATTTAACTACTAAGGCTCAGGATTCTTTTTATTATTATTATTAACTACACTTTCTCTTCCCTGACTGGTTGACTTCAGCCACCCCTCTCTCCCAGCCATGTCACTCGCTGTCCCCAGGTGATACCTCTGACCAGATCACTGCCCCAGAGTTTGCCACCCTCCCATGACAGAGCCGCCCCCCCCCCAGTTCCCCAAGCCCAGTTACTGTTGGGTTGTGGTCACCAGCCCAGTGAGTAATATGGGGGAGAGAGAAAGAGAGAGACAACATCATGCTGCTTCAGGCTAGGGAGGCTTTTCTTCCCTGCAAGTCTCCTCCCCAAGTGCCTTGTGAGCTAGGACCAGGCTAGCATGCAGACGTCATAGTCAGGAGGCGCTCTTGCCATCCATCACGGTTCCACTGTACTGCCACCTGTGGTCACCCAGGTGGCACTGTCATAGCGCAGTACACAACCCTCCCTCTCTGAAGGAGATAAGAATCCTCTGGGTCACCAGCATCACGGGCTATAGGACTACCACGGTGCTGATGGGCAGGTCACTAGGCTCATGATTCTTCTACTGTATATGGCTTTAGGTTACATGTAGAAAACGTCATCCAGTTCTGGATGCTGCACTATGTCAATTACATAGAGACGTGAGAAAAGGTTCATAGAAGGGCCGTCATGATGATCAGAGATTTAGAAGAAATTATCTTTAAGCATAAGCTAAATATACGATGACCTCCTGGAGTATCGTCAACTAAGAAACTCCTGTAAGAGAGCCATACGTGCCACCAAATGTGAGTACTGGAGAACTGCCCTGCTTGCCTCAGCAAATAACCCCCGGCACTTCTGGAAAAAAATGTAAAAAACCTCGTCGGAGGGTCGGCCAAGAAACAACTCACTAACATGCTCATCGGGGGAACTAACTGTAATAATCCCCTAACCATCGCCACTTCTTTCAACCGCATGTTCTCAGACCTGCGGCTCCCCTCCCTCCCTCCCTCCCTACTCTCTGCCCCAAAACCTCTGAGTACCCCCATCCGCCCTTCTACCTTAAACGGATCACTGTTGGTGAGACTCAGGAACTCCTTGCTGGCCTCTCCCACCACACGGGAGCTGGCCATGACAGCCTAGAACCTAAGCTACTTAGCCTGGGGGCTCCTCTCCTCGCCCGACCGGTCGCTCACATCTTCAACACCTCATTTATCTCAGGGATCCTCCCTGACATATGGAAGGTTGCTAAGGTCGACCCTGTCCTTAAACATGGCGACCCAAAAGATGTCAATAATTATCGCCCCACTGCTATACTATCAGCCGCCTGCAAGCTTCTTGAAAAGGCGGTTGCTTCATAACTCTCTCACTACCTTCAGGGACATGATGTTCTATCCCCTGATGTTCTATCCCCCACCCAGCACAGTTTCAGAAAACGGCACAGCACATTGACTGCTCTGGCCGTGGTTACCTCCAAGATCCAGTCTGCGACTAACCAAGGCAAGTTGACCGGGGCCATATACGTTAATCTTTCTAAAGCCTTTGATCGGGTGGACCATCCCCTCCTCCTCTCCGCCCTGCACTCTCACGGATTCTCCCTTCATGCCCTTGACTGGTTCTCCAAAATAGGGGGTAGGCAGCAGTATACCTGCTTTAAATCGAACCCTCTCAACCCTCTCCCCAGTTAACAGCGGGGTACCCCACGGATCCATCCTTGGACCTATTTTGTTCTCCCTGTTCATTAACGATTTGCCCTCTGCCACTACCAATGGGCACCTAACTCTTTACGCTGATGACCTAGTCATCCTAGCCAGTTCACAGGATATCACCAGCATCAACTCCCAGCTCAACTCTGATTTCTCTCTCATCCAGAACTGGCTTGATGGCCACAAACTCACCATGAACCTGAAGAAAACTCAGGCCATGCTCTTTGGCTCCATGGCCAAAACCTCCTCCTGCACGATCCCCCTAAAAATCTATGGGTTGAATGACTCCCTCCTTCTGGTCATTGACTCTGTTAGGTACCTAGGAGTTACCCTTGATCCTCAACTGGATCTCTCCTCGCACATTCAGAATATTTGTAAAGCAACGAATGGCAAGCTCGGCCTAGCCTACAGAGCTAAAGACTGCCTCACCCCCGCAGCCCGGCTTGCTATAGCTAGGGGGATTCTCCTTCCCACACTCTCCTATGGGCTTGTTTCCTTTGCCCCTGTCCCGACCTCTAACTTTGCAAAATAGGACACCACCTACAACAACAGATGCCGCTTCGAACTGTCAGCTCCCCGCCTCACGCACCACTGTGAGCTCTACTCTCGACTGGAGTGGCTACCACCAGAAAAACTCCGGACCTACATCCTTGGCAACTTCATCGATAATACAGTTAGAACGGCCACTCCCGCCTCACTTGCCCTCCCCCTAAAACATGCCTCCCCTGTCTATCACCTCAGATTGTGTGCGACTCAGGCCCGTCTGGTCCCAAAGACCCGCACCCTCACAGATGATCGGGCATTCACTGTCCACGCGCTAAAAATGTGGAACTCCCTCCCAGCTTGTGTTCGCGTCTCCCCCTCCCACCCTTGCTACAACAACATATGCCGCTTCGCACTGTTGGCTCCCCGCCTCACGCACCACTGTGAGCTCTACTCTCGACTGGAGTGGCTACCACCAGAAAAACTCCGGACCTACATCCTTGGCAACTTCATCAATAATATAGTTAGAATGGCCACTCCTGCCTCACTCGCCCTCCCCCTTAAACATGCCTCCCCTGTCTACCACCTCAGATCGTGCGCGACTCAGGCCCATCTGGTCCCCAAGACCTGCACCCTCACAGGTGATCGAGCATTCACTGTCCACGCGCTAAAAATGTGGAACTCCCTCCCAGCTCATGTTCGCGCCTCCCCTTCCCACCCTTGCTTCAAATCATCCCTATGGAACTTCCTAAAAACTGCATCTACCTGCCTGTGTTCAGCATAAACCCAGCATCTCTCCCCACCCCGTCCCTCTTAGTGTCCCCGTGTGCAGTTTCTCCTAGTGCTGTTTCTCTACTTCAGTTACCCTCTTCAGGCACTTATCACCCCAGGTGGAGTGGCGTTATTGCTCTTAATCATTATCCGTCTCCTGTCTGGCACTGAGTCTTCTCTCTCACTATAGGCGTTTAGGTCAGGCTAAAGCATACATATGTTCTCCTAACAATTTTGATGTTTTGCTCCCGCTTGTGTTGTTCTTGATGCAAATTCCTAGCTGTTATTTGATGTTATCCTACCTCCCAATGCTGTCATGCCTATCTGTTATTTGATTGCTCTCAGTCCAGCTTTGAGCCTGTCTGTTCCATAAGCTGTATGACCCACTGTCAGAGCATATGGCTCCTGTATGTAACCTCTACTGTATTACCCACTGTCGGAGCATGTTGCGCCTGTATGTAACACATGGCTCCTGTATGTAACCTCTACTGTATTACCCACTGTCGGAGCATGTTGCTCCTGTATGTAACACATGGCTCCTGTATGTAACCTCTACCCTGTATCTTGTTCTCATGGATACCGTGCAACTCTCCCAGGTCGCTCCTGAAAATAGGCACTTTGCTGTCTAGTGTGCTTACCTGGTTAACAAAAGCAAATAAAATAAATAAAGACTGAACTAATTTAGAATAAGTGCACCACGGGCACACTCAAAACTTGGGTGTGGTAAGTTGAGGGAACTGAGAGAACACTACTTTATTCAACCCTGTTTGTGAAGCTGGGGGTGGGGGGTGCAATAGACCTGCCATGTCTTACAACCATTAATTACTATGTCTAGGACAGTCAGTCAGCACAGCACTAAGGCTACTGCTCATGACACTGGTAACAACCACAGGTCATCAGTGGCCAGCCAGGAGAGGGAAGATTGAGTGTCACAGGGATAGCTTTCCCCCATTGGTGTGGGGGACTCTGCATCTCACTGAGAGACTGCCACAGGTGAAGGCCAGGCGGTAGCATACACAAGCCCATCAGAAGGAGAATGGCTGCCAACTCAGATGCCAGCACATATGTGTTCCAAAGCACACATGTGTGTGCATCACTGCATGCTAGTGCCTTGGGAGAAAAAACTGTAGGAAAATGTCCAGGTCCAGTCAGGCACCCCCACAGTCATTACATGACCGACATGCAGCCCACCCTCCACCATATGTAGTCCTGGGTAAGTGGTGGACAATTGGTAAGTCTACTAGGTCAGTAACTGGGCTAGGGAGGAGTGCCTCAGGATCAAAGAATGGAAGAGAAAAAAAAACAAAGTAGGGGAAAAAAATAGTACTATGTCTAACTATAATTCTTCCTTATCACCCCATCAGTCATCTAGATGCATGGGAGCACCAATTTCAATGCTGTTTTTTTTATTTGTGTGTGTGTTTGGTTAAAATGTGTTGACCAAAGAGGCACAGTGAGCTGCAGCTCATTTCCAGGTGCAACGGGGGTTGCAAAGGAAAATATACAGTAAACAACAGCAGGGAGCCACAGAGATCAGTCCTGGGCCCTATGGTCTTTCACATACTCATGTGACTTGAGCTCTGTTTACGTTGGTCATTTTTACACTGGTATAGACGGTTTAGAGAACTAAACCAGTGAACATCTGTGAATGTAAACTGAGCAGGCATCAAATTGGTGTGGCTCTTCTGCTCCTCTCCCAGACAGAGGAGCTGAACTGGTGTGAGTATTCCTAAGTGTAATGAAACATAGAAACACAGAAACATAGAATCTGACAGTAGATAAGGACCGCATGGCCCACCTAGTCTGCCCATTCCCCTACCTAACGGATAAGCTGCAGATCCTAGTTAACCAACAGCCTACTTCCTCCTACCCCCCACTAATATAGTGTCAGTGGTGGCCACATCACACCTCAGTGCCCAAGGGTAATTTCAGCACCACAGTGTACCAGGGCACTCCTTGCAGGAGGGGTCCCACAATGTAGTTTGCAAGACACTGGTATGACACCGGGATGGAAGCCTGCGTCCCTAAGAGGTATATACCACTGGCTGCAAAAATGACCAGGGGCAGACAGACACCAGTGACAGCTTGGTCTGGGTAAATGGTGCCATAGTGAAAGACATACAGGGCAAGATCTGCCTTTGCGCAGACAATACCACGATCTATGCAAGGGTGGACACTAAAGAGGGGATTATGGAACTAAAGGAGCACCTAGGTAAGCTGGTAAAATGGTCTGAAATCTAGCACCTGAACTTTTTTTCTTTAAAGTAAAATAATGCACATCAGAGAAAGTAAGTGTAATCTGCTGCAGTCCAACAGCTGGGTATTAAGTACATCTCCACGTGTAAAGGATATGTGAAACCTTAAATATTGTTATAATTGTGGTGAAAATCTATATTTGAACTCAAGCTAGATTGTATAAACTGCACATTCTCCAAGCTGTAACCCAATCCTGCAACAGATAGAGTCCATTGTAAATGAGTCCTTGACTTAATGGTGTATCCATGTCTCATAAGTAAAACAGAGAACAATACATGGGTGGGTGTGTATAACTAGAATTTTACATGCACACCCAAGAGGTGTGAGATGCTACACGAACCCCAAGAGTGAAGCTCATGGGGTTTATAAAAATATCCCACACAGAGGATGAGTGTGTGAAGTTCTGATACACCATTTTTATGTTTGCTTGCACAAGAAACATCTTGTGGAAGTAGCAGGTTTCAGAGGGGTGTCAGTGTTGTGGCGGATGCTGGCAGTGCTTTTTTGGGCTCGTCTGTTCAGCATCAATTAGTGAGCATGCTGTCTATGACAGCAGTTTTAAAGTGTGGCACCAACTTGAAACAAATCCGCCACTGCGATCAGGGAGTGCCCTGTCATTGCAGTATCAGCTCCTCCTTCACCTGTTAACAGTCTGCATGCAAGCAGATCAGAGAGACCGAGAACTGAGTGATTAGCAGTGAGGGAGCCACAGCAGGGGACAGTCCAGAGAAAGAGCCAGTGAGGAGAGCGCACCAAGTCCCGACTGACTGAGGGTACAGCAAGCAAGCGAGTGGCAGTGGCAGAAACTTTGGCAGCTGGCGGCATTGGCAAAAGGAATCCTCAAAAAAGAGCCATGATCTAATCCTCACTATTTTTTTTCTAGTCCTTTTGCTGCTTGCTGCCAAGTTTGTCCCCCGCTATCTTTACTGTGGCTCAGGCTGCTAAGTTCTGGACGGGACGGAGCAGAGGAGCAGCTGAAGAGCGAGAGTGTGACCCAGTCAAGAGGGAGAGCTGTCTGAAGTTACAAGAAGACCGCACCGGACCACACTTTAAAAAAGAGCTGAGTGAGAGAGTGAGCCCACACTGCCAGACGAGCCCTGAGCTGAGCACATGGAGACTGAAAAACGAAGAGGGCAGAAGAAGGCTGCAGTAGGTTTGGGTCTCTCACTCTGACTCTCCATCCGGTCCAATTCACTGATCCAGTCAGTGCATCTGACTGATTCCACTGTCTCTCCAGTTCCAAAAGCTCCCTGCCACAGACTGTGTGGCACACTGGGAGCCCACCCTAGTGTGCCTCCATTTACTGGAAAGCTGACCACATCGGCATGTTCCTGCCCCCGCCCTACCCCCATTGTGTGGCACACTGGAAGCCTACTCCAGTGTGGCCAACATCATGCCCCTCCCAAAAAAAATGACAGTGCCAATGTTCATGAGGTGGGGTCCCAAAAAAGCCTATCTGGCAAATTTGATAGAAAAATTCCCAAAAATGACACTGATACGAGTGTGAGTTGTGCAGTTTCCACGCACACTCTTAACTATGACAATTGTTAATATTTTCACTCCAGATTTTCAACATTGCCATTTTTTCACACCGCTTTATGAACAGTACAGCTGTCATTTTTCACATCCTGCACGAAATGTGTTTTCTCGCATGTGGTGCACAATGGCGCAGTCACTGTGCGAAATCAATGTTCAGGACACATTAAAAGAAACACAGTGACACTGTTCATGAGCAGAGGTCCCAAAATTAATATGTTGAAAATTTGGTTAAAAATATCCCCAAAATAATTGCATTATGGGGGTGTGTTGCGAAGTTTTTATGCACACTCGTGACTTTACCAATTTTTCATATTTTCACTCCAGATTTTCAACATTGACATTGTTTTTTTACACCTCTTCATGAACAGTACAGCTGTAATTTTTCACATCCTGCACAAAATGTGTTTTCGCACCTGTGGCACCGAATGGCACACTCACTGTGCGAAATCACCTTTTGGCACTGAGTAACAAAATGATACTGCCACTGTGCAAGAGGTGGGCTCCCAAAAAGCCCAATGCTGAAAATTTGGAGCAAAAATACCAACAAACACCCAGGGTGTTAGGGTTTCCAACCATAATGCCCATCCTGTACAGACTGATGGGCATCGGGGGGGGGGGGGACTTGGAGTTGTCGGCCGTAATGCTCAACCCATTCCACCCCCACCCCCACCCTGCAGCCACTGATAGGCATCGAGGTGTGCTTTGGGGACTTTGGCCATAACAGTCACCCCATTCTCTTATACTGCACCCATCTCAGCTTATTTCCTTTTGAAATGGGGTGAGCGTAAGGGCCAAAGACCTCAAGGCACACTGCAACACCTGTCGGTGTCTGCAGCATGGGGTGAGGTGGAATGGCGTGAGTGTTATGGCCGACGACCCAAAGGGACACCCCCAATGTCTGTCAGTCTCTGCAGGGTGGGGGTTGATGTTACTTCAGTATTTCACCACCATTCCTATTATGCATCTCTCTCTACCTCCTGCAGTACCAATGCCAATACCAGCAAGCAAACATTAGGCATTGACAAATGCTTGTTAATTACTGCAGCAGTGTGTGACAAATGCTTGCACCACTTATAGTATAAGCTTGACTGACAAGGAGTGATTACACTTGCCTGGTTGTAATGCATTTTTACAAACCAGCTATCCGAGCATTAAAAATGCTCATGAGAGATTATATTAGAAGCATCATCATTATCATCAAGAACGACAGGGCGCAATACTTAGTGGAAGTAGTGGTAATAGAAACCAGCAAAGGAGAAAGACATTGGGGTTATAACAATAATAATTAAAAGAAAAAAAAAAACAAAAAACTGAAATCCACAGCACACTGCAACAAATCCATGGGAAAAGCAAACACGATGCTGGGGTATAAAGGGAGGGGAAGTTAGCAGCAGAAGCTGGGAAGAGAGCCTCCTGCTGGACAGATAATCAGTTAAACTGAATCTGGAACACTGTACAACGTTCTAGAGTCCACACTTGCAGAAGGACTGCGAGAAGGTGGAGGCAGTACAGCAGGGGTCAACCTTAACTTTTGTTTGCACTAGTCAGCCGGACAAGTTGATTAAAAATTGCACTAGCCCACAGATGGTTACACTAGCCCACAGTAATGGTAAATTTTGATCGGTTATACAGGAAAGATGCACGCCAAGAAATACTCTAATTATTGCATATTTATTCTGCTCCCACATTGCTTCCTGCCACAGCAAAAAAAGACTGCAAAACAATCACATGCAGTGTGCACCCCCACTGTTTTTTCAGCATGTGCCCCTTGCTTCCTCTTCCTTCACCCCCTCCCCACCAAACTAGAGGATACCATAATAGCAAATGTCCAGTCAAGCAGTTCTAGCTCTGCACACACAATAGCCAAGATCGTCATGCACCTCACCACAGTCCCACCCTGACCTGCAGGGCAATGTACAGAGTCAGGCAGAGAAAGACACTCTCATCCCAGACCCTGAGATTACCAGGCCTGCACTTCTGGAAGTTTTCTTGCACTGCAAAGTGAGGCACAAAAGTTTTGATTTAACATGCTCTGCCCAACAACAGATTTTTCATAACAGTGTCCTTTCATCAGTCAAAGGGGAATCAGTATACAGGCATGATGCTGTACTACCTCTCTTTCCATATAGGATGATATATGCATACCAGGAATACCTTTTTAACCTTTCAAATTATATATTTTTCTAAGGTTTTGCTTTGTATTTAGGGTGAAATGACATGCTGGGTGGGACTGCATGGATGGCATTGACTGGTGCGATCCATTAAGAGGAGCTGTGGACCCCTACACCAGTCAGTAATGGCAGCTACTGTATGGGGCTGAGAATTAAGCAGAGAACTAGTGACACCACTGACTATCCTTTATAACAAATCATGGGAGGATGGTGTGGTACCTGAGGACTGGAAGAAGGCTGATGTGATTCCCCTTCACAAAAGTGGGAGCAAGACAGAAGCAGGAAACTACAGACCTGTCAGTTTGACCTCTGTGGTAGGGAAAGTGATGGAATCACTTCTGAAGGAAAGAATTGTTAAGTACCTAGAGGCCAGTGGGGCACGGGACCCAAGGCAGCATGGGTTCACAGCGGGAAGGTCATGTCAGACGAATCTAATTGATTTCTTTGACTGGGTGACCAAAGTAGCGAACCAGGGTGGGGCTGTGGACATGCCTCACGTGAGACTTTGCAATGCATTTGACACAGTCCCACACAAAAGATTAGTAGTCAAATTAACCAGCCTTGGAGTGGGTCCCAGGGTGGTAGCCTGGGTAAAACATTGGTTGAACAACAGGACACAGAAGGTAATTGTAAATGGAGTCCACTCTGAAGAAAGAGGAGTTACTAGTGGGGTACCGCAGGGTTCAGTACTGGATCCAGTCTTTTTAATGTCTTTATAAGTGACATTGCAGAGGGACTGGAAGGAAAAGTATGCCTCTTTGCAGATGACACAAAGATCTGCAACAGGGTTGATATACAAGGAGGCATGAAAAGATGAGAAGGGACTTGTAAGGTTGGAGGAATGGTCAGAAGTATGGCAGCTTGGATTCAATGCAAAGAAGGGCAAAGTAATGCACCTGGGAAACAAAACCCAGGGAAGATTACACAATGGGGGGGGGGGGAGGTAGCAACAAAAATGGAAAGGGACCTGGGGGTAATCATATCAGATGACCTTAAGGTTTGGCAAGCAATGTGAGGAAGGCGGTAGGGAGGGTTGGGGGGATACTGGGATGCATAGGGAGAGGCATCACCTGCAGAAAACAGGAAGTTGTTATCCCCCTTTACAGACAGTTGGTGAGACCCCATCTGGAGTACTGTGTCCAGTTCTGGAGACATCATCTCCGCAAGGACATAGACAGGATGGAGGCAGTTCAGAGGAGGGCAACTAAAATGGTGCAGGGTCTGCAAGAGAAGCCATACAAGGAGAGGCTAAAGCTTAATATGTATACACTTGAGGAAAGGAGGGAGAGGGGGGACATGATAGAAACGTTTAAGTACCTCAGTGGAATCAACAAAGTCCAAGAGGGTAGCATCTTTCAGAAAAAGAGATGTGCAAGAACAAGAGGACACAATTTGAAGGCGGGGGGATGGCTCAGGGGCAATGTGAAGAAGTATTTTTTCACAGAGAGGGTGGTGGACGCATGGAACAGCCTTCCTGAGGAGGTTGTGGGGTCTAAAACTGTAGGAGAAGTCAAGAATGCATGGGACAGACATAAGGACATTTTTGTGGGGGGTAGGAAGAAATAGGCTGTTGGGTAAATAGGATCTACAGCTTATCTTCTAGGTAGGGAAATGGGAAGACTAGGTGGGCCAAGCAGTCCTTATCAGCCATCAAAGTCTATGTTTCTATGGATGACCACTTCAGAATCTACCTAGTCTGCAGTGGTGTTCAGAGAAAGTATAGAGTGGACAGACCACCTGGCTGGACTATATATACATCATAGCATTCTGTCATTGCAGTGCTTGATACAGACACTCAAAAGGTTGGGAGATGAGGCACACTGGTCTTAATATTGTGGGACAAATCAAAGACAAGTTCAGCAAACTGGAAGCTAGTGACTTAACCACTCTACCTTTGATCCCAGCATGCACACTAGCTGAATGTCCTAACAACTGAGTGATAATGACTCGCATCAAGTCTTTTGTTGGATACCCCTCTTGAACTCTCAGATAACTGCAACTCTTAATGAGCTGCTAATCATACCAGGACTCCTGGAACACTGAGGGAGATTAGCAAAAGGACTATAGCCTGTTAAAGCAGGGACTTTTTTTAACTTCATTAACAGCCATAAAAAACCTGCACTAGTCAAGACGGACAAGTAGAAGGTTAGTTGCACTTGCCCTGGCCAATTTGCACTAGCTTCAGGGCTAGTAAAACAATGTTAAGGTTGAACCTTGCAGTACAGCGAACGGTGAGTAAAGTGACCCAGGGCATGGGGGAAAAGACATACGAGGAGAGAATGCAAGCCCTCAACATGTACACCCCTGAGACTAGTAGGAAGAGGGTGTGTGAGTATGACAGATACTTGTCACTTCTTTTACCTGAAAGAGTGGTGGACAAGGGGGACAAATTGCCTGAGGGAGTGGTTAAGGTCACATCAGTGGGCAGTGTCAAGATGAGGTCTGACAGGCACATGGCCTTAGAAAGAGGGAAGGTGCAGTGGCAAAGGGGAGGGATGGTCATTAAGGCCCAAGTAATGTACCTGTAATAATGCTGTTTGGTCAGACTGGATGGGCTGCCAGGCCCTTATCTGCCATCACTTTCTAGGTTTGTGGTGTGCACGTTCAGTAGACAGGGTTGAAGTTTGAGCCCACAATAAATGGTGTGCTTAGCTAGCTGCAGGAACAGGGTTGATAGAAGTTCTTTCAATGTCAACCCTAGCTAAAAAACAACAATAACTTCCGAGATTGCTGTACCCACCCTCTTAACTTCAAAACAGCTGAGATTATGTAGGACTTGCTCTGCCAGTCACCACTGAAGCAAGAAACAATTTTTATTTTTAAATGGCGATTTTTAAAACATTTTGGTGCCATTAAATATAGTTGAAAATAGGTTCTGCCTGCCATATGACACACAAAAATATATTGTTGCTAAGATATTGGCGCAAGTGAATAAAAAGCCAGAGCTAGCCCTGTTATGATCAATACATTTGTCACGTCGAAATCTGCCTTCTGCAGCTCACTGCATAAGAGTTTACCATTATAAAAAAGTGTATTCAAAAGCTTCAGCTATTCCATAAACACACACACACACACACACACACACACACACACACACACTCTCTCTCTCTCTCTCTCTCTCGGTATGTTTTTCCAATCCTTGAAGATCTACATCAGTTACATTAGCAGAACAAACTTATTATAAAGACCCCTAAACAGCATGTTGCTGATATAATTACAGTGCCCCAAAATGGGGGAGGGGGGATTATTCACTATCTGCTACTGGACATCATTCCATTGAGTCTATAAATGAATCTTACATTGACTAGTGCTAGGAATTCCCATTACAGCATGTCCTTCATTTATGTAACTCACTACCCCTGGCTGGGGTCAGTGCTGCGAAAAGTTCCTTTGGCTAGCATTACTGTGCATGATGCGCAATGGTGGTATATTCCTACACATGCAGAGTACACTGAATAAGCAATACCTGTATGACTACACCCCTGAACTCAGCATGAAGCAAGGCACTAACAAGTGTGCACAGTCACAGAGCACAACACTTTGCTAGCCACTGAAGCGTATGCTACTGAATAGCATTACTGGATGGACAGCCCAAGTACAAAGTATCAGATAGCTAATCCCAAACATGCTAGTGCTATTGAGCAAATGTGCTATATTCCAACCTCACCAAGCAAATGAGCTCATTCCCCATTTAAGGTACTGTCATTACCAGGTCATTATGCCACAATTTCAGTCTCAAGAACAGAACTCTACTCCTTGGATTGTGGACAGGCCAGGCCATAGCCCAATGTAAACAGATGACTATTGGAGCTGAAGTACAACACAGTACTAAGCAGCACTGTAGCACATATACTTTTGTGCTGTGGTCAGAGCACAGTTCATGTCTTTCAATCATTCAAGTTTGTCAGTACATGTAGTATGATTGGGGTTTGTGGTACCAATCCCCATGATATTTGCAGATCTGGACATGCAAAATAATTTATCCAGCCCACAGTCACACAATCATCCTACTCACAGTGAAGACTATCACATACCAGCCTACATCTGTGCCTTTCCATGCATTCTGAACCTCAGAAATCATGCATGGGCTGTTTGATAATGTCCTCTGTCCTGCACATTAAGTTAAAATGTGCATTCAAGTGCGGCAATTTGTGCAGCGCAAAACTACGCTTAGCACTTTCACAATGCTCTGAATGTAGCTTAGTGCACTGCATGAAGGCCCCCCCGCCCAACACTCATTTGTATGTGGACAATCCTTAATTTTGTGCTACCAGCAACCAAATTCACAGAGCGAAAACAGATGTTTCGAATATACGAAGCCCTGCACTAAGTCCAAACTCAGAATGCAAACCTCTGTTTGTGCCATACAAAGACAGGCCCGTAGTATTTTAAGGTCGGCGGGGACTCTAGGTCCATTATGCCCAAATTCACTTCATAAGTAGGGATGAATATGTATGCTGTGCAAAGCAGGACTAATTTATAGGGATTCCCTATTGACATTTATTTCAAACAGCATACGAGCAACACCTGTTTGACATTAAGTTGCACTGACTGGTCACTTTTTCAAATAATTTTTATTCAAATGTTTTTCAAATACTGTATCACATACTGAAAACAAATTACTGTGTGTGCATCTCAGTGTATAGACAGAAAAAGACAACCATTCAGAAAAGGAAAAAACGAAGGTGTTGGGGCAGAGGGAGGATAAAGCCAGGACACATGTAATGTCACAAAATGCATTTACCTATAGAACCACAGTCATCCAATAAGGTCATAAGAAAGTAAACAATACAACTCAAAGTACAGAATTGACATCATGTCGTCATGACATACAAGACCCATCTTTGCCATCTATTTTCAAAAAAGTGAGCTCTTATTACAAACGAAAACATACAATTTGCTACATGAAGTTCACAGTCACCAGCCAATCATTTATGAAAGTACCAAAGGTACTGAAAGGCATCAAACCTTTACAATGAAAACTGAAGAATGAAAACTAATACCAAGTAGTCGTACCAACCATTGCTTATGGACTGCTTTAGTAACTGGAAACCTCAAATATTTATTTATTTAGTTTTTGTTAACCAAGTAGTTGCACTAGCCAAACAAGCATTTGTCAATGCTAAATGTTTGCTTGCTGGCATTGACATTGTTAGTGCAGGAGTTAGAGAGATGCATAATAGGAATGGCAGTATTGAACTAACGCCAACCCCCATCCCCACCATGCAGAGACTGAAAGGCATTGGGGGGGGAGTGCCTTTGGGTCATCGGCCATTCCACCTCATCCCACCCTGCAGACAATGACATGTGTCGCAGTGTGCTTTGGGGTCTTCAGACCATATGCTCAACCCATTTCATAAGGAAATAAGCCAAGATTGGTTCAGTATAAGAGAATGGGGTGAACTTTACGGCTGAAGACCCCAAGGCACACCTTGATGCCTGTCAGTGGCTGTAGGGGTGGGGGTAGAATGCTGTGAGCATTACGGCAGATGAACTCAAGTCACACCCCTGACACTAGTCAGTCTCTACAGGGTGGGCGTTATGGTTGGAAACCTTAACGCCCTGGGTGTTTGTTGGTATTTTCACTCCAAATTTTCAAAATGGGCTTTTTTGGACCCTTACCTCATGAACATTGGCAATCATCATTTCATTACTCAATCCTGAAAGGTGATTTCGCACAGCAACTATGCCATTTGGTGCCACAGGTGCGGAAATGCATTTTAGGCAGGATGTGAAAAATAATAGCTGTACTGTTCATGAGGTGGTGTGGAAAAATGACAACGTTGAAAATCTGGAGTGAAAATATGAAAAAAATCACTTAATTGCGAGCGTGCATAGAAAATGCGCAATGCACGCCCGTAACGTGGTCATTTTTTGGGAATTTTTTCACCAAATTTTCAACATAGGCATTTTAGGACCTCTGCTCATGAACAGTATCACAGTGATTTTCTTAATCTGTCCCAAACACTGATTTCCCACAGCGACTGCGCTTATTCTGCACTGGACGTCTGAAAAACACATTTTGGCCAGGATGTAAAAATGACAGCTATACTGTTCACAAGGAGGTGTGAAAAATGACAATGTTGAAAATCTGGAGGAAAATATTACAAATTCATTGAAGCTACAAGCTGTGTGTGGTAACTGCACAACGACGTCGTAATATACATTTTTGAATTTTTTTCACCAAATTCTGTAACATAGGGCTTTTGAGCCCCCACTCGTGAACAGTGACACTGTTGTTTCATTAATCGGTCCTAAAAGGTGATTCCACGAGTGACCGTGAAATCACTTTGAGACCGAATAACGCCATGACAGTGACCGAATTCATGGGGAGGGGCCCCAAGAACCCCATGCTGAAAATTTGGTGCCAAAAGTCAAAAAATAGCGGAGATATCCACATAAGTTGGAAAAAAAAAAAAAAAAAAACATTTATGCCATTATACAGCTTACCAGCATTTCTTCAGTTCGCGTTTGGCTTTGAAGAGTGCAGACGTGTTCCCGGTCCACTGAAGAACATTGTGCCGGGCTCCGGAGGGAAGTATGGGGTGTAGGTATGTAGGGAGGTGGGGTACGAAGAGGGTGGGTGCGGGGGCAAGAGACTCAAACGAGGGACTGTATTTTATTTGTTTTGTTTTGTCTACAGGTTTTCTGTTTGTTTTGTTTTTGTTTTTAGACAATGTAGGACTTTTGGCATGCTGTGGTGGGGTCCCAGCGTGCCACCTAGAAGTTTATTTTGGGGGAGAGGAGGAGCTGATGGGGACTGGGCACCCCTGTCGGCCATACAGTGTGCTTTTGGGGGTGCATCAGCCGAGGAGGATTGGGCACCCCCTCAGCACACAACAAATGGGGGGGGCACATCATGCCAACAGGGATTGGGCTACCCCCATCGGCAAATAAACTGGAGAGAGGGCATGCCAACAGGGGGATTGGGCACCCCCATCTCTTCATCAGGGACTGTGAGAGATGACGGCTGTCCGTCAGCTTCCTGGGGACTGTGAGAGGCTGACGGAGAAGCAGTCACCATGTTTATTGAAAGAGGACACTAGACAATGCAGCTGTAATTGACTGCTGCAGTCAGGGACCACCCTGCAAACACAGCTGATTGTGTAGTGACGGGGCACTCCCTGATTGCAGCGGTCAATTTCTTTGAGCATAGTGGCATGCTCATTAACTGCCATCATTGACAGCATGCTCCTCTATTCACCGCAGCAGAGACAGTCCCAAAATGGACTGCTGCCATTCACCACAACACTGCCGTGCCTCCACCACCCGCTACTGAAGCAAGGTGTTTCTTGCGAACGCACAAGCAAACACAAAAATGACTATTTTCAGGCATGACCTGGGAGAGTACATACAAAATAGAGACACATACATTGCATAAGTACAGGTAAATTACATATGGATCAGATCAATCCTAGAGATAACATGTACAACCAAGTAACATGATATAAGGAAGACTAAATTACATCAAAATGGCATACAGTGCAGAGCTGGCAGTCAAAATAAAAGATACAAGAGTCTGAGATACATAGCTTAGCAAAAGTCCTATAGTGTGGTGAGCAGATAGAAAAGAAAGAGTTAGGAGGGAAACAGGGGTAAGAGAGGTGGACAAGCTGAGATTAAGCAGCAGATACATTAGCCAAGGTGTGTAAGGGAGGAAAGAGTTAGCCAGCAGGGATGGGGAAGGAAACAGAGTGGGGGATAGAGAGGAGTAAGGTGGTGGACTGTGGACATAGGAGGACATAGAGGTAGAAAGTAAGTTTAAGTGGGGTCAAAGCAAGTGCAGGGGTCCAAAATTCAAATCACAGAAACAATTAATGTAGCATGTTTGAAGGAGACATAAAATGAACAACATGGAAAAATGGACCTACTCTCAACTGTCACAGCACTGCCCCAACCCCCATTACAACACTGACCCACCCCATCATGACAACCACAGTACTGACCCCCAGCCCCCGAGAGTCACTGCACTGACCCCCACCTGACAAGCATAGTACTAACCCCACCCTCAACGTTCATGGATGGCACTGACCCCCACCTCCAACAGTCACAGTACTCGCTCCCACTCCCAGTCACAGCACCGACTCCCCACACTCAACAGGCACAGCACTGACCCACAACCCCAGTCTAAACACTGCAACCACCCAACAGTCACAGCACTGACCCCCCAAGTCACAGCAATGAATCCCCCACCCCCAACAGTCACAGCACTGACACCCCCACTCCCAACAGTCACAGTGCTGATGACTCCTGCCCCCAACACTCAAAATACCCACCAACAGTCACAGCACTTACCTCAACCCCAACCCCAACAGTCACATCACTGATCTCAGTCCCTGCCCCCAACAGTCATAGCACAGACTCTAAACAGTCAGAGCACTTCCCCCAACCAAAAGGCACAGCAGTGCCCCTACCCCAACAGATACAGAACTGACCACCCATCCAAGAGTCATAGCACTAACCCCATCTCTACAAGTAATGAGCCACATCCCAGCAGTCACAGCTCCAGCCCCATAAGTAACAGCACTGTCCCAGCCCAACAGACCCAGCACTGACCACAACCAGCAGTCAGAGCATGACCCTTCAAGTCATAGCAACTAGAGCTCCAGAACTTCCACGCCTATAGATTTAAATGTTTCTAACTCTTTGGAACTCAACTCCCAAACAAGAATGCAATAAATCCTTGCTAACCAGTATAGCAGTCTGTTAGTTACACTGCAGTTAGTGAGTTGCACAGCATGTTAATTAGCTCATCTGCACTGTCCTGGGTGGCCCTCCTTGCCAGCTGCCCCAACTTAAGGATCTGATACTTCCTTTGATGCTGCTGCCCAAGCTAGATAGAACCCAAATGACTGGCTTATACATTGGCCTAAACAACCCATGCACTTACCCTCTCATGACACTTCTGCTAACCCCCTTCTTATTCCCGCCAACGTCTTCCCTAAGTCAATCCCCTTATCTTTCCCAGTGTTTACTATCCAGACCTGTCACCTCTCCCTGGCCCCAAGCTCAGACTTCCATTTCTCTCTGCCAACTTGATGCATCATACTTCAATTCAATCTCTGATATAGGCACTTATGTAATCACGTATAGTTCTAGATGTGTAATCAAATATGTTATGCCACCCTCCTTGTGGCACATGTATGTACTGTCTCCTATGTAACACGTTTGTAATTAACCACACTGAACTATGTAACAATTGTTTGTATTGCTCTACTCCAAGTTCAACCTATGGATTGTTATATGTATACCCTCCTCCCTTGTACCCCCCCCCCCGGTCGCACCGTGAGACGAGCATCTTTTTGCTCAGTGTACCTCTCCTGGTGAAACATTTTCAACAAATAAATAAAACCCTGCTAGAACTCTGCCTCAGGAACCCCAAAAGGATACGTCTAAGGGAACCCAGAGCTTGGCTGCAGGGAATGGCTGGTGGCTCAGCAGCATGCTATTGCTGCTCATCCTCAGACTGGTGCTGGTGGAGGAGGAGGTCAGATCTGCCTAGAAGGATGTGTTCCAAGGTAAGGGGTAGTAAGTTCTGGGTGTCAGGGCAGGCAGGGTGATAATGGCTTAGGAAGAGTAATCTCGGCTGTCCTCTTGTTAATCTACATGTTGGCCAGGTCCCAGATGTCCCCCTGCAAGAATTTAGCATCGAGAAGTACCCTCAATCACATTGTGTAACCCCCCGTGAATCGGCGCAGCTCCCAGTGTATCATGCAGCCTCACTCCTGCGGATACTGCAGCCCAATGGTGTATCGGGCAGTCACCCCCTCACATTATGCAGTGCCCCCCAACCGGCTAGGAGAGGGCAGACATCAGGACTGGGATAAATTGATTTGCACACTGTAGTGGGTCTGGGCAGCTTCTGCATACTGTAGGATTTATGAAATGATAAGACATGAGGTAGCATCCCTTGAATTCTTTTGTGCTGCTAAGGTTCAGGCGTCTCCTGTCAAGATACAGAAGGACATTTGCCAAGTCTATTTCTGAAGTCCACTCTCAGCAAAGTAGGTGAAAAAAATTGCCCTCCTCTCTGTCTCAGTGTCCTTAATCCTTGTAGAGGCCACCCAGATGCTCCAATAGCCAGCCCTACATGCAGCAGGTGCAAGTGGATGGTCAGCCACACAACTCTAAAACAGAGGCAATTTCCTCAAAGGTCCAATCAGGTGCCCCCAACCCCTTTGCCAAACTGCACGCATAAAGTTGATAAAGGCATAGCTGCATCCCATACAAGCAGCACATTTACACTCATCATTAAGATTTAAGCATTTCAATTCACGGGGAACACTAATTAGGTCAAAGGCAACCAAGAATCAAAACTGGTAATGTCTGGCAAACTCATTCATCCAAACAATGAATTACTGGGGCCATGTGGTAGTGGTGGTGGGGGGCTAATGTACAGCAATTATCGGGGGCTGGTATTACAGCAATATTGCCCAGATTACTTTGCCCTGCCACAGTTCTTAATTTTTGTCTCCAACCTTTCAATTTCATCACTACCTGGCAGCCTCTACTAAATTCTACTTCTTGCAGAGCAGGTACTGGAAAAACAAGCCCAATCAAGAGCAGACATTTCCATATGTTGATGCAGCTCCATGCAAAGTCAACGGAGCAAACCTGGGCAAGTCACATAACTGATTGTCTACATGTCAATGGGGAATAGTTCCCTACACATCCTGCTGCAGAAATTCTGATAAACAAAAATTCTGATAAACAAAATGGTTACATTGATGAGAACAGGATCCAAAAACTTTGCTTGGTGCCTAAAAAGTGGAGACGTTATCCAGAGTCACAACCTCATGACCACTGTCACAGAGCCCACGCAAAATAAGGCAAGCATTCACAACCAAAGGTGCAAAACAAGACATGAATAAACTGGTCTTGTCCAGATTAACTGCTTCTGTCGTCAGTGTTGTTTAAAGACAACACCAAGACCTTTTAAGTTATACAGTACAAGCCAGTGGATAATTTAGTCAGAGCTTAAAATTCAGTATTTTTTCTCTCACTGATTTACATAACTTTGTAAACGTTGCTACCATTATTTGTGAATCTATGTTCTCTGCATAAGCACTTGTACATGCATGTTTTGGTAACCAGAACAGGGGATGCAAACAAATGTATTACTGTACATTCAGACCCTTGCTGCTCACTGTAGTAAGAATTTAGCATGTCAGATGCTAAATAATGTCAGTCCTGTTCTAATCATTATTTAAACTTTAAAAGCACCCTCAATCCCATATTTGCACAGTGCTGCTCATAGGAAGGACTCTTGTGGTGTTTTTTTTTTTTTTTTAATAGAATATGCTACAGTGGAGACCAAACAGTTCAAGCTGACATAAATCTAGAAGTTTAAAAGCCAAATCTTAAAAATGGAACAGTTCCAGACCTTCCTAGGTCCTAGTATCAATCAAGGTAAAATTCCAAATGCAGGGGGTACGATATCCCTTCATGAGTTTCTGTCATGAGAGCTAAACCCTAGGAACTAAGCTACTCAGAGGCTGATGAGTCTGTTTTAGTGTATATCTCACCAGAGACTCACCTAGAGAGATGGGAGGTCTCCCATGGATGACCCTGTAGATGGAGTAGAGAAAAAGCTGAAAATACATGTAATGCCAAACCAATAACCAGCGAGCAACATAGTTACTCCAACAGAGGTTTAATATATGGAGTTTCTCTCTGTACTTGTCATCCCTCACACAAGCATGCTGCATCTGATGGGCGTCTCAGTCTCATTACAGAACCAAGTTTTTTTTTATTAATTCATGATTTTTCTTACCAGAATTGCCACAGATACAACATCTCAATTTCACAAGGATCCAAATGAGGGATGTACTCAAACACACTCAACATGGTAGAAAACAGAACACGAGCTAAAGCAATTCAGGTAGAAAACAAATAATGGGAGCATTCAGTGATCAGTTTCCTTCTGAAGGTGGATGACAGTAGAAAGGCTACAAGATGAGGTGGAAATTTAAGGTCAAATCCACAAAGGAACCCTGGATACACGTGAAACACAAATATTGGGGGTGCTTACCTCTGCACCTACAGGTGTCGGCACCCATGTCAGCATTCACACTCTTTGGCTCCCCAGGATCCATGCATGGAGTGCGGAGCGTCTAAGGGCAAGTCAGGGAGAGGTGCCATGCTAGACAACAGGCATCTAATCAAATGTCCAAGACAACTCTGCAGCAGATCCCTTGCTCTGCACACAACAGGGGCAGGTGAGATATAATAGTTCTCCAAGGGCTGCCATATTCCCATTAGGAACACTGTTTTTGCCAGAGTGACCCTCTGCTCTCACTACCTGCATGAAGTGCTGGGGGCAGGTGGAGGACGGGCTGGCAGCCCCAAGAAATGTCCTGAAGCTGGGCAGAGGGAATGTAAGTACTACAGCAGCCCCTCAGACCATGTAGTCTTTACCCCTTCTGCATCACAGAGTTTCTTATACATGCCCCTGCTCCCTTACCCACCTCCAACATGGCTTCCCACATGGTGTGCAAGTGGCTTGGGATCATGTGTAGAGGGAGCGTACATCTAGGGTTGTGGATGTGTGGAGGTCTCCACATGTGCAGAGCAGGACCTCTGAGCACCAATAGCCCATGTATTTACCCCTATGTGGGTGTACATCCCTTTCTGGATCAGGCCCAAAGTCCAACAGTTATGAGCAAGGTATGCAAATGCATGCCTACTGCTATCATTCCACTGTGGCAAATCCAACCATCATTCCAGGAGTCTTTAGGCCTACGACATCAAATGGTCAAGCTTTTAACCCTATCAAGGTAACTACTCTTAACTGCAGCTAATTCTAAAAGTACAGCAAATTAAAATACTTAAACTCAGATGAAATAAGTGCATGGGTAGAGTAGTAGTACACTCTCATATCTTGTAAATGTTATTCGTTTCCTTGTCAACAGGCAACTATTTTTGTGCAGCTGTTGAGGATGTGTGTGTGTTTGTTTTAGTTTGTTTTCACTGTAAAAAACCAGCCCCTGTAACTAGCTGGGGGGGGGATGTCTCCATTTTCTGGCTGTTTAAATTTCATTGTACTTGAGAGCTGCATTAGCATGTGAGAACATGATGTGTTAGCACCCTTTAGACTCCACAGTATGCCGGTCTGCTTATTCAGAATTCAACAAAACAAGCTGCAGCAAGGTGTGAAATGCCACCTTTACCTTCAACTAGCTTTACAAACTGTGTTAGAGGTAATGCAGTTTTTTCCCCTTTAAATTGCATTCAATCTGTGTGTTTCTAGAGAGTTTTTTCAGGTTATGTGTACTTTCAGCACACACATACATACATGGTGTAAATGAGTGCAGCGGCATCATGTTCTCATATGCTAATGTAGCTCTCAGGGACAATGAGATTTCAACAACCAGAAAATGGAGACCCCAGCAGGCTAGTTAGAGGGGGCTGGTGTGAACAGTGAAAACAAACTAAAGCAAACACATTTCTCCCCAATAGCTACGCAAAAGTTGTTGTCTGTTGTCAAGGAAACAAATAACATTTAAAAGATATGAGGGTGTACTACTCCTTTAAGTGTTTCTGCATATAGCAGAAAAAGAAAATACCTTAATCTTATGGTTTCCTAAAATAGTTGCAAGAAATTTTACTTACAACTGTAATTAACTGTACTACTGCAAAATAGACAAGCTTGAAAATAACACCTGCATTCCCACTTTTCTTGTTGGACCAAACCATACCACCATGAAACAGAGTAACTGCAAGAGAAGTCATCCTATTCAGTGAATGGAGCAAGTTGGCCAACATTTCAATGTTCTCTGGCTTCTGCTTCTGGTAATTTAAAGTTTGCATTATTTCAGGTAAGCTTGTTTGGCAACATAGTCACAGTCAACTTTATTTATAAGGTGCCTAATCCCAGAGGCTGTAGGTGTCGTACAGATCATTAAAATAAATATTCCAACAATTAAAAATCACCAATATCCACATACAAAATAGGTAATCTGATTAATATCAGAGACTGTCTGAAGAAAGCTAAACTGGGATGGATAAACATGGTCATTATCTGTTACTATAGGACTCTATAAGATGGCACCCAAAGGCAGCATATAAATAACAAAGAGCATGCTACCTAGAACAGAACCCTGCAGAGCCTTCTGTGTCATTTAAACGTTTTTATAGGAACAACATGCCAACATATTAGGATACCAACCACAATCCCACAAGGCGACTTGCTATTTTTGTCCTTAATAATTTAATGGCAAAAAAATGCTTTAAATCTTGGACATGAAGTTTTCCTAGAGAAGACTGTTCCCTACAAACTGTAAGGAAATGCCAGCATCACAAATCAAGTAGTCCTGAAGGAATTAGGCCAGCAAATTAATTATCCACTGTCAATCTGAAAATGGAAAGATCTGGCACATCTGTTATGTCATTTTCATGCAATATACATGCTTTAAAAACATGAGCACAGAGCTCTAGCAGATGCATCTCCTGTATGTGGCCAAGTAGCACACACTACCCTCCTTAGGCCAGTAAACGGTGGTTGTTTTGCCCAATCTTTATTTTAAATGGAAACATTTTGCATTTTTCTGTGAAAGTTCTACCACCTTAAAAAAATTACAAATCTGGACTTCTGGTGACATCAAAGCCTGATTAACAGCTTAGGAGAGGCACTCACTTTCTTCCCTTTGCTCTCCACTTCCTGCCCTTCATCTGGTATACCACATAAGAAGCATCCGGTGGCAAAAAAGGTGAAGCCTCTTTCATTCGAGCTAGGCCTTGAAGATGCATGGTGGCATCTGTACGGCTCTACGTGAGGTTATACCTTTCACTCAGCAGCACACCAGATATGCTCCAGACGGGTCCTCTTCCTGCTCCCCGGGGAGTCTGTGACAAAGCTACATAGTTGTGTGATAGGCCCTATAGGCTTACAGGACCATGCCCCACTTCTCCTATGCATAGATTTGAACCTCCAGAGGAAGCCATCTTTCAGGAGAATGAATTGCGTCTCTGCTGCAGGATCAAGAGGTCCATAAAAAAAAACCCTCATTACATAATAGGCTGTACAAGAGAACTCTTCCCCCGATAGCTCACGTGGTATACTCTGGGATACAGTTTAAAGGCTATTTTGAGGGGAAAGTTGATTGCAACAGCAGCAAGTAGGAAAAGGAAAAGAGGGTAGATGCAGGCACACCTGGATGATATGATTTTGCAATTGGAGGGCCTGCAGCAAGTACAATTAAAACAGCAGAGAAGCAAAGGCCTAAAGAAAGAACTGAATTCGATATTAGACTATAAAGTGCAGAACTTAAAGTATCTTAGAGATACTATGAGGGGGTCTTAGAGCTCTTAAACTGTTAGCCTGTAGGTTGAGAACTAAAAAAAATGCCAGAGCACATATCCTAAACATACCACACCCAGGTACAGGGCCAAGAGTCACCACAATTGACCAGATCACAGAAACTTTTAAACAGTATTATGTGATCATGTATTAGGCTTGGCCAGGCCACACCCAAGCAATCACGGACACCTATCTATACCAGCTAAACCTATCACAACTAACCAGGGAACAAAACAACACGCTACTTGCCTCCCCATCAATACAAAATAAATACTTGAGGTAATAATGGGCAGCAAAACAGGAAAATGCCCAGGGTCCACTTGTTACAATGCAGAATTTTATAAGAGGCTCAAGGAAGATGTGTTTCCCTTATTACGGGGAGCCTACAGGGCAGCATTAGCTGGAGGAGTGGCACTGGCACCCTCTTGGAACTATGTGGTGGTATCTGTTATTCCAAAGCCCAGCAAGGACCCTGTATTATGTCCCTCATACCACCCTGTCTCCAAACTAAATGTCGACAAGTTCCTGACTTCTGTTTTGACCAGGAGATTGGAAGAGTGATCCCAGGACTGGGTGGTCAAGACCAAACGGGATGCGTATCAGGATGGTAAGCCCCAGATAATGTTTAAAGAATGCTGGGGGCCAGAAACCCAGGCCAAGTGTACACTGGGGAATGCTACAAGTCTCGATGGCTGAGAGGGACCTGGGGTGGTGGTGGTGGATGTCAAGATGAACACTCGGAGACTTGTAGGAGGGCAGCCGCCAAGGCCAACAGGATGCTGGGATGCATCGCTAGGGGGATCACCTCCAGAAGAAAGGAAGTGACACTCCCTCTGTATAACTGCTTGGTGAGGCCGCACCTAGAGTACTGCATGCAGTTTTGGAGGCCACACTTAAAAGAGGGACATTAAACTCCTGGAGAGGGTCCAGAGGAGGGCAACCAAAATGATTTGGGGCCTGAGGGACAGGACCTATGGGGAGAGGCTCGAAGAGCTAAATATGTACACACTGGAAGAGAGAAGGGACCGGGGGACATGATAGAGGTCTTCAGGTACATGAAGGGGGTAAATAGGGAAGGAGCAGTCAGAGTGATTCGAAGGAAGGAGGAGGGGGCAACTAGAGGGCATGGGTGGAAGCTGGAGGGGGGAAGATTCAGGGAAGAAAGGAGGAGGTGCTACTTCACTGAGAGGGTGGTGGAGCCATGGAATGCGCTGCCCAGGGGGCTGGTGGAGGCACAGACGGTGGAGGGGTTCAAGAGGGGGGGACAGGTCCAGGGGTAGGGTTCTGGAAGCAAAATCTAATGCAGCGAGAATATCCGGAACTGGGAAGGGAGAAGCCAGAGAAGGCGAGGGGGGCAGCAAGGTCAGCTCCCAGGGTGGGGGCTGACCAAACGAGCAGACATGAAAGACCATTAGGCCTATTCTGCTGGCATTTTAGTGTGTTAGTATGTTAGTATGACACATATCACTGACTGTGTCAATTATAGTAAGCAACCCACCAATAATTATGAGATGGATGCTGAAAAAGCATTTGATCAGTTGTACTAGAACTACCTATATCGGGTCCTTGCAGGTCAGGGTTCTCCTCAACCTTCCTTAATCACAAACAGATGATGTATAGGGTGCCACAGGCCTAAGTGAGAGCAAATGGTCACCCCTCTCGGGTATTTAAATTGGGTAGAGGAATCCGGCTAAGGTGTCCTTTGTCCCCCATTTCATTTGCTTTATATACAGAATCCTTAGGGCAGAGGATCAGGTTAGAACAAGAAGACTTGGGTCACAATCGGCAAGCACAGCACAAAACAGCATCTTATGCTGATGATGGGCTACTGTATTTGAAAACACCACAGGCCTCTTTAGACAAAGTAATGGAAATTGTCAGACAATTCTGCCTATATTTGGGCTACACCTTGAATGAGGCAAAAATAGAAGTTTTAACCCCAAATGTTAGCCACTCAATGGAAATGCTAAACAGACACCCCATGAAGTGGGGACTTCAAAAGTTTATTACAGACCCTAAAATACAACATCTCCAGATGGTCACTTCTCCCACTTCCATTCTACTCCAGGACACAGGCAACTAAGATGAATATCTTGCTCAGGTACTTGTATCTTTTTCCAGGGTGCCCTAGTGAAACTGACTCCATCATGGTTTAAGGGGGCACAAAACCACCTCCATAAATTCATCTGGGCCAATGCTAAATCCAGAGTACAAACTAAACTGCTCAGGGCTAAGTAGGAGTTGGTGATGGGCAGTGTCACAAATTCACTCAGCAGGTCAGGCCCGCTACCCCCAACGTGCCAACCTCTGACCGCAGTCTTGTGAACAGTGTAACAGACAAGGTAACCCTCTTGTCTGTTTTTGTGAGTTCGGATCAACCTTTGGTCTCAGTTCTGGAAGGATTCAAGCGGTAACCTCTTGCTAGCACACCCAATGCACAGGCTCAGATATATCTGTCTTCAGGGGGCCAGATACCTTTTGCCTACAGGCACCTAACCAGGTATTCAGAAATGAACCCTTAAAACTTAATAAAGACCTCAGATTTAAAATGCTTCTGTTTCCAGTTTGGTACCACCATACAAGCTATACGTCTGCTGAACCATAAATATTTCTTAGCAAAAGAAAGCAATTCAAAGATAGACCAGTTTTGCACTAAAATTAGAGTTTTTACTAAAATATATAATAATATGTCAAACATATAGGTACATCAGGGAGCGAAGGAAGACCAAGGGAGGGACAGTGAGGCTTAATAAAGGGGAGGGAGGGTGGACAGAGGGAGACTGTGAAAAGGTAGAGATACTAAAATATTTTTGCTCAGTATTTACAAATGAAAATGGGGAGGCACCTAAAACAAACAGTAGAAACACTCTGGATACAGAAGTTGATACCAGCCCATTTACAGAAGAAAGGGTTATGAAAGAACTCTTAAAACTGAAGGTGGACAAAGCAATGGGGCCTGATGGGATTCATCCCAGAATTCTAAAAGAACTAAGGGTAGAACTAGTGACACCACTGACTACCTCTTTAACAAATCATGGGAGGATGGGGTGGTACCAGAGGACTGGAGGAGGGCAGATGTGATTCCCCTTCACAAAAGTGGGAGCAAGGCAGAAGCAGGAAACTACAGACCTGTTAGTTTAACCTCAGTGATAGGGAAAATGATGGAATCACTTCTGAAGGAAAGAATTGTCGAGTATCTAGAGGCCAGAGGGGCACAGGACCCAAGGCAGCATGGATTCACAGTGGGAAGGTCATGCCAGACGAATCTGATAGATTTCTTTGACTGGGTGACCAAAGTAGTAGATCAGGGAGGGGCTGTGGACATGGCCTACCTAGACTTTAGCAAGGCATTTGACACAGTCCCACCCAAAAGATTAATATACAAGTTAGCCAGCCTGGGAGTGGGTCCCAAGATGACAGCCTAGGTAAAGAATTGGCTGGAGAACAGGACAGAGAGTAATAGTAAATGAAGTCCACTCTGAAGAAAGGGGGGTTACTAGTGGGGCACCGCAGGGTTCAGTATTAGGACCGGTCCTCTTCAATGTCTTCATAGGTGACATTGCAGAGGGACTGGAAGGAAAAGTATGTCTCTTTGCAGATGACACAAAGATCTGCAACAGAGTTGATGCACAAGGTGGGGTGGAAAGGATGAGAAGGGACTTGGCAAGGTTAGAGGAATGGTCAAATGTATAGCAGCTTAGATTCAATGCTAATGCAGCAAGGAGGGCTGGGGGGATACTGGGATGCATAGGGAGAGGCATCACCAGTAGAAAACAGGAAGTTATTATCCCTCTGTACAAACAGCTGGTCAGACCCCATCTGGAGTACTGTGTGCAGTTCTGGAGACCCAATCTCCGCAAAGACATAGACAGGATGGAAGCTGTCCAGAGGAGGGCAACTAAAATGGTGCAGGGTCTGCACCGGAAGACATATGAAGAGAGACTTAAGGAGCTTAATATGTATAGCCTCGAGGAAAGGAGGGAGAGGGGGGACATGATAGAACCTTTCAAGTACCTCAAGGGAATCAGCAAAGTCCAAGAGGGTAGCATCTTTCAAAAAAAGAGGTGTGCAAGAACAAGGGGGCACAATTTGAAGATGGGGGGGGCCGCTCAGAGGTAATTTAAGTAAGTATTTTTTCACAGAGAGGGTTGTGGATGCATGGAACGGTCCTCCGGAGGAGGTTGTGGAGTCAAAAACAGTGGTGGAATTCAAGCATGCATGGGACAGTCATAAGGCCATTCTAGGGGATTGGGGTAGGAAGAAGTAGGCTGCTGGTTAACTAGGATCTGCAGCTTATCCAGTAGGTAGAGAAATGGGCAGACTGGGTTGGCCAAGCAGTCCTTATCTGCCGTCAAATTCTACGTTTCTATGTTTCTATGAACTCATATCAAAAGACATACAAATATTTAAAACAAAATAAGGTTTAAAACAGTACAATTCCTACAACTATATTTAGATTTTGTCTAGCTTTCTAAATACCTGTTTTCAGTGCTCAGATGTTTCCTGAGTCAGTGTCAGATACAAATGCATCTCTATAGTGAAAGAGAATAATCTTTTCAAGCAGTATTGGCCAACCCCTTTTGGATGAAGTCATCCAGCCCTTCCTCTGGTCAAATATCTAACAAAAATATATTTTTATACAACCACAGGATGTAATTTTAGTAATCTATACTATACAGCTATACAGGATGTATTAATTCTGCAACCTTAGCATAACTCCAGTGTCAATGACACCTTTTTTGATCTCATGCTATACCCTCTTCACAGAGGCTTCATAGGGTCATTTACAACCTTACACCTCCTAGCTTCCCTTATTTTAACGTCATAAACCTGGTTTATGATTTCTCTCTTAACAAAATTAACTTAACAACTCTGTAATTAGCTCGGAGAAACAGGATCCTTAATAAAAGTCTTCCAGTAACACACTGTCTCTAAAAAGACTGAGTGTGTGATACAATGCTATCAGCAGTTGTCTTGCACTGCATCTGTCAGCTAAAATCTGGGGATGAGAGAAGTCATTCCTAGGGCATTTGAATTTTCAGCAGAGACATTAATACATTTTATATTAAAGCAATATAATACAGCACTCAGAACTGTCTGTCTACGACACAGGCAGTACCCTCCCTGGAGGTGTACTGGCTAGCAGCAGCACAGGTGAAATTAGCTCTATTATGGGGAAACCCACAGTATAAAAGCACACTGGAAGATGATGGAGCTGGGGGCTGCAGAAAAGGTCCCCCTGACTTCATTATTATAGGACAGTAATATTAGGAAAGTAGGAGGAGACACGCATTATGGGGCACTAAGGGTGACATCGAAGGCATGGGAGAAGTTTCACAGATACCCAAGGACCAAAATACAACAATGGCACTTCCGCTGGCTGGCATAGAATACAGCCTTCAACAACCCCCCGGGTCACATAGACCCTTAGTATAGGAGGCAAGATTAGGGTTCCATCATCTGGAACAGTGCATTCTGGAAAATGTAGTTAAAATTTTTGAGGACCTGAAGTCAGAGCTTGGCTGGAGAGCAGCAGATAGATTCAGGTATTTTCAAATTAGGGACTATGTTACCCATTAACAGAGAACTGAACAATGGATCTGCAGGATGATGAAATGGGCTATCCTTCATCAAACTTCTAGCTATACTACAACAAAAGGGGGCAATTTCAAACATATAGTAATTTATATTACAGCTTAAAGCTATGGTGGCGACTTTCCTGACAGAAAAATGGCAAAATGAGCCCCACTTTCAGCCAACACATAAGCATGGGAGCAGATATGGAAGGGCTTTTTTCATACATCTTCCTCTCTAAGATGGCACCAATTTGTTTGGAAAGTAAAAACAAGGTATTTTATTACACCAGTTGAATCAAAATGGGACTAAACCTCCATGGCGTTTCGTTGGAAGGACTGTGGTGAGTCACAGGGTACACAAAGTCACATATTGTGGTCTTGTGGAGTACTCAGGTCACACATGGAGGAGTGGTGAAAAGGTTACAGGACATATTTAATTTCGGAGAGACACCGAACTGTACAAACCTAGTGCTTGGGCTTAAACTACCCTCTCTGAAGGAAAAGGAGGCCATACTTTTGGCACATCTGCACTGCTGCAGCAGCAAAAGTCATAACGTGAAAATGGTTACAAAAAGAGCCTCTGACAGCAGAGGACTAGAACATGGTGATGGTGGAATAGCTGAAATGGAATGGATGATCTTCAGGATGCAGGACAGGGAGGAAGCATACGTTAACCAATGGACTAGATGGGAACTAGTGCAGGATGAAGGGGACATGGATATGGCACCAGAGGAAGACTGATGGGGCAAAGCAAACCCCAGGGTAAAGGATGGGACCACACTTAGGGCTGACTGAAAAACATATGGGATAGGGACCAAGCACTCAGACGGAGAGATACAATGGGACAGGAACATCAAGAATCTGTCTGTTAGGGGTGGAGACTAGATGCAAGTTCCACTTGTTTCTTCACTTGCATGTTCAGAGAACTATACCATATATAGTAAGAAATGGGCCAGTTCTCAATTCCTATACCTCCAAGTTCATGGTGTTTGCTTGTTAATATAACAAGTTATAAAAGATTACACTGGACAAGTGCAATGCTGCATGACCATATTATGTCTTTAATGTGGCGTAATATGTGACAGTTCTGTAGTTGTTACTATGGAGCTTTTCAATAAAGAGTATATTACAAAAAAAAAAAATAATTTACAAATTATAGATCTGCTATCTTCCATGGCAACAAGTGATAGCAAATGTCAACAAGAATTATTTACCAGATGTGACTTAGGGGTATTAGTAAATAACAAACTCATCGACTAGCCATTGTGCAAAAGTAACGCACACAGCTAATGGAATCATTACAAGAATAGAGCATAGCTTTGTCACAAGGACTGAACAATGCATCACCCCAATTTACCGTGCCTATGGGAGACCATATATGGATTATGGATCCCCCTTCTGGAGTCCTTATTTAAAAGGTGATATCTCAGGGGCAGAGAGGGTGCAGCGGCTAGTAACCAAATTGGTACCACCCCTTGCCACATTTGACTACAACAGAAGACTACAAGAAACAGGGCTACACTCCTTATACCAACGAAGAATACGAGGTGACATGTTATATCTATTCAAAATTGTGCAATCCCCTGAGCATATGAAACAGCATGGAATTACTTTTTCAACTAGGTGCATAGTACCGAGATGCCACAACAGGCAAATTACCATTCCCAAAGCTAAAACTGATAAAAGGGATAATTTTTTTACAATGAGATCAGCAAAATTATGGAACACTCTTCCCCAGGAATTGGTAAATAATATCAACATAAACCAGTTTAAATCTGGTTTTGACAGTTGGCTACTGGGGAACCGGTTCAAAATATAATTATAATGTCCCACAAGGTGGGGGACAATCTTGATGGGCCCAGGCCTACTTTTCTCCATAACAACCTAGTAATACAGGTACCTAGTAATATCTAGTAATTACAGTCAGTAACACACACACACACACAAAAACAACTTTCTTTTTAGTGGCCTTTAGACTTTATCATTATTCTACTATGCTTTCAGGAAATGAAATACGTTGTGTTACCAGACTGGAATTTACTTTATGTAACATGATGATAAGAGCCCTGTCCATCATTTAGCATCATCAAAATGCTCGTTTGGGCACAGTTATTGCTTGAAACTCTGAAGTTTACTGAATACAAGAGCGATTCACTACAAAAGCTTCTCTCTGTTTACAGTAATTTCTCTATGAAAACCTTTTTTGATCTGCTTGTTTAGACAGTGAGACAAGTAGCATCCTAGTGAGATTTAAATGTCCTGATCATATCAGCTATTCTTATGTAGATACACTGAAGGTGAAGTTATGCATTTCCCTGTGGGGACACACTGAGGGAATAGAAATGGTGGCTATACCTCACCTGAAATACGTGTTTCAAAACATTAATCGGAGGGCCATCAAATAAATGGTTTCTAGAAATGTCTGTGGAGAAAGGGCTAATTCAGGAGGGCTTGGGCCCATATGATAATGCCTAGAGAAGAGGGAAGCTATGGATGCCATGATCCCTATTAGTTCCTAGCCCAAAATGTGGCACGAATGTAGAAGGGGCCTTTGTAGGCATCCAGATCACTACATTTTACAGCAGATAGTTAATAGCCATAATTCTTTTTCCATTGCAAGATCTGCTGTTCTATCACAACCAGCTTAAAAACCAGAGTCATTTTTCTAAATATTTGTTTGATCTTATCCTGCACTTGTAACATGGCATTAAAGTGAATGGGGAAATGGGGAGGCGCAATTGGTCGAACTCGATCACATGGGCAAAGTGGGAGTGGGGATTAATCCAGCATACCCATCGTGTCCAAAACTGCAGTACCAGGACCACCCAGACAGGTAGGTAAGCAGCACCGGGGAGAGGTGACAATGAACTGGGAGAGAGACGCCAGTCTTGGGCAGGGAGCGGGCGACAAGCTAGGCAGCGCCGGAAACAGGAAGGGGAGAAGTGGGAGCTGCGCACAACAGGAATAGATAGGAGATGGGCACAGTAGCACCAGATGGAGCGGGCGACATCGGAGCTATCTCACGGCAGCAATCAGAAGTGACCGACCGAAAATGCAAATTTGTCAGCGATCTGCACACCATGGCGAGAGCACTCCACCACAAACCTCCAATGAGTGGTAGGACAGTAATACCCGCGTAGACCACAAAATAACTCTGACTAGCATGTGAGGTGCACAGTTGTGTTTATGTAACAGCAGTCAATGTTTTCACCACATTAGCATTTAAAGCTGTTCTGTAACAGGTTTTGCAAGTGCAGTGAAAACCTTATCCAAACAGAGTCCCTGTGTTATGTTGTTGTACTGATGGCAAATACATTCCTCACAACTTTGTACTTGCGCGGCCCATGTTACAAGCGCATTAAGCCACTCCGACGGTGGCATCTAATGCGATTAATGCATGGTTGGGCTTTTGTTCACCCTCCCAACCATGCATTAATCCAGCATTAGATGCCACCTTCGTCGTGGCTTAATGCTTACTTATTACATTAATTGGGAGGGCCAGTCTCCCTTGGATGCATGTCAATATTCATACTAATAACAAATGTAGGCTCTCATCTGCAGTAGAAACAATTTTGGCCTTAAAGGGACATTGACAACCTTTTCTGCATCACACTATTTCTAGTTAAATACCCACATTTTATGATTGCTTACCTTCTCTAAAACTCATTGAAGTTGCTGGTTGTTTTATCTGCCTCCTTGTTTAATGGGAACGATATGCATGCTAATGTATAGTTATAACCAGCCCTGTTTTGTTTCAAATCCTGAATTTATTCTTATTGCATACTTACTGAACAGTTAGAAACACCCCAATGGTACATTTCCCTCTCCTCAGTCTAAGTATACATTTCCATTCCTTGTTTTCTTTGTTTGGCATGAAGTATATGATGTACCAGAGCCTCGTTCCATAATTTTTATTTTATTTTATTGAAATCTAGGATTACAAATACTTTTGAGCCGGAACTGCTCGTTTACAAAGGTTCCACGTCGAAGGAATGGGGGACTACATACATACATACATACATACATACAAAGGTCGACATAATAATATATAGTTACACAATTAAAAGAAGCAAGAGACTGAGGCTTAGGAAATTCCAGTAATTCAATATGTGCCAAATGTTAGGCTAATACTGTGGTATTATGTAGTATGATATCTACATTCTATGTCGATGTCTGTTTGTACTGTCATATGTTAGTTTTGTTCCAATAAAATATTTGAACTACAAGAAACACCTCCAAATCAACAAAGTCCAAGAGGGTAACATCTTTCAAGAAAAAAGGTGTGCAAGAACAAGGGGGCACAATTTGAAGATGGGGGGGGGCTCAGAGGTAATGTAAGGAAGTATTTTTTCACAGAGAGGGTTGTGGATGCATGGAACGGCTTTCCGGAGGAGGTTGTGGAGTCAAAAACAGTGACTGAATTCAAGCATGCATGGGACAGCCATAAGGCAATTCTAGGGGGTTGGGGTAGAAAGCAGGCTGCTGGTTAACTAGGATCTGCAGCTTATCCATTAGGTAGGGAAACGGGCAGACTGGGTGGGCCAAGTGGTCCTTATCTGCCGTCAAATTCTATGTTTCTATGTAACAGTAGATCCCTCATAATGCGATAGCCTTCTCTATTTCCAGTGCATCATAAGTGGTTACAGTATACAAAGTATAGCCACTGAACTGTGTTGGGGGTGTTCCTAAGTCCTGGAAAGATGCAGTGGGAGATAAACAAGGAATGTAAACAAACCTGTTTTTGTGTGGTAACACCAATATGGTGGGCAGTCTGTCAGTTTTTAAAGGAAAAAGAAATCAGGATCAAACAACCAGCTACATCAGCAGTCTCTACAGAAGGTGACCAATCATAAAATGGGTATTTTAATCTAGCGACACTTTGAGGCCTAAGGTGTGTGTGTGGGGGGGGGGAGGGAGATGACAGTGACCCATTAAAGGATGTTGGTGGAATTTTATTGTGGGTAGGATTTTTCCATCATACCAGTCATTATGAAAGAGGATTTCAAAACTGTATTTATCCTACCTTATGCTATTTTGGATGTTCTAAACAACTAACTGCAGTATGTCAAATTCAAACCAACAAACTACAGCTTAGAATAGATCAGGAAAATAAGTTGATTGGTAAAAATACAAAATAATCTTACCCAAAATGTACAGATTTTGTCATATCATAAGAATAATTGAAACTCAATGGATAATTAGAAGAACTGTCTATTGATTTCTCAGAGAGTAGATAGAGGTTACAAAGAGTTGGAATAAATAAAGAGTGTACATTTCAGAAAACGAAAAATCCATGCAAAAGAAAATCGTGGACAGAGAGTATCTCACCCCATTGATTCTTAGTTAAAAAAAAAAAAAAAAAATTTGTTATACCCCAAAATGTTGGCATATTTGTGGTGGGATTGGTGATTTGGCCCACACGTTATGGGCATGCCCTCAGTTTACAAATGGTGAGAGAAACAGCAGAGCAAATATATTACTTGCGAAACAGTTCCCATTCATGCCCCAAGTCTACATTTTTAATAATTTGTTGTTTTCAAGTCTTAATAAGAAGCAGGAGAAGATTTTTTTGTATCTTTACTAGGGTTACTGAAAGAGTAATTTTAGAAACATGGAACACCCATAATTTCCCTGAGTTTAATTTGCACAACTAGTGGTATTCCATTAAGGAGACACTTTCTTATAGATTGATGCCATGGATATAAATGACGTCTGGTACATCATAGAAGGAACCTGTTAACATTCTTCCACCATAATTATGGATCTAACCCCCTATGTATTAACTATCTCTTCCCCCTTGAGATTGTCTTGACGTGTGTGCAGTTACATACATTTTTCATTATCAAATTGTATGCGGTTAAAATGTAATGCATGTGTTCTATGTATCTCTTGCTACATAAAAACAAAATTATAAATAGATATAGAAGGTGAAGGTAGAAAAAGACTTGCTGCCCATCCAGTCTGCCCTTGAAGTTTTCCATTATTTATGTATTTTCCCATAGTCCTACTGCCATACGGGACAAGATTTTCTCTCCCCTCCCTACCTCCTTCATCCTCCTAATTCCCTAAGTCAGTCCCATCAGATCTTGAACATGTTTACTGTACCGGCACCACACCTTAGGCAGATTAATCCATTGCTCCACCACTCTCTCAGTGAAGAAATACTTTCTGACATCCCTAATAAAACCCCTCCTCTTAGTTTCCAATCCTGCCCTCTCATAACAGCACTCTCATTCCTGGTGAACAGTTCCCTACTATCGACTTCATGTGTACCTCTCAGAAACTTCTATGCCTCTTTCATATCCCCTCTCTCCCTCCTGTCCACCTGCTGGTACTTATTGACATCAGCAAGACATTTGTCATATGTCTGGGCTTGCTGTCCCTGGATCATCCTGGTCATTCTCCCTCTGCATTGCCTCCAGCCTGTCCCTGGACTTCAGGTGCATGTTCCAGAACTGGACACAGTACACAAGATGTAGCCTCACTAGGGTCCTGTGCGGGTGAAAGATCACCTCTCCCCTTCTGTTGAAGTCTCTGCTTATACACTCCAACATCTTGTTTGTCTTGCTGTATACCCGAATGCAATGTGCAGAGATTTTGAGGGTGTCACTAATAAATTCTAGATCCCTCTTTTCCTCCATCTCTGCTAACTTCACACTCCAGCTAGTACTTCTTGCATGGGGTTTTCCTGCCAATTTGTATTACCTTGCATTTCTTGACACTGAAATACAGTATAACCACCAATTCTTTGACCATTTCCAGCTTTTTCAGATCTTGGTACAGTTCCCTGACCCTCTTGCCTCTTTATGCAACCACCTAGTTTAGTTTAGTGACATCAGCAAAAAGATGACCTGTCCTTTAATATTGTCCCCATGTTGCTAATAAACACATTGACTAGAACAGGCCCCAAGACTGACCCTTCTGGTACCCTACTAGTGACCCCTCTCTTCTCCAATTTTTGCCGGTTTATCAGAGCCCTTTGTTGTCTCTTCCCGAAATAGTTGTCTGCTGTCCTAGTCAGCCCATCTTCCTGTCTCAAATCTTCTATTTTCCTTAGTAGACTCCTATGTGGCACAGAGCCAATGGCCTTGATGAAGTCAAGGTACAGTACATCTAGAGCCTCAGCCTTGGTGACCCAGCCAAAGAAGACAACTAAACTGGTCTGACACAATCTTCTTGCTATAAACCCACGTTATTTGGTGTCCTGAAACCCATTTGTTTCCTGATATTCCATCATCTGTTCCTCGACTAGGGTCTCTATGAGCTTTCCCACAATCAAGATAAGGCGGACTGTCCTGCAGTTCCCTAGGACCTCCCAGTCCCCACCCCTGTGCAGCAGCATGACTGCACCTTTCTCCAGCGGCTTGGAACCTCCACCCCCCTGGTCTCAATGAGGCAGCCAAACAGATCTGTTAGGGGAGCAGGCAGTTCTGATTACAGCTTCCTCAGGACTCTTAGGTGAGGTCCTTCAGGTCCCAGTGCCCTGTGCACACTTGGTGCTGCCAGCCCCTTCCTTAATCTGTCCTATGTAATCTACACAGTCTCCATTCCTCTCACATCCCTCTCAGAAGCTTTTATGTGACTCTCCTGAATGGATCTCCCCTCTTGTACCATAAATACTGAATAGATATAATTATTCAGTACACCCTTTTTCAGTAACTGTCCAATTCCAATGGGACCTCACTGAAAATGAGCTTTGTTCAATTGAGTTTTATCCCTGAACAGGTTTTTCCTACGTGGTCCCCCGTTACTTGAACTCACTCCCCCTTGAAATACACCAGTCACCTAGCAATGCCTCATTTAAAAAGCGGCATCACTTTTTGCTTATTGAGAGTACACAGTGCAATTGTTTTAAACCACCCTAGATTCCTGACTCCCTACGCTATTACTGTCTCGGTGTCCTCCTCCAGTACTTATACCTCAGTTTCTACTGGTCTTACCACTTTCCTGCCCCACCTCTTACACATCCCCCCCCCACTTTCCTCCTGCTAGGTCTTACTACCTCAGTCCTTCCTACCTACTTGCTCCCTCTTTGGGGTCATATTCTTTATGTTATAGCCAGTTTTGTAGAATAGTGTTGATGTCTACATTGTTACACTGTTATATGTGCACTTACCTTTGCTATGCTTTGATATGTGAAATGTCTGTATTGTATCCTGGTTACACCAATTGCTCAAACCATTATCCATTTTTACTATATCTTTAAATGCTACAGTAAAATATGCACTTACTTTCACTTCTGATATAAAGTACATCGGAATATTTCTCCAGTCACCTCAAATTGCTCAAATTGTCATCCATTTTAACTGTATCCCTAATATGTTGTACTCCTATAATGTACTGTACCATCACTGTTTTTTCCTGTTGATGTTGTAATGGGGTTGTGCCTGAAAATAGTCACTTTTGTATCTAGTGCACTTACCTGGTTATCAGAAACTAAATAAATAAATGTTCTTTCTCACGAATAAAAGGTTTTACTACTACTACTTACTACACCCGCCTTCTGCTGGTCATCTTCTACCTGCCCCCTTCTTCCTTAATCCAGTTAATTTACCATTGTAAATTCACCCTTGTCTTCCTCTTCTCTTTAATGGATCTAAATAATCCTCCCCCCCAAACACACCTTTTATCCCCTTCACTATTCTTAGCTCTGTATCTGCCAGCCCATGACCTTCCGACCGCCTTTTTTTTCCCTCTTTCAGTTTCCCTGGACAGTCTTCCTGGAATAGTCTGCAAACAATGGGTGTTCAAAACCAGCGGAGAATAAGGATGGCAACTTGTGGATAACCATTTTAAAAGAAGCACTTTTATCATTTAAGGCATAGAAAGCAATACCAAAGCAGATTTAATATGGGGGGGAGTGGCAACTTACAAGAGAAAAGAACAGAATAAAATGGTATCGTTTTAACATTTTCACTGAAGGAGCTGGCTCAGTGGCATCGTGTTAGCGCTACTGCCTATCACACGGGTGACCAGAGACTGGGAGTGGCTTCAAGCAGCTGGGAGTTGGCCGGGGGGAGGGAGAGGACAAGTGTCACATGGACTGGAGGGGAAACTACACTTCCCATGACATGCCTGATACCCAGCTAAGCTGGGTATATAGTGGTCAAGAGGCCCTGGACGTGACTGGGACATTGACGGATGCTTCCATGTCACTGCACATGCATCCCAGGGGCTAATATTTGAGGGGAAAAACCCTGCCAGTCATCATGACTGACTGCCTCCTCACAGTCTCGGCACCACTGTCTGGACACCTACAGGATCATGCTGTGGGCATCCAGAAGGGGCAGGTGGTCAGATCAGGAAATAAACCCAATTGAAAAAAAAGATTTTTCACTGTAAAATTAACTTCTGTTTTAAGGTTTTTTTCATTTACTACTTGCCGTAACAGTGACTGCAAGAAGAGTGACCCTCGGGGGTTCCACTATTTCAGCTCATTTAAAGCACAAGAGGACAGAGTGGGATGGTCTCAAATCCTTTTAGTTCAGCTAATCTGTGAAATGCTTAATCGATTGCTTTAGAATAGTATGCACAGAAGGGCAGAGTTTTTCATTCCCACCTACCCCCACCATTAATATTGTTCTATTCTGGTTGTTGGTTACTGGTTAAATGTCCATAGTTGCTGTACTTGAATGTCATGTACCCCCATGCCTATATAATACTGCCAAGATGCACTCTGTTTCTCTTACTCAACTTCTATATGTTCGGATTCTCGTGGCATGGCTATACAGACAGTTATGTCTTTCAGACTAAACATTAAATCAATGTCTCATCTGCCTGTTCAGGTAAACAAACAAAACAAACATGGCACTTCTCAAAATGCATAGCGGAATGTCCCTTGGTGGCCTGCCCAAATTTCCCCCATTCGCTAAAACCTGCAACAGTTTAAAGAGCAAGTGCTTAGTAAGGATATATATCTTAACAAATCTAGATATGGGGCCTTTGGATGCCTCTGTGATCATTTTGCTTACTTTTATATGTTTCTGTAAGTACCTTTTCATCATTTTATTTGTATTTTGCCAACTACTAGTAAAAAAAAAACTCAAAACTCTTGTATTACGATGTCAGAAAAGTTTTACTGGTAGTGTATTTCGATGGAAACGGCAAACCCATTTTCTGCTTTTTATGGAGAAAAAACACTTTCTACCACTAAAATATGATTATTTAGTAGAAATGTGTGTTTTTTTTGGTAACCTGGGATTTTTTGTTATAATTTAGTCAGTGTCACTTTCTTCATAACCAGATTTTACATGGGAAGAAGAAAAGAGAAGCCAATTGCTGTTTTAAAAATTGTAAAATCATACCGACGTACCACGATAGTGCAAACATACAATGGCAAAGTTTTTGCTGAAAGTAGCACCTATTTCTTTTGAAAATGATAGAAAAACTACTCTATACAGTTTTTCACTGAAATTTATTTATTTAAAATTTGGTAACTGGGAAAGGCACACTGAGCCGAAGCTCATTTCCTGGTGCGATCTGGAGAAACAGGGAAACTATACAGACAAGGAATACAAAAAAGTCAGAGCAGTTCAGCAATACAGACTTGGGATACAAAATCAGAGCAGCTCAACAAAATGATACAAGTAACATCATAGGGGAAACATGAAATTATGTAGTAAGCTGGTTGTGCAAGTAGAAAACCAAAGATATTTTGTGGCAGCTTTATACAACTGTTCAAGTGAGGGGAATACTGACCCAAAGAAACAGTGAAACGATACATACTTGGGAAACAAAAATCTGAGCAGTTCAATGATCTAAAGCAAGTAACATTACATGGTAACTTCAGATTACATAGTAAGCAATCTGTGCAAGTAACACCAAAAAAAGATGCTTTGTGGCAGCATTATAAACCAGTTTGAGTCTGGGGGAATACTGGGAGGGGCAGGGGACTAGGGGGTGAAAGGAAGGCAGAGCAGGAGAGGGGCATTAGCACTGGGTAGCAGGAAGGAGTCAAAGGAGGCATTTGATGGTAGAGAGAGAGGGAGACTGGCAAAAGTCTAAGGAGCACCGATTCCAGAGAAAAGGGAGACAGTAAGAGAAAGCAGACTGAAGTGCCATAGATTGGGGATGGGGAAGGGAGAAGGAGGGGAGTCCCTAGAAATACATAGGGCTCCTAAGTAGTTGGCAGTTTCTGACATCAAAATTCCAGAACTGTACCAAATTCTTTTTTTACTAGCAGCGTTAAGTGAAAATCCCCTTTTTTTACTACACAACTATTTTATTATAAAAAGCAGAAAGTTAACTACTAACACATCTAAAGACAATAAATAAAACAGTCAGTTGTCTATTTATTAGAAGTAAACACCTGCTCTTTAAAGTCGTACAATATCAGTTGCTTCACATCTGTATCCCTCCCCTCGGGAACACAGCTGAAAATAGAAGTAGTTCCTAACCCTCCTTTCCCATCCAACAATCAAAGTACCAAAGGCACTAAAAGCAGTGCCATAACAAGGCATTTTGGTGCCCAGGGCAAGCCACACATTTTGTGCCCCCCACCCCGGTACTCCTCCTCCTGACCAGTACAGTGTGCAGTCACCAATATCCTTTCAAACGTAGCCAGCTCCTCCCTTCAGACACCCTTAATCCTATGCCTATAAAACATCATCAGAATGGAAAACAAAAGAGCAGCAGTAGAGGAACAAAATGGGCCAGTACTGTGAAGCCTGTGGCTAGTGGTCTAGTGCCCAGGAAGCCGGAGACATAAAAAAAAAAAAAAACTCACACAGACCGGTCACCGAACAACCAATCACCCTCTTCAGTTCTTAGTTTCTTACAGTCCATAGTAACAGTCATGCAGGCTGGTAAAGTAAAAGTTCTTTGAAGAAATAAGAAAATATCAATCAAGTCACCTACTGAGCCTTCAACTGAGAAGTGCGAAGTCAGCTTCTATGAATTAGCAGCAGATGCAGAGTCCAGGCAGCCAGCTGGCCCAGCGTCTCCCTGTACAGACAATGTACGTAAACAGTTTGCTTTACAATTACAGCATTATTTATTACCAATGTAAAAAAAAAAAAAGATTAAAAAAATGTAAACATACCAAAAACAATCAGTAATACAGCGCTATAGTAGTCGAATCAAGCAGTAGAGAACTAAAAGGGTCAATAAACCTCCTTGCCAAATCAGAAAGTGTACACACACACACACACACACACACAAATATAAACACAAATATTCAAATTTCAGGCATAAAATAAATGTTCCCTTAGAAAACCCATTTCACACAAAAGAAACACCAAGGGTTCTCCCAGTCCCAAACTTGCATTATATTGGCATCATGGCAATGGTAACTTATATTAGTAAAGCCCAGCCCAAGGCCAGGGGTCTTGTGTGAGTGTGTGGGACTTCAACATGGGCAACAAACAACCACCACCAAACAAAGTATCCTGACCTCTGTGCTATCTCACACTACCACACTGAGCAAGCCAGGGCCTTGGCAAGCAGGCAACCAACAGCCAACTCAGTTGTATAATTTTATTATTAGCATAATAGCACTCGCAGGGTCTCTTCCAAGGAGCGGGCAGTCTGCTTAAGGACTAGTCTGTAGAAAGTGGAATTTTTACTGACTTATGGAGCGAGACTATCAAGGTGAATGCACATTCTGGCAAATTCTTCATTCCACAGGATAAGTGAGTCCAACATCTGTTCCCAATCCCATCCATGGTACTACCACACACAGAGAGTAGCAACCTTGCCTGCCCGCAGCCCTCACCCTCTCTTAGTTAATTAAATACCCGCCACAGTCCACTGACACTCCCGTCCTTCCCAATCCATACCCAATCATCCAGACCACTGAGGCCAGCAGCACTAGCATACCTAAAAGTTTTAAAAACCTACCTAAAAAGGAGGACAAGTCGTCAATGGGCTGGTTGGTGCTGCGGAGAGTCGTCAACATCACGAGTCCAAAAGATGGGAAGGACAGCCTGCATTGAGCAGCCCTCGGAGGAGTCTCAGACAACAAAAACAAGCAGCAGATAAGAACTGAAGGCAGCCTTCAAGCCAGTGATGAAAAGGGGCAGCCAGTCTGTCCTTGTGACTTCGGTTTTCTTTTCAGCCCAGCATCGGTGCATGCAGATCACAGTGAGGACAAGCAGGGAGAACTGCGCATTTTTGAAATTATGGCCAATTGGCCAATCATGATTCATTGCGGGGGAGACACCACACACCAGACAGACAGACCGGGGGAGCCGGAGGCAAAGAGGCAGGCAGCAGCAGCATAGCTGGAGACGGGAGTTGGGACTGTATTTTACAGACAGGCACTCAGTAAAGTAAAAGTCATTCTTTATTCATGAGAAGGACTCTGTGTGCCTGCCCCTTGGAGGCTTGTGCCTGGGGTGGCTGCCCCACCTGCCCTGTCCTTCCTACGGTACTGACTAAAAGGCACCAAACTGGGGTATCAGGGAGTCATTCCTCCACTCTGGTGGCTGTTGTAAGTTCTCATCTCCAATAGGAGGAACTGTAAGTTGTTCCATGACCCCTGCAGCTTTTGCAAATGCCCCACAAATGAGGGGGAACAGGAGCCATCCTGTCACTCTGGCAGCTTTTACAGATATCTCCACTGATGTGGGGTACCAGCAGCAGCAGCTCCACTGCTCTGGCAGCTTCTGAAAGTGGTCCACTCTGATTAGGGAGACAGGAGCAAGACACTGTGCTTTGAATGTGGTAAGAAATCAGCAGCAACCCCAATGCCTGTTATCATACCTCTCCTCCGCACCACTTTGAAAATGTCCTGCCCACACAGAGGAGATACTGTAAACATACACTTTAAAGCAGAATTTGATGAAACAGGGGCAGAATACCAGTGTTGAAGGAAATTTGGGTGAAGGGGTTGGATAAAGTCAAGGAATGATTGGGTCTGGGTAATAGGTAAAGCCAAGTGACAATGGCAGTAGGCCCTAAACTGGCCCTGGGAGCTGGGAAATACATGGTATGGATTTTCCTAAGGAGACATTCAGGAAGTCACAGTTATTTAGCTACCCCAGGTAGCTACAAAACCTAGCACCCACCCCACCCTACCTTTTACTGTGTATCCACATAAATAAAACTACAGCATATTGTTAGGGCTTACTGTTTAATGGAATTCAGTGGCCCTCTAAGAGCTGTTGTAGGACAGCTCAAAGGTCATGAAAAGTTGTTGTAGTATTGTTCTGATACACAATGATACTACAAGAACTTTTCACCCTTGACATGTCACCTGACTGGACAAAAATTTGCCGTGCACAAAAAAGTCAGAGCAAAATGTTGGTGCCGCTTAGCAATCGGTTCACCGAGACAGTTTGGATACGGACAGCCACAGCCAGCTCTGTGTTACTAAACTGTACTAATTTATCAGTTTTTTTTTTTTTTATAATAAACATTACCGCTGTGAATTTCTGGAGGGTCAGGAGTGGAAACAACTGTTAATAATATCTCAGTGACAGACTGAAGTGTGGAGAGCCAGTAGGAGCACAGACACAAGGTATGAAATCTTGTTAAACTTTTAAATTTCTAGGAAACCATATACAATATAAAACAGTGTACTGTATGAGTGACCATATGCAACCAAGGCTGTTTCTGCACCTCAGGGAAGTGATGCCATCATAGAGACCTCTTGAGTGACGTCATCACATAGCCTCGATGGAAACACAACTTTGTTGTGTATGGTCACCCATACACTATTCCGTATGTTGTTTCTTTATGCTTCTTTTGCTGTTTTCTTAAGCCAATTGTTTATGTGGACACACATTTGAAATTATGGTGACTCTTTCCTATTCGGAGGTTGGATGCAAGGATTTGTAGCTGCATACTGTTGTTTTACCTCTGCACTTGGGGACCTTCAGAGTGGCCAGGGGTGCTACTTTTCTGGCCCCGTTTTTTGGCTTATTAGTTACTGCTTTTACCCACCACTTGCTACAAACCTGGCCATCTACCTTCTGCTCTCCTGAGTGAGATGTACAACTTTGGTCTAGGATTGGGTCCCATGAACTGGGTCAGAGTGTAGCATGCTCTGCATAGGGCTCCATGGGTGACTGTTGCTACCTAGTTCTGTGTGGGGTTCTAAGGGTAACTGTTAGCAGGACTGTTGCTAGCTGCAGCACCTCTGTGCTTCCCTCCATGCCAGCTGTAAGACAGTTGCTACATGGGAAGAGATGGGGTTGCCCATGTGGGTGTAAAACTCGGGGGGAGGGGGGGTGACTGGCAAGGCCCAGGACGGGAGACATCCAATAAAGATATTATTTTATTCGGGATTCCTGTTAGGAGCCCATTCTTCAGATCATCAACCAGAAAAAAAGTTTATTATAGGAGCAGCCCCCCCCCCATGAGTAGCCCATCTTTTTGTAAAGAAAAATAAACACAACCTGTCCCAAGAAAAACGATGGACTGCTGACTCAGGAAAACAGCACCATCATCCTTTCCAATACACTAGTAATAAGCATTTAGGCAGCACAATAGAAAGCCTCAAAATTTCTCCTGATAGATGTAACCCTCCTACAAATGGGGGTTCCCCAAAAATCTTTCCTCGAGCTTGCCTAAATGCTCACTGCCAGGCTGGTGTCCTGCGTGTTAGCAGTTTAAATGCGATTGCCAGAGAGTGCCTGTATAGCCTCTGTGTACTGCCTCTTTAAGAGCTGCCTGGATTGCAGTCATAGGTAATCTGAGAGGGAGCTCTGTTGAAAGATGTAACTATTTGCTGAAAATCATTTAGAGTGATAATGATAATGTAGTTTTTCTAACCCGCCTTCTTTGGGGCAAGGACTGTTTTGTTTATCTCCCACTGCCTTGGTCCTGGACTGCGAATTGGACCAATCAGTACTGGTAGAACCTAAAATGGAGCTGGACTACAGGAGCTGTCTGGAGTCAAAATCTGTAGGAATTGTAGTTTTGGGCTTTCTGTGCCTTTTTGCACCTGTGTGATTGACAGGAGGATCAACCAACCGAACCTTTTGGATCTTGGGAAATTTCCCAGGCTGCTGCAGCTAGTTTTCAGTTTTGAGCTGAGAAGTGAAGAAGTAACAGCTCAAGTGATTTTGAGCAGTGGTTCTGTGTAGTTTTGCATGGGAGAACTGTGAAAGGGCCAAGTTTTGGCCTGCCTGTCTGCCTGCTGTCCCTGATAGGGAAAATAGAGTTTATTTGGACTGAATCAGAGTTGTGAGGACTATTTAAGCCATTAGACTGTGACAAAGCTTTAACCTGAAGACCACCAAAGATTTGCTGAATGTGATCGGTCTGTTAGAATTTCCAGTTGCTTCTGAATCCCTGGTTTGTGCAGAGACTTTGCGACGGTGACCGGAAAGCGGTTTGCCTGGTACAGTAGAATTTCCTTACATGTAAATATGTTGTGTATTGAGAGTGGGTCGTGATTTGGTTCCCTACTGTGTGAACTGTGTTCTGCTTGCTGGAAGCTTTATCCAGCCTAATCGGACTGAATCCGCATTCATCTCCATTCGGCCTGGGCCATGCCACACTGACCCTGCCAGACTACCCCACTGCACAGAGAAAGCCACTGACGAGAGACCTGCCTGGGGATCAGCCCCCCTGCTCCACACCTGAACAGGAATGACACGCCTCAGTGAATCATGTGGGCCCTGCTTCTCCTGGCACTCCAGATTAACCACCTGCTGTCTTGATTTTTGTCCAGCCTGTGTTCAGTCTTGGGTATCTTAAGTAATCATCAGGGTAGCTCCCCACAACAACAGCCTAATCTAAAAGTGTGTCATCCGATTGTCTTTGTTGTTTTCTTTTCACGAACTGAGCCCTCCGACTCCGAATTACAAATAGTGTGTGTTGTGCATGTTGTTTTCTTCCATCACATGGCTCCAACCAGCTGCAACGTTCCTGGCTAGCCCATCATTCTCCATCTGGGTACCCATGAGTGTGTGACTGTTTATGGTCCCTGAAGTGCATGCTTAACTGTTTGATTGATAGAGCCTTTAAGCAAATTAACCCGATTACGGCCCTCCCTTGTTGAAGCCCCTTAAATAAATCAGATCTAACTATTTTTTGCATTTACCCTGACTGTGGTTCCAGTTTGTCCCAGAGTACTGTGCAACTGTTATTTGCTATGTATAACCTTGTTTTACAGGGGGTCCCCAGGGCCGGGCCAGAGGAAAAACCTGGTGGTAAGAGCAAACAGTGCGGGTACTTGTGTGGTGTATCAGGAGTATTATGAAAGTGATTACTGTGTATTGTTCCGGCCACTAGTAAGGAAAGAGGGGGGTTACAGTGTCCCAGAGGGCTGTGCCCAGGTTAGCTTGACCACTACCAACCCTGACCTCCGGGTGGAGGCACCAGTTTCAGAACTCAGGCCCCTTAACCTGCTACTAGCCAAGCAGGCAGGGGTAGTAGCCCTTGGGATAGCACCACCTAGGGGTTATATAGAGAAAACAGTGACTCATTCAAGTGTGATCTGCAGCAGTCCTTTCCCTTGCACTCACCCAACTGCTGTGACCAAGGTCTGCCAATCCACATCTGTCAGCCTCCAGCCAGCTGATGGTGTCCACTGTGTGTCTTCCTTTCTAACTCTGAGGATCGGCAGCAGGTGGTTCGCGTGGGCATCCAGCCTATGATAGGAAACTGATTCACTCAGCCACGCTCTGCAGTACCCCTTTTCCCTTGCTGTTAAAGATGTGGATATGTATATTACAGTACATAGAGTGTCACCAGCGGGGACCTGCCATGCTCAGAACAGCGTTCTGACTGGTATCATACAGACATGACTGACTTGACCAGTGTGAGCCATGGGGACCCATGCCTGAGATTCTCTTGCCACCTGACCACTCTCTCGATTCTGCTAGCCCAGACTGATATCCATCGTTGCTGCATTCAGATGACCTCTGTGAGCAATGTCTGACAGATCCTATCGCTCAGCCTCAGCCAGCTGGTGGTGTCCACAGTGTGTCCCCTGTCTAACTCTGCCAGCAAGGGGATCATTGGTGGGTTGTACGGATGGGCATCCCACCAATGATCAGTGACTGACTGCCAGATGGTTTCTGGAATTACTGGTTACTGCAGCCTAGCAGGAATTACAACAGTATGCAGCATGGTGCCCAAACCAAATCCTGAGTGGAGCTGAGGGAGTAACAGATGCTGGAGTCAGAATGGTGGTCATTTGGTACTGTCTGTGTGGGGTGGGAGTTGGTTGCATTTGATGGAGAGTAGCCTTCATTACCAGATGCCCATTTTTAAAAAACAGTGTCAGGGCTATGATGCCTGAGACCCCATCCTGAGCAGAACTGGGCAGCAGATAAAATTTTACCATGCAGAGAAGACTACTGCATCACTACACAAATGGGTGGGGGAGATAAGAACCAGAAACTTCAGCTTACTGAAAGAACTCTGAAGGTTTCACTCCATCAATTCAAGTCAATGGCTGACAGCTGGACAAATCACAATTTCTGCTGGGATGTCAATGAAGAATAGTTCCCTACATGCACCAATTCAAATTTTGAGACACTAAATAGGGCAGACTGGATAGGCCAAGCAGCCCTTCTCAGCCATCAGTCTCTCTCTCTTTTTTTTTTTTATTAATGCTTTTTGATGCCCCTTCCTCTCCACTCCCCACCCGCCGTCTCCGGCATCCCGGACAGAGCTACTCCCATCCTGCCACAGTTTGGCCCCACGGGCGGGGAAGGAGGGAGACTCATTGGTGGGGAGCAATCAACCCTGGTGTTGGGCCACTCCGTTTCAGGCACCAGCATGGGGTGAGGGAGCAGGACCACTTTCTTTGTTTTTTCCTCCCGTCCCCAAGTATGGCAGTGCGCAGTGGGGCCCAAGGAGATGGCGCACACTGAGACGTGATGCCGCTCTGGACCCCTGCCGACATCCTCCCCTCCCACATGGCACCCCCAGCTGCACCTCCACCCTTGTGCACCCAGGTGGCATTGTTGCTGTGGAGCGGCAACCCTCCCTTCCCAGAGAGCATCCCTAGGATGCTCCATCCTCCTCCCCCTGACCAGTTCTCCAGCAATCCAGGCTTGTTCCAAACCCGAATTGCCGGCGTTGCAAGTAGTAGCGCCACCGCTGCGCCAGTGGGCCGGCCTCTGCCATCAGTTTCAATGGTTCAATGTTTCTATTTAGTCACACTGATAACAACAGACTCTAAACTTCATGTGGTATCTACACTTAGTGCTGTGTTAAGATCAGTTTGTTACAAAGTATATGAATGGTAAAAAAAGAAACACAGACAGGAAGGGCAGAAAAATACTTCAAGTCCACAGAGCCTGTACTGAGGCCTTATCTTACTTTAGTTCCCAGTGCTACTTCTCCCTCCCTTAAAGTTCTTCCACCAGTGAGTACCCTCCTCCTTCCAATTATCCCTTTGAAATTGTCCCAATCTGTTTTAAAATCATTTTATGGGCCCCACATTAACTATATTGCTCAGCAGGCTGCTCCATTTGTCCACCACCCTCTCCATACAACAAATGTTTCCTGATGTCCTTCTTAAACTCCACCCCCCCCCCCGCCAGCCATAGACTGTGACCTCTAGTGGTTGAACCAATCAATCTTTATTAGGAATAGTATAGCATGATCCAGCCTACTGCACCTCAGAAATCATTTATGCCTCCATTGTATCCACACTCTACCTTCTAACCTTCAGCGAGTACATACTGAATGGACGAATGAAATCTTTATTTATAAAGTGCCTTTCTAGAACCGAGGCGCTGTACATAAAACAAATAAAATAATTTAAAACACACATTATGATCAGATATTGAAACCCATAAAACTACAATATCATAAATATTAACTTCAATAAAATCTAAACATGCCATACTCAATAGTCGAGTTAGAGACTAATCTGGATATGCCAGGTTAAACAAACATGTTTTAAGTGCTGTCTTAAAACTCTGGATGGTCAGGCAATCTCTTATCCGATGAGGTAGAGAATTCCACGGAATCTGGGCTGCAAAAGCAAAGGACTGGGCCCCCAATGTCTTTAAACAAACCCTGGGAATCTCTAGCAATCCCTTGCCAGTGGATCGGAGAGGACGGAGGGGGTGGTAAGGGCGAAGGAGATCTTGCAGGTAACGGGGTCCCTGGTTGTGTAGGGATTTCTAGGTCAGTAACTGGACCCTGACGGTGATCCGCCACTGTATTGGCAGTCAGTGCAGTCTGCAGAGCACAGGTGTTATATGACTGGCCCTAGAAGAACCAGTCAGTCAATAACCTGGCTGCTGCATTCTGCACTAGCTGCAAGTGGTGGATATCAACCCCATGGTAGCCCTAGGTAAAGGGCATTGCAGTAGTCAAGACAGTTACGAAGGCATAGACCAATGTTGGAAGATCATCAGGAGGAACCAGATGCTTCACCCAGGCGATATTCCTCAGATGGTAAAAAGAGGATTTGATGACAGCCAACACACGAGATTTAAGGGTCAGTCCATCATCAAAAATACCGCCCAGGTTCCACACCCAATCTGAGTTAGTTAGCAGAACACCCGAGCCAAAGCCCAGAAGGTTGTCCTGCTGACAAACCTACCTCCCAATGATCTGGGTCCACAACCAATACTTCAGTTTTAGCCAGGTTAAACCGCAGCCAGCCAGCACTCATCCAGTCCTGGATCTCGTACAGACAGTTGTTAAATACCGAGAAGATTACATCTTGTCTGGGCACAATGGACATGTACAGCTGAGTATCATCTGCACTGCAGTGAAAACTAAGACCGTACCACCTAATTATCCCTCCCAACAGCAGCATATACACTGCGAACAACATGGGTGACAAACTGGAGCCCTGTGGTACCCCACAGGGTAGGGAGAGAGAGGCCAAAGAACGAATTCCAGACACCACTCTTTGAGTCCTACCCTCGAGGAAAGATCAAAACCATCTGAGGACCATTCCAGATAGTCCACAGATGAACCACAGGCACTCCAACAGCATACCATGGTCCACAGTGTCAAACACTGTAGAGAGATCTAGGAGGACTAAGATGGAACGAGTCCTCCGATCTCTCGCTATTAGAAGTTCATTAAGCACCCGAACAAGGGCCGTCTCGGTACTATGCCTCTTCCTAAATCCCGATTGGAGAGAATCACAGATGTCATGGCTGGATAAATGATCACCCAGCTGCAGCACAACCACCTTCTCGATAACCTTTCCCAAAAAGGGAAGGTTAGAGACTGGTCTGTAGTTAGCCAGACAGTCAGGATCAAGGGAGGGTTTTTTAAGGAGGGGTTGAACAACTGCCTCCTTTAGAGGATCCAGAAAGATCCCCCTCTCCACTGATCTGCAGACTATCTCAGCGAGGACCAGGCCGATTTCATCTACACACCCTGTAAGAAGGCGCATAAGGCCTGGGTCCAAACTACAGCTAGTTGGCCGCAAAGTCTGGACGACCTCCATGATATCCACGATTTCCGGCCAGCTGAAGTCAGACCAGGCAAACTGGGCATCTGTCACCTCCTGCCAACCTCCGCAATTTCCACTAGAGGGGGCCGGACAGATCCCAGACCTGATGGTGACAACCTTATCTGCGAAAAATTTAGCGAACTCATCACACTTCTCTTGTGAAAAAGCTCCGCCAGACTGAAGACATATTGGATTGCACAATCTGTCCACAGTCCGTAAGAGCTGAGCTGGTCAGTTCTGTGCAGCGGTAATCTCCCTGACAGGAACTCTGCCTTCTTATGGGTGATTGCCGACTGACAGACAGCATAATGATCCACTGTGATGCTTGGACAGCTGGTTCTGATTAATCTATGCTTTTTGTAATATAAAAATGTGTTATTGAGTGTCTCTCTTGAGACATGCTGAGACAGCCTGTGGGTTAAAATCCCTATCCCCATCCCACCCCACCCAGGTTTCAACTAAAAGATAAAAGCCGGGAGATAATTAAAGGCTAGAAGAGACCTAAATTAAGGATCTCCTGTTTATCTAGCTTAATTGTAGCTGCTAGCTGCTAGGATAGGAACTCAAACTTTTATGATGTTTAGAGGAAGAAACCAGGTTATGTCACTTAGGTGCGAAGTCATAAATGTTCCATTGATGTCTGTAAAGAGCAGGATGCTGCTCATGGATGAAAGAACGAACTTGGAAAATTACAGACTTGATTGGGAAGTCATGTGGGGACATGAGTTTTTGCTGATGTCACCTATTAATTTACCTCTTGCTTGATAAGACATCCTGATTGTATAATTTTTAATAAACAGAGGAGGAGCTGGGTGACATCATGGAGAAGGCAGGGTCAAGACAGTTTTTTAATTATGCTGTAACTGACCTTTATACACACATACATGTTTGGACTCTAAAGCTACAACATCTTTCAGCACTGTAAGAATATAAGAATACATTAGCTAGGCAAGTCTAAGTGTATGGTTGTTAATTTGCCTTCCCATAAGCTTTGCTACACTGAGAGCAGGATTTTTGACTGTTATCATTATCTCTAAGTCCCTTTCTTCTCTGGAGTGCTCTGCATAAACCCCAGTGAATCCTGTACTCGGTCTGTGGATTCCGGCACTCAACATACGTCACTCTGCAGTTTTAGGTAGCGAAATTTAATTACCAAATGCCAAACCACTAATTTTGTCTCACCACATCCTTTTTCATACAGTGGATCCCTTTATCACTCTACATCCTCCTGCAGAGCTTGGTGTCCTCTGCCAATAATCTTACTTTCCCCTGCAGACCTACCCCAATGTCTCTAATGTACTTATTGAAGAGGAGTGGCCCCAAGATGCATCCTTGGGGTACATCACTGGTTACTCCCTTTATCCCTAGGAATTTGCCACTGAGGAGCACACTCTGAGTACTTCCCAATAACTAGTTCCCAATCCATCAAACAAGTTCTTTCCCTAAAGTCAAGTCACACACACTTTTTTTTTTTTTTTTTAAACCAGCCTCCCATGTTCCCATGTGGCACCGAGTCAAATGCTTTAGTGAAATCCAGAAATAGGATATCAGCTGCCTGACCCTGGTCAACAGATTGCATCACCGAGTTGAAAAATCTGTTAGACACAGGTGGATTTAGGGCATTAGCATGGTATCAAAACAAAGAACCATGAAGTGTACAAAACAGTTGCTAGCCTTGGAGATAAGGGTTTGTGAACTCTCAATACAAACGTGCTTTATGAACACTCTAGTGATGTAAAGTTTTTCATATCAGCTTTGTTAACAGAAAAATATGCAAGGTCTTTTTCAGGACTTTATAAAATCTGCTAGACAAAAACATCAGCTATAGTAAACCATGAGTATTCTTGGAAACTATATTTGACCTGCAGGCCTGTCTTTTTAGCAAAGCAAACCAAAATAGATGCACTCTAACTAGCAGTAAATATCAAGTGTTTCTCTGGAATTAATATCTCAGAGAGTAGTTTATTGCCATCATTTTCACAGCATAAAGTGCATGAAAAAACCCTCTCCTACTCCCCCAGCCCTTCAACTACCTACTCTGCCTTGTCTTTCTCCAACAGCTCACACACTGTGGCATTAGTGGCCCAAAGGAAGCAACCCTGATAGGCTGTACTCCAACCTCATTTGCCCAGCTGCTCCTACTACTGCAGCCACTCCCCATGAAACTATTTTTCTTCTCAGAGAAGGCCCATACCACCTGGTAAAAAAATCAAACAAAAACAAATCCTCCCCCTCCTGAAAGGTGGTGGCTCTACATCCCCTGGCAACTATATACCAACCTTTGTTCTCTCTGCTGTATCCAAGCTTCAAAGAGAAAATAATTCTCTCAACTAGGCTACTTCCTTGACTCTACCTCCTTACTCAGCCCCTTCAAGTCAAGCTTCAAGAAAACCTACTCCACAGTCTCTTCACTCTTAGACCTACCAACCACATCCCAAATGAGATGCATCAGGACTTTCTGACCTAGGCTAACTTTGTTGACCTGGCAAAAAAGCCTTCAACACTGTAGCCAAATCCTAGTCAAGTCAGCTGATGCTCATCTCTCTGACCTGGCTGTCTGCTAATTCTCTCCTACCAGATAGATCTCATTAAGTTAGCATAGGTAAAGCCCTCTTCCCACCGCTTCTGCAGTCCCACAGGGCTCTGTCATAGGCTCCCTACTTCTCTCCGTTTTTCTAAATGACCTCTCACAAGCATCATCAGTTGCCCGCATACACATGCATGCAGATGGCAGTCATTTTTCTCAGTGGTCCCTCTGCCCCACAGCTTCAAGAAAATCTCCACAGCAAATTTGATAAGGTCCAGTTTTGGTTCCAATCCAAACAATTTCTCCCTGAATGTGAAAAAGAAACAAGCAGCCTCAATGATCTTTGGAACAGACAGTGGCTTGTGAGGGTCCCAACCACTCAGTGTTTCACAATATGAGATTGCTCACCACTAGAAGCAGTTGCTGTCTTCAAGTACCTGAGAGTTTGGTTAGCTACCTACTTTAATTTTACCAGACACACTGATAATAGCCACTCCAAACTCCTCCTGAAACTAAGCACACTAGTCAGGAATAAATCTTATATCCCTCTCCCAGTCCATCGTGAGATTGTTTTTCAAATGATCCTCCCAACATTTCAGTTATGGGGATGTAATTTCTGGTGCAGCTCCCAAAACCAGTCAGTGTCAGTGGCTCAGTAAGTAGCACACTCACCTCTGGAGCCAGAAGATCAGATGGTCGTGGGCTCTAGCCCCACACCAGGTACTTGGGGTAATATCCATAACTAATGCTGTAGTGCAGTACGGGGGGTTGCTGCACAATTGAGGCACTATCATTCAGATGAGACGTTAAACCAAGGTCCCTTATGCCCATCTCTGGTCACTGTTCAGGTGGAAGTAAAAGATCCCATGACACATAGCAATGAAAAGTAGGGGAGTTTTTAAATAGAGGACAAAAATCTCAGAGAACCAGAAAATAAATAAAACAACTCATAAACAACCTAGAGTGGGTAAATAACAGTAGTAAAACTAAAATTAAACAAAAGGAACTATGGGCAATCAGGGAGGGGGTCAAAACACCAGCCAGCACAAAATTTCCATAATTGACAAAACTGATGCCCAGGGAAAGCATCTAAAATCCAACTGTTACAAAAGAAATAGCTGCCCTTTTAGGCAAGGAAACAAATCTTGGCGAGACCAGAAAAATGCTGTTGCATTGAGCTTGCCAAATATAAAATTTTAAAAGGCCACAAATCACAATAAGCGTGCTCGGATGGCACTTCCCCCAGATCCCAGTAGAGACTCCCAGGACCAAAACTTCATAAGTAACAAACGTGAAGTCAGTACACTGAAGCAGACTTGCTAGAAACCCCCCAAAAGGAGATAACAACAGGGCAATCAAGAAACAAATGTGACTGGGTTTCTAAAAGACCCTTGCAAACATACCTGGGACAGAATATTTCAGAGAGTTGTTTGCGTAAATTATGAACCCCCAGCTAGCCATGACTGGTAAGCCAAACAGTATCCTAAATGTGAGCCAGAAGTCTGGAATCAGTGAACTGCTTCAATGTACAGGAAGTAGTCATGGGAGAACCCAATGGGAATACCACCAGCTACGAGAAAAAAATGCTGCTTAATCTGTTGATACAACCCTTTCCTGGACTGCGTAGTAAAAAGAACAGGGTGCAACCACAATTGCCTCACCTTCCTCAAAGCCTGTACCAAATAGTTAGGCTGAAGTGGGAGCCTCCAAGCTGCATAAGCTGTCCATTTACTCTGCTCCCAAACCAGGAAAAGGGAGTCCAACCATTCCTGAACCCAGCAGATCCAGTCTTTATCTGCAGACAACAGATACAGATGAAGTGCAAGAGAAAAAAAAAGTAGTATAGAAAAACAACACACTGGGTGGACCATGTTCAACCCCAGCTGACCAGGGGGTACATCAATTTTTGTTTTATCGGGTTTAGGCGACTGCCCCAGAGAGCAGGAAAAAAACTATACAGCTGGGTCTCCAGCTCTCAAGAAGGGTGAAAAACATAACAAATAAAGAAATGTGGGTAACAATAATGTCCTGATCGTATGAACCCATTTTTACTTTAAAATACGTAGAGAGGACCAGGGAGCTATAAGCCATTCCCCTTTCTGAAGTGTACAATCCCAGTTACTGAGTGCCATATGACAGTGACGAAAGAAAATCCCTAAAATGTTAATATTTTGTGCAGTAAGCAGCATGGACCCCAAATGCATACTACTATAGCCCACCATCTGACCCAGTCCTAGCGCCAAGCTCTTGGAGACATTGATGTGAGCCCCAAGAGGCTGAAAAGACATTCCAAAAGGAGCGAAGAGGTGTCCAAGGAAGATGAGTCAGCCAAAAAAAGAACTATACCATCTGCATAGGCATTGACCTTTAAGGGCACTGCCGGGGCAGAAGTTCAAATACCGCGGATGAGTGGGGAGCAGATGATACCTCACAACAAAATGTCTACGCAAAAGAAATACAAGAGAGGGCTTAATAGGCAGCCTTGTCCTAACCCCCATAAAACTGTGATTCGATTACCCATGAATTCATTAATCAATCAATGGCAAAAAAATGTGCATCATGGTACAAAAATTGTAGCCAGAAAATAAAGCATTGGAGCACCCCATGCCAGGCAAAAGAGTGAAACAAAAAGTCATGGGAGACTTTATCAAAGGGCTTTTCCTGGTCTAATGAGACCAGAAACCCATGGGCCATGTCCATGTTCCCCCTAGTAACTAGTTCCCAAAGATGGATCAGATTATCACTGATCTGTCATCCTGGAATGGAACACGAATGGCATGGTGACATCGTTTTTGCAGCAATGATGCTCAGCCGCTGTACCAGGATCTTTGCAAGGATCTTTAAAATCAGTGATTAACAGTGAAATTAGCCTCCAGTTACCTAAATTGGCTCGCTCACCTTTCGTATACAATAGAATTAAAATGGCTTGAAACATTTCTGGAGGAGGACAGAACAACTAAGTTTTCACAATAAAATAAATACACTTTACATCCACAACTTCAGAACACGTGGATAAAAATATCTGCAATACAGTTGATCAATCTAAAGTTCAGTTTGGTACTAACTTGAGAGACAATTCATAAAAGTGACTCTCTTTTGCATAGTGTCCATAAAGAGCAGCATGACAGTTCTAAGGTGCCTATAGGCGCACTAGATTGTTGTGTCAAAAGATGCATTGAAATTCCACCAAACTTTATCCCTGGCCTAAAAAAGGGTGAGTAGGTCCCTATGTAGCCAATGAGTGGTGATGCCTCTAACCCTTCTCCTTGTAAAAGGGGGGGGGGCAGCCTGTCTTGAACCTGAGATAGGCATCTTTGCAAGCATCAAAGGGCAGCGTTGACACTGTTAGGTCAAAGGACATGGGCCCACTCAATATGGGATACCTTGTCGAGGAGGGTAGGGGGATGAAGCATGGGGAGTCCCACAATGAAGGATTTTAGGAGGGGCTTCAGGCGCCCTGACTTTTCAGATGCAAAAATGGGAGAGTGGTTGGGCAACACACCAGTTGATTGGATCCTGTCTAGTGTATTGAAGAGCATCCAGTCCTGGAGTGTGTGGTGCCTCCTATGGAGGAGAGGCAGGCAGGGTCAGAAATGACCAGAAAGAGATCCATCTTACTAATTAAAGATTTGTAAGACTTATTAAGGGGGCCCAGTCAATCCATATTAAAGTCGCCCATAATGATCACCTTGCAAAAATAGGACCTTGAGTGAGGTGCTACTGGTGACTGCTAATTACCTGGGAAAACCACTTCCTGGGGATTACAAATTCATAAAAGTCAGAATGTCTTGACATTTTCTACAAGAAGAGTACAATGAAGAACCTTGCAAGGGGAGTCCAGTGTGGGGATATATTAGGCTGAGATATTAGATGACTCCTGTTGTAAAGGAGAAGACCCCCATCACATTTTAGAGATGATCTGCTGACCCAGATAAAAATTGTACTTTGGTATGTAGCAGGCTGAGTCTGGGACGTTTGGTTTGAGCCAGGTTTCGATGACACCCAGGATGTCTGGGGAGCAGTGGGCCATCTGGGAGTCAGGGTCATGCTTATTGCCTCCAAATACTGAGGTGAGTAATCTTGATGCCCTTGCAGCCCACCCAGGTGGGGAGGGTGGATAAGATGTGGAGGGGGGGGAGGGCATAGGTCTGGGGTTGGGCTCAATGTCCCAAGATAGTAGTAGGAGAACAGGCAGGGCCCAACATCAGAACTGGGTTTTAACAAAGACTACTGGAGGGAGGGAGCATAAAAAGTCGGTCTGCCAAGTGCTGAGCCAGGAGGAGAGATTTTGTCTAGGGTCAATGAGTTTCTATTTTAAGATTTTTCCAAACTGAATTGGCCATTTTTGAAAATGGAAAATCACTGGCTCTATATTTTGTTCTTCAGGAGCCCAGTTATGGTGGGGCATCTGAGAAATGATAACGTGTTGGAAAAGTGGAGGCTACTGTAGGGATCACTGGAACCTAGGTCACCCTGGGGTGAGGACAGGAGAGACTGAATCCACCAGCAGAGAGGACTACAACTCCATTAACCCCAGTCACAGGGTCAGGGACAAGGCACTATGCATTTTCACCACAGTCAATGAAGATATTAGTAAGATGCCTGAAATCCTTAAGTCAAGCCTCAGAATAATTAGTCAATCTTGGTTTGAAGGTGAAGCCTGCTAATGCCCAGATTAGATCAAATTGGATTAATAGTAGTGCTTGGGACTATTTGTCATACTAGCACCTTTACTGGGTGAAAAAAATGGTCTGTGGATTCAGGCAAAAACTCAAGCCAATCTCTTGCTGCAAGCCAGGGACTTCTCCTTCTGTCACCACGTGGTGTGCTTCGGCACATAAAAAAGGGAAGGTCCCTGATACTCCTCAGTTCTTTCCAACCACAACCAAGTAAGCATCAAGTTCTCCAGAGTCCAGCCTTCTTCAGTTTGTCGGCGAAGAGTTCTACCAACCAAACTTCATTTCAATGGGTTAATCTACTGATGTCTTCAGATCCCTTATTTCAAAAGTGTTCCTGTGGCCACTTCAACAAGGCCACAAAATGTTGAAGGCTCCAGCAGCTCAGGGAACTCCTGATGAAGCAAAAGGTAGTGCTTCTGGAGCAACAGCAATGCTCCACTATGGAGGAGTCTTCGACATCCTCCTCGGAGTCCCGCTGAGGAGAGCCCTCCTTTTTGACAAACCATGGAGCTGGGAAGAAACACACCTCCAAAACAAAGCTTGTTTCTCCCGCGCCATCATCATCGTCAAAAACCTCAAATTCTACTAAGAAGGTGAGTATTAGGAGGGAAACGTACTACTCTACCGTCTTCTCCATCAATGGTTGTGGGTCCCTCTCTCCCTTCATCGATGGTCCCGACGACTATTAGAGTTAGTCTGCAGCTGCCACCACTGCCTCCACCCACATCTTTCTGACCATCATCTGTCAACAATGGCCACAGCACCTCCACCAGTTCTCCCGTCGATGGTGCATTCTATACATTAGATAGTTCTCCTGTCAATGGTGGCTCCTTATCCAGCCAACATTCTCTCATCGATGATGTTCCCATCAACGAGTGTTACTGTACAAATGACGATTTCTTCATCCTTGGATAGACACCCTGTTGGAAGCTCTCTAATGGCTCCTTCGTCATCAATGGTGTTGGGGTCTTACATGCACCCCTCATCAACAACAGAACATCTGGCCCCATTGCCTTTGGCCATTCCATCTGTGATGCCCATAATCAGTCCATGGCCCCTGCCTCCTCAGGGGGTCAGCTGGCCATGGTAGACATTCAGGCTCTAGTCCAATCCATTATGGGCCTTACTAGGGCCTCCCCTCAACATCAATCTGGGGAGGCAGTGGTCCCCACTTCCACCCCTTCAAGGCATTCTTCGGCCTCCAGGATGGACAGCTCCTCTCCAGTCTCTCAGGGGTTTCGTCCCAGAGAGGAAAATATGGCTGACCCATTCTTATAGGAATGGGACATGGTGATTTTGAAAGAAGAGGAGGAGATGGACCAGGATCAAGAATCCATGGTGTCCACCTCTGATGCATCCTCCCTTCAGGGGAAACCTATGCCTGACATGCTCCTGTTCTCCCTGGATGACCCTTCCTTCTCGGATATTATGGTTCATCTACAGCAAACGTTTGGATTCCAAACTATGGAACAGGATGCCTCCAGAAAGAAGTTGGCCCAATACCTTGGTATTCCAGAAAGCCCCACCTTGGTTGTCCCTCCCCTGGTAGATACCTTTAAGGAGGCCATTTGGGCAGCTTGGCAGCAACCATTCAGGATTCCCTCCAACCCCCACAAGGCAGACTGCCTTTATTGGGCCTCTGTGGAACACCCTTATCTTACTACCCCACCGCAAGCAGACTCGCTGGTTTGTAATGTGGCTCATGATAGGTCCACTAGACCACAGCATAAGAGTGCTCAACCCCGTGACAAGGAATTCAAGAAATTGGATGTCATGGGAAAAAGGGTCTATGCCTCGGCTACAATGTCCCTTCGTATCCTCAATTTGGAGGCAGTATAGCACAGTGGTTTAAGGCTCTGAGCTGCAAATCTGGTGACATTCAGCAGACCAGACCTGGGTTTGAATCCCACAGCTTCCACCTGCATACTGTGTGACCCTGAGCAAGTCACTTAACTTCCCTGTGCTCCCAGGTTGCACCTGTAAAAAAGCTTTCAGCTTAGTGCGTCTTACCTGGTTAAACAACTAAAAAAAAAAAAAAAAAAAAAAATATGGGTCACCTCCTCAAATATCAGGAGACGATCCTAAAAGCTGCTCAGGAATCCATCCAGTTCCTTCCACCAGGTCAGCTGCAAGAGGACATTAATATAAATATTTCCACTGCAGCGACTGTCTGTCACCACCTGCCTATGATGTTGTAGATTCTTCAGCACAGGACTCCTCTGTGGGTATTTGCCTCAAACGCCATGCATGGCTGAGGGTTTCAGGATTCATACAAGATATACAAGAATCCATCCTCAATGCTCCCTTTAAAGGGGACAAACTCTTTGGTCCACAGGCCCAGGGCATTCTGAAGGATTTATAAGACTCAGGTCGTACCCTTCAGTAGATTGGGTCCTTATATCACCCTCAAGCTAAACCTGCATACAAGGGATCCTTTCGTGGCCACTCCAATCGTGGTAGACCTACTACTCAGAGGCAGCCTGCTAACAAGCGAAAAGCTCAGTTAGCTCAGCCTGGACCCAGAAATGCCCCCAAGACATCCAGATATGTCCCTGCTGCTCCTCAGCAGGGCCAGCCTTCAGTCTGAAGGCCTGTCTCCGGCCATGGTGGTGGTGGTGGAGACCCCCTCTACAGCCGTTGGGGGAAGCTTTTCCCTGCTTCTCAATGGTTGGCAAGGGATCACTTCAGATCTCTGGATCCTTCAATTTGTCCAGTACGGTCACATGTTGGACTTGATCAGTCTCCTCCTCCTCCCTTGCCTCCTCAGGTCTCTCATTACCCTCCAGACCACACTTTGGTATGGAGGGCAGAAATAGATGCTCTGTTATGGAAGCAGGCCACAGAACCTGTTCCTGCTCATCAGAGGGGCTCGGGATATTACCCCCGATTTTTTCTAGTTCCAAAATGGACGGGAGACTTACGTCCCATTCTGGATCTTAGAGAGCTCAACCTCTACATAAGGCAATAAAAATTCAGGATGGTGACTCTCCCCGCCCCGCTCCCCTTGCTGAATGTGGGAGACTGGCTCGGTTTCCTGGATATAAAGTATGCATACCTCCATATCATGATGCACCCTGCACATTGGCAGTTCCTATATTTCTGGTTCCAGGGTTACCATTTCCAGTTCTGGTCCCTCCCCTTCGGCCTTTCCTCAGCCCCAAGGGTGTTTACAAAATGCCTAGCGGCAGTAGCAGCAGCCCTATACAAGGAAGGCCTTTACGTCTTTTCATACCTGGATGACTGGCTTCTCAGAGTGTCATCATGCCCCATGTTAGAATACACCCTGACTCGCACCCTATGGATGTTCTCCTTGGTCGGCATCACAGTCAACCATCCAAAGTCAATGATGATCCTGTCACAGACTCTCCAATATATAGAAGCAGTACTGCTCTCCCAGGGTTCAGGCAGATGCCATTCTAGCTCAGATATTAAGAATGGAGACTTGTTGGTACGTCTCCGCAAGGGACTACCTTCACCTCCTGGGACATTTGTTAGCTACTATCCCCACTGTCCCCCATGCCAGACTCAATATGAGGGTACTTCAGCAGACCCTCCAGGTCCAATGGGATCTGAAGATGGACGACTTAGGTACCCCTATCCTATTATCTTCCCTGGCACTCTGTGCCTTGCAATGGTGGAAGTCCATGGACAATCTACTACAAGGAGCATAATTCCATCCCCCTATCCTGGATCTCATAGTGATGATGAACGCTTCCTTGATGGGTTAGGATACCCAGCTGCAGGAGGTTCAGTCCCAGGGCTCTTGAACAAATGTGGAGGCTCATATTCACATCAGCGTCCTGGAAATGAGGGCTGTCTTGTACACATTACAGGCGTTCGAGACCTTGTTCCATCAGGGTTGCCTTCAAGTGCAATCAGACAGTTCAGCGGTAGTTTACTACCTGAACAAATAAGGTGGTACCCATTCATACCCTCTCTGCTGAGAATCCATGAGGGTGTGGTATTGGGCACTCCAGAAGGGCATTTCCTTCTGGCGGTCCACATTCCAGGGGTATCAAATACCCTAGTAGATGCCCTGAGCAGATCCTCTACTTGGGACCACTCAGATGTCTTGGAAGACATTTTCCACCAGTGGGGTCATCCAGATTTGGACCCATTTGCCCCTTGGCAAAATGCAAAACTGCCTCTCTATTGCTCTCTCAAGCGAGGTCCTGGAACTTTATGGCAGGACACCTTATCTCATTCTTGAGCAAGAAAATATCTTTATGCTTTCCCACCCTTTCTTCTCCTATAGACAGTATTAAAACTGATCAGAGACAGGGCATCTATGCTCCTTATAGCCCCCTACTGGCCGAGGCAGATCTGGTTCCCATTGCTTCTGCAAATCTCAGACCAGGATCTACTTCCTCTGCCACTTTGTCTGGCTCTGCTATCACAGAAAAATGACTCCTTGCTGCACCCAGACCTTGCTCCCTGCACCTGCATGCTTGGCTTCTGAGGATGTAGTTCTCTCTTACCACAAAGTGTCCCCAAGGGTAGCAGCGATCCTACAGGCGGCTCAGAAGCCCTCTACAAAGTCCTCCTACTCTGTGAAATGGAAACGCTTCTCTATTTGGGCCTTTTCCTGGGAAATGGACCCCTATGAGTGTTCCCCACAGAGCATCTTAGACTACTTACTCTCTCTCTGTCCAAGGGCGGCCTGAAATACTTCTCTATAAAAGTACACCTTGCGACTATTTCAATGTTTCACTTACCTGTAGACAACAAACCATTGTCCCAATTGAACTTCTTGAAAGGTATCCTAGCACTTACATCCCCATATACGAGACCCAATCCCAGTATGGGATTTGAATTTTGTGCTTGAAAAACTTACTACGTCCCTTTGAGCCCATGGATACATGCAAGCTCATTTTTTTGTTTTGGAAAATTATTTTTCTGGTGGTGATTACATCAGGCAGACATCTCCCAGAGTTACAGGTGCTTATGTGCAAGCCACCTTACCTACAGTTCCATATAGATCGGATGTCGATACGTACTAACACCTCCTTTCTACTGAAAGTGGTTTCTGAATTTATTCTGCATCAGTCCACTCAATTACCAGTATATTTTGTAGAGCATGAGAATCCAGGGGAAGCCCTACATCATACTCTCGATGTGCACAGAACACAGACTTTATTTTCTCTGCACTAAACAGTTGCAAAAAACTGAGCAACTTTTTGTTTCTTTTGCCCCAGGATGACAGGGCATTTAGGTTTCAAAGCAGTGCTTGTCCACATGGTTGACCAACTGCATTATGTTCATCTATAACAAATATGATAAACCTCTCACAGGGACTGTGAAATCCCACTCCACTAGAGGCATGGCGACCTCTACAGCATGTTTTTGAGGTGATTCAGCCTTGGAAATTTGCGAGGCCGACACCTGGTCTACTGTACATACATTCACGAAAAACATTACAGTCTAGATATTTCTTCCAAGAAGCATGCAAATTTTAGATGGGCCGTCCTCAACGGCCTCTTGTCCTAACCTGATATGGTTTGTTCCTCCTCCCTTGGGCATGATAACTGCTTGGGAGTCTTCCCATGTGTTATGGCCTGCTGCAAGAGATTGTCTCAAAGAAGATAGTACAGTTGCACAAGAACTTACCGTAACAGTAGATCTTCAAGAGTATCTCTTGCAGCAGGCCATGCTGCCCCGATCATCTTCCTCCTTGCTATTGCTTCAGAAGGGTACCTTGCGCCAACCTCTCATGGAAGCCTCGAGCTGCTACCTTTTTGTTGCTCTCCTTGGTTCCCGGATACCAATAAGTATCTTCTCATAACTGATCGCTAAGATGGAAAATAACTGAGGAGTATCAAGGACCTCACCTTTTTATATATGCTGAAGCACACCACATGGTGATAGGAAGGGGAAGTCCCTGGGTCGACTGCTGAGAAGTCATCCAGAGGATGCGACGCTTGCAGCTGATATCCCATGTGTTACGACCTGCTGCAAGAGATGCTCTCAATTATCTACTAATACGGTAAGTTCTTAAGCAACTGTACGTTTCTAAGACACAGAATATACCCGGTACCTTTATATTGTATAACTGTCACCCAAATGAGGTATAGTTGGGGATCAAAAGAGCCTGGGATTTGCAAAGCAAGAGTCACCCAGATGATGAGCTATCGCTGGGATACAGGGATTGGAGTTGAAGAAGACTAGGGGTCAGGTATAGTGCTACCAGTACCTCAGTTTATATCGGTTACCCAGAAAGGGATTAGCAGCAAAACCCTAAAATTCACAGGTGAACTCAGGTTAACCATAGGCCTGAGCAAAGTGGGTGATAATACACAAAATCGGGACACAGAACCCATAAAAGCCACACAAGTAATCAAACCTAAAGAGCATTTAACTGAGAAAACTCTGTAGTATCAGAGTGGCAGTTTCAAAGAACATACATGCAGTACACGGCAGTTCAGTAACCAGAGTGCCTGACCTGTGCCCGGTGCAAGTTAGAACAACTGAACCAGCTTAGGTGACAGGTACACTGAGCAGATTATATCTTACATGTAGACCTTTATTAAATGATACATAGGATAGTTTATGGCAATATCACACATTATTAGTACTATACTAGTAGGTCGTATATGAGATGGGACACTCAGCACAGGTTCCTTGGGCAGCATCTCTGGCAAATGACCATGGATGGTGCCCATGGCAGAAGCCCTTTGTGCTGTGAGCCTTCACGCTCTGGATCGCAGCACGGAGGACCAGTGGTATGTAGGGAATTCAAGAAGGGAAGGGGTAGACCAACCTGCTGTCTATGATCCTTTGCCTGATTGGCAGGCTCTGCTTAGGGGAGTCTTGATGTTAGATGGCACTCCTAGAGGTGATTACTGGGGGGAGGGGAGACAAGTTAGGCTGGAGATGCTCATCCTCGCCAACCCTTACAGATTCCTATGCTCTGCTGGGCCATGATGTGCTACTGGAACCAGGTGACAGGGATTTTCAAGCAGTTTTAAAAAGCGCTGGGTTCCTTAACCCCACCCACTATCCATGATCAACTGCCTGATTGGTGGACTCTGTAAAGGGGAGTCCTGGCATGCAGATGGCACTCCTGGAGGCAATCTATCACTAAAACTAAAATGTTTCCTTACCTGTAAGGAGTCCTTCCAAATACTCAGGGCACCAATACAATACAGGCAAAATACTGTAAGTCTTTAAAATACAACAATAAAGCAAACACAGTCAATACATAGCAGAATAGAGTAACATAAGGTCAGAAGTGACTCTAGGTCCATCACGTCTTCCCCCATTTTATGTACAGGTATGAATAAGTATGCTGTGCAAACATGAAATAATTTCTTTATTTACTTATTTTTAATTCAGCTTGTTGTCCCCAGGTACATCCCTCCTTGCCTCTGTCAGGGCCTTGACCGATACCTCTCAGCCATGTCATTCACTTCCTTCCCCCATCCCATCCAGCCAGCAGGACTCAATAGGAGGCAGAGGTAGAGAGTGTCAATGATGTTTATTCTGATGGTCTGTGGCTTAGACTTTTCCCCCCGAGTTTTCTCCCATTCCCGCCCACCATCCCAATGTTGGTACAGCCTCTGTTTTTTGTTTTTTTTTCTTTCTAATTGTTTAACCAGAAGTAGCACACTAAGCTGAAAGCTTGTTTACAAGTGTGACCCGGGAGCATGGGAAATTTAAGCGACTTGCTCAGGGTCACACAGTATGCAAGTGTGGGCTATAGGATTCAAACTCAGGTCTCCAGATTTGCAGCTCAGAGCCTTAGTCCACTGCACTATAGTGTCACCCAATGCCATGCAACATGTGCATTCACCACTTCTCACAAGGAAGCAGGCTCCTTAGCCCACCTTGAGGAAATCATGGCCAAGAAAGTGCAGGGGCACCCAGAGGAAAAGGGAAAGGAAGTGCTGCAGGTGCTCTGGGTCATCCTGGAGACAGGTGCCAGAGTCACTATCCACGCAGGGGAAGTATAAATACCCCTAGCACAGGGAGAGGAGTTGAATAAGGCACTTGGAGAAACCATCATCAGGACGACAAGCAAGGGGCAAGTGCTGCTAGTTGGTGACTTCAAATCTGCCAGATGTGGATTGGAGCATTCTTACTGCAGCTTCAGCAAGGAGCAGGGTCATCCTTGACTCCCTACAAGGGTCCATCAGGCTTAGGGCTCCGGCAGCTAGTCAATGAATCCACTAGGATGGGGCAGTGCTTGACCTAGTGCTTACAAACAGGGACAGCATTGCAGACATCTCAGTAGGCAGTCGCCAAGGTAACAGTGATCAACATACAGTGTGGTTTAACACTAAAGACAGGAACAGCAGCAAACCACATGAGGATGAGGTCCGGTACTTTAGGAAGGAGAATTTTAATTAAATGGGAGACTGCCTCAGAAACTGCATTGTGTGTGTGGGGGGTAGAGGTACAGTGGGGGGCATATTTAAGGCAATCGGCCTTGTATTAAGGAAGTGAGTAAAAGCAGAAGGAAAAGGAGACCCTTATAATTTCTAGGAACTGGCCAAGGTGGCGAAGGAAAAAGGGTTGCATTCAGGAAGTATAAGGAAGTGCAGAGAACAGGGAGATGTACCAAGTAAAACCGAGGGAAGCAGTGAAGGGAGCAAAGGGGCACAGAGGAAGGAATAGCCAAGGGGGTAGCTAAAGGGGACAAGATTTTCTTCAGGTACATAAATGAAAACAGGAAGGCAAGGTGAGGGCAGTGAAGATAAGGAGGGTGGCAGGGAGGGGGACTGTGCAGAAGAGGACAGAAAAAGCAGACATCCTGAACAGGTACTTCTGCTCAGTTTTCACAGGGGAGGGGGGGTCGTGACCAACAGGGAGCAGCATAAATGGGGGGCAGACACATGTCCATTTTCAGAGGAAAGAGTCCTGAAGAGACTTGCAGGTCTAAAAGTGGACCAGATTATGGAACCAGATGGGATACACTCAAAGGTATTAAAAGGGACTAAAGGAGGTGCTAGCTGCCCCACCAATAGCCTTATTCAACAACTTCCTGGAAACGGGCATGGTTCTAGAGGACTGGAATAGAGCAGAGGTGTTCCCGCTACATAACAGTGGAAGCAGGGAGGACACCAGCAACTACAGGGAATTCAGTCAGACCTCAGTGGTGAGGAAAATAATGGAAATCCTGTAAAAGGTTGGCAGAGTATCTTGAATCCAATTGGCTGCAAAACAAGAGGCAGCATGGATCCATTGTGGGGGAGGGGGAGGTCGTAATAGACAAATCTGACCGATTTCTTCAACTGGGTGACCAGGAAAATAGATCAGGAGGGGGCAGTGAATGCGGCCTATCTAGACTTTAAGTAAGGCCTTTGACACTGTGCCACACAGGAGACTGATAAAGAAAGTGAGCAGCCTAGGGGTAGGATCCAAAGTACTGAATTGGGTTATAGACCAGTCAATGGACAAGTGACAGAGTGATGCTTAAAACAGCACTTACTCTAATGATGGGAGTGTAACCAGTGGGGTGCAGCAGGGTTCAGTACTGGAACTGGTCCTCTTCAATGTCCTCACAATTGACACTGCAGAAGAACTGGAAGGGAAGGTATGCCTTTTGCAAATGCCATCAAAATATGTACAGTATTAGGGTAAACACCGAAGTGCATCGGGATCTTGCGAAACTTGGAGTGGTCAAGTGCATGGCAGTTGGGATTCAATGTCAAAAAGTGCAAAGTCATGGATCTAGGGCATAGGAACCCTGGAGTTGAGTACAAGATGGGGGGGGGGGATGTACTGATAGTCACTAAGCAAGAAAGGGACCTCGGGGTTATCATATCTGATTATCTCAAAGTGGCAGGGCAGTGTAACAAAGCAGTGGGTAGGGCCAGTTTGATGCTGGAATGCACAGGGAGGGTAGGTCCAGCAGGATGTGGAAAGTGGTGTTGCCACTACATTGCTCGCTGGTAAGACCCCACCTGGAATATTGTGTCCAGTTCTGGAGGCCACACCTCAATCAATCAATCAATCAATCAAAATCTTTATTTATTCAGGCGAACATCATTGAGCAAAGCTCATTTACAAGATGGACCTGAGTGGTCATACAAATGAGGATACAAGTATTATTGCATAGACAAGAATAGAATAAATAGTAATACAATGGCATGAAATGATTATATACAACAATTTACATATATACAAGTAACAATAGAACCATTTAGCCTGTAGGAAAAAAGAGGACAAAGGGTATAGCAGTCCTAAAATATAAGTTATATGGTCTAACTAGTTTTTAAGTGAATATAATAGGTGATTCGGAAGAAAGAAATTGAGTTAATATAATGGACAGAAAAAGGGAGGTTTAGTTGGGTCAGATAGGTAGGGGATTATGCTTTATAAAAGCAATTGCAGAGCTCTGGAAAAAGGGCGGAGAACAATCTTTTGAAGGATGCCAGAGGTAGTAGGCTATCTAGCTTCATGGATTTTTGGAGAGAGTTCCATGCAACTGCTAAGGAATAGCTGAAAGCAGCCCTCCCATACCGGGTGCAGGCATTGGGGACCTTTAATGTGATGAGTTTACTGATCCTTAAGGTGTATGGCCTGGTTGTAATTTGGGTAAAGCAATCAGTGATATAGGTCTGTAGTTTGCCTGTTAACGCTTTGAATATCCAGATAACAGCATTCCTATTTCTTCTGTGTTGCAATGATGTCCAGTTGACTGCCATATAAAGGAGCAATGATGGGTGTTGAGGAAGGTCAGTAATAAATCTTATGGACCTGTGATACAGGGTGTCCAGCTTATGTAGAGATGACTTGAACAATGGCAGTAGAGAAAATCAGCATAATCAATGAGGGATAGGAATGAGGCCTGAATTAACCTTTTTGGAATCACTGTTTAGGTAATGTTTTATTCTAAAAATAGTCCGAGCCTCTGTCTTAGCTTTTAAGTAACTCTTCAATATGGACAGAATAGTCAAGCCTGTTATCTATCCAGACTCCAAGGTATTTGAAGTTATCAACAAATTCAAGTTTCTCTCAAGTAAGGTGGATATATGTAGGGTGTTGGATGCTGGGGTAGTGGTAGTACAACTCTTTGTGGTAAAGAACATAGCTTTTGTTTTTTTGCATTTAGAAGTAGTTTTTGTCAAGTAGATTGTGCTGCAGAATGGAGAATTTGGATTGTAGAAGTTCACAGGCTTTTGAAGGTGAGGATTGCTGACATACAATACAGTATCATCAGCAAACAGATGAATGTTAGATTGAGTGAGGTTGGCATCAATATTGTTTATATAAATAGCAAAGAGGATAGGGCCAAGAATAGAGCCTTGTGGTACGCCTTAGCAGAGGTTTTGAGGTGGATAGGTACTTCCATTTCTAACCAGCTGCGACTCTATCTGAAAGGTAATCCTTAAACCAGTTGGAGTGATAGGGAATCCAGGCCTAATGAGTTAAGGGAGGTGAGTAATAAGTCATGATCCACTGTGTCAAAGGCTTTACTCAAATCCAGAAACACAGCACAGGTAAAAATGTTTTTGTCCAAATTAGTCTGCCAATCGTTGGTTACCTTGGCTAAGGCAGTAATGGTGTTATGCTTTGATCTAAATCCAGATTGTGCAGAATTTAGAAGGTTATTGTTATCCAGATAGTCCCTTAACTGAGAGTTTACTAGTTTTCGAGCATCTTAGATAGTACTGGTAGGATGGAGATAGGTCTGTAATTGTTGAGATCCCTAGTATCACCAGATTTGAGTAATGGAACTACTTGAGCTGTTTTCCAAGTAGATGGAATGGATCCAGTAGTTAGGGAAAGATTGAAGAGATGAGTAAGGGGGGCAGATAAGACATGTGAAGCAATTTTCAGGAAATAGGATCCAGGAGTCTGCACTGCACTTTTAGTTGTGTCTAAATTAGAGAGGAGATCTTCCACTTCTTTCACGGATATTGGGATGAAGGAAAAGTTGAAGTGGCCATTTGTCCCACAGTAGTTTGCAGGTTCAAGGAAGATCTCAGGATATTTGCAGGTGATGAGTCAAATGCTAGGCCAGCAGTGGTGAAGTGAACATTGAAGGTATTTAAGATTTCTTGTTTACCTGTAATTTCTGTGTCATTTAGTAGCAATTTGGTGGTTAAGGCAGGAGTAGAATTCTGGCCCAGAAGTCCTTTTATTGTACCCCAGAGTCTGGATGGGTTATTGTAGGAGGCATCTAATTCAGCTGTATAGTAGGCAGTTTTGGCAGTTCTTATTTTTTGTACATGAATTCCTTGCTTTTCTGAAATTTAGCCAATCTCTGGTGTCCTTTGTTTTCTTGCCTTTTCCACAGCTTGTCTCTGGTTCTCAAGGCTGCTTTAAGCTCAGAGGTGAACCAAGGGCAGGATTTACCTTAGTTCTGATACTGGTGATAGGTGCATGAATATTGAGAACATTGGTGATAATATCTTTAAAGTCTGGAGTGCTGTTTCAACAGAGGTTGTAAGATAGAAATCTTGCCAATATATTGTAGTACTCAGGTCATGGGTAACCTGAGATACTGAAATTCTTTTGACCTTTTGAGGATAAATTCTGCAGGATTTGGTGGTTTGAGTGTGGATCTTATGCCAGCTATAGGGTAATGGTCACTCACATCACTTGGCAGTACTCCTGCATGTGAGTATAAGTGAGGCTTGTTTACCAACATAATATCCAGGAGTGAGCTGTTGCTGGAATTTCTTCGGTTAATCCTAGTTGGGTCTTTAATCAGCTGTGTGAATCCATAGGTGTCACAAAAGGTTATCAAAGGACCTCCGAAAGGACACAGTCAGGGTGGAGGTAATCTGGGGGAGGACAACAAATATGGTGCAGGCATTGCACCCACAGCCATATGAGAAGAGACTGAGGGATTTCAACATGTACACCCTGGAAGAGAGAAGGGCGAGAGGGGACATGACAGCGATATCCAAGCACCTAACAGGGTAAACAGGGTGCAGGAGGCAAGTCTCCTTCAAATTAAAAGGAGCACCAGGACCAGACAAATGCAATGAAGCTGTGTGTGTATGTATGTGTTTGCATGTGTGTGTGTTTGGGGGGGGGGGGGTTAAGAGAGATGTGATGAAGTGCTACTTCACTGAAAGAGTTGTAGACACCTGGAACAGACTGCTAATGGAAGTGGTGGCGGCAAAAACAGTTGGGGGTTTCAAGCATGTGTGGGATAAACATATAGGAATATTAGTAAATAGGTAGGGAGAAGGGAATGTTGCCAAAGACTAGTTAGGATCTGCAGAGGCAGACTAGGCAGGGACCATTTGGGCAAGACTGGGTGGGCCAAGTGGTCCTTTCCTGATGACAATTGTTTTGTTTCTATGTACCAGCAGATGCTGATACCACCCTCCAGCAGGTTGGCTCACGCTACTCTTGGCAGCACGCCCAAGCCCTGGCCACACCAGATCCTGCCTCCTAGAGTCCACTCCTGAACTCAGCTCACTGGCACGGAAACACAATACACTTCTGCTGAGCTATCGGGGTGGCCCCAACACATGGGGATTCTGTACTCACTCTACTATCCAAGGCATGCAGTGTTTCCTATAGTAAGCAGATATTCCTTCAGGCTTAGTTTAAAGACCTGTGGTGCCTTCATGTCTACTGCCTCTGCTGGTAGACTGCCCCATAGGTTCACCACCTTCTGGGAGAAGGAGTGTTTCTTAACATTACCTCTGAATTTACCACCTCTGAGCTTCAGGGAATGTCCCTGTAATCCTGCAGGAGGACACCAGATCAAACCTCTCTGCCTATCCAATACTGACAATACCTTTGAGTATGCAGAAAACAAATCATGTCCCCATTAAGCTTCCTTTTCTCAAATGTGAACATTTTAAGGACCAGCAGCCTCTAGTCAAAGTTTTTGTCTCCTATAGCCCTGATCATTTTGGTGGCCCTGTGATGCACCCTATTAGCGTTAATAATGTCCTTTTTGTATTGAGGAGCCCACAAATGTACACAATACTCCTGGTGGGCCTGACCAGGGCCTTGTAAATGGCAACTTCTCCTGCCTTGATGGTCACCCCCTTTTCGAGGAACCTCCCATTCTTCCACCCTCGACAGCAGCCACACACACACACACACACACACACACACACACACACACACACACACTTACCCAGTTTCATCCCCTTGTCTATGTCACTCAAGGTCCTTCATCCTTGGCTACAGAAAGGGAAGCCTAAAAATGTTTGCATGTTCGTTATTTTATTTTCCTCCTCAGGTGTGTTACCTTGCATTTTACTGCAATGACTCAAACTCTAGGAGTAAAACCAAACACCCAGCTTGTTCTGGTCCTCCTGAAGTTTGTCCCCATCATTGAGAAACATAGACTTTGACGGCAGATGAGGACCGCTTGGCCCATCTAGTCTGCCAATTTTCCTCCCTACAGGATAGGCTGCAGATCCTACATAACCAACAGCCTATTTCTTCCTACCCCCCACAAGAATTGCCTTATGTCTGTCCCATGCATTCTTGAATTCTCCCACAGTTTTAGACCCCACAACCTCCTCAGGAAGGCTGTTCCATGCATCCACTACCCTCTCTGTGAAATAATACTTCCTCACATTGCCCTGAACCACCCTCCTTCTATCTTTAAATTGTGTCCCCTTGTTCTTGCATGTCTCTTTTTCTGAAAGATGCTACCCTCTTGGACTTTGTTGATTCCACTGAGGTACTTAAAAGTTTCTATCATGTCCCCCCTCTCCCTTCTTTCCTCAAGGGTATACATATTAAGCTCCTTTAGTCTCTCCTCATACGGCTTCTCTTGCAGACCCTGCACCATTTTAGTTGCCCTCCTCTGGACTACCTCTATCCTGTCTATGTCCTTGTGGAGATGGGGTCTCCAGAACTGGACACAGAACTCCAGATGGGGTCTCACCAACTGTCTGTACAGAGGGATAACAACTTCCTGTTTTCTGCTGCTGATGCCTCTCCCTATACATCCCAGTATACCCCCAGCCCTCCCTACTGCCTTCTCACATTGCTTGCTAACCTTAAGGTCATCTGATATGATTACCCCCAGGTCCCCTTCCTTTTTTGTTGTTGTTACTACCTCCCCACCCATTGTGTATTCTTCCCCTGGGTTCTTTTCTCCCAGGTGCATTATTTTGCACTTCTTTGCATTGAATCCTGGCTGCCATACTTCTGACCATTCCTCCAACCTTGCCAAGTCCCTTTTCACAAATTACAGTTTGTGAGGGAGTCCATGGTCTAAGCTAGCTATATGTCATTTGTGAAAAGCAGCCTAAGAAACACTCCAGCTTCCAGATCATTGATAAAAACGTTGAAAAGCAATGACCCAAGCACCAGTCTCTGAGGACCCCCACAAGTTCCCCTCTATTCTATGAGTAGCCTGTCCACCGCAATCCTTTGCTTTCTGTTCCCAGTCAGCAATTCACATTGTGTATCATTTATGTCTCATTTATCTGGGTGAGTGTGAAGGGGAAGACAATAATTAGTCACATACTGCACTTAACATTTTTGATGCATTTACCACAATTTCCAGTAATTTTATTAGCCAAATTGCATTTTGTAGAAGAGGAGGGAGTGGGGAGACATGATAGAAACCCCCAAGTACCTTAAAGGCATAAACAAGGTGTGTTGGGGGTGACATCTTCCAATATAGGAGGAGTACAAGAATGAGGGGGCATGATATGAATTGGAAGGTGGCAGGATAAGGGGAAATGTGAGTAAGTTTTTCTTCATGGAAAGGGTGGTAGACATATGGAATAGTCTGCCACAGGAAGTAGTGGGAGCAAGCACAGTGGAGGGAGTTAAACATGCATGGGACAGGCATAAGGGAACCCTAGAAGTGGGAGGGAGAGGAGAAAGCCATTGATCAAGTAGGGTCAGAGGCCGCAAACAAGAGCAGGACTTATGGGCAGACTGGATGGGCCTAGTGGCCCATATCTGCTGACAATTTCTATGTAATAGCCACATCCGATTTTCATTAGGCACTGCTCATTGTGGCTATCCTTAGCACTAATGCTGTGTATACTACACTGGTGCCAAAAACCTTGGTTTCAACCTTCATGTTTCTTTTCTTGATAATGTCTCCCAGGACCTTGCACAGCACAGATGCCAGTCTGACCAGCCTGTAGTTATGTCTCAACAGAAGGCCTGATTAAATAAAATAAAAAAAAAAAACTTCAGTTAAATGATTTAAGTCTTCAATGGTGGGGAGAAGTGGACATTATTTAGAGAGTTAATTCCAAAGGCCAGGGGCAGGGACTGCAAAGAAGCTAACGGAAGGGAAGAATGCACAAAAGCACTTCACCTGTAGAATAACCACCTCTCCTGGGGGCAGACAGGCTCAGAAACCCATAGACATACAGAGGGGCCCAATCCATACAGGGCTTCATATGTCAGAATAAGGACTTTGTTGTCAGTTTACTGCACTACAGGAATCCTGCCCAGAACCTACAGCAAGAGGATGATTTATGATATAATATGACTAATGAATGGAAGCCAGGAGCATCACTGGTACATTCTGCACAAGCTCCTGACAAAGAATTTGGCCACAAGATAAGCCCTTACAGTGTGCATCACAGTAGTCTAGATGTGAGGAGATTAAAGTATGCAACAGGATAGATCGAACAACAGAACCAAAACCAGTGTTTAAACAACTGCTTCCACTTGGGGAAAATACTAATGGATTTAAGCAGTTCTCCTTCAAAAGCAGCTGTTCAAGTTACAAATATTTTATGCACTCCTCCGCAAATTCCCCCAGTGTTGATCCCTGCAGTTCACTGTTGTTTCCGAATCCATGTTTGTGGTGCCCAGTTTCATTTTATGGTCGCCATGCTGGAGCTTAAGTTGTGTGGCCGGAGCTAGAAAAGTGATGCTAAACTACAGCGGAGTGTTCAAACACAAGAGGAGAATACTGACATGACCCTCGTGCCAGATATATTTACTGATGCTCACCAGTAATTATTTCAGTCTTTTAAAAAAATGCTAAAACAGACTCAAAATGGGGGATGAGGGCATCTTACAAGAAAGGAGAAAAAAAGGTTCATCTAAAATTAAATAAAAAGGTGCAGGTATAAAATGTTCGCTATAACATGAACTGCTGCTTTAAATACTGTTTGCAGGCATAAACCACTTAATCCTCTGATGTTTCTAAGCATTTTCCTGGATTGGCAAGAGATTTTTTTTTAATCTCTTCTTTTACAGGCTTATGTTTGACAGCTATAATGACAGAAACAACTTAGATATTTTGTCCAGGGGTCAAAAACTGCACAATGACCTTCCATGACATGTTACTCCAGAAGGAATTTTAAGCAAAACACTGCCAAAGTGAAAAAAAAAAAAGGCAAATCATGAGAAACAAATATTTTTTTCTTCATGTCCTAATTTCTGACATCAAGTTGACAGGAAAAACTCTATCATGTTTTGCAAAGACAAAACACCAGCATTGAAAAGAATTAAGACTGTCAGACTGGCCCACTAGAGCAGTGGTAGCGCTACCGCTTGCGATACCAACAACATGGGTTCGGGAAAGAGCCTGGGATGTCAGAAGACCAACCAGAGGAAGAAGGATTGGGCATCCCATGAACTGCTCTCCTGCTCCAGGGAGGGAGGATGTCAATCTCGCTGTAATACTGCCATCTGAGTGACCACAGGTGGCAGTGCAGTAGAGAGTGCCTGCAGACCAGGAGGGGGTGATGTCGGTCGGGGGACCCATGCTCTGCGCCTGCTCGCATGCGCAGGTGCACTGGTCTCCCTGTGGGAGTGCTGACTCAACTAGGGGTTCACCACCATTGGAGAAAAAGCTTGATCCCAGTGCTGGCTTCAGGCAGGACCGTGGTATGTCTAGGGTGGTCCTCACTGCCACCACATACAGCCCAATAAGGTGCACAACTTGAGGTGAAGCTGGCCACCCCTGACCCCTGCCCAGAGGGTAAACCAAGGCTCTATGGGGTGGGCTGTGGTATGGTAGGTGGGGACCATGGATGGCCCAGTGGCTCCTAACCAGATAACCAGCCTGGTGAACAATAAATTGAAGGGGGAAAAAATGAAGTCTGACCCAGTTTCTAATATGTATATTCCATTTTTCTATTTCATTTTACTGAGCAATTAAAAAAACAAACTGTAGCAGGGTGTTAAATAAGCTCTGAAAATTGATTAGCAGTTTTGCACGTGAAAGTGCTAATCAGTTGTGAAGATGAATAGCACATGCCTCAATTTTAGAAGCAAAATTAAAAATGCTTAAATACTGTAACCTAAACAACATCTGTCATTAAAATCAATTCTGTCTTGGCTTCCTCAGTACCCCTCAGCACACACACACACACGCACGCGTACATACACACACACACACACACACACACACACACACGCATCTCTCAGTACTACACCTTCCCACCCGTGTCCGCTTTGCCAGAACCACTAAACCCTCCTCCCACCCATTTCAGTGGCTAACCACCCACCCTAGAGTGCCTGCCAAAACCCCCACCCATTTCAGACTCCACAGCAATGGCCCCCTGCCGAAAACTAAAGATCCAAGTCACTTGCCACAACCCTCCCCCCACCATTCCTCCCAACCTTTGAAGACATTTACTGCCAACTAACAAAAACTGTTTTTTTTATCTTTAGACTCGCAACGCTGTTGAAACCATTGCCTTTACTTGTACAAAGTTTATTTTTGAGTCAGCATGTTATATAATATTTTACATATTTCTGCTTCAAAGTCTGAATTTACAGCACCTTCTCTGTTTTGGCAGCATCTTTTCTGTGAAGGACGAAGGAGAGACGGATCAATTTTTAAGGGTGAAATGAGGGGCATCCCTCATAATCAAAGGGCAGCTGACAGGTATGAGTAGCCCCGATACCACTTATGACAGAATCCTCCCCCCACCCATCTTAGCCCCACCATCCTCCCCACAGACCCTCACCCACATAAGGTAATTCAATAGTTCAGAGTGCCACCCAGTCTCACTGCTGTAGCCCAAAAATAGATGCCGGCAATCGCTCCAATAGTTAAGTGCATAAGTAATCCAGTTTCTTAGTAGTGCCACCCATATCCTCACAGTCTCACCATCATGGCCCCGAATGCCAGCAATCACAAAGCACTACTGGGAATAATTGCTGGCATTCAGGGCCGCTGCCATGAGACTGTAAGGATACTATGGGTGGCACTACTAAGAAAATGGATTACTTATGCACTTAACTACGAGAGTGATTGCCGGCATTTATTTCAGGGCTACAGTGGTGAGACTGGATGGCACCCTGAACTAATGAATTACCTTATATGGGTGAGTGTCTGTGGGGACATGGGTGGGGAAGGCGGTGGGGTTGAGACATTTTTTTACGATGTAAACGTCAGAATGGATCACTCAAGGGGTCAGTTCACATCGCAAATTGCGATGTGATACCAGATATTTAAAACCATGTGTAGTAAGAAAGAGGCCAACCAGATACCCGTAACATCATGGTCCAGTGCTTCCTGCTACTGCAAATCCTGCCACTAGGCATACATAGCGGGAAGTTATTATCCATACTAATCATTTTTCTGACATTTTTGCCTTTCTCTTATCACAGTTTTGGATGGTAGACAGCTTTTTTGCTTGAGGCAGCAAGAAAAAAATATCAAAAACATGGGATTTGCTATGAAGCTAAACATTTTTAAATTAATTTATTTTGTAGACATTTTTCTGGTTTCCAGGTACACAAAATTCCAAACACAACAGTATGTTATGACCTTACATTCATCATTAGAAAAATATACATTTTTTTTCTTATTTATTTATAGATTACCCTCCTGGTTCACCAGTTGGCCACCAGGCCCCCATTCAAGTGTCTGCAGCTCTTGCCTCAACCCATTCACCCCGCCTTCTTCCCAGGGCTTATATATATTATGCGCGTTTTTCCTCCTTTGACCTGGCGGCATGTCTCACCCTTCTACCAATCTCCAGTCACTATGCTACCCCAGCGCTCCACAGCAGTTATCCTCCACGGATTACTCTCCACGGCGGGGTGGAAGGAGAGAGAGCCATCCCCCTTCCTGAGCAATATCTGAAGTGGGCCCAAAAGAGCTGTGAGGCTGCAGAGCTGGAGTACTGCAGTGGCTTTATTAAGCCACCAGTCAATTTTTGCCTTTTCTGTGTCCCTTCCCCTGAGGCCGAGAACACGTGTGCATGGAGGTGCACATGCACCACTCCGATGTCACGTTCTTGCGTTTCCTGTTATTCAGCACTGCCCTCTATCCTCCACCAGGGGCAGCCAAGAAGTGGGACAATGGACCACCCTCCCCTGGGAGAAGAGAGCTGTCATGGGGAGTTCAATCCTCTCCCTCCTCGGCCAACCCCCAGCGGGACAAGCTCGCTTCCAAACCCGGGTCGCCAGTGTGGAATAAGGTGTGGTGTCCAGTGCCTCAACCCTCAGCACCATCAGGCCAGCTTCTTACCTTCCCAGGAATCACCTGTGGTATCCCCTTCCTCACAGAGGAGAGAGATGGGGGTGGAGCAGGTCCCCACTGCAAACTTGTGTTCTGCTTGGGCACCAGGAGGCTGCCTGTGTCAGTGGGTGCAGAGTCTATGGGCACAGCATCTTCCATTATACCACTGCAGCTGGGGGGTTTCCATATTTTTGGCCTACCCCCTTATAGACACTGGCTAAATGGCACGACACAGAACATCAGTGACTGTCCTAACCAGTTGACTTCTCTCCCCTGCCCTGAACTTGTTCCAGCATGCACTGCCACCAGAGTCTTCTCGGTGGCAGTCACATGGAAAAGCAGACCCCCCACCCTGAGGAGAGCATCCTGTGGGATGCTCAATCCTCTTCTGTCCAGCTGACTCAAATGATCTGGGTTCGTTCCTGAACCTGGGTCACTGACATAGCAGCAAGACATTTTTATTTTAACAGGACCTTTCTCTTTACACTTCATCTGCTCATGTTGCCTGTTGCTGCTGTGAAGTCATAATACTCAATTGATGACATCACAGCTAATTGCCACAAAAATTATTCTGATGTGAAAAGTACACAATCATGACATCAGGGCACAAAAAGCAGCAAAGACGGATACAGCCTGAGGAGCAAAGAGCACGTTTTCATCAAAATGTATTAAGTAACAAACAACAAAATGTCCTAAAATTCACAATTTTGGGGACTGTTATATGATTTGAGCCATGCCGGTGCCAGCAGGCATTGTTTTGCTGAAACCTGGAAAATTATTTTAAAGTTCTCTGCACAGGGATAGCCCCATTTTGCTTAAAATAATGGTTTACACGAAGGCTGTTGGGGGACACGGACACTGATGGGACAAAACCTTCATTTGCTATTCTGTCTGCATAAACAAAAAAAAAATTAAGTTTAAATGACATGATTCTCTAAATCTAAGCACAGTCTGGATAGATTTTATTCTCTGCTTTCTAGGTTCTAGCAATCAATATTTACTCCCCCACACTCTAAGAAATGTGCATTTCCCATTAAAAAAAAAATGCAAATAGGCATGCAATGTTTTGATGGATAGGGCCTCACTTATGGATCCTTTACAGATTAATGGAAATATTTATTTTGTAGTATACTGACAGCTAAGGTGTATTAACAAAATATTACTTGTTTAAAAAAAACACACAAAAAAAAGAAAGAAAGTGGATGTGTGACACCGAGTTATACAATAAGACATGACAGACACAAGCTTTGGGGGGTAATTTTATAGGTAATTCATCTTATGCACAAGTCATACTAGAGCACTGAGATTTGAAATGACTTTCACAAGTTCACATAAGTATTAGCTCTAGTGGAGTTTGAACCTGAAAACTCCCATTTCCCATGCTACTGTTTCAACCACTTGTCCACACTGCCATTTATATTTATAGCAGTACTTAGTTCCCTTTTTTCAAATACACCTGTTGTAACAGTTATTGGGCAAAACGCATCTGAAGGTCTTTTTTTTGTGTGTTGGGTTGGGGGGGGGCTTTTGATGAGGTAATAAGTCCCAACAGCAACTATTTAGGTTGCAGTGTAGTAATTAACCAAGCCTACTGCATCATGGGAGCTCTCAGCATGTGCTTTTAAAGGACAACTCCATGCAACAATTATAAAAAACACATGTTGTGCATTAGATTTTTGTTTGTTTCCGGCATTCCATTCTCCGTGTCAAGGGCAATTTTTTTTTTTTTTTTTTTTTTTTTAACTTTTTCCTGCCAGTTTTATGACACCTGTGGATAGCCATACTAGCTTCTTTTATTGCCTTTAATCTGTTGGCATTCTCCCAAAATTCTTCTAGGAATCATGTCAATTAGACCCAAGACCTTCAAGAGGTGTATCAGCTTTATCATCACCCAGTGACCGCACTTTACAAAGTAAAATGACACATTCAGAACAATAGTCACCCCTTAGAGAGCTCTGACTTCGGCTGGGCAAACACTTTTTCAATGCATTAACTTTCACAAGGAATTGCAATTGGATGTTGTGACTAGACTAATATAACTACAGGGACAGGACCTATGAGGAGAGGCTCGAAGAGCTAAATATGTACACATTGGAAGAGAGAAGGGACCGGGGGGACATGATAGAGGTCTTTAGGTACATGAAGAGGGTAAATAAGGGAGGAACAGTCGGGGTGCTTCGAAGGAAGGAGGAAGGGGCCACTAGAGGGCATGGCTGGAAGCTGGAGGGGGGAAGATTCAGGGGAGAAAGGAGGAGGTGCTACTTCACTGAGAGGGTGGTGGAGCCATGGAATGCACTGCATAGGGGGCTGGTGGAGGCAGAGACAGTGGAGGGGTTCAAGAGGGGGTGGGACAGGTACAGGGGAAGGGTTCTGGAAGCAAAATCCAATGCAGCAAGAATATCCGGAACTGGGAAGGGAGAAGCCAGAGAAGGCGAGGGGGACAGCAAGGTCAGCACCCAGGTTGGGGACTGACCAAACGAGCAGACACAAAAGACCGGTAGGCCTATTCTGCTGGCATTTTAGTACGTTAGTAACTAGGATCCTGGGTTCTTAGTTCTAGTCCTAGGTCCAACAGATATCATTCCCAGAGGCATTCTGTGAAATTTCTAACATATCAAAAGCAATAAAAGAAGTCTGCATGGCTACCCCCAGGGGCCATAAAACTGGCAGAGGAAAGTAACAAAATAAAAAAAATGTATTGAGACAGGCACAGACAACAGAACACCAGAAACAATCAGGAAAACAGAAACCCAATACATGTGTTTTTGTATTTTTTTTGCACATGTATCAGTATGTATTAGCCTCATAAATGTATACATGCCAGCAAATATAATTTTAGTACGTTTAGGCAGCCCCCCTTCCCTGATTTCATTTCTAGCTCCACAGAGTGCCTGCAGCCCCTACTTTGCATCATAATGGTGCTGATTCAGGGGTGGGGCTGCATGCTCTGTGCTGCTCAGCACATATCAGGAAGTTATGAGCCAGGGTTTATGAGTGAAATACTTTTGAATCACTGGACAGAAAATATTGATTTATGGCTGAAAAGCTCCTAAGGTAGGTAACTGCACAGTATAAGGTGCCTGTCTGCAGCATGTCAGCAGCTTGTTAAATGTACTTCGTTTTGAAGGAAATGCGAACGCTAAATATAGAAAACAGCTGAAATCTAACATGAACGCAATGACACCAAAATAGAAATGGTAGTTGCATCTCAGCAGATGGTTGGCAAAATACTGTCAATTTCTATGTTTCTATGTTTCAATGCAGAAGGACCTGGACTTGCTCGATAAGTGTGCAGGAAAATGGCAGATGAAATATCAATGTTTAAAAATGCCAAGTGATGAATCTAGGCATGAAGAATACAAAAGCAAAATATGACCCACAACACAGAATCAACAGGAAAAGGAGCTGGCAGGAGTGATCAGCAACCACTTTAAATGGGGGTAATAGTGTGTGGCAGCAGTTAGCAAGTTAAGCAACAACATATGACAAGGTGTGCGGTAAGGCAGATCTTACCTTACGGCACAGGTGAGCTGTGAAGTGGCAAGTACTTTTAACCACCTAGGAAGTGTAGCAAAATCAGTCTTCCGCACACCTTGCGGGGAGTTACTGCACTTATACAATCACTCATTTAGGCAGAACGATATATGAACAAGACATGTTTCATTTAAAATCAACTGCTAATTTGATTTACTACACTGCTAGTTGTCAAACGGATCTTACCAGATGGTCATGGGATGTGGTTTTGCCTGACCCATTCTTCTTTTTCTCAATGCCATTTTATAAAGCAAATAAAATCATACATTTAATGCCACTGTTCTAAATAATAGCCAGACTCCATCTGCAGTACAGAGTTCACTTTTGAACCCCATGTCTGAGGAAAGATACTGACAGGATTGAGAAGGTGCAGAAGAGAAGAGAGTAACCAAGACAGTTAAAGGACTGGAAACATGGGATAGGAGGCCTGCCTGGCAGAAATGAGAGAGTTCTTTTTTCATGGAAAAGGGGAGAATAAAGGATAGCATGATTACAGAATTCAAATATGAGAAAGAGATAACACCTACCAGACCAAATGCTGCTCTGCTGGATGTAGAAGGATAGCTGTACAAGGGTACACTCAGTATCTTTGAAAGGAGGAAAAATGCAAGGGAAATATTAAAAAGAACTACAGTACTTTATAGGATGAGTGATGAACCTGAACAGACTTCCAGAGTAAACAGCATCAGTCAACCCTGTTTCTACTTTGAGGCTTAAACCAGATAAGTACATTGAAGAGAAAGAGGTGGTAGGGTAGTCTTACAGAGATGTTGAGGGGGAAGAACTCAATTGGTTGGTGGACTTCTTTCCTTCCTAAATTTGTATGTTCAAAAATGTCCCCCCAACCCCACCCAAGTGTCATTTGAGATGCTAAAGGCTCTTTAAAATTAAACTCTAAAATTACTATTTCCAAATAAAATATTATGCATAATTAAAAAATATCAACATTTGGAAGAGTTCACACTTTCAAAGAATGCATATAGACTTTGACGGCAGATAAGGACCGCTAGGCCCATCTAGTCTGCCCATTTCCCTACCTACAGGATAGGCCGCAGATCCTATTTAACCAACAGCCTATATCTTCCTGCCCCCCACAAGAATAGCCTTATGTCTGTCCCATGCATTCTTGAATTCTCCCACAGTTTTAGACTCCACAACTTCCTCAGGAAGGCTGTTCCATGCATCCACTACCTCTCTGTGAAATAATACTTCTCACATTGCCCCTGACGCCCTCCTTCTATCTTTAAATTGTGTCCCTTGTTCTTGCAAGTCTCTTTTTCTGAAAGATGCTACCCTCTTGGACTTTGTTGATTCCCTTGAGGTACTTGAAAGTTTCTATCATGTCCCCCCTCTCCCTTCTTTCGTCAAGGGTATACATATTAAGCTCCTTTAGTCTCTCCTCATACGGCTTCTCTTGCAGACCCTGCACCATTTTAGTTGCCCTCCTCTGGACTGCCTCTATCCTGTCTATGTCCTTGCGGAGATGGGGTCTCCAGAACTGGACACAGTATTCCAGATGGGGTCTCACCAACTGTCTGTACAGAGGGATAACAACTTCCTGTTTTCTGCTGCTGATGCCTCTCCCTATACATCCCAGTATACCCACGGCCCTCCCTACTGCCTTCTCACATTGCTTGCTAACCTTAAGGTCATCTGATATGATTACCCCCAGGTCCCTTTCCTGTTTTGTTGTTGTTACTACCTCCCCACCCATTGTGTATTCTTCCCCTGGGTTCTTGTTTCCCAGGTGCATTATTTTGCACTTTTTTGCATTGAATCCCTAGCTGCCATCGTCAGACCATTCCTCCAACCTTGCAAGTCCCTTTTCATCCTTTCCACGCCTCCTTGTGTATCAACCCTGTTGCAGATCTTGTGTCATCTGCAAAAGGCATACTTTTCCTTCCAGTCCCTCTGCAATGCCACTGATGAAGACATTAAAAAGGACTGGACCCAATACTGAACCCTGCGGTACCCCACTAGTAACCGCCCTTTCTTCAGAGTGGACTCCATTTACAATTACCTTCTGTGTCCTGTTGTCCAGCCAATGTTTTACCCAGGCTACCACCCTGGGACCCACTCCCAGCTGGTTAATTTGACTAATAATCTTTTGTGTGGGACTGTGTCAAATGCCTTGCTAAAGTCTAGGTAGGCCATGTCCACAGCCCCTCCCTGGTCTACTACTTTGGTCACCCAGTCAAAGAAATCTATTAGATTCATCTGACATGACCTTCCCGCTGTGAACCCATGCTGCCTTGGATCCTGTGCTCCACTGACCTCTAGGTACTCAACTATTCTTTCCTTCAGAAGTGACTCCATCACTTTCCCTACCACAGAGGTCAGACTGACAGGTCTGTAGTTTCCTGCCTCTGTCTTGGTCCCACTTTTGTGAAGGGGAATCACATCACCTTCCTCCAGTCCTCGGATACCACACCATCCTCCCATGATTTATTAAAGAGAGTAGCCAGTGGTTTCACTAGTTCCTTCCTTAATTCTTTTAGAATTCTGGGGTGAATTCCATCAGGACCCATTGCTTTGTCCACCTTTAGTTTTAGGAGTTCTTGCAGAACCCTTTGTTCTGTGAAAGGACTGGGATCGACCCCCCTATCAAGAGTGCTTCTGTTAATTGGATTAGGCACTTCCCCCTCCTCTTTTGTGAATACTGAGCAGAAATATTCATTCAGTATTCTTGCTTTTTCACTGTCCCCCTCTGCCCACCCACCGTTTATTCTATTCAGCCTCACTATCCCTCCCTTTGTCTTTCTGATGTACCTATAGCTGATGTACCTATAAAAGGTTTTATCCCCCTTCTTAACTGAGTTGGCTATCTTTTCCTCAGTTTGGGCCCTCCCTGCTTCTTTCTGCCTTAACTGGTACAGCTCTCTGTCCTGCTCCTTCTGTGTTTCCTTATACTTCTGGAATGCTATCTTTTTCTTCCTGACTTTCACAGCCACCTCTCTTGAGAACCATAGTGGCTTTTTCTTTCGTTTTGATTTGTTTATTTGCTTCACACAAAGGCTTGTTGTCTCTGTGATGGCAGTTTGATAATTCCCCATTGTTGCTCCACACCTCCTTCTAGCCTGTTTGCTAGTGCTTTTCTGAGGCACTCTCCATCTTGCCAAAGTCAGCCCTCCCAAGTCCAGTACCCTCACTTTTGTGAAGCTGACTCTGTGGCTGGTTTATATGAACCACACTGTTTGATGGTCACTTGTCCCCAGATGGCAACCCACTTCTAGATCTGAGATCCTCTCACTGCCCCTGTTTGAGAGTATGAGGTCTAAGATTGCTCCCCTCACAGTGGGTTCGAAACTAGCTATCTAATGCTCTACCACCTGTAGAGGCGTCAAGAATGGCCCTGCTCTTGGATGTCGCTGCAGCAAATGTGCTCCAGTTAACATCTGGCATATTCAGGTCTCCATCAACAGTATCTCCTTTCTCTGCCATTCTAAGAATGCCTTCCATCATATCCTTGTCCATTCCTTCCCCTGACATGGGGGTCTGCACAACCCTGTGCGGATTGTGGTGCCCTTTCCAGTCTCCAAGGTGACCCACAGTGCCTCCTCTCCTCCCTGTTTACTCTTTTGTTCAGTTGCTTTATCCTTCCTTTACATGAGAGCTACTCCTCCCCTCTTCTCCCTGCCTGTCTCTCCTGTAGGTTATGTACCTGGTATGTTAACATCCCAGTCATGGTTCTCTGTGTACCATGTTTCTGTGACTGCTACGATATCCAGGCATCCCTCTTCCATTAAGGCCACCAGCTCAGGGAGCTTGTTGCCCAGACTACTGAGCATTGGTACTCATTACCCTCCATTTCCTGATGGCCTTACCCCTTTTGACCCATCCCTGTCCTTCTTGCCTTTGTCACTTTCTCCATTTACCCTGCCCTTCTCCTATCGACACCTCCATGCTGGTGTTTGCACACTACTACGTGATTGTTTGGGGGCTAGGATTTTCCTGCTCCTTTCCAGTGCCTCGCCCTTTGGCTGGTTTAAAAGCTTGCCAATGAAGCATTTAAACCTATCACCTAGGATCCTGGTTCCCTCCCGGACAGATGCAGCCCATCATGCCAGTATAGGCTTGCATCACTCCAGGTGGACCCCAGTCCCCAATGAAGCCAAATCCTGGGCTCCACACCAGTTTTCAACCACTGATTGAATCCCATAGTGGGAACACCCTAGCCTCTCCTATGCCATAGATGGGTAGCACCTCCGAGAAGGTTACCGCATGCATACTTGACTAAGGCCCTCCCAATTCCACAAACTCTTCCTGCACTTCTCTAATCCCTTTCTTAGCCAGGTCATTTTGTCCCTAAGTGGACAATGACATCCAGCTCCCTCCTGTGCAGCTGCTCCAGCAATCCTGAGATTCGCTCCCTGTCCCTCAAGCCTTGGCGCCAGGCAGGCACCTACCTCCCTCTCCCTTCCTTGCCCAGTTCTACCTTCCTAACAATGGAGTCCCCCACCAGGAGTTGTTTCCTTCCCTGCAGGGTCCCCTGCCACCCTCCTGTGGGTCTCCTTTGTGGAGGTTCCCAACATCCTCCTGGTCTCCACTGTAGGTGCCTCCATAGAGGAACCACACTTTGCCAGAATGGCATAGGAATTGGAGAGGTACAACTGGAGGGATGTGCCTCTGTTCCACCACCCCCACCCTCCCTGGGCCACTGTGGTCAACCGCTCCTCTTTCTTGGCAACCTCTGAGGCAGCAGCGAGTGGCAATGTGGTCCCTGGATGGAAGAGGAGGTCCCACAAATCCTGGCCAACTCAGCCTGGAGATGAGCAACCTCCTCCTCTCAGCCCAGAGAGGTGCCTGCAGATGGGACAACACCGCATCCTCCAGAACATCTCCCGGAAGACTGCTGCTCCACAGCCACTGCTACTGCCACTCCAATCATGTCTTATTTCTGGCCCCTTAACTGTTTGCAATCCTTACTCTTTCCTCTGTTTTTTTCTCTCTCTCTCCTTACTTTCTGCCTGTGTGCCCTTTAAGCTCCTGATTGTCCTGTTCTGAGACAAGAATATCCTATATTTCTCAGTAGACCGCTTACTTGTTCAGAGGCAGACCTCCAGCAGCTAGAGGGGGCCGGAGAGCTACTCTTGCCCTTCTAGGATGGTGGGTCCTTGGTGGTTCTGTGATCACTCACTTCCTGCCCCTAAACAGGAAGTTCCTGTTGTCAGTCAAATCCTGTGCCTATAAAAATAGAACTAGCTTTGGGTGGAGGGGAGGCAAGGAGGGCAATATAGTCCCAGTAGAGAAGTTCAGTCACACAGCAGTCCTTTCTCCTGGAGTGTTCTGCCAAGCTATTAGCAGAATCTTTCTAAAGGCAGTCTTTAAATGTAGCTTCCTTCTAGCTAAGCCACTCCCCTACTTACCAGATCTTTCTACAAGTAATTTAAACCTCACAACAGTTAAGTCCTTTCAGTCACCTGAGATTTACACCTAGATGACTTTTCAGTTACCCATTCAGTTCAGTTAACCCAAACACACACTTTTTTTGTTTTGTTTTGTATGTTAGTTTTTTTACCCTAAATTAAAGGTCTTCCAGAGAATAGCAGCAATGTCATTTTCATATAAGCATGGATACATTTCTGCTCAAAATGGGAATTACGGAGTACTGTGGGCAGTAGTGTGGGTGAGTGGGAAATCCCTATAAATTAGTTATTGTTTGAACAGCATGTGTGTTGGTCCTTGCATTGCAAAGTGGAGGAGGTGTGGACATGATGAACCTAGAGTCCCTTCCAACCTTAAATTAATTATAGTTTATGGTTAGGGCTTGTTCTCCACTGAAAACGGTGGCTTTGCAGATCTTGTTGTAGGATAGTTCAAAGGACACAAAAGTTGTTGTACTATCAATGTGATGTCAGAACGATAGTACAACAACTTTTCAGCCTTGATCTGCCTCCTGACTGGCTCACTCCATATAGCTAAATGAAAAAAAAAAAAAAATTACGCAAACATGGCGGCTGCAGTTTAGTGAGCACCGAGTAGCGGACTCTGCTAATTTTGACATAAAGAGCTACCATCGCTCCGTATCACAAAAGTGAACTTTTTTTTCAGTTTAGTTTAAAAATTAACAATGCTGATGCCGGAGTGAGCAGGAGCAGTGAGAAACTGAAATGAGTGGCAGCAGGAGCGGGGAGAAGCTTGAGTGAGCAGCACCAGGTAACATACAAGCCAGTAACAAGTAACTGGAAAATAAATCTAAATAAGCCCCAACCCTTATTTACTTACTACTTGCCAGCAGATACAGGCCACATGGTCTATCAAGTCTGCCTGAGTGTGCAACTAGCACCAGACTTTGCAGCTGCCCCCACAATTACCCCCCCACACACACACACACACACACACAGATGAATGCCAAGTGAGACTGAACCAGATTAAGCTGTTTGTGGTATTTCCAGTGAATGGGGCAAATTTGGCCAGAACATCGGGTACATTCCCTACTCTTTTCGATAAGTGCCATGGGATCTTTAACATCCACCTGAACTACCACCAATCCAGGCAGATAGGACCTTGGTTTAACATCCCATCCAAAAGACGGCACCTCAGAAGTGCAGCACCGCCCCCAATGCTTCACTACAGTGTCAGTACTGGGATATTAATCCAAGTGCCAGATGTGGGAACTGAACCCACAGCCTTCTGATCTCCCAGCCTCAGAGGTGAGTGTGCTACCTACCGAGCCACTGACACTGACTATACTATATAAAATAGTGGATGGGTGCCCATCTGCTGCCAAGGCTGTGTTTCCATCTCGGCTGTTGATGACATCAAGGAGACCTCTTGAGCTTCGCTCTCGAGGTCTCTATGATGTCATCAACAACCTCAATGGAAAAACAGCCTTGTTGTGAATGGTCACTCATCCACTATTCTACATGTGTTACTATCGATATCAGATTTTTACCTAGATAAAGAAACTACCAAGAAATGTACCTCACTGAAAGAAGGAAAAGGAATGGTATGCAAGTAAAATGGATAGTGTATAGGCAGCATGAACCTAAACCATGAACAGCTCGTGATGTTAATAACTTTTGGAAATCATGGGCCAGATTCAGAGAGAAAACCAGGGGGCAAACAGCCTCCCTAGTATGGTTATACATAAAACTCTGACTTCAAACATACAATAAACATACGCATTAGTCATTAAAAAGAAGCGTTACCCCTGCAACAAAGTCAAATGGGTTTTGTCAGATGTTAGTGTGCACGAACGGTTTCATTCTGACACTCATTATGGTCTGTGTTTAGCACAGCACCAGTCATATGGTGTTGTGCTAAACATAAAGCACCACTGCACCAGTACTGCCATCACAGTAGTCCCCATACCCACCCAAACCTTATCTTATGGCCCACTTTTAAGCTGAAGAGTTCCTGAAGAACTTCCTGTTGGTCTCCATATATCCCTGCTGGTCCAGTGGCCCATTTCTGTAAGCCAAGCCCAAATATAGTCCCTGGTATCCAGTGGCCCTCCTCCTCCTCCTCCTCAAGCCCTATTCCTCCATGCACATCATCTTAATAATAGTCCCACCTGATCTCCATCTCCTGCCACTGCAGCACGCCTATACCCCTAAAGTATGCCCTAATTAGTTCTAGGGCAAAGGGCTTTGGAAAATTACTGCACCTACAAATGAGACAGTCACCATGCTTTGTGAATAGATTTGCACGGTATCACCACCCACTTTTGCGCAAAGTCTCAAACTAAATTATAAATATGAAGGAGTGGTCTGTGACTCCCTTTGAGCTGAGCTCCGGCAGTCGCAAACAAGTGCCCTGTGCAAAAGTGTCATTTTTGCACTTTTGTGCAAGTCCCTTGCGACTGTGAATTTGACCACTATTGTCAGTTTAACTAGGAGCTACTATGACATTTTTAGAGCTAGGGCAATGTGCTTTGAAGGACTGTTGGACGATAGTAGCCAAACCACAGCATTTTGCAATCTGCACCAGTTGAATGTAATGGATCAGATCTTCTGTGCAGCTATCCCACAAGGGACTTAACTAAGATCTAGTCACAGTGAGAACCAAAGTGATCAGTTCAGCTGTAGGTAAAACACTCTCAATTCTGCAATGTTTCTATTTGGTCATCAAGTACGAAAATATGATTTTTAGCCTTTTCTGAGACGTTTAAAGAGGATTCCATCAACCCTGGGGAGCTCAAGATAAGTATGAAGTTTATCTATTTGATGACTCGACCGCACTATGTTCTGAACCATTCATTCTTGAATTTCAACCTAACATTTTGTTAGACTTGCATTTCTTGAGATGGCCAGGCAATTGAATTGTGGCTCAATGTACTGCAAAAAGAACAGTGCGGTAAACATCAACATATAAATACGCCAAATAAAATTTCAACTGATTAACAAAAATAAATATACTAGTCTTAGCAGAATAAATAATTTACCAACCCAATAAAATGGAGTTCCCATAAATCAAAATTCTCAACTTCACTTGTCACTGAACACTTGTTCCCACATATCGAAATTCTCAAGTTTACTCATCACTAAACACTTGCAAAATCAAAAAAATACTTTGGACCCTTTTTAAACTCTTTATCTATAAGATTTTATGGTTGTATAGCATTCACTGATGCATACATAAAACATAAGGATGTATATGAGACAGTCTTGCACCTTGAATGTACAGATGTTTAGCTTTAGTTTTAAGGTCAAAATAACTAAGTCCAGACACTGTGCATGGCTATCAAGGTAATATCAAAAGGAGTAAATGTTGAACAAGTTATCTTGTAGATCAGAGTTGCTCTCACCACATAACTGATGTTTATCATCTATAAAACCAAGATAGAAGCCCACTTGCAGAATTGGGATAGTGTGGTGGTCTGGATAACTAAAACATTAGCAGGCAGGATATACAAAAGATTGCCTGTTCTCAGCTAAATTATAGCTAATCCCTTTAGTCTAAGACAGAAAATAATCTACACTAAAGGTACAGGATATTCAGTAAGTAAAATTTATGCAAGTCCACAAACTGAGTGATCTAGCTCACCTTATTAATATGACCCCTGCTATGTTAATAAAACAGAAAGGTATATTAGGATCTATTAAATGGAGCAGCATAACATATAACTTATATAGGAACTATGCCTTGAATCACAATAGGTCGGCAAGCACCCTGAAAACACCCTTTCTCTGACAGTACTACAGGAAGTCCTAAAACAGTGTTAAATCTTTAGTCCGGTGTATTAGGGACTTTCAAATAAAATAGGACAATCCCAGACCCTTGAATAGGTACAAAGGTAATTCCAATAAAGAAAAAGCAGATCATCACCCCTCTTCATCCGACGCAGGATCGGGAGGATTTAGTGTGGCCATAAGTTTTTCAGTGAATTGAGCAGCCACTGTGGGGTCCAGAAAAATGTGTGATTTAGAATCATGCCGTATTTGAAGACACACTGGGAAGTTTAGCCGAGCTTCTATGCCATGTCTCAGTAGGTCTTTTTTCACAATCTGCAATTCTTTCTTTCTGGCCTATGTCTGAGATGATAAGTCGGGAAAGAATCCCAGGCAACTACCATCCCACACGGTCTCTCCACGAGCTCTGGCTGCCTGCAGGAGTGAGATCCTAACCTCCAGGGCCGATAGAGTGTCTATGACTGTCATTAGTCATGACTGGGCATTTCCTCTCGATCGGTTTCTCTGGGGGATGGCAAAGACCGTTATTATACGTGTCCCAGAGTCCAAAGGTAACAGTTTTAAGTCATCAAAGATCAGTCTGGTAACTGTAGGTAGGAGTTTAGCCACTGTAGCATATCTAGGAGGGAATCCTACTATACGAATGTTGGCCTGTCTGTGTGTATTCTCGAGGTTCTCCACCTTAGCCTTCAACAAGGAAAGATCTCGAATGAAGGCCGGATTACAGTCAGCCTGGCTAGTATGTGTGTCTTGTAGACTTTTAATACCAGTTGCATTCTCCTGTATGAGGCAGTCATTCTCTGTGAGCTTCACCTCCACAGCGGCCAGACGTCGATTTGTATCCTCCCCCGTCTCTTGTATCTTAGACAGCATCACCATGATCTGAGTGGTAGGGAGTTCACAGGCCAAAGACGCAGCCATTGCTGCGGACCCCAGTCCAGTGATAGTTCCAGCAGGGGATAGAACCAGTTCTAGGCTATGCAATGTTCTTTTCCTGTCTATTTTTGGCCCCATCTTCTCGCCAACACCTTCTCACAGGTCTGTATTTAATTTAGAGTCAGCAGTATAAAGAAGCGGTGGGTTATTCAGTATTTTACACCAGATAGATTAGGAGCCCTTCTAAAGTGCTGCTGCCATCTTGCTGCTCCGCAGCACCCCCCCCCCATTGGACCCTTTTTAAATACCTCCACTGAAGGTAAACACCTATGACAGGTCTGTAATGAATTCCAGATTGTGGGGTCAGCCAAGAAGAAAGCTCTATTGCCAGACTGCTTGAGGTGGGATCTCAGGACTGCCAACAGATTCTTTTTGATGGAGAAGGGTCCAAGTAAGCAATAAGACATGACAGGGTGTGTGTTATGCGATAACTGCATGCCCAGGCACATCGAAAAAAAAGATGGGTGACCTCCAGGACATGCTGACAGAGGGCCAAGTGGATCTGGTGGCAGTCTCTAAAACCAGGGCAACCCAAAACCATGACGAGATCTCTATTCCCCGGTTCACCCTCTATAGAAAGCACAAAGGAGGAGAAAGGGAAGGGATAGTATCATATATCTGGGAAGGGATTACAGCCACAAGATGGGATATGGGGAGGTGGGCACTGAGTCAAGCTAGGTACAAGTTCAAACTTCAGCAGGGAGAAGGATCAGGGTGAGATGCTGTATAGGCATTTGAATCAGGGCAATGCTACAGACCAGGGCCTGAGAAGGGAAATCCAGAAGGCTTCAGTGCAGGGGGTGGTAATAGTGTGTGACTTCAACTTACTGGACATGGATTGAAGCATCTCTTGAGCCAGCAGAAGCAGAAGCCAATCACTCTGGGACACAGTCCAAAATGGCTTCTTAAAGAGACCTACCAAGTAAACTACATTTGCAGTTGCACCTGCCTGTTCGGTGCCTTTACCCGTCCTGTATGTTCCTGGTGTTGCAATTTCCAAAATTCATGTAACAGCTTTTAAATAATTGCACTCGTAAAATTACCCCCACTGAGTCTTTCCTACTTCCTTTTTTTTTTAGCTACTGATGCTCAGTCCCTTTAACAACATTATGATGTGATGCCAGGAGAGAAGCGTGGGAGCGAGCTCCATCTTAGTGTATAGGGTACCTTTTTAGGTAGTGTTTCTATATTGTAATGGGCAGTTGGCAATGAAACATGGGCACCGGTCAGCTAATAACACTCATTAGTCGGCGGTGTCACGTTCATCCAACTGCCATTACAATATAAACACACCCAAAAGGTACCCTCCATACACTAAAATGGAGATCATCCTGCTCTCCCTGGTGTCACGCCATAACTTTGCTGTGCGGGTGGAGCATCAGTAGCTAAAAAATGGGACGTAGGACAGACCCGGTGGGGGTAATTTTATGAGTGAAATTATTTAAAAGCTGTTAAATGAATTTTGGAAATAGCAACAACAGAACCATACGGAAGGGGTAAGGCACCGATCAGGCAGATGCAACTGCTGAGACTGGTAAGTCTCTTTAACCAACAGGGTGATGGTGTCAACTAGAGACCGACTTATCTTGTACCTGGTACTGACAACAATGACCATGTCAGGGGCATCAGTATGGCTAAGCCACTGGGAAGCAGGGATTTCTAGTCAGTATGATTTCAGATTGATATGGGGAAGGAGGGAAGTGATGTGGGGAAGGAGGTAGGTGCCGAACACAAAGACATATATTCTGGACTTCAAAAGTGCCAACACTGCCAAAATTGGGGAGAATGTGGACATTCAGCATGCCAAGCTCAAGGGATGGGCAATAGTGGGGTGGAAGAAAAATAGTCCATAATTCAGGATAGGAACCAGGAAGTCACATACATGTCTGAAGCAGACAGGAAGAAAAACAAGCACAGAAAACTGTTTTGGTTCACATGGAGAGATTGTAAGTGCTGTCAGGGAGAAAAGGATAAGAAATACAGGGAGACGCAGAAGTAGGAGGACAGAGTAGACTAACTGGGCAAACTCAAGAGAGCCAGTCAGTATGTGAGAAAGGCCAAAGCTACTGGCGAGTTGGGAACAGCAGAGGGAGTCAAAGATAGCGACAAGACTATTTGGTATATCTGCGAAAAAAAAAAGGATGAAGGAAGGTACTGTCCAACTGAAGCAAGGGCAGAGTAGGTGAAGGACAGCAGAGGAGAGGCAGAAATACTGAATGAATAGTTCTGCTCAGTATTCACTGAAGAGATGGAAGGACCAGTACCACAGGGTGGGACAGAAACAGGAAGTGTGAGGGAGGTGTGGATGTGTGAGGAGACAATCAATGACAGGGTCGTAAAGGGACATATGTCTCTTAAGATGGGTAACTCTCCCTGGCTAGATAGTATACACCCAAGGGTGATGAGAGAACTAGCAGCAGTACCAGCAGCCCCTCTGACTGATCATTTCAACAGCTCCCTAGACACAGGTATGGTGCCACGAGAGTGGAGAACTGAGGTTGTTGTGCCCTTGCACGAGAGCGGGGCAAGAGGTGAGCTGGGAAACTACAGACTAGTCAGCTAGACTCTGATAGTTGGCAAACTAATGGAAACCAGTCTCAAAGAAAGGTTGGTCAAGTTCCTTGAGGCAAACTGGCTCCAAGATGACAGGCAACATGGCTTTATGGCAGAGAGGTCATGCCAAATGAAACTGATTAATTTCATTGGCTAGGTATCAAAGGCGGTGGACATATTGTACCTAGATTTCAGCAAGGCCTTTGATTCGGTCCTCCATTAGAGATTGATCAAAAAGATTGAAAACCTGAGGCAGGAAGCAAAATGACTAGGTGGACAGTGAACTTGTTAGCGTGAAGAACCCAGAGATTGGTGGTCAGGGGAGAATACTCTGGGATGAGGGAAGTTACTAGTGGAGTCCCACAGGGGACAGTGCTTGGGCAGGTACTCTTCAATGTTTTCATAACTTCCACTTGAGACAGCATTAAGAGTGAAATTTGCCTCCCCACAAACGATACCAAGCTCTGTGGGAGGGTGAACACAGAGAAGGGGGTCAAGGACTTGAGGGAGGAACTTACAAAGCTGGAAAGATGGTCCAGAATCTGTCAACTTGAGTTAACTGCAATGGTGTGCAAGGTCTTGCACATAGGAAAGAAAAACCGTAAGGACAAGTACAGACTGGTTGGGAGTGACCATCATAGTGTCCAAGGAGGAGAAGACCTGTGGATTGCACCCACAAGCAACTTGAAACCTGATACGCAAAGCAACAAACCAGCAGCAAGAGATAATAGGATGCTGGGTTGCATAAACGGGGGTTCAGCAGCAGAAGAAAAAAAAGAGGTCATACAGCTAATGTACAGATCCATAGTGCAATCACACTTGGAGCACTGGGTAAAGTACCAAAACCCCCTGTCACAAGGAGGATATTAACAAGCTGGAGGCAGTACACAGAAAAGTAAAATAAATAAATAAATAAATAAATAAATAAATAAATAAATAATTTAGGAGCAGCAGAGACTGCAGAACCTGAATGTATACTCGCTCAAGGACAGAAAGAACATGATTGAGACTTAACATAGTTGACTCAGTAAACTTTTCAAGACCAGCAATAACAAACATGAGGGGGCACAGATAAATACTATCTGGAGGTAGATTCTGGAAGGAGGTCAGGAGGTACTTCTTTATGGAGAGGGTGGGACAGGCTACCAGAAGACACAGTGAACAAGAAAACTGTTCAGGACTTCAGCAGGGAGTTGGATAAAGTTATGGGGAGGACAAGAGTGTTCAGAGGTGGGGGAGCAACATGTAAAAAAGAATATATGGGCTCCACATTGGGCAGACCTAACAAACTGTAAGGCCTCCTGCCTACTAATTCATATGTTTGTATTGTGAGGCAAGAAGGAATGCTATATGCTTTAAACACTGGGAAATGCAGTTATCACATAACTCATACCCTGGAATGTCATATTTCACTTATCCAACAGGTGAACTGAGAAGCAATTTAAAAACAAAATATATACACATATATATTTACTGCTTTTTTGAAAACAGGCACTTTCTTTTGTTAAAAATATCTAGTAATGAGTAAGTCCTCTCCACTTATCAAAATCATTAATCTTTCCACACACTCAATAGATTGAATGTTCATTATGAAATGCAATAATTCTAAATTCTTCACAGTTCTACTGGCAGAATGTTAACCTTCACATATACACATACCAGAATGCGTCATGTAGAGCCAGGGCCTCTCTCTTAGTGGCAAGGTAAGCTGCAGAGATTTCTCCGATATGTTGGTAAGGGGTCATCATGGCCAGTAAATAAGCGCCAGAAAACAAAATGGTAACTAGTACTTCGCTTTTTTAAAATTTATGTATGTATATAAAGGAGGAAACTATGAAGGGAAAGAATATTTAATAATTTTTTCCCCACTTTATTTTTATTCATTTCGTCAATGAACAACAAAGTGGCATACTTGGTCCAAAATATACAACACTTTTGTAGGATAAGAAACTAACAATAGGTAATTTGCGTTTCTTCTTCCCTTGTTAAAGCACATAGGGGTTCTCCTCCGCACACCATAGTAAAATGATTCAGATGTTTTAAACAGACAAGCCTAATGCAGCGAGACGATGGATGAACCACTGCAGTATATGATAGAACGTCTTTCCGTTTCATTAGGGCTGTAGAGTTATCTTATGAGTCCATGAACCTAAAATAGTTAAGATAAGTAACCTTTCATTTTACATAAAACAGATTAGCCCCACTACCTCTACTCCACTCCTTAATTTGCAAATCAAGTTAGCATAAACTTAGTGAAATAACATATGTAAATAATACACTGCAGAACTGATGATTGTAAAAAGATTTTTTTACTATTAACCTTTCTGGCATTACTACAAAACTGGATTTTCAATCAGCAGCAGCAGCACTGTGCTTCACTATTTTAAACAGTTTCAGACATTCAGATGACTACAGTAGTGTTTGCATGGTCTATGGCTTAGGATAGAAATTCACACTACAGCAAGCCATGGCCAACTGGCTTTTGACAAGCTGTGCCACAGAAAATAAATTATTACCTGAGATACTTTGGTAGTTCAAGAGGTGATCACCATGTGATTGTACAGGCTGAAGTCCTGTTCACTATGACTCCACTATAAAGAACAGCTCATATGCAAAGGTAAAGTAAAGACAACCCCGAATGTTGCTTCAACTATGCTGTAACCATCATTTTATCATCAAGCGCTTAAGGAACTGAGGATCTAGTCAAATCAAAGCAAATTCAATTATTTTACTTGTGGGCAGCATTGGGTTAGGCGCATGGGGCCTAGGCATAAAAGGAACTTTTAAAAAATGCAGCATATTAAACTTTCAATAATTTAGCAACTTTACAAAATGAAGTAAGGAGTTCACATATACTTTAGTGTTCAAGAGTTCTCCTCACCGTCTTCACTATCAGTGCCCCAGCTCAAAGTCATTCCGTATAGCTTCTATTTTGGGGGCCAGTATCTGCAGGGTCCCCAAATATGAAAATCTTCCCTGCGCACATTAGTTTGAGGCACACTGATAACTGAAGTGTGTGTGATATTCCCAGGGATCACAAGCCAGCACAAATAGCATCAAACTGACTCCTTTTCTGCTTTATTGCAAAACTTAGATTCAGAAAATCAGTGTATAGGAGAGCCCTCTGAAAGCTGTAAAGATCCGAGCTGCTCTGCTTTGTTCAAAATAAAGTTCAGAACATGCACCCCTGCCGTTACAACAAATCGGGTACTTGTTAAGTCCAGGTTGTTTCACTTCAGTCTTGGGGTCTTGCAGTAACACAGAGGATTAAGTCTGAGGTGAAGTTTAATATTTCTTTCAACAAAGCAGGGTCGGACTGGCACACCTGGATACCTGGAAATTTCCAGGTGGGCCCCCCCTCAGTTGGGTAAGTGGCTATCTTCTGAACTCTGAAAACTTTTGCATTTATCTTCTTTTTTCTGATTAAATGGGGTATCTGGGACACTGTTGATAAATGTAAGATGCAAACACAGAGCTAGTGTATCAGATTGAAGAGGAATATTGATATGAATGTGTCAACCTGGGCCCTCCTGTATTGATTTTCCAGGTGGGCCCTTGTATCTTCTTTCCAGGTGGGCCCTCTGTACTCCAGTCCAACCCTGCAACAAAGTCAGTATATATGTTAAGGGAACAGATACTTTGATGCCTACAACAGTCCAAGGAAATGTAAGTTTTGTGATCAGGCCCCATTTTCTAAATGTTTAAGTCTCACCATTAGAAGTTTATTTTCTTTTAATATGCCACTTACAGGCTACAGCCATGTTTGATTCTCTGGCTGAATCTTCCAGGGCCTTTTGGCTGCCGCCCATAGGCTGCATCTTAGTTTCTTTGTTATGCAAGTTTGGCATTAAAGCACTCTACTTTCTTGTCCAGTTCACAGACTGCTGTGAGGATGGCCCTGAAGGTTGGTTCAGGCTCCCTGCTCCCATCTGGCACAAGGCTGTTCTTGCTGGTACTCGTGGCTGGTGCTGACTCTTTTTCCCTTTCCACTCTATTTGGAATGATCCAGTTTTGGCTGTCCCACTGTGAAAGCTTGGCCAGAATGTACGAGGCTGTACAAGAGATTGCCCTCTATCCAATGATGTCAAAAAAAGTTTTGAAATTACCAGTTTAAAACTGTATTTTAGTCTTGGAAGGGTGTTGAAGAGGAGGGCAATGAAAATCCATTTGCACATGTCAGCTGCATGTTCCACCTCCATGTTTTTTTTAATTTAAAAGGAGTTGCTTTTTTTGTGGTTTTTTTTAAAGGGTTTAGCGGAAATGCTTTTAGTTGCAGTGGCCATTTTTATAATGCATTCGTGAATTGTTTTGGGAGGCATTGATGTCAGTGTGCCATGTGCTGGTGGCCAAAAAAAGTCCAAAATCACAGACTACTGCTCTGCAGAAACACATGGGTTCAGAATCTTTCTGACCAATCAGAATACAGGAAATTCTCAACCCATTTTATACACCAGTGATAAAACACTATCATCAGCATAACAGCAGTCTGGGCACCAAGAATTAAAGACACAGGGCTGCCTCCAGTAAAGCTGAAAAGTATACATACTTGTAGCTGTATTCCCTAGAGAGTTACTGTTTTATCTTTTCCTTATTTACTATCACTTAAGTAACTTGGTAGGGAAACAGGACCCTTTTCCTCTGGACTTGATCGGTCACTGCTGCTTGTCTACAAGTTGATATAGTAATCATTTCCACAGCAACCAATTATGATTTATAAACAACATTATGACATCACATTTAGATAGGCTGCATGAGCAGATGAAGTCTGAGGGACAAGGATCCTATTTTCAAGCAGCAGTCCTTACTAATAAAGAGCAAAACATAAATGCAGAAAATATGTAAAAGTATATACAGAATTGTATTCCGAGAGATGTCACACACTCCTAGGATAACTGAGGTGCAGGCAAGGTACTTAACTTCCCTGTGCTCCCAGGTTGCACCTGTAAACAAGCTTTCAGCTTAGTGTGTCTCACCTGGTTAAACAATTGGGAAAAAAGCTACAGAGGCCTGGTGAGTGGATATTGGGAAAATTTATATCTGGGCTGTGATGGCAGTTATCCACCACTGCTGGGGCACAACAGACATAGCAAATGTGATAACAGTTTTAATATAGTTGCAAATTTAGGCATGTGAAGCCTGTTTTATAACTCCAGTGTATTGTTTTGTGAGTTTTGTTTTTTGCTGTGTTTACACAGTTGCTGCGCTGTTAACTGCAGTCTGCTCCCGTTACTGTTTCAGTCTCCTGCACTGTATCAAATTACATCTATATGACCCTTCTCAGTGCCAGTGCAACCCATGTACAGAAGGGTCGTGTAATGGGGAGCGGGTGTTCACCTTGCGTGCTCTCTTAACGTAAACCATCACTTCCACCCCAAGCCGGCCTTAGCACTTATGGAGGAGGACCAGGATGCAGCAATCCAAATGGAAGAAATACACTTAATAGTCGAGTCTCCTGGACAAACTAGGGTGGGGGTGGGCCAATAAGTTAAACAGCAGCAGAGTAGTGTAGCCTGTCTACACAGCTGCTTACACTGCTCTCTCCAGAACACATTCCCTACTCTGCTGAGGCTTGGAGGGGGAGAGAGAGAGAGAAAGGAGAAGTGACTGACTTGCCACAATCGGGTAAGTCTTCACACTGCCACACTGCACAACAGCAACCCAAGTGCTCAGGCTGCTGCAGTGCAAATGTGGCAGTGTAAACAGGCTTTTAAAATAGTTTTTCCCCTTATTTGGGGACCCGTATTAATGTGGCTTTTTTCACAATTTCACTTTTTTTTTTTCTTAGTAGTTCCAGAGCCCAGTGATGGCAGTTGAACCGAAGACTATAAAGAATCTGTATTGACCCAGATGTATACAGGCAGCCTCAGCCTAAATCATAAGATTTATTGATACTGCATCACATCAAGAATAGTTACGTAAGCATTTACTGTAACAGTAGATCTTCAAGGAGATCTCAGTCATCAGGTTACGCCATAGGAACTTCACAGTCGGTGAAGCAGGATCCACATGGGAGATTTTCCAGCAGTACAACTGGGTCCACCCATACTGCATCACCTACCGATGTCATCAACCCGATAAATGTGTAAGTGACCCCCGCTCCCTCCTCAGTTCTTTGCCCCGGAGACTAAGGAAGCAAGCTCATGCTGTGGGGAACCAAGAAGAGAGAGAGGTGCCCAGGCAAAAATAAAAGGCTGGGGACACCAGGTAGTCATACTGAAAACAGGACCCCAAACAGGGGGATGGTGGGAGGGAAGGCTGACCTGATGACAGACATCCCCTCAAAGATCTACTGTTATGGTAAGTTCTTGCGTAACATTTCTATCTTCTTCAGGGGTATCTCAGTCATCAGGTCACACCGTTAGGAATGAGTCCCAAGCAGTTACATGTACAGCAGAACAGTCTGGGAGGTAGGCAAACTGAGACCTAAGACAGAAGTCCTTCAAGAACAGCCTGATCGAAGCCTGCTCGAGCTCTGGAAGCAAAGTCTAGACTACAGTGCTTGGTGAAAGTATAGATGGTACTCCAGGTGGTAGCAGCACAGATGTCAGCTGCCGAGACCCCTCTAAAGCAAGCCACAGAGGTAGCCATGCCCTTCGTGGAGTGGGCTTTCACTGCCCTGGCAACTCCTTGCCATACTTGTTGTAGCAGAACACAACAGAATTGGCCAACCATTTTTACACACATTGTTTGGAAACCTGAATACCCTCTCTTCATTGGGCGAAAAAAAAAAAAAAAAAAAAGCTGCTTTGACTTTCTGAAATTCTTAGTTCAGAGTAGATAATACATCAAAATTCTGCACTCATCTCAAGTATAGAGCAGTGTTTTTCTTGATTAGCACGCTCTGGAAAATACACAGGCAGGTGGACAGACTGGTTCTGGGTAAACGCGGACACTACCTTGTGAAGAAACTTAGGATTCATGTGCAGACACCGTATCTTTGTGAAAAATCAAAGAAGGTGCCTCACACTAGACAGCCTGAAGCTTGGAAATCCTTCAAGCAAGAGTAATAACAACCAAAAACAACATTTTCCATGAAAGGAAGTGTAGCTCACAAGATGCAGCTGGCTCAAATGGAGACAGGGTCAATTTTTCCAAAACAAAATTCAAATCCCAAACTGGGACAAGGTTGCAGAGTGGAGGCTTCAGATGCAGGATACCCCTGAAAAAAGTCCAGGTCACATCTAGCTGTGCAACACTATGTCCATCCATGAGCTCGTAGGGGGCAGAAATAGTCAAAAGGTGCACCTTTAGGGATGAATACTGGAGGCCTGATTCAGACAATGATACCAGGTAGTCCAGATTGTGACTCACCACACAGGAGAAAGGTTCCAGACTATACTTGGCAGCCCATATGGTGAACCCTTTTCCACTTCATGGCATACAGTAAGTGATTGCACTGGAGGGCTTCCTAGCTACCACCAGGATATCAGCTACCTTCTGGGAAACCCCAAACCAGGCAATGGCTATGTCTTCTGGAACCAAGCATGCAGATGAAGGGACACGAGGTGTGAATGGTCCAGGGTCTCCAGAGCCTGTGTCAGCAGATCCCTGCAGAGGGGCGAAGGCACTGGAGGTTCTGTTGCTAACTGTTGCAGTAATGGAAACCATATCTGTCATGGCCAGTAAACTGAAACTAGGATCATGCTGGCCCCTTCCATCTGCAGCTTAATTAGCACCCTCGAAATCAGAGGAAAAAGAAGGAAGGCATAAAGGAACCTCCCGCTTCAAGAGAGGGATGTGTCTTGCCAGAAAACTCCAGGCCCTGGATCTAGTGAGCAGAAATTAAAGGTCCAACTCCAGATGACCCCATCTGTCAAACAGATTTTCTGTGATGGATGACAGGAGTTCCCACTCATGCATCCTGAATACAGTCCAGCTGAGGCTGTCCACCAGAGTGTTAAGCATGCCGGGGACATAGAATGCCAGGAGCTCCAGGCCGCAGTCCAGTGCCCAGTACCAGACTCTCACCGCTGTCCCTGCAAAGAGGGTATGAGTGCATCCTCCCTCCTTTGTTGATGTAGTAGACCACAGTGAGATTGCCTGACTGAATCAACAACTGGCCCAGACAGAGGTGGTTCTGGAAGGCCTGCATGGCATACAGAACTGCCCTCATCTTAAGGACGTTTATACGGAGGGACATCTTGATCTGGGACCTGGTACCCAGAGTCTGGAAGGGAACCAGGTGCACCCCCCAGCCCAAGTCAGAGGCACCCATAGTGAGAATCTGCTGGGGAGACAAAAATCAGGAAAGGGACCCCTTTTAAGAGGTTTTGGAAATTCCATCCTCCAGTGGAGAACCTTGTAGACCAGTGTGGAGACCAGCACCAGCTGTTCCAGGTCATCTGTGCATTGGTCCTACTGCACCTGGAGGATCCACTGGAGTACCAACCTGTGTAGTAAGGCCATAGGGACAGTGGAATTGACAGCAGTCATGAGGCCCAGGAGCCTCAAGTAAACCCTTGCAGAACATAACATCTCTGAACCACCTCCTGAGCCTGTGATATAAGGCACTCCACTCTGTCTGGTGGCAGGAAGGCCTTGCCCTGTGATGAGTCCAGGTTCATCCCTATATACCTCAGCCTCTGGTACAGGGTCTGAACAGACATGGGCAGGTTGACTGTGATGTCCAGGAAGTGGAACTGGAGGGTCCTCTCCAGAGTTTGGAGAAGCTAAGCCCTGGATGGGGCCTTGAGAAGTCAGTCATCCAGGTCAGGGAAGACGTACAGGCCTTCTCACTGAAGGGCAGCAGCTACCACTGCTAAGCATTTTGTAAAAATCTACAGTACAAAGGATAAGTCAAAGAGCAAGACTCTGAACTGGTAATGCTCACTTTGAAAAAAACAAACAAACAAACTGAGAAACCGCCTGTGCGGTGAGCACATCAAAATATGTAAGTATGCTCTCTCGATATGCAAAGGATGCTTAGCCAGTCACCCTGTCTGAGCAGGGGCAACAGGCCTAGCAGAGTAGCCATGTGAAACATTCTGTACTGAATGTAGAGGTTGAGGTCTTTGTGATCTAGAATAGGCATCAGCTATCCAGTTCTTAGGGGGACCAGGAAGCACCTGGAATAGACCCCTCTGTTCTTCTGCCACCTGGGCATGGACTTGATCACCCTTTTCTGCAGAAGGGAGTATACCTCCTTCCAAAGGACCGCTGCATGGTCTGGAGGGTAGGTGGTATGGAGGAGTCTCTAGGGTTGTTCCAAAAGCTCCAGAGTGTGGCACCTCTCTATGATCTGAAGAATCCAAACTTCTGAAGTTATGCTTCTCCATTGACTGAGATGGAGGGAGAACCAACCTCCAACCACCACCTCTTGGTCGGGGACCAGAAGGGAGTCTGGTAAGGATACAGGCAGAGGCGGCTCTAGCCACTGGTGCTGATTCATTGCCTTTGAGCCATTTTATAGCAGAACCTGAGGAGGAAGAGGGTAGGCAAGGCAGAACTGGCCTTCCTTTTACCCTGGAATCCGGAGCCCGAAACAGACTTGTGGGACACCTTACGAAAGGGTGGCCTCTGTCTGTTCCTAGGATGGGTATGGTAGAGGGAGTAAACAGATTTAATGGCCCTACCAGAGGCCTGTAAGTCATTGATAATGTCCTGGACATCCTGCCCAAAAAAGCTTTGAGCCATTAAATGGGGCATTAAGCACCTTTTGCTGAACAAGTACCATGAAACCAAATACCCTCACAGCCAGGCATACCTACAAAGGCAAATACCAGTGGCAGTAACCTTGACTCCAGTGTCAGACATATTGCACGAGGCCCTGAGGAGGTATTTACTAATATCCTCAGCAGCATGGCGAGACTTAAGGACCTCATGTTTCTGTGAACCCTGTGGGAGGGCCCGAGCAGCCACCCTACCCTTCCTCCAGATGGTATTTTGGTACTTGACCATACAGGATAAGCAGTTTGCAATCCAGAGTCCCAGAATAGAGGAGGCATAAACCCTCTTACTCCAAAGTGCGATCCGACTGGATTCCTTGTCAGTGGGGAGGGAGCTAAGGTGTTTAGGCACCTTGAATCTGTCATGCTCTGCTTTGATGACCAGAGAGTCAGTCTCAAGTTAGGCAGCACAATAGGGCAGGCATGGGGGGGGGCAACACAGAGTGCATCTGCCTTCCTAAACATGGCAAGGACCATGTCAGGGTGGTGCCATTCCATAGCGGTGGCATTCCTCAGAACTGGCAAGATGGGAGGAATGACCTTCGGAGGAGATTCTGGGATCTCCAAAAAGTCCACCAGGTCTATTCTGGTAGCATCCTCTTCCTCAGTGTAGAAGCCCATAGCAGTAGACAGCTTCTTCATAATATTAAAGAAGGTAGGGTCTTCAGGAGGGGACCTGGGAGCATGCTTGACAGAGTCCTCCTTCATTGAAGAGGCTGCAGGTCTGTCAGAGGAAAGAGGTTCTTCCTCCTTTTCTTCAGGGAGGATAAGGGCAGGGTGGTACGCCTCCTTGACATTGACCGTCTCTAACTCAGGGTCCAACAAGCAAGGGACTGGTGGCATCCTAAAGGATGAAGACTGATAAGGCTAAACCGGCACTGACGACAACAGAGTGCCCCATGGCACTAGTGACACCAGTCTATGGGTATCCAGCTGGTGCACAAGAGCAGTTGTCAAATGAGTTAAAATGGTATTGAGGTTGATGGCAGGTGAAGGTTGCATCAAAGGTAGAGGGGTTGTTGGGACAGGGCACAATGAACCATCCATCGGGTCTTGAGAGCCTGACAACCCAGGACCTGGAGAAGTGTCACGCCTCGATGGAGAGCGTGGGGATCAATGACCAGGGGGTCAATGACCAACCTCCCTGAGAAGCGGGAGAGATGTGGAAGGAGGTGGGTGCTGTTGGTATGGACCTGGTAGGAGCAGAGGCCTAGACAGCAAAGGATGTCAGTGCAGCCTCAGCTGATGGAATACCCCCAGAAGAAGAGGAAGAAGCCACTGGTGAATGGGAGCGGTCCCAGCCTTTCTTGGGGCCCCCCCTCCCCGAGAACTTGTCTCGGGTCTTAAAGGCCTGGGGCTCAATGAACCCAGCAGCGAATGGGAAGGAGGGCCACTGGAGGATCCCTGCTCAGAACTGGCTACCTGCTGTTCCGTAAGGAATTTCTTCAAAGCCTTTTTTCTATGCCTCAGGGTTGTAAGGTTGAATTTTTGGCAGAGCTCACAGTCTGAAATTTTGTGATCATGCTCAAGATGGCAGACACAGAGATTGTGGTGATCTGAAGAAGCAATCTTCTTTCTGCAGCTGCAGCTATGGGAGAGAAAGATGTGGAAGGAGTGACTCTCAACATAAGGTAAAAGAATCTCTTTATAGAAAAGAGATTCCCAAAAGCACAATATAAAGAAAAACATAGGCAAAAATGTTGCAAACGGCGGTGGAGCGTCCATGGAGACCCATGTGAGAGGAGTTGACTGCGGGGGAAAAACTGAGGAGGGAATGGGCCACTCACACCTTTATAGGGTTGATGATGTCAGCAGGTGACGTCAGCATGGGAGGCCCCAGTTGTACTGCTGGAAAATCTTCCATGTGGATCCTGCTTCACCATTGGTGAAGTTCCTACATTGTGACCTGTAACAAGGTCCTGTTATGCAGAAAATAAAAAAGTTTCAAAAAGAAGAGAAATTCAGGATGCCCCCCCCCCTTTTTGTTTTCATTTCCACTCTTTTCTGTCTACTCCTCTAACTTCCTATCTATACTAATTTTCTTGTCAGGGTGGCCAACCTGGCAATTCTTAAAGCTTTACTATCCCTGTTATCCAATTCTAGTTTGTACATCTTGGTAGTAGTTATGGTAATGGGCTTTAATATAAAGTGTAACTGCCCTTAAAAGCATTTGTTAGAAAATTCAGATAAAGCAAAAGTATGTGGCTAAAGGAGCCCCCCCTCCCCCCGCTTTCTAAGCAGAGGGTTTATACCAGTTAAAAAAAGGTTGCTAAGGAGCAGTGCTACGCTCCCTAGCAAGTAACCCTGAAGTCCTGTTCTGGTGCTCGCTCCAAGGTAATAAAAAGGAGCTGAATTTATGCAAGGACACTGAGGGCATAAAGAAGTAAGCCCTGCAGTGCCTATAGTCATTAAAAAGGGGCTGTAATTGTTTAAAGAAGGTGCTGCCTTTCTGTTAAAAGGCTGAAAAATAAACAGCTGTTGGCTGAGAATTGCAGCCATTGGGGAATCCCCATATTTGTTAGCTAAACACAGTAAAAACTGTTAGCTAGAGTTACAGTATGTAAATAGGAAATCAATGTGTTTTATAACTAAAAAAAATTTTTGTTTTTTTTTCCTTTGGGTTTTACAGTAGAACATCAAGCTGGCTATTTATTAAAGAATCTAGAACCTTACAAGGAAACAAGATAGGGAGCGCGTCCCTCATCTGTTGCCCTTGGTTAAAGATTCTAGATTCTTTATATTTAATATTTAGGTTACTTCTCTTTTCTCTATTATGGTTTACTTACCTGGGTAAAGTCATCTGGGAAGCCTTTCTTATAGGGTTGGCAGCCCATGAAATGGCTGCCTTTATAATTACCAAATGGAGGTGATGTCAGAGTAGGTGGAGCCAATTTGAAACTCCGCCCCTTTTGAGTACTATATAAGGCCTCCACCAGAAGACCTTATCAGATAGAGAGAAGAAGGAGACTGTTCAGTACCTTCTGATCAGGTGAAGAAATGGGAGTGTGAATGCCTACACACTAGCTTGGAAGTATTGGATACGGAGAAGAGCAGGGAGTCTGACTGCAAGACTTGCCTGGGTTTTTGTTTACTTTTGTTTTGGTGAAAGTTAACCCATTTCTTTTCTGCAAATAATTTTTTTTTTGTTCCCTCTGGAAACAAAATGATAAACACTATGCCAGCATTTTTTATGCACTTCATTTTTGTGACTGGTGTCTGTTATTGAACCCACACGCTTACATGACCCGATGACTGAGATACCCCCAAAGAAAATCAATGTATTGTGGTAAGAAAGCAACAATTCATAGGCACTGATAGCTGTGGGACAAAAATTGTACTGCTTCTCCTGATTTAGAAAGGGAGCTACTAGACTCCCTTACTGAATTGCAGTACTGTAAGATAAAGGTAACTTTAGTTTATTTTTACCTCATTTTCCTTGGATCAAAAGCAAAGATGGCTCCAGCTTGCTCCACACATCTCTAGACCAGCTGTGGAAGATGTTATACATGCATCTGATGTGACTGCCCTAAAGTCAGTGGGAAATAGGCAGCAGCCATTCTAACTTTCGATCCGAAGAAAATAACCAAAGGTTTAAAAAAAAAAAAAAAAAAAAACTACTATATCCAAGCCGCAGGATTACTGTTGCACAGGATGTCCTTCTTCCTGTTCTCACCTATAGATCTGTCATCTATGTAGGTGCTGCCAATCTCCTTAAATGGGACACTGCTCACAATAATATTTGTCTTTGCTCCTGGCTTCACATCATCGCACTCACCGCTGTCAGCTCTACAGTAGTTCAAACTGGCTACCCCCTGAGGCTAGCCACTACTATACCCTTGGCACCCTGATTGATAACACTGTTAGAACTGGTGTTCCCTCCCTCCCCCACAAGCCTTACTGCTGACTCCTCTGAGCTCCCACTACCCCCTTCACTCAGGTGGTCAGACTCTGCTATATGTTCCTAGGTGCGAAACAACCATGGGATCCCCAGGCTTTTTCCCCACGTTGCCCCACATTTCTGGAACTCCTTGTCTGTGTCCATCCATCTCTCCCCTACCCATGCATGCTTCAAGCAGGTGCTACGCCACTACCTTCTAGCCTCGGACCCCTGCACCTGCTTCCTTCCTCCTTGAGTCACCTCTACCTTTGCTAAAGTGACTACTGCCTGTCCTCACTGTTTTAGTCACATGCACTTAAGTTTTACTGCTTCTTGTCTGTTTCAGCCAACTTGTTTCTTCTTTGCTGTGTCTGTAGTTTCTTTGGCTATTTTCTTCCCGTTAAGCTACATCTATTTGTCACAATTTGTAGCTTTGCAAATGCTTCACCTTTTACATGTTCTAAATGTTATGTATAATTTTTATTCCTTGTTATTTTGTATTTACTCATTTCAGCTACCTGTGTATCTTGTTACTAACCCATTACTACATACTGTAATACTTTGTTTCTTTGTACCATTGTGTTAAGAGTGTTTTATATTTACTCATTTCAGCTACAACTGTATTCTTGTTACTAGCCTACTTTTACACATTGTAATACTTTATGTTTCTTTGTACCAGTGTGGCAAGAGTGTTTTGACTTGTAGTCTCCCAGGTTGTGCCTGAAAATAAGCATATTTAATGTCTAGTGCACTTACCCAGTTATCAAAAACCAAATAAATAAGTTATGTAAAGCTCTCAGTAGTGCAATTCAGCAAGGGAGACTGAGTGTTTAGATGACAGTATACTTCTAGACCAGGTATGTGGTCTTGAGTTGCACATTCTTTTCATTAAGACCATGTTCAGGAGAAACTCCATTTGGTTTCCTGGTCTGCAGGTATGGAATGCATTACCAACTGCTCTCAGATGCAGAACAGCTCGACTCCTCAGGCACCAACCCACTTCACGGGACTCCAAGGATGTGTTGCAAAATAATGTAAATGTTATTAAAAATAAAAACAGCTGTAGCTCGGATGCTGCCCCCCTGGAGGGAGCATCAGAGCCACTGCTGTTTTTTATTTTTAATAAAGTTTACATTATCATGCAACACATCGTTGGTGTCCTGTGAAGTCAATTAATACCCGAGGAGCCGAAATGTTCTGCAATTCTGTGAATACTCCTGTGCTTCTGGCCCCAGCACTGTTGCAGCTTTGAACTACTCTGAGATGCCTTCAACTAAATAAGTCTCCTCTTGATACCCAGATTTTTTTTGTTTGTTTTTGTTTTGATTTTTGAGACCAAATTTAAGCACAAACCTTGCTGCCTAATAATAGACAGTGTTTAAAGTTGTTTAATTTGTACACAAGCTGTTTTTAGATCTACATTTATTATAATCTTTGTATTGTTTGGCATCTTTTCAGGCCCGTGGGGCAACACTGTAAAAAAGCCAACATTCAGTGTTTACTGTACGTCCTGGTAACAAATAAAATGAAATCAATCCCTTACTGAATCAAGCAAAGCAGTGGCATTTTTTCCCCCACACAGTTAACATTAAAGCACTGCTTTGTGTGGTCATGAAAAAAGTGTACTTGTTAAATGAACTGCCTTGTAATCAGAGTAAGGCTCATTTTGGTGCCAAAGAGATAGGATACAATAATAATGCCTAGGACTTATCAACTTATTACACTGTCCCCATCATAATTCCATTCATTTACTGAGTTTTCAAGTATAACTGATGCAATATGCGATACATTTTGCACAGCAGTTTCTTACCTGTGTGATACGTTATAAACACTATACTGTAACCAATGCAACAGGTGAGACATCCAAACAACATACCCCGCTTTAACACCCTGTTTTGCATATTTTATTTCTAGGTTTGGAGCTGCTGATGCATTCGAGTGCACAGGGCAGTTAGATAAGCTGACATTGTATGCTCAAAATCCTTGCATCAATGAGTCAGTATGCAAATTATTATCTGGAGCCATGGCCCCCAGCTCATCAAGGGAAGCCTTGTAAAAGAGATACTCCCCTGGTAAGCACATGGAGCTGAAACAGTGTGTTTCCAAGTGCATCTTGAGGAGAGGGAGCAAACAGATACAATAATCATCCCACGTGAACACAAAATATGTGATACATGCTGGTCAAGTGCAGCAAGGTACAGTAGAGTTCTAGAAATACAGTGCAAAATCATAGCCAAAAAGATTACTTGACTGGTGCCACCAACAGCTGGTCCAGGCAGTGGCATCACTAGGGCTAAATGTGGTGGCATTCTCCCCACAGTTTACAGTTGTGCCCCCTACCCATTTATCTGCCATTGTCCCCAGTCTACAGGACACTGCCCTGTCAGCTAGTGCCCTTCTTTCAGTATATGATCTTAATACTAGCTGGTGCAGCAGTGCTATCAGATGTGGCACCAGGACTTAAGGCAGAATGGAGGATGAGGAGGCAAACTGGCTGGAAAGGAGATCTGCTGTTTACAGACAGCATTGCTCAAAGAGATTAAATATATATAAAAGCTAGAGGGGGCATCACGTGACTTGATTTTTTCCTGTTTTTCACTGCTCTAATGTTAAAGACTGTGAATATCTTGCATATGGTGACCGAGTGCCCCAGAAAAACAATGTGATGTCCCCTCTAATTTTACATATAAAGGATCTCTATGACATTGTTAGAATGAGGACAGCTGTTTGGGGAGTTGCCTAAGCCATCCAACTGCACCGCCAATCTCACCAGCAATGAGAGAATATACCAAGTGTGGGGCACCAACAGACAAAGCAATATAGGGTACCCCAAAAATCAAGTTTGGTTGAATTTTGTTTCACTGGGAAGCATGGGGCCAAGGCAGGCAGCAGTACAACTTTGGGAGGGCCCAAAATTTGCCAGTCTCAGGTCAGGGCTTGTAAATCAACTATCAATTGGGTTACAAGTGTGAAAAACAGGTTTGACTATCCTGTCAGCACTTAGACTGCCGATTGTCTGACTCTCACTCACCAAATCAGGGGGAGGTGTTTACAGGGAAATCCAAACAACAGAGATAGATAAAAAAAAAAAAAATTATAGAAAACGACAAGCACAAGGAAGTAAAGGGACTTCAGAGTCAAACATTTTAGGAGAAGGTCACTGTAGTGTGGGACAAATCATACGTCTACATATCTTCACAGCTCTGTGATAAATATTTATTGTGCCCCTGTCTGACTGGTGGCTATTCACACCCCTAACTTACCTTAGTACACATAGTCCACATTGATTCTGTATGTGGTGGCTAAAAGTCTATTTCTTTACTAAATTATTGGTGCTTTTATACATTTGATGCATAAGTCTGTATAGAAAGTTTCATTATGACACTATTATGCAAAAGAGTAGTTAGTAATGAGGTTAAAGTACAAACTGCACACACTGGCTGAGGGCTCAGACTGGAAGCCCCCATCCAGTATACAGTATAACTAAAAAAAACTGTGTGATACTGTAATATACCAAAGTATAAAAATGGATACACAAACTGCTGAAAATCGATTGAGGGAGAGCCAGTTTCCCTTTGATGTTATCCCAGCACAACCTCACAGGTGAAACTAGTGCCCACAAAACAGCCTACTTACAACTATAAACACCACATACATGGATCCATTTTAGAAATCACAATAAGACATTTCAGGGTGTAGGTCACTAGGATAATGTCACCTCTCCAGCAGTTGAAGGCTAGTAGTGTCACGTTATCCCAGCACAACCCATCCCTGGCATGCTTTATTGCTTAATTCTTACATCTACATTTGAATTTTTCAACCGTAGGAGGCACAAGAATGACAATGGTAAGTATTTAGAAAAAAACGTAAGAGACTGCTAAATAATGAATGAATTGATCGATTCATGAATGAACGAAACCCTACATCAGAAAACCAATACTAGCTGAGCTCTTTTTGGGCAGCTTCTTTTTTTTGGGGGGTCACTAGATTGGTTTAGGGGTGCTCTGGGGTTTATTTGTATATGGACCAGTTATAAAAAATAAAAATAAAAAAAAACAGGTCTGCTGGACAGTTTTTATTTTTTTTATTTTTTTTTTATTTTATTCTTTTGTTAACCAGGTAAGGACCAATAGGCACAAGTGCTTGTTTTCAGGGGCGAACCGGGAGTACAGGGGTGGTTAAGTGACTTGTTCAGAGTCACACAGTATGCAAGTGGAGGTTGTGGGAATCAAACCCAGGTCTGCTGGATGTACCAAGCTCATTACTCTAACCTCTAGGCTACACTGCCAGCTTTTCTGATAAGGACTGTTTTTCAAAGCAGTTGTTGCTAGGTAGGGTAACCATTGTAATGACGTTATAAACTGGAGGGCCACATGCAGTTCGAAAATGTGTGTGGGAATGGGAAAATGCATTGAAACCTCATCACTTATTAACAAGTACCAGCAAAATGTAATTTTGTAGCAGATTCTGGTGCCAAACATAGACTTCAATGGGGATAGGATTTTTTTTTTTTTTTTGTATAGTGGATCTAACAATAATAGCTGCATGCTATGGACCAGCTATAAATATAGCTGGGCCACAGAACACAGCTTTGGATCAGCTGTAATAATAATAGCAGCTTAAATGTAATCAAAACTGTAGAAATGCAGCACAGTGGTGTTGGCTTTAAAAGTGATTGAGATGATGCAGATGGCACAGATTAGCATGACTAATTACAGCAGCACAGAGGTCTGGTCAGTGTATGAAACCACTATTTCAGCAAAGCGGACAGGCAGATGGGGGGGGGCTCCCAGTTTAGGAACCCTGTATGTGAATGCAATCTGCCCAATAGCTCACTTGCTTTTGGGGGTGATGAGTGTGTACTGTCATCACTTCTCATGGAGTAGGGGGAAGGGACAACTAAGGAAGATAAATATTCCAGAACACAATCACCATGCAGGAGTCTCCTCCCCTCCACAGAGGGCTAGCCCAAGGTGTTCTACATGAAATACTGGTGGGTACTGGGAGCATTACAGGGAGAGTCCCCATTTAGCCACAGAGGTTTTAAGGGTGCAGCCATAAACATCACTACCAATGATAAAGACCAGAAGAGACACACTGCATGATGCCCTCCAGTCTGGCAGTGTGCAAAATACAAATACAGGCTTTATTTCTGTAAAGGGCAGTATGGTGACCATTCTGCTTGCATTCTGGGTCAGATGGCCATTGCTGTATCAACAATATACATTATGAAAAGCCTACTGGATTTTACTCTCAAGCTTAAAGAGTACTGTGACATAAGCATACATATAACATTTGCAAGGAGACACAGGCAGTAGGTAGTTATTAAGATAGAGAAAAGGACACACCCAAGGACAGAGCACTGCAGCACACCTATTGCGATCTGGAGGAGAGAGGAGGCATATCCACCTATGTACGTCAGTGAGCTGCTGAAATGAAAGACCTGAACTAATTTAGACAACCCAGCTGCAGCTGACTTCTCCAATATCGGGTGCATCACTATGTTTGAGACTTTTGCCAGATCAACAAAGACAGCAGCAGTTAGAAGGCCTTGGTTCATCCCCTTACAGGGTGAAGCCAGCCTTAGGAGAGAGGTGACTGTGGAATGATTCTTACTGTATCTAGACTGGAACAGACTGGAAATGGAGGAAACTTTAAAGGAGAAAGGCATTTATCCTATAAGCAGTGTTTTTGAAGAAGATTATTTCCTAGTAATGGTTTGCATTTGGTTACTCATTCATTTTTTCTAGACGTTAGTAAACACAGTGGATGTTTCAGATATTCACATTTTTGGTTAGGACCACTTTAAAACTGTGTGATGTGGTTGATGTCCTTGATCAGCTCCTACACTGATGATAAAAAGCATCCATGTTCTACTAAAAGAACTCTGGGGCTGAAAGGGGCATAAACTACATCATACAGTTCTAAAATGGTACTTACCACACTTACGTGTCATTCAGAAACACCCACCAAGCTTGCTAAAATTCTTGTTAAGAAGGAACAATAAGAGAATCAGATCCAATATTGACAATTACAGCTTCCACAGAAATAATGAAGTTCACTGCAGTTTTTTATAAAACCATAAAATGGGAATGGCAGAAAAAGACATGCAGGTCCATCCAGTGTGCCCAGTCATATCTATTTTATAGTCTCATTTAAGGAAGAGGAAAAAAGCTAGCCTGTCAGTGTAGTGTTAGCACTACCACTCCTGACACAGGTGACCCGGGTTCAGAACGATCCTGGGTCATTGGGGGCTGGCTGGCAGAAGGAGGCTTGGCGTCCACAGGATGTTCTCCTCTGGGGAGATACTGGGCTGCTGTCACACCTGAACCAGTACTGCTACTGGCTGAAGCATGGATGGCAGTCTCCGGCTCATTGAGTTGGGAGGCGAGGACGCCATGAGGAGCTTAACTGAAGCACGCGTCAGCACATTGCCAGCCTGGATGTATGCTCTTCTTGCCAGTGCCCTCTGGGGTCAGGGACTAAAGGAGGAAAAACTGCAAAAATCCTCAGTGTTGAGCAGCGTGACACCAGGATTCCAATATGCCAGGACCCAGAAAGAAGTGCTGGGGGCTCCCGGTACCCTCAGACCCAGCCAACATTAGGAGTATATCTCTGTACCGCCAACCGAGGAAAGTTAAAAAAAAAAAGAAAATGAGGAGCACAGGGCGTGAACCATGCATTCCTGATTGTTTACTAAGGCAGAGAGGAGGGAGACTGGCCAGTAGTTTTCTTGTGAGTCATTACCAGCCTTAAGAAGAGGGACTACTTTACTATGTAAATAAAAATAAAATGTGGCATACTGTTGACCTAAAGTTTAGCTTTGTAGCTTACAGTGTTAGTGACCCAGGGTCACATTCTGAGCTCTAGCTGTCACACATCAGGTGGCAGAGGCAGTGCTGAGTAATTCGTTAACGCCCTATACTTCAGGGAGAGTGGGCGGCGTTTGCAGTTACATGATTGAATACTGGTGTCCCAGAGGGAGGGAGTAGCGTGGGCAAGTTCCATTTGGTGGGGGGTGCTCTTGCCACAGCATGATGCTGACATACGATGTGATGGCATCACACTACCAGCCCTGCGCTGACAAGTGTTAGGCAAAGTGTGGTGCATGGCTCTGGTCCTAGTACACTTTTAACTTCTTTATTATAATTCCAAGACAAAATGCATTATGTACAGTATTAAAAACAGTGTGCAACATATGATCATGGTCCTAGTACATGTCTAACTATCCAGAAAGGTTTTATCTCCAAGAGTGCCCCTGTTGGTCCTTCAAATGCTAGGTTTGTTGCAATACTGGATATCAATGTCAAGTTACATGACAACCAGAAAAGTAGGTTTTCAAGCACAGAGAACAATACTGCATCCAATCACAAACCACAACATGTGTATAACTAGGTAGGGATAGCTGATATTCCTATTCAGAAACCCTCAAGAACCTGAAGTACTAAATACTTAAATCAAGTTTGTGGACAACTGATTCTCAAAATTTAATCACAAATTTAAAAGTTAACCCCAAGTCAGAACGGATGCGTAGCTTAGTCAGCATGGCTAACACTGATATCATGAAGGACTCATAATATTAAATGTCTGTTACTTTCATTCATTTAGATATATTAAAGGCAAAAAAGGCAAACACATAGAGGAAAGTTGGACTATTATCTGTAAATAACACCGCAAACCAAGGAACAAGCAGACAGACAGGATTTTCCTAAGATCAGTTTGAAATAAGATTGATCTGAGAACTGCAAAGAAAGGCCATCAAAGTAGGTTATGTTCTATATCCTAAGCATCCTATAATGGAATGCCTGGTGTGAAAAAATAGTCAGAAGTATGCACAACTTACAGTTTAAATGAATGAAACTAAGCTGACCCGGTGGCGTGGAGGTCTGAGGCGCTGGACGCTTTACCTCACCTTCGCGTGGTAACCCATGTTCAGGAACAAGCATGGGCCACCAGAAGAAGGATTGAGCATCCGATGGACTGCTCTCCTTTTTCGAGGGGTCTTAAGTAGTTGGTGTTCGTTCGCCACCTGGTGGAGGCTGGGAGACAGGGCACCACGCTGCAATTCGGGGAGGAGCTGGGGCAGACGTCTGGAGGGACCGCATGTGGACGCATGTGCGTTCCTCTCCGCTGGTATTATTGCATGCCCCCAGCTCCAGGGAAGAACACCAGAAAAAGGAATTGACATAGCACAATGGTGGAGGGCGCCTCGCAGGCTCCACTCTCGGCCAGCCACGGTGCTGGCCCACTGGATCTGGACCTTGGTGAGGGTTGGGGAACCCCACCTGGGGGGCAAGCCCTGGGAGTTCAGGTCAACACCGTATGGTGGACGCCGGGGGATGGGGCCCTCTGGAGAATAGCTGGCACAAGGAGGTGCAAAAAAGTAATAGCAAAAAACAAAATATGAATGAAACTGAATCATTACCCAACAGAAATTAATATGGTTGTCACCTTCTGGCTTGAGCCAGTCCCTTTTGTAATTTATTTATTTTTATTTCAGAAATACCTTTGAGCCATGGGCTTGTTTACAGAGGTTCCACGTCAATCAACGACAAATAAAGATTAACATAGGTTCAAACAGTTACAAAAATGAACAGAGACATAGGAACAGTGGTTACAATCCTTTGTGGGAGGTCAATAAGACAAATTTTACAATGGGGGAATACACAGAGTAAAACAAAGGCAAGATACGATTAGTATAATCAGATCTATTGTATAAGTGCTGGGCAAACAAAAATGCAAATAACGTTTTTTTTCGTTGTTTGTTTTTTAAAGAGACTAGAGGGAGGCAAATGAAAATAGAGTAGCGAGGGAGAGAGAGAAGATGAAGGGGAGATGAGAATGGGGGGGATAGTGGTAATAGAAAGAAGGTGGAACGGGATGGACATGGATGAAGAGGGGGATGTGCTGATTGAGGGAGTGAGGTGGTGGTGGGGGGCAAAAAGGTGATTTACAATTAAGAGTGTGTGACAGAAAGCTCTTGTTAAGATAAGAGGGAGGAGAGAGGGACCGGGGTCCCAGAATATGTGGGCAAAGAAGTGAGGGGGGAGCAGGGAGGAGTTCTAGAATATGTAGATTGTAAACTGAAAAAAGGGGCAAGGGAAAGGACTAGGTCCCACAGTCACAGTCATTGGAAGATGCTAGAAACACACAACGTTTTGATTTAAATGGCCCCTGCTAGAGTAACAGAAATGTTTCATTTGTTTTCATAATTTATTTTGTCCCAAAATGTCTTAGGGGAATAAAAACTGAACTTACTCAGAGGGCAGCCTGTCAGCAGAGCAGTAGGGCTAACAGTCGCAATGCCAGTGACCACTGTTTGGGAACAAGCTCAGAGTGCTGGGGGCTGGCCTGCAGGAGGAGCCACTGTTTGGGAACAAGCTCAGAGTGCTGGGGGCTGGCCTGCAGGAGGAGCCACTGTTTGGAAACAAGCTCAGAGTGCTGGGGGCTGGCCTGCAGAAGGAGGATCAAGCATCTAAGTGGACGTTCTCCTCCTCCACAGGAGGTGGATGACAGATGCCAGTGTGCGAGCACCACCAGGGTTACCACAGGTGAAGCTGCAGGCACCAGTGCTAGGGTGGAGGGATGTCAGCTGGTGCCATGTGTTAGCATGCATGCATGCATTTGTGTGGCTACACACCCTTGCAGTCGACATCCAGGGGAGTGGAAGACAAGAAATGTAGAAAACAACCCCAACAAAAGCAGGATGATGCTCTGCAGGCCCCCACACTGTCAGCCTTGGTACCCCCTCCACTTAGAGTTTGTAGGAGTTTGGGTAACCTGGCAGCCCCACCATGGAAGGCAATTCAAGGAACATGGAGACATTGGTAAGTTCCAAGAAACCAAGCAGAAGAATGTAGGTCACAGAAGAGGGACACAATAATTATTAGAAAAAAAAATTATAATTAAACTCACTCCTTTGGTCCAGTGCATGCAGAACTCTATAATCATACAATTTTGATGACTGTCAGTCCTTGTGGACTTGACACCCCCACCTCCCCAGCATTCACGTTTGTATTCTACCATCAAGAGCAAGAGTCGCACATAGGCAGTGCTGCTGCTGGAGAGAACACAGTATCACAGAGCACAAAAACTTGGCACCCAGCTAATTGGGAAAAAGCACCCAGGAGTCAGTGTGAAATAAGTCAGGTTTGGTGGGGGTAGCCTTGTTCCTCTCAAGCCTGTCACATTTGACTTCTGCATCTGCACTTTAATAAAGAATAATTTTTCCACAAGTTGTGCTTCACGGTGTATTTTGTGAGTGCTAGGTTTTTGTATTCTACCATAAGATAAACTCAGTGTGCTTACTTAATGCACTGTATTATGCGGGTGGCAAAAATTCATCACATTTTATTTCAAGTTGATATACTTTTTCTCACTTATTTTAACTGCAAAATGAAGTTAAAAAATACCTCATGTCCTGCTGCTCCCATTTTGATATTTACATCACATCATGCCGGTAATTTGTTGCAAGAAAACAAACAAAAAATAAATAAATAAACAACCAAGCATTTTGTCACCAAATACTTTCATGCTGTGTGCAAACCACCAACTGCTCATCCCCACTCATGCCCATCACTGAATGGTATGCATGTCACCCAGACTGCCTAAATGCCAGTTCTGCCATACCGTCTTTCCCGTCCCCATCTATAATCAAGAAAATAATCTGGTGTGGTCAGCAGATTGCCAAAACCGCAACACCTAGTCCCCATTGCCAACAGTCTCTGCCCTGCCACTTAGCAGCTCCCTGCACTGGCATGGCCCCAGGCCACCTTAAACCCTCTCAACCCCTCACTATGACAATGTTAATGACTGCTGCCCCTTTTCCTCACCTCACTCTCACCCCCTCCCCTACCCACTTTCTCTTTTAGCCCCTCTCTAACTCCTATCTGCCTATCTCCAACTATTTGTTTGCCAACTAAGCTCAAGTTTGCACGCATTAATTGTTTACTGTGTACTCAAACCTATGGTATTATACCCATTATTGTCATGTTTTTACACACTTGTTTGTATGACCTTTGTAATTATTGTCTTCCCTTCCACTGACGTGGAACCTTTGTAAACAAGCTCCCAGCTCAAAGGTGTTTAATCCTAGATCTCAATAAAATAAATAAATACATTTCATATTTGGCCTCAGGGTCAGTATGCTGCTAATCCAAATGAGAAGTGCTATAGGTTAAACTGCTGAATGGCAGCATGTTAGTGCAGTATTCAAGTCAGAATACTAGCGTGATGACCACACCGATGGCACAGCGGCAATGACTTGGGTTCAGATGCAGGTTTGAGATGCCACGTTAGGATGTATGGCAGAGTACAGCAGCAGCCCCCGATGAGGAAGGGCTGGTGTTGGGCTCTGGTGCTGCAGTGAACACGACGATGGGCCAACGGAGCTTACTCCTTCCCCAGGATATTGCTGCGTGCAGCTGAGGCCACCAGAAACTGCCACTCATACCACAGGAGGAGGAACAGGGAGAAATCAGAGAGAAAAACCCATGCACCAGCTGTATGACAGCTGGAGTTCCAAAATTCCCCTGGGTCCAAGTGCCAGTCAACAATAGACCCTAGTCCACATAGAGGACTAGCAGGGGAGCACACCTCTCAAATGAAGGGCTTCCCTCATTTTACCCCTCAGAATTGCTCTGTTCCCCATTGAAAAGGTGATGCCCACACAGGAAAGGTACTGTAAACTCGGGCTTTAAAGCAGAAATTCCTCCTAACACTATAGGATACTAAAGGAAAATTTAACTTGCCCAAGTAAAGGCACTAGTTTCCACAGAGCTCGGAGCTTGAATCTCTATGTTTCATGATGTGTCCCTCATTCTGGGGGCCAGTGTCCCTCATTTTTCCACATTTCAGTGACATCAGTTTGAGAGGTATGTGGAGGGGGCCCTCCCCCCTTCTCGGAGCCCCTGCCATGGAGGAGAAGTTGTGGGGGACAGAAACCCAGGGGTCAACAGGCCTGAACAAGGTATGTTCCTTGAACAAACATGGTGGGGGTGGAAAAAGTTCCATAGAAAGAAAAAAAAAAAAAAAAACATAAAAAAAAAGGTACTAGTGTGATAAAAATAGCATTCAGCATGAAAGCAGATATGCAAAGCAGAATACTATTAATTTCCAGCCTTGGTATCATTCCCATGTAGGCTCCCATTGTTCCATACAAACAGTAATCTTCCTAAAATAAAATTTTCAAATCTACACAGAATTTCAAGTACCAAACTATCTAGGAAAGTCCTTGGATATCTAGAAAATGACAAAACAGCACAGTTCCAACTTTAATGTAAAACATAGCAGGTTACAGGAGGGTGCAGTTCTGCCAGTTTTTTTTTTATTTACAAACATGAAATGAAGAACCCTAAATTGATAGGAAATAACTTTAAATATCTGTGTAATTACTCACTTCATTCAGCCTTTTGACATGCTTGAACTTTCTCCCCTTTAAAATGACTAGTTTGTTTCTATTTTTAAAATTAGTTATTAGCAGTAGTAGTAGTAGTATCTGAACGAAGAGGTTTTGTATTTTGCCTTTTCAAAATTTACACTGTTTCTAGGATTCCTCAGAAGCCAGTTTAAAGTTAGAGGGCAGCTATGTAGCGTACTAGCTCAAACCACACATTCTGGAATAAAGTCACTGCTTATTTCTGCAGCCATCTGTTTTGCTTCCTTGATCTGATGCCTATCCTGGGAATCCACTACACGAACGAGTGCTCCCATCAATGCTGCCTACTCCCCCAGCTTAACCGCTGGGGTACCCCTCTTTGTGGTTCCCCAATTCACATACTGGGAGTGGGGACACACATATATTCAGAGACAGCAGCACTGTGGAGGAAGAGAACAAGACAGCACATTCATGTGCCTGGTAGCTGTACATGCCCCTCAGTGCGAGTCAATCATCCTGCCCTGCCCAATGAGGGGAGCTTTCTTCCCCCAACTGTTTATTCAGCCCCACCTCACTGACCCGGATTCAGCATTGCATTCTCTCATGACTGCCCGGAGAGGTGACAGATGCTGCCTCAACTGCCTCCACAAGCCTCGCTAGGTGTCACTGCATGGGTGACACATGAGAACCAACCCAGCCCATAAGGAGAGCACACATAGTCACTCATAGGCCTCTTTACCAGCTTCCACTCCTGACATCTCAGGCTTGAGGCATGAATTTGGACCACCAGAGTGTCGGACACCAGCTCTGTGTTCCATGGATATGGCTGTAGGAGACAGAACGATCGGAAAAGCATTCAGGATTTTTACAGGTGGAAGAGGCTACAGCTAGTAGCTACCCTATATATTTCTGTAAGATACTGTGCTGGCTGACAACAAAAGAATGGCTTAAGGTAAAATTTACTTTACTACTACATCATACATGCATCTTTTGTACCAAAGGTGCCCACACCCAGTTCTGCCCCAAAGAGCTGTAAACAGACAAAGAACCTTAGGGTGCAAGCACTGAGGCAAGGGTTACCCCAAAGGGCATTGGCCGGGAAGCCAAGTTTCAAAGAAATACAAAATCACACATACCCCCATAATGCAAAGCATCATGGGCTGTATATGCAAATCACCACAAAACATTATGGTGGTTCAACATTAAGCAGAAATGCATGGTGCCGAAAGGCCTCTCACACAATCTGCAAAGGGTACCAACAGAAGACACTCTTCTGTTGGCACCCTTCGACACCATGCATTTCTGCTTAAGTTGAGAACCAGCATAATATTTGTGGTGATTTATGCCAACCCATAATGCTATTGCATTAGGAAACCTGTGATTTTATTTCTTTTGATTTTCTGTAAACAAACAAAATGTAAAATATTCATTAAAAGAGAGAAAAACGTCCAGGAGTGAGTAGGTCAGCAACTACAATAAATAATATTACAACCTTCCAACTCACAGAACTGTGGATGATGGAGGAAGAGGACAGAGTGGGAAATGTGTGCCTGTGGTGAATAAAGGTCCAGTTCTACTAGGAGGATGCATTACTTTCAGTAACTAAACAGTCTCTTACAAATAAATGCAGTTACCAATCATGCTCTGTTAGACAGAGTTACACACGTTTTGACCTTGGGGGTTTAATATTTCTGTTAATCAATTTCTCAATGACAGGGCGGGTGGACGGCATCGGCATGTTTGTTATACACAGTCGACTTACACTAATATTTGAAGGTGAATAATTAGGCTGATCCATCTGAGGCATTTAAATCAAGTTTGTTAGCACAGAGCACACATGCTCTTTGAAGTGCTAGTGCAAAGTGCAAACACGGTCAGGCCCTTAGCTGCCAAATACCCTACTTTCATCCACTTCATTACAAAAAAAAACTTGAAACAATTTGCAGTTCTTAAATTGTACGGTTAGGTGACCGGCATAACATAGAATTGCTTCTGCAGCACTTCAGAGAGAGAGATTAAAGAACACAGTTGTTGATTTATTGCGCACAAAAATGCTGGCTGTTACAAGTTACAACTTCCCCGGGCCTTTTCGATAACTTTGCTACTTCCTACTTCTACTCACTCTGAGCCAAAAATGCTAACTCTGGACACATTGCTGTTAGCTTCCTGTATCGCGAAGTCGGTCCTCTCCCGAGGACTACAGTGTTGGCAGACAGGACTACAACTACGGCAGCGGCCCCATGGACTAAACCCCAATCCACCGATAGCGTGTTTAAATTTTAAAAAAATACACATCTCTTACCCCAGCGTGCTAATGAAGCCATTGACAGACCCTTCTGCATAGAGGGAGACGATATCCCCAATGTGAAGAAAACTCGACATTTTGTCAGACATTTTTAAGCATTTCTGTGTCTTCCTCTCTTTGGCGACCCCCGCAAGTCTTCACAGTTTCCGAGGACAGAGAGCCGAAAAACTGTTGCCACTAAATCCCATAGAGCGATCCAGAATCCAGCCTCAACGTATCTGCCCAGTTGCGGACATCTGCAGGAGCTGCCTCCTGCTGTGCTACCAGCAGCAAGCTGCACCCCGCTTTTCAGCAGAGCTCCATGCGGGGCGGCGGGCGCTGGCGGCGTTGAGGATTTAGGAAGAAGTGTAAAAACAGAAACGCCTGTGTCTTGGACTCAGTCAGTAGCTTTTTCAAGTAAGGCTGCCAAAACGGTGAGACCATGCCCAGTCGTTCCTCTCCAGCAGCACAGAACGAGACTTTGCCTTCTGAACTCCCCTACCGCCGAGTTTCTTTTCACGTTTTACACCAAGGAAGGACTCTGCAAAGCCCTGAGCCAATCGGAGCATATGCAGGAAGTGTTGGCAGGACAGCGCGCTGGAATGCAACTGGTGCACGCAGTACCAACAAGAGTCAATTGGCACCGTTTCTACACCCTTCAGGCTCCAGATCGCATACCTCTGCCTAATTATTCTGCTCCAGAGGCAGTATAACACAGTGGGTTAGGGCTCTGTGCTGCAGATCTGGAGACCTGGGGCTGGATTCACAAGGCTTTCAGAAGGTGCAAAACCTTCTGTAAGTCTCCAAAAACTGCCGTGGCTACAGAAAACAAGCATTTGTCAATACCGAATGGTTGCTTACTAGCATTAGCAGTTGAAGTGCAGGAGTTAGACAGATGCAGTGTAGGAATGGCAGTGATGTATTGAACTGACACCAACTCCACCGGCACACTGCAGAGATGGACAGGCATTGGGGTGTGCCTTTGGGTTGTCACCAATAAGGGTCACAACATTTCACCTCACCCTACCCTGCAGACACTGACAAGTGTCGAGGTGTGCCTTGGGGTGTTTGGGCTTTACACTCACCTCATTCCATAAGGAAATATGCTGAAATGGGTGCAGTATAGGAGAATAGTGTGAACTCGGGGGCCAAAGAGTCCAAGGTGCACCTCGATGCCTGTCACTGGCTGCAGGGGTGGGGTGGGGGGTCCAATGGAGTGAGCATTACTATCGACAGTCCCAAGTTACACCTCTGATGCTTGTCAGTACCTACAGGGTAGGGCAGATGCTTGTCAGACCCTACAGGGTAGGGCATTATGGTCAGAAACCCTAAGGCCCTGGGCATGTCTTGGAATTTTCACTCTTAAGTTTTCAGCATGGGCTTTTTGTGACCCCACCGCATGAACAGTGACACTATCAGTTTGTTAGCCGAAAGCTGATTTTGCTCAGTGACTGTGCCGTTAGTGCCACAGGTGTGAAGACACTTTTACAACATGATGTGAAAAATGACAGCTGTACTGTTCATGAGGAGATGTAAAAAAATGGTAATGTTGAAAATCTGGAGCAAAAATGTAAAAAACTGGTGAAGTCACAAGCGTGCATAGAAACTGCGCAACGCACACCCATAATGCAATTATTTGAGGAATTATTTTCACCAGATTTTCAATATAGGAATTTTGGGACCTACACTCAACAGTGTTACTGTGATTTTCTAAATCTGTCCCAAACACTGATTTCCCACCGCGACTGCGCTATTCTGCGCTGGAAGTGCGAAAACACATTTGAGCCAGGATGTGAAAAATGACAGCTACACTATTCATAAGAATGTGTGGAAAAATGCCAATGTTGAAAATCTGGAGTGAAAATATTACAAATTTGTGAAGTTACGTGGGTGTGTAGAAATTGCGCAATGCACACTTGTAACACAGTCATTTCATGGACTTTTGTGACTAAATTTTCAAAATAGGCATTTTAGGACCTCTGCTCATGAACAGTCACTGTGATTTTCTTAGTCTGTCCCAAACACTGATTTTCCACAGCGACTGCACTATTCTGCGCCGGAAGTGCGAAAACACATTTTGGCCAGGATGTGAAAAATGACATCTGTACTGTTCATAAGGAGGTGTGAAAAAATGCCAATGTTGAAAATCTGGATTGAAAATATTACAGATTCAGGACTTTGTGAGCGTGCATGGAAACTGCGCAACACATGCTCGTAACACAATCATTTTTGGGAATTTTTTCACCAAATTTGCAACATAGGCTTTTTGAGAGCCCACCTCATGAACAGTGACACTGTTGTTTCATTAATTGGTCCCAAAAGGTGATTCCATGCAGTGACTGCGAAATCACCTTTTGGTACTGAATAACCAAAAGACAGGCACTGAATTCATGAGATGGGGTCCCAAGAACCCCATGTTGAAAATTTGCTACAAAAATGTGAAAAAATTACCGAGATATGCGCCAAAGTTGAAAAAACCCTATTTATGCCAGTATACAGTTACCAGCATTCCTTCAGTTTGTAGTCGGCTTTGAAGAGTGCAGACGTGTTCCTGTTCCACCGAAGATCATCACGCTGGCCTCTGGAGGTAAGTATGGGGTGTGGGGAGGTGAGATGCATGAGCGATGGGCGTGGGTTGTGGGAGGGGCAAGAGAGTCAACGAGGACTGTTTCTTTTATTTACAGGTTTTTATTTTTTTTTATTCATGGATGACAGCGGCTTTTGCCACGCTGGGGTGGGCACCTAGCGTGGCACCTGGAAGTTTTGGGGGCAGTGGAGCCAACGGGGGATTGGGCACCCCCATTGGCTATACAGTGTGGGGGGGCACATGAGGACGCTGGACTTCTGCCACACTGGGTTGGGCTCCCAGCCTGGCACCTGGAAGTTTTTTTTTTGGGGGGGAGTAGAGCACTGGCTGGAAGTTTGTTTTGGGGAGTGGAGCACTGGAGTTGATGGGGATTGAGCATGCCCATCGGACACACAGTGCTTGGGGTGTGCATGAGCCAAGGGGATTGGGCACCCCGGCACACAACAAAGGGGGGGCACGATAACCACTGCTACAATCGGGCGGTGGTGACATTGAGGCAATTTTGCATACCTGCGATGGCAGGCAGTATGCAAATTGTCTACACATTACCACCGCTGATTGTAGCGGTTGTTTGCTTTCAGCTGTATGCCACTGCAATCTGAACTGCTGTCATAGACAGCTGGGACATTCATTGGTGCAGTGCGGCCATGCCTGCAAAAATGCTGAGGGCATTGGAAGCGGGGGTGCCATACCTATGAAAACTCATATGGTGGCACTTTGTTTCTTGCACATGCATGCAAGCAAACGTAAAAATGGGAGATTGCTCTAAGTGCTATTCACAAAAACCTCTGCAGCTGCGGAAAAAAACACTACAGACTGTGGAAAAAAAGTACAGCTGTGGAAGTCCCTGAGGAAAAAAAGGTGTGAGATAAATAAGGCACATCCCCTAAAGGGTTATCCTCAGCCAGGGTTTTTCCGCAGTTGTGGAAAAAATGTTACACACAGTGGAATGAGGTGTAACTCTCCTTCAGCAAACTCAGTAGTGCCCCAACAATTGGAATCAATTAAGGTGGAGGTGAGGAACAGGTAATAGCATCCCAGATAGTACTGGCTGATGTTACAGCAACAAAAGCACACATTACAATGCTATGGCAACAGGCAACAACCACCAGACCCAGTGCAACCCATGACAGAGCCCCACAGGTAGTAGAGCCTGACCAGCCTGCAGCGAGTGCTGCCCCTGCAGGCAACAGGAATGTCCCAGGGAGTGACAGTCAGCCACTGTGGTGCCATGGTGTTGGTACCTGTGGTGCTGCATTGGTCTCAGTTGAGGGACTGGTTGCTGGTATCTTTGTGGGTGCTGTCAGCCTCATACTATGGCAGCAATGTTAATGTTTGCTGCTTCAGCTGCTTATTGTACTATTGCAGTGCCTCCTCAGCCATTTCCACAGCTGCGGATCCGTAGCTGCAGATTTGCAGCACTTGCAGAATTCCTGCAGCTGCTGGAATTTTGCAGCTGCGGGACTTTTTGCGGAATTCCCTCAACTGCGGGATTTTCTTCAAGAATATCACACAACTGCATTTCTGCAGTGCTGCAAGCCTTTTTCCCCGCAGCTGCTGGATTTTTACTGTTCTTTGAGAATTCTGCTCCTGGGTTTGAATCCCACAGCCACCTAGGTGCATACTGTGTTATCCTGAGCAAGTCACTTAACTTCTTGTGCTCCCAGCTCACACCTGTAAACAGGCTTCAGCTTAGTGTGCTACTCCTGGTTAAACAATGTTCCCCATATCCAGCACTGGAATTGATAGCTCTCACACTTTAGTAGCCTGGGTGGTGGGCCCATGCCTCTCAACCTCCCATCTTGCAAATCAGGGACAGAGCTTAATTAATCAGGGACAAATTACCAAAATCAGGGTCAAAGCTTAAATGTGGTAATACCAGCTCAAGAAGAAGCCTACTGCATTGTTTGGCTTAATATTTTAAAAAATCTGATCGGGAAATATATTTTGATTTTTTTGGCACCTTTTCATGCTTCAGATATACTTCTCGATGACAGAAACCACAATTTCAGGAGGGACAGAGGACATATTTGAGACAAAATCAGGGACAGTTAAGAGGTGCCATGGGTGGTGGCAATCTGCTGTCTGGCAAGGCTCACAGTACTGTTTAGCACTTGTACCTTAATTTGCACTGTTATTCATCTTTACTCCGTGTTGTCCTGACTGTCTGCTTGTAAATTGTGACTGCACACTGTTTTGTTTGCTTTTATTTTGTTGTATTTTTTATTGTATTGTATTTTGTTTTTTTCATTACTACTGCACCTTACATCATGTATTTTCACTTGTACTTCCTGGCCTGGATATTCAAAGGGGTTGCACATGGCACAACCCCACATTGCGCCCCGGTGGGATGTTGAAAGGCTGCTCCAGCACAAATCCTGATTCACCAGGGCACAATGTAATCATATGCAGCGCAGATGCAGGGGGCGTGCCCATGTATATGCGGCACATCCCGATATTCAGCTCAGGATATGTGGTGCATATGCTGGTGCAACCCTGCATTGCACCGGATAGGGGGACTCAAAGTTGCACCTGTGGAAAGTGGGAACAAATCCCGGCCACCCACAGGTGGGCTGCTGTATTGCAGGGTGCAACACAGCAGCCACCAGCCATGGGTGGCCACCCACCCACCCAGAACACTGTCCACAAGCACCCACATCCCCCTGATAGTTTAGTGGTCCCTCCTCCCTCCCAAGTACCTGATTCCATGATATATGTAACATACAACCTGTCCTGGTAGTCTAGTGGCACCCCTCCTCCCTCCCATGTCCCCGATCACTGTATAATACTGTAGAATTATGTCCTGGTAGTCTAGTGGTACCCCGCCGCCCATTGCCACGATTGTGGTACACCTCCGTATATCAATTCCCTGGTGATCCAGTGGCACCCCACCTCCCATCCACAAAGCGCCTTTTGCCCCACCCCCTTCGCCCGTCATCGGCCGAAGGGCTCTAACCTTCCCGCCCACGCCCGGCCACCACCGAATGACAGGTACAGTACAGGCTTGCAGGGCATACTGTACTAGACAGTCCCAGATATGTGACTGACTTCATTCACATATTTGGGACTGTCTAGTATGGTATTCCCTGCAAGCGCATTGGTCCACACTGTGGATCAATGGGATTGCAGCCCATACTGTACCTGTCATTCGGCTGGTGGCCGGGTGGTAAGAGGGCGGGTTGCAGCCACCTGCCAATGATGGGGAGGGGAGCAGGGTGGGCAAGGGGTGCAGTGTATCACAATATTGAAACCTCCTGAAGTGTAACTATGGCTGGCTGTGCTAGCACATAGTTATGCTCTTTAAACCCTACTTTAACTATGCGCGGTGTAGGATGGTGCCCCGTGCATGGCCCATGACCTATTGGGGGAATGTTTAGAAGAGATAGGAATTGGGGATAATTCATTAAAGTGGTTCAGATCCTACTTGGGAACTAGAACTCAACAAGTGTATATTGATGGTATATTATCAGACAGAGCCCTGGTAAAGCGAGGAATGCCTCAGGGTTCAATTTTGGGGGGCCAACTCTTTTTCTTATATACATAAATCAGTTAGTTGATAGTGCAACATACTCTAATATTCATCTATATGCAGATGATACTATCCTGATCTCTGGTGGAAAGACTCCAGAGCTCATGGAAGTGCATCTGCAGGAAGATTTTACTAGGCTCTGCACATGGCTATCAGACTCGGGGTTAATAGTTTATAGTAAGAAAACAAAACTTATGATATTTCAAAAAGAGGGAAAAGATTTGGGTAAAAGTAACAAACAAATACAAATTAAAACACTACAATTATATAGAGAATAATGCATATGTAGGGAGTTGATATGGAGTTTTTTCACACACCCAAGTTGTGTGATAATATGTAAACCTCGAGAGCGAAGCTTGAGAGGTTTTAGTATTATCACACAACGAGGGTGTGTGGAAAAACTTCATTTCTACCCCCTACATATGTTTTATTTTTTATAGTAACTGGCACCAAAACAAATTCAATATAAGTATTACCACTACAAGGAGACGTGAGACGAAAACTCTCATACTTCCTTACTAATAGGCATGCCCCCACGCTATTCAAAGACTGACATCACATAACATGGTAGTGTGGGGGCGTGCCTACTAGTAAGGAAGTAGGAGCATTTTGGCAGCAGGTCTCGGTGTTGATTTTGCCGAGTTTGAAACTGTTTACTTTGGAATGTGAATGCTGCAGGCTTCTTGGCGCGAGACTGTATTGATACGACTTAGGTTGATACGACTTTTTACAGTTCTTGAAAACAGGTTGATAACAGGGATCACCAGTTATTATAATGAAATATTGGTCCAGGTCTCTGAATATAAATATCTTGGGGTATGGATCGATAACCATCTAAAATTTGATTTCCATATAATCAATACAATATCAAAGATAAATAAAAAACTAGGGGCATTTAGGTGGTCTAGTTTTTGTATAAATAGATTAACGAGGGAGACCATAATAAACCAACTTATTCTCACTGTGTTAGAGTATGGTAGCCATGTGTACGGCCTTGCTACAAAAGGTTTGCTGTTCAAAATTGATGTAATGTATAACCATTTGGCTCGATTTGTATCAAGAAAGGATTACTGTGAACTCCATTGTAAATTACAAGAGGAATTGAGTTGGTTGTCCCAGGAAAATAAAAGGAAACTAGTCTGGGCAAAACAGATATATAAGGTTGTAAATACAAATCAGCCAACTTATCTTTATGGAAAATTAGAAAAGAAAACATATGTCTATAATATGAGAGGTTCAAACACCAGAAGCTTTGGGTTCCCTAAATTCAAGAATAAGTATAGTAATATGCGATGTCCCATAATCATGAATAGATTATAGAGTTCTCTAAAATGAGTTACAGGAAAGCAATACAAAAGTATTAAGGTGTTCTCATCTACTTTGAAAACTGAACTAAAGTCAAGATGTGAGTGCTATGGATAAAATCCTTTGCCTAATAAAAGTGTTTTATAATATTGGATCATAGGACTAAATTTAATATTTGTTATCCATTTGTTGAGGTATAAAAATGTTATGTGATACCTAAATGATGATATTTATATTGTACATTCTGTTGTCCTGTTAAATGTTGTTATTTGTAACTTTTGTGTCTTAGAAACAAAAATTTTTAAATAACAGGACCATCTTGCAAATAGGACATTTAGTCCTAATGAAATGAAAAATGACCATTTACTATCCTGTATAAAAATAAAGGTTTTTACTACTACTACTTACAGTCTAGAGCCAGGTACACAGTCCCCCTTCTAAGCCCCAAATCACACATGTAATAAAACAACATCCCTGATCTGTAATCCCTGGTAGTCTAGTGGTTCCACCCTCCTCAGTCCCGATCACACATGTAAAAATAAAATATCCCTGATCTGTAATCCCTGGTAGATTAGTGGTTCCCCCCTCCCCAGCCCTGATCACTGTGAAGAGGCCAGAAGGGAAAGGATCCAGATTCATTTCAGTGCAGTGCAGTAACTACTCATTGCTGTTTTTGTTTTAAATCTAAATTGATGTGCTTTTAGTGGTGCTGTTTTCCTTTGCTGTCTTTACTTGAAATTGATTTGGGGCTGTTGAAAATTTAAAACCTAGTTTGGTGTGCTTTCAGTGGTGCTGTTTTCCTTTGCTGTCCTTACTTGGAATTGTTTTCGGGGCTGTTGAAAATGTAATACCTAGTTTGGTGTTCTTTTAGTGGTGCTGTCTTCCTTTGCTGTCTTTACTTGCTGCAAATTTTGTCTTGTCTATCTTGCTCTGTAGTTTGGGGGAAGGGTGCTAAATGACTGACCTCTAACCTCTGCTACGTGATAACTGGAGGTGGGGCTAAGTCGGATTTGAGGTAGCAGGTTGAGATTTGGTTTCTCAGAAGAGGCCAGAAGGGGAAAGATCCAGATTCATTTCAGTGTCATGCAATAACTGCTCACTGCTGTTTTTGTTTTAAACCTAGATGTGTGTGCTTTTAGTGGTGCTGTTTTCCTTTGCTGTCTTTACTTGGACTTGTTTTAAGGCTGTTGAAAATGAAAACCTAATTTGGTGTACTTTTAGGGTTGCGATTTTCCTTTGCTGTCTTTACTTGCTGCAAATTTTGTCTTGTTTGTCTTGCCCTGTAGTTTGGGGGAGGGATGCTATTTGTTTGACCTCTAACCTCAGCTATGTGATAACTGGAGGCAGAGCTAAGTCAGATTTGAAGTAGCAGATTGAGATTTGCTTTCTTAGAAGAGGCCAGAAGGGGAAGGATGCAGATTCATGTCAGTACAGTCATTATTCATTGCTGTTTTTGTTTTAAACCTGGATTTGTGTCCTTTTAGTGGTGCTGTTTTCCTTTGCTGCCTTTACTTCGAATTGTTTTGGGGCTGTTGAAAATTTAAAACCTTGTTTGGTGTGCTTTTAGTGGTGCAGTTTTCCTCTGCTGTCTTTACTTTCCCCCTTCCCCCACTCTTAATTGTATGCCCAGTTAAATTTGACTGACAGAAGACAAGCACAGGGAATAGCAGGGGTTGTGGAGTAGGAGAGGCATAAGGGGGTGGAAGCCCGCCCTCAGCACAAGTGTTTTGACACATTTTTTGTTGTTTCCTTCTTTAAAAAAAAAAAAAGGATCTGAGGATCAGTGGCAGGATTTTTAGGACAGTAAATTAATAAAGAGGGAACTATAAGGAGAGCTTCAGTAACAGGCAGCTACTGGAACAGCAGTATAAGTGCAGTATAATGTGTAGAGTGGTGCAATGCAGTGGATGTGGGGAAGCTGTATTCAGGCAGGCCTTCTAGATGCTGAGGTGCTGCCCTATCTGCAGGCATCTCTCTGGACTGTGGGATGAGGTAGCCAGAATCAGAGTGGAAGTAAACTGGGTCAGGAGTACCTTCGCCCCTATTCAGAGACCACCCAGTCCAATGCCACTGCCTCAAAGTATGCCAAGAACAAGGAGCACTTGGATAATGGTGGGCTCAGTGAGGGTTAGGGCAGTCAGGCAGAGGCACATCCCAAATCCTATTCCACTCCAGAACTCATATGCCACACTGGTAAACAGAGACAACCAAACAGAGGTACCCAGAGAAGTGGAAGGGAAGGATGTAGAGGTCAACTGGAGGAGGTGACCTTAGTGGGACAGCAGAGGAGGAGGAAGTGAATCCTGGTTGGGGACTCTATCATTAGAGGGATCCAGCTAGGAACACATGAGGAGGAGGACAGGGAGATGAGGTGCCTACCAGGTGCCACGGCTGGATGGGAGGAAGATCCTGGGGATCACCAGGAAGGCAAGATGGGAGGGTGATCTGGTTGTCATTGTCCACCTAGGTACTAATGACCTGGCAAACGGGGAGCCTAAAGAAGTTCAAGAAGAGTTTAGGAAATTAGGGAGGGGTCTCAAGCAAGTAGTTACATCTGTCACCTTCTCAGAAGTACTACCTGTGAGAGGCATGGGAGAGTGTAGGGGTGCATGCACCAGGACCTTTAACACATGGTTGAAGAACTGGTGCTGCGAAGAAGGGTTTGGATTCATTGGTGACTGGGGACTCACCTGGAGGGATGGGGGCTTGTTCAAGCCTGATGGCTTGCATCTGTCCTGGAGGGAAATCCAAGCACTCAATGATAAGTTTAAATGCTACATGGACAAGCATTTAAACTAGCCAAGGGGGGTGGCAGGCCAGCAAGGAGGGTACCTAATTGCCCACCTCCCACAACTAGCAGAGGAACCAGTAAACAGGAGGAGGGGATATCTCTACAAAGCAGTGTGCAAAAGATGGAGATAAGCACCCAAGAGGATAGGCAGAAAGGGGGCAAAATTCAACAGAAGGGCAGGCAGCAGAGAGAACTAGGGACAAAGGACTATGAGGGAGGGAACTGGAGTAGAACAGCTAAGCAATCCAAGGAGTTCACATCATGGAAAGCCATGTATGCTATTGCCAGGAGCCTTAGCAACAAGATGGAGGATCTGGAGGCTGATATGGTGCAGTTGGACCTGGACATTGTGGCCATCACAGAGACCTGGTGTAATGATAACCATGACTAGGAGATGGTCATACCCGACTACAGCATATTCAGAAGAGACATGGCAGGCAGAAAGGGAGGAGGTGTGGCATGTTATGTGAAAGATGGCATAAAGGCCACAGAGATCCAGGAAAAATGAAATGGGGGAGAGAGATACTGTGAGTTAAGCTGGAAAAGAAAATGGGGTCAGCCATCTGCACAGGGGTGGTCTACAGACCACCAGCCCAGGAGGAAGAAACAGGGAGTTGATGCTAGCCATCCAAAGGATGACAGGCAAGGGGAAGGTGGTGCTGGTTGGAGACTTCAGTATTCCAGACATGGACTGGAGCCTCCCAGTAGCAGCAGCAGCAGCAGCCTGGAGCAGATTTATCCTGGACTCCCTTCAAGGTGCCTTCCTTAAGCAACTGGTCATGGAACCAACTCGGTAGAAGGCAATACTGGACCTCGTGCTCAACAATGGAGACAGTGTGATAGGGGTAACAGTGGGGTAGCACCTGAGGAACAGTGACCACCAGTCACTGTGGTTTGAAATCACAGAAGGAACAGAACCAAACTGCACAAAAACACGTATCCTGGATTTTAGGAGGGCAGACATTGGGAAAATGAGGACATGCTTGAAAGAGGCACTAATGGGAATGGGGAAGGAATCGGGTGGAGGAACAGTGGGCAATATGTAAAACAGGGATTACAAGAGCAACAGAATTATACAATAAGCAGGCTAGCAAAGGGAAAAGAAAGAGGAAACCATTATGATTTTCCAAGGAGGTAGTGGAGAAAATGAAAGCCAAAAAGATTGCATTCTGGCAATACAAAAAAACACAGGCAGAAAGGGATAGGGAGAAGTACCGGGAGAACCAAAGGGAGGTCAGTAAGGGAAGTCAAAGCTCAGACAGAAGAGCGCACCGCAAAATCAGTGGGTAGAGGGGACAGAACCTTTTACAGGTACATAAGTGAAAAAAGAAGGGCAAAGGGAAGGATAGTGAGACTGAAGTGGGAGGATGGGGGCCGCATGGAGGAAGACAACAGTACAGCTGACATACTGAACAGATATTTCTGCTCAGTTTTTACTGAGGAAGAGGAGGGTAATGGGCCTGAAGGGAGTACAAGGGATGGGAATGGTGCAGAAATGGTCACTAGTCCCTTTACATGGGAAAGGATCCTAAAGGAACTGGAAGGAATAAGAGTTAATAAAGCAATGGGGCCAGATGGGGTGCACCCCAGGATCCTAAAGGAACTAAGAGAGGTGGTGGTTGAACCTCTGGCAATCCTGTTTAGCCAATCACTGGAAACAGGAGAGGTACCCAAAGACTGGAGGACAGTTGATGTAGTCCCCTTATACAAAAGCGGGAACAAAGAGGAAGCAGGGAACTACAGACCAGTCAGCCTGACCTCAGTAGTGGGGATGGTCATGGAAGCACTGCTGAAGGAGAGATTGGTGGAACATCTGGTTGCCAATGGGCTTCGGGACCCAAGACAGCATGGTTTCACTGGGGGGAGGTCATGCCAGACCAACCTCATTGAATTTTTCGACTGGGTGACAAGGGAGATGGATCGAGGAGGGCAGTGGACATGGCCTATCTGGACTTCAACAAGGCCTTTGACACTGTGCCCTATAAAAGGCTATTAAACAAATGCGAATATGGGAGTGGGCAGGACATTAGTGCGGTGGGTGGGTAATTGTCAGGGCGGCAGGACACAGAGGGTGGTGGTAAATGGCTGTCACTCCACAGAGGGAAGAGTGACCAGTGCGGTACCACAGGGATCAGTGCTGGGACTGGTCCTTTTCAAAAGCTTCATCAGTGACATTGCACAGGACCTAGAAGGCAGAATTTCCCTGTTCGCTGATGACATGAACCTCTGTAACAGAGTGGACATGCCAGAGGGTGTAAACAGAATGAGGAGGGACCTGCAGAAGTTTGAAGAATGGTCAGGGGTTTGGCAGTTAAAATTCAATGCAAAGAAGTGCAAGATAATGCATATGGGGCACAAAAACCTGGGAACAACATATCAGTTGGGAGTGAGGATATCGTATGCACCAAGTAGGAAAGGGACCTTGGGGTTATCATCTCTGATGACCTCAGGGTAGAGAAACAGTGTAACAAGGCAGCAGATAAAGCAAATAGGATGCTGGGATGCTTAGGGAAGGGCATCACCAGCAGGAAAAGGGAGGTCATAATTCCACTATACAAGACACTAGTGAGGCCCCACCTGGAGTACAGTTCTGAAGACCTTACCTGTGTAAGAACATAAACAGGGTAGAGAAGGTTTAAAGGAGGGCAACAAAGATGGTACAAGGATTGCATCACAAGTCTTATGAACTGAATTACTTTAATATGTGCTCCTTGGAGGAGAGGAGGGAGGGAGAGAGGGGATATGATAGAGACATACAAGTACTGGGAGGAACAGGGTGCAGTAATACACTATTTTCCAGTGAAAAAGATGTTCCAGGACTAGAGGGCATGGGATGAAGTTGGAGGGAGGGTGATTCAGAGGAAACATGAGGAAGAATTTCTTCACAGAAAGGGTGGTGGACAAGTGGAACACCCTGCCAGAAGAAGTGGTGGATGCTGAAACAATCACAGAATTTAAGAATGCATGGGATAGACATAAGAGAATTCTGGAGGTCAGGGGTAAGGGGCAACAGACTTCTAGAAAAATGTAAAGGAAACTTACAAGCTCAAATGGGCAGATTGGGTGGGCTATAGGCCCTTATCTGCCAACAGTGCCTATGTATCTACAAGTATTTGAAATCCCTGGCCTCGTTTCCATAGTGTAGTGTTCCCCCTACCCAACCCCAATCACACATGTACTAAAAAAAATCCCCGATCTGTAATGCCTGGTAGTCTAGTGGTCCCTCCCCCCAGCACCGATCACAGTTAAACTAGTAAATTCCTCCCCTCCAAACTCTGAACCATATTATTTATTTATTTATTTATTGAAAAGTTTCACCAGGAAAGGCACACTGAACAATACTAAATTGCTCATCTCACGGAGCATCCTGGGGGAAGGAGAAATGGGAGTACAATAGTCGAACCAAAACATTCATCAAAATAATACAGAGCACATATATGGTAAATTTAATTGCCTTGGTAAAATACAATGATATAACTACACATACAGGTATTGGGAACTGTAAACGGAAAATGCAAATACATGGAGTACAAATTGCAATAAACACCGGGACAACAATGTATAACAATACAACTGTCCCTCCTGGTGATCAAAAGGCCCCCACCCCCCCACCCATTAGGCATGGACCATGCAACTGTCCCCTATCAGCCTGTGCTGGTGACTAGCTTCAGCTCCTCTCCACCTATTGGCCAGCTGCCAACTGGTCGGTATAGGAGCACATGCAGTATATAGGAAGTGCCCATTGAGACATAATGAGCATGTACTAGTTACTATACATGCTCCTGTACCAATCAGTTGGCGGCTGGCCATGGCAGGGTGAGGAGGGCTGTGCCAGTCATTAGCATGAGTTGGGATGAGGGGTGCATGGTGGCAGGTCCATGCCTAATAGGGCGGGGAGGTGGGGGGCCTTTGGACTACCAGGGGAGGGACGGTTGTATTGTTATATGATTTGGGGCTCAGTTGTGGGGGAATTCAATAGTTTAACTGTGATTGGGGCTGGGGGGACCACTAGACTACCATGGATTACAGATTGGGGATTTTTTTATTACATGTGTGATCAGGGCTGGGGAGAGGGGATCCCTAGACTACCAGGGATTACAGATCGGGGATTTTTATAATTACATGTGTGATTGGGGCAGGGGAGGGGGGAACCCTAGACTACCAGGGATTACAGATCAGGGATTTTTATTTTTACATGTGTGATTGGGGTTGGGGAGGGGGGACACGGCACTATGGAAACAGGGTCAGGGATTTCGTACAGTGATCAGGGCTGGGGGAGGGCTGGCCCCGTGCACAATGCAGCAGCACAGCCATGCAGACGAGCCCTTAATGGGCACACAAATGGCCCCATTGCGGCGTGCATGCCCAATGGGCTCATCTGCATATTTGAGCTGAATATCACCCATGGGGGCTCCCATGCATACAGGTATGCATAAAGCATTCCCTTATGGGCGGTCTTCAGCCCTGCACCCTGGACGCGCTGCGCCATACAATCATACATGGCGGCTCCTTGCTGTGCGCCACACATCCAGGGTCTGATATTAAAACAGACTGCATGGTCTGTTCCAATTGTGCATTCTGTTTGAATATCATGCCAGAGCCAGCTGGCCGAATTTATTTGTGTGACACACCATTATGCATGTGCATGCATCCTGCCAGCTCTGAATATGAAGCCCATATCCATTTGAATTGTATCTTGAATCTCCATATTTTAGAAATGAGACCTGCCAGCACTGCTGTCGACTCACATCAAACACAAACTGCGGTACTGTATACCGTGGTACACCATTTGAACAGCAATTGATGTTTATGTCCTTCAGAAATTATGGTGGTTACAGTTGAGGGGGGGGCAGGTGGTAAAGTACACCAGTGGCTGGTGGTCCCAACTGCTGGTGTCCTGGTCCCTGGTCCCAGGATTGTGTCTTACCACCGGTCTTACATAACACTCACACATGGGATCCAGGCCAGAAACTGGGGGCAGTGCTGGTGGTGCCCACCATTCCTTCCTTCTGTATGTTAAAGTGAGGTCTTGTCTCACAATAAGCAGCACACATCACAGGCTGTGATCTGGGCCTGGAGCTATGGCTCATCCCTCACATCTCAGAGCAAGGCCTGGGGAGGCTTGACAGATAGAAAAGAAACATTTTGGTGAGGACCTGCCCAGCCTGTCCTCCTTCACAATATGCTTTGCTAGCTGGGAACTGAAAGCTGGCCATTTCAGCAGCAACTCTCCAGCAGCACTGATCCCCCCCCAATAAGATCCCAAGACCACAAATTGCATCCTCTGTCCTAAAATGAGCTGGGTCCAGGGCTGGGTCTGAAGCTCAAAACTCATGTGCAGGCACAGCCACACCTAGATCACTTGGTACAGTCACAAAGCAGCCCCGGTGAATAGTTCCCTGAAGCTGTGTCTCCCTAAACAAACTGCTCCAGAACCCTTGCCCCCCTCCAAAAAAAACAAACAGTTCCTGCTGTTGTCCACCAAGTCAGTGGTACATTGCAAATATAAATCAGTCTGCCAGCCCTTCACAACATTATCTTTACAAACAACTCTCCCTCTCCCCCCCCCCATGAAAAACTGCCCTTGAACATGAGCTTCAGCCCCTCTCTGTCTCTGTTCATGTTTTAGTGGATTTATTTCTATTTGACTCGGTAACTGATCAGGCAGAGAAAGGCCTCAGCCAGGGCTCGTATATGCAGTTCTCAGGATGCAGTCTCACAATGCAGTTAATTTATTAAACTGAAGCTGTTAGCCTGGCCAAATCAGGCCAGATTCTCCCAAAATATGACCCATATTGCCACTTTATCATCAACACCCTGCCTGCAGAAGATGGCTGCCCTGCTCATCCTGAGAAAAAAGAGAGAACAGTATATTGCCCTCAGTTTTTTAATTTTTTGTTTGCAAATTTTGACCAGGAAAGACACACTAAGCTGAGACTTGTTTCCAGGTGTGTCTTGGGAGCACAGGGACATTAAGTAAGTTTCTTGTGATCATACAGTATATAAGTGGTGGCTGTGGGATTCAAACCCAGTTTTCTAGGTTTGTGGTGCACCCCTCTAGCTCGACACCCCAACAGCTACACTAGAAAAAAGACCATTACGGTGACAGTCACTGTAATGGTTCATTTTCGAGTATAACTTTCCCTCACTGTTCTGCCCCCTCCCAGAACAACTCCGTCCTGGAGTTGATAATCTAAAATTCCAAGGGGTGTGAGGGGCACAGCCCTCCACAGAAAACACTAGTGTTTCTGACAGCACAATACAGTTGTAGATATTGTGCCATCGCTGTGCGGGAGGTTGGTATTTTCATTGTCGACCTCCCTTGGTGCTTCCCCAGGTTAGCAGCTCAGTGCTCTTAACCACTATGCTATACTGCCTCCTAGATAGATAGATATATAGATAGATATTTTTTTGGAGGGGTTGCACAATTTCTGGCCAGGAAAGATGCGCATATGCAGTCATTTAATATTTTGGAAAATGGCACTGACCTACCACTGGTCTTTTGTATCTTATAAGTGCCATTATACAATCATTTTGGCCAGAAACTGTTGTTGAAAGTAACGCATTATGGCAATGACAACCCTAGCTGCATGGTGAGATATGTACAATATGCAACAGCCTGGGGGTGAAGTAATTACTCTTAGCCTACAAGGAGGTGGACATTCTGACAAGCAAACTTTGTCAACTGCTGTGGCTCAAACTAGATAAACCTGTTCTATCAGTAAGCAATAGGACATGATGGGGTGTGTATTACACTGCAATAACCACACTCTCAGGGGCATAGTCAGGCACATGGCTGAAAGCCGAGTGCTGGCTGTCCCTGGGAATGAAGTCATCATAGCATAATGCACAACCCTTGGAGTGTTTTATTACACTTATAAAATGGGTATCTAGGCCAAGTTAAAAAAAGGGCAATTTAAACAAAGAAAAAATAAAACATGCCTAAAAGATTGTTAAATAAAGGTAAAATAGTTCCTCCATCAATACATGCCATGAAGGGGCACTGGCCTAATAGTAGTTTTGTGGTGTACTGTACTAAAGTTTGCTAAGGTTATTTAGAGTAGATAGAGGTATGAGACCCATGTAAAGTACTTCCCCATTATTTCAGTGGTAATACCTTAAATTGGTTTTGCACAAGTGTGAATCTAGTCTGGGTGGAGAAGTGCTTTCATTTATTGCTTTTTGAAATTTATTTGCTTTAACTTGAAGTGGGCGGCCTCTGGTGTGCACACAGTCCTGCTTGAAATCTAGATCTAACTCTGTTATCAAGCCAAGATCATTTACAAACACGAACATGAAGTCCCCTATTAGTCGTCTGTTCTCCAGTAGTTGCAGTTTGTTTTTTCTACTCTTTCCCCTTATGCCATATTTGACATTTATTTATTTATTTTTTTGTTTGTATTTATTGAAATGTTTCACCAGGGAGGCACACTGAGCAACAAGTTGCTTGCCTCCCACTGCGTCGGGGGGGTGGATACAGTTGGATGGTTGGCTAGAACATACAGTTTACATTTATCATAACATAGAAAGATTTCTTAAAAATTACATTTGCATGAAAGACAAAGTTAACTTTTAACATACAGACAATGTTGAACATATCTGCAGTGTTAACATACATACAATCGACATACCTGAGTATTACATACAGAAATTTTGATACAGCACTGTAGTCAACTCCTTGCAGGACTGGTTACAGTTAAGAGACAGGTGATACAGCTATTAACGAATGAGGTGCAGTAAAAAGGACATTCACGAGGGTCAGAGGATGGCCAGGAAATCCTAGCAGGGGGAAAGGTGAGCTGATAAGCTGGCAGGAGCATTGACAGAACAGTTGTGAGGGACAAGTTAGACCAGAGCTAGTGCAAGCTGGAAGCAGCCCAGACAGAACAGAAAGTGCAGGCGATTAGCTCTAGTGATCTAATTACTGTTTGCTATTTGCTATTTAAGTGCAGAGGGGCAGAGAGGAGGGGCATTTAAGTGCAGAGGGGCAGACAGGAGGGGCAGGAGAGAAATGGGGGTGAGGGATTGGGTGGGAAGGACAAGTTGGGCCGGATATTCAAACTGCGCCCAAAATGTGCGCAATAGCAGGAGCAAGCACAAGTCAATTGCGCACATGCGCAATAGACGCGATATTCAAACATGGAGCAAGTCAAATTGCACAACCAGCCAATGTCTGAATATCGCACAACCTGCGCCATAGCACAACCAGGAAGGGGAAGCTGAGCAGATATGATGCGCCATAGCGCAACAAGGCCAGCCCAGCTGAGCAGTCCAGAGGTGCCATAGCGCAAGCAGAGAGCCCCCCAGCAGCAGAGCAATGGAACTGCACAACCAGGGAGGTAGGCAGGAGCAAACCACCCATGCCACAGATGGGCACAAGAACACACTGCAGAACTAACAATACACCCCCACACCCCAAGCACAGCATCACTGGGGCAGGGACGGAATATCCACCGGCCCATGGGGACAAGCCAACAAAGCACAGCTGGGCCATGGTGCCCCAGCACACCCACTGGCAAGCTGAGACTACCACACAAAGGGGGCGGACAACCCAAGTGCACAACAGCACCCCCCTGTGCACAGCACACCCTGCACTGGTACCCCAAGACACCACCCATGAGCAGTGACTGTCACTGCAGGAATCCCCATGTATCCCCCCCCGCCACACTGCAACCTCATGTACCACAGAACCATACAAGCCAGACCCACCAGGAGCACCCAGCGGTGTGTGGCAGCACACATCCAGACCAGCTGAAAGCCAATACCACACCAGAGACACCTCCCCACGCACACACATACCCAGGACAATACCATCCCAGATGCCATGCACACCACTGCAACTGAGCACCTATAGCCAGCTGCAAATCAGAGACCACCACAGTATTCATAACAAAATAGATTTATATAATGAAAATATTAACAAGAACAACAGGAACAGACAGACCTATGTACAACTATATACAAGACAAGGGTGGGGGTACGGGTACAAGGTAGGGGTGGGTAAGGGGCAGGGGTGAACAACTGGGTGAGGGAAGGCAGGGTGTGAGGGATGGGTAATGGGGGTAGGTGAGGGGCAGCTACTGCCCACCAGGCCACACATCAGCTGGCTGCTGCTGGTCCCGGGGCCTCCTCCTGCGCCTGACTCCTCTTCGCTGCATGTCCCTCAGGATCTCGAGGGACTCCATCGAGACGTCCAGCAACGCGTGGACTGCCTGCTATCCTCCTCAGGATCTGGACACCTAGGACAAGGGATCAGAATCAATGGCTGTGACGGTCCACAACCGAGCCCACCCAACAGCCATAGCATACAGCCAAGTGCCCGCTCTGCGATGGAGTGCACCCACCCACAGTGACCGTGCACAAGACAAGCCCAACCAGGCAGCAACAGCCATGTTTGCCACTGCACACACACACCACCCATGTCCAGCACAGCACAACCAAGGCTGTACAGTGACATGGCTACGCGGTGGGAAGTTAGCGCCATAGCCATGTGCCCAGTTCATTCATGGACCACCATTGATGCACTCCCAGACATGCAGTGCCACTGGACAGTGCTGACTGTCACATGTCGTGTGCATGGCAGTTTTGTCCATGGATGGTGGCCATGCCCTGCCCCCCCCACAGTATGCAATAGCACCCATGATGTCATGACACTCACCCTCATCATACTGCTGCTGTGGCTGCTGCTGCTGCTACTGCCGTGGCTCGACACCACCACCACCACCACCACCTCGTACAGCCACCGCTGCCACCCCTCGCTGTGCTTTAGCCTGGGCCCGCCTCCGCTCCACCACGCCTGTGGGAAACAAAAGGTGAGAAACACATCAGTGAAATCCCAAAGCAGACAGCCCCCTGCCCCAATGAGTGTGCCTGCCCACACAGCCAGACCCATACATCATACACCTGTAAACACCGCCACAGCCAACCATAGACCAACCCTCCCCCATGTGCTGGTCACAATACACAGTGTTACCCATGCGGACAATACAGGTGCACAGATGGCTCACCCACCTGGCCTAGGCACCACGCCCCTCCTGGCACGTGAACATAGGCACGCCAGTAGTGCCCGCTCCCTCCTCCGTAGGTCACCGTACTGGTGCCTGCACTGCTCCGCTGAGCGCCGCCGGCCAGTGGCCTCCTCCAGTTCATTGGCCACCTGCTGCCACACATGTGTGCAGGCCACGTTCAGGGGTTCATCCCCAAACAGTGGGCCATGGTGAGGCTCCACTATGGCCACCAGGTTGGCCAGCTCCAACGCACTCCACTGTGGTGCTCTCCTGCGTGCCATCCCTGCATGTATATAGTAGGCAATATGGCGCTCCACAGCGCGGCAACCCCACGTGGAAATGTTGCGCAATACAACTCCATTAGTCCCTATCGTGCTGTTCATATAGTGCTGCCAGTTCCTGCTCGCTGGTACCAAACAGCGCGATGAACTCTGAACATACTCTCACGATACAGTGCCAAGGGGCAAGGTTGGGCACAAGGTCATGGGTCTCTGCCACAAGGCCACGCACAGCGCCATCGGACGTCTACACATCCAGTGCGATTGGCCACCTGTGTGCCATTGCCACAGTGGACTATTGTGCAGTTGTGCCACAGTGCCATGTGGTGACCAGCGCTGTAGCGCCACTGGCACAATGGTGGCCGTGTCCTGAATTGCTGATCATGCACAGCATGTCATCAGCATGGCAGACGCCTGCATAAGCTACCTGGGCATGCGCAGTGCGGTGTACTATGCAGTCACAGAACTGCGCCATTGGCTCAGCCGGCTCAACCATATAGCGCAAAGCGCAACAGCGCGATATTCAGCCGTCATATGCAAATCATCCGATCATCCATTCAAAGGCACAGCAGCGCGATTTGCATCTCATTAAAGTTGCTCCAGTCCTAATTTGCATGCATTGCGCTATAAATATGCGACACTGATCTGCAGTGGCCATATTCAGTTACTGCAGCTGATAGGTGAGTTGCATGCATTGTGCTGTTCTGGACCATGGCCCCTGAGAAGCTGTGTACTGCACAGTCACAGGTGACCACTCTCACCCATACAGGCTGTGAAATGACCGAGCGAGGACTGGGTGAGGAGGATGATGGTGGGTGGAAGAGGAGGCCCAACTTTACCAAGGCGGAGACAGAGGCACTGTTTGAGGCCTACCTGGCTGAGGAGCCACTTCTCAGTAGACGGCGGGGCACCCCTCAGGCCCATGCTGCTGCATGGGAGGGGGTGGCACGTGCCATCAACCTGCATGGCAGCCACCAGTGCTTTGTGCAGGAGTGTAAAAAGAAGATGGGGACCGACAGGAGGAGGGTGAAGGAGAAGGTTGCAGCCATCAGGGTGGCACGTGCTGCTACAGGCGGTGGACAGCCGGAGGTGGTGCAGCTGACCCCGTCGGAGGACATGCTCACTGCAAGCATGCAGCGCAGTGCCATTGAGGGTGTGCCTGGTGGTGGCTTCCAGACAGGTGGTAGCCCATCACTGCATGGTATGTCATGGTGGGGGGGGAAGGTAGTTCACATGCACTAACATGTCCTTCCTTTCTGTTACGGATCCTATGCATCTGCAGGGGTCAGCAGTGGAGGGCCTGTCCACTGTGGACAGCCACCCGGAGTTGGAGGAGGGACCATCCACCTCTGCAGATTGCCAGCGTGCACTGCAGCAGTGTGCACGGCCATCTACCTTCACCCTATGTTGAGACAGGTGTGGGGAGTGCCCTTCCTGTGTCCCAGTGGTCTGGCATGCAAGCATGCCAGCACGCTGCGGCTGTGGCTGTGGCACAGACCTGCACCATCGATGATGCACTGACCACTATGGGCATTGACATGTTGTGTTCCAGAATGGACACAACAGGCCAGCTCACGCCCCATGGATCTAGCTGGTTCCGACGTGTGTGCCAGCATGTCAGCACAGTCCCAGGCTGTGCCTGTCAGCACCGGTGGGGCAGCACCGGTGGCTGTGCAGGTCACTGGCACTGTTGCAGCCACAGCAGGGGAACCACTGATCCCGTGGGCACAGCAGGCAGAGGGGCAGCAGCAGCAGTCACCCACCGGGACTGGGGGTACAGGGCTCAGCGGTGATGCAGGTGCACCACCTGTGGACATGCCCATATCTGGTCCTGGTGAGCAGCGCCCACCCTCAAGGGGTGCTGTACATCAGGCCCTTCCAGACCCTGAGGAACAGGTTGCCGATGTGGCAGACGACCTCTTTGATGAGCACACCCGCCTGCTGCAGGCATCAGAACAGCAGCAGATGCGGATTGCAACATCCGTGGAGGCACTGTGTGTGGCCCTGGAGCGGGTCGAGGAGCAACACAGCAGGGACACTGAGAGGATCCTGTCCCGGATTGACCATATGCGGGTGGATGTGGCCACCGCCATCGACAGGCTGACACAGGCAGTGGTCAGTGCCGTGGCCACATTGGGCACACAGTTAGGTGCCCCTGTGCTGCTCACACTGCGCAGTATGCTATCCACTCCCCATTCCCGGCATCGTGCAACACCCACCCTGTCAACACCGGGTTCAGCTGTGGGCATCCCGAGCACCCCTGGTGCAGGTATGTTCAGTATGCTGCAGACCCCTGTGCAGACAAGGTTGCGTTCGCGCAGCGGGACTCCTGGTGGTCCATCGGTGCCACCCCATGTGGCCCATGCTCAGCCTGCCAGTGCTGTTGGGTCTCGGCAGGGCTGCCCACGCATCCGAGGTGGCCGTGGCACTGTGCCACATGACTGAGCTGTCTCCCAGTGCAGGCCCTGTCTGGTGCTGCCCTGTGTGCAATGTGTGTTTTGGTGGGCAGTGCACCAGTGGGTGCCCTGCCCTACATGCCGACACATGGACCACCTGCACATCCTCCCGACTGCTGTCCACAGGTGTGTGTGCATGATGATGCCTGCATTGCACTGTACACCAAGGTGCAAGGGTGCCCAGCATCTGACACACATACACGGACAGTACAGGTGGTGGTGGTGGCCTGTGGACGTGTGTGTTTCTCATGTCTGTTCCTGCTCTGCTGTGCACCTGACCCCTGTGCACTTTGTGCCTGGTGTGTGTGTGTGTGTGTCTGTCCATGTGGCGTGTGACTGTTCACCCCTCCCTGGTTGTGTGTTTGTGCTTCTGTACCCTGCCACTTCCCTCACAGTCATGCACCCCTGGTGTGTTTCCCTGTGTGTATGTGGGTTGTGCCCTAGACACTGTTGGTTGCACATGGCCCCATGACTTACCTGTGTTGTGCGAAGTGCTCCTCTGTGATGGTATCCCGGTGCAGCTGGGCCAGCCGGATCAGTCGGGGGTCACGCCTTCCAAGGGGGGGGCTGCTCATCCCCATCATCACCGCTGTCACCAGCGTCCCCATCGCTGTCCCCCTCCTCGACCTGTATGGCTATCTCACAGTCTTTGGCCATGTTGTGCAGGATACAACAGGCCAGGAATATCCCACAGGCCTTTGAGGGGCTGTACTGTAGGGCACCGCCGGGGGTGTCTAGGCATCTGAAGCGTGCCTTCAGCATCCCAAACACCCTCTCGATGATGTTGCGTGTGGCGGCATGTGCCTCATTGAAGCATTGCTGCGATGGAGTCGTGGGCCGCCGTTATGGTGTGAGCAGCCAGGGATGGAGTGGGTATCCACTGTCACCTGTGTGGAGATAGTGGAGGTTAGTGTCATGTTCAGGCTCATATTGCCCCTAACCCTGTGTGCCACTCCCATGGCACCTGTGGCTTACCCACCCTTGCCCCCGCTTCGCCAATCCTACATGCATACTCACCCACTAGATGTCCTGTGGGGATGTCCCCACTCTCGAATTGATGGTACAGTGCTGATTGGTACCATATGAATGAATCGTGTGCTCTGCCAGGGTGCATGGCACAGACATTGATGATGCGCCCACTGGCATCACACACCACCTGGCAGTTGACACTGGAAAACCCCTTCCGATTGCGATAGGCAGCCCCATTGGGGCCAGGTGGTGTGCAAATGGCCACATGGGTGCAGTCTATCGCCCCTAGCACACCAGGCATACGTGCTACCCTGTGGAACTCCTGTATGTTTGCTGTACGCTCTGCTGTAGTGCTGGGGAAATGGATGTACTCTGCAGCATGTGGCAGCAGTGCGCTGAGGAATTGGGTGAGGATGCGTGACGTGGCCAACTGTGTTATGCCTGTGGTGTCCCCTGTTGGCCTCTGGAAGGTACCCATGGCGAGCAAGCACATGCAGGCTGTTACCTTTGTCTCCACTGACAGAGCGTGACTCCATCGTGAGGGTGCCTGCATCACATCACTTCACAGCTCACAGAGCCGCCTCAGTATTGCCCTGTTCAGGCGGTACCGGCCCACAATCTCTGCATCTGAATACAGCTCAAAGCTGATGCGGGCACGGTACTGCCTGTTGGGGGCGTACCGCTGACGGGCCCTTCCACGGCCACGTCCCCCTGCAGCATGCCTTCTCACCCCCCCTCATTACAGCTTCCATGTGGAAGCTGGCACTGTCCATCTCCCTGGCTTGTCTCCCCTTCCAGCTGTTGTTGATCTGTTACCCCCGCTGTCCTGACTGCTACCTCCACTGCACCGGGTACACCTGCTGGCCTCTGCACTCTGTGGCCCCACACACCTTCACTTGCCCCTGTTCTATCCTGTGCACTCCCTGGCCTGCACTGTTTCCTGCTGTGGCCTGCTCTGTCTGCCTGCCTCATGTGAATTCCCTGTTGCATTCTTGCGCCTCTTCCTTGAGCCTTTTTATTTTGGCTCACTTCTGCCGTGGCGCAACTTCCGCCTGATCCACTGTTGCGCATTGCGCAAGCCTTTGAATATCGCATTGCACACTTTATGCATGGTTCCACCCCCTTCAGCTGCGCATACCTTCATTTGCATTGCGCTGTTGCTCAGCATGTTTTCTGTGGTGCAACTGCCTCCTGCTGAATATCGCACTACGGTGCAATTTCGGACTTGCGCTGGTGCAACCCTATTGCGCATGGCGCAACCCTTTTGAATATCTGGCCCATTGTGCCTAAAGCTGGCTCCTCCAGGATGCAAAGAACCCTGCTGGGGCAGAAACAAGGTGATGACTTTGAATGGGGAGGAGAGGGAATAGAGCAGGGGACAGATCAAAGGTATGAGTAGATTGAATAGATTTGGTGGGAGGGTAAAGAAATGGGAGGGGGGTAAAGTGGTAGAGGAAGGAAGAAAGAAGCTTGCCTAAATCTAGGCCTCTCCAAGATACTGAGAACCCTGCTAGAGGGTAGAATCAGATGAGGGCAGGACTGGGTAGAAAGGATAGAGGGGATAAGGGAGGGAAGGGGGAGACATTGCCGAGTGCTGGACCTCACCAGGATGCTGAGAACCCTGCCAATGGGCATGAACTAAGCAAGAGCAAGTTAGTAATGGGGGTAGGAGAGGATAGATGTAAGGATGTGGATAGAAACGGGGTATGTAGAAGGGGGTAGAGCATGGTAGGGGGGCAGGCTCAGAGGGGAGGGACGGTTAGGTAGGGGATGGTGAGGCATGGAGTGGAGCAGACTCATGGGCGGACAGTTAAGGAGGGTTAAAGCAGGAGCAGCTAAGAGAGAGAAAGTTATGTAAGGCAGAGGCTAGGGAGTAGGAGGAGGAGGAATGCCGTATTGGGGGGTAGGGAGTTTCAGATTTTTGGGAATTGATGGGTGAAACCTGACTGTCCAATGAGAGTGGACATGATTACAACTGACTTGTTTATGTTCCTCTACACCCTTTCTACTGCTATTATAGTTTTGGTTTTATAAGGATTCCATGGCTATGAACCATAATCTAGAAGTGGATGAATATAGGCCCTATATATCTGAACAATGACTGCCTGTCTCTACTCTTTATTTCCCTTTTCACATTCCACCAGGCCCAATTTGCATTTGCAGTTACCTCCACACAGTAATTATCCATCTCAAATCTACTGTGTACTGTCATCCCTCGATCTTTTTTACACATTGTAGTCTTCAATGTTCTTTTTCCTAATATGTACAGGTGTTGGGGGTTGTTCCTTTCTAAGTGCATCACTGCACATTTGTTTGCATTGAACTCCATTCCCCACTTCACAGCCCAATACATTATTTTATCTAAATTTCCCTGGATACTTTGCCTTTGCCCACTTGTTAAGCAAAGGCCCTCTTTTGAAACTAGGCTGCACTTCCCCCTATTTTCTTACCTTCAAGCTCTTGCAGTCCCCCTCCCCACCCAGTCTATGTGGCATTATACAATGGAAGCAGTCTTCCAGACTCCACAGGACCTCTGCCCTCCCACTGCTGGAGGTCCCTAAACTTTGGTATGACATTGGCAGAAGGTCCTTCTCATTCTCCGCCCCTCATCTGTGGAACTCCCATCCCTGCTCCCTATAGTCCTGTCTTGCCCTATCCTAGTATAGTTTAAAAAGAGACTAAAATCCCTCCTTTGGACCATGGCCCCCTGCAACTGTTATCATTGAATCCTATGTCTGTCTACACACTGTACTTTGGTCCCAGTCAAACTCTAGCTAGCCCAAGACAGTCAGACCAAACTGATGTTACACCTCCCTCATACATACTATTGTTGCTTGTAGTGTTGCTTGTATTTAGTCATAGTTGAGGAATGACAATTTATAAGGTATCCACACCTGTATGTAAATACTCGTAGACATGGAATATGAACTATTTGTCTACACTTCTTTGCTGTATCATGTAACTAATGCAATCTGTCTATATATATATATATATATATGTATATATATATATATATATATATATATATATACATTCATATGCTTGTATGATATTGTATGTCATTTACTGTATGTAACACTCTGAAAAAGGGACTTCTCGTCTCAGAGGGCTAACACGGTCACCAATATTCAATAAATAAATAATAAATATCATCTAATTTTGTATCACCAACATGTTTTCTGATCCAGTTTTTAATATTTTGGTCCATACCTGCAATAAAGATATCAAATAGTACTGTTACTAATACAGAGCTTGAGGTGCACCACTTATGACACTACTCTTACTGGATGAGAAAGCATTGATTTTCACACACTGGGTCTTATTGGCTAACAATGCAGTAATCCACTGTATTAGTACAGCATCTAACCCTAAGAACTTTACTTTCACTGTGATTGCCCAGTGGGGGACCAAGTCAAAGACTTTTTTTTAATCTAAGTAGATGACATCAGTGGGGTTAGTCTTATCTAGATGCCTGCTAATATTTTCATAAAAGGTGAGCAAGTTAGTTGCACATGATCTACCGTTATGAAATTCATGTTCTTGATTTTCCAGTGTGTCTATTTTCACTCTATGTTCTTGGATCCTGTATTTTTTTTTTATATACATTATTTCTTCACCCCCTTGCCTGAGGAACTCTCTCCAGCATCTGCCTAACCTGCTCTCTACCTCCCACTGTGGCGACTGCAACTACTCCCTCACTCCGACCAGGCTGCACTCCCAGATCTAAGCTCCCATGGGGAAAGGCTGTCCTATCCTCCCAGGGCACTCTATCTATAGTGTAGTGAGCCTGTCGGAGTGGAGGGCCTGGGAGAGTGAGAAGCCCAGCGTTGAGAGTGTGGAGCTGGCAGCAGTACATTTGCCTATCCTCTTGAGGGCGGGGGTTCCATTTTTCCTCCATTTCCCCTGATACTCGGTCATGCAATGGCATCAATGGCACTCCACCAGAGGTCGCCCCTGTGTGACACAATCCCTAGAGCCCTCCCCGGGAAGAGAAAGCAGTCCTCCGGATGTTCAATCTCTTCCCTCCCTTGCTGACCCCTGATGACCCGAGCTCATTCCCGATCCCGGGTCACCAGCGTAGAGTGAGGTGTGGTGTCCAGCACCTCAACCCTCAGCACCACTGGGCCAGCTAAGATCCTGTCTTTTATCATAAGGTCTAAAACTTTCCCAGGGACAGATGTGAGACTGATAGGCCTATAATTTACAGTGTCTGATTCTGAACCCTTTGTATGAATGGGAGTTATATGTGCACTCTCCCAGTCCTCAGGAACCACCCCTTTCTTTAGGGACTGACCATAGATTATTTGCAAGAGTACTACTTTGTTATTTCCCATTAATTTAAGCATAGTGTTTGTAATCCCATGTGGGCCTAGAGCTGTGTTATTTTTCTCTTGTTTGACCTTTTTTTTTTAATGCCCCCTCCTCCTGGTCAATCCTGCTTCAGAGGATCACCCCCAGCCCCATCACCTCGATGTCTGCCAGGACATACCTACCAGCCATCTTCCCCCAGGGCATGCTAACCCCGGTGGAGTTCCCCAAGCCCCTCTGGAGAACAGATCCAATTTGGGCTGGCATGCCCAGCTGGTCAGGTGCAGGGCTCGTGGGTGCTCCTCCTCACCCTACCAACAGGCTTTTTCCATTTTCTTTCCCCTTGGGAGGCACTGCATGTAATGACATGATGGTGCATTCAAGCGCTCCCACATTATGTGAACCATCTGTCATTCCGCCTTACCTTTCTGGCCCAGGCTGCCTTTCCACCAGCTGCTGCCAGGGGCCAAACAAGCACTGGGCTCTGCCTACCCCCCCCCCGGGAGGAGGAGAGTACTCCTACAGATGCTTGATCCCCGGCCAGCCCTCTGACATCCCGGATTCACTTCTGAACCCAGGTCATCAGCATCGCAAGCGGTAGCACTACCACCGTGCTGGTGGGCTGGTGTTTGATTCTTTCAAATATTTTTCCCATGTAATCCAGCTAAGATCTGTTCGTTCCTCTGTTGTTAAAGCTGTTGATGTATTTTTATCATTGCCATGTTTTGAACAGACTGAATTGAAGTATTTATTAAAATATTCTACCATCTGATCTGGGGTAGTAATGACTTTGTCCTCTTGTATAACTGAGCCTACTGAAGATTGACTTTTTTCTCAGCGAGTTGATATATCCATAAAAATTGTTTTCATTTGCTCCGTTTGCTGATTTTGCCAGGTTTATTTCAAATTTACATTTTTCTTTCTTGATCAGGTTCTTGCATTTATTTACCAAGTGCTTGTAGCTCAATTTGTTTTGCCGGGTGCTATCATTCTTTTAGTTTCTAAATGCAACACAACTCTTATTACCTGTACTAGAATACGGTAACCTAGCATTCCAGCATGCTGCCAACTCAACACTGAAAAAGCTTGACAGAACATACAATGGGCTAGCAAGATTTGTACAAAGATGCAAATATGACACACATCACTGCTCAATGTATATAGACCTACAATGGGACTCGCTAGAACTCAGATGGGAAAAATCAAGAGCACTAACCACTTACAAACTTTACAGGGATCCCAATACACCATCTGAAAATGAAAAGGCTGTAACCAAGTCATGTGCACACAATCTATGGGAGGTAAAAAAAACAGGGGAGTTCTCTTACCTAAAATATATAATTCCTATGGGGAAAATGAAATCATGCTGGGGGGCTGCAAACAAATGCAATAAAGCACCCCCAGAGATCAGGAAGGTACCTACAGTGACAGCTTTTAAAACCTTGTTAAATAAACATTTACTGAATATCTGCACCTGTTGTTGATTGTACAGTAAGGTATATCAGCTGCACTGCTGCATGTTAACAGGTTGAAGTATCTCTCCTTGTACATAAGAAACTTTGTATCCAAATGGCACCCTCCTTTGTATATAAGAAACATTGTATCTAGCATGTATATTACAATCTCAGGCTGAAACCTCTTGTATCCCACCTTTGTATGTAAGAAACGTTGTATCCGAGCAGGACAACTTTGTAAACGGGGCTGCAAAGTCCTAACAGTTCTATCCTGTTGAAAAAATAGAGATTTATCATCAAATGCTTTATATTTTTTATTTAGAATTCCTTTAATCCTTTTCATTAGCCATTTTGGTTTTCTACTCTTTGCATCATACTTGTTTATTTTTGGGGTGTACCTACAGATTTTCTTTATTATATCTTTGAAAATTAACCAAGCTATTTCTACTGTTTGGTTCCCCAATGCCTCTTCCTAATTAATCTAATTAACAGTCTTAAGTATTTCTGAGGCACTGACCTTTTTGCATACTAGGATTTGTGAACAACCCATGTTTCCTGTTTTGGTTAACAGGATTTTGAAATAGACCATGGCATGGTCGCTGTTTGCTAATGGCTCCTTAGTTGTACACTTTCCAACATTGCTTTCACTCAAAACAAGAACCAGGTCTAATATATGCCCCCCGCCCCAGGTTTGGATATGTGCTGAACAAGGGACATTATTCAGTGGTTTCAAGAATATTTTGGAATACCCTGTTCTCCCAGTTAATTCTTTTCAGTCTATATCTGGATAATTAAAGTCCCCAGTAAGAATCAGGTTACCCAGTTCACTGCCTGACTGAATTTCCTCAGTTATGGCTATGTTCTGTTCCTTGTTTGCATTCGTGGGTCTATAACATAGTCCCAGGATAATACCCCTTTTGTTTTGTGGGACTGCTTCAATCTATAGTGTTTCTATGTTTTCAGGTTACTTAATTTTATATGAAATGTCTGAGGCTTTAATTGTCTTTTTAAAAAATATTGCAGTGCCTCTCCTTTGTTGTGGGCCCTATCAAGTCTAAATTTCATTTTTTCATTTAAAATTTTGATGACCTGGAAAGGCATGCTGAGCCGAGGCTCTTTTCCAGGTAGTGAGTACCCTATGATGTTTGTGTTCCATTTGGTGTTCATGTCCCACCAAGTTTTTGTAATAAGTACCATTTCTGGTTCTTCTTTATGAAAAATAGCCTCTAATTCTTCCTTTTTCTGACTTAGGCTACGTGCATTTATTAAAATGCAGGACCAGCCCATATGCTTACTTGATTTATTTACTTTTGTGATCAGTGGGGTAGATGGATCAGATTCACTAATGAACTTGGATCTTCTCTTTGCCCCCACCTCATCTAGTTAAAATGCCCCACAATTGCTCTAGATATTTTCTAGCTTAGTCCCTCTTTTATTAAGGTGGTGGCTATCTCTGGCATAGAGATCAGGGGCCCAATATTCAAAATGTTGCCCAGTGGGCAAAGTGTTTGCATCCCGTTTGCCTGGGGTTTGTGCCGGAGCACGATATTCAAAAGAGGCAGTAGTGCACGCAAACTGGGTTAGTGCATGTACAAAAAAACAATGTATGCAGGCAGGCAAAAGGACAATCAGGGACAGGAATACCCATTCAACCCAATATTCAGTACACTTGTACTGCACAAAAGGGGCTAGTGTGGCCACTTAGCACACTGTAAATACCAATGATAAGATACCTGACTTACTCCAGGTGATCCTAGTGGCTGCTGAAGTCACTGCAACCAACAACCAAGTTGATGGTTGGGAGAGCACACCTGTCCTCTGGTGCTCAGTGTTCCCCCTTCCCCGATCATCAGACCCAGTACAAAAACTGGTCCCCTGACCTCTGATCCCTGTAATGTCATGGTAGATATATCTCCCATTCTCCCAGGTGCCTAGTGGTCTTCTTGACACCTGAGCATTGGCCTGGCAATGTTCCAACCCTTCCCTGGCATTTGGCAGCACCCCCACCCTCCGATCGCCAGACCCATAATTCTTGTAGGTGTCCCTGGCATCCAGTGGATGTCCCACCCTATGATCACCAGCCCTGGTATGAGTAATGAATTTCCTGGTAACTAGTAATCCCCCCTATAGGAATAATGAATTTCCTGATGCCTAGTAGTTCTCCCACCCACCGATCACCAGCTCTGATAGGTGTAATGAATTCCCTGGTGCCTCATAGTCCCCCCAGCCTTCTGATCGCCATCCCCAGTATGAATAAAACAATTCCCTGGTACCTAGTGGTCTCCTTCCAGTCTCTGATCACCATCCCACAATATGATATGAATGTCCCTGGTAGCTAGTAGTCCTCCCCGTAGTCTCCAAATCCTGGCCCCATCAAAGTAAGCATACCCTCTGGTGGCCAGTGTGCCTCCCATTCTCCGATCCCTGGCCCCCTACAAACATGCATACTCCCTGGTAACCAGTGGTCTCCCCTGCTCTCTGATCCCTGGCCCATGTGAAAAATCAATAGTCCTACTGTTGTGTAGATCACTGTTTCATACAAGAAACAGTGCTACTGAAAAAAACCAAAATATGATATTCCCTGGTGTCCAGTGGTATTCCCTCCCCCACCCTCCATTCATTGTTCCCATTGTAGGACAGTAGTCCCTGGTGTCAAGCAGCTCTGCCTCCCCGCACCACAGGCACTGACCATGACCTTGACAACCCCCCTTATCAGAAGCGTCGGTGCCGTGGCTCAGATACGGCGACTGGCACAGCCCTCCTGTCACCTCCTTGGCTGGTGTCATGCAGAATTGGTTCCTACCACAAATTGATTCCTAGTGTGCATAGCGAGCATGTGCAAGATCAAGTCAGAATTATTTTGCATTAGCAACTACAATTAGGTTCCTATGTCAATGCAAAACAGTTCCTCATAAATCCACAAATCAGTTCCTAGTCTAATGCAAAGCAGTATGTAGTGCACACATGCTATATCTTGATAGCCAAGCAAAATCCATTCCTAGTGCAGATATTTTTTTTAAATCTTCTGATTAATTTATGAGTAATTAGGATTATTAATGGATAACTATATAACATGCTGTACAAGACTGCAGTTGTTGGTGATGTACGTTTTTTAATAAAAATGTTTTTTTAGTTTTCATATGTCTAGGCAGGGTTAATAGTGTGGGGAGGAAGGGCTCCTTATATATTTTAATGATTAGAAATAAAGATTATTAATGTATTACTTTACAATATGCTGTATGAGTTTGCATTGAAACAGTGATGCATGATGAGGTGCATTATGGTTAGATAATGGCCAGATTCAGTGAGTTGAATCAAGAGGCGAAGCCCAGTGCTTCCACCACCTGAGAGGGGCCATTAGCCGACAATAACCCACCCCCCCTGTCATTCTTTATTTTGCTTATGAAAGGGGTTCTTTTCAGTACATTGAATGTACTTTAAAACATACTTTTATTGAATTACTTTAAGCCAGGTTGTTGTGCTAGATAATGGCCCAGATGATACTGCCTATTGGCCAATTAGCTCAGCAGTCTTTCTATCCATTTCACAGCTCTAGGTGGCCAGCAGTCTTTCTACCTATTTCACAACTCTAGGTGTAGTACATATAAGGGATTTGCCGAGTGGAAACGTGTGATACATCAGTCATCTACAGAAGTACTGCTTCATCTTGGGTAACCTCACAAGATTATAAATGCATTATAGTACACTATGCTGTACAAGTTTGCATTTAAGCAGCGCTGCATGACGGGATGCGTTATGGTGGGATAGCGGCCCTTTTTTGAGTGGGTTGAAGCACAAGGTGAAGCGGAGTTCTTCCATCACTTGAGAAGGGTGGTTAGCCCACCATAACACACCTCATGTCATACCTTATTGTGGTTATTAAATGGGTCCTTTTTAGTAAATTGGTTGTATTTTCTAAACTTATTTTTGTGACTTACTTTCAGCCAGGCTGTTGTACTGGGGTAGCAGCCTGGCTGAAAGACCTCTTGGCCAGTCAGGAGCCAGCACTGTTTCTGCCCATTCCATAATTGTAGGTGTCATGTGTATATATATATATATATTTAAGATAAATGTGTTCATTTTGCATCTGTTGAAGGTGAGTTGTTAGTGTTGGTGGTAGCAGAAGGAGGAGAGCTAGTGTTGTGGGTGGAGTTACATGTTTCAATAATTTAGTTACTAGTGTCAGGGGTTGAGTGACAGTGGCTTGTGTAGTGGGAAAGGGAGATCAGTTAAGGGGGCTAGTATTGGTGGCAGCTGAAGGAAGAGAGTTAGTGTTGAGTTTAGAGAACAGAAGGGGACTAGTGTTGCAAGTCATTGAGGCAAGCGTGCTAGTGTAGTGTTCAATATTGGGAAGGGGAATTGTGTTGAGGGGTTGTGGAGGAAAGTAGTCTTGTGTTGGGCACCTTGTGGGAGACTGGTTAATGTGGTAGAGGGCTGGATTAAGGGAAGGGTGCTAGTGTTGGGTACCGTGGAGGGCAGGTGATACAATGGCGGATGATGTGGAGGGGGGTGAGTCAGTGTCTGGTGCTGCTAAGTGAGGGGGCTGGTGTCAGAGATAATGGAGGGAGGGGCTATCGTTTGGGGCCCTGGAGGGAAGTGTGCTAGTTTTGGGGTCCATGGATGGAAGGGGATAATGACAGTTGACATTAAGAGATGAGGTGGTGTGGCAGTGTCGGGTGGGGGACTGAAGGGGTTAGTGTTATGTGCTGGGGATATGTGATATTATGGGGCTGTGGAAGATGGTCTAGCTAGCTTTTGATTGATGTTGATGGAGAGTGGCAAGTTGTGGAGGCCATTGGTGTAGGTATTTAGTATGTGGTGCTGTGGAGGGAAGAGGGATTTCACTGGATGATGTGGAGGGAGGTGGGACACATGTCTGCAGGCAGGAAGGATGAGTCAAAAACAGTGGTGGAATTCAAGCATGCATGGGACAGTCATAAGGCCATTCTAGGGGGTGGGGGTAGGAAGAAGTAGGCTGCTGGTTAACTAGGATCTGCAGCTTATCCAGTAGGTAGGGAAATGGGCAGACTGGGTGGGCCAAGCAGTCCTTATCTGCCGTCAAATTCTGTGTTTCTATGAGGTTAGTGTAGGGGGTGGTGCATACAAAGTAGATGCGTTAGTGTCTGGTGCTGCTGAAGGATGTTGGAAAATGGTTGAGGTACTGTTTGGTGCTGTTAAGGGAGTGAGTGAGTGTCAGGTGCTGTTAATTAAATTGTTGCTATTGTCCATGGAGAGTGGATTGGACTGATATCAGGAGGGGCATTGGGGAAGCGGGCTTCAAGCTGGGGGGCAACAGAGGAAAATGAGTATGTACTGATGGTTGTGGATTGAAAGGGGACAATGTCATTGGCTGTTGAGGAAGTGAATGCTATTGTCTGGCTGCATGGATGGAGCAGGTCCAATGTCAAGGGGGCATTTGATGGTGGAGGGCAAGTGTAGCAGACCATGTATGATTCAGGCCTTTAGTTGCCCTTCAAAACCAAGAAACAGCTCATGCACAGATGCTAAGAGTGAGGGTGCTGGGGCAGGTCAGTCAGACCAGAACACCAAAGCACAGTAGTAAGAAGCCCTACCCAAGGATCAGTCAAAATGCCACTTTAATGCAAAAAGTGAAAAATAATTTGTTTTTCAAAACAACAAAGGCGTGTTGGTGAAGGATCTGGCAGCTAATGCACCAGTCACCCCGGCACTTTGACACTGCATCTTCATCAGGGGGCATTCATATCAAGAGTTTGTTTTCATTGTCCTTTATTGGAAATGTGGATCTGCATTAAAATATAATCTGTGGGGCAGGTGAGCTCCTAGTTCACAAGATGCCGACTTGCCAAACCGAGGAGGCAGTCCCTTTGTTAAGCACCTAATCTGCTGCTTTTCATGCCTGTTCATTTATAAAGCGTTTTACTCCCCCCCCACACACACACCTTACATTGAAAGACTGAAATACAGCCGATTTAATTTTTTTGTGGTTATCCCACAGTTGGACTGATAACTACATCTTCCTATATTTGCTGGATACACCACATGTTCCTTTGTTTTGGTACTATATTTTTCTTTACTCTTTTGAGCACAGTTTGCATGAAATCACTTTAGAATTCCACAGCATATTTCACGTTCTGTTGAAACATTCATTTAAAAGTCAGTTTATTTTAAGCACAATTTGCACAGGAGAACTTCAGATTTCCACTGCATATTTCAAGTTGCTCGGCTGAAAGATTTCTTTGAAAAGTGAATGTTTATAGCTCTGTATTATGTATTAAGTTTGAACTGTGTTTGAAGCAATCTTTGGCTTTACATTCTGAATGAACAAAGTGGATTTTATTGAAAACATATTTGAAGCCTATAAGCAATTTTACTGAATAAAAAATGGCCTATGGTGATCTTTTCTGTATGCTGCTTTTGTGAGACTGATATGCAATCAATTCATTTTATAAAGGCTACACATCAAGTGTTAGATTCCTCTAGCTATGGAGGAGTGGAAATACGTGATTTTGTGAAAAAACAGGATGTCCCTTGGTATTTTCAGGAGAGCTCACAACAGGTCTAAAAAACATCAGGAGACATTTCTTGAGGGCTGAGTGGGACAAATTGGGTAGCCTGGTGGCCAATGGCCACTAAAAAACTTGGTTTGGCTGCAAAATTTTTAAAGTTACCGGCTTCTTGGCTACCTGACCACTAAGTGGATTTTGAGCCCTTAATAATGATGGCCAATATTGATTTGGCTACTAGATTTTAAAAGCTAGTGGCCAGATTGACTACCATCACACAGACTGACACGTCCCACTGTGCTTGAGGTGATACTTCCTCTGGCAGGGTATGCATCCATTTTTATAGCTGCATGAGTGAAGCCATGCTGACGTATTGCTATGATGTAGGAGAGAGAAGGGCTCTAGAAGCACATGACCAGATACCTAGACTGTGTCCTTCCACAGTGGAATTGAAGCACAAGCACATGCGGTCCTGTCCATTCACCACAGTGCTGTTCTCCCCCTCTCCCCATGTACTGTTTTCTAGCTCCGTGCTCACTTCCGGTTCACTTCAGAGCGCTGTTTTTACTTTTTAAGAGCAGGTATTCACTTTATTTAAATCACCCTGTGCCTCAACTTGCAGTGCAAAGATCCACACTCATTCATATCAAGAGTTTGTATTCATTGCCCTTTATTGGAAATGTGGATTCGCCAGAATCACCACTGTGTGCTATAGAACTTATTTTGTTTTTAAAGCAACAATTGCAAGTTAACCCAGTCAGTTGGAACATCCTCTAATTCATGCAGAGTTCAGCAAACCAGGTGTCGGTGAACTCAAACAATAAAAATTGTGGCACTTACCTACACTACTGCAGCCTTTGATTTTTTCCCCTACAAAAATGGCAAAAAAGTTCAATGCCGTTTCTTTAAGATGTAGTTTGAATACAAGCCATTGCTCCCACAAATAAATAATAGATAGCAATGTAATAACTTTTGTGTTGATTGCTTGGTGGATGAACATGCTACAAACACAGTTTGCCGATGCCTCCCCACCACCCTTGAGACTGTATCAAGTGACCACTTGCCTCACAGTAAAACGGGGACACACAAGTAAATCAGACTAAAAACCACATTGTTTTTTTCAAGATACATCCAAACCCTCCACTGGTTTCTAGGGGGCCAAAGTGGCCTCAGAATATGGCATGAACTTGACTGATGCTGCTTGCTAAAACTGGGCAAGACAGATTTAGTGTAGAACAATTTTCTTTTACAAAGGCAAAGTCTGCTTTATAAGAACCAATTTGCCTCCCCACCTCCCACACAAAAATAAAACCACCTAATTATAGCCGATATTGAGATGTGTGGCTGGCGTTTGGTGGGGTCTCGTTGTTGCTTAGCGAGTGAGTCCTGCCCTTGTTTTAAAGTTCACTGGCTCTGTAACACATAGTGTGCCAACTTTGTTTAGTTGTGTCCCAGCCACCTAAACCTCACGGTTTTCTATTTTTTTTCTTCACAGCAGTCATAATCAATTCAGCTCTTACCACCATTGCTACTCACTAGCAATGCTTGGGCTAGATTTCAAACAGTGCTTCCCAGTGCTGACCATGTAAATACTGTCAAAAATGAACGGGGCAAGCAGGAACATTTAAAACAAAATGGACTGCTGCTCAGGGAGGGGGGGAGTGGGAGCATTTAAAACAAAATGGACATCCGCGGAGGGGGGGAGCGAGAGCATTTAAAAACAATGAACCTGTTACTCAGGGGTTGGGGAGATCATGAAAATAAACCATGGGGAGAGAACTGTAAAAATGAAAGTGACTATGCCTTACAACGTACTATACTAGCACCCTCTACTGGAAATTACATCAGTGGAAGGACTACTTTACTGCTATTTTTTTTTTCAGCATTTTTATAATTTTTTAAATAATTTGTTTATTTAACCAAACCCCCATTTTCTAAGCACAATAGTACCCTCCAGGGTGGGCAGCATTGGGTATACCCACCCTTCTAGGGATGATAAGACCCACTGCCTGTACAGTCAGGCCTCATTACACCCCTCGGTGGGCAGGTATAGCCCAATACCACCTACCCTGTCCAGTATTATTGCTTAAGTAAATTATAGACCCTTGCAGACATAGGGCAAAGGGCATCATATTTGAAGGGTTTGCATCTCATTTAGAGGAGGTAGACACAGCACTCAAATACTATATCATATTGACTGGTACTGTATTAATGAGTAAACTGTGATGAACTCAGTGCATCCTCAAAGCTCTTTGGGAGTGTGTAGCCATTATAGGGACTGTGAGAGATGCCAGGTTCTCTTCATCGTTATTGCCTAGGTGACAGATACCATTTTTACTGTTATTTCTTAGATGACTTAAACTCTCTTCATGTTACTGTCAGAGTTACAGGAGCCCTCTGTAGTGTCACTGCCTGTTTACAAGAGCCTTCTGTTCTACCGCTGTCTGGCTAACAGTAACCCTCTGTGCATTCCCTGGCTGGGTGACAGCAACACTCTCAGCTGGACTCTGTACCCACACAGCAGAATTTGAGTGTGCTCTGCACAGCCTACATGCCCATGCAGGGTGGCTCTTTTTGCACAGTCAGGTTTCTTTTTAAATTTACTTAGGTCTTTGTGCATTTGTCGGGATCTTTCCTTCTGCACCAGGGTCTGTATGCATTTGGTGTGGCCTGTCAGTGCATACTGTATAGCAGTGTGTGTGTGTGTGTGTGTGTGTGTGTTCAGGCTGTATCAGCGTCTATGTTAGCAGCTTGTTGAGGTTTGTGTGCCCATATTGGGGTCTGTGTCTACATTGTTTGTTTACATGTGTGTGAAATCTATCAGACTATGCACGTAAATGTAGTTAATGTCAATGACATTATATTTGTCTCCTTGCCATTCACACTACCAGAAGACGTTGATCTCAATCAACCCTGGTCCTGCACTGCCACTTATGTGCAACTTATGTAACTTCTGTAAAGAAAAATGTAATTGTCTTTTCTGTAACAATTTCCGGGTCGCCCCTGAAAAAGGGACCTCTGGTCTCAGTGGGCTTACCCGGTTACCAAAATCTAAATAAATAAATAAAAGTCTGCATTATAGCACAAGCAGCCTTTGTGGCTCTGACCAGAGTTTGTTTGGACTTGGCGTCACCAAAACTTTGACTCTTTATGGCTGAGAAGAGTGAAAGCTCTTGCCATTTACTATCCCCCCCCCATCCATGGCTTGCAAACTTTTCCCCTGCCATAGGGACAGGGAGGCCCCATCTGTTTGTGACCTTTAAGTGGCAGTCAATTGGAATGCACTCAATGCATTACTCCTCCCTTATTAAATCAGACACTCCCTAGTGGTCCTCTTGAGTTATTACTCTTCCCCATCCATTCCATTGCAGGCTCCCCTTCTGGGTACAGGATACTGCATTCAGCCAGTTTCCATCAGCCTGCACAGCTCATCTGGTAGCTACAAATCACTTCTACACCACAATATTAGCATCCTGCGCCCTTCTCCCCCTCCTAGTCCTCCCTCTCTCTCTCTCTCTCCTCATCTACTTTCCCTTCTCTCCTCCCCCTCCCCCACCCTTCCTTCTTCTGGTCTTCACCCCCTCCCTAACCCCTCATAGCCTCCTTGGTGCAGGCTGCTCCCCTTCCCTCCACCTCGATCCACCTAGACACACTCAAGGGCTTCTGTCCCTCCTCTCCTTCACTTATCCTCCCTCTCCCCTCCTTCTACTTTACTTGGGTGTCTCATAGGCTCTCTTAAACTCCTTGTCTCCTTGCCATTCATACTACCAGAAGACGTTGATCTCAATCGACCCTGGTCCTGCACTGCCAACTGCTTCTCCTCTCCCCAAAGGGTTGACAGTTGCTGATGTTAATGCCCCCAGTCTCTTACCCAATGAGATGCTCCTTCTGACACCCATGTCCAAGCTCATACCACATCTCCAGCACCAGTACATAGGCCCTACCAACGTTTCACAGAACTAGTGTACTGTTACAGAAATGGAGGGTGGCACCACAGCAGTTTTGCCCTGTTTGTAGTTTACTCGACACTATATCAACCCTGGAACACAACACTGTAAGTTGTTTTAGTTCTCAGCTCTAGCAAGACACTGTGAACATGTTGGTTGTTTGTTAAGTGGCCATGACAGGAACTTTGAGTTGACTGCCACTTTGTACACATCTCATCCTGTACCAATACATATATAGCCATTCCCCAATCTCTTCACCCATATTTCATCATCAGTCCACTTATTTTGCTCCTTTCCACTCCATGCAGCCATTCTAGCACTCCTACCACCTTTGCAGACCCCATACTTAGCCACTGCCCTCTGCTGGCAAGCAGTCCTACATTACAGCCCCTGCATATTTAAACAATAATGACAGAAAGCTGATCATTTCTGAAGGATTAATGACTGGGATTAACGACTGGTTGGGGGGATAGGTGGCCCGATGTGCAGCCGAGGGCCACTTGCCTTTAGTCGGTCATTAATCCAAGGAAATAACCAGTGTCAAGGTTGTTATTACAATTATAAGTCTAATCCCAATAACAACTTTCTTTTTTCTGTTTACTTTTACTGCAATTCACCTTTTAAGCAGAGTGGCTTGAGCCATGTGTGTGGCACAGTGTGTCAGCTGGCAGCTGAATCGGTCATTTCTAAGACATTAATGACCAATCCAGTTGCCAATCAGGAGCCTCGCTAGGCTCATGAATAATTAATTAGACTTATAATCTCCTATATATACCCCATTCCCACCAAAGAAGGAGGATCAGGAAAGACTAGAGAAGTTCAAGGGTGTGCCAGCTGAAATTTAAGGTGAAACAGTTCAATGTAATGGACATATGGTAATGCACATAGGGACCAAGAATCCACGATCAGAATACAGGATTGGTGGGGTGACAGTGGAGAGCTCAATGGAAGTAAGGGGTAAGGGGGTTTCATAATATAAGAGAACTTGAAAATAACAGTGTAACAGAACTGTGGGAAAGGCAAATTTGATGCTGGGATGCATTGGGAGGGGATTACTTGCAAAAAGAGGGAGGTAATACTGCCCCTGTACAGATCCTGGGTTAGACAACACCTAGAGTACTAGATGCAGTTTTGGAACTCATGCTTGATGGACATGAGTAGGCTGGAGGTAGCACTGCCTGGCCAATTGGAGCAAGGTGCTGCCATGGGGGCAGTGCCTGGCCAACTGGCTATCAGCACTGCTCCAGTAGCAGTGACTAGTCAGTTGGATGTGGGTGCTACCCTGGGAGCAGCACTTGCCAGTGGGCCCTGGGTACAATACCCACATGAAGAAAGTACTTATTAAGTGAACAGTGCAATCATTGCCCATGAAGATACATTATTAAACAAAACCAGATAAACAGTTAGGAACTGAGCATCTGACTGATTACAAGTCTCCATGTTGTTTTCCCTTTTTAATCCCTATCCTTTTCATGTGTTCTGTTTAAATAAAGCTGTAGCTCAATAGTGCTCTAATCTTTTGTGCAGTTCTTGTTTAAAAATTGCAGTTTCACAGTGCAGATCTTTTCAGTTGATATATGCAAACAGTAACAGCTCTGTAGTACAATTGTACGTAGAACTAGAAGCATAGTTAGAATGTCAACACCCCTCAGCGGGACTGATGCAAGTACATTGTGCCTCACTGGAGAACATGCATGCTGTTTTGATGAGGTATGTGGCACAGTGCATTCACATCAGTGCACATGGTACAACACAGTGGTGGCAGTGCATGTGACATATTGTATTACACTATTGGCAATGCTTCTGGCACAGTGCAGAAATGGCAGTGCAAGTGGCACAATGCAGTGATAGCCATACACTCACAGAAGTGACAAGCAGTGCACCTGGTACAGTGCATTATCAGTAGTGTATGTGGCACAGTGCTGGCCCAGCAGTGCAGGTGCCACAATGTTGTTTGCAGTGCACCTGGCACAGTGATGTTCATGCATGTAGCACAGTGCAGTGATGGCAGTGCATGTGGCACAGTGCAGTAACAGCCATACACATGGCACAGTGCATTAATGGCAGTGCCATCAGCAGTGCAGCTGAAAGAAGTACAAGTGGCACAGTTTAGTGTTTTCAGTGTTAGTGGTGCAGTGCAGTGTCAGCAGTGCACATGACACTGTACAGCAATGGCAGTGCACATGGAACAATGCAATTAAAGCTGCATATGTGCTATGCAGTGACTGGCAGTGCATGAGGCACAGTGCACAGTGTGCTGTCGGCAGTGCACACAACACAGTGCAGTGTTGGTAGTGAACATGGCATAGCATGGAATTGGCAGCAAACATGGCACAACAGAGTTGGGCAGCACACATTGCACTGCACTGGCAGCAGTTCATGTGGCAATGCACAGTGATGACAGAGCACATGGCACTGTGTGGTGTTGGAAGTGCACTTGGCACCGCACAGAAATGGTTGTGCATATAGTAGTGCAAAGTGACGGCAGAGCATGTGACACTGTGTGTTGGTAGTGAACATGGCACAGCACAGAGCTGGCAGTGCACATGGTACAATGCAGTGGCTGCATTGCGCATAGTACAGCACAATGGCAGAAGTGCGTGTGGTACAGTAAGGAGGCAGCAGTGCATGAGGCACTGGTTGGTATTGGCAGTGCACGTGGTATTCCATGGAATCAGCAGTACATGTGATACCACACAGTGATGGCCGTGCTCATAGCACATACCCTTCCCTCAACTCTGCTGCTGGCAACTGTTCCATGCAAGTAGAATCTTTTGTGATATAATTTTGTTACTGCAATATCAACATCTGTGTTATAATTTTGTTGCTACAATATGAACAAAGTTACATGTATAAAGCAATTAACTACTTGTCTGAGAAAGAGGCAGCAGTGGAGGGTAAATGCTGTCTGTTGTCTGGGTGTGTGTGCATATGTCAATGACAGTGTTCAGTAGTTTTTTTTTTTTTGAGCTGACTTGAATTATGCCCCTCCCCCCCATTAACTTGGTCCACTTGATTAAAACAAATTCCCTGGTGCCAGTGTTCAGTTTCTGTTTGCTCCTATTTCTGTCCATTTCTGCTGCTCCTCTCGTCCGCCATCAAAAACCAGGTGCAGCCTTCCTCCCTCTCCAGCCAGCCACACTCTGTGCTGGTGGACAGTCCTTCACTGCCATGGAACAGCCTACCCATCCCCACCGCTGGATCACCCTTCCCAGTCCCACATACGGACATGCCCCTCCAAAGCTGAGCACCCTAATAACTAAACCACTCTCCTCCCTTGCATATTGTCACACCCACTGACCCCCCATACACCCGTGCATGCTGTCACATCCATGAACTGTATCACAGCTGTTGACATTATACCTCATGTACTCAACTACACACACACACACACACACACACACACACACACACACACACACAATATCCCCATGCATGCTGTTACATCCATCCACTGACCCCATAAACACATGCGCATTGTTAAAACCACTGATCCCATACTCCATGTAAACTGCCACACGCTCGGACCCCGCGCATACATATTGTCTGACCACACACCCATGCTTTATTAGCAAGAATCATAAATGCAAGACTTAATCAAAAACAAGAACATTTGTACTGAACAAAGAAAGAAAGAACTCTGAGTGAGTGTACAAAAATGATGTTCACTGACTGAAGAAAGAACACACTGTGCACACTGTACTACCATACACACACAGTATGCTCTTCCACCTACAGTCACCTCCATGACCAAGCACCATCTATGGCATACATTCACACAAACACATGCATGCTCTGACACCCACCTCTCTTCCACCCACACACATGTATGCAATGTCCCACCCGCACAAACACCCTTCCACTGTAAGCCATCCACCTGCCTACCTACATACCCCCATGCACTGTCACACCTCCTGACCCCCTACCCCCATACATGCTGTCACACCCAACGGCCCCATGCCCCCTGCAGGATGGTGCAGAGCTGTGCATTGGGGCAGGAGGCAATGGGGTGGGTAGAGTGGAATCAGACCATGGGCATCCAGTCGGACGCCCAAGCTGGTCTTCAAGGGTGGCAGGGCATGTCGGGATACATCAGTCCTACGGGACTGCCATAAACTCGAAGAGAAATGTATAATTATAGAACCAACACCGGTCAGTGCGCAGATGCCCCCAGTCTGCTGCAGAGGCTCATAGCTCTGGGACTGGAGGTGACAGGGTCAGTTGGGCTTGTTGACATGCCTTGTGTCTGGGCAGAGGGAGGGGGTGTAGCCACTACTGCTGTCTCTAGGCAGGTGTAGCAGTAGCTGCCCCCTCCCGACCGCCCACCTCACTGTGGAGTTTGGTTTGTGGACTGGGCGGATAACATCCCCTGCAACCTGATTTGCACCAGTTCTGCCTGCCCGTGTAGCAAAGCACATGGGCAGAATCAGGTGTAGGGGGCATAGATCCCCAGTTGTGAATGCCGTTGGGTGCCCTGAGGGTATGCGTCTTGTGGATAGTGAGCATTCCTATAGCTGTTCCTGGCCCATTGTGTGTTTTGTATTTCTGTGTTACAGGTTGAGCTTACAGCACCTTTTCCATGAGGGATAGGGCAGTTCTAAAAGGGACCTCCTCCTCATCCAGCAGGACCCCCTTCCCCACAACTGGATGATAGCACCTTCTCTTTCTGGCACCAACTTTTCCATGAGGAACAGGGCAATTCTGAGAGGTAAAATGAGGACCATTCCTCATAATGAGGGATAGTTAAGATGTATGGGACCAGTCCCATCTCTGCAAATGGAACCCCCTGATGCTGGACCCCCTCCTGCAGTGGGGACACCCCTGCATCTGCACCACTCTGGCATCTGGAGCTCCATGTCAAGGAAAAGAAGGGAAGAGAAGGGAAGGGGAAATTGTTTAACCAGGAAAGGCACACTAAGACAAAGCTTGTTTCCACATGTGACCTGAGAGCACAAGGAAGTTACGTGACTTGCTAAGGGTCACACAGTATGCAAATAGGGCTGTGGGATTCAAACCCAGGTATCCAGGTTTGCAGCTCAGAGCCCTAAACCACTGTGCTATACTGCAAGAGAACATACTTGCTCCGTGCTCCCTGGTCCCTATCTGCAGTTGGCATAGGGCCAGAGAGCAGAATATGCGAGTGACTTTCAGCCACAAAGAACTGATGACTGCAATACTATGAGGGCTCCATGGCTCTGATCCATAGTTCGATGGATCCAGGAGAGCAGGAAAGTGGACTGCATGCAGTGTTGAGGCAAGACAGTGTTACATACAAGGGGGGTGGGAGGTTAGGCTCGGGGGGGAGGAGGTGACAGATGGGGGAATCACAGAGGGCAGGGTACTGGAGGGCCTGAGGGCACTGAGGGTATACAAGGCATGAGGGCTGGATGGCATTCACTCCAGGGTACTGAAAGAGCTGGCAGAAATCTTGGCAGAGCCCTTGGCAGACCTGTTCAATGCCTCCCTGGTCTGAGGAAGTGTACCTCAGGACTGGAGGATGGCCCATGTTGTACCCCTCCATAAGAGCGGTCCCAAAGACAAACCGGGAAACTACAGGCTGTTGAACCTCACATCCATTGTGGGACAACTGATGAAGACAATCCTGAAGGAGAGGCTGGTGTCCCTTCTGGAGACCAGGTCGTTAGGCAACATGGGTTTGTCATGGGCAGATCCTGTCAGACCAACCTAGTGGATTACTATGACTGGGTAACTAGACAGTTGGACAAGGACCATGCAGTGGATGTCCTGTTTCTGAACTTCAGTAAGACATTTGACTCAGTGCCATATGGGAGGCTGGGTAGTAGTAAGCTGGCAGGTACAGGTGCAGGGGCAAAAATGGTGGAATGGTTAGTAAAATGGTTACAGGGAAGGCAGCAGAGGGTGTTGGTGGGATGGGAACTCTGATCTCCGAGGGCAGTGACAAGCGGAGTACCACAGGTCTCAGTGCTGAGTCCAGTGTTGTTTGGGTTATTCATATCAGACATCTCTATGGGCATCAAGAGCAAGATCAGTTTGTTTTCCAGATGACACCAAGATGGGAGCAGCAGTGGATGACCTAGGAGGGTGGCATGGGTTGCAAGATGATCTGTCAAAATTGGAGACCTGGTCAGACACCTCGCAGTTGGGGTTCAGTGCCAAAAAGTGCAAGGTGCTACATTTCAGGGCACAAAAAAAGACAAGAAGGAGTTACCAGCTTGGGGGCAGCTAGCCATGACAGAGGAGGAGAAGGATCTGAGGGTGATTATAACAGGCTCAAAGAACAACTCAGAAAGGCAGCTGCAAAGGCCAATAAAATGCTGGGTTGTATTGCCAGGGGTATATCTTCAAGGAGAGAGGAGGTGATCCTGCCATTGTATAGGGCACTGGTTAGGCCACAACCTGGAGTACTGCATACAGTACTGGCACCCATACCTGAAGAGGGACATTAAGTTATTGGAGGGGATGCAGTGCAGGGCAACAAATATGATCCAGGGACTAGAGGACATACCCTACGTGAGCAGGCTGAGGGAGTTAAACATGTACTCACTGGAGGACAGACGGGAGGATATGATTGAAACCTTCAAGTACATAAAGGGAATAAACAAGACAGGCAAGGAAGGACTATTCAAGTTAAAGGGGTGTAGGGACACTCAAGGTCATGATTTCAGATCGGAGGGGGTAAGGTTCAGGAGGGAAATGAGAAGACGCTTTTTTACAGAGAGAGTGGTGTCTGGGTGGAATGCGTTGCCTGCAGAAGTGGTATCTTGTAGAACAGTGGACTGCTTCAAAAGAGGAAGGGTTAGGGTAAGAGGGAGGGTCAGGGAAGGAGGGTCAGCTGCAGTATAAGGGTTGCTAGCTGCATACTCAAGCACAGGAGTGTAGCCAGACATTTCCATTTTGTACACAATCTCCAACAGTTACACCCCCCCAATTAAACAATTTACATATCCTTTCCAAATGGCACCCCCTTCCAGACAAGTTAGATTGTTGTCAGATGACTCCTCTACTCTATAAAGAAGTTATACATGTATTGGACACTCCTCAGTGGCCTACACTAACCCAAATACTACAGATTAGAATGATAATATTAACAGAGTGGCTTATGGTTTGTGAGAGGCACTCAACAAAACTGTACACAAATGTATACAGTGAGTATGCCTGTCTACACCCTTCCTTTCCATGCCTCCTTGTGTATCAACCCTGTTGCAGATCTTTATGTCATCTGCAAAGAGGCATACTTTTCCTTCCAGTCCCTCTGCAGACTCGATAGACCATAAGGCCTTTATCTGCTGGCAAATTTGTATGTTTGTATGCAAAGCTGTCAGAAATGCATGCGGACCAGCAGCAAACCCCTGGAGGCAGTGCATTTTGCCATCCAGAAGATGGGGATGCACTGTACATGCCTCAAGAGGGGCTTTGTCATTCTAGTCTTTTTTTTTTTTCCCAGTACTTTGGTGCCTCTTATGAGCCAATCAGAACAAATGCAATTAATAAACAAATAAATGTGAAGTAAAACCACTGTGAAGGGCCAGTCAACATGATTTGAAAAGAGTGACCTTCTGAGTCCTGACTGACCTCCTATGAAAATGGCACCTCTGTAAGGAAAGTTTTTCTGTAAACAAAGATAAGTCAACTAAAATGGCATAATTTGATCATTTTTTAATTATCTCGATGCGGAGGAGTCTGTCCCGGGGAGGAGGGGCTCTAATCTAGGCAAAAAGCCATTGAGAGCAAGGCAAACCATTGTGGAAAAGATTGAAAGCCAGCTAGTAAGATGCCAGCCACAATAAAAATGTTTTTTTATTTTAATTGGGAGAAATGAACATAGGCAAGGTACAGCTGCTCCATATATCAGTTGTAAAACCCCAAAAGGCTAAAAGCGATTGCATGTAGTTGCCATGCTAGATGCAAGATTTGTATAGTGAAAGCTTTCATCACAGTGAATATATGGGGGAATTCATAATAAACAAGCATTTGTCAATGTCGAATGTTTGCTTGCTGGCATTGGCATTGGTAGTGCAGAAGTTACAGAGCTGCATAATAGGAATGGCAGTGAAGTATTAAACTGAAGCCAACCCCACCACCACCCTGCAGAGAGTGACAAGCATTGGGGTGTGCCTTTGGGTCGTCAGGCATAACAGCCGCCATTTCACACACCCTACCCTGCAGACAGTGACAAGTGTCATGGTGTGCCTTGGGGTCTTTAGCGCCTTCGCACCTCATTCCATCAGGAAATATGGTGAGATGGGTGCGATAGGAGAATGGGGTGAACTTTGGGGCCGAAGAGTCCAAGGCATACCTCGATGCCTCTCACTGGCTGCAGGGTGTGGAATGGTATGAGCATTACAGGCAAGAATCCCAAGTCACACCCCTGATGCCTGTCATTCTCTACAGGGTGGGGCATCATGGTTGGAAACCCTAACAGCTCAGGCATTCATTGGTATTTTCACTCCAAATTTTCAACATGTTTTTTTTGAGACCCCCACCTCATGAATAGTGGCAATATCAGTTTGTTAGCCGAAAGCTGCTTATGCACAGCGACTATGGCATTTAGCACCACAGGTGCAAAAACACATTCCGAACAGGATGTGAAAAATGACAGCTGTACTGTTCATGGGGAGGTGGAAAAAATGGCAATGTTGCAAATCTGCAGTAAAAATATTAAAACAAGCATTTGTCAATGCCGAATGTTTGCTTGCTGGCATTGGCAGTGGTAGTGTAGAAGTTACAGAACTGCATAATAGGAATGGCAGTGAAGTATTGAACTGAAGCCAACCCCACCACCACCCTGCAGAGAGTGACAGGCATTGGGGTGTGCCTTTGGGTCGTCAGGCAAAATGGCCATGCCATTTCACCGCACCCCACCCTGCAGACAGTGACAAGTGTCACATTGTGCCTTGGGGTCTTTGGCCTTTATGCACACCCCATTCCATCAGGAAATATGGTGAGATGGGTGCAGTATAGGAGAATGGGGTGAACTTTGGGGCCGAAGAGTCCAAGGCATACCTCGATGCCTCTCACTGGCTGCAGGGTGTGGAATGGTATGAGCATTACAGGCAAGAATCCCAAGTCACACCCCTGATGCCTGTCATTCTCTACAGGGTTGGGCGTTATGGTTGGAAACCCTAATACCTCAGGCATTCGTTGGTATTTTCACTACAAATTTTCAACATTTTTTGTGACCCCACCTCATGAACAGTGGCAATATCAGTTTGTTATCCGAAAGCTGCTTATGCATAGCGACTACGGCATTTAGCAGCACCGGAGCAAAAACACATTCCGAACAGGATGTGAAAAATGACAGCTGTACTGTTCATGGGGAGGTGTAAAAAATGGCAATGTTGCAAATCTGCAGTAAAAATATTAAAGAAACTGGTGAAGTCACGAGTGTGCACAGAAACTGTGCAACGCACACCTGTAATGTAATTAGTTTGGAGATTTTTTACAGCAGATTGTCAACACAGGAATTTTGGGACCTCTGATCATGAACAGTGTCACTGTGATTTTCTTTATCTGTCCCGAACAATGATTTCCCACAGTGACCACGAATCTCTGCACTGAAAGTGTGAAAACACATTTCGGCGAAGTTGTGAAAAATGACAGCTGTACTGTTCATAAGGAAGTGTGGAAAAATGCAACTGGTGAAAATCTGGACTGAAAATATTACAAAGTCATGAACTTACGAGGGTGCGTGGAAACTGCGTAATGCTGACTCGTAACACAGTCATTTTATGGACTTTGTCACCAAATTTTCAACATAGCTATTTTAAGACCTCTGCTCATGAACAGAGTAACTGTGATTTTCTTAATCTGTCCCAAACATTGCTTTCGCACCGACTGCACCATTGTGCGCTACATGGACGGAAACACATTTTGGGCAAGATGGAAAATGACAGCTGTACTGCTCATAAGGAAGTGTAATAAAATGGCAATATTCAAAAATCTGGAAATGAAAATAATGAAAATTCGCAAACTTACAGTGTATGCGTAGCAACTATAGCATACGCACGCTCAGAAAACAACAGTCATTTTAGGTTTTTCCACCAATTTTCAACATACTACTTTTAAGACCTCTGCTCATGAACAGTGTCACTGTGATTTTCTTAATTTGTCCTGTACATTGATTCCCGGCACGACTCGCCATTGTATGTGCTACATAAGTAGGAAACACGTTTTGGGTGAGATGTGAAAAATGACAGCTGTACTACTCATAAGAAGGTGTGGTAAAATGGCAATGTTGAAAATCTGGAGTGAAAATATTGAAAATTTGCAAACTTACGAAGGCAGTAGTAGAACTGCGCAACGACGCCAGAAACAATAACATTAATGCTCACCACTCAAAATAGGCTTCTTGAGAGCCCACCTTATGAACACTGGCAGTGTTGTTCTGTTAATCAGTCCCAAAAGGTGATTTCATGCAGTGACTGCAAAATCACCCTTCAGACCTGAATAACGCCATGACAGTGACAGCATTCATGAGAAGGGGTCCCAAAAACCCCATGTTGAAAATTTGGTGCAAAAATTCAAAAAAATGGCTGAGATATGCAGCAAAGTTGAAAAAACCCTATCTATCCCATTATACAGCTTACCGGCATTTCCTCAGTTCGCGGTCGGCTTTGAAGAGTGCAGACGTGTTCCCGGTCCACCGAAGATCATCGCACAGAGGTCCGGAGGTAAGTATGGAGTGGGGGGGTGTGGGGAGAAAGGGTGCGCAGTGGGTGGGTGCAGGTTGTGGGGGCAGGGAGAAGCTGAGGGACAGGTTTTTATTTGCAGGTGTTTTTTTAATGATGAGCGGGACGTTTGCCACGCTGGGTGGGCTCCCAGCATGGCAGAAGGATGGCTGGTTGGGGTCGGAGCCAACAGGATTGGTACCTCATCGGCCACAGATCTGTTGCCACGCTGGGTGGGCACCTAGCGTGGCATGTGGAAGCTTTGGGAGGCAGCACAGCTGAAGGGGTTGGGCACCCCAGCTATACAGTGTGTGTGTGTGTGGGGAAGCACGCAGCATGCATGTGTGAGTGTGTGTGTGTGTGCAGGGGGAGCGTGCATGAGCAGGTGATATCTTATCGCTGCTCACTGAAGCGTAGCTCCCCCTTTCAACTGTACTCCACTGCATTTTGGAGCTGTCATAGACAGCTCCAGCAGGCATTGGAGAACTGTGGCCGCACCTGCAGACACACTGCCTGAATTGGAAGAGGGCTGCCACACCTCCGAAAACTTGGATGATGGCACTATGTTTCTTGCACATGCGTGCAAGCAAACATAAAAACTGGTGCAGTCACGAGCGTGCACAGAAACTGTGCAATGCACACCCATAATGTAATTAGTGTGGGGAATTTTTACAGCAGATTGTCAACTCAGGCATTTTGGGACCTCCGATCATGAACAGTGTCACTGTGATTTTCTTTATCTGTCCTGAACAATGATTTCCACAGCGACCAACATCTCTGCGCTGAAAGTGTGAAAACACATTTCAGCCATGTTGTGAAAAATGACAGCTGTACTGTTCATAAGGAAGTGTGGAAAAATGCAACTGGTGAAAATCTGGACTGAAAATATTACAAAGTCATGAACTTACGAGAGTGCGTGGAAGCTGCGCAATGCTGACTCGTAACACAGTCATTTTATGGACTTTTGTCACCAAATTTTCAACATAGCCATTTTAAGATCTCTGCTCATGAACAGTGTCACTGTGATGTTCTTAATCTGTCTCAAACATTGCTTTCGTACACCGACTGCACCATTGTGCGCTACATGGGTGGAAACACGTTTTGGGCAAGATGTGAAAAATGGCAGCTGTACTGTTCATAAGGAAGTGTAATAAAATGGCAATGTTGAAAATCTGGAGTGAAAATATTGAAAATTCATAAGCTTACATGTGTGCGTAGCAACCGCAACATACGCTCGACAAACAATCATTTTAGGACTTTTCCACGAATTTTCAACATAGCCATTTTAAGACCTCTGCTCATGAACAGTGTCACTGTGATTTTCTTAATTTGTCCCGTACATTGATTTCGCACACCGACTGCGCCATTGTGCACTACATGGGCGGAAACACATTTTGGGTGAGATGTGAAAAATGACAGCTGTACTACTCATAAGAAGGTGTGGTAAAATGGCAATGTTGAAAATCTGGAGTGAAAATATTGAAAATTTGCGAACTTACGAGCGTGCATAGGAACTGTAGCAACACACGCTCGTAAAACAGTCATTTTTGGAATTTTTCCACCAAATTTTCAAAATAGGCTTCTTGAGAGCCCACCTTATGGACACTGGCAGTGTTGTTTCAGTTAATCAGTCCCGAAAGGTGATTTCGCACAGTGACTGCGAAATCACCCTTCGGGCCTGAATAACGCCTGACAGTGACAGTATTCATGAGGAGGGGTCCCAAAACCCCATGTTGAAAATTTGGTGCAAAATTCAAAAATGGCTGAGATATGCATCAAAGTTGAAAAACCCTATCTATCCCATTATACAGCTTACCAGCATTTCCTCGGTTGTGGTTGGCTTTGAAGAGTGCAGGCGTGTTCCCGGTCCACGAAGATCGTTGCGCAGAGGTCGGAGGTAAGTATGGAGTGGGGGGTGTGGGGAGGCAGGGTGCGCAGTTGGTGAGTGCGGGTTGTGGGAGGGGAAGGAGAAGTGCTGAGGGACAGGTTTTTATTTGCAGGTGTTTTTTTAATGATGACGTGGGACATTTGCCACGCTGGGGTGAGCTCCCAGCGTGGCAGAAGACGGCTGGTTGGGGGTGGAGCCGACGAGGATTGGGCACCCCCATCGGCATAGCATCTGTTGCCACGCTGGGTGGGCTCCCAGCGCGGCACCCTGCTCACTCTGGGGGGGAGGACAGTGGAGCCAACGGGGGATTGGGCACCCCCATCGACTATACGATGAGCTGCCACGCTGGGGTGGGCACCTAGCGTGGCATGTGGAAGGCTTTTGGGGCAGGCGCAGCACAGCTGACACGGGATTGGGCACCCCCAGCTATACAGTGTGTGCGTGGGGGGCAGCATGCAGTATGCGTGTGTGAGTGTGTGTGTGTGTAGGGGGAGCGTGCATGAGCAGGCGATATCTTATCGCTGCTCACTGAAGCGTAGCTTCCCCTTTCAACTGTACTCCACTGCATTTTGGAGCTGTCATAGACAGCTCCAGCAGACATTGGACTGCGGCCGCACCTGCCAAACACACTGCCTGAATTGGAAGAGGGCTGCCACACCTCAAAACTCGGATGATGGCACCATGTTTCTTGCACATGCGTGCAAGCAAACATAAAAACTGGTGAAGTCACAAGCGTGCATAGAAACTGTGCAACGCACACCCATAATGTAATTAGTGTGGGGATTTTTTACAGCAGATTGTCAACTCAGGCATTTTGGGACCTCCGATCATGAACAGTGTCACTGTGATTTTCTTTCTGTCCTGAACAATGATTTCCCACAGTGACCATGCATCTCTGCGTTGAAAGTGTGAAAACACATTTTGGCCATGTTGTGAAAAATGACAGCTGTACTGTTCATAAGGAAGTGTGGAAAAATGCAACTGGTGAAAATCTGGACTGAAAATATTACAAAGTCATGAACTTACGAGGGTGCGTGAGAAACTGCATGATGCTGACTCATAACACAGTCATTTTATGAACTTTTGTCACCAAATTTTCAACATAGCCATTTTAAGACCTCTGCTCATGAACAGTGTAACTGTGATTTTTCTTAATCTGTCCCAAACATTGCTTTCGCACACCGACTGCACCATTGTGCACTACATGTGCGGAAACACATTTTGGGCAACATGTAAAAAATGGCAGCTGTACTGTTCATAAGGAAGTGTAATAAAATGGTGATGTTGAAAATCTGGAGTGAAAATATTGAAAATTCGCAAACTTATAAGCGTGCGTAGGAACTGCAACGCATGCTCGTAAAACAGTCATTTTAAGGAACTTTTTCACCAAATTTTCAACATAGCCATTTTAAGACCTCTGCTCATGAACAGTGTCACTGTGATTTTCTTAATGTGTCCCATACATTGATTTCGCACACCGACTGCGCCATTGTGCGCTACATGGGTGGAAACACGTTTTGGGCAAGATGTGAAAAATGACAGCTGTACTGCTCATAAGGAAGTGTAATAAAATGGTAATGTTGAAAATCTGGAGTGAAAATATTGAAAATTCGCAAACTTACGAGCATGCATAAGAACAGCACAATGCGCGCTTGTAAAACAGTCATTTTTAGGAATTTTTTCACCAAATTTTCAACATAGCCATTTTAAGACCTCTGCTCATTAAAAGTGTCATTGTGATTTTCTTAATGTGTCCCATACATTGATTTCACACACCGACTGCGCCATTGTTCGCTACATGGGCGGAAACACGTTTTGGGCAAGATGTGTAAAAATGACAGCTATACTGCTCATAAGGAGGTGTGGTAAAATGGCAATGTTGAAAATCTGGAGTGAAAATATTGAAAATTCGTGAACTTACGAGCATGAGTAGGAACTGCGCAACGCACGCTCGTAAAACAGTCATTTTAGAATTTTACATCAGGCTCAACATAGGCTTTTGAGAGCCCACCTTATGAACAGTGTCAGTGTCGCTTTCATTACTCAGTCCCCAAAGGTGATTTTGGGAAAAGTGACTGCGAAATCACCCTTCGAGCCCAAATAATGCCATGACAGTGCAATAATTCATGAGGAGGGCTCCCAAAAACCCCATGTTGAAAATTTGGACCCAAAAATGCCTGAGATATGCAAAAAAGTTGAGAAAACCCTATCTATCCCATTATACAGCTTACTGGCATTTCCTCAGTTCGCGGTCGGCTTTGAAGAGTGCAGATGTGTTCCCGGTCCACCGAAGATCGTCGCGCCAGAGTCCGAAGGTAAGTATGGGGTGGGGGGATGTGGGGAGGCAGGGTGTGCAGTGGGTGGGTGTGGGTGGAGGCAGGCACAGCGAGGGACTGTTTTTGATTTTCAGGTTTTTTGTTTTTTTTAATGAGATGACGCGGGACATTTGCCATGCTGGGGTGGGCTCCCAGCATGGCAGAAGGATGGCTGGTTGGAGGAGCGTGGAACTGACAGGGGATTGGGCACCCCCATTGGCCATAGCATCTGTTGCCACGCTGGGGTGGTCTCCCAGCGTGGCACCCTGTACTCGGGTGGGGAGACAGTGGAGCTGACGGAGGATTGGGCACCCGCATCGGCTATACGAGTGTAGCCACGCTGGGGTGGGCACCCAGCGTGGCACATGGAACTGTGTTTCAGGTGGGATGCAGCACAGCCGACGGGGGATTGGGCACCCCCATCGGGCTATACAGTGTGTGCATGGGGGGGTGTGGCAGCACGCAGCATATGTGTGTGTGTGTGTGTAGGGGGAGCACGCATGAGCAGGCGATATCTTATCACTGCTCACTGAAGCGTAGCTCCCCCTTTCAACTGTACTCCACTGCATTTTGGAGCTGTCATAGACAGCTCCAGCAGGCATTGGAGAACTGCGGCCGCACCTGCAAACACACTGACTGAACTGGAAGAGGGCTGCCACACCTCCGAAAACTCAGATGATGGCACTATGTTTCTTGCACATGCATGCAAGCAAACATAAAATGCTTGTTTGTGAGTCTTTTTTCAAAAATTTCAAAAAAAAAATTAGAAAGAAGTTTTATGTTTTTTTGTGAGACTGCTGCCATTCTCCATTGATTTCTGAATTTAAATTGTTAGTACATTTGCATAGCAACTAAATGCTGATTTTAACAGCACACCCTGTGTCATGCTTCTGATATACCCTAATTGCTGGACAGTGAACCTGCACCCCAATGCCCTTTCTGCTCCCTTTCCCACTTTCATATCTCCAAAGACTGAGTTTCATAGGATACAGTGAGCGACCAAAAAGGCAGGTTTATTACAGCATTCCAAGAATGGAAAGAACCAGGAGGAACCACTTTGTAAGATCAGGACAGCAGAACCAATTTTCAAGCTTCAGAAAGCTAAATCCAGTGCATGTGCACTATGTGCCTCGGGAACCAGATTGTTGAGGGAACAAATTTTGCATGACACCGGCCACCGTATGAAAAGGTAGGGAACATGTGTCCTATGTATAACACCAGGCACATGTCCTCTGTACAGTACAGTACAGAGGACTCATGCTCTGTGCTATACATAGGACATGCACTCCCTGCCTTTTCATACTGCAGCTGGCAAAGGAGGTGAGAGGAGGGTTGTGCAGGTCACTGTATCTGAGCTACCGCACCAGTGCTTCTAGTAAGGGGGGTTGGCAGGGTGGGCGGTCAGTGTCCGCCATGTGGGGGGGCTGCTGGACACAGGGACATCCGTTTCCTTAAGCAGCACACTGCATGGATTCTCCTGTTGTATATTTTAGTGATTGGGAGGTTGGGATGGTTGTGTGAGTGTGTTAGATGGTCTGAATGGTGGTTGATTGAGTTAGTTATTTTGCTTGTGTTAGCACTGGATGTCTGGTGGCTGTTTTTGTAGGATTAAGGTATGTGTAAGGAATTTTACATTTTAATTCAATTTTAGCTGATTTATATGTCATTTGAGGGTGGGTTTGAGTAATTTAAGCGTGGTGATTTTTAACTGTGTGAAACAACAGTCAAAAGATGTGCCCTGGTCTCAGATTCCAGCGGATTACCTATCCAATGGCCCTGCTACTTGACCTCTGACCTTTCACCTACCTCACTTTATCAGCTACTGTGATTAGGTGCTGTAGGGAGGTCAGGATTGGGAGAAGGCAGCGGGGTGTTGGAGGTGTAGTGGGAATGAGCCTTATTGAGGTGGTCAGGACCAGGAGGCGCCTTGGGGCAAAATGGGGCCCAAAGAGAGGCCAAATGTGTTTGGCACCTATACCAAGGGCTCCCACCAGACTAAGTGGGCAGGTAGCCATTGGGTCAGCAACCTCCACCAGTCCCTTTCATAGCAATTATATGCAATGGCAGATCGATTAGGAACAAGACCGCAATTATTGCAGATTTGATTTCCTCAGTTGATCTGGCTTGCATTATGGAGAGCTGGTTGGGGTATGAAGTGGGTCCAGTTCTAGTGGCATCTGTCCCAGCTGGGTTCTCCATAATGCACTGCCTGAGGAAGGAATGCAGGGGTGGGGGTGTGGTCATCTGCTTGAGATCTGACCTGAACTTCTCCATGCACCCAGTGGGTTCCATTTCATTGTTTGAATGCTTGGCCATGTGCAGGCTGTAGAATCCTTCTCGTATACCAGCCTCCAAGACGCAAGGGGGAATTTCTGCAGGAAGTGGCAGACTTCATTGCTGACAGGGTGTTGGAGTCACCCAGATGGTTGGTTCTGGGTTACTTCAATGCCTGGATCAATGTCGAACTCTCACATTTTAGTCATAACTTCCTTCAGACGATGATCCACTGGGCCTTCCACAAGCTGTTGCTTCTGCGACCCACAGCCATGGTTACACCTTGGACCTAGTGTTCTCACTAGGGCTTGAGGTCACTGACCTCAAGATTGATTTGGTTATTTGGTCAGATCACTGCATGGCAGAGTTCTCATTTGGGATTCCCCCAGTTAGTCCTTCCCCTGTAGAAATGGTCTGCTACTGCCCTTTGAAGGGGTTGTCCCCAGAGGGACTGGTGGCAGTACTGGATCTATCTGGTGTGAGTGCTGCTTGTGCAATAGGTATGGGTGAGGCAGTAGCAGCATTTAATACCACTGTCCCCAAGACACTTGACTCTGTCGCATCGGTTTGTATACGACCCATGTCTTCTCGCTTGAGACCCCTGTGGTTTGATGGGGCTCTCAAGAAGATGAAGACCAGGGGACAGAGGTTGGAGCACTGTTGGCAGAAGTCTCAGTCTGAGGAGGACAGACTGACTCTGAGAATTCACTACAGTGAACGTCAAAGAGCTATCAACCATAAGAAGGCAGAGTTCCTGCCCAGGGAGATTGCTGCAGGGATGAACAGACTGGCTCTGCTTTTTTGGGCTGTAGGCAGACTACTCCACCCTGCCTGTCTGAAGCTGAAAAGGGCAGCTTCACTTGCTCAGTGCGAGGAGTTCACCCTGTTCTTCTCTGACAGAATGTTCTCCATTAGGGCTGAGATTTCTCCAATGGGACAGATGCAGCCCTGCAGTGGTGGGCCGTGCATTTCCAAAGGCACTCTTATTGTCTGGATTGAGTTTAGGTCAGTGGGGTTGATAGATGTATGCGAGGTGATTTCAAAGCTGTGGCCCACATACTGTGAACTGGACCTGGGCCTGACCCATCTCTTAATGGGATGTTCTGAGTCTGTTGGTCCAGTGTTCGCTGAGAATGTCTGGTGCTCACTTTCGAAGGGGCTTTTCCCCAGTGCTCTGAAAGAGGCATTGGTGAAGCCCCTCTTAAAGAAACCATCTCTCGACACTGACATCTTGGCATATTGTAGACCAGTCTCTAATCTCCCATTTTTGGGTAAGGTTATCAAGAAAGTAGTGGCTCTGCAACTCAAGGCATACCTTGTGGCCTATGACATCTATGAGCCCTTCCAGTTTGGGTTTAGGCCTAGGCAGAGCACCAAAATGGAGTTAGTCAGGGTGCAAAATGATCTCCTCAGGGTCAGAGATAGAGGGGAATGATCAATACTCATTTTCCTCGATCTCTCCTCAACATTTGACACTGTGGGCCATGTAGTGTTGCTTGATCACCTAAGGGAGCTCTGTGGACTCACCGGTACTGTCATCAACAGGTCTGAGTCCTTCTTCACAGGTAGGATGCAGAAGGTGGTGATGGGAAGTTTCTCCTTCTGCCCGTAGCCCCTGCCATGTGGAGTTTCCCAGGGCTTGATCATGTCACCTAAGTTGTTTACAGTGTACATGTGTACATGTTTCCCCTGGGTGAGATCATTAGACAGTAAATCTTGGATTTCCACTGCTATGCAGATGACACCTAGCTGTATATGTCATTTGCACCCAGGACGAATGATGCCGTGAAGGTGCTTAAACAAATGTCTGGCCGAGATCTAGGACTGGATGTCCTCTTGCTGTCTTAGACTCAGTCCAGACAAGACGTAGGTGCTAGTGACTAAGCCTGGTCACTGGTGGGATGTGGGTGCTGCTGTGATGAGGACAGTGTTATTCCTTGGCTCTACTCCTTTGGCTGCATCTGCTAAGGTGAAAAATCTGGGTGTTATCATTGATGGTGGATTAACACTTGAGGCTCAGGCATCATCTGTTGTCTGGAGTGATTGTTACCATCTTAGGAATTCCGCCCGGATCAAAACCTTACTTCCGCCTGACAACCTGCCCTCACTAGTACATGCTTTTGTAACATCTAGATTCGATTACTGCAATGTTCTTTAACTCAGGGTCAGTGGAGGGGTTCTCTGTCACCTGCAGCTAGTGCAGAATGCAGCAGCCAGGTTGCTGATGGGCCTTCCGAGGTCTTGTCATGTGGCCCTGGTCCTGTGTGACTTGCACTGGCTGCTGGTGAAATGGAGAATCACCTTCAAGGTGGGCTTGCTCACCTATAAGGCCCTATACAGATTAGGCCCTGGCTACCTGAGTGACCTTCTGACTCCTGTCTGCACTGTGCACTCACTCCGCTCCTCCACTAAAGGCCTCCTGGTGATTCCCAAGGCTCAGCTGAAGATCTCTGGAGATCATCCATTTGAGATGGTGGGTCTGGCCCTGTGGAACTGGCTTCCAAGATCTCTGAGGGATGCCCCATTGGTGGAGGTGTTTAAGCAGGGTCTGAATGAGCATCTTTTTAGAGAGGTGTTTGCAAACTACTTATGAATTCTAGAAATAGTAGATTGCTGAATCGTTTATTATAAATAAGGATTTTAATCATGTATCGTTGTTCATTTCTTGTCGTTGTTATTGATTTATGTTTTTATATTTGATGTATTTTATTTATTTCAAACTCTTGCCTGCTTGTACAGCTCCCAGAGCCTCTGTGATGGTTTGAAATAGAAAGGTTTTCAAATCCCTTTTAAAGCTCTCCAAGAAAGGTGCCTCCTGGAGGTAGCCCAGAAGAGAGTTCCAAAGAACTGGGGCCGCAGTCTCAAAGGCTGTGGAATGCCGCATTTTATGCTTGTAGGTTTAAGTATTTATTTGCTTGCTGGAACTGGGGATCTTTAATTAGGTTGATGTTTCTTTCCTATGGCTGCTGCAGTAGATATCTGTTAATGCCACTTCTTATGTTGATGAGGCTTCCTTTTTTATATAGGATGCCGTCTAACTGATAAGTAGAATGTCTTAAGTAGTTATACGAATGCTGTGGCAGGTAGGAGCTCAAATCCTGGTGAGATTCCCTTTTCACAACAAAAATCTTTTAGAATTTTGACTGCCCAGTTCTCTTGGTATTTAGTGGATTTTTTGGTAGGCTGGCCTCCCAGGGTTGCTATATCTTCTTTAGTGAGAGTTGGGAGTCTCTTTTGATCATTGTGTGTTGATTGAAGAGCTGCTGTCTCCATTTCTGTTATTTCTTCTGATGGTTCTCTTGTGTTAGAGGGAAGAAGTCATCTGCCTGCAGTGAAATATTGAAGTTTACTGCCTCCATGTTTAAAAGGTAGATGTTCCTTCAAATGCAGAGCGTTACAACTCTCTCTAATGTTGCATGCCTATACTAATTGCTGTTTTCTGCCTGAAGTGCTTTTTTATTGCACTGAGAATTACTTTTACCTCTGTGCCTTAAAAGATAGTTGCCGATCACTTCTTTGCCTAAAGGAATGATTGTTTTCTGAAGTGCTGTCTCTGTCAGTTGGCAGGTCTTGTGACTGAATAGACTGATTTTCTTTTCTTCCTTTTCGGCTGGATTCATTTCTCTTTGCAGTCACTGCATGTTTGAAGCAGTTCTGGTTTCTTCTCATGTGTTGGAAGTTTGTTGGGAACTGTTACCTTTTCAAACAGAAGTTACTTTTGTGAATCGTACAGTGCTCTCACAGCTGATCCACTACGGTGACTCTGACAGGAAAAGTCTGACAACAGGGAGTCATTGCAATGGGAATCAGCTGTACAGAGCAGCACAAGGCAGCAACTGCACACTCTGTAAGAGGTTCCGTGATGCTGTGCTATGATTGAGGGAGGCAGTTCCACTAGTTTATAATAGGGTTAAGAACTAGTTTGTGATTTAAAAAAAAAATCCAAAAAAACATGTTTTTCATCAAAAGCATCTTGGAGTTTATTTTGTGTTTTTTCTACGGATGTCTCAGATGTATATATAATTGTTATCATCTGCATAGAAGTGAAGTAGCATTGATAGATCTGTGAAACTCAAGTCGTTCACATATATATTAAATAGGCGTGGGCCCAGTACTGAGCCCTGTGGAACTCCTGTGGTGATGGGTGCAAGGCTGGATGAATAGTCACCAATGGAGACTAGCTGTTTCCTTCCTTCCTTCAAGATACGATTTAAATTACTTAGTACAGCTTCTAGCCATGCCCATCAAGGTCAGCCTGGGCAGGAGGACACCATGGCCCAAGGTGTCAAACATCTTTGATAGATTCACAGAGATCACTCCCATTGGTGTCCTCCTGTCCACAATGAACCGGATGTTACTGACAACTTTTATTAGGACAGAGGATGTACATGGTTTTGTCTGAATTATTTTGACTGAAATTTATTCATTTCAATTTGAGATTCTAAATTATGCTTTAATTGAGCTGAAATCCACTTTTCAAAATTTTTTTATATTTTGGGAAGGAGGGATATGAGGCATTAGTTTCCCAGTTCCGATTTCTGCCCTGATTTATAAATGGGGACTACTTTAAGTATTTCCAAGCTTCAGGGAATTCTTCTGATGTAGGAGAAAGATTAAAAATGTTGGTTAGGAGACGAGCAATTATTGGCGAGGCATACTTTAGTAGTCTGGGTAGAATAAACTCCAGACCAGTAGTTTGGTGGCATCTAATTTTAAGAGTTCTTACCTCATTTCCTCCATGGACATATCTGTAAAAGAAAACTGGTGTGGGAAAATATTTTGATCCTGCTGGCTAACCATTGGTTGCTTAAAACCTCTTGATACCTCACTACTCATTTTGATTAAATGACTATTGAACCTTTCCACTACCTACTGAGATAGGGGACCCATTTGACCATCAATAAAAATGCTAGTTATTCCATAACCTTTACTATTTACATAGAAGGATATTCTTTACATAGAAGGATGTAAAATACATACACAAGAATTATTAAAAACCTATTATGAGAATATTAATATAATTATCTATAACATTCCCAGTGGCTATATAACAGTTTTGGAGAAGAATAAAACATCATTTTTTAATAATTTTATGTTTCAAACCATATACTATACAAAATAACACATGGGTAACCATGCACAACTTGACTGTGTTGTCATCGGGAGGTTCTATGACAAGAGGGACCTTTCGAGCCTCACCTTTGAGGTCCATATGATGTCATGAGAACTCCTCAGTGTTAACACGACCTTGTCATGCATGGTTGCCCATACATTATTCTATGTGTCCAGTTTGCCAGGCAATACATAGGATCAGATAGTGCCCTATCTGTGGTATTCAATCTGTCAGGATAATTTATTTGGCTAGTGAACTATCTACTATATATCTACCAAGGCCAGATTAAGAACTAAAGTGTCCTAAGGAACACCAAGAAATTGATGCTGTTCATTTCTGTTTTATCTCTTGCTCTCATAGGGGCAGTAGCGGATCCAGGATTTTACAATGGGGGTGCTGTGCCTACTTGATATGTAGCTTTTTATGTTTTTAATCCTTTATACTATCATTTTCATTGCAATTCTAACTGAAAATATAAACATAACCTATAGTTCTGAATGTATATTTTCTTACAATCAATATATTAGACTTCTCCAGCAAAGTTAAATGCAACAGCAGCAAGCAAGTAAGTTACAATGGGGTGCACCTGCACCCACTGAAACCCTCTAGATCCGCTACTGCATAGGGGTGTCTAGGCACTCCTTTGGTTATCTAAGCTCTATTGCTCCATGAGAGAATTTACTGTGGGTACTGTGCAGTTCAGATGGAAGAAGAATGGTGTGAATGATGGCACACACTCAAAACAACAGTGGAACTGGACAGAAATCGGACAGATTAGCCAGCGAGTACAAGCAATTATCATTGTCATCAGCAAATTGAAGTCCACAGGTTTAGTGACAGTGGTGTTGAGACCACAAATAAAAGGCATGGCAAGCCTGAAGAAAAAGTAAGGGTCTCTGTGGCAGACTAGAAAACTCTACAGATGTAACTGTAATTTAAAATCAGAAGGGACTTCAGGTGATTCCCTTGTTAACCAGAAATGTATCCAAGCTTACCCTGAAGGAATGTACTGTCTTCATATCTGCTGTCTGCATTGGCAGGCTGTCCCAAGGTTTCCAACTACTTTGGGAGAACTGCATCCTAATGTCAGCCATGGATTTAGCACATTTGAGCTTCAGGGCATGTTCCGGTGTCCTTCTGGAGGGCACCAGATCAAAAATCTTAATCCGTTTGATCTTGTTGATACCCTTGAGTAAACTGAAAACTGAGATCATGTCCCCTGTCAGTCTCCTTTTCTCCAAGATCAACATGTTAAGGATTACCAGCCTTTCTCACAGCTTTCCTCCCTGTGACAACCAAACTATTTTTTTCACTGTTAGTCTGAGTTATTTTGTTAATTGCTTGTTTACTCTCTGTATAAGTGTGGTGGAAAGGATGCATTACTCAGCTGTGATAGGAATTGGATAGTTTTGGTAATTTTTAGCGCCCAGCAGAATCTTAACAGATGCTTAAACCTTCATTGTGAAGGGCCTTCTGAGAAGGGATGGGCTCAGTAGTGTAGAATGGGTTGGCGACATCCTGTCTTGACCGAGCCCAGCCAAAGTGTTTCAAATGCTAAATAATCTTTGAGGGGAAGTTGCTTCCTGAGATCCAGGGTGATCAATAATATCACAGGGTAGACATCTCCCAAATTCCATATCTGAATTATATTCGGTCAATGAGATGAATCTGGCTAGAGGGAAGTGATGTTACAAACTCACTCAACCAAGGTACTGGGAGGAGAAAGACAAAAAAGGGCCTAGATTTCACAGCACACATTTATCTCTTTTCGCTGGGGTTTCTGTGTGAGCATGTTTCAAGGACAGAGCCAGACAATGTGTCTGTAGAGACTTGAGGTAACAGACAGTAGTGTGGACAGTAAGGTAAGAAAACCCTGTAACTATAGAGAAGTAGAAGCGTTTACCTACACAAGAGTGCAAACTTCCTTTTGTCATTTTGTATGTGTACTGTTGCTTGACTATGTGTAGATAGTGTAGATACCTGAATACTACTGCAGCATTTGGATAGTGTTTAGTAATAAGTCCGGTATTTTCTAAGGACTGTAGTGACTGGTTGTTTGTGAGTGCACCTCTCAGGGAAGGGTACCTGGATAAAAAAGTGCACAGTAAGAAGTCTAAGAGACAGTAGAGTGCGTTCTACCCAGACTAGAGACCTTCACTAAAGGGAGTCTAATGGGTGGAAGGTGGAGGAAAAGGGTTATCTAAGCACACTGGGGTCTGCGCTTTTGTTAAAGAGGGGACCTTGATGGCTGCTGTGCTGGTCTAGCTAGTTTCAGTGGCAAATGCTTGAGAGAGAGAGAGAGAGAGAGAGAGAGAAAGAAGCCCACTGGTGACTGTGGGGTGCTTTGACCATCACAGTGTCCCATAAGTGTGATAATTTTGGAGGATCCTGCATTGCACGTCAACTACTTCAATGTCCTTTTTGTATTGAGTGGACCAGAACCACCTACAGTACTCCAAGCAAGACCTGACTAGTGCCTTGTAAAGTCAAAGGATTATTTCCTTTACTCTGCTGGTAACCCTGTTATAAATTATCTCAGCATTCTGTGAGGCTGCTCGCTAGCAGTCATACACTGCTTGTCATGCTTCAGTAAACACTAAACAAATGGAGCCACGCTCAGCAGAGATGCAGTTCTGTTACTAGAGTCTGGAAATATGCTAATGGATCACTAAATTCAAATACTTATATAGCTCAATGTGGGAACAAGTACTGCATGCAACTCAGTGGACCGCTACCATGAACCCAACACTTCATGATGCTCTCATACTTCCCCAGGGAGTCATATTGCATAGGACAGTATACAACTCTATAGTGACAGGGCAATAAAATGGCTTTTCCTTTACAAATACATAAATATAGAAACTACCTAAACCACTTCAAACCAGGGCTACTCAAGTAAAAGTAGGGTGCTCAAATCACAAAAAAAAAGTAGAATTTTTTTTGCACACAGTGCCTGGACACTTCTGCACCTTAAGAAACTCAGAAATAGTTAGTTGCCAGAGACTGATCACTCCATCTCAGATATGTCAGTAATTTATTTAATTTTGTTGACCCGGTAGGCCCACTGAGACTAGAAGTTCCTTTTTAAGGGGTGACTGGGGGAAGGGGATACAGATGGTAACCAACTGAAATTGAACCAGATTAAGCTGTTGGTGGTATTTTTAGTGAATGGAGGAAATTTGGCCAGGACACTGGGAAACTTCCCCTACTCTGCTTCCTGTAAGCAGAGGGGACCCTTTTGCTGGTGACTCCAAGATGGCTGCTGTTCCAGATATGGCCACTCTGCAGAGTTCGTTGGAGAGAGAGGACGTCTGTGAGCCAGGGGAGCGAGCCTCCTCCTCGGGGCTCTAAAATGAAGAGGCTTTCGTCCGTGAGTACAACGGGAACATTTGGTTTTGTTCTTGATAATGCTGCTGTTGCAAAGGATCGTATGGATAAAAATATGCTGTATCTATGATAGAAGTGAACTCCTTACCTCACGAATTGTCAGTGTCTCTGATATCTTCTACTTTCAACAAGGAGCTGAGGATAGTTTCCTTTCGAGTGAACCTACATCGTTTTCGATTGACAAGCCTGTCACTGGAGGCTGATGCTCAGTCTGCGACACTGCACAGGTGAATGAGAACCCTTCAAGCTTACCAACCTTACAAACTGTACAGAACAAGAGTTTATCTGGAGAATTTTGGCTGGCAGCATAGTCGCTGGTTATGGCGAGTGCCAAGAGCCGAGTCCCGGTGGTGAAGCTACAAATTATGGAACCTCTGTTAAAACACTGCAAGGTCAGTCTTCTCATATTACAATTTCAAGCTTTCAAAATATTCCGGTGCTAGCGCGTTGCCTGGCAACAAGCAAACAAAGCTTTTTACCATTGGCTCTGGTTCCTCGATAATGGAAGAGTCAAAACTGCAAAATGCTGTATGTATGTTACAAGAGGAACTGGTATATCAAACAGACGCCTCTAGCCAAGTGCATGCTACATCCTTTTCCTTTACAAACAGAAATAAGGGTTCCCCAGATATAATAAAAAATAAAAGAGCTGCCTTAACAGCAGCAAATCGGAACTTGCCTATGAATCACGTACAGCAGGCTGTAAATAAAATAAACTCTCTCAGAAGATCTCTACTTCTAAATTAATTCAGAAGCATTTTCCCTACCTGCTAAAATGCAACTGAAAATAAAGACTGAGGCTCCAGAGAAAGCTGTTAGATTCTGGATGGAAACTGAACCCCTCAGGAACATGGATTCAGACCCAGATTGGTTGTCAGTTTCTCCCTTGTCTTCTCTCCCCTCAGAGTGGTCTCCTGCGCTCCAGAAATTATCTGAGCCTCGGATACTGCAACCTGGAACTGATAAATTAACTGATTCTTTACCATCCATACCGGAGAAAGTAGGAACTAATGTCATAGTGGACAAAATAATTCTCAACGATCCTTCTGTGGACCCCCCCCATTAGACCTCTTCTCTCAGATCTTTTTACACAATCCCATAAAGACTCAGCCCCTTGAAGAAATGCTGTCCGCATACGCTATAAAGGGGGATTAGTAGATCAGCCTGACCGTGTGTATGTGGGGAAACTTCTTCTAAAAGAATCTCTGCAGTTTCACCAAAGATGAGTTTGCCTTCATTAATATCTCAGGGAGGACAATTATGACGTCAGCTTTAGATCTGTCTTTCTGCTGGATTTATTTTGTGCAATACAGCCAGTTGAAATTTTCCCCATTATGGTCTCCCTTTGTCATTTACTCCCTTACTCCATCATTAATCAAATATGTGGCTATAATGTTCAGAAATGAAGGGGTTCACGTTGATGACATTTCCTTTGGCTCTCTCAAATGCGAGGTGTTAAGTAGCCCTGAGGCAGTATTAGACTCTGAATTATTTTGGAATGGTAGTTGGAGGTATAAGGTGAAACTACAACAAGTTAACAATGAAATTAAACACATTGCTATTTCCTTTTCTTTAGGGAGAGATAGGGGGTATGTTTCTACGCTGGGCAGCCTCGGGCATGCTATAAATGTGGGAATAGGACACATCTTTCTAGTTCCTGTGACACCACCAGATGTGAGATATGCAGGGAACTTGGACATGGTAATTTTCAGTGTGCTAACCTAGTAAAATGTGACTTATGTGAAGAGTCAGGTCATGGGTACAGGAACTGTCCGTGGGTGGCTTCTAACAAAGCCTCTGTCAGTAGCCCCAAGTTTAATAATACAAAAAGCTCAGGATGAAGCCCTTTCTAAAAATCAGAAAAAAGGTCTTCACACTAAGATCACAAAGGTTGAAGGGGTAGAGGAAGAGAGAAAGGTCTTGGGGTCTGAACCTGCTGTTATTTCTAAAGCAGGGTGTGGGCCTCCTGACCCCCTTAATGTTCAAGAGTTTCCACCAGTTTGTTATCAAGATCCTGTAAAAACGAAACCTCTTAGTTCTAACCCTGCAGAGAAAAGAGTTACTAGAAGTTCTAAACCTTTATCCCCGGCCCCCTCCCCACCCAAAAAAACAACCCTCCCCACTTCCTGACTTCAGTAGACATTCCTAATTTTGAAATGGAAAATTCTTATGCTATTTTAGATACTGTTACAGGGATTCTGACATGGATACTGGTACCCCCACCTTATCACAATCCTATGGAAGTAAAACTTCTACAGATTATAAAGGGAAGAAGAAAAAAAAGAGGAAGAAAACCTAAATGTTTATGATTCCCCTTAATGTTGGATCTCTAAATTGCAGCAGTCTTTTGAATAACTGCAAAAGAACTGCTCTTTTTTAATTTTTTCATCAGTTTGGCCTCGATATTTGTTTTTTACAGGAAACATGGGTCTATACTTCAGACCAGTGTCGGTCCTTAAAATCTGAATGGATCTGGGGACTATCCTATTGGTCCTTTGGATTAGACAGAGCTGACGGTGTGGGGATTCTTTTTGGTTCTTTTAATTTTACTCTCAAAAAATTGGTGGATTTTATACCGGGGAGACTACTTATCATTGATGGATTATGGAAACAGGCTGATTTTCGCTTTATAATAGTCTATGGGCCACAGACAAAGGTGGGTAGGGTGGCTATGTGTAGAGCCCTCTCCCCTTTTTTGGCTACCTCTAGTTATATTATTTTCGGGGGAGATTTTAATTGTGAAGTTTCTGGGTTTAGTAGGGGTAAAGCAGGAAGAAAAGTATTGTGACACTATTGCCTTAGAGAGGTTATTAACTTAGCAGGTTTGAGGAATGGGAGGAGTTATCAGGATAAGGGGTTGAATTACACCTTTAGAAAGGTCTTGATATCTACCATAGATTATTTTTTTTTCAAAATTTATCCTTCGGTCCATAAAACTCATATTACTGAATTCTCTGACCATTTATTCATCCTCTTTCCTTTAGTGACCCCTACAAACCTATAAATAAACCACGATGGAAACTAAATACTTCTGTTTTGCAGGACCCAGGGTTGTAAAGGTATATGTTCTCTATTGGCTGCCAGTATCTGTTATGGTTTTATATGAGGATTTATGGGGCTGGTGGGTGGATACAAAAGATGATATCAGGAAATTCTTCCAAAACTACGGAAACAACGAGTTACTGCTAAATTTTACGATATTTAAACCTCAGGAAGAAACTCCAGGGGCTGTTTTCAGTGGCTAATACTTCTAGAGATGATTTTTCTGCCCAAATCTCCCTTACGAAGTCTGCTATGAGGGATTGTCAGTACGATAGAGCACAGACTTTACGTTCTGAGCTTTCCTTTGGCACTCAAAGAACACCATTAGGGGACCCTTTTGAGGCCTTTAAGGACAAAAGGAGCTCTTGAGGATTAGAGGTGTTACAAAATAAGGAAGGGAAATTTAAAACCTCCCAGGATGATTTATTTTCTATTATCCAGGATTATATAAAGGAACAGGAAGGGCCTAAGATCCAAAGTTGTGATGTTCACCAGTTTTTCAGGATTTTACTATATCTCCCCATTTGGTCAGGAAGTGTATAAATTAGCTGATTCTATATCTCGGCAAGAGTTTTGAAGTTTTCTTCCTTAAAGGGTGGAGTTTCTCCGGGATTGGATGGTTGTCTTATGAATTTTTAAACAATTTGGTGAGATTTTAGCTCCCTGTCTTGAGAAGGTTTTTCCTTTCTACGGTGTTCATTGTTTACCTGTGCAGTTTTCGCAGGATTGTTGATATTTATTTTAAGGGTGGTGATAGAACTCTTTTATGTAACTGGAGACCTATAACCATTTTGAACTCAGATTTCAAGATACTATCCCAAATATTAAATAGAAGGTTGAGATCAGTGTCGGCTGAGTTGTTATATCCTCTTCAGTTTTGCGGCATTCCAAATAGGAAAATTTTGTCTGCACTTACTATTCTTAGGGAAATAATAGAGTTTTCCAATAGGTCTCCCAATTGGCATTGCATCCTGTCTCTTGACCAAAATAAGGCCTTTGACAGGGTATCTCGTTCCTATTTATTTATAGTATTAGAAATATGGTTTACCTTATGATTTTGTCTATTGGATTAAATTAATGTATAAAAAGTTGTAGTATATCCTGTCATTAGGGTCAGTATTCCTCCCAGTTTCAGTTAACTTTGGGGTACGACAGGGCTGCCCTTTGAGCCCTTTATTATATGCATTTTCTTTGGATCCATTACTTAAAATGTTAGATCAGATGGATGGATTACCAGGCATTTCTGGGCATTTGCTTTCGAGATCGGTGATTGTTCAAGCCTATCGCGGATGATATTTGTATTTTTCTGACTGCATTGGTTCAAATTCCTATTGTCCTAAGTTGTATTGCTAAATATGAGAAGGTTTCTAACTCAAAAATTAATACAAAGAAATCTAGAGGTAGCTTTTAGGGCCTATAGATCAAGATCAGTTTACAGTATCTGATATTGTGTTTTCCTCCTTACCATGTAAAATCTTAGGAGTAATTTTGGAGCTCAAAATCTCCTGTGGATAATTGGGAAATTGCATTGAAAAGGCAGAAGGAAAGGTTCAAAGGTGGAAGGGATGGAGGTTATCCAAAATAAAAGGATTTTGTTATTAAAAATTTATTATTCCTGGGCTGTTATATATAGCTTGGTATATCCTCCTCCGTTAGCCCTAGAACACGTTTGTATGCATGTTTTTCAGTGCTTTGGGGAGTAGGCAACCCCATTAAACGTTGCTATACCTATCTCCCTATTTCTAAAGGGGTTGGGCATGGTGGATCCTCTTAGTTTTTTATGGGCTTTCTTGCTCAGAACTTTAATTTTGACCCCTCCTTTCCGTTATTGACTCAGCAGTTATGGGTAATGAATAACTTTAAACCCTTTTTGGTGTTTGGAGGCACCTTACCCAGATTCCCAAAAGTATATATATCCCAGGGTTTTTTAAACAGTGTGATCAGAAGTTGTTTAAATGGTCCCTTTCTTTTCAGTGTATTAAAGATAACATAATGGATGGATTATATTTCTTTTCCTGGGAAAATTGTATCCAAGTGAACCTGTATTTGTTAATTGCCCTTCTTTTTGCACTAATTTGCTCTTAAACAACTAATTATCATGATTCCTTCTCAAATGTGGGAGGTGCTGTGGCTGTCAGTCTATGGAAGGTTATATGTCAAGGGAATGCTAAGCATAAAATGATTAGCGAAAGATATTGTCCATATATGCTGTGTCAAGGCGAAGGAGGAAACTATGGATCATTTTTATTTAAGTGTTCCTATGCTTCAGGGTTATGGGTTTTTAAGTGCTAAGCTACAGCTTCCATGGCTACAAAATCTCGACTATCAGGCCTTGGTTTTGGTTTTTCCTCACCTTTTGGTTCTTATGATTAGAATCGCTAGTTGTGATCTTTTGTTGTCTAAAATATTATTTGTGGCAGGCTAGATGCCAGTGGGTACTACAAAAAAAGTTTATGTCATATGAAATTTTTTTTGTACTTATAATGGAGGCAATGAAATCTGTCCATACGAAAGATAAACACTTTGGAACTGCTGGGAAAATATTCAAATGGTGGAAAGGATTCCAGATTTTTATTAAATATAAATAAGGGGGACTGGGAGCAATATTATAATAGTGATGTATTGGTTGGTTGATTTTCTTTTATAATTATGGTTGTATAAAACAAAATGTATGTGTTTTTTGTTGTTTCTTTTGATGTATTTTTATGTATTTTCAATAAAAACTCCCCTACTCTGCTTCCTGTGAGTAGGGAGGGCCCTTTTGTCGGTGACTCCAAGATGGCCGACGTTCCTGCTGTGGGAGATGGAGGTGGTGGTGTAGGGTCTGCTCTGCCTTTGGATCCTATCTCAGTGTCTGAGCCTGTTTGTGTTCCTGCTTCTGGGGCTTCTCAAGTTCACATTGATGGTGTGTTTCCTTCTGCTTCTGCTGTTAATAAGGATTCTACTGTTCCTTCTGGTTTATCTGACATGCAGACTTCTGCTAAACGGGACAGCCATGAAGCTGCTGTGATTCCTGATGCTATGTTGCAACAGATGTTCTCTCAACATAAACAGTTCATTCTGCAGTTGATACGTGATGATGCTTCTACACAAGACACTTTGCCTGACGCCGATTATTTTGTGTCTTCTGCTCCTCAGACTCTGCTTCAACAGGCCTCTGAAACCCTCCCTGCTGATTTGCCTTTTCCTCTGCCCTCCCATATGCACCTTAGACCTACCTCGAGGACCGCTGTTGAATCGAGTGCAACTTGGTCTCCATACGCTGCTCTGCGTGCTGCTGGCTGGCAGAGATCTTCGGATGGGAAGCCCTGGACTTCGCCTGGTCCTGTTTCCGCTGCTGCTATTATTGGAATGCCTACGAATGTTTCTTCTACTGCTCCAGCTTTGGTTTCTACTTGATCTTCTTCCCCTGTGGAACCTGAGACAGACCTTTCTGTTCCACCGCTTGCTACTGAGAACACCGCTGACTCTTTGGATGTTGTGGTCCAATCACAGGTACCGACAGAAAACTGTACTTCTCCTGCTCACCAATCTTCTCCTTCTACTCCTGTCCCTGAGGACTTGACTCCTTCTTTCAAAATGTCTGATTTGTATAAATATGTTGGGGAACCCACTCAGCGGAAAAATGTGGTTCGATTGAAGTTCCTGGGTGATTCTTCTACAGCCCCCACATGCCTTTCTGTTCTCCAAGGTATGCTTAGAGACTCTCTGGGAATTAGCCCTTCAGCATTGGTTGCCTTCATTCATATCAAGAAGGAAACTGTGTATGATGTTAGTTTCAAGACTGTTCAGACTCTGGAAAAATTTTGAACTCAGTATGAACTGGTTAAGAACACTCTGATTTGGGCCTCTTTCTTAATCGTACCCCTTACTAAACCCTTGGTGAAAGTACTTACTTTATTATTTCATAGTGAAGGAGTAAATATCCATAATGTACAGTTTTGGCTTCGTCAGAGATGTGATCTGTTAGATTCTCCCCGTCCTATTTTTGATGAAGATTTAGTGTGGACATGTGGCTGGAAGATTAAAGTTCAGCTTAAGCAAACTGAACAGGGGGTCCTGCATATTCCTGGTAGCTTTTACATTGGTCGGGAAAGGAGTATCTCTTTCTACCCTGGCCAGCCTCACACCTGTCATAAGTGTGGCTCTCGGACTCACCTGAGTTACACTTGTGATCAGCCTAGATGCACCTTGTGCCTTGCTTATGGCCATGTTAGCTTGGGTTGTCCTAATGCTCAGCTTTGTAATCTGTGTGAGGATCGCAGTCATAACTACCCCCAATGCCCCTGGGCTGAACATAATAGGGTTGATAGGGTCCCCCGGGACCATTCTACCATTATCTCTGATTCCCAGTTACAGGTCCAGAAGAGGCAGCAGGAGCTCTCTCTGGTGCCTACTGACCCAGAGCCCACTACTGGTCTGGACCTTGTGTGTCCCTTAGTTTCTCCCCCCCCGCGGGAGCACACTCTTTCTCAGACTGTTACTCCGCTTCTGGAGTCTGTCCAGGCTTCTTCTGTGGTTGTTGCTATCCATTCTCCGGTCCCAATTTTGATGGATGTTATGCCTCCCCCCCCCAAACTGATCTGTCTTATGTTACTGTCCCTTCTTCTAAACGTGGGAAGGGTAAGCGTAAGTCTGAGTCTCATGTCCCTGCTACTACTGTTACTACACGTAATAAATTCCAGTTGCTAGCTAAAAGAAGACAATGGGGGGATACCGAAGGTGAGGAAGTGGACTCTGATTCATCTCGTGCCTCTTCCTCTCATAGGGACCTTTCTTCTGACTCTGGTAGAGAAACTCCTCTGTTGGAAAAGATGCAGAGAATGCAGTTCCCTCATAGGTGATTTTGAGGGTTTCTTTTCTCTGGGCTTTCTGTTTTGATCAGATTGTTTTCTTTTTTTTTCTGCCCCGATGCCCACTGCAGTTCTCTACATCTCTTTTGACCTTTATTGCCCATGCCTCAGCAGCCTATTCTGCGGTGCTGCACTTTGAATGTGTGCAGTATACAATCATTCCGTAAAAAGAGTTCTACTGTTGGTTTCTTGCTTTCCTTGAAACAGGATGTTTATTTTGTTCAGGATACCAAGCTTAAATCTAGGTTTGAGGCTGCACAGGTAAGACATCGATGGACTGTGGGGCCCTCCTTTTGGTCGCATGGGGAGGATCTCTGTGATGGGGTGGGCATTTTGTTTTTTGGCCATCGGTTTAAGATTTCCAGAGTTCTCTATGTGTTTCCAGGGAGGGTTCTCCTTATTGATGGTTCTTTTGATTTTGTTCCTTTTCGTTTGATTAATACTTATACACCGCAGAGTATTGCGGCACGGTCTGCTTTGTTTCTTTCTATCCAACCTTATTTATTTACCACTCAACAAGTTTACTTTGGGGGTGATTTCAATTGTGGTCTTTCTATTTCTGATAGACCTAGTAATGCACACAAGCTTTTTAGTGATGCTGCTACCTTGTCTAAAATCCTTCTTTTGGCTCATTTGGTGGATGCTTATACCTCTGTTCACCAGCAGGGTGCAAAAACTTTTTATAAGGGAGATCGTGCAACACAGATTGATTTTTTCTTTGTTTCCAGGAATGTTTCAATCTCCCAGGCTTTTGTAATTCTCTGTGAAATGTCGGACCATTTGGCAGTTGCTTTGTTCTGCTCTCCTAGTGCTGGTCCTTATCTGTTTGCTTCTTGTATACGTTGGAAGTTGAATAGTTCTTTGTTGACTGATTCTCTTATCTCTCACGGTTGTCTGGATTTGTTATGAGCTAGAGTTTCTGTACTGGATGCTTAATCTTCTACCCTCTGGTAGGAGGATACTAAAACTGACCATCGTTTTTTTATCAACTCTGCCAGCTCTCGGTCCCACTCTACTTATTTTCGGTATTCCTAACTCCATCAGCAGCTTTTGAATACTTATTCTAGGGCTTCTGAATTCCATATTGATCTCTACAGCCAAATTCAGGCTTTGAAGTCTGTTATGGAACGATATCAGTATGATCATGCCCTCTCTTTGAAGGTTGAAGCTCAGTGTGGTATGCAGGCTTCTAAGGCTGTATTTGATCCTTATAGGAGTTGTTACAATAGGATCTCTTCCACGATTATTGACGGTCTGGTTGATCCCCTTACAGGAGTGCACCATACTTCTCTTCCGTCTTTGAAGCACATTGTATAATCCCATGTGGAAGGGATGTTTGGTACTGTCTTGTCTGTTTTAGATCTGGTTGAGTATTTTTCTGATTTGGTCACTTCTGAGGTTTCTGAGGACCTGCTTCTTGCTCTTGTGCATCCCATTTCTGTTTTGGAAACTATGACTGCTATTAAAAAACAGAAACAGAGTACTTCTCCGGGGTTGGATGGTTTGACGGCTGAGCTTTACCACTCTTTCATTGATTTTTTTTTTTTTGGCCCTGCTCTGACTATTGTTTTTAATGATGTCTTGGCTTCATTTTCAGTCCCTTGACATTTTTCGGATGCTATTTTGCTTTTGATTTATAAAAAAGGTGACCGTTCTGATTTACGGAACTGGAGACCTTTGAGCCTCCTTAATGTGGATTATAAGATAGAAACATAGAAACATAGACTTTGATGGCAGATAAGGACCACTTGGCCCACCTAGTCTGCCCATTTCCCTACCTAGAGGATAAGCTGCAGATCCTATTTAACCAACAGCCTATTTCTTCCTACTCCCCACAAAAATTGCCTTGTGTCTGTCCCATTCATTCTTGAATTCTCCCACAGTTTTAGACCCCACAACCTCCTCAAGAAGGCTGTTCCGTGCATCCACCACCCTCTCTGTGAAAAAATACTTCCTCACATTGCCCCTGAGCTGTCTCCCCATTATCTTCAAATTGTGTCCCCTTGTTCTTGCACATCTCTTTTTCTGAAAGATGCTACCTTCTTGGACTTTGTTGATTCCACTGAGGTACTTAAACGTTTCTATCATGTCCCCCTTCTCCCTCCTTTCCTCAAGGGTATACATATTAAGCTCCTTTAGTCTTTCCTCATATGGCTTCTCTTGCAGACCCTACACCATTTTAGTTGCCCTCCTCTGAACTGCCTCCATCCTGTCTATGTCCTTGAAGAGATGGGGTCTCCAGAACTGGACGCAGTACTACAGATGGAGTCTCACCAACTGTCTGTACGGGGGATAACAACTTCCTGTTTTCTGCTGGTGATGCCTCTCCATATACATCCCAGTATCCCCCCAGCCCTCCCTACCACCTTCTTTTTTTTTTTTTTTTGTGCCCCAGAGTTACCTCTCCTTCAGGCTGCCATGGACCCGGACATTCCCCTACTAGCTCCCCTCAGCCACCTACCTCATATCTGCAGCCTTCCTCGGGCTAGGCCGGTGTAACCCTTGCACCGGATGGGTCCCCCTCCTCTGAGGGGAAAGGCACCAGCGGCGGCGGAACCAGCACACTACTATTTCTCCAGACCCTCAGGAGCTGCTGAGGCAATTGTAGCTCTCAGGAGTCTTCAGGGATGTCCGGGCCGCGTCCGTCATCCGGTTAACTTCCGGAGTGGATTTTCTCATTTTCTTGTCCCCCTTGTTGCGTCGCTACCTGCAGTGCCTCCAGTCTCCACTGGGCCGCTGCATGAACAAAATGCTCCCTAACCCACCCAGGACAGGAGAGCAGTCCGTCGGATGCTCGATCCTGTCCTTCCCCTGCCGACTCCCCGAGACCCGAGTCCGTTCCCGAACCCGGGTCGCCGGTGTGGGTCGAGGTAAGGCGCCAGCGCCTCAACCCTACCACCTTCTCACGTTGCTTGCCAACCTTAAGGTCATCTGATATGATTACCCTCAGGTCCCTTTCCATTTTTTGTTGTTGTTACTACCTCCCCCATTGTGTAATCTTCCTCTGGGTTTTTGTTTCCCAGGTGCATTACTTTGCACTTCTTTGCATTGAATCCAAGATGCCATGATTCTGACCATTCCTCCAATTTTGCCAAGTCCCTTCTCATCCTTTCCATGCCTCCTGGTGTATCAACCCTATTGCAGATCTTTGTGTCATCTACAAAGAATCATACTTTTCCTTCCAGTCCCTCTGCAATGTCACTTATAAAGACATTAAAAAGGACTGGACCCAGTACTGAACCCTGTGGTACCCCACTAGTAACCCCTCTTTCTTCAGAGTGGACTCCATTTACAATTACCTTCTGTGTCCTGTTGTTCAGCCAATGTTTTACCCAGGCTACCACCCTTGGACCCATTCTCAAGCTGGTTAATTTGACTACTAATCTTTTGTGTGGGACTGTGTCAAATGCCTTGCTAAAGTCTAGGTAGGCCATGTCCATAGCCCCTCCCTGGTCTACTACCTTGGTCACCCAGTCAAAGAAATCAATTAGCTTCGTCTGACATGACCTTCCCGCTGTGGACCCATGCTGCCTTGGGTCCCAGCCCCACTGGCCTCTAGGCACTCAACAATTCTTTCCTTCAGAAGTGATTCCATCACTTTCCCTACCACAGAGGTCACACTGACAGGTCTGTAGTTTCCTGCCTCTGTCTTGGTCCCACTTTTATGAAGGGGAATCACATCAGCCTTCTTCCAGTCCTCAGGTACCACACCATCCTCCCTTGATTTGTTAAAAAGGGTAGTTAGTGGTGTCACTAGTTCTCTGTTTAATTCTTTTAGAATTCTGGGATAAATTCCATCTGGCCCCATTGCTTTGTCCACCTTCAGTTTAAGGAGTTCTTTCAGAACCCTTTCTTCTGTGAAAAGACTGGGATTGACCCCCCTCTCCAGAGTGCTTCTGTTAACTGGATTAGACACCTCCCCCACTTCCTCTTTTGTGAATACTGAACAGAAGTATTCATTCAGTATCCCTGCTTTTTCACTGTCACTCTCTGCCCACCCACCATCCATTCTATTCAGCCTTACTAGCCCTCCATTTGTCTTTCTACGCTGCCAGATATACCTATAAAAGGTTTTATCCTCCTTCTTAACTGAGTTGGCTATCTTTTCCTTAGTTTGTGCTTTTGCTATTCTGACTACCCTCCCTGATTCTTTCTGCCTTAACTGGTACAGTTCTCTGTTCTGCTCCTTCTGTGTTTCCTTATACTTATTAAATGCTATCTTTTTCTAACCTTCACCACCATCTCTTTTGAGAACCACAGTGGCTCTTTCTTTCATTTTGATTTGTTTATTTGCTTCACACAAAGGCTTGTTGCCTCTGTGATGGCAGTTTTGTTATTTCCCCATTGTTGCTCTACCCCTCCTTCTAGCCTGTTTGCTAGTGCTTTTCTAAGGCACTCTCCCATCTTGCCAAAGTTAGCCCTCCTGAAGTCCAGAACCCTCACTTTTGTATGGCTTGACTCTGTAGCTGAGTTTATCATGAACCACACTGTTTGGTGGTCACTTGTTCCCAAATGGCTACCCACTTCTAGATCTGAGATCCTCTCACTGTCCCCATTTGAGAGTATGAGGTCTAAGATTGCTCCCTCATGAGTGGGTTCCAAAACTAGTTGTCTGAGGCATGCCACCTGAAGGGCATCAGGAATGGCCCTGCTTTTGGATGTGGCTGCAGCAAAGGTGCTCCAGTTAACATCTGGCATATTAAGGTCCCCCATTAACAGTATCTCCCCTTTCTTTGCCATCCTAAGTATGCCTTCTATCATATCTTTGTCCATTCCCCCCCCGACATGGGGGTCTGTATACAACCCCTGTGCAGATTGTGGTGCCATTTCCAGTCTCTAAGGTGACCCACAGTGCCTCCTCTCCTCCCTGTTTACTCTTTTGTTCAGTTGCTTTTATCCCTTCCCTTACATAGAGAGCTATCCCCCTTCTGCCCTCCCTGTCTCTCCTGTAGGTTGTGTACCCTGGTATGTTAACATCCCATTCATGGTTCTTTGTGTACCATGTTTCTGTAACTGCTACGATATCCAGACATCCCTCTTTTATCAAGGCCACCAGTTCAGGGAGCTTGTTGCCCAGACTATGGGTGTTGGTACTCAGTACCCTCCATTTCTTGATGGCCTGACCCCTTTCTGCCCTATCCCAGTCCTTATTGTGTTTGTCACTTTCTCCATTTACCCCAGCGCTTCTCCCTATCAACATCTCTATGTTGGTGTCTACCTCACTTATTACCCTGATTTTTTGGGGGGGAGGCTAGGATTTCCCTGCTCCTTTCCGGTGCCTCCCCCCTTGGCTAGTTTAAATACTTGCCAATGAAGTATTTAAACCTATCACCTAGGATCCTGGTTCCCCTTCTGGACAGATGCAGTCCATCACACAAGTATAGGCCTGCTTCCCTCCAGGTGGAACACATCCCCAATGAAGTCAAATGCCTGAGCTCTGCACCACTTTTTCAACCACTGATTGAATCCCATGGTGTGGAGCACCCTAGCCTCACCTGTGCCATAGATAGGCAGCACCTCCGAGAAGGTTACCGTGTGTACTATTTGTCTAAGGCCCCTCCCCATCTCCACAAATGCTTCTTGCACTGCTCTGATCCCTTTCTTAGCCAGGTCATTTGTCCCTAGGTGGACAATGACATCCAGCTCCCTCCCCTGTGCAGCTGCTCCTGCGATCCTGAGGATTCGCTCCCTGTCCCTCCAAGCCATGGTGCCAGGCAGGCACCTTACCTCCCTCTCCCCTTCCTCCCCCAGTTCTACCTTCCTAACAATGGAGTCCCCCACCTGTAGTTGTTTCCTTCCCCTGTGGGATCTCATGCCACCCTCCTGTGGTTCTCCTTTGTAGAAGTTCCCAGCATCCTCTTTGGTCTCCACTCTGGGTGCCTTCATAGAGGAACCACACTTTTCCAGAACGGCATAGAAATTGTGGAGAGGTACAACTGGAGGGATGTGCCTCTGTTCCACCACTCTCACCCTCCCTGAGCCCACTGTGGTCCAACCGCTCCTCTTTCTTGGCAACCTCTGAGGCAACGGCAGTGACCCTGGTGGCCCCTGTGTGGGACAGGAGGTCCCACAAATCCTGGTCAACTCAGCCTGGAGATGAGCAACCTTCTCCCTCAGCCCAGAGAGGTGCCTACAGATGGGACAACACTGCATCCTCCAGAACGTCTCCTGGAAGACTGCTGCTCCACAGCCACTGCACTGCACCACTCCCATCATGTCTTTCTTCTGGCCCCCTAACTATTGTTTGGAATTCTTACTCTTTCCTCTGTTTGTTTATTTTTCTGGCTGTCATTCTTTTGGGGTGGCTCCTGCCTATAGTGGACATTGTTATTTCCACAGCTCAGACTTGTGCTATCCTGGGTTGTTCTATGCTACATACTTGGTCTCATCTTAGGGATGTGGTGTATTCTTGTACTGATGTAAGTAGGGCTGTAGTGTTTTCTTTGGATCAAGAAAAGGCTTTTGATCGGATGGAGCATTCCTTTTTGTTTTCTGTTTTGGCACACTACCATATTCCTTCTGGCTTTATCTCTTGGCTTAAGCTTTTATATGACACTGCCTGGATCTCCCCTCCTGTCAACCATACTCCTGGTGCTGCATTTTTGAGTAAACAGGGAGTGCGGCAGGGTTGTCCTTTGAGTCCCCTTTTGTATTTGTTCCAGATTGACCCTTTGTTATGTAAGTTGAGCTCCTGTCTTGCTATTCCTCCCTTGTTCCTTCCAGGTGGTCACTCTGCACCTACTATTTTTGCATACACTGATGATTTGTGTGTTTTTACCACGTCCTCTCTTTCTGCTTCGGGTTTCACACATCTATTTTCTGACTTTAGTTCTCTTTCTGGTTCTCAATTGAATTTTCATAAAAGTATGGCTAAGATCTTTCCCTGCTCTGTGCCCTCCTCAACTACTACTTCTGTGGCTGGGATTCCTGTTGTTTCTGGTCCTCTTAAAATTTTGGGTCTATATTTTGGCAGTCCTGATGATTCTCTGTATAATTGGAATTTGGCTATTGATAAAGGTCTCCAGCTTGTTTCCTCTTGGAAGGGCCAGTCTATTTCCAAGAAGAAATGTGTTTTGCTTTTGAATACTTTAGTTCTTCCTTTATTTTTACATGTGGCTACTGTGTTCCCTCTTCCTTTTGTTTTGAAAGCCAAAGTTAATAGTGTTTTTTTTCACGGTTTTTGGGGTTCTTGTTTAAATCCTGTCCGGCAGGGTTTTTGATATCATGATTATTGTCAGGGAGGTGTTCAGATGTCGAATCCTGTGGCTTTTTTCATTGCCTGTTTCTTAAGTTTTTGTTTCCTTTTCTGTTGCAGCCTCCCCCCCCTTCGGTTTCTATTTTAGGTGCCTGGGTGACTCTTTGGTCCTTCTTCGGAAATCCCTCAGAATTTTAGAACTTTTGGTATTCCCTGCTTCTTGTTTCCCACTTTTCTTAAAATCCAGCAATGCACTTGACCCCTCAGGTTCTGCGATCTCAGTCTAGGAAGCAATTGTATCATACTGTTTTGCTTTCTTCTTTTTCACAGACCCCTAGGATGTTGAATGCTCTTGGTACTGAATTGGATACTGCTGTGATTTTTCACCAGCTTGCTGACCCTAGACTTCCTGCAAAGTTATGGGATGTTACTTGGTTGTCATGTCATGGTAGATTGGGGGGTGCGTGTGTGTTTTTGGGATACTTGTTCGAGTGTACTGGAAGCCATGAGTCGTTTTTTTTTGGATTGTCCATTTAGTAAGGATTTTTGAACTCTTTGGCTCCATAAATGGAAGGAAAAGAGTCTTATGTCGATTTCGTTTGACATTCTTGAGTATGGGCTGTTTCTTGCCTCCCTTTCTCATTATTATCCTAGTACATTCCACCTTGTCTTTGCCCTCTGTAGGCTTTTTCTGTGGCAGGCCCGTTGTGCTCAGTTGTTGCAACAGAAATCTTATACGAAGACTCATGTTATGGATCAGATTTTTGCAGAGCTCCACTCTATTCAAGATAGGGAGCATGCTTCTCTGCCCTGTGATACATACTGGCTTTACTGGGCTTCGTGTGAAGTGGTTTTCTCTCTGCTTGATCTTGTCTGTGTTTTGTTTTGGTTTGGGGGTGGCAGTCAGTTTTATTTTGTTTTGTTTTTGGCCTAATATTTCCATATGTGGGGATGGGGGTGTTTGTTTCTTTTGGGGGGGGGTTGCAGCTCTTTAACAACTGTTTTATTGGATATACAATGTTTATTGCTCATTTATGTTGTTCTTTTCTTTGATTCCAGGCAGAAATACTCTGTAATGTTTACTTTTTTTTACATGTATGATGTAATACATATTTTTGTTTCTTTTCTGTTTTTTATGCTTTCATGTGCCATATTACTGTTTGGTCGTATCATGCTTTTATATTTTGTCGATAAAAATTCCCCTACTCTTTTACTTGGGGGGGGTTCCTTTCTGTCTTGGGATTAGATTTGAGTCTACTTCTGTATTAGACAGCCTGTTTGGATATGTATGACTGTAATACTTATTTGCTTTTGTTATGATTTGTACTTTTCTTCTATGTAAGGCAACACTGTTTTGTATTGTTTTGATTTTGTTATTCTAATAAAAAATTCCCCTACTCTTTTGGCAGGTGGCGCTGTGGGCCGGAAGATGGGAGCCCAAGATGGAGGAGGACAGTGGAGAAGGATGGTTGAACGGTCGACCGCAGCAACGCAGCTCTAGCGAAGGGGGAAGATACGGCTGGGATGCACCTTAGAGGTAGCTAGCAGATCATACCTACACCCTCGCAATGGAAATCAGCACCAGATGGTGTGGTCTACACCGGCAGATATATGCCGACAGAAGGCCCTGTGAGCCTAGACCAGGATGGTGCAAGTAGTAACAACTAGGATGTTGCCGCTCCTCGAGAGGAGGATCATAGTGCCTCACAGCAGGATGCAGATGGATTAAGCTTGCTTTTGTAGGAGAAACTCTGCATTTTGGAAGCGGCAGCAGCAGACTTCAGAATAGCCCAACTTCTAGCCAAAGAAGAGTTACAGAAATGAAAATGCCCTGAGGTAGAATCTCCCTCAGCAACTCCAGGTAGTGGTGTAAAAATATTTATCAGTACTATGTCACCAGAAATTGAGACAGGCAGATCCGCACCCCAGATCCCTCCTCTTTCACGAGAAGATGATACACAGTCGCAATGGTCCCCAAAGCAAGCCCTAGAAAGAGAGGGCTAGTTTCAAATAGAGACGGGACAATGGATCGCTGATCCTTCAATACCTACACCAGGGGTATCTGGGGAGGGTAGGCCAGGAGCAGGAGAAATGACTTCCATGTCGGACAAAGGCCTACAGACTCCTGCTCTCATACAGAATGGAACAAGCCCTGAAAACATAGGGCACCACCTAGTGGCACAGTAGACCCTCAACAAGATGAGGTGCAGAACCCTATATTGGATCATAAACAAACTCAGGATGGTGACATTTCCTACTCACCCTGTGAAGGGTGGTCTCAAGTGGTCCTTCCTGAAGACCCTGAGTTAAGTGACCCTAAGACCCCAGTAATATATCTAGCCCAGGTTCCGAGGTCTGATATAGAGCAGGAGGTTCCTGCCCTATGGGAACCTGCTCCCACATATGCAAGCCTTTTTTAAAAACCTGTGACTCTAGCAAAAAGACGGAATGCAGTCAGGCTCCGGTTTATGGGGCCTAGTGATAATATGCCAGACAGATTCTACGTTGGCAAAGTTTTAATCAAACAAATGTTGGGCTTTTCACCAAGCAAAATGTACACATTAATTAATTCTCCTGGAGACAACAATTTCAATTTTAGTTTCTGAATCCCTGACTTACTTAACTGATTCTGGATGAAATATGTCTTATTAAAAAACAATCCAGCTTGGTCCCATTTCCAGGCTATACCTCTGACTAAACAATCCTTTAAGGATATCATGGTCCTCTTTCATAATGAGGGGGTCAACATTGAGGACATTTTATATTGGCTGGAGTGCAGATGCAATCTGCAGGGTATCCCAGAACCCATTCTGGATACAGAAGGATTGTGGAATGGGGGTTGCAGGTAAAAAATCAACTTAACACAGACTGAAGAGGGGATACAGCATCTTCCAAGCTGTTTTTATTTGGGCTGAGACAAGGGGTTCATATTTTACCTGGGTCAACCCCGCCACTGTTACAAGTGTGGTTCGGGCAGGCACCTGAGTAGAACCTGTGACACAGTGAAATGTGTCCAATGTGGAGAACTGGGGCATTTAATGTCTGATTGTCATCACCCCACAAAATGTTCCCTGTGTGAGGAACTGCATGCCTATACAGATTGCCCGTGGGCTGCTCAGAAGAAATCCAATGGGGATTTTTGTATGCAAGATTTTTTCATCAATTCAGCAGTCCAGGCAGCCCAACACCAGAGGCCGGCACTCCTCCTTTCAGGGAGCGAATAATCCCAAGGTCCACAATCACAGAGAGATCCCCCTGTAAGGGAAATACAGAAGGATATAGAGGGGGCCAAGGAGACTGCCCATGTGGTAGATGGAATGATAATATCGATGGAAGGGACATCCCCCTACCTGAATCTATGCCCCCCCATTACCACCGGATGAGGTGTTCCAAGTGGTATCAAGCAGATGCCAAAGTCTGTGATCCAGGTCATTGATCAAACCCCCGGTGGAGCAGGGGCTTCCCTTATGTAACACCTATATGGTGCTCTAGGAAGATGGAGGCACCGAATCAGACTCCACATCTGTACAATCATCCCAGCTGGAGTGACCATCTGATGTGAAACAGATGGGACAGTCTGAAGCTGTTAAAAAAAGAAAACCTGTTTGGGTTCTCAGAAGTGGACAAAAAAGAAATAAATGACTGGGTATAGGTTATGAGTCCACATATTGGATATCTGAGATATTTTCTTCGGTTTGTGTTTTTTCCCCTGCTTATGACCAGGATCTATACAATTACTGCCACTTCTCTTAATCCAAACAGCATTCAATCGGAAAGAAATAGGTCATTAATCTTTTCCTTATTTGATAAAGGGGAACAAGACATTATTTTTTTACAGGACACACTCCTACACACCAAGTTGGAGATGGATCAAGCATCCAAAGAGTGGAAATGGGGAGTAATGTACTGGTCAATAGGGGAGGCTATGTGTTGTGGGGTTGGAATAGGAGTAAACCATCCATCAGCTCATCTACTTCAGCTGTTAGAGATAATTCCAGGGACGGTCTTATTACTAGTGCGGAGTACAGAGTTGAGCATGGAGCTAAAGATTAGCTGCTACCCCTTTAACTAGGAACAGTAATGGGCGGCCAGCTATGGTCACATGTTATGCTAATTAGTGTCCAACTGGGGCTAGGGAAGAGCAAATTCCTTTGTATTCTGGGCAGTCTAGGATGTTCCCTGTGCTGATGAGATGTGCCTTCCTAAGCTCCTAAATAAACCTTATCTTGTTCATCATTTTATGTGGCTGACTCAGTTCGTTCAGTACCTAGTGACTCCTGCAGCAGAAGCACTAGATGGGAAAGCAGAATACCAGGAGGTAAGCGGTCCTAGTGGCAGACCTAATACCAAAACGCCACACATGGTGGAAAATGTGGCCCTTCCTCTTCTGCCCAGACCCCCATCTTGCTTGCTCTGTGTCGTTGGGTACCCCAAAGTCATCACCCAAGTGTGCCTGAACTGTATGCATGCTCAGAAAGAATAAACTTGGCAGCAGAGAGGAAAATTAAAACTGAACTGTTCTCTGTTAAAATAAGCCTCCTGCATTCTGCCTCAGCATATCTAAGTCTCCTTGCATATAAATGTGCTCCAAATTAGGACACTGTCTGTGCAACTAAGGTACAACGTTCTTTTATGGCTCCACCATCCCCATGGAGCTGCATGCTACAAACCTTGGCAGGCTTCTGCAAACTCCATATCTAGCAACCACACCAAAATCTAAAACTCAGCTTCCAGCCAGCAAAAGCACAGAATATACACTGCAATCCCTGCCCAACTGCCCTCTGCTGCAGGGATCAGCCACCAAACTATAAAACCAGCAAAGCAGCAACAACATTTTAAAGTATTTTTCCTATTACTGTCTCTGGATTGCAGCTCCAGCAAATGCAAATCCATACTAGCCCTGCTAACTAGCAGCCTGCAGCCCTTCTCTAACATTGTAAGCAATGAGAAAAAAAAGTGTGTTGCATATTACATGCCTGCAAACTGAATGAACTGTAAATTACAATCATGCTAGCCTGAGCACCATGGGCTGGGGACTGCCTGTTCATTAACTCTTAAACCAGAGACATATGGCTTTCTGTTATTTTAAGTCGAGGTGCCTTCCAATACACAGACATTTGTTTTGCCAGTTCTGCCTGAAGAAAGTATTCAAGGCTTCTAAACCTTGAAGAGAGCAATAAATCTCTCAACATAAATACTTTGGATAGCCTAGGTGGGAGTCACTCAGCCAAACCAAAGCCTGCCATTTATCTTTTGAACAGACTGCAGAGTGGCCATCTTGCATTCTTTCATTTGCCCTGAGATAAGTCACTGCCTACAACTACAAAACAGGAAGCAACCCTTTCCTCCTGTTGGCAGCCATATTGAGAATGTCAAATTAGCCAAGAAGCCTATGTTACAGGTCCAGTGGCCATCTTTGTGAGGGGCATCATCTTGTTCAAAATGACCTGACTCCATGGGAAGTAATGGCGGCCATGGTTTTGAGGGGCACCCATTGAAATGAATGGACACTGCAACAAATAGCTGCATCTTCCAAAAGAAAAGTTTATTTCAATAACAGACAACACCAAACTAGAGTGGCAGTTGTTTATTGAGACGTCCCTTGCTGAAAATTGCTTACATATAACTGTACTTGTCTAAAAAAAACAACAAAAAAACGTTTTATTACCTCAATGAATCATTTCTTCCAAGGCATCTCCTTCTCTCAATGACAACCACTCCTACTCATTCCTATGACCTTTGTTCAGGGCCATGCAGCCCCTCTCCAACCATGTCTTCCAAGGACACCAATGCCCCAAGCACTGTCAGCTCTGGGGCTCCACCTTCATCTACCTCAAGAGCATGGGGTCTCAAGATTGAAACTATGCTGCATGACATCCTGTCATCCATTCCAGCCCAAGGGACACCCACTATACAGGCCATCCAGGATGGCCTCACCTACCTTAAAGCTATTACCACACACTCAATGGTCCACTCCAGCTTTCAGCCAGTACCATTCTTAGCACTACCTCATGAAGATGCTGTCACCTGGCTCAAGCAATTTCAGGCTTGGATCTCCTTCAATGGTTGGATGGATCCGTTGTCGAATCTCCAACGCTATGTGCTTGCTCCTGAGAGGAAAGGCCATATCGTGGTTCAATGCCTTTCCAGACCCGACGAGAGGGAAGAATGTCACTCTGTATTCCACCTTCAGGGACTATTTCTTACAAACTCATCCACTCTGGTTGTTAGAACAGCAACCATGGGAGCGCACTATGCAATCCTCTAAATCAGTGGAAGCATTTATAGTGGACATTGAATCACGGTGCAAACATCTACAAAAATCAGAAAAAGACCAGATTACAGCATTTGTCCGGGGCCTGCCTCCACAATTTTGTAATTAAGTTATCCAACAAAAGCCAACCACCTGGCTGGACATGATCAAAGTGGCCCGTTTAGCCCAAGAGTCTATTTCCATGCTTCGGCCTACCACTGTTCAGGACCCACAGTCCTCACAGTTGGCTGCACTTGCTACTTGCATCCAACAGCAACAAAAAAATGATTGACCAGCTCATTTCAACTGTCAACAGCATACATTTCCCCATTACAACTCCTGTTAATGCCCTACAGCCACCTACACAGTTACCTGAGCCACCTCCATCTTCAAGTGAGCCAGTGTCCTGACAGTTGTGCGGGTTCAGGGGTCACACTGCTGCAGTCTGCCACAAACTGCAAAACTTTCATTGGACTCAAGACAGCCACAGGCATCCACCGCAGTGCAATCAACAATATGCTAGCAACTATTCACAAGACCAGGGAAATGAGAGCCGCCCAACAAACTAGGGGCTCTTGTTGGGCAGGAAAATGAAGCAACTGACTGCCCCACTAACTCGCATAACACAAACAAACAGCACCCTCTAGCTGCTAAGTCAGGCACAATCTCACCTAAAGGAGCCAAAGTTCCTGTCGTCAGATCACCCCTCCTTGCAAACTATGTCCCTGTCACTATTGGCAATTGGTCCACGACTTGGTCAACTCTGGAGCAGAAATCTCTGTGATCTACAGCAGTATCCTAGACAATCCAGCTATTCGCCATGTACCTACTGTTGCCCCGGCCGACCTAAAATACATCATCACTGGAAGCACTGCTACAGTACCTATCACCGGCGTGGTCCATCTCAAGCTCCACTTCGGCTCACAGCAAGCTACGGTTAAATTCTACTTAGTGCCTGAACATCAAACAGACGTGATCCTTGTCCTGGACTTTCTCAAGGTGCACAAAACCATACTGGACTTTGCCTCAAACAACCTGTCACTAGATCCCTGGAGGCAACTCACAGCTACAGACACAGTCACTGTACCTCCTAAGTCAGAGATGGTTTTGATTGCCAAGATTTGAGGTGACCCCCTTCCCCAAGGTGTTGTTGGAATTGTCACAGGATCCTCAGCTTTGCACTCCTCAGGTCTCCTTCCAAGGAACACCCTCTCTGCTGTGCACAGTGGTTCAGTATTCCAAAAGTGCTGCAACTTCATGGATGAACCAGTGGTCATCTCCAAAGGTGCCAGTATCAGGAAGTTTGTTTGTCTGTCTTCAGGGGATCAGCTTCAGCTTCTACCCAAACCTCAGCCTGGTTCCGTTAACAGTTGTCCTGTCAGTACCATCACAACCACCCCCACTTCACAAGAAATGCACGTGCCCTTCAGACAGCGTCTCTCATAGAAACATAGAAACATAGAATTTGATGGCAGATAAGGACCGCTTGGCCCACCTAGTCTGCCCATTTTCCTACCTAACAGATAAGCTGCAGATCCTAATTAACCAACAGCTTACTTCTTCCTACCCCCCACTAGGACTGCCTTATGTCTGTCCCATGCATTCTTGAATTCCCCCACTGTTCTTGACTCCACGACCTCCTCAGGGAGGCTGTTCCATGCATCCACAACCCTCTCTGTGAAAAAATACTTCCTCACATTACCTCTGAGCCGTCCCCCCTCTATCTTCAAATTGTGCCCCCTTGTTCTTGCACATCTCTTTTTCTGAAAGATGCCACCCTCTTGGACTTTGTTGATTCCCTTGAGGTACTTGAAAGTTTCTATCATGTCCCCTCTCTCCCTCCTTTCCTCAAGGGTATACATATTAAGCTCTTTTAGTCTTTCTTCGTATGTCTTCTGGTGCAGACCCTGCACCATTTTGGTTGCCCTCCTCTGGACAGCCTCCACTCTGTCTATGTCTTTGTGGAGATGGGGTCTCCAGAACTGCACACAGTACTCCAGATGGGATCTCACCAACTGTCTGTACAGAGGGATAACAACTTCCTGTTTTCTACTATTGATGACTCTCTGCCTCAAAGCTCCCAGCCTGTCCCACAGAGAAACAGCAACTTCTGGAATTCCTGGAAACCTACTCAGATGTCTTTGTCGGCCCTTATAATAAGCTTGGATGCTGCGATACCCTGCAACACACCATTGAGGTGCAGCCCAACCAAAAGCCAATTCGTCAGCGAGCCTACAAAGTGGGACACAAACAAAAACAAATCCTAGAGAACTTAATCATGGACATGCTCAAACAGGACATTATTGAGGAATCCACTAGTCCCTGGGGTGCACCTTGATTGCTGGTAGTCAAGAAGGACAAAGGGTATCGGTTTGTGGTGGACTACAGAAAACTCAATGCCCTCATGGTACAGGATGCCCATCCCTTACCCACCACAGAGGATGCCTTAGAGAGCCTTAGTGCAGCCAGCCCAACCTACTTCACCACTCTAGATCTTCAGAGTGGATTCTACCAAGTTACTATTGATCCAGCTTCATGTCCGTACACTGCCTGGTGCTGCCACTTGGGGCTTTTCCAGTTCAAATATCTGCCTATGGGACTTTGGAACAGCCCAGCCACCTTTCAATGCATCATGGAGGCTGTGTTGCATGGATTGTCTTGGAAATCTTGCCTAGTGTATCTCAACAATGTTATTGTCTTCATCAGAACTTTCCAAGAACATCTCCAGGATCTCAAAGAGGTGTTTGAACATCTTAGACAAGCCAAGCTCAAACTCCGTCCAGAGAAATGTTGCCTCACTCAACATCAAATCAATTACCTGGGACATGTGGTCAGTTCGCATGGCATCTCACCAGACCCAGATAAGCTTTCTGCAGTAAAGACTATCCACAACCCACAAACCTCAAAGACCTTAGAGCTTTCCTAGGTTTGTCTGGCTACTACAGAAAATTCATTTGCAACTATGCTAACATTGCAGCTCCCTTGTATGCTCTCACAAAAAGGGGATGCGACTACATATGGACTTCAGATTGCAAAGAAGCCTTTGAAACCTTGAAAGACAAACATATTTTGTCCCCAGTATTGGCCTATTCCTGCTTTGACCAGCCATTCAGGCTTTACACAGATGCTAGCTCCTTTGCAGTGGGCGCTGTGCTGTGTCAAATCCAAGATGGAATAGAACGAGTTGTTTCCTATGCAGGGTGCTCTCTTTCTTCAGCTGAGCAAAACTACAGCATCACAGAAAAAGAATGCCTAGCTGTGGTCTTTGCTGTAAAGAAGTTTGACTACTACCTTCGCTACTCATCCTTCACAGCCATCATGGATCACTCAGCCTTCAGATGGTTATTCGAAATGAAGGAAGCAGTAGGAAAGTTTGCCTGATGGGTTTCCATACTGCAAGTCTACAATTTTGAAATGCAATACTGACCAGGTCAAGTTCACTCCAATGCTGATGCTGTAAGCCAGAGATGGTATCCCTCCGTAGCAACCTCTCCTAATGAAGAAGCCTGCTTACAAGCTCTTCCCTTCTGCTCCACAGATGAGCTCCCTGTGGACACTCCTACAGCACCTCAAGTCACTTTGCTGCTCCCAAATGCTTCTGCAGAGAAAAGTACCAATCCTCAACTATTGCAAGCAGCTGAAGAGCTTCTTACAACCTCCAGCACTGATATCTCCCTGGCCACGATTAAACTTCAACAAAGAACTGATCCTCAGTTTACAGACATCATCACTTATCTTTGAGTCTGGAACTTTACCACAACAAAGAAACACCGCCAGGAGGTACAATTCTTTGCGTCACAGTATTTTCTCAATGACGGAGTGCTTTTTCACATTTGGACCAAGGAGAGCAAGGGTCATCCCATCGCACAGACAGAACTCGTGTACAGTTAGTTGTGCCAGCCTCTCTAGTCTCTGAAGTTCTTCAAGCCACTCATGCCTCTCCACTTTGTGGAGGTCATATGGGTATCCACAGAATTCTCAAAAAGATAAGGCTCTACTTCTTCTGGCCTCACATGAACAAGGACATTGTCCATTTTGTAAAATACTGCCAGCCCTGTTCCCAAATAAAGCCTCCCACCAAACCAACCAAGGCACACATCATTCCAATGCCTGTAGCCACATAACCTTTCCAAAGAGTCAGCACAGATATTCTTGGGCCCCTGCCTACCTGCCCTGACTCTGGCAACAAGTAAGTTCTTGTCTTTGTGGACTATCTAACTAAATACTTGGCACTAATCCCATTAAAGGACATTAAAGCTGCTACAGTGGCAAGTGCCTTCCTCAATACAATCATTTGCTGTCATGGTACCCCAGTGTACCTGCATTCAGACAGAGACACTAACTAGCTCTCATCTGTTGTGAGAGAAACCTGCAAACTTCTTGACATCAAAAAGACTCATACAACCAGTTACCATCCACAGTGCAATGGACAAAGTGAGAGAATGATGTCGATCACTCTTAACACACTATCCAAGTACCTGGATGACACTCACAGCACTTGGGATCATTTTGTTCCCTTCATACAGTTTGCATACAACTCCAGCCCTTGTGTCAACAGCACAGAGTACACTCCATTTTTCCTAGTCCATGGATGTCACCCAAGAACACCTCTGGACAAAGATCTCTCATTGCTAGAGGTCCCAAAGTCAGCTTCCTCCTTCATCATCCCAATGTTGGAACAGCTTGAACTTGCGAGACGGGTTGCTATTGACATCCTGGGACAGAGAAAAATGGCAATGCAAAAAATGTCTGCAGCCAAGTGTCATGATCCTTCATTTTCTGTGGGAGACATTGTATATTTGTATTGACCTGTCCTTGTTCCAGGCACCACCAGAAAACTGCTTCACCCCTGGACTGGGCCATTTTACATTGTGGAAAAACTTCCCCAGTTCATGTTTGCTTGAGCCGAAAGTCAGATGGGAAGCTTGTACACAATAAAATTCACATTAACAGGTTGAAGCATGGGTACTTGCATGATTCCCTCCCTGATGATCCCAGTCCCCCAAGTAATGAAGCTTCTTTGGAACCTGCAATCCTTTCCGAAACTGAACTTCCTGCTGACAACTTGACAACAGTTCCACCAGCACCTCATGATACTGACACTTATCAGCCAGATCCCGTTCTTCCTGCCCAACCAGATGAACTTTCTGGAACTTCCCAGCCTCTTGCGTCTTCTCAGGACTCTCTTATACCCCAAACAGTGTATCAGATTGAAAAGATTCTGCGCAAAAAGTACACCAATGAATCTTGGTCATACCGTGTTAAATGGTGTGGGTATAACAGTGCTCACAACTCATGGGTCCCCTTTTCTGACTTGACCACATCCTGTGAAGAACTAGTTCAAGCCACCCACTCAGCAATCCCAACTGACCGTAAAAGCCGCAGAATCCAGTAAACTTATTATTTGGACTCAGTGCAGTGATTCTGTTAATTCTTTGTCTTAATCTGGAAATTGCTTCTCAATTCCTGTATGATCTTAATTTTTTTTATCTCTTCTAAATTTTAGCATTTTCAATCAATCAACTAATTAATTGTCTTCTAGTAATGTCTCCACAATACTGTTAAATGTTATCTTGCTATTACTAAGGATTTGCTACTTTCTATTCTTGTTCATGCATAATGATGTCTTCACTTGTTCGAGTGGTACTCACATTTACAATACCCGGGGTGATATGGAGTATAGAGTTGAGCATGGGGCTAAAGATTAGCTGCCACCCCTTTAACTAGGGAACAGTAATGGGCAGCCAGCTATGGTCACATGTTATGCTAATTATTGTCCAGCTGGGACTAGGGAAGGGCAAATTCATTTGTCCTCTGGGCAGTCTAGGATGTTCCCTGTGCTGATGAGATATGCCTTCCTAAGCTCCTAAATAAACTTTATCTTGTTCATCATTTTATGCATCCGACTCAGTTCATACGGTACCTAGTGACTCCTGCAGCAGAAGCACTAGATGGGAAAGCAGAATACCAGGAGGTAAGCAGTCCTAGTGGCAGATCAAATACCAAAATGCCACACTAGATATGATTTTATGTGACCTCCAATGCTGTTTAATAAATGTGTATGCACCGCAATTAAAATCTTCCAGGGTTGACATGCTCAGGGCTATTCAGCCATATTTGTTCACTGCAAAGCATGTATTTCTGGGGGGATTTTAACTGTAGTAGATATTTAACAGATAGAGGGAGTAAAATGAGGAATGTATTTTGTGATGCCAATTGCTTAAATTATCTTCTGGTTCAAATGGGTCTTGTGGATGTATTGGCGTTGTCAGGGGGCCCTTCATGGCACACTGGCCACCAGGATAGATTTTTGATTTTTATCAGATTCCCTGGGGGTAGTGAAGTCAAAAACAGTGCCAGTAACACCCTCAGATCATGCCATTATTGAAGTGACAGTCTCTAGTCATGAAGTCATGCATCATGACCCAGGATATTGGAGGCTAAACATTGCTCTCCTTTCTCTCCTAATAGTAGAGACTGGGTTGATTTCCCTTTTGGAAGCATGGAAGTCAGTTTTTGGTTTATATGAATCCCACTGTGACTGGTGGGAAGATTCCAAAGCAGATATAAAAAAATATTTCCAGACTATAGGATGGATTAATGGGCAACATAAGAAGAATTCATATCAGATGTACAGAGCTAAATTTCAAGAATTACTTTCCCTTGCAACCTAAGGTAATCATTTTGTTCTTCCAGAATTAGAATCAGTTAGAAAACACTTAAACGCAGTACAATATGATCGTTTGAAATCTTTACATCAAGAACAGAGGCTTGGGTCACAAGGGGGTAAAGCTTTCATGAATCCATTCCACTTTTGTGCACAGCAAATACAGCAGAAATATATGAATGAAGTAGACAGGCATATTTCTCAATTATTTAACCCTTTTGAAATCCCATCAGGCACTCATAAGATATGGCTGACAGAAACTCCATTACCACAACTCTCTGTTGCTCAAACACAATTGCTGATAGCCCCACTTACTCCCCTGGGGGTTTCTGCTGGCCTTTTACAGTCTAAAGATGGAATGGCTCCAGGGAAAGATGGGCTTCCCTATGACCTATATAGGGTCATATTTTAGATATCATTACAAGAATTCACGGCAGTCCTGCAAGAAATTCTGGACTTCGGGGTCTTGCCAAATAGTATGACAGAGGGTCTAGTTTTTCTTATGTTCAAAACAGGAGACAGAGATCTCCTGGTGAACTTACAGCTTATAATGTTGTTGAATTCTAATTTCAAACGCTTAACTAAACTATTGCATAATCGCCTTCTGCTTCACTCAGATTTCCTTATTCATCTAGAGCAGACATGTTCCATACCAGATAGGAGGATATCAGACAGCCTTATTCTATTAAGGGACATATTCCAATGGGGGGGCTTCAGGCTAGCTCACAGGCTTGATTTTTAGTTTAGACCAGGCAAAAGCCTTTGACAGGGTGCATCACCACTATCTATGAGATTGCTTGAGTAGTTATGGGGTACCCAGAACCTTTGTGGGGTGGGTTAAAACCTGTTATGCCACTGTTTCTGCACCATCCTATTACAATGGCTGGTTGGGACAAAAGTGTAGATTTAGACAGGGGGTGTGACAGAGGTGTCTGTTAAGCTCTCTTTTATATTTATTTACATTAGATCCACTAATTCGTCATGTTTATGCCACCTCGACTATACGATGGGTTTCCTTCTCTAGTTCAGATCCAGAGATTAAGTGCATTGCTTATGCTGATGATCTGTGTTTTATAGTTTGTGACAGGGCCTCTGCCTAGGAATTAGAACGCGTGTTAACCGGTTTTCTGAGGCACACAGGGGCGCAAATCGAAATGTAATTGTGTTCCAATATGACGGGAGGATATGGAAGCTACACAGATAATTGGGATCCCTGTAGTCAAAGATACCTGCACAATATTAGGCCTTCAATTTGGGGCAGGAGATTTGGCCTCAATAAATTGGACTGCCAAATTACAAATTGCACAGAATAATGTAAGCACATGGAATAAATGGCACCTATCTAAACTAAAGAGGGTTTATATGGCAAAAACCTTTTTACTCCCTATTTTTTTGTATTTGAGTATGGTTTTATGTCTTCCCCCACTACTAGAAACTAAAGTGTACAGATGTTTTTTCTCCTGCATTTGGGGAAGTAGGCTCAATCCTATTAAAAGATACCTATTATTTAGAGACAGGAAACAAGGTGGGTTGAAGATGATACACCCTGTAGTTTTCTTCTTTACAATGTTGGTTTATTCTAACATATGCCCCCTATTAAGCCCTAGTGGTAAGGTCTGGACACCTTGGGTAACTGACTCCTTGGGACAGATTTTTACCCTTTGCCCAGCCCATATGAGCATTTGCAGACAACAATCTTTACATCAGCTCCCTGATCCCTTTAGGGTATGTTTTGGGAAAATCAAGCTTTGGGCACTAGCAAAGGAACACATTACAAAACACACTAAGAAGAAATTATATAGCCTTATCCTGGACAATTTTTTCCAGGACATGGCCCACTTTCACACTTTGCCTTCACAGGATGAAGTGGCCCTAGGGAATATGTTAATATCCCCCCATATCCCACCCTATATGTGGGATGTGTTATGGCTTTCCCTACATGGCAAACTCAATGTAAGGGGAAACCTGAAATATAGACAGCTATCAGAAAGATAGTGTCCATGAGATTCCTGCTGTGACACGATAGAGACAATGGCACATTTATTTTTGGAGTGTCCTTTTGTTCAAAGTTTCTGGCAGAACATAAAACAAAAGTGGCCTACTTCACCATTTTATTCTATGAACTTAGAGATTTTGTGCATTGACATATTACCTCACTCATGGACAAAACATGACAGAACCACAATGTGGTTATTTTTGGTTTGTTTTAAATTTCACATATGGTTTGTTCAGTGTCGTTTGACTATACAACAAGTAAGGTTTACCTCAGAGGAATTATTTTTTATAGTAGAAACTTTGGTCAAAAGGTTGAAACAGCAAGAGGGGTATGTGGCCTCTGCTTCTTTAATGCAATTCAGATGGTGTCGATTGACTGGATTTAATTAACCTAAGGTTTGGTATTAAGTGAGATTAGATGCCATTCTGTAATGCCCCTACTCATGTAGCAAGGAGGAAGGAGGGGTATTTATTGATGTTATACTTTGAGATATATTAGGTAGGGACCAATGTCTTGATTTATGATTTTGGCATAGTTCTAATAGATAATGCCCCTACATCCCGGGGTGGGGGTGGGTGGGTGTTCCTCCTTTAAGTTTCATGATTAAATCTTGGGTTGCATGATTTGTACAAGACAACTGTCTGAGTATGGAAGGTATATGGTTTTGAGTCCTTTGGTCATTTGATATGGTCAGGACTTTGAGCGGAATTAGCATGATTGGTTTCCATTTGTTGTGAAACACCATAATAAATCTTACCCCAATACTTTCCGTTGAGGAGGGGAAGGGGATATGGTCTCAGTATTGTACTTAGGTATGGGTATAAAGTTTGATATAATACTGTATTTGTTTTCACCTTTCTTTGTTATACTTAGGTATGATGTAATACTAAATTGTGCATAAGGTTCCTAAGTTATGGGGAAAATAACCCTACTCCCTTAGTGGGGAAGGAGAAGGGAGTATGTTTACCAGTATTTATTAACTATGGTTATAGTTAGATATGATGTAATACTTATTTACGTTACCTATTCTTCCTTTTTTAAGATTTTGTATTAAGCAGAAAAGGAAACCTAGTTAGTATGGGATTTTATTTTGCAGTTATAAATAAAAATTCCCCTACTCCTTCAGAAGTGGGGAGGGGGGTTAGTGTTCAGATTGTATGTGGGTCATAAATATTTCTTTGAAAATACACTAGAAAAGATATAACTGAACCACTTATTTGATTTCTCTTATGATTTGTATTTGGGTACTAATTTTTATTTATGTGTCTGGTAGCATGTATGATAACATACTGCTTCATGATATTGCTTTTTTTTTATATTTCCTTTTGTATGATCTGTATGATGTAATACTTTTTTTATAAAATAAAGTTTTTGAATAAAAATTCCCCCTACTCTTTTAGTGGGGGGTATGCTTACAGTAATTTTAATTATGATTTGAGTTTAAAGTATGATATAATACTCGGTTGTGTTTATGTTTTATTATGATTTAGTATGAAGTAATACTGATTTGTTTATATGTTCTTGAAGTTATGAATAAAAATTCCCCTACTCTTTTTGAGAAGTGCCATGGGATCTTTAACATCCACCTGAACAACCACCAGAACAGGCAGACAGGACCTCGGTTTAACATCTCATCCTAATGGTCTTAAAAGGACATTTCAAAAATACGTAACAGAGATGGGCTTTTGAGGTCAGGCTTATTTTATTTCTCAGTATGGTAGAAGATGGCATGAACATTGATTTGGGTTTTATGACACATTATACTACTTGAACTTACACAGACCTTACTTACAACGGATGGACTTCAGTGTGTTTTTGTTTTTTTTGTTTTAATATTGAATGGTTATAGGGTCACTTTTAACTGGTTATCTATAAGTTGGTATCTCTCCATAAACTATTTGTGTGTGTGTGTGTATGTGTGTGTGTGTGTGTGTGTGTGTGTGTGTGTGTGTGTGTGTGTGTTGGGAGGTAGTGAGTTGGTTTTGTGTGTGTGTGTGGTGGGGTTGTGTGTGGGTGGGGGAAAAAGGGGGTTGGGATTGGGGTTTTATGAGGCAAGGCTTACGTTCAGGTACATGCCACTATTATGTTACAGTGTGTTAGGACTCTTGGTTCACATACATAGTGTATTTATACTGCCTTCCAACTAGTTGTCTGTATTATTATGTTCCGGGGGGGGGGGAGGAATTCCATTAGTTTTTAATTTAGATTCCTAAGACTGTTTCTGTACTTATAGTAGATTGATTATATACTGACACATTTTAAACTCTAAACATATTAGGATGCATGATTTCATTCCCTAGGGGCTCCTTGGTAGTTTTTTTTTTACTGGGCACTAATTCTGGCATTTGATATATCTTGTAAAAATCTTGTTACAGTATTGAGAGTTTTAATGTTTATGAAATATAGTATCTGGTTGAGCGTATAGTTGATACATTTTCTCCAGATAGGTTTAGTAGTGTATGAATGTGTTAAACAGTTTGCTCACTTTAGGGAAACTTCTCTTTATATCCTCCTATTGCCATACATAGAACATTTCTGTTTTATCATTTTTAACTTGGAATACTATCACATTTGTAACATGTACTTAATTGGGCATTAAATCTAAAGGTCTTAAGAGTATGTTCACATAACACAATAACTCATTCATGATGTAAGTTAATGAAACTGCCTGGCCTCTCGAAGTATTCTTCTTATCTGCCTCTGTTCACATTTGACCTTGGAGTGTGTCATAGCAGCCAGCTGACTAAAACCAGTTTCTTGCATTTAAACCTGTTATTTTTTTTCCAAAAAGCATTTTAAACCAATGAGAATTATTTCTGTTTTTTTTTTATGTATGATCCAGGTCGTAATAGAATGTGATTTACCAAACAACTGCCATAAGCTTCTGAGGAAGTACTTGGTTGTTCCAAAAGCTTAAACACTGTTTTCTTTTTATACATCTCTGTGGTCCAATAAAAGGAATCAAATCATTTGTTTCTGCACCTTAAGAATGTAAGCTTATTTTATGTCTAGTTCTTGATGCTGGCCGGGAAGCAAGTACCATATAGAGATGTTGCAAAGTTTTAATTCGCTGGTGAAGTTAAGGTGAATTCACTAACTTTGCCTTTGAGAATCAGTTTGTGAATTTGTGCTATTTAATGGAAAAAAAATGTTGTAGGTGCCGTATTGGTCCTTTTAAAAAACAGATCCAGAAACAAATGATTTGATACCTTTTATTGGACCAACATGGATGTTACAGAAAAAAACAAAGTGCTTTAGCTTTCGAACCAACCAGGTCCTTCTTCAGAAGCTTTGTGGCAGTTTTTTCAAATATCCCATACTATTAACACCAGATTATATAGAAAAAGCAGAAATAATTCTCATTGGTTTAACATATACATTTAAAACATAATAGAAGATTACGTCAGAGAAGCTAATTAACACCAGTATGCCTTTAACTGAGGAGCCTCAGAAGGGCAAAGGTTATCAAGAATTCTCTACAGCCAGAGAGTTCTTGTCACATAAATTTTTAAATGTCTCAGTATGCCAAGAAAGCATTCTAGTGATAAAAAAAAAACAAACAAACAAAAAAAAAAAACCTTGGAGTAGCATTCTCTCTAATACATGTAAGATGAGCTCACAACTTACATTCCAATTGTCCTGGTATATTAAAGGACAGATAATGAAAGACAAAATCCTGAAATTAGGTATAACTGCAAGTTGAAAGCAAGCCTCAAATTAACCTACACATATAAACATGATGCATGAAAGTATCATTTGTAAGTGTAAGTGCAAAATAAATAAATAAATAAAAAAATACTTGTCAAGGACCCCCAAGAAAACGAGACCATGAGCCTGATAAATGCAGATTTCAACACAGAGTCTGTGTATAACAAAAATGCACAGAATCAGTCTAAGCAATCTAAATGAAAACCCAAAGGAATTACACCTTTAATGAACCCCCAAGTAAATGAGATATGCATCTTAATATGAGCAGTTAAAAATGTGACAGTGTGAAATCCACCCACTGACAACTAATAGAAGGAAATAAATGCACACTATATGTGAAAACTAAGTGTTCTAGCCACTTAACAACTGCCTCATGCCACGCTCCACCCACACATATGTGTGTACATACACCACACTCCCACACACACACACACACCTGCACCCACACAACCACAACACACAACAAATATAGCAAACACATTCCACACACACACACACACACGTACAACAAACAAAACACACATACACCATACCCACAACACACAAAAACACAACACACAAAACACACACATACATACATACATACATCAGTATACACACACACACACTCAACGCACTCACCACAGTGTTAAGGTGAAAAGTCAACAATGTAGATAACCATAAACTTACAAAATCAAAAGGCCGCTGAAGAACTAAACTGTTTATGTCCATCTTTTAAAGTAAAGGTCTGTGTAAGTTTAAGTGGAATAATGTGTCATGTACCCAACATCAATATTCAATCCATCCGCCACCATATTGAGAAGTAAAATAAGTCTAATTTCAGAAGCCCGTCTCTGTTGTGTACTATTGAAATGTCCTTTTAAGACCATCACAGACATATCTGAGGTTGAGTGGTCATCCTGGGAGAAGTGCTGGGCTACTGGTTTTCAATCATCTTGTGATTAATAGAATGTCTGTGTGAATTCATTCTAGTGCGGAGTTGTTGGCTTGTCTCCCCACATAACCTGTCTGGAGGACATTTCTTGCATTGGATAAAATAGACCACATTACTTGATGTACATGTATAATTCCCCTGTATCCTGAATAGTCTGTTTTGTGATGTAACCACACAGTCTGAAGTGGAAATGAGGTTACATGTCTTACATGTGCGTTGATGACAGGGTCGTGTACCATATGATGTCATGGTATTCTGTTCTGGTTCAAGTTGACTCCTAATAATCAGGTTGGCTAAATTAGGTGGTTGTTTAAAAGATAGTAGTGGTAGTTCTTGAAAAATACCGTTAAGGGTTTCATCCTCACTAATTATTGGATGGAGATCCTTAGTAATCTTCGTAGGAGTTCAAGGTCAGGATGGTATGTGACTACTAAGAGTATTCTGTTGGTAGTCATCCGTTCATATATTGCAGCAGCTGTTCTCTTGGGACCTGTGTTGCACGCTCCACTGCTCTGTCAATTTCCCTGGATGAGTGTCCCTGCTCAATAAAGGTGTTTTCAACATCGCCAGATGTGTGTCTCTGTCTTCCTCATTTGAACAGAGGCGGTGATACCGAAGTGTTGACTATATATAACAGATTTCTTTTGTGTGGCTCGGTGATTACTTTTCTTGTGTAAGTATCTCTGTTTGTCTGTTGGTTTCCTGTAAAGACAGGTATGTAGGGTACCATCCTTAATAGTGACAGTGGTATCCAGAAAATGTACACTTGTGGCAGAATATTCTAGGGAAAGCTTTATAGTTGGGTGGAGGTTATTAAGTTCTTGGTGAAAATCTTTAAGTGTGTCAGTGCCCTCTGTCCAAATTATAAACAAATCATCAATGTAACGGAAATAAGCAAGTGGTTTATGTGTACAGTGCCTTAGAAAATCCTCCTCCAAATTCGCCATAAAAGATTAGCATACTGAGGAGCCATCCTGGTTCCCATTACAGTTCCATAGTTTGAACATAATGTTTACCATTAAAGCTGAAGTTGTTATGTGTCAGAATGAATTCAGTGAGTTTACCCACAACTCAGGGTCAATGCTGGGGTCCAATTCTTTGTCATGCAGGTATTTGAGGCAGGCTGAAATGCCATCTGTGTGTGGAATATTAGTGTAGAGGAGGTTACATCCATCGTGGCTAAAAGGGTATCAGGTGGTAAGTCCTTAAAACCAGAAAGTTTATGTAGGAAGTGAGTAGTGTCCTTGATGTAACTATCCCTTTGTATAACCAGCGGTTTGAAAATAGCTTCTACAAACCCTGATATCCCCTCTGTCAGGGTGCCATTACCAGAGACTATGGGTCTACCAGGATTACCAGGCTTACGTATTTTAGGAAGCATGTAGAATGTCCCTGGCTTAGGTTCACTGGGGACGAGGTCCTTTAGTTTGTCTTGGACATGCTCTGGAAATGTTTTAATTAACTTCTGTAGTTCTCTTTTATATTCTGTAGTTGGGTCACTTCCAGTACTTTGTAGTAGGTAAGGTCACTTAGCTGCGGTTGGCTTCAGTAATGTAATCTTCCGATTCAATATCACCACTGCCGAGCCTTTATCAGCTTTTTATGACAATGTTATGGTTTGATTTTAGTGTTTGTATAGCCCTCCGTTCCAATGGAGAGAGGTTGTAGCGGGCCTGTTTCTGCCTATTAAGAATCTCACCAGTAACTCTCTGGCGAAAGCAATTAATGTATTTGTCCAGTTTCTTGTTACGGCCACTTGATGGGGTAAACTCATATGGTTTCTTTTTCTTATCCATGGTAGTTTTACTGTTTGTGATTTCTTTTGCACTTACACTACAAATGATAATTTCATGCATCATGTTTATATGTGTAGGTTAATTTGAGGCTTGCTTTCAACTTGCAGTTATACCTAATTTCAGGATTTTGTCTTTCATTATCTGTTCTTTAATATACCAGGACAATTGGAATGTAAGTTGTGAGCTCATCTTACATGTATTAGAGAGAATGCTACTCCAAGGTTTTTTTGTTTGTTTTTTTTATATCACTAGAATGCTTTCTTGGCATACTGAGACATTTAAAAATTTATGTGACAAGAACTCTCTGGCTGTAGAGAATTCTTGATAACCTTTGCCCTTCTGAGGCTCCTCAGTTAAAGGTATACTGGTGTTAATTAGCTTCTCTGACGTAATCTTCTATTATGTTTTAAATGTATATGTTAAACCAATGAGAATTATTTCTGCTTTTTCTATATAATCTGGTGTTAATAGTATGGGATATTTGAAAAAACTGCCACAAAGCTTCTGAAGAAGGACCTGGTTGGTTCGAAAGCTAAAGCACTTTGTTTTTTTCTGTAACATCCATGTTGGTCCAATAAAAGGTATCAAATCATTTGTTTCTGGATCTGCTATTTAATGGAAAATTCACTTTTGACAACGTTGCCTGTATCATCACCTTTGGACCAAGTTCTGTCAGAATGAGTGTACTGGTAAACAACTGTCTCAAGGTCCCATGGAAGAGCTCCAGCAGGCCACATGATACATCTGTATACAGTGAGTTTGCTTCAGTTTCAGTTTTGCAGTGTTAGTGGAGGAGATAGGAGCCTGAGAACCTTTTGTAGCAACTTCGGTGATATAAATCTTCAATTTACATTATTTTAACAGTTTTTTTCTTTTCTCATTCTGATTCAATTCTTTGATTTCTTAGGAGTACTTTAGGTTTTTATTTCAGTTATATTTTGTCCATAACCAACTGTTTTAATTTTTTTGTCATATCTTCTTTTATTGTATGGCACCCAGGATTCTATGCACTATATCACTCTCTTCTTTCTCACCACTGTTGTTGTTGTAAAGCACTGTTGTTACGTATATAGTGCATTTGAATAGCACCATATGAAAAATCATCTGGTCTCCGATTCTTTTTTTCTTTTCCATTCAACAGTTAATGCTGCTCGCACTCTCGGAATGATTCCCTCCCTCCACAGTCACTTTTTTTCACTGTTCTCAATTCACAAAATTCTATACAGAACAAGAAATTATTAAATGTTGGTAGCTACTGCTGCACTGTTCAGGTCATCCTCTTGGACAGTCTGCACTGTGAAGCACTTTAGTTGACACAAGTGCACAAGCACATTATATAAATTTCTCACTTCTTGAAACCTTCTCCCAAACAAGAAATTATTAAATGGTGGTAATGCACTACTGCTGATACTGCTACATGGTAATGTGCTGTGCGTCAGTCTCACCATCACAGTTCTTGTAATGCACTTTAGGGGAATTGTGCGAAAAGCACAACATGCATAAATTCTGTACTCATAGAATTTTTCTTGAGTACCAGAAAAAATAAGTCCAGCTGCTGCATGCTGCTACATGGTACTAGGTTGTGTGTCAGTACTCCTGCTATAGCTCTTGTAATGCATTTTAGAGGAAATGGTGCAAAAATCACAAAATACATAAATTCTGTGCTCCCAAATTTTCTCACAAAATTATAAGACCTGTGTGGAACACATATCCGTATGATGATTTTCGAGTATTGCTGTGTGTATCCTATAAGTGAAGGAAAATATATTTTTTTATCTATTTAGTCTTTTTTTTTTTTTTTTTTGACTGTGGGGTTTGTGTGTGGCAAGAGTCTCTTTCTAACCATCTTTTGTTCCTGTTTTTCTCTTGTTAGGCATTTATCACTGTGATAATTAAATCCTTTTCCTCCATTGGTCTGGCCTAGCTCTAGTTAATTAACTGATATGCTAAGATCCTCCTATTGTCCTATTTCTCTCCTTCCTACTCTAGCTAAGTTACAGGAATGCCTTGTACTATTTCAAGTCTCTTCCCTCCTTGACTCCTCCTTCTTTACCCCCTTTCAGTCCAGTTTTAGGAAATCTCACTCCACCTCCACTTCCCTCCTACAACTCACTGACTCCATCTTCACAGGTATGGATCAGGACCTGATCACATCCACCATTTGTGTTGATCTTACTAAAGCTTTTGACACAGTGGCACATTCCTTCCTTCTGGACAGGCTTAAAGCAATGGGTCTTTCTGACTCTGCAGTCACTCTTACCTTGGAGGCAGGTGTCAAGCTGAGAAAGGTAATTCCATTTTATCATTTCTCCCTATCTACACAGGTGTCCCTCAAGGATCTGCCCTGGGTCCTAGTCTTTTCTTCATATTCTTAAATGACCTCCCCTCTGTCTGTTCCTCTTCATCCATTTATATGTGTAAGCCACCCCCCGCGGGGCTGGCTTATTAATCCATGTTTTGCCCTGGTTGGATAGGGCCCTGGCTTGGGGCATCCATGTGTCCCACCCCATTTTGTGGGATGTTGCTCCCGGCTCTGGGTATAAAAGGGGGGGAGAGTCATTTTGGTGTGGAGTTGCCAGGCACCATGTAAGGCAAGTTGGGCAGAGGGGCTAATACCCCCTCAGCCAAGGAGTTTTCAGCTTGTGAGCGTTGAGGCTATGCATTATTTGTTTCTGAAGGGATGGGTGGCAGGAGTGTGGTGACCAGGGAGTCCAGGTTCTGGGAGAACGACGGAGGGAAGAAGAGAAGCTGGAGGATAGCAGAAGGTTGAGTTCTGGAGGTCTGGTGCTCCAAATGGCAAGGTAAGGCAGTGGGGCTGCTGTGGTGGTGGCAGGGCCACAGCAGGGCTTCTCTGAAGGTGGCAGCTCCAGGGGGCCATTACCTGGTGCACACTGCTTAAGGATGGAAGGAGGGTGCAGCTTCAGGAATTTGTTTTATTGAGCCTTCCATGCCTGTGTCTGGAGTAGGACCCATGTAGACCCGCTAATGAACTGCACAGTGAAGTGTAACTGGGAAAGAGGCAACTGTTGTGATCATTCCAAAATGTATGGTTAGCACCTTTGGCCTGGAGGACAGTTGGGGTGGCAAGCTGGTGGTTCAAGGTCTGTGTGCAGGTGGCCATGGAAGGTATAAAGGCTGCAGCCCCAGTATTAGTTTATCTGGGGGTTGGGGAGTAAGGCACTTTCCTGGGAACCAGTATAGTTGTGTTTTTGCCCCTATAAGGAACCTGAGCTTAGCAATGGCTCTGGGATCTGCGTGGAGTCTGCGCCTGGTCTAATTGTTTTTAGGCCTGCATTGCTCTGGTATTATCTTATGCTTTCACTGCATCTCCTTTTTGCCCTGTGTGTGCTATGGTCTCCTGGCTCCATGGAGCTGTGCCATTTTGTTATTCATCAATAATAAATCAAAGATCAGAATAAAATTTATTTTCTTGTTCCTGCTACACCGAGTCTGAAATTTATTGAATGAACTTCGTGATTTTCTTTCCTGAGATGAAGCAGGCTGGTTTAGGCCTTAAATTCTCTGCCCCCCTGGCTCAGCCAGAAACAGCAGAAACTGCAGAGGGGTGGGCTGGTGAAGGAACTGCACTCTTCTTGGTCCTCTCCTGGAAATTTCCACCCTATATCTCTCCTTCCTACCTTATCTAAACTCCAAGAACACATAGTTCTATCTCAGTTCTCCCCCTACCTCAACTCCACCTGCTTTTGCACCCCCTTCCAGTCTGGATTTCACAAACATCACTCCACCACTTTGTCTCTTCTCCAACTCACTGACTCTACCCACACTGGTGTGGAGCAAGGCCTCCTCACTACCACAATCTTTGTCAATCTAGTGAAAGCCTTCAGCACTGTTTCCCACCTTCTTCTCCTGGATACTCTTTAAATTAGCTGGTCCATCCAACTCAGCAACCAAATGGTTCCACTTCTACCTTGTAGGTAGATCTCAGTCTGTGAGAACTGGGAATTCCATCTCCCTCCCTCCACTTCCCATACAAACTGGAGTTCCCCAAGGTTCCATCCTTGGCCCCCTACTTTTCTCCCCATTCTTTAATGACCTCCTCTCAGCCTGCTCTTCTGGATCCATCCACATGTATACAGATGATATGGTCCTGTTTTTCTCTGGGTCTTCTCCTTCTGAGCTAACTTTCAGTCTTCAAACTGATTTTGACTCTGTTCAGAAATGGTTCATGGCCAATCAATTGACCCTTAATGCGAAGAAGACAGTCTCAATATGTTTTGGTACTCGGCAGAGGCTTTCTAGACTTCTTTCAAACCCCTCCTTCCTCATCCTTGATAGGGGCATAATTGACGATGTTCCCTCATTTAAGGACCTTGGTGTCTGGCTTGACCATCACCTTAGATTTTCTCAACATATAGACACTATTTACAAAAATCCCTACTCTAAGCTTGGTGTCTTTTAGAGGAACAAGAGCTGTATACCTATATGTGCCCATCGATTTCATCATCACTAAGATGATATTACCCATATTTAATCATGGCAAAATAGTCAATGGTGCTGCACCTAAATAATCCACCCTGGCCAGACTGGATCCCCTCTTTCACTCCTTTTGCCAGTTTGCCTTGAACTGTCCCCCCCCACACACACACCACTGCTCCCTGTACACTGATCTTTCCTTCCCTTCCTTGAATGACTGCCACCTCATCCACTGCACTTCCTTTATTTCTAAATTCTGGTTGGCTACTCTCCCTTCTTACCTCAGCTCCCTTCTGTCCACTGTGCCCCCCTCCACATACTCCCTCCATAGCTCACATTATCATTCCCTTTCGCTTCCTGCTTGCAAAATCCTGGTTGGTCAATCTGATTTTTCCTTCCACCTCCTGTATCTCTGGAATTCCCTTCCACTTCCAATTCACTCTGCCACCTCCGAACACTCTATTCTCTCGATTCTCTCTACTCCAAGGCCATACTGCCCCTAGTTGCCATTGCCCTTAGTCCTATGCCCTTCACATACTCCCCCTCCCGCCTCCCTCTACGCTCCTTTCACTCTTTTCACCAACCTACACCTAATCCCCCCTTCATGCCCCCCTTATCTTCTCCTCTCCTCCCTTTTCCACCCCCTTCTTTGTAATCCCTATTTTTATATGGTTCATCCACCTACTCTGCCTTATACTTCAGTCATTACAGTCTTATGAATTGCCTGTCATCCCCCACTTAAATTGCTCTAATCAAGCATTATTTATCACATGTCTAAATGTTAATGTGTAACTGCCTATGCTATGGTACCCAACTCTAAATAATGACCTGCGTCAGCGTTCTCTACCATACTTAAACTCTACCCACTGCACAGTCTGCACTTACCCCAACTCACGCTCACAGAAAAATACCTTATGTATCTTAGAGGAATGTTACCTATCGAACTCTCTGTACTGTCTCATCAATTGTATGTCGCTGGAGCATGAGCAAATGCACATAAGGAGAAGCAGTCAGATACTTATGACATCCATGACCCATAAATACGAAAGTGATACCTCATGGATTGAAAGCAGTTGCTTACTGTAAACCTCATGCATTGAAAGCTGTGGCTTACTGTAAACCTCAGCCTGTATATTGTTGTATATTGCTGTATATTGCTCCATTGTCCTTCATGTCATGTACTGTTCCACTCGGGTCACCCCTGAAAAAGGGACCTCCGGGGCCCAGTGGGCCTACCCGGTCACCAAAATTCAATAAATAAATAAATAAATAAATACTGTATCATAATGTATCTTAGTACTTTTAGCGTATCTCAGTTTTACTGGGCCAGATTTGTTTGTACTCATTCCAGTGCCCCCTTCCTCAGGACACATCTGGAAACAAACTTTGTGGCTCAGTATGTCTTTCCTGCTGAATCTCTTTTAAATAAATAAATTACAGCTGGATTGAGGTAAGGCCTTGTTTCCTTCATGTACTTGGCTTACCTCCCTGGAAGGTTTTTGGTCTGTACCCCCATTATTTACCATCAGAACCCCTAGACATAAAAGGGGGTGGCAGGGGAGTTACAGATGTGGGGGCTCATCCAGGATTTAATTTGGCATCTGGATTGAGTGTTTTGGGGAGACTTATTGTTTTGGGGTCCCCGCTGTTAGCAGGCCTGGATTTGGTGGTGCATCACAAAGAAAAAAAAACCACCATTGTGGGGTGTTGGTGCCATTTTCTGCTTCTGGAAGATGAAGGTGTCTGGCAGCAGACAAGGGGGGATCAGCTGACCTAAAGCAGCACTGCTGGTTGGTGCAAGCGCTGGCTGGGAAAGGAATGTGCAAGGGATATGCCATTTTCTTTTTGAACGCATGTCAGTGTAGATGTATTCTGTGGAATTCAAGTCAATTCAATTCAACTTTATTTTTATAGCACCTTTCAAAACCAAGGTGCTTAACATAAAAAAAGAAACAGCCAATATAAATATCATTAAAACATAAGATTTAAGTTATCCTTAGCTAGGGAAAGCCAAATCAAATAAATAACAAGGAGAAAAGATTAGCCAAAAGGTTATAGCAAAAGTCATTATGGCAGAGACAGTGCCTTCAGAAGAGCCCCAGGCCACGGTGCCTGTGTCCCTGTTGTCCTGGCTGTGGAAGTCAGTAGGAAGAGGGGTGGCGGAAGACAATTGTGTGGATTTAGAGGAGAAGGGGTCATCTGTCTACCTGCACTAGTTGTTCCAGGTGGCCCTCTTCAGGGCTGTCCATCAGCTCCCTGTTCAGTTTTTCTTGGACTTGGACTGCATTGCCTTCGGTGGGAGTTGCCTCCTTAGCCTCCCGGGGGAGCCTAGATGTTTTTGAGGAGTCCAAGCAGTCAGAGCCCCCAGAGCCCACAGAGGATGTGAAGCTGCCTGTTCTTCAGGAGAAAGCCAGCGAGGGGGCTCTGGATGTGGTTGTGGAGGCAATGGAAGAGGAAAACTGCAAGGGTGCTGTGAGGCATAGGTGTCTGCCCAGCCTCATGGTACCTGACACTGCCAGCTATTCCCATGGCAGAGGGAGAGGTAGGGGATTGGGAGTTCGAGCTGGCAACCCCCCAGGGCCCTGCAGGTCAGCCACCAGTCCCCTGCCTGGGGATGGTGGCAGGGCCAAAGCTGCTGCTGAAGTGGCTCCCCACTTATCTGCCATCATGAAGGTGAAGGTAGAAGAGCCAGAGGAAGAGGCTGTGTGGGATTTGCCTCATGGTGCATTGCCCCCTGGACAGACTTCAGGGCCTTATACATTTGCTGGCCAAGAATTATTCAGAGCCATTCCTTAGCTGTATCAAAACCCTGTACTAAAGCTACCAGACAACACCCCATGCCTTTCTTTGCTGTGTAAAGCTACCTGCATCTGGTTGGATGAACTTCTGAGCAGTGACCCCATGAATGTGCCTTACAGGACACAGGTGTGGCTGGAGCCAGAGACAGCCCACCTAGCCAGTGTGAGACAGCTGCCCCAGTGGTTGCAGGCTGAGAGGCGGGTAAGGAGAAGGATGCATGTTGATACCCCACAGATTAGTATCTCTACGTCCTGGAGAGGTTGTGTCATATCATCAAGGAGAAGCGACCTGACTGGGTGTTTTATGGCATGGTCCAAAAGCTGCAGCAGTGAGCTAAGTCATCTGGCCCACCCACCCAAGAAGTTACCTAAAAAGCCAGAACAATGTGTTATTCATCCCCCTGGTCAGGTTTGACCCTGTTTAAACATGTTGTGCTTGTCCAGGATGTGGCTGCTGGCTGCCATGTCAAGTACTATATCATCTCCATGGACTCTTTTTCTAGTGAGACCACCAAGCCAGGCCCAGCATTCTATTTTCCTTGCGGCGGTAGGCCTGCCATCTAAGGAAGGTGTTCAGCACTCGTGAAGCACCAGCATTGTTCTAATGTTCCACTGTTCCTATTTTAAAATTACAAGAAAACCGTATAATCAAAAGGACTGTGCTCAGTCGATGGTCCTGTAGGACTGTTCCCGAGTGTTAACAATCTGGAACTGTGTGAGAACTGCCCCCGCAGTGACTGCCTTGCTCTAACTTGAAAAAAAAAGGTTTATTGTTTCCTGTTTAACTTTAAAGCTAACTAAATCAAAGTACTAGCCAAAAGTCCTATCTGTCCTCCCTCTTCTTCCCTCCCCTACCCTATCTACCCATTCATGCATTCTCTGCCTGCTCTGTCATTCCAAGGTCTTCCCCTTTCCTCGCGTTATCAAAGAACTGCCTCATGCTTGACTAAGCCAACTTCTGGCTGTTTCTGCCAGCCGACAAAGCCAACCTCTGGCTGCCCTGACTAACTTGCTGTCCTGCTAGTCTCACACTTGAATGTAACAGTGACACCAATTGGCTCTTATTCATTTGTATTCTACCTAGGTTGCTTACTGTTAGTCACCCTGCTGCAACATGGATGATGTCATTAAGGTTACTTGAACTTGCTGTTTGCTCTTTGTATGTTTTGTACTGTTGAACTTGACATGGAACCTGTGTGAAAGAGTCTCTGACTCATAGGTATTGTAATCTGAGAACTCATTAAATAAAAATAAATATAAAAGTCTACCTCATGCTGTGAAAGCTTGAGTGGCAGAGAGAGTGTGTTTGAAGTGATAGAGAGAATGAATGTAGAGTAAGTGGGATTCTAACTTGTATATAAGTCTATGTTAGAAGAGCTGTTAAAGAACAGCCTGGTTGTTTGTTTTTAAAATCATTGAGGACTGATATTTTTCATTCCCCTCAAGTGTGCTTAATACCATTGCTGGACCAGGAGCAGCTCCATGATTTGGGTTGTTCATGGGTAGGTCTGCGGAAGGGGGGGGCACATTTCCTATGGCGCACCCCGGGGTGGAGCTACTAGGTGGTGAGTGCGCATACCTGCTTGGTGGGCACTTTCTCAGGCCAGTGCAGATGCCTCATTTCCAGGAAGAAATGGTCTTGGGGGGGAGAGTGTAAGCCAACCCTCGTGGGGCTGGTTTACTAATCTGTGCTCTCCCCTGGTTGGATAGGGCCCTGGCTTGGGGCATCCATGTGTCCCACCCTGTTTGGGGTGTGGTGTTGCTCCTGGCTCCAGGTATAAAAGGTGAAGGGAGCCGTTTTGGCTAGGAGTCACCGGTCACCATGTAGGGCAAGTTGGCCAGAGGGGCTAATACCCCCTTGGTCTGGGAGTTTTTGGCTTGTGAGTGTCAAGGCTACATGTTATTTGTTTCCAAAGGGATGGGTGGCAGGAGTGTGGCAACTATAGGGTCCAGGTTCTGGGAGAACACCGGAGGGAAGAAGAGAATCTGGAGGATAGTAGGAGGAAGCTCAGCTGGAGGTTGAGCTCTGGTGCTCCAAATGGCAAGGTATGGCAGTGGGGCTGCTGTGGTGGTGGCAGTGCCATGGTAGGGCGCAGCTCCAAGGGGCTGTTAACTGGCATGGCATGCTGCTTCAGAGTGGATGGAGGATGCAGCTTCAGGGATTCATTTTATCAGGCCTACCATGCCTGCATCTGGAGCAGGACCTGTATAGACCCCCTAATGACATGCACAATGAAGTGTAACTGGGAAGGAGGGAGCCGTTTCGCCCATTCCAAAATGTATAGTTAGCACCTTTGGCCTGGAGGAAAGTTGGGGTGGCAAGCTGGTGGTTCAAGGTCTGTGTGCAGGGGGACCACAGAAGGTATAAAAGCTGCATCCTTGGTGTTAGTTTATCCAGGGCAGGGGAGTAGTAAGGCACTTCCCCAGGAACCTTTATGGTTGTGTTTTTGCCCCCTTTAAGGAACCTGAGCTTAGCAACAGCTCTGGAATCTGCATGGAGTCTGCACCTGGTCTAATTGTTTTTAGACCTGCATTGAGCTGGCATTATCTTATGCTTTTTCACTGTGCCTCCTTTTTGCCCTGTGTGTGTTCTGGTCTCCTGGTTCCATGGAGCTGCGCAATTTAGTTATTTATAAATTGTAAATCAAAGATCAGAATTAAATTTCTTTTCTTTTTTCCTGCTACATGAGTCTGAAGTCTATTGAATGAACTTTATGATTTTCCTTCCTGAGATGAAGCAGGCTGGTTTAGACCTTAAATTCTTGTTCCCCCCTGCCCCGGCTCAGCCAGGAACTGCAGAAGCTGGAGAGAGGTGGGTTAGTGAAGGAGCCACACTCTTCTCAGTGCTGTTATATCTTAATTGAGGTAAGGCCTTGTTTCCTTCATGTACTTGGCTTACCCCACTGAAAGGGTTTCAGTCTGTACCCTCCCCTCCCAATATTAACCTTCAGTACCCCTAGACATAAAGGGGGGGTGGTAGGGAAGTTACAGATGTATGCTGATGATACAGTTATTTTTGCATCTGGCTCCTCTTCCAATGATCTGATATCACAGCTTCAGCTGGATTTTGACAATGTTCAGTGCTGGTTCCAGTCTAGTCAGCTGTCACTCAATGCCACAAAAACAGTCTCCTTGGGGCCTATTTGTGATGGCTATGTGGCACTACGCATGGAGGCAGATACGCACGAAACATGCGGAAGCCTCCTCCGTGCAATATTCACAAACCGAGCTTAGATCCGTATGCAGTGCCACCATGTGAACATGCATGCCATAGTGGATCCGCAGCTGTGGAGGGGCGTTCCCACGTAAGTGGTGTGCGCAGGACACCGTACGCACATGCACGACATAAGATACATCAAAAAGGCACGTCGTGTCCCCGTGTATCCAATACGCATTCTGAAAGCAGTCGTAAGTAGCCTACATGGTGCACATACAGTCAGGTGAGGCCAGTGAAGTGGGCCACAGAGTGCAAGGCATGGCCTGCTGCAGCTGCATACGCCAGCCACATGTGTCAGCCATGCAAGCACTGATGTAATACACGCCGACTGCGCCAGCGCACGTGTCGGCCACATGCCATGTGCCACCATCACACATGTGACAACACAGCTCATATGGCCAGCCCCAGCATGGCATGCATGCCAACCAGTAGGCACCACCACACTGGGATGCACAGCATGGTATACTGTGGCGCACATGCAGGCACACACAGAGCATGTCATAAGGCCCTGTCATGGATACATGGTAAACACAAAGCCCCACACACAGAGATACACGCACACATGACCACCTGTGCACACCGTGCCAGGGTGAGGAAGCAGACACTGAGCCATAGCTGGGGTGAAATGCCTTTACTGCCAAACACAGCATAGTACAAACAGGTGCAAGCAAAGCAACAGGGCAACCGTTGGGGGGTAGGATCATGAATGGTGCTCCTCCTCAATCGGAGTCCTCCTCCTCCAAGGGCAGGTCCAGGCTTGTGAATGGTAGCTCGGGGGGCCATAAACACCCTCTTCTCAAGTACTAGCCGCCTGATAGGGCCATGATATCACTGAAATGAGAAGACCAGACAGAGAGGACTGACGTCAGTGCCACAGCAACATGCAACAACCCTGCCATGGCAATGCCAGCTACCCACCCGCACCCGCACACACACACACACACACACACACACACACACCCCCTACCTTAGAGGAGGCATGGAAGGACCACAGGTCCCCCTCATCATCCCTCTAGACATAGTCCTCCTTGCTGCTCCAGAGATCCAATCTCCATGGCATGTCCTGCACCAGCTGCCACCACGGGGTGACCACACAGGCTGGTCCTACCCACCACCCAGTGCTCCAGGACCAGCATCACCTTCCAATGGTGGGTCCCCTGTGAAACACAACGGGGATGGTGATATGCAGACATGCCCATGGCACAGAGCCCAACCTGCCTGTCAAACACAGACCACACTGCCACTGGCGGAACCACCTACCTGTCGCCTCTCGGTGACTTCAGAGATTTCATCAGCCGGAATGCCGTCCTGATAGGTGGCCTCCACCACCCAGTACAGCTGCCATGGCAGGGTGAGCCTGCCATGGACATTCCCTTCCACCATGGGTGGTGCTGCTGCTGCCATCATCTCCACAGCAATTATGGCCTTCCGTGGCAGGGACGCCCACACCACATGTGAGTGCAATGCCCATAAGGGCACGTAAGACACGTCACATAACATGCATGGCACACGTGTGGACGTGCAACATCACTGAGTGAAGGCTACTAGTGGATCACACAGGTGTATTGCGATGTGCCCAGGGGCACTACTACATATGGTCCTCCTTGAGGAGGCAGAGGCAGAGCATCGTGCCAGACCACAGCGTCATCCCCAATTGTTCAGGCCATACCTCATTGCCCAGACACTGCACTCCACTGACATCCAACAGCGTCACTGGGTCAACCATGGCACACTACGGTACATCTGAGGCCTTGTGGGGGATGCGATAAGACTGGCCACTGAGCACTCCATGGCCATGTTGGTGGAGACCAAGGTGCTGTGCGCCCTGCAGTACTATGCCGCGGGCACATTCCAGCGGGTGATGGGTGACGTGACAGGGGTGAATCAGGTGTCTATGTCATGGGAGCTACACCAGGTGTCCGATGTCCTGGTGAGGCACCGGGAGAAGCACATCACATTCCCTACAGATACTGCAGGGCTCAGGGCTGCCAAGGGATCATTCCTGGACATGTATGGCATGCCGAACATGATGGGTGTGATCAACTGCACGCATGTGTCCATCCTCACCCTGTCCATCAATGAGGATGCCTACAGAAACCATAAGGGACTGTACAGCATCAACTGTCAGGTCATCTGTGACCAACGAGCATCCTGACCAACGTCTTAGCACGGTACCCGGGTTCATGCCATAATTCCTATGTGTATGACAACAGCGCCTTGAGGCACCATATTGAACGGCAGCCAGAGGGCTATGGCTGGCTGTTAGGTGAGATCCCATAACCTTGTGTATATTCGTTTGCCACACGTGAGCCCAGGCATCGCTAACCAGTCCTTTCAGCTCTACTCCCACAGGTGACAGAGGATACCCCCTGAAAACTACACTACTAACACCATACCTGGCTCCATGGCACCCGGCGGAGGTTGCATTCAATGCAGCATACATGTTAGCACATGGCACCATGAAACGCATGATAGGGCTGCTGAAGATGCATTTCCAATGCCTGGATAACACAGGGGGCACGATGATGCTTGCACTGGGTATGGCATGCAGAGTGTTCACCGCCTGTGCTATGCTGCACAACATCTGCATGCGCCGCATAGTGCCAGAGCCACAGGATGTAAACCCAGAGGAGGGCAATGAGGAGCCACCGCAGCATCCCCATAGACCAGTACCACCAGAAAAGGGTGCCAGGGTTCCACCTATGGGCAACTGTGCAGCAGGATGCATGGCAGCGAGGACCGTGTGCCTTCGCGTGGCTCATGGCACATTCGGCAGGTAGGTTGGCGCCCATGCTGGTGATGATTAGAGTGCCAGACTGAGCTGGCATGTGTGTGATGTGCATGCCATGGTGTTGCCATGGCCATGGCATGCCACAGGAGTGCACACCGCACCAGCAGTCTGCCATGCATGACATGTGCCATTACTGTGCATGGGCCATGCCAGGGGCACACTGCCACTGACAATGCACACCACCATGTGCATGCTGCATGGTGGGGGTGTAGGGGTGTGTGTGCTGGCATGGTGCACGGCATAGGACTGTGGCGTGCCCACCTGGCACCCTCCCCAGGTGGTGCCGGTCCATGGGGTGTCAGAATGGACCATGGCATGTGCAGTGGTGTGGGGGGTCTGGGTGGGGGTGTACTGTCCGTGGTAGTCACGTGCGTGTCAGCTGTACCATCGTATCACTGGGTCATAGGCCTCTGCTGCTGTTCACTGCATCTGCGCACCCATCTGCCCTCTGCCGTGTGGCATACTGTGTCCGCTGTGTGTGCGCCACCCTGTGCTGCCTGTACATAGCGTGATTGCCAGATTACGGTGCTCAGTCCCTCCTCCTGGTCTGCACCAGCTGCAGTGGGTTGAGGGTGCTTTTGTGGCACCTTCATGCCGTTCCTGTGGGTCCATGGGCATGAGGTCAGGTGCACTGGCTGGTGCCACTGGTGCAGCCCTGGTGGCCATGGTGGGCTGTCCCTATTGGATGGCAAGGTGGGCAGCAATGGCCAGGAGGGCATCGGTTGTCTGCTTCTGTGCCCTTGCACCTGCAGCCACCTCATCAACCAGGTGTTCCTGGGCACGCGCACCTGTGGCCACCACCTCGACCATACGCTCTTGCACCCTCACGCCTGCAGGGATGCCTTCTGCCAGCCTCTCCTGCACCTGCATGGACCCCGCCATGACCTCTGTGAGGTGGTGCACATCCTCCATACACTTCCTTGTCACCTGCTGGTGGTCCCACTCCAACCCATGGAGGTAGGGGTAGTAGCTAGCTAACAGTGAACCGCTGGTGCCCTGTTTGTGGCACCTTGGGGAAGAGGCCCTCGGGAGGCTCCAGTGTCCTGGTCCTGTGAGTTTGGCAGTGTGGCCAGTGCCGATGTTCCTGCAGTAGCTGCGCAACTGTCCTCTGAGGGGACAATGTTGTCATTGCTGCTGTGCTCCAGTCCTGGTGATAGCTGTTCTGAATCGGCACTGCACTCCTGCCTCTCCACATCTGCTGTCGCCTCTGTGTCTCATCTCGTCCCGTGCTGGGGCCACTCTCTCCTCATGGCTGCTGCCACTCTGGGGTCCATTCCTTGTCTCCACCATGGTGGTCCATGGGCATCGTGGATTGCTGGGTGTCCTCCTCCTCCTGCGTGGATGGTATTCCATGCTGCTGTGACTCTGTGTGTGGGAAGGGGGTGACATTGGTTAGTGTGCCTGTGTGTCCATTGTGTGCGGCTGTATGCCCTGTGTTAATGGCAGTACCCACTTTTGCCACCTGCACTTGGAGAGCCTCCACCGCCTCTTCCTCCTTCTCCTCCTCCTCCCATGCCGGATGGTCCTTCTCTGGCACTGTTGTCATTGGGCACTGTGGGGTGGAGCATAACAGGTGCTTATTGACTGTTGAAGTTTATCGGTTCTGTGGTTGTGCCCTGTGCACCCACATGTCACACTTATCTGGCATGCTGTCCAGCCCATCTGGCTCACCATCTGTGAGGACATCGCTGATAGTGTCTGCCACCTGCTGCTCTATGGGCATCAGGGGTGGGTCAGAGGGTGGCAAGCCTCCACCTTTGGCACCCTGCGACTGGTGTGCCCTGCTCAGCTGCCTCTTCACCTGGGACTGAAGCTCACACCACTTGTGCTTGATGCCACCAGTGTGCGTGCTTCCAGTCCTGTGGCATTGATTGTTGCCTACAGGTCCAGCCATATTCGGACCTTGGTTTCAGCTTGGGTGCTCAATGACCGCTGCCAAAACAGCACATTGATCATAGTGCTGCCTGATCTCTGTGATGAGGATGGCCACCTGAGCCCCCGTAAAGTTCGGGGAACACTGCCTCCTCCCGCCACCACCCCCACCCATGCCGCATCCACCAACATTGATGGTTGGGTGCATTGTGGCCATCCCCTAATGTTCCTCTCGCTGTTGCTGCTGCTGTCTTCCACAGACAGCCCTCTTCCACACTGTGCGTATCGCTGGCATGTAGCTGTTCTACATCTCCTTATATGGTGGGGTCAAGGGGCATTCCCATTGTCTTGCACTGGCCCAATCACGCCCCTGTGCAGAGCTGCGTGCCTCCTCTGTCTCTGCCCTGGCCTCCTGGGGGTGTGTGGGACTGTGTTGTGCATGCTCTGTATTTAGATTTCGCTGTGCCCGCATTTACATCCATTCCATGCATAGTACTTGCCCTTCGTAAATAGGCCCCCATGACTTTTAGGACTCAGAGGTTTTCCAGACTCACCCCTCTCCATTCTTTTCACATCCTTGGTGGTACTAATATTGAAGATGTATCCTCTTTTAAGTACCTTTGTATCTGACTTGACCATCATCTAGACTTCTTGGTTCATACTGATGCCATACACCAGAAGCTACACCCCAAGCTTGGCACACTGTACAGGAATAAAGCAAGTATCCCACTTCCTGTCCATGGTGAAACAGTTTTAAAGATGATTCTTCCTATTTTTTGATTGTGGTGAAATAGTATATAGTGGAGCTCCCAAATTCTCCCTTGCCAGACTGGACCCACTATTTCACTCTTTTTGTCGATTTGCTTTAGATTATTCCCCTCGTATCTACCACAGTTCACTCTACTCTGCCCTTTCAGTTCCCCCCCCCGATGCCAGGTGCCTTTCCCATTGTGCTTCCTTCATATCTAAATTCTGGTCTGGTTTCCTTCCTTCCTTCTTACCTTACTTCCCTCTTGTCTTCTCCATCAGCTCCCTTCAACCCTCTACGCAGTATAACTTCCCATCCCCTCACTATTCCTTCTAGAAAATCTACCATTGGTCACTCTGCTTTCCTTTTCTTTTTTTTTTTTAATTACTATGCATTAGTTCTTCAGTGGCCATCCCATCAGCTCCTCCATCCACAAACGAACCCCGGAAACAAGCGCTTACAGTCTTCCCGGATTACTGGAGCCCCCCCAATTTAATGCTTGTGGATCTCAAATATGGTTGCAGCACGGCCCTGATCCGCCATGGTGTGACTGTCATTGGGCACATTGGGGCAAGGATTTTTCTTGTGTTGTTAAGGGGCATGTCAACTGAACACCCACAGCATTACCAGGCCACACATCTGACTCGCCTTCCTGGAGACAGCACTAGCAGGTGGTCCAGAAGCGGTGCATCGCATGGTCACCCAGAAGCACCAAACCGGAGGCACTCTATCCCCTCCCATCCTCCCTGGGGAGTGGAGGAGCATGCTATGGCCGCTGAATCCACTCCTGCCCTGGCATGCCCTCGAGCATCCTGAGTCCGTTCCCGAATCCAGGAAGCCCACGTTGGAGCAGTGAATCTTTCCTCTGCACCAGTGGGCCGGCACACTCTGCTTTCTCATATGACTTTCTCAAACTTCGGACCTCCCTTCCCTTGACAATATGCTCAGCCTCTTCAGCTTTCTCCTTAAAGTCTCTCCTTCATGATTTTTTTCTCCCTCTTACAACTGTCCATGACTGTATTCCTCATCCATCCCTCCTCACTAGCACTGCCCTGGCAATCTGTTTCCTTCATTACCTGTATATACGGTATGATATTTTGATTTATTTCAATTTTTGATAATGCTGCTTGTTATAGTGTATTTGCTATATGATGTTTTGCCACATCCCTTGCCCCCGGGACACTGGAAATGAGCTGTTAGCAGCTCAGTATGTCTTTCCTGGTGAAAAATTTTGAAATAAATATGATATTAAAAGAACTGGTAGATTCTCAAGCAAATACTGGATGATGGGCATTAGCAGTGTGTTCTATCAGGAAAGGTAAGTATTTCTCTTTTTATTTGGTTTTAAATTCTTAAATGTTGTTCATATGTCACTCTCTGTTTTCTGCTTCTGTTTACTCACTTCAGGTCTTTTCAGCTGGGTGACAACGGAGAATCAGGCAGCAGCATCAGGTTGATGACTGACATTTATGGTAGCTATAGAGGATGAGCTGACCTTACTATGACCATGCACAGGGTGGAGAAGCTGGAGGAGGAGGAGGTCAGAGCATGAAGCTGCAGCATTCACCACATCAACAATCAGGTGGAGAGGATGTTGATGACTTGCTTGCCGGAGGAGGAGGTGGCATTCATGACAGAGTGGGAAGAGACCTGTGAATACAAGACAGAAATTATTTACACTCTAGTACACTCCCTGTTGTGTTGCACCCATGAAAGAAAACAAACAAAACCAAAAAAGTAAAAGAAAAAAGAACTTTTGGAAAGGATACTTGCTGTTACATTGGTGCCCCAGACAGAAGGCAGAGCCACAGAAAGGGGTGGAGGAAGAGGCAACTTAAGTCTGTGCCTTGTGGTCTATCTGGCTTTACAACAGACTTTCCAGCCATCCATGTGAGCTATGAAACCTGCAGTATTATGGAGACAAAAGGAAAGATAGAAACACATTTTAATGTATTGCAGGCAATAAGGTAGAAGCCTCTCCAGTGCAAGGACAGTCTCACAACCACCACCGGTGAGGAAAAGGAGTGAGAACAACAATGAAAGCAACTTAGCAGCACAGCAGACAATGGTAGGCCTTGCTGGACTGGACTTCACCAGCAAAGTTATCAAATTCGCAGTTTTTGAAGTTATCCCTATACTGTAAATTGGCACTTTGCAAAGTAGATTAACTTCATGAATTGCAGCCAATTCGCAAAGTGAATTTCTCAAACTTCACACACCACTATTGCCATATAAATTACCTAATTGCTGCTGGAAACATAGATGATAATGACAGGAAAAGACCGATGGTCCATCTAGTCTGCCCATATTACCCACAGGGCCTATTGTCTCTGTGTGATCTATGCTTACCTTATTCCTCCTTTTGCTCTTTTCTCTTGACCTGCTGAGTAACTACTATACTCTTAGCTCTACCCCAGGTATGTTTGAAGCCGCTTATGGTTTGGGCACTAACCACCTCTCATCCTTTTTAAATCTCTGCCCATTAACCTTCACCTGTGACCCCATGTGTTAGCTTCTTTTCCTGGTAAATAGCTCTTCAGAGTTCACCTTCTGTATTCCTTTCAGGAACGTGAAAGCCTCAGTCATATCTGCCCTCTCTTGTCTGGTTTTGAGTGAATACATGTTCAGTGCCTTTAGCCGATCCTCATAAGATCTGTCTTCCTGGCCCTGCATCATCTTGGTCACACTGTGTTGTGTACTGTGCCTAGCTTGTCCCTGTCCTGTTTCAGGTGGGAACTCCAGAACTGGGCACAGTACTCCAGGTGTAGCCTTACCAGTGATATATCCAGAGGTAACAGTACCTCCTGCTTCCTACTGTTGAAGCCTCTGCTAATGCACCCTAGCATCCTGTTAGCTTTGCTGAAGGCCTTGCCCTGTTACACTAATTGGGCTGATGACCCTAGGGCACTCCCCTGATGCCTGTCTGTGTTTGCTGGGTGGGGGTGGGGCATTAGGTTGGAAACCCTAACAACACATTTCCCTGCTTTTGTCACTTTGGTAAAAACCCTAACTGATGCATATATATATATATATATATATATATATATATATATATATATGGTAGCACAGTAGTGCTACCATAGTTAGGGTTGAGTAGCACTTTAAGGTTAAAGGTCACACTTGCACCTTAATAACTTTGCCACTATTCAACAAATTTACCTGAAATTTGGAATGCATGATCAAGAACCATCCATCTTGAGATCTGCCAACTTTCGTACCAGTTGGATATACAGCTGTAGAGTTATTAAGTGTGATCTGTCCGCACATTTATGGTTTCTGGTGAATTTTTTGCTCGCACCTACAGGTTGCACGGTTTGCGCGACTGTTCCAAAAAACTTCAGGGAATGTGCGACTGGGGTCCCCAATGTGCCTTTCTAAGACATTGTGAAAAAATATTAAATGGTTCAGACGTTATTCAAAAAACAAGTTCCCATTATAAGTCAATGGGAAAAGTTAACAAAAAGTGCGACACTTTCGCAAAGTCACTTTTTAGGGTCGCACATGGCCCTAGTAGTGTCACAAATCCACCGTTTTGTTTTCAGTTGGTGATCAGAAAAATACTTGGTATTTAAAATTGGGACCATCTAGGGATACAGTTCTTTTTGTATTTACCTAGTCTGACCCTGAGGATGATAGGCATGTCTTTATTTTGGGGTTAAACACCCTAGAAATATGTTTTTCAAATTTCTGGAAAAAGTAGTGTTGCAAAGTAGTGTTGCACTCAAGACACTTTTGCAAATGCTTGTGAAAGCTTTTGCAAATTATGACACTACTTTTTCAGACTATGGCCAAAATGACAGCAGTTCTTTGTCACCCTGCTGCAAAAGAATGGTTTGGTCTTTTGAGCTGAAATTTGGAGGGAACACAGCCAACATCTCACAGATGTGCTCCTTGGTGGTTTGGTGAAAAAATGTTGCATGGCTGCAAAGTTATGGTGCTCTGAAATTGGCATTTTTTCCCATAGACTAACATGGTGGCGTACATCGCGTCTTTCGGGGTTTGTATCTCGAAAACGATGTGAGATACAGATGTTTTGTTGTGAGTTACATAGACAAGAAAATCCTAGCCAGGAAAATCATGGTCTTTGTGAAATTTAAATTTTTTTTCTATGTCGTGCGGTTGCTGAGATATTAACAATTAAGTACTTCCAATGCTCGTTTTAAGCTTCGATGCCCATTACAATGCATACATTCTTTGTACACACTGTGTTCCTCTATGCACCTGTTCAGCAAAAACATGGTGTGCACTTCCGTTACTCTTACAGTTACAGTTACTGTTTCCACTTGCGTTTATGTCCCCGTTTGCGTTACCGCTCCAGTGTACACCACCGTATGCATTACCCTTTGCATTCTCATTTGCGCTTGCGTTTGTGTTACTGTTACCATTTGCATTTCCACTACTGTTTGTGTTTGCATTTTGGTTTGCGTCACTGAGCACATTGACATTTGTGTTTCTGACAGCCCTTTCATTTGCGTTTCCGTTTCTCTTTCGTTTTGCGTCTTTCTTGCTGTTACTGTTACCATTTGCATTTGCAACTGCGTTACTGTGCCCGTGCACATTATGGTTTGTGTTTCCATATGCGCTTGCATTTCCTTTTGCATTTCTGTTTCCTTTGCTGTTATTGTTACTGTTACCATTTGCGTTTACCATTGCGGTACTGTGCCCGTGCATGTTACAGTTTGCGTTTCTGTAAGTGCTTCTGTTCCCATTTCCATTTCTGCTTCCTTTGGCATTATTCATAATGTTAACATTACCATTTGCATGTACAATTGTGGTACCATGCCTGTGCGCATTACGCTTTGTGTTTATGTGTGCGCTTGCATTCGCATTTCCATTTCTGTTCCCTTTCGTGTTCTTTTTGCTGTGACACTTAACATTTCCATTTAAAATACTGCTGCCATCACTGTTCACATTACCAGTTGCATTTTCGTATGCGCTTGCATGTCCGTTTGCGTCACTGTTCACTTTGGCTTCACTTTGCGCTTGTGTTTCTATTAAAGTTTCCTTCACCATTTACATGTGCGTTACCATGTAAGCCACTGTTGGCGCTTATGTTTGTGTTGCTGTTCCTGTTACTATGTCATAAGACATCACATGGTGGGCGTGCCCAAAGGGCCCCACGCTTCCGCCACTGCATTACATTCATTATTTCTCGTCATCATTCTCAAAAAGAAGGGAAATTAGAGGCAAAAAATGCTGTTTAATGCATCAGTTAGGGTTGTTCCACAGTGACAAAAGTGAGGAAATTTGGTGTAAGGGTTGAAAGCCCCCCCTTGGACCCCCCAGCCCACTACCCCAAACGGCATTGGGGTGCATTTTGGGGTTGTCGGTCCTAACTACCACCTGATTCTCCTATGCCTCTGCTTCTTTACACATGTGATGGGGTGAGAGTTAGGGCCGATGACCCCAACGTGCACCCTGATGCCATTTGGTGGTGGGCTGGGGGGGTCCAAGGGGAGTTTTAAACCCTAACACCAAATTTCCTCACTTTTGTCGCTGTGGAACAATCCTAACTGTTGCATTAAACAGAGTTTTTTGCCTCTAATATATATATATATATAGATACATACATATAAATCATTGTTTTTCCCTCTCCTTTGAGCCCCTTCACAATATGCAGTTCTGTGTTTGCCTTTGCAGTCTTGAATGCCCTCTTGGACTCTAGTTTTTTTCCTGAAACTCATCCCATTCCTTATCCCCCTGTTTTTCTTTGTATCTTTTATACCTCATAAAGGCCTTCTTTTGGGTTCTCACTGCCTCCTTGACTGTCAGCACTATGTTAAAGATGCATGCTGCTTAAGACCAGCCAGCACTGGTCTTACTGACACTATAGCATATACAGAGGCCCACAGCAGGCGGGAAGACTTGACTATGTTACTATGCATGGCATTCTGCTGCAAGAGTCCTGCATTATAGACATTATAATGCTTTCTTCCAGATAAAATTTCATCCACTGTAAGTTTTGACTCAGTTTGCTTCATTTCTGCTTCATATATTATATTTTTGACTCAGCTTGAGGCATTTTTCCTCCGTCTCACTCACGAATCGTATTTTTGACTCAGTTTGCACCATTTTACTCCATCTCACTCATGCATTGTATTTTTGACTCAGTTTGCACCATTTTTGCTCCATCTCACTCGTGCATTGTATTTTTGACTCAGCTTGCACCATTTGTGCTCCATCTCACTCCAGACTAATACTGTGAATCTATTATTATTCTAAATGTGAGCCTGTTATTGCATCTCTTGTATCATGCCTGTTTGCTTATGTAGCTTTTTGTATTACTCTGTACTGTTCTCTCATGTTATGCCTGTACTGATGTGGAACCTTTGAAAAAGAGTCTTTGACTCAAAGGTATTTTCTGAATCCTGAATAAATAAAAAAAAAATGCAATACGTTTTTGACTCAGCTTGTGTCATTTTCAGCTTGCGTCACTCTCACCCCATGCATCATATATTTGATACAGCAGTCCTCTTGTGTCATTTTGGGGGACTTTGCCACTGTGACCGAAATGGGAAGGAAAGTGTTAAAGGCTTGGATTTTTGGTCTGACGTTTTTTTAGCAGTCTGAAAAAAAAGCACACAGGCTGGGATTCCACTGTCTACTAGCATCTAGATAAGGGCTGAGTAATAAATCTCAGACACAGTGACCAAGAAGGGGAGTGGACATACATACACAGACTCACAGTTTAAAGGGAATGGATCACTCAAATATAAACTTAAGGTTAAAAATGAATATAATTGGTAACTGATAGGTGTTCAATCTGATTGGGACAATTAAATACATACATGGGAAATGGTTGGTGCATTCAAAGGTGGAATAGGAATCATCTATTCTCAAGAAAGAATATAAGATGCTGAAAGACAGTTAGTGGGAGAGTTGCTCTTATAGTTGTTGGGGGAAGCTACATCCAAGAGGCTAAGCTTGGGCCTACCCATCTAGCTATGTCCGTGGGAGCTGGCAGATAGCATAGGGTCCAGTTTCTCTTGATTGATAGGGAAGGGTAAGAATAATAATAACATATCTCAGTAATAGCCTTTTTCTTTTGTCATCTGTTATTTAAAAACATGTGCTTACTTTTCCTGTAACAGTGTTATTCTCTTGTGTTAAACATATATATATCCTGGAATGCTACTTTTGACCTTCTATTAAGTAAAAAGCTGTTTGTTCACTCAACAGTTGTGGCTGTGATTTCAATTATTTTCTAAGGTAATTCATGGTTTCCACTGGCAGAGGCAAACTCTGTTTAGCATCCACCATCCGAGAGACACACTACCAAGCTTTGATCTGTGCAATTGCATGTTTGACTTCCCGGTTCTGTGAAATTGGAAGCTCAGTGCTGGGCGAACCCAGTTGGTGGCAGTGAATACCCAAGGACAAACACCTCTCTAAAGCTGTTACAGCCCAGAGACAGAGGTGGGTTGTCACAGCCACAGAGAATGCTTTTCTTGCAAAATATGGTGCACAGTATTTGGTGCTCCTGGATTTAATGGAAGGTGGTTGCTTGACGTACTTTGCGTTAGTCTAAGGGCGCTTTGAAAATTCATCCCAGTTTGTTTTAAAGAAGCCAATTTGGGAAATGCACTCTATATAAGAGAAGCCACTACATGCAGTTCATGGTTAAGATCAAACCATGGGGTTCTACCTTTGGTATCTGGTGGTTTGGCTATTTCACATGAGAGCTCTGATATGAAGACTAAGAGAGACCCTTTTCCATGGAGAAAAAGTAAGAAAACAGTCAATTTAGACAGAAATACATTTTAACTTTTCAAAGATTTACCATGGGGAGAGGAGGGGTGTGCATTGGACTCCGTTTGTTTGTTGTAACTGCCCCCTGCCTTGGATAAGAATGCCCCCAAATATTCCAAGGTGCAGGGCAAAGAGGGTGGGGGTTGCACATATCTATTTATTTTTTATTCACTTTTTATCCCTCGGTGAAATTGCTCACCTCTGCTCCTGTTGTACTTCATGCATCCTGTCTGCTTTGCTCCCACTGGCATCACAATTGCTTGTTATACCCCTGTGGCAGGACTGATGACTTGGGAACACACTGGGGAAAGGCAGGCACTGTCATGTGCTCCAGAGGGACATTGAATCCTCCATATCCACTCACTGTTTCACCCTGGAGTAAGTAAGATGGTGGATAAGATGTCTTCTAGGTTTGGTAGTGTTGTGTAGTGAAGAAGAATGTCATCATGCATGCAAGCAGTGGAAGTTTTCATCTCTATTTTTTGATCATCCTCATCTCATCTGTGTGGGAGCTTTGGAGGGTAGTGAGTGCCGCTAGCAGCATCAGGAGACAGGAGAGAGATGCATCTACAGGCTTAGCTGTGTGGCAGGAGCCGAGTGAGTGGTTGAGCGGGCAGTGAAGTGCCGCTAGCAGTGACGGGGGAGCTGGGTGTGTGCTTGGGTGGGTGGTGCAGTGTGGCTAGCAGCATCAAGGAACCAGGAGCTGCCATAGAGCAGCAGCAGCAGCAACAGCAGGGAGAAAGCCCTAAGAAGGAGGGTTTTTCCTTTTTACCTCAAAGGTTTCCCAGAGCGAGGAGAGCCAATCAGGTAGCACTAGGAAAACCAATCAGGATGCAGGCCTAAGAGCCAATTAGGCTGAGCAACACCTGGTTCAAATGAATGACTGTGCAATAAGGAGCTGGGCCAATTGCAGTTCTAAAGATAATCCATGTGGGAGCTTGGGAGGGCAGTGAGTGCTGCTAGCAGTGTTGGGGGATAGGAGAGAGCTGCATCTGCAGGCTTAACTGTGTGGCAGGAGCTGGGTGAGCAGCTGGGTGGGTGGTGAAGCACTGCTAGCAGCATTGGGGGAGCCAGGTGTGTGCTTGGACAGGTGGTGTGTTGTAGGGTTCGTGGTGCAGGGTAATGAAAGCATACACGTTACTCAGAGATTTGTTCAACACACAAATTCTGTGGGATGTTTATTTTTGTAAAAAATAATATAGAGCAACTCATGCTATACAAAAATAAACACAAATCAATAATACAGTAATCCTGTCTTAAACTTCAGACTACAAACAAAAAAATCAAATAAAGAAATAAATAAGCTCTCCTCGAGCTTCAGAATCACTTCCCTCCAGTGACACTACCACAGTGTAGAATACTTTAACCAGTACAATTTTCTATCAACTTCTGTGCTGTCAGACCAACCTCTCAGGACATTCTCCCAGGATGATCTGATAAACCTCAGCACAGTGGCAGCCTTTATAGTACAGTCCTCCTATGACACCAGTGTCAGCTGATCCGCCCCTTTTCTAATACAGGAACATATCCTGGCTAGTACAAACATATGGGGGATCAGACTGACTGTATATACAGAGGGAAAACATATAATCATAAGGAGTGATTTAATTCTCCTTTCAACATTCTGCCAATAAAATAGTAGAGGAAAACCTCGTAATTATTTGTCAATGTGAAAACTCCACTCCTTTTCAGCTGAGTAACAGCTGGGAAGTTCCTTATATAACAGCCTCATCAAGGGGCTGCTGTCTCTTAAAAGTACATTTTTGTTTCCAAGAAGGCTTAGTTCAGGTAAAAGCATTCTCTGCATAGAATACTAAAGGAAACACTCCTATATTTAGTTTCTGCACATTAGTTATGCCTTCTTTAGGGTGTTTATATACAAACTGCTTTAAAAAGACAAATCCCACATCTGTATTCAACACATCCGACGGCTGTAATCAGTCGCTCTACCTCCAACACTGCTGCTAGGAAAAGAGACCACAGTGCTCCCTTAATGCTACCCTTGCAGACTGAAAAGGACATAAAAACAATCGGCTGCTAAACATTTCTTGAAACGGAGTGCAACTGTACAAATCAGCACTAGCTCTCATTCCAGGGCACTTTCATTAGTGCAAATGCGTATCGGGGCACATTTTACATATTATAACACAACAGTGCCCACAAAGACATCGCCCTGTCTCTGAGCATTATTTTAAATTCTTTAAAGGGGCATAACATAATAAACAAGGACTCAACCAACTCTGTTTTCGATTATCTCTGCTAATTATTATTTAGTCTTTATTCTTTACGTCAGTTTGCTGTTCTAGTGCTCATTCTCATAATGGCTTATGGCAGGGGATGAAAAGGAATAAAAAAGAGTCAATAGCTAAGGGAGAAGAGGTACTATTAAGGGTGGCCTACTCATAGTAGTAGAAAATGAAAAACAGTTATTCAGAAAAGCTCAGAAATGCTACTGCAGTAGACTGGAGGGGTACAAAGAGAAATGCCATAGCCTTATTTCTAACAGGGGGTAGTCTAAACTATCACATGGTGAAGTGCCGCTAGCAGCGTCGAGGAGCTGGGAGCTGCCACAGAGCACCAGGAGCAACAGCAAGGAGAAAGCCCTAAGAAAGAGGGTTTTCATCCTGGCCACCCAACCCAGTCCCAGCAACCCACCCCGACCTGACCTCTATTAAATGGTCAGGGTAGGAGGAGTCAGTTTCAAGGAGCATCAAGGAACCAGGGGCTGGAGAGCAACAGAAGGAGCCACTTCCAGGAGAAGGCAGAATGGGACCAGGAAGGTGTTAAATGCTACATGGACATCAGGGACTCTGGCTGAATGCAGATGGTAAGTCTGTCTGACACTACTATGTTTACAGAACGGAAGGGCAGGAGTGGGGCATCTTAAAGTGTATATTGGCATATGACACTTCCTGTAGGGGCATCTTAAGTTGTATTTTTGCCACAGCACATTGTTTTTGTAGTTGTGAGTAATTTAGTAAGTAAAGTATCATAGGTGGGCAAGAAATAGGTGGCACTGTGTTCTTTCCTTTTACTTCCTGTTAATTTGATTTTGAGGGGGTGGATCAGTTAAAAACATAGGTGGTGCTGTGTTCTTTTCATTTACTGTCCTGTAAGTAATTCTTGGTGGCAGGACTAGTTAAAAACGTAAATATAGTACTGGTTATAAGTTAGTATTGGTGGTACTGTATTCCTGTGGTACTGTCCTTTCCTGTTAGTTAAGTACTGACTAAACGTGAATAGAATAGTGGACTGTAATGGATATGAGGCATCAGTTTTGAAGAACATTTTGTGGAAGTTTGGGGGTGTCAAGTCTATCACAGGCTGAGAAGGTTCGAGGAGGAGGTGCCATGGCTGATTAGGGAGTTGGAGAGGATGGGAGGGGGTCTGCTGGGGCAACAGGGTCATCCCAAGAGGGTAACATGAGGGAACCACTTGGGAGGAAAATCGGGATGAGGGGGGGTGCAGGAGCAAGCTGAATTGGAAGCCTGGCACTGTAGGGAGGGCTGCTGGCAGGAGGGAAGAGCCGACGCACAGCAAGGCAGTGTGGGCGGAAAAAAAGGTTTGTGGTCCTGGCAACATTGGGGAGGAGGAGGAGGGGGGAAAGGTTTGCCAAGAGGGGCCAGGAGAGGGAGGGTGGGAAGGCACAAGGGACTGTGGTAGGTTGGAGGAAGCCATGGGTAATGGGGAGGAGCACAGGGAAGGGTGGTTGAAGGAACAGTGAGGAAGGAGAGAAGAGCAGGGTGGGAGGGGTTGTGAAGGCAAAGGGGTGGGGTCCAGTGAGGATGGGGGTTATGGAGGTTATTGAAAGAGCAGGGAGGGGGAGGGGGAACAGGTCAGGGGTGGCGGAAGAGTTTGCCATGGGGGGAAGAGCAGAGCTACAAAGGTGGACTCCAGAGATTTCTACCTTGGTAGCAGGGTGGGGGCAGGAACAAGGAATGACAAAGGTGGGATACTGGTGCTGTGGGATTCCATTCTAAAAGGGATAAGATGGGGCAGTAAGGGGGAAAGGCACAGTCAAATATGGGTGGAGTGTATACCTGGGTAAATGTCAGGCAGAGTGGGGCAGTCAATTGTGAAGTACGCAAGGAGGGGCAGGAGGAAACCCCATCTTGTGGTGCATGTGGGTACGAATGACCTGGTGGGGGAGATGGTGGAGGTAGTAAGGGAGAGGTTCGAGGAACTGGGAAGGGTGTGTGAGGAGCTGGGGGAATTGGTGGCCTTCTCAGAGGTGCTCCCAGTGCTGTGCGTGAGTACAATGAGAAAAGGGAAGATTAGAGAGTTTAACACATGGCTGGGGAGTGGAGTCAATCCAAGGGGTATGGGTTAGTGGGGAGACAGGGAGGAACCAGAGACAACAGCGATCTATATGCAGGAGACAGGCTACACTTAAGCTCAGAGGGGAAGGGAACATTAAAACAAGGGATAGAGAGGTACATATCAGCAAAGATGAGTTTAAACTAGGTGAGGGGGTGGTGAGTGGACAGTAGGTAGGCTGGGAACCCAGTGAGGGGAGCCCAAAGAGCTTACCCCCTAAGATAAAAGGGGAGGAGTCAGGGTAGGGGCACAGGGGGAGGGAGAAACCCAGGGTAAGACAAAGAAGGACAAGGGGTGGATGGTGGTCACATTGAATACAAGGAGCCTAGGCAATAAGGCAGCTGAGTTGCAGGCTCTCTTGGCAGTGAAAGGGATGGGCATTGCGGCCATCACAGAAACGTGGGCTACCCAGTACCAGGACTAGGATATGATGATCCCTGGGTACAGAATATTCAGGCAGGATAGGGTTAAAGGGAAAGGGGGCATGGCAATCTATGTAAGAGAAGGGATAAAGTGTAAAAGGGAGGAGAGGGAGGGAGGAAGGCAGTACAGAGGCCCTGTGGATGCAGTTTCAGGACTCGAGATGGAGGGCACTGAGGATGGGGGTAGTATACAGACCCTCAGCACAAGGGAAGGACCTGGACAAAGAGCTACCAAAGCAAATCAGAAGGGTCTGTAGGAAAGGGAACACAGGGGTGGAGAGGGACTTCAACCTACCTGGGGTGGACTGGAGCACTCCAGCCACCACAAGCGCAAGGAAGCAGGTCATACTAGAGGCATTTCAGGACAGCTTCCTGGTGCAAGTGGTACATGACCCGACTAGTTTGGAGAGGATTCTGGACCTGGTACTCTCAAATAGGGAGGCTATAAGGGATCTGGGGGTGGAGGACCCTCTGTCTGGGAGTGACCACCACTTGGTGTGGTTCATGCTCAATATGAGTAGGGAGACAGGGGGTACAGGGGCTACAGGGGCCAGAGTGATTGATTTTACAGGGGCAGACTTTAACTGGATGGGGAAATTTTGGGCAAGTGTCTGGCAGGCATGCATCAAGACATGGATACTAGTCAAAAGTGGGACATTAGTATTCACTGTGCGGGGATATAAGTGCTGATATGAGTCACTGAATGCTTGATGCCACTGAATGCTTGGTGCAATATATTTGGTTTTGGCCTTGCTCATTTCCACCCTTGAAACAGCCATTGGAAGATTTCAAGGCCCAAAAAGAAGATTTGTAGCCACCTCCTCCAACTCACAGAGAGTGTACCTGGTGATGCTCAGGAGAGGAAAAAAAACCCTTTATTGGAGGAAACCTCTGAGGGACCATGGCCACCAGGCTGCCCTTCCTCTGGTCATACAAAGAGGAGATAGAATGGAAATCTGAATGTAACTCATACTCAAGATTAGGGATGTAGGTTTCAAAACAAGATGAAGATGGCAGCTCAGATTCAATGCAAAGAAGTGCAAGGTAATGCATCTGGGAAACAAAAACCCAGGGGAACAGTACACAATGGGGGTGAGTTAATAACAACAACAAAAATTGAAAGAGACCTAGGAGTAATTATATCAGATGACCTAAAGGTGGGCAAGCAATGTGAGAAGGCAGTAAGGAGGGCTGGAGGATACTGGGATGCATAGGGAGAGGCATCAACAGTAGAAAACAGGAAGTTGTTATCCCTCTCTACAGACAGCTAAGTGAGACCCCATCTGGAGTACTGCGTGCAATTCTGGAGACCCCATCTCCGCAAAGACATAGACAGAGTGGAGGCTGTTCAGAGAAGGGCAGCCAAAATGGTGCAAGGTCTGCACCAGAAGACATATGAGGAGAGACTAAAGCCGCTTAATATGTATACCCTTGTGGAAAGGAGGGAGGGGGGGACATGATAGAAACTTTCAAGTATCTCAAGGGAATTAACAAGGTACAAGAGGGTATTATCTTTCAGAAGAAGAGATGTGCAAGAACAAGGGGGCACAATTTGAAGATAGAGGGGGGACGGCTCAGAGGTAATGTTAGAAAGTATTTTTTCACAGAGAGAGTTGTGGATGCACAGAATAGCCTTCCTGAGGAGGCTGTGGAGTCAGGAACAGTGGGAGAATTCAAGAATGCATGAGACAGGCATAAGGCAATTCTAGTGGGAGGGTAGGAGGAAGTAAGCTGTTGATTAACTAGAATCTGCAGCTTATCCATCAGGTAGGGAAATGGGCAGACTGGGTGGGCCAAGTGGTCCTTATCTGCCATCAAACTCTATGTTTCTATCTTCCCAGGCATTTGATGATGTGGACTGGTATGTTCTTCCTGGATGAGGACGTTTGTGTCTCCTATGTGGAAGGAGTGTCTTGAAAAAGATGATGGGTCATGTCCAAGGTGATGAAGCAGACGTCTGACTGAGTTCATGAATTCTTTTGTGTTTAGTGGGATGCGATTTGTAGTAGGTAGCAATGGAGCTGAAGGTGAAGACTTTCCAAGGAGCCGGAGTAAATTATCAAAAATAGAGGTAGGGCACCAAGCATTGGAAGTAGAAAAGTAAGAGATGTCGACTCCTTTCTTGAATCTGTCCATTTTGGAGGAAGGTAAGTGAAGAATGTAATGGTTGTTGCATTTGTGTAAGTGTTGTACCATGAGGAATGTAGAAGCAGATGAAGATGGAACTGTGAATTCTCTTGGGTGGAGGAATCCATAAAAAGCCAAACATATGGCAGCAGATAAGATGGTAGTAGAGGAGACATCTAGTGAGTTTGTTTGAAGTAGGTTGAGTAGCTGTCTGAAAATATGGTTGCCAATGGGCTGGCGAGTAGGAGGCTTTCTGATTGTCAATTTGAGGATGCTTGTCAGGAGCAGTTTGACAGCTCAGTTAGAGACAATGGAATCTGAAGCTGGATTTGACTGCAGAAGGAAAAACTGGATGCCAGATAAGTAATGTCAGATGGTGCCATGCGTCAATTTCCAGGATGTATGACATCTGTGATAAAGGCCAGAATGGTAGAAATGGTTACGGGTATAGATGGTGTAGCTGTCATGGCACAAAACGTAGTGTAGTGTTTCCAGGCTATGGAATATGTGGACTGAGTGCTAGTTGATAAAGCAGACCACATGATAATCTTAGCCATGTTTAGGTAATCAGTTACTGCATTATGAGATCCTTGAACTGGGGAGCTGGAGTAGCAGATGAATCTGCAGAAGGTCGAAGGTGCCTGAAGTCCTGAAAATGAAAACGAGAAAGATGATCAGTGGCGGTATTGAGGAGCCCTAGAATATGGAGGCAACAAATTGAAAAATCATGAATCAAGGAAAACCACGTAAATCTCTGCAGGAACTGCATTATGGAACGGGAGGATGATCTGCCTTTGTAAATTATATCTACAGTCACTTACTTGTCTGAGAATACCAAGATGGTCCATAAGGACCACAGATGCCCCCATGTAGATGCCGCAGCCCTTATTATAGATTTCAAACAGTGGTAAAGCGGTGGCACAGTCAGGAAGTTAAAGGAACTTGGGAGGCCAAGGGGCTGAGATCCAGGATGTCTTGTATAGTGCTGTGAATCCGAAAGCTGGTAAGGCATCAGTATAAATCCAAGGGAATAAGGTAGAAGAGACATCTTTGTAAAACACAGAACAGCCATTCCAGTGTTCCACGAAAAGGAACCACATAGACAAGTCAGATTTGGCCGAGGCAGACAGAGTGATATGATGATGCAATGCAGGAATGAAAGTAACTAGTTCGAGCAAGTACAAAATAAATGAGCGGCCCTGGGGAATTATGCACATGGCAAAATTGAGATAGCCTAATAGGGAAAGCAGTTCATGCTTTGCGCAAGAGGACCTAGCAGAGAATGATAATACCAAGGCCTGGACTTGGACCAACTTGTCACGGAGTAGTCTGGCTTCCATGCAAGCCGTATCCATTACGATGCCGAGAAACTCCAAATTGGTAGACCAAGAAAAAGTTCTCATAGAGAAGAGAGGGCTGCTACAGGAGGAGCCGAGGGTGGTTCGATAAGGAGAAAATCATCGAGCAGGTTGATGACAGTAGTGACGTGACAATAATTGAGCAATAACCAGCACAGAGTGTCAGAAAAGAGATCAAAAAGTTTAGGACTGCTGTTGCACCCAAAAGTCACATGCACTGCAAAGTAATAGGAGTCCTTCCACTTAATGCCATACGGATGCCACAGAGAGGAGTGGATAGGAAGGAGTTTGAAGGCATCTGATATATCAGCTTTCACCAGCCAAGAGCCAGTACTAAGCCATTTGATAGCAGTGATTGCATCGTCAATGCGGGCTTAACTTAAGGGAAAATCATTGGGGGGTATGAGCGAATTAATGCTGGGAATGAGAGAAGTGTGGGGAGCAAACAGGTTGAATATGAGCCTCTTCTTCCCTGAAAACTTTCATGTGGCTATGCCGATGGGACTGACACGAAAGACAAGAATAGGTGGTTACTTGAATGTTCCTATGAGGAATCCTTTGTTAAATTCCTTCTGAAGCAGCTGCTGGACACATCAAGTTCACTTAAGGCCATGAGTAAATTCTTGCATTCATATGATTTCTTCGGTAGAACAAAAATGCCAGTATGAAAGCCTTCTGAAAACACGAAAACAAGAAAGTTAACCAAGAACTGAGATCGATGAGTGGACAGCAAGTGCGTTAAAGCTCCAACGTTGATGGGAGTAGAAGGGTGTTGTAATTGTCAGGACTTGAGCCACTGCTTGGGGCTGATGGATGTAGAATGGGCCTCCCCACAATGGCTACACACATGCAAGTTATGGCAACTATATTGATTGCATCCAGAAGCACTGAAATTGTTACACACTGGCCGACCCTCGATGTAAGTGAAAGGGTAGCCTAACCTGTTGTGAGAGAAATGTAGTAACATAGTTGGATTGTGGATGGTGCGAGTTATGGAAGGAATAGCTGAAGATGAGGGACAATTAGATGAAGTATCAGGCACCGTTAAGGGGCATAAAGTAGCTGAGTGTGAGAAAGAGCCACAGAGTTGGCAAAGTTAACACTTGCTGACCTGCGAAGTGGTGGCAGAACAATTCATTGTCGAGTGTTCCCCAATTGAGCCAAATGTTAAAATGAGCAAGGGCGGAAGCAGCCTTGGCCGAGAAGGCTTTATGATAATTGAAGAAATGCACACCACCGTAGACAACCAAGCACAAGTGGGCATCCAACTCATCCCAGCGTGAAGGGAAGGTGGAACAGAGAATATCCCTATAGAGGCTGAAGGCTAAGACGAATGCAAGAATGGTTAGTTTCTTGGTCAATCTAGGGTCCTGGCTTTCAGTACAACAGAGACATCACTGCTTGATATAATTCACTTCTCTATGGAGTCATGAGAAGAAATGAGTAATGCTATAAGATTAACATCTTTCCCATCGATGATGTCCTTGCAGAGATGACAGGGAACTAAATGGTCAGGTGAACTGGCATGGCAATGATGAGCTCTGGGATTGGGTACCTGAACTTGAGGAAGGTACTGGCGGAGCTGATACATGTGTATCAGCAATTCTGAAAGTCAGATCAATATGGCCTCTCCTACAGTGGAGCCCGCCAGGATGCAATGGACTGCAGTGGAACATTTCTGTATGACAAAAGGGATTAACTGCCATTGAAATTCCCTTGTTTTCTGCAATAACTCTGCTGCAGAATGCTTTAATATTGTATTGCAGCATTCTGCAGCAGAATGCTGCAATATTGCATTGTATCCTGGCAGATTCCACTGTATTTTGAACCTGTATTGGCAGCCTGGTGGCACTGAGGGTTGAGCCACTGGATGCCACACCTCATGCTACACCGGCAACCTGGGTTCGGGAATGAGCCAGGGTCATCGGAGGTCAGCTGTGTCGGAGGGTGAGAGCTGGATTGAGCAGCTGGGATGGAGCTCTTCTTTTCCGGGGATGGTCCTTGTTGCTTTCACCGCATGGCCACCACTGGGTGGAGGTCTGGTGACAGTGCAGGACAGGATGTCGAATGCATTGGGAGTGTGTCGAAATTCTGTAGTGTGCACATGCTTCCAAAAGCGCATGCATGGCAGTGACTGGGGACAGGAGAAAACAGATGGAAAATGGTGCCAACCAGCAGGATGATGCCAGCTGGGCACCTCTGTGCCATCTATATGAGTCCTGATGGACATTGAGGTGACAGAACTGGGGGGAGAGGTAGAAGGGGGCCAGTCGGCATGGGGCACATAAACAGATAATAGGAAAAAAAAAAAGAAACTGTATTGGCACAATCAATTTAAAGCCCAGAAGCCATTTGGTTGAAATACAATGACCAAAGACTGGACTTGCATTCTAGAAGAACCAGTGAGCTAGATCCTATATCTAAGTGCTGTTTTTTTTAACTCTCTACTCTTCTTGCCCATAGACTGATTGGCCTGGATTTTCAAACGTCTTGACACAATACTTGTGGCAGTATTTCTGCTGCAGCTTCATTACTACAAATGTGTCAAAATGTTTGCATCTAATTGTCAAACATTCCTACACATTTACAATGCTCTACTTACATTGCAGTATGGCACAAGAATGATGTATGCAGCAGAATGTTGATGTATTGTCATCCATACACAGGTCAGGAAGCACAGAAAACCCAGGAGCAGTTTCAAAAGTCGCAAATAGTGTTTTATTATTAAAAACAGCAAAACAAAAAATAGAAATTGTTCAGTATAACTATTTACTATGGCAGTTACTGTACAAACATAGAAAACAGTCCTCCATCTGTTTCTTCTCAGTTTCAAATCTCAGTCTCTCAGTCTCTATCTCTCCTTCTTGCAAAACATTGCAGCTCTTTTTATAACAAGTCTTTGCAGGGAACTCATTAAGAGAATATTCTGCTTCTCGCAGTGTTCTTATCAGTTTATAGAATGTTCTCGTAAGTTTCATTCCTTGCAGGTGCAGCATAAAGAACATAGTGACCCAGAACTGACCTATTGGTTACAGCTCTGCAAAAGGCTTAAAAAACTTCATTTCAGGTTAACCCCTTTAGTTCCAAATAGCATTTTGCAATAATTTCGACAGTTTAACTGTATACAGTTTTAAACAAAGGGATCCCAATATCAGTGACATTTCCACATAAAGATACACATATATTTTAATGTTATATCTTCCAAAAAGCTGATGCACTCACACACCCATAAGAGACAATGGTCCTTTATCAAGCTTTTGATAAAGGACCATTGTCCGAAACGCATCAAGTGTATTTGGGTGCAATAAATAAGTTTTTAAAAAGAAGCTCCGTGTCCGGTCTCTTATGGGTGTGTGAGTGCATCAGCTTTTTGGAAGATATCGCAAAAGTATTGGCTGATAGTGCCGCAGGTTCCGAGTGCATGGTTTGTATGTTTAGGATTTGGACATATATTTTAATACCTGCAGGTATGCAAGGGGGAAGAAAAGACAGAACAGCAAGTGAAGGCAAAGAGATAGCGAGAGGCAGAGAACTGCAAAACCGTCGGAGTGACCAGTTTCTAGGTCTCACAAGAAGATTTGGTTAGCAACCACATACAAGAGACAAAAAAGGAGAGGACAGAACAGACCCTTGTGCTTAAATTCTTTCTGCATAACAAATGTCAGGTACACACAATAAAAACATACAAATATACAGTACTATACATAGGTAACAATAATGTACAAGTAGCACTGGATGTTTAGCATTACATGATATTTTGTCAATTGTACAGCATACAAGGATACATTGTCAGATTACAGCAGATGTTCAGTGATAATTACATGCCCCAGGGGGAATGAGCATGGACAACAGCTAGGTTTTAAATGTTTCAGGCGAGATTCCCTCACATCTGAGTGAAAATCTGCATAGTCTGGGAAACTTCAATTTATTGCAGGTATTGTTGTTCAAAAGTAATTTCTTTCTCCTTTTAAAGTTCCCTTATTTACACCTGCAGTGTTTTCCCTCTCTGCGTGCCTGATGAAAGGCCAGCTATTCAGCTCAAAAGTCAAAACCCTGTATTAGTCTGGTAGTGATATGTTTTATTTATTTAGTTGCTTATAAACCAGCTAAGCACACTAGACCATTTAATGCCTATTTTCAGGTATGACCTGTGTGACTACTTAGGAGTTACAAATCTACTGATGATGAACCTGGCAATCTCAGGAGTCAGACTACATTATCGTCATTTACCTGCAATGTATGTTTATTTTATTCTGCTATACAGTTTTGGTACCCTCAACAACAAAAACTACCAAATCAGTTGCTCAGCAGGGTATCGCTGTATTCATTTAATAAAACTGTTTTCGATCCAGTAGGTTTGAGTGTGTGCCTGAGCAAGTCATGTGAGAGACACATATTACAAATAGAATAATGGATAGATAAGTGTGTATTACAATTACAAGGCAGTAATGCCACCTAAAGTCCCCAAAACCTTGAGATGGTATTACTGTCTTGTAAAACACTTATCTTTCTGTTATTTTTTTGTAACATATGGATTAATTAATAATTCTACAGTTGGAGATGACCTTTGAACTGTAGTATTAGCAGCAAAAACAATAGTATTATCGCTTTTCAGGATAGTATTATTGAGAGTAGTGATGTATTACTGGGACATTTTTGTATAACTTAGTATAGCATTATTGAGGCTTATCCATATATTACAAAGGAATTACCCTTAGTCATTAGAACCATAGATACCTTAGTCATTAACTACAGCTAAATAACTATATAATGCTTTTTTTTTCTGGCAACAAATACTGCAGTTTTCACTAGCAGGGCACTGCCTAAGCTGTTCTCCAGCCAGAGCTGTGTGTTTGCTGTGCTTGTAAATGTGTGATTATTTTTGGGTCCTAGTCCTTTAATTAGTTTGCACTTTGGAGTTCTTTAGGACTGCTTTTCATTGTTCTAAAATGCTGGAATGCATTATTTCTGGTTGCTAGGGTGCCAATGCACACTAGCTTTGTGAATGTTGTTTGTACCAACTAGGGGACAGCTTGTAATTGTAAGTACTGTACATGCGTAACCACCTTTGCAACGACAGTAGTACTTTACAGTACTTGTATAGGGTATAGAGTACAGCTATAATTTCTGCATGGTTACTCATGAACTTTCTGTTATATCTGCAAGGCCTAGGAAAGTTCTGAGATCCTTGAGGTTGGTGGTTTCCAGATAGGCTTTGACTGCTAAGAGCTTGTCTGGGCATGGAGAGATGCCCTGAGAATTAACATGCCCCAGGTACTGAATTTGACAAAGCAACACTTCTCTGGGTGGAACTTGAAACTGACTTGTCGAAGATAGTCAAACAATTCTTGGAAGAGATTTTTCACTACCAGATAGCCCAGTGGGAGTGCTATTGCTCACTATGCTAGCAACCTGGGTTCTGGAATGGACGCGGGTTGCTTGGGGGCCAGCCAGGGTAGGGAAGATTGAGCATCCAAGGGCCAACTCTCATCCCTTGAGGAGTGGGGACACAAAGTTCTGCTGCTTGTCTGCTGCAGGATGAAGACTGGGAGACAGCATGGTGGGACTGCAGCCAGGGGAAGGGACAGCTGCCAGGCACCACTGGATGTTGATTCGTGCAAATGTGCCTCTCCTTCCATTCCTGCAAATCACTGCATGCCAGCACCCTTGAGGAGAATCCCGGGAGCAGGAGTTAAAAAACACTGTTCACCAGTGTACTGGCATCTTTGCAGACCAATGCATGATCACCATGACAGGTGATGCACCAGTATTGTGGTCTTGGGCAAGCAGTGGATGACCAATAAGTCCATAAGAAGGTCCATGATGGGGCTGGGGTTTGTCATCTGGTGAGCTGGGTAATGATAAAAAGTTCATTAAAAAATAAAAATATTTTCTGATTTCCAGAACAATTTTGCCAGTTGGCTTCAGCAAAACTCAGTTCTACAAAATATCACCAAACTGGAATTTCAGGACTTTCCAATTGTTTCTTACTGAATGTATTTTCCTCTAAACAAAATATTCTTCCCTTAGACATTATCTGTTTCAGTTTCACAGTCCTGCTTTTAAATCATAATCTGGGTTGACCCGGTGGTGCTGAGGGTTGAGGCACTGGATGCCACACCTCGTGCCATGCCAGCGACCTGGGTTTGGGAGCGAGCACGGGTTGCCGGAGGTCGGCATGGGAGGGAGAGGATCGAATGTCCGAAGGATTGCTTTCCTCTTCCGGGGAGGGGAAGGGTTGTCATCCTGCTCCTTGGCTGCCCCCTAGTGGAGGCCAGAGGGCAGCACCAGACCAGGGGAGACACAGAAGCATGGTTATGTGACGTGCTCATTTCTCCTCACATGCACGTTCACACTGCGAGGGGGAAGGAGTGTACCGGGAGAAAAATAGAAAAAAGCAATGTTAAAAAAAAAAAAATCATAATCTGTATCTGGGCTCAGCATGTCCCCCTCTGGAAAACCAGGGTCAGAGGTTCACACATCCCCTGGGTCTCAGCTGGACTTCTGGCTGGCCTCTATGCACATAAGCTAGTTTGGAAGTCCTACAAGTCCTCTGGCACTCTGACAAATCTTAACAAGTACCATACCATGAGGAATACTTGTACTAGGGCCACCAGGCTAGCCAAGGCTGAGTTATTTTCCTCCTCATTTCAGAACAATCTAAATCATCCCTCTCAGTTCTGGAAAGTCAGCCATGCCCTCTTTTCCCCCTCTCCCAGTCCCCCTCTTTGGTCCTCAAGGTGGGAGACTTCACCATTTCCACCCCCCCTTCTGTTGCCTCCTGCTTTCAACTCCTACTTCACCACTGTGCTTCCTCACTCCTGTCTGCCTTACCCGCCACCTCCCCACTTCTTACATCCCCCATGACTCCCCTGTTAACTTCCTTCTCTTTCCTGCCAGTTAGCCCATTTTCTTCTCTAAATGCCCTCCTGGCTCTTAACCCTTAGAAAGGCGGAAGCCCTAATGGGCTTGATCCCAAGCTCCTGCACCTCTCTGCACCTTCCATTGCCATTCTCATCTCCTCCCTTCTCAACCTGTCATTCTCTCTTGCCTCAGTCCCGGACTCCTGGAAACATGCTACAGTCACCCCTCTCCCTAAAGGTGGTGACTCCTCCTCTCTCAGAAACTTCCACCCAATATCTCTCTTTCCAACCTTATCCAAGCCACAAGAACATATAGTTCTGTCTCAACTCTTCCCTTCCTCGACTCCTCTTTCTTCAACCCCCTTCCAGTCTGGGTTTCACAAACACCACTCCACCACCTCCTCTCTCTTCAGGCTCACTGATTCAATCCTTACTGGCATGGACCAAAGCCACTTCATTACCTCGATCTTTGTTGATCTAGCGAAAGCTTTCAGCACTGTCTCCCACCCTCTTCTCCTTGACAGACTCAAGTCAGCAGGTCTCACAGTCTCAGCAACCAACTGGTTCAGCGCCTACCTGGATGGAAGAACTCAGTCTTTGAGAACTGGTGATTCCCTGTTCCCCCTTCCCATCCACACCGGCATCCCCCTTAGGCTCTGTCCTTGGCCGGTTGCTCTTCTCCATATTCCTCAATGACCTCCCCTCAGCCTCCTCTTCTGCTACCATCCACATGTATGCAGATGAAATTATCCTGTCTGCAACTGGGTCTTCTCTGTCAGAGTTAACATCCAGGCTTTAACTTGATTTTGACACTGTCCAGAAATGGTTCAGGTCAAATCAATTATTCCTAAATTCTAAGAAAACGGTCTCCATGTGCTTTGGTACTAGACAGAGGCTTTTTAAGCTCCACTCCCACCCCACGTTCCACACCCTAGATGGAGTACAATTGTCAATGTACCCACATTTAAATACCTTGGTGTCTGGCTTGACCAGCAGCTTGGCTTCTCTCAGCATGTAGATGGCATTCACAAAAAACTTCACCCCATGCTTGGTGCCCTTTATAGGAACAAAAGCTGTATCCCTATACCTGCCCGCCACGATATAGTCTGTAAGATGATCCTTCCCATCTTTGATTATGGCGACATTATCTACAGGGCTGCATCTAAGACCACCTTGGCCACACTGGACCCCCTATTCCACTCCTTCTGCCATTTTGCCTTGGCCTGCCCTCCCCATTCTCACAACTGTTCTCTATACCGTGCTCCCTCCCTCCTCCCATTGGAAGATTGACACCTAACCAATTGTGCCTCCTTCATTTCTAAATTCTGTCTGGCTTCACTTCCCCTTATCTCAGCTCACTTCTTTCCTCCATGCCTCCCTCCTCTTACTCTGTCCGTAAATCAGCCTATTGTTCCCTACTGCTACCCTCTCATAAATCCCTTGATGGACAGAATGCCTCCTCTTTCCGCTTTCCTAATACCTGGAACTCTCTTCCACTAACTATTCACTCTGCCTCCTCTAAATGCTGTCTTTCCTTATTACTCCAAGCCCACACCACTCCCTCCTGCAAATGCCCATAGCCCTATGTCCTGCCTCCCCACCTTTCTTTTCTCTTTTCCCTACCCTTTACCTGTCCCAATCTCCTACACGTAGAAACATAGAAACATAGAATTTGATGGCAGATAAGGACCGCTTCTCCCACCCAGTCTGCCTATTTCCCTACCTAATGGATAAGCTGCAAATCCTAGTTAACCAGCAGCCTAATTCTTTCTACCCCCATCCCTAGAATTGCCTTATGACTGTCCATGCATGCTTGAATTCAACCACTGTTTTTGACTCACAACCTCATCCAGTGGTTCACGCATCCACCACAAGCCTTTCTGTGAAAAAATACTTCCTTACATTACCTCTAGACCGCCCCATCTTCAAATTGTGCCCCCTTGTTCTTGCACGCCTCTTTTTTTGAAAGATGCTACCCTCTTGGACTTTGTTGATTCCCTTGAGGTACTTGAAAGTTTCTATCATGTCCCCCCTCTCTCTCCTTTCCTCAAGGCTATACATATTAAGCTCCTTTAGTCTCTCTTCATATGTCTTCTGGTGCAGACCCTGCACCATTTTAGTTGCCCTCCTCTGGACAGCTTCCATCTTATCTATGTCCTTGCGGAGACTGGGTCTCCAGAACTGCACACAGTACTCCAGATGGGGTTTCACCGGCTGTCTGTACAGAGGAATAACAACTTCCTGTTTTCTACTGGTGATGCCTCTCCCTATGCATCCCAGTATCTCCCAGCCCTCCCTCCTTACTACCCTCTCACATTGCTTGCCCACCTTTAAGTCATCTGATATGACTATCCCCAGGTCCCTTTCCATTTTTGTTGTTGTTAGTATCTCGCACCCCATTGTGTACTCTTCCCCTGGGTTTTTGTTTCCCAGGTGCATTACCTTGCACTTCTTAGCATTGAATCTAAGCTGCCATACATTTGACCATTCCTCTAACCTTGCCAAGTCCCTTCTCATCCTTTCCACCCCATCTTGTATATCAACTCTGTTGCAGATCTTTGTGTCATCTGCAAAGAGACATACTTTTCCTTCCAGTCCCTCTGCAATGTCGCTTATAAAGACATTGAAGAGGACCGGTCCTAATACTGAACCCTGCGGTACCCCTCTAGTAACCCCCCTTTTTTCAGAGTGGACTCCATTTACTATTACCCTATGTGTCCTATTCTCCAGCCAATTCTTTACCCAGGCTATCATCTTGGGACCCACTCCCAGGCTGGCTAACTTGTATATTAATCTTTTGTGTGGGACTGAGTCAAATGCCTTGCTAAAGTCTAGGTAGGCCATGTCCACAGCCCCTCCCTGATCTACTACTTTGGTCACCCAGTCAAAGAAATCTATTAGATTCGTCTGGCATGACCTTCCTGTTGTGAATCCATGCTGCCTTGGGACCTGTGCCCCTCTGGCCTCTAGGTACTCGACAGTTCTTTCCTTCAGAAGTGAGTCCATCATTTTCCCTATCGCTGAGGTTAAACTAACAGGTCTGTAGTTTCCTGCCTCTGCCCTGCTCCCACCTTTGTGAAGGGGAATCACATCTGCCCTCCTCCAGTCCTCAGGTACCACCCCATCTCTGCATCTCCCATTTCCCACTGTTCATGCACACTATTCCAACTATTCCGGCATCCACTTCCTCTTCCCCCACTACCTTCTCCACTCTCCTCCCCCTCCCCTTATCCTATTCCCCATCACTTTGTCTCCCCTCCCCAACTCTATACTTGCTATTCCCAACCTAATCCATCTCTGCACTTCTCTTCTATTCCTACACCTGACTTCCTTGCCTCTCCTTTCTTCCCTCCCCCTCTCCCATCTCTCTACCCTCCCTCCTCTCTTTCTTCTGTCATGTACCATTCCTGTTGCTCCTCCCTGTGGCCCCTTCCTGATTTAATGACCACTTCCTACCCTGTCCTGTTTCCTAATGTATAGCCTGTGAATACCTAATATCTCACACTAACATACTAACATACTATGAAGCCAGCAGAATAGGCCCTATGGTCTAGCGAGTCTGCTCAATGGTCAGTGACTACTCGGGGCACCATTTGTAGCCCCCCTCCCTCCCTACAAGGTCCCCATTTCCCAGCATGGCTTCTGGATGCACCCTCCCCCTACACCTATCCCAGCCTCTCTTGAACTCCTCCACAGTAGTAGCAGCCACGAGCTCCATGGGCAGTGCATTCCAGGGCTTCACCACTCTCTCAGTGAAGTAGGGCTTCCTTGTTAGCCCCCTCAGCCTCCCCCCATCCAGCTTCATTGAGTGTTCCCTAGTGGCCACCGGCTCCCTCAGCTGAAAGACCCCTGCAAGGCTTACCCTATTCATTCCCTTGAGATACTTGAAGACCTCTATCATATCCCTCCTGTTTCTTCTTTCCTCCAACAAGTACAGGTTGAGCTCCCCCAGTCGCTCCTCATAGGGCATTTTCCCTAGCCCCAGTACCATTCTGGTCACTCTCCTCTATACCCTCTCCAGTAACGCAATGTCCTTCTTTGAGTAAGGACTCAAAAACTGCATGCAGTATCCAAGGTATGATGTAATCAGGCAATTGTACAGTGGAAGGAGCACCTCATTACTCCTTGAGGTTATCCCCCTGGCTATGCACCCCAGCATTTTATTTGCTTGGGCCGCTGCCCTTCTACACTGCTCTGAGTTATTCATTTTGGCATCCACCACCACCCCGAGGTCTTTCTCTCCCTAGAAACCTGCAGCGTCTACCCCCCCAAGGTGTATACATGCATAGGGTTTTTGGCCCCCAGGTTCAGAACCCTGCATTTTGCAGCTTTAAACTTTAGTTTTCAGGTTCGTGACCATCTCCCGAAAGTCTCCAGGTCTTCCTGGAGATCCATCTTTCCATCCTCCCCATCCACCACCACCCACAGCTTCGAGTCATCCACAAAGAGGCTCAGCCCACTCCTGATACCACTTCTGATGTCAGCAATATAGGTGTTAAACAGGAGTGGGCTCAGCACTGACCCCTATGGGACCCCGCTTGTGACTAACCTGAAGGATGAAACCCCCCCACCCTCACCCTCTGTACATGCCCCACCAGCCAGACTCCTATCCACCTGTCCATCTTCCCCCCCACTCCCATATTCTCCAGCTCCCCCAATAGCCCATGATGTGGCATGGAGTCAAATGCCCTGCTGAAGTCCAGAAAGAGGACATCCACTGATCTGCTCTGATCCAGCGCCCTCTTCACCCCTTCATAGAACTCTACCAGATTGGTCTGACATGATCTGCCCTTAACAAAGCTGTGCTGGTGATTGTCTAGGTGACTCCATGCCCTCAGAGCCCCCTCCATCCTCTCCTTCAGGATGACCTGTATCACTTTGACCACTACTGATGTCAGGCTAACTGGCTTATAGTTACCCAGCTCCTCTCGCGAGCCACCCTTGTGCATAGGCACAATATGGGCTGTCTTCCAGTCCTGAGGTACCCACCCTGACTGCAGAGAGGAGTTAAAAAGGTCTGTTAGGGGTGTGGCCAGGGTATCTGCCAGTTTCTTGAGCACCTTGGGATGGATCCCATGTGGCCCCAGTGCCTTGTCCCCTCTTAGGGCCTTGAGGGCTTCCCACACCCTCCCTCTGGGTATTACATCATCCATTTCCTCCCCTTCATCTGCTGGTCCCCCTGCCCCCTCTCCTAGCTGTGCCACCCTCCCATCCTCTTTGGTAATGACCGAGGCGAAAAAGTCATTAAGTACCTCTGCCTTCTCCCCCATTTCCTCCACCCACCCCCTCCCTATCCTGAGCCGATTGATCTGCCCCTTTCCTTTTCTTCTTTCCCTGCTATACCTGAAGAACACTTTTTCCCCCTTTCTAATCCCCTGTGCTAATCTCAGCTCCGCCCCCACCTTAGTCAATCTCACCACCCTAGTGACCCTCCTGGCTGCCTTATCATATTTCTCCTTGGATATAGCCCCCCAAGAATGTTTATACCTGCTATAAGCAGCCTTTTTTTCCTCTCACTGCATCCCAGACCTCCTTCATCCACCAACTTGGCCTCCTAGCTTTGCCCCCCTTTACATCTTTCCCTCATGCAGGCCTTGGTAGCCTCTTGGAGTCCTTTTTTATAATTTTCCATCAGGCCTCCGTGCCCATACATGGCCTGATCTCATCTAGGTAGCCTCTAAGGATCTGCTCCATCCCACCAAAGTCTGCCCCTCTAAAATCAACCACTGTCATTCTTGTATGGTCTACCCTGCCCCCTAGTTCTAGGGGGAACCAAACTGTGGCATGGTTGCTTCCCACCAGTGGGTCCCCAACAACTAGAACCCTGATGAACTCCCCATCTGACAGGACCACATCCAGGACGCTCCCCTCCCTCATCAGCTCAGTCACCAGCTGGGCAAGGAATGCATCCTGGAAGATGTCCAACAGGTGCTGCTCCCTGCTCGTTGAGGGCGCCATGGTTCCCCAGTCTGCTTCTGGCCTATTCAGGTCTCCCAGCACCACAGTGATGTCCTTCCCCCACCACAGTGGGCCTTAAGGTTAGCCACCAGGCCTTCCTCCTATTCCTCCTCCTGGCCAGGAGGTCTATATACTACCCTCATCTTCACCCGTTTACCCCCTGGAGCCTACAGGGTGACCCAAAGAGCCTTAACCTGATCCCCTGCTTCCTCCACCTTTGCTTATCCCTATGCTATCCCTAATGATAAAAGCTACCCTCCTCCCCTTCCCTGCACCCCATCCCTTCTGCATGTGGTGTACCCAAGTAGGTTTAGGTCCCAATCATGTCTGGACGTGTCCCAAGTCTCTGTGACTGCCACCACATCCACCCCTCCTCCACCAACAGCGCCTGAAGCTCCAGCATCTTGTTTCCCATGTTCCTGGCATTTATCAGGACCACCCTCAAACTTGGCTCCTTGTCTCCCTCTCCCCTGCCCTGAGGCCACGTTGCCTTCTGCCTACAAAGACCACGACATACACTATTGGGTGCTCCTGCCCTGTGCCCCCTCTCTCCCACCTGTGAGAGAAGGTCAGGGCCTCCCTTGCCTGGCCCACCAGGGAGCCTTTTCCCTACCCCCCTCACAAGTTTAAACTCCACCTGGAATGGATGAACTCAGCCAGACTAAGCTGCAGGACCTCTTTTCCCTCTAAGCTAAGGTGGAACCTGTCCTTTATAAACAGATCCTTGTCCTCCCAGGTTGCTCTCCAGTCCCCCACCCAAAAATACCCCCCTGGCCTCGCACCATTTACAGAACCATGCATTTACATCACTTATTTTTTGCTTATTTTCCACACTGGCCCTAGGCACCAGTAGAATCTCCGAGAAGGAGACCAAGCACCGCACGTCCTGACAGACTCTGGCCAGCTCCTTAATCCTAGCTTGTATCTCCAGCTCACTGTTCCCCTGTATATCTTTAGTCCCCAGGTGCACTAATATGTCAGGGGTCCCACCACACTCCTGCGCTAGAGAATAGATGGGATGTTTTGCCTGATGCATCGTCAAGCCAGGTACACTCCTGGTCTTAACACCACAGGAAGTCCCCCCTCCCCTTCCCCACACCACCTGATACCCTAATCATGAAGTCCCCCAAAAGCAGCACTCTTACTGCCTCCTTATCCCTTGACTTGCTTTCTATCCCAGTTCCCCTTCTCCCCACATTACCATGCTTGTTCCCTCCTCTCCCCCCATGCCAAAAAACAGCCCGTGCTGCCCACTCCAACTCATCTCTCTTAGATCTGTCCTCCTTGGTCTAATTTCTTCCAGCTTCAGCCCTGTGGACCATTACAGTTTGTCTCCCGGGAGCAAGGACCCCCCCCCGCCCCCAGGTCTTCCTCCTCACTGACCTGTCCACCTCAGCCTCTTTCCTTTCTCCGGCTATGTCCGGGGCCAACCCAGTATCTCCCCCAGGAGCAAGTGCCCTCCCCTGCTCCCTGCTCTTTTCCCACTCAGTCCTGCCCACCACCACCTCTTCCCCTTCTCCTACTGCTCCCAGACCCAGTTCCATATTTCCCCTAGGAACATGGGCGCCTCCCCACCCTCCCAAGTAATGCACTGCCCCACTTTCCTCCCTCCCTCCCTCCTCCGTACCTGCCCTTTCCCTCCCTGCATAACCTCATCCCCCTTATTATATCTGCTTCCTTTTTGGCCCCCCCACCCTCCTAGGCCTCTCAGCTCTGAGTTTCCTGTCCCTGTCCACACCCTTCCCCCTGTGCTCCTGACTCCCATTTCCCTTCTGGTGCTCGTGCCACCTCTGCATCCTCCCCTCCCCAAGGCTCTACACCTGGGAGTAACTCCTCCTTCTCCCTTCCCTGCTGAGTCCATCACACTCCCCTGCTTACCTGCCTCCAGAGGAGCTTCCTCCTCCCCATAATCCCCTTCCTTGTTTGTCAGAGTCAGGGGTGTGAATCTGTTTTTATGCTCTATGCCAATTGCCCAGTCTCCTTCTGCTGACTCACCCTGCCTATCCATTCTCTTTTGCCCATACCCCTGCACCCTTCTTCTGTCCTCTTGCCAGAACCCCTGTTTCTTATTCCTCCTAACCTCATGCCAGTCCGCTTTGCTCTTGCTTTGGTCAGGGTTCCCCAATTCCCCTAGTTCTCCCCTCTTTCCTCTAGGGTCCTCTCCCACACATCCCATTCTGGTGGCACAGTCCCCTACACTCATGCCATCCTTCTCCTGCCTGTTTCCTCCCAAATGGAGTGCCTTACTTTAGTCCACAACCTATTCACCATTTTTCACTCTACTGCCCATACCCCAAACCACCCCCCACACACATCTCCCATCCCCCCAACTCCCACCTTAGTCTCCAGACCTCCTTCCTGAGATGTGCCAAATGCTGGCACACCATACATCCCCCATCCTCCATGCCTGGGCTAGCGCTATGGCCGACCTACACCCTATGCACCGTACTACCCTTCCAAAGATACCAACCTTTTTGCTCTGTGGCCTCCCCATCCCTATCCCCTTTGGCTTTTCCATCCCCAATAGACCCAACAGTGCCTGAGCACGTTTGCCCCCCCCCCACATATGCCATTGGGCCAACTACCAAATAAAGACTGCCCTTACATAAGTGGCCTGTAACTATCCATGCACAGCAATACCCAGCAAACACACAGCAAAACACAGATACAGGCCCCCTGGAAAAGTCAACCCCCAACACAGCTTCACCAAAGCTTGCTGCCCCACCTCCGGGGTTCTCACCCCCCCCCAGTCCGACTCCTATTTAGACTTGTGGAAATGTAGTGCTCAACCTCCTTCTTGCCTGGCTGGATGCCCTGGCCCACTCTGTGTGACCGGGAAGGTTTCTCCAATCCACCGCTCCTCTCACAGAAAAGGGGGGGGGGGCTCCTGCCCAGCACCCTGCATTATGCCTCCTTTTACAGTCCTGGAATTTCAGTTAAAAGACCATACCAGAGTTCCTATACACCCCCTTGTTAAAAGTCCTGTACACTCCTGATGTACTCAATTGAATTGTTACTAATTATGCCTATATGGTACTGTGAATTACTGTACATTGCTGTGCCTTATTGTATTATTATATTACTGTGTTTTTTGCTTGTTATTGTGTACTTATCCCACCCTCCTCCCCCAGGGCACATCTGGAAACAAGCTTTATGGCTCAGTATGTCTTTCCTGGTAAATCTCTTTTAAATAATTAAATAAATAAATGTTTTATTACAACCTGTTGCCAAGGAACTTATTTCGACATCGCAAGCAGAGGATTATGTCTTTAAAGCAGGAAAAGCAGTAGAGACAGATGAAGTCTAAGGGACAAGTAGCCTGATTTCACAAACATGTCTTCAGTGATAAAGAATGTGATGTCCAGAAATTCAGATTTTTAATCTTATGAGATTTAAGTCCTGCTGATGCCAACTAGTAGTTTAAGGAAGAAACCTTAAAAATCACTTAAAAGTGTCAGAGGTGTTCCTGGAAAAGTTCAGCTAAAGACAATAACGCTACCTATGTAGACTAGAGATAATTCCCAAAACAGCTCACACAGTACAGCATCTATGATACACTGAAAGGTGACTGAACTGTCACTCAGGCCCATAGGCAGGGCTTCTGGAATTTTGTGATTCCACAGCCATGGAATTTTCAGCAGAACATGCGTCCTGCCACAGAATATGCTGTACAGTATGTAGTGTTGCAGAATTCGTTGCTCGTGGTGATTTTTCCATTAAAATATGCAATTCTTTCACAGTGCCTGGCTCCCTTCTCCTCCGTGTTTGTCCTAAAGCCCTTCATCAGTGCTCAGCATGTGATGTCATTGTTGACATCACATCACGTTTTAGCCAACTGCAGCATGGCATTTGGCCACAGAAATGAATAATTCATGCCACAGGAATGAACAGATGCCACTGTAGGGGCCCAGGAGCCCTGCTTTAACAATCAGAACTGAAGTGCCATGGAGAATATGGGGCCCTGCCAAGCTGTAAATGGCTAAGAAGTTGGATCAATGGAGATCTAACAAAACCCACTTTCAGAATTGAGCTCAGCTTTCAGCCACAGTCGTGTCCACCAGGAAACATGTGCCCCACTTGCCTAGTACATAGTGCATGAAAGTGTTTTGCTGAGAAGGTGACATTTGCACCAGGGGTGAGACACCCCAGGGAAGATTAAAAAAAAAATACAAATAGCGGCCCACTGTCACAGCAGCAAGGTGCCCACCTGCGACGCTGATGGCCCGTGTTCAGAAATGGACCCAGGAGTCAGAGCGCCGGCTGAAGGGAGGAGGATTGAGCATCCCAGGGACTGCTCTGCTCCTCCGGGGGAGGGATGGGTTCGCTGTTAGCATTTGCCTGACCTTAGCTAAGGTTGGGGTCAGAGCACTGGAACTCATGCAGTGAGAGTGGCGGGCAGATGTCAACATACCATATTCTGGCATCATTACACATCTGCCACTCGGTTGGGGTGGGTAGAAAAATGGAAAATAGCCTGGTGCAGCATAGATGGCACCGACCTCTCCAGGGCTCCTCACTAGGCTTTAGAACTCTTGTCCTCACACTGAATCAATTCTTTGGTGGGTGGTGCCTGCCATTGGACCCCCACCATGGGTGGGCTAAGCCATGGGGGAAGCCTGGACTGAGTGCCCACACCAGATCCTTTTCAGTGGTGCATGGCACCCCCGGTGCCCTTGCCATGGGAGTAAGCCATGGGGAAGTTTGGGGGCCAAGGTAGGTCTCTGGATATCTGGTGATGGGGGCTGGGGGTGGTTGGCAGAAGACAAGCTGCACCGTGGTGGGAGGATAAAAAACATACAAACAAAGGCATCCAGCTGTTACTGTGTGCAGACATAATTTGCACACTGTAACAGTGCACAATACCAACACAGACATATTCTGCATTTAAATTATGTTTATTGGAAAATGTAATAGAGTTCTGAGCTGGGGCTCATTTCAAATGGTGTCCTTTAACAAAGCTCATAGTCAAAATATGTTGCATGGTTTGCATGCAGTAACAATACACAATACTGCCACAGGTATGTATGCATATGGCGAACTACTAAACACATATATACCTGTGGTAACACTTGAAACAATGGCATCCCCCAGTCCCTGACCAGTACCTCTGGGCTGCTTCTGGGCCATTACCAAAGGTGATTTGCGTATTTATTTATTTAAATTTTGGTACCGGCTGAGCCCGCTGAGACCATGCACTCCCTTTTTCAGGGGCAACCTGGGCAGACAATACATTACAATACAATACAATACATAGAGCAGGAATACAAATAATGAGCAGCAAATGTTATGAACGGCAGTTATACAATCAGTGGACAGTTGACGAGGGCAGCTAAACAGCAATAAGTGTACTATAAAGTCAGGGGGTAGGAAAGGTAACACAAGTTTCAACAGTGAGTAAATAAAATAAATACATTACAAAATTATATACAGTGAGATATACATATTTTCCGTGAAATATACATATTTACAAAAGTTCAATGTAGTAGATTCAATTGAGATTTCATCAACAGAATATAGAAAAATAATAGGATTAGGGTATACATAATAGAGCAGAGAGTAAGTATACTTTGACAAATGCACCTGAGATTACTAATTTGAGAGTAAACAGGGTACAGAGAAAGCAGGAGTTAGCGAAAACAGATGCAGGTAGGAGGTTTGAGCAGGTGTGCAGCAAGTGATTTTTTTGAATAGCGATAGGGAAGGGCAAGAGAGGAGATGAGGAGGTAACGCATTCCAGGCTGTGGTTGCAGAGTAGGTGAAAGGTGAAGGCATCACTCCCACATCAGTTTCCTTGGTGGTCCAGTGGGATCCCAATCACTCGATGTTCTAAAATGAATTCCTAGTAGTCTACTGGAACCCCCATCTCTAGTTCTGTACATCCGTTATGGTCCCTCAAGACTCTGGTCCCTGACTAATCACTATCCTCTGCTATCTCTTAGGTTCCAGATGCACTTCTGAGATGGTGCTGCCACCTGGCTGTTAAAGATTTTTAGGCAGTGGCCATCACAACAATGTGACCATTTGGTGCAGGGTCGCCATGCCCTTTGTGTGTGGCATTGTCTTACATTTGCTTGATGACTCTGCCTCCTTCCATACACCAAGGCATTTTGATAAGGGCTGGTGCAGAGGGGTAGCATTCATGGGACTGTTACAAGCTCATTTGTGCCTCAAGTCTCTGATGGTCCCCTGCAACTGAGAATCAGACCCCCAGCGTGGTAAGGAAGGGTGGTCTCACCATAGTACGACTCTCCAAAACATTCTGTTATATTATGCATTTACTTAGCAGTAATGCAGTCCTAACATCTTCAGATTCATCATCAGTAGAGTTACCATTCCTTTTTAATGGGGGGCGTGGCTTGGACCAACAGGAATGGCCACTTAAGTTCTTTGCTCTGTCCCAGTCTGACACCTGATCTAACTTAATCTACCACGATGCCGGCCTGAATGTGAGGTGAAACAGCTGGAAATCCTTCCCCTACCTGCACCGCCTGTATTTTGACGTCTTACTGGGCACAAGTCGCACGTTTGGTCTGTGAGTCAACTGGTTACCGCTTCTGTGGACAAAAGCAAAATGGGCCGCACAGGCCGCTCATCCTGAAGTTGTGGGAACGGCAAAACACTTGTCATTTGCTGGCACCTAATTGACACATACGGGGACGTGTGTACTGTCTTACTGTGAACTTGTCAGCTGGTTGGGGAAAACTGCCAGTAACTGCAGCGCTAATGAGCGGTGATGGCTGAAGTGCTGGAATCCCCTGCTGCACACCAGAATGGATTGCGGCTACAAATTCTGCAATTTCCTCCAGATCAAGCCCAATTAGGAGGAGCTATTTCTCATATTACCCAAATGCTGGAGGCACTTCTAGTCAGTCGATAATATCGGCTCTTCATTGGCAGGAAATGTGGCCGATGTCAGGAGGCTGGAAAATAAACAAAATGTACTGGAGTAACGCACTGAGGAGTTGGAGCAGTAACATATCACAGTGCTTCAGCAACTAAGAGATCATGAGGCCAGACTCATGCAGTTGTGGAACAGAGCAGAGGACCACGGGAACAGGAGCCACAGAAATAACATCAGGATCCTGGGGGTCCCTGATGGAACAGAAGGCCCCAACATGGAACGTTTTCTTAATGAATGGCTCACACAACTTTTTGGTGAGAGATGGAAGGATCCAATTGGGGTGGAGAGGGCCCCCAGAGTCGGTGCTGGAGTGGATGGCTCAAATGTCCCTAGAACCATCATTGCTTATATCCTGAGATATTCGATCAAAGAGAAGATTTTGAGAGTGGCCAGAGAAAAGGGCAAGCTTACCTGGCAGTGAACGAGTATTTCTATCTACAGAGACTTCTCCAAGGAGGTAGCGGCCAGAAGGAGGGCTTTTGTGCCATTGACAGTACTACTACAACCTAAGGCCTTTCAATATCAATTTAAAAAACTTACAGCTCTGCACATCTCTAAGGATGGGAAGTCCTTCCTCGCTGAATTCCCCAGGCATGCTGAAATATGGATCCTTAATCACTGGCTGGGCCTCCTCCCCAAGACTGCATCTCCCAGATGCCTCTGGGCTCCCGAGGATAAAAAAGACAGAGGAACTGAAGTGCAAATGCATGGGATGCCAGGGGCCAACAAACACTACCGGACTGGTCCTACGGAAAGATTGTCCCCCAGATTTCCACAACGAAGCACATTACTGGAAGGCCACAGAGAGCCACAAATTGCTATCCAAGCAGCAGGTACGTGTCACTGGGCCGCTCCTCTGGATTCCCAAACCATGATGAACCAGCTCACTCCCTATCACCATTGGCAGTGTTCCAGAAGCCGAACAGTCCCCACACTGGGAAATCGATAAACTCTCCCCCAGCCAAGCTGCTAAGTGAGGATGCACCTCCTGCGATCACTGCTGTGCACCATGATCTGGCACCTCCTGGAGCGGACAACCCCCTGGCTGACATAGAGTCTATAGACTGGGCCACAACGATGGAGAAAGAGGAGGTAGAGCAAACTGCGGCAGTGGGACTACTGAAACCAGGGATTAAATCTTTTGCAGAGGCCCTGGCGACCCCTCCATGAGCTACCGGAACAAATGACAAGAAGCAGGTTGATCCCATACTTTCTGGCACAAATGGATGAGGATCCAGGCATCTTCTTTTCTGGCTTAGAACTTAATTGAATGCTGCTTAGCTTCCTTAAAAGAATTTAGAATGATCACTCCTCCAGCAATTCAGTAATGTAGCTTTAATGGGCGCTTATGATTAGGAGACGAAGGTTCCCTCACTTAATTGCCTGTGAACAGTAACCTGGCACCCCCTGAATACATCTGCGCGGGGTCGATTGGGGGGCTCTCAACCCCCCTCCCAGAACTGTAGGTCTCTCTCAAAGGATGTTTAACTCCCTCCCCTTCCCATCCCAGACAGGAGGCAGTGCCTGAATACAATGTAACCCTCATGCTAAGCTGGAGCCTCCCCCACCCGCAGATTTAAGTGCTAGGTCAGGGCATAGACCAAGTATGGGCCCATAGTCGGGCCTTTTAAGTCATTATGTCCATGTCTCCTGGTCCGACACATGTATGGATGGTGCATAGCCCCCCCCCCCCAGCTGTGCTGGATTTACCGCAATACCTATCAGTTTCCTAGCCATTAGGACTATCTGGACCCCATAGTCCAGGTGTCGCTGCGGACTATAAGGGACAGGGTTGGGACAGGTCAACTTTAGTTACTTTGTGACCCTCCCCTACTACTGGTGTCTGATTTAGTGTGGCCGAAGGATCGGTGGATTCTTCTTGCACGTTTAACTCAGCATCATGAAGGTTACAAGTTTAGGACTTGTTGGTATTCTATATTAGATAAAGGTACTGTTTAACTTTTCTCAGTATTGCTATCGGGTTTCAATTGTTCTGTGTTTTCTCTTCTCACTGCAGGTGGTTTTTCTCGCATTTTTCCTTAGTAGTGACAGTTAAGGTTGTTCTCTCATGTTTGGCTTAATTTCTGGCTACCTTTCTCATCTTTATATAAGAGCTGACAACACCACCTACTGGTGAATCCTTGAAGGCTGTCCCTTTTTCTCTAAAGGTACAACTGACTATCCTTTTTGGGTGAGTACTCCTCCCTCTGGTTTAAGCTCATAGTGCTATATAATGGAGAGCAACCCCTCAATCTCCAATGGATGGAAGCGTACGTCCTGGAATGTGAAAGGGCTCAACCACCCTGCCAAACACACTAAAGTGCTCCAATTTTTAAACTCTGTGGGTACAGATATTGCCCTGCTGCAGAAGATGCATTTAATAAACAAAACTGTGGCTTTACTTAAAAAGCTCTGGGTGGGGGAGGTCATTGCTAGCTGTGCCTCCAGCAAAGCTAGAGGTGTGGCAATATTAATACGGAAAGCTTCCTCCCTAACGATGGAGGACAAACATACAAATTCGCAGGGCAGATGGATGGTGGTCCAACTTGCATTTCCAGGGGGCAGGGTGTTGCTGGCCAATATATATGGTCACAATTCTGACTCGGGAGAAATCTATCCAGCCATCAACCAAGCCTTCACTGACCTTACGAGTGGTCACTCTGACACGCCAATCCTGTTTGGAGGAGGATCATAATGTGGTCACCGATATTTTCCTTGATAAATCTACTCCCACAGCACAGTCGCATCCTAAGGATGTGGCTGCTTTGAGGGAACTTATCTCAGAATGGAACCAATATGACCCCTTGAGACGAGCTCATTCTACGGGAAGAGATTACTCTTTTTACTCTGTGGCACACCACACACACAGCAGAATATATTTCTGATTAGCTAACTATGTAGCCTCCCCTGGTGTGTCTGAAGCCACTATCCGAAGCATCATTATTTCCTATCATGCCCCAGTGTCCATACTTTTTTCTCCTCCAGGGCTGGGAGCACCCTCCACCAGGTGGAGATGCAACCCACTTCTGATGCAAGATAAGGAGTTCCAAAATTATATTACAGCAGAAACCCGTTCGTACTTTTCCCTTAATAAGCCGGCCGAAGTATCTGCTGCTATTCGATGGGAGGCGTTTAAAGCTGTAATCCAAGCGAAGATCATTGCCTACTTGGTGGTGAAGAATAAATGCAGAGGGGAACAGATAAAGCAATTACAAAGTGAGCTGACCTTGTTAGAAAAACAATTTAAAATCTCTACACCTCATCCCCTCAAGTCCCCCCTGTTGCCACAGATCATGGGTTTGAAATACCAAATAAATACCCTACTTGGTAACAAAGCCCAGTGGCAGCTTCTTGCTTCAAACATAAAACATGGGAGGGTGGCGAGAAGGGAAGGAAACTCCTAGCCTTCCAACTGTGTAAGCAGCAGTCCTCCTCCAGAATACTAGCACTCAGAAACAGGGCAGGTAGGGTAGTCTCTATGCCAAAGAAATAAACAAAACTATGAGGAAGTTTTATCAAATTCTATACGAGACCAAATCTAAAATCCTGAGCTCAGATCTAGCACAGCGCCTGTCAGAGTTTGGCAAGGGATTAGCTATACCTAAACTGTCCCAAGAGGAAGCCAACAAATTAGATACCCTTATAACAGCCACTGAACTCCAGATCGCTCTTTCTCAAATGACAAAGGATAAATCCCTGGGCCCAGATGGGATGACGGTTGAGTTTTATCAGCTGTTAGGTGATGATGTTATGCCCCCCCGCTTAGTACTCTGGAAGAAGCACATGTAATATCCGCACTCCCACCTACCATGCGAGAAGCATGGTTACTCTGATCCCCAAAAAATCATCCGATGCACTGGACTGTGCAAATTTCAGACCTATTTTTTTGCTATCCATGGACACAAAACTTCTAGCTAAAGTCTTGGCCACCAGGCTCACAAGAGTTCTCTCCCATCTGATTCATCCAGCACTATCAGTTTTTTTAAAGAACAAGTCACGTGCAGACAATCTGCACCTTGTTCTTAATTTAAAATGGCTTGCATTGCAATCCCCCACTCCTATGGCTACCCTGGCCATTGACTTCTCAAAAGCGTTTGACTCCCTTTTGTGGAATTATCTCCACACCGTCCTACAAACCTATGGCTTTGGAGACTACTTCCGCTCCTGGGTCTCTACCCTATATCATCAACCTATAGCTCGGATTGTCATGAATAAGGACATCTCATCTTCTATACCCCCTACAAAGAGGTACCAGACAGGGGTGCCCCCTATTTCCTCTCCTCTTTCTCATTGAATTGGACCCTCTGGTCAGGAAGTTTTCGCAGACTCCAGGCATCACAGAAATTCCGGTCAATGGCACGTCAATTTTGATCAGTGTTTATGCAGATGGTATGCTCCTCACATTGTCCAAGACTGGCCTCTCCCTTCCCCTTACATTGCCAATTCTGGAAGATTTTGCCAACCTCTCTCGGTTTAGGATTAATCAAAAGAAAACAGTCCTAGCGCCGCTTAACTCTAAATGCACCAGGTTCTGTCTAGATGGGACAGATATTACCTGGGCACCACAGGGCCTTCTCTACTTGGGTATTTATATCCCCTTCCCTTAGGGTGAGCTAGAAAAAGTCAATTTTTCTCCCTTGATGGTCGCTCTGACTGCAGAGGTGCACCTGTGGAAAAAGCTTCAACTTTCCGTTAAAGGGAAAGTTGAAGCGGTATGTATGTTTATCCTCCCAAGAATTTCTTATTTGCTACTCAATCTCCCAATCCCCCTTTCACACAAGATCTTTGTCTCCTTGGACAAACTGTTCTCCTCGTTTCTATGAGAAAGTAGAGCAGCTCACTGGGGACGGCCGAAATTGAGAGCCTACTGGTCCAAGGGAGGTCTTGGGCTCCCCTGATGGCTGGGATACCAGCTGGCCTTTTGAGTGGTGCAAGCTACTACTTGGTTTAACTCGAACCTTCCCTCTCCTCCACAGTGGGTTCTTCTGGAAAAGGCTTTCATACCTGATGACTCTCTGTTCATCCTGCTTACTAACAGGAAGCATAGGGGCTACCACCTCACTCCAATCATGTCGAGTACATGTACGGCATGGCGACAGGCCCTGCTCCTCACAAATGGCTCACAATCATCATACTCCCCCCCGATTAAGTATGCCCCTATGGAACGATAGGCTTATTCTTATTGACCATAGGCTGGTATCTTGGCCACACTGGGCCCACAAAGGAATCCACATAGTTGGAGATCTGCTCCTCTCAGATAACAAAACTCTGATGGCTTTTGAGCAACTACAAAGGCACTATGAATTAAATGCCCACAACTTCTGGAGATATATACAGTTAAGGAATGCCCTGCACCCTCTATAGGCTAAACACCTGGAGGACTCCACACGGAGATGTCTCACCTCAATCCACCAAACCAAAAAAGGCAAAGGCTTGGTTGGACTAATTTACAAAATATTAAGAGACTCCCAGCCAGACACTACACGTGGATGTAGGTTGACCTGGGAAGCAGAACTCCAACACCCTATATCTGCACAGCTTTGGGAATCCTGGCTTAAAGCCACTCATGTCCTATATACTGATGCCAAAAGCAGGTTAATACAGATGAAAATTCTTCTGCGCTGGTACAGGATGCCAGCAAAGCTGTGCAAACTCATTGTGCTTCCTCATGACAGATGCTGGAGAGGCCAGGACTCCCCGGCCCATCTTCTCCATATTCTATGGACCTGCCTGAATATCCAAACTTACTGGGTTTTGGTATTGGATGTTTGCTCTTGAATTGTGAGGCAAAGGATTCTCCCCTCTCAGGAGACGCTTCTTCTAGGTGACACCATGACTCTAGACCTATCCCCCCCCAAAAGCCTGGACCCTGGCAGCAGTAATGGAGGCCAAAAGAGCTATCCTCATGAAGTGGCAACAGCCATCCCCCCCACCACTCACCAGCTGGAGAGTGGCTGTGGCTAGATTAGCTGTGTTTGAAAGAATCACTGCTTCTGCAAAAGGCAGTCTGGTGAAATATCACAAGAAATGGGACCCCCTATCTTCATTCCCACATTTGCAAAGTTCCCCTGCCCCAGCCAAACAATCCTTCCACACTTAAATCCCTCCTCCTCACCCTTTATAGCACAGGAGCCTCCAGGGAAGGAACTCTCACGCTATCTCACCTGGCTGTAGCTGTCACTACTATTGTCTCCTCTCTTTCCTCTCTCTAGAATGCCTACCTATTATACACAAGCAATGATATGATTGGCTGCTGAACTAGACTCCATGAGCAGCCCTATCAGTTATGACAATGTTCCATTGTTTTAAACCTACAGGGCTATTGAAACCTTTATGTTACTCTCTTTTGTGGTGCCTAACTAAAGAAATGGGACTTCAGTGGTTAACAGACTGATAACTTAAATGTTATGCTACCTTATTACTGCTACAATAATAAGTTAGCTCTGGTTCTGTAGAATGTAGCCAGACTTGGATAGACTGATATCATTACATTCTGTTCTTTTTATGGTTTTCTCACTAGTGTATTGGTATTTGCAGCTTATGTAACCTGCTGTCTACCTGTACTGATGTATGACAAACCTTAAAATACTAATAAAACATTATATGATAAAAAACATTCCATTTTAATACTTGCAAACTAATTTTATTTCTAGTTTTCTTATTAATGACTCGGATCAATAAATACTGCTACCATTAGCAGTGTTAAAAAAATCTTCCTGTGAGGTTACCCTTTTGCTGGGCACACTAGATTTGTACTGTAGGTGTGTCAGAATGGTGTTTATACATTGTTGTGGTGAAACACAGCACAGTATTATACCAAAATACTTAGTGTTATCAACGTGGGCATGGCAAGGGTACAGAAGCTTTGAAAAGATTCACAAACATACGTTACCCTTTTTGTAAAATACTTTGTGCTTGTGTAGATCCAGACTTGGATTGGAAACTATGTAGAACCAAGGAGTTGGATTATTGATATAATGGCAAGCTAATGACCGGCAATACCATGCCAGTGAATTACAAGGTGATGGTGATGATTATTCAAGACAAGAGAAATATAGAAACATAAAGTTCGTTGGAAGTGAAAGGCCTCTTGGTCCACCCATTCTGCCCATTTAATTCTACCTATGATAGCCCTGTAGACCCTACATGATTTCTGATTCTTCTACCTGCCCATTGCCTTTTTTTTTTTTTTTTATATTTATATTTCTCCTGCCTCCGCAGAGCTGTCAGGCAGCTCTGGCCCTCCCTAAGAGGGTCTGCCCTCTAAGCCTGACCATCCTCGTTCAGCTGTATCCCATACTTCTCTCACGGATTGCCCCCCCAAGGCAGGGCCAGGGAGAGGAGCATCAACTTTCCCCCCACCTACCCCAGAGCATAATCCAGAAGTTGGGGCGATTTGTTGCGGGCGGTGCATCAGGCCATCATGGAGCCTGCCAGCTCCCATTTTTACACCCACTTTACACCTCTAGGCCCATAAACATGCAATGGACAGAGCAGCTGGGCTTTACCTCCATGGAGTCAGCCTATGCCCTGGATGTGGGGTCTTTCCCCATTCTGGCAATGTGCACGTGCCAACACCCAGCCACTGCTGGGTGTCGAAACCAATACCTGCGATCCCACCCTCCCGAGGAGAGCTGTCTCGGACACTCAATCCTTTCTCACCCTGCCAGCCCCCGAGCAACCCGAGTCTGTTCCTGAACATGGGTCACCGGCACAAGGTGAGGTGTGGTGCCCAGCACCTCAACCCTCAGCGCCACAGGGCTGGCCCCCATTGCCTCTTTTCTACTAAGATTCTTTTGTGCTTATTCCAAGCTTTTTTGAATCCTTCTTCCATTTTTGCTCCAACTACCACAATTGGCAACCTGTTCCAGGGATCCACCACTCTTTCTGTGAAGAATAACTTTCTTATATCCCTCTTGAATTTACCTCCTCCAGCTTAATATCATACCTCTATTCTTGAATGCATTTTTTTTTAATTACTATTATATTTCTTCTCTGCAGAGTTAGCAGGCAGGCTCTGGTCCTCTCTCAGAGGGCTCTATTCTTCCTGGCACAGCCATCGACCCAGCCTTCTCCTCAAGCAGATTCTGCCATGGAGTTTCCCCCATGGTGGGGCCAGGGACAGGAGGGGCATCCCCCCCCTGAGCACAATCCGAATTTGCCCAGGGGACACCAGCATCAGGCGCATGTCCAGGGCTTCATGGAGTCTGCTAGCTCCATTTTCCACTTTTCTCCCTTGCCCCTTGCTGATGCACATGTCAGCATGGGCACATGGAGGTGCATGCATGCTGCAGTCCTGCAGCACCCTCCCATCCTGGTCACTCTCTGTCCCACACTACCACCAGGCTTACATCTGGTGGCAGTCATTCGGTGGAAGTGACACACCACCCACCCTGGGAGTTGAAAGCAGTCCTCCAGATGCTTGATCCACTCTCTCTCTCTCTCTCTCTGGCCAATCCACGTAACCTGTATTTGCTGCCAAACATGGGTCCCCAGCATGGCAGGAGGTAAGGCATCCAGCCCCTCAGATCACCACACCACCAGGCCAGCTTTTGAACACATTTTCTGCTGAAAAAATACTATCTTCCTCCCCCTTATGTACCTCATTTATGTATTTAAATGTCTGTATCATATCCCTCCCTCCTTTCCTCAAGGGTGTACATACAGTGTTGAGTTCCCTCAGCCTCTTCTCATAGCTCCTCTGTTATAGACCCCTCACCATTTTAGTTTCTCTCCTCTGGACATCCTCTACTCTACTCCATTTATGTCCTTCAATAGATGTGGTCTCCAGAACTGTACACATTACGTTAGATGATATCTCACCAGTGACCTATATAGAGGCAACCTCCCTACTTTCACTGTTGACCCCCCCCCATGCAACACAGCATCCCATTAGCCTTCCCAAGTGCCTTGTCACACTGCCTAGTTATCTTTAGGTCATTCATCACAATTACATCGAGATCTCTGTTCTGTTTGGTTGTTGTCAATGTAACTCCTCCCATATTGTATTCAGCTGCTGGGTTCCTATAACCCAAGTGCATTGTTTTACAGTTTTTTGCATTGAACTCAAGTTACCATATCCTAGACTGATCCTTTAGCTTTCTCAGTTCTGTCTTCATCTCCCCCCCAGAATGTCCACCCTGTTACAGATTTTGGTATCATCCGCAAATAAGCAGACCTTCCGCTACAGATCCTCTATAATGTCACTTATAAATACATTAAAGAGGACTGGTCCTAGCACTGATCCCTGTAGCACCCTACTGGTAACCCTCCCTTTCTGTGAGTGAACTCCATTTGCTACTACCCTCTGTCTTCTGTCCCCTAACCAATTTCTTACCCAATTTAACACTTTGGACTGACTCTTAAGTTCCCTAGCTTGTTTAATGGTCTCCCGTGTTGAACAGTGTCAAACGCCTTACTAAAATCCAGGTATGCCACATCCACTGCACCTCCCTGATCCTCCTCCATCCTTTGTCACTCAATCAAAGAAATCTAGCAGGTTCATTTGACATAACCGTCTTCCTGTAAACCCATGCTGTCTCTGATCTTGTAACCCATTTGATTCCAGATAATTGACTATCCTCTCTTTCAACAAAGTTTCCACTAACTTTCCAATACAATTTGTTTTTTGCACTTTAAGCAGTTTGTGAGCCCATCTGTATATGTACTCTGTGTATGCCACAGATGGCTCATGGGCAGACAGCCACCTGATTCTATGGGCACTTTGTATCAGCTAGTAGTCTGCTTCTGCAACAACTTATTCACTCTGACCTATACACAGTTTGGTCTATAAGCTATGATTGTGATTCTTAAGTAGTTTGTATAGCATTCTGGTGGCATATTGCATGCTTGCACCCACAATTGCCACGTTGTCCTTTAGAACTGTGTAATGTACGCTAGCATTTCTTATGCACTGTATATTTTTTTTTTCCGGAGGGTGTAATCCAGGAGTTTCACAATATACAGGAATATGTATAGACAAATAAGTCAAGAACCATAGAACTCAGTTCCCCATTCACTGACAGATTTGTATGAGACTTGCCCTACTTCTGTCTGATAGCTTTTCTCATTAAAACCAAAACTAGAGTCCCCCTCCTTCAGAGATTATATTCAGTGTCAGTGGCTCAGCAGGTAGCACACTTGCCTCTGAGGCCGGGAGATCAGAAGGCTGTGGGTTCTATCCCCACACCAGACCCTTGTGTTAATATCTCAATACTGACACTGCAGTGCAGCATGAGGGTGGGGGTGCTGTACTCCTGATGTGCCATCTTTTGGATGAGACATTAAACTGAAGTCCCCTCTGCCTGTTCTGGTGGTAGTTCAGGTGGATGTTAAAGATTCCATGGCACATCTCGAAAAGAGTAGGGGAATGTTTTATTGAAAAGGAAACATAACATCACTTATTTAAAGATATAAAACAGTAGAAGGAACAAAAACAGAGAAAAATTGAACATGAAAGAAAACACTGAAAATACATCAGGAAAACATGAGTAAAATATGCAAATAACAATGAAAAGAAAAACTAAAAAAACTACACAAAAAACTGAGGTCAGAAAATCAAAATATTTCCATAGCAAAAGTACTTTATCAGGAGAGAAATGTAGCATATGTTTCCCCTTAACCAAAAGTAAATCAGTTTATATTTAAGACAATATTACAGAATGGAGTACAATTTGTTGTAATACATACTAACATCTCGCTTGCCATAAATGGTATTGAATGATAAAAAAAAAAAAATTCAGGGTACTTCTGTGAAACTTCATCCAAAAACCAGTATAATCCCCCAAAATCAAAGTTTGATATGAGACCAGAGTTAAATAAGGCAAGTGCCACTTGTGAGCAACAGCCTGCCAAAAAAGGAGACTGTCAGAACATTTAAAAAAAATGGGACATGCTCTCTTCTACATTAACACAGGAAGGTTTGAGACAATATCGATCAGAAACAGGTTTATATTTTAAATTAGCATGCACACCCAGTTTACCATGAAGACAAATCCAGACCAAATTTCAGATTTGCACAGGAAGATGAAAATCCATCAATTTATGGATCGCTAAGCCATTCTAGTGGGAGAGCATTCTGGAAAAATATAGGGTAAACGTGGGGCATCAAAAACCACAAGCTGATAGAAACTTTTTCTGTTTAAAGTAAAAAGAACCCATCTGGACAATTTCCAAGACTGAAGTTTCTTAATAGTGGGAATAGCATAGGAAGGAACAGAAAAGTCAGCCAATAATTTAGGAGGTAAGTTATACCATTTGTAAAAATATGCCTGGAAGGAGAAATGAATCCATTTCTGCCATGAACAGCTGCCAAAAACCCAAGCCCAAACAAATGAATTAAAAATAAAAATTCCAAGAAAAAAACCAAAGGGTTGATCATGTTAAGGCCCCCCTTTTTTAATGGGAAGATAAGTAATCTCACATTTAACTGGATTCAACCTATTGCCCTATAACATTTGAAAAAAAGACTAAATAATCGTGTTTCCAAATGGACCGGGGTAAACATAACTAACATGAAGAAACTGAGGTAATAAGAAATTTTTAACAACTAAAATCCTTCTCCATTTCCCAAATTTCCAGGTTTTCCAAAGATTAACCTTAGATTCAGCAATATCTACCTGCTTGCTCCAAATAAGTGCAGCTAGATCACCCTGTCCAAACCAAATACCCAATATCTTTTGAGGGGAGGTAGAAACAGTAATATTACAGAAGTCACCAAGAACTGGGACTGGCCGATCCAAAACAAATAAAACACTTTTAACGGTATTAAGTTTGGCCCCCAGAAAGGAGCACAGCCATTAAAAATAGCAATTGATCTATGGACAGAATCAATATCGTGTGTTAAAATAGTAACACCATCCGCATAAGCTATAATTTTCTCAGGGGAAGAGAAGGGGAAGGGGAAAGTCCTATAATCTAGTTATCCCATTTGATCTGATGGATAACAGGATCCAATGCAAAAGTGTACAGCAATGGACTTAAAGGGCATCCTTACCTAGCACCCATCAAAAAAGGAATGTCAACCCCATAAAGCCCATTAAGCGTAGGTATAATACTAGCATTGGTGTACAATTTAGTTAACCAATTTAAAAAAATGTTGGGTATATCATACCGTTTGAGTACATCAAAAAGATAGCAATTGCATATTCGGTCAAAAGCACCAGCTTCATCCAAGGCAACAACATAGCCAGATAAATTCCTGGCCTCAAATAATTTCCATAGAACATAAAGACTGTGCTGAATCTGTCGATTTGGGATAGCACAGGTCTGGGATAAATCGATACCCAATTCAGCAGCTTTTAAAAGTCTGTTATTCAGCAACTTAGCCAGGATTTTGTAATCAGAATTTAATTTACTAATAGGCCACCAATTGGATAAAAGTTTCTGATCACCCTTTTTAAAGAGCCATGCTAAAATCCCGAGAATCAATATTGTTATCCAAATAACAATTAAATACTTGAGAAAGAAAAAAACTCATATGTGATGCAAATATTTTGTAAAATTCATTCGGTATCCCTTCCATACCAGGTGAAATTCTGGATTTCAAGGATTTTATCCCATCAATGACTTCATCAGGAGAAATAGGAGAGCAAAGAGAAAGATCAACAGAAGAATCAAGAGACGGGCCAGGTGCTGTATGAATATTAGATACAGAACCAGCAGGAAGAGGAGAAATAGTAGAAAAGGCTTCCCTAAGATGTTGTTGCACTACAGAAAGCATACCTAGATCAGTGGTAACACAGGAACCATCCAATCTATACAAACCAGACATTAAAGTTTTCTCTACCCGGGTTTTACAGGCCTTATAGGGACCTGAGGAGGGTTGACTATGTGTCCCAAAACACATTTCCATATCTAGGGCCTTCTCCCTATTACGAACATACAAAATTTGCCAGCAGATAAAGGTCTAGAGGTCTATCAAGTCTGCTCGAATGTGCAGCTAGCACCCCTTATTCTGTTCTTATTCTATTATACTGAAACAGCTTCATTTGTGTTTTAAGTTCATTCAATTGAGATTTATAATTAACAAGATCTCTTGGAGGATAGGACATCAAACGATAACACTGGTTTCAGTATTGGAGATAAATGAGATAATTGGAATTAGCCACTGCATGACCAAAAGAAACAAGTAAAGACCTCAAATCCTTCTTGGTATCAGTCCACCAATCAAATAAATTATCATAGAAACAAAAAGTAGAATACCGAGCTTCAAAAAACAGTTCTAATTTATGTAAATGGTCTGGATTGTCTAAAAGGGAGACATTCAATCTCCAACGCTGTATGGGGGAATAAATTTTGGGAGGAATATCAGCTAAACTAAAAGTTCCGACAAGAATGTGATGGTCAGAAAATTCAGTAGGTTTAGAAAAAATCAGAGAAGGTTTAACATGTGTAGAAACAAAAAAGAAATCAATACAAGAAGAATAGATATGTCTAAAATAAACTGCCCTAGTATCCTTTCTAAGAGATCGATAAGCATTAACTAAACCCGTGTCCAAAATAATCTGCTTCAAAGCATGAGCATCATGATAAACTTTTTTAATCATATCACCAGAATATTTAAGGTCCAAACTAACATTAAAATCTCCACCCCAAATAATATGCTTCCTAGTAAACAAATAGGGCTTAATATCCTCAAATAATTCTATACGAGTTGCTTTAGTCTGGGGAGCACAAATATTGATAAGGCGGAAAAAAAAATTCCCCGTAGGATACATCCAGGGCTAAAGCCCTACCAGGTTTGATATGTATAAAGCGAGTGACAAGAAAATGGGTATGTTTAAATAAAATACCAAGACCATCGGCAACATCAGTGCCAAAGGTCCAAAAAGAAGGACCATGGATCCAACTACGTTTAAGCTGGTCGACTTCCCTTAAGGTAGATACCCTAGTTTCCTGGAGGAAAATGATATCAGTGTGTAGATGATCCAGAAAACCAAAAACTGCCAACTGTTTCTTGTAGTTTTTTTAAACTACAGGTGTTCAGGGAGGCAATATGGAGAGAGACCATAAAAAAAGAAAAAAGAAAAAGAGAAAAAAACAACAAGCACCCTAACTGGCTTTACTCTTCTTACCCTTCTTATCCTTAGCCAATTCCATAGCCTTGCTATCCTCAACCTCTGTAACCAACTCAGAATAGGGAGAAGTATCTGACTCAAGGTCAGAATCCCCTACATCATCTTGCAAAGGGGCAAAAGAATTAGTAGTATGGAGGGGGGGGGATGCTGCTTTAAAGATGCCCTAGTGAAACATCTGCCTGTCTTAATTGTTTCAAAGGGGGGCATGGTAGTAGTATGAGAACCTGCAACTAATGAGGGGGCTGCTGGGGACGATGTAGAGGTGCCAGCAAATGGAGTCTCATTAAAAGAGGACAAAACTCCATCACCTAGGTCAAGAACCTGAGGTTCCTCAACCACATCATCAGGAACCACAGGATCCATCTCCTGCTGTAAATCATCAGCCTCCTGATGACCAGCTGTAGTAGCAGGGGAAGGATCTGAACTCCGACCCTGAGCTTTATCAGCTAGATCATCCTGATCCCACCCCTTGGTCCTGTTTCGTTTGGCCCAAGGACATTGGTGAAAAGCATGACCTTTCTCATCACAGAGTTTGCACTGAAAAATATTCTCACAAAGGTCAGCAGAATGGCCATAGCCCTTACAGAGGGAACACTTCAACATGTCACAAGAGCTGCTAAGGTGGGCTTTTGCACCACTTTATAGCAAGCTCGAGGTTGTCCCCCATAAAAAAGTAACCCCCCATCTTTCCCAAGAAAAAAACTGTTTGGGAGGTGGATAATTTCAGAGTTCAGCTGAAACAATTTAACTTTGAATTTCCAACCCCCCATCTAGAGCCCTTCTGAATCAATAATGGCCTCGGGGTAACCTAAAATACTGCAACAATTCTGTAGCCAGTGATAAATGTCACTGACATTAACCCCTTCATTGCGAAACATAACAGTAATGTGTCGCATTTGAGGTTTAGTAAGGGGTATAGCATACAAATGGGGCCATAAGGGAGAGGATTTTAAAACATTGAATTTCTCCCAGAAATGTTCCAAACCTGAGCTACACCTAAAACTAACATCATGAGAGTCTTCCCCAGAGATATGAATTAATGCATAACTATCTGAAGGTGTAGCATGCATAGAACCCTTCAAAAGTTGTTTAGCAACATAATACCTGTCAGGATGAACAGTAACCCCCCATACCTCAAACGAACAGCATTACGTCTGGGAGCCTGTTCTAGTTTGGTTTTGAAAAGGTCAGCAATAGGTATCCTCCCAAGCCCTTGTCGCCCTGATGGTGAAGGACCAGGAGGAATTTCACTAGAGGAGTCAGTACCACCATCCCTATCAGCCCCCCATCTCCCATAGATGTGCTAGGCCCAGAATGGGCCCGAGACCCATCTGCTAATTTCTGTGCAGAATGAGAAGAAGAGGCCGCAGTCCCTTCAGAAAGTTTAGTACCTGAGCTCAGGGTTTTTGTAGAGGAGCGACCAGTCACAGCAGAAGGTATAACAGAAGGTGTAGGGTCACCACCCCAATCTGGATCGGGAATCCATTGTCCAGACTTTGTTTCCAACCGGACTTGCAGAAGGCCGATTCAGTAGACCAGTCCTTGCCGAGAAAATCCTCAGACGGTTTAGAAAGTCCAAACTGTTGTCGCATATGCTGAGATGTAGAACAAACAGTAGAAACTTCCGGGTTTGAGGCCACGTCTCTCGTACACCACATCAAACAAGCAACGTTCTCATGTGAATCGGCAGTACCATTAGAAGCCAAGGTACTTGTAGAATCAGGAAAAATGGCAACAGAGCCAGGGAGCAGAGGGTCAGGCTGTGAATGAGCGAGATCACCGTCCCCCGCGTCCATCTCCTGTGTTGAAAGAGCAGCATCAAGCACAAGCTGACCACCATCAGAAAGCAAGACGGTAGGTTCAAAATCTTCATTTTTCAAAAGAATAACACTCATTGCAGTAAAAGAGTCACTGGAAGTAGCAGGGTTTGGATCGATCAACAGAGCAGCATCCAAGCACACATCCTGCTCCATTGCAACTTGCTCAGCAACTGAGACGGCCATCCTTCGACGGCCAGAGAGTCCCCCTACTGGTGAGTAGGGGAATTTCCCCCTTGCCCTGGCCAAATGTCCCCCCATTCACTAAAATACCACCCACAGCTTAATCTGGTTCAAAGTCAGTTGGCATTCATCTGTATCCCCCTTCCCCGGGTCGTGCCTGAAAATAAGAAGAATTTGTCTAGTGCACTTACCTGATCAACAAAAACTAAATAAATAAATAAATACTTCCTCATCATGCCGATTAATAATTTGAACATACAAACATGCCAGCAGAAACAGGCCTCATGGTCTATCAACTCTGTTCAAGTGCGCAGCTAGCACCCCTAGACTGCAGCTGCTCCCCCCACCTCCAGGAAGTTCCCAGCACTATTTACCCAGCTGCGCCCCATGCCCTGTCCCATGCCCTTTTAAGACTACCCACCATCTTACATGAGATCACCCCCTCTGGTAGGGCATTCCATTTTGACACCACCTTTTCTGTGAAGTAATGTCTTCTCATCTCGCTCCTAAATCTGCCCCCCCAATCTTAGCCTGTACCCTCTTGTGTCCCTTCCTTTCCTCAGCTTAAATAACCCATCAGCACTAAATTTATTGATCCCCTTCAAGTACTTGAATGTTTCAGTCATATCCCCCCTATCCCTCCTCTCCTCCAGGGTGAACAAACTCAGATCCCTTAGCCTGTCTTCATAGGCTTTGCCTATGAGGACAGGCTATCAGGAGATAAGCTTTGCCTTCCGTCCCCCGTATCATTTTTGTTGCCCTTTGCTGCACCCCCTCTAGCAGTCTAATATCCCTCTTCAGATACGGACGGCAATGCTGCACGCAGTACTGCAACTGAGGCCTGACCGAGGACCTGTAGAGGGGCATGATCACCTTCCTATGCCTGGACGAGAATCCCCTTGCAATACACCCCAGCATCCTTCCTGCATTGAGCAGAGTTGTTCATGCTCCCCGTTGCCATTACCCCTAAGTCCTTCTCTTCCTCGGTGGCCTCCAGTCTCACCCCCAGCCAATATTCCCTCCTCAGGTTCTTGGTCCTGAAGTGCATAACTCTGCATTTCTTCACATTGAAGTCCAGTTGCCACTTCGCCAACCACTCTCCAGCTTGGTTAGGTCCCCCTGTAGTGCTTCCACCTGTCAACTTCATCCGCTATCACCCCCTTTTAGCATCATCTGTGAACAGACTGATTCTGCTATCAACTCCGTGTGATGTATCTGATATGAATAGCCCAAACAACACCGGACCCAGCACAGAGCCTTGCGGCACTCCACTCATCACTGGCCTAGGTGCTGAGAGTTCCCCACCACCACCACCTGTTGCTGCTATCTCTTCAGTCAGTTCACAATCCAGTTAATCATCTTTACCACCATCTCCATGGATTCCAATTCCCCCCCACCAGCCCTCATGAGGCACTGAATCAAAGGCCTTGCTGAAGTCCAAATATAGGACGTTCACTGTGTGGTCCCTATCCAGCTCCCTTGTTACCCAATTATAGTACTCTTGTACTCATGGTACTGTAATCTAACCACAGAACACGCAGATCAGTAAAAGCCCAGCAGATGAGTTTGCCACTACTGCATGTTCCAGTCCCGCTAAAGAGGAAAACATTATTTGGGGGAAAACAGACAATACATTTGTATTTGTCATACATTTGACTTAAATACGCAATAATTTTAGGTCTGATAATTATGGATTTATAGAAGTAATGTAATACTGATGTTCAATCCAATTTGATGAAACATAATGAACTGATTAATTATCATACTTAATACATAGAAACAGATAGTATTATGTGTTGTGTTGTTTCTGAGTAGATATATTTTGATATATACTGTATGCCTCCTTTTTTTTCTTTTCTGTAACTTACTAGAGATAGTTTTCTTCATTTCTTATTTTTCTTTCCTCAGGTTAGTAATGAATTAAGGTATATAACAAATGGTCTTGAAATTTGTCACATTAATATCAGCTTTCATCTTATTTAAATTGGATTGATTAGTTTTAATTAAAAATCTGGTAGCTCCAGGAGCCAAGGCCCATTTCCATGGATGACCAGAACATAAAAACATATAAAACATACAGATAAGTACAGCAGTGACACACTTAATAAACATGATGCAATACAAAACACACACTACCCTGCAAAACATTTAAAGTAGCTATCTGCTGGAAGCTTTTTTTGTAGTGCATATTTGAAACAGTTGTGATAGGGCTTGTGAACATAATGGATAGGGTATTAAAAATGGTGGCAGTTTTTGTCTAGTTGTGGTTTTCATTCTGGCCACATGAAAATAGCAGTGAGATGCTGATTGTGTCAACAATGGGTGATTTTGTTTTTGGAAGATGGAATGAAAAAGAAATGGAACAATATCCAAGGTAATTTTCTTAGCTAGGACCCCTGGTTCAAGGAAGTGTCTCCGGTCCAGTGGTAGTCAATCAAAATATAGAGAATACTGGATGGGCAACTATGCACAACCAGTGTATTCTGCCACAGAGGGGTTCTGATTCCCTTTGACTTTGAGCACAAAGCTTGAGAGGTCCATGGGAATCAGAACCCCGAGGTGGCAGAACACACTGGTTGTGCATAGAGTTGCCCATCCAGTATCTTTTTATAGTGTATAGTGTCCCCCAAATAATTTCATACAATTGTATCACTTTTTTTTTTACAAAAAAAATATATTGTTCACTGCTGCATTTTATTCCAGGGCTCAGGGCTGGTTGCTAGGCTCAGTGGTGTGGTTGTTAAGGACCAGACATCTGTACATGTACAGTATGATATTTCATTGGTTGTAAATTGCATTTGGTAGAGTTGATTAAAAAACATGGCATCTGAAGCTGTCGCTTAGCAAGAAGTCGGTAATCAGGGGAACAGCTTTTAATTTTGTGAGTATATTTCAATATCTGGTCAATCCTGCATTTGTTTTTTGAATAATGATGATATCTGCTTGATCCTGCATTTTTTTCACTGTCTGGTTGATCCTGCATCTATGGGATTTATTTGAGTGATTGTGCCGCCGCTGTGACTGTCTGGTTGTTCCTGCGGTTTCTGTTGCCTCAGTTAAATTGTAAATCATGTGCTTTCAAAAAAAAAAGCTGAAACCTTGTCATACTGTAGTAGGGTATTATTGCATTGTATGTCCTTTGAACTGTGGTACAACAACATTTCAGCTAGGATGGGATTTCTATGCAGAACAAGCCCTCACTGTACTATTATTGTTGGCCAATGAGGCAGCAGCATAGTTTGACTGGCATGGCTCATGAATGTCATAACAACCAGCCGGTTGTTATGGAAAATATCAACCTGGTCAGTACATTGAGAGAAATTGCTGACCAGTTATTATAACACAATAATGTGTACGAGGTGATAGTCAGTGTTGGAATTATATTTTATGAGCTTTAGGAGCTAAGAGAGCCCTTAAGGGTGCTATCTTTAAATTGAGCACCCCCCTTCCCATTAAAAGTCAATGGCAGTGATACATGAGTTACTAGGGCTTACTTCAGAGCTGGAGGGGGCCCTCCCCCATAATGCCAACATTGGTGAAAGTGGTATAGCAAAACACACATTTTTGGTTATAAAGTGTCCTCACCTTGGACAGCAAACCCTCACCTGCTGAAAAATAGAACAAAATGCCATAAACAATAACTGGAAGCAGGACATTTTTTTTTATCATTTTATATACTTCTCCTCCACCTGACTTGAACTTTGGTATGTATACTGTGCCATGTATCTTTTCTGTGAAGTTGATCAATATTTCTCTTTTTTAAGTATTTCAACATGAATTAATTTAATATCACTCTGAGACACAAGCAACTTTGTAAATGTCAAAACATATAGAATAGTGTATGGGTGACCATACACAACAAGGCTATGTTTCCATCGAGGGGATGTGATGATGTCATACAGACCTCGAGAGCGAAGCACGAGAGGTCCGTTTGACATCATCACATCCCCGAGATTAAAACAAAGCCTTGTTGTGAAAGCCTGCTCACCCATATACTATTTTATATAGTATATGGTTCCCAGAAATATCTACAGTTTAGTTTAAATACAAGGATTTGTACCTTGCATTCACACACCGCTTGCTGTCCCTCATCGCTGCAGTTCCGTTCGCTTCTGGTCCTCGCTACAGTTCCACACCGCCCGATAGTTGAAAGCACCAATTATGTGAAGAAAATGACAAAACTGATAGTTTGGACACATGGAGCCGATAATGGCAGTTTGTGTCAAACTATCTTCGTCAGGCTACTGCCGGCTTGCTAAAGCGGTGCCGCCGGCCTTACCCGTTTCTTTTTTGAACACTGAGTTGCTTTAGCTAATCAGGTAACAGCTCAAGGGGAAAAGTTGTTGTAGTATCGTTGTGACATCAGAATGATACTACAACAACTTTTCCTGACCTTTGAACTGTCCTACAACAGCTTTTGAAAAGCTATCACTTTTTATGCACAATAAGCCCTAAACATATACTGTAGTATTTTTTAAATGACAAAACACTTTAGAAAAATACGTATTTTCTTTCTTTAGTATTTTTGCACGTGAGTATAGTATCACTTAGGTGTGATACATCATTTTCTTATTGTTTAACTTTTTATTTATTGATTTTGTAAGCATAAATTTAGAAGACATGAATCCATAGGAGGATAACATTGTATAACATTTTCAAGAGGATCCTGGAGGAATCCTTACAGCAGCTGAAGTTTAGTAGGTTTCATAAAAAAACTGATTAGTAGACAGAGTATTTCATACAGAGTCAACTATATACACACTCAGACAATATTTACAAAACCAATAAAACCTATGTAAAACCAGTTATAAAATTTAGATACACTATGCACACAGTATTGTGATGTAGAGGATTGGAAGCAGGGTATGGATGTTACTATTATAGTGGTAGACACTTACATGATGCAGAATATCCAGGTACAGTACATCACAATATAGTATATCACAGGAAATTACCATTAATTTCAATTGGATTTCCTGTGACATTTCCTGATACATCCAGAGATTTATAATTCATCTTGTCACTGGCTATCACTGTAGGTCAATTTGTGATTCAAACTCATTTGAAAATTCACCCTTTCTACTATCAGTGGTTGTGATTTCCTTTCTTTATTCCAATAACCATGGCGACAATTTGCAATGCATTTTTTTGTGTGTTGTTATTTTGATTTTTATTATCATCTATCCCTCTATAAGTATTTCAGCTGAGATGGGAGGCCTGGGGGAAACAGAAAATTATATTCTTCTGTGCTCCATGCTGAAGAGAACTTAGCTATAAGTGACCATTTGTGTAAAAAGACCTTTGCATTCACAGTGCAAACAAGCAAGTGTGGGTAGCGGAAATCTTGTGATCTACAGGTATTTGTTTTGGATGACACAGTGCTTTTCATTAAAAAATATATGTTTTGAATGTAAACAGTGGCCATTGTAAGGCCAGATGTTTCCAGCTGGGCAGACGGTGATGATAAGAATAGGACCAAGCTCTAAATAACAAATCTGATTTGGACCACTTTGGGAAAAAAGTGGTCCCCAGAGATCAAAAGCAAAGAGAGGGTGTGATGTCAAAGAGGCCAGTACAGTGATACAGGGATAGTGGGCTGGCCAGCTGAAGGTATTTCTCTTGTATGTGCAAAATAAGAAATCAAATTCTTTTGGACATTGAACTAGTAACATCATGATTTTGAGTCTGCCACAACTCATCAGTTCACATATGGGGGTAAGCTTCTCCTACTCTGCTTAGAGATTTGGATAAAGTTGAGTTAGTTTTTTCTATGTGACCTCTCTCTTCTTCAAATGTGTTTATTTTTATCTCTGTAGAAATACTGTGTTCCTAATAGTCCTTTGTATGTCTTATCCTGTAACATACTGTATATAAATCTAGTGGAGTATTAAATGTTATTTTTATGTACTTCATGTGTTCTGTGACAGTCCTTTCAGGACAGATATCCAGTGGTAAATTGGCAAGTCTGTAATCCATTTCCTAGGAGAAAGGCTACAAAGTTACCATATCTAATGCAAAATATTCTCAGCTATGACAAAAGTAGGGGGTCATTTGCCCTTTGGGAAAGAGCATTGTACTATGCGAGCAGTGGTCCTAGTGTATTTGAACCTAGAGATACCCTGAGTGAGACTGTAGTTGGGTGGTGGTGGCACACCAAGGAAACCCCTTCAGGTGTCTGAAGGGTTGGGAAAACTGGTAGCAGTTCAGACTGAGCCAGTGATGAACTGGTGGCAGTGGTAGGATTGGAAAGGATTGCCAATAAAACAATTACAGTAGCAGCCACAGACACTGCCAGATATTTCCTGAAATTTATGTGATATTTCCAGAAATATCTCCTGCTTTCTGCATTTCCACAGTAGGGGCAGCAGAGAGAAACTCTTCAGAAATGTTGTGAAATATCTGGAAATAGCTGCCAATGTCTCTGGCTACTACTGTATTTGTCAAGTCACAGATTAGATTATACAAAGGTGATACTGCATATACTATCATTTTTATGTTGTATGAGTAGATAGCTAGAAGACATTATGTCTGGATCATACAAACAAAATTGAAGTTTGTACACCTTGAGGTATCTGTGCAAAAAAAGAGGGTTTATCTTTCATGAAGACCAGTTACAGACAGATATCATAGACCACCTTAAGAAAAGTGACCTGGAAAGTGGTGTAAAAGTGGTCATGGCTAACCAAAGTCATGAGATTGAGGCTGGAGAGAGTGCAGATGAGCCAAAGCCTATAACTGGGTCAGTGATGCAAGCAGACTGGATACAAATGATGCAGCTGAAGCTTGCCCTGGATAAGGCAAAGGCAGAGGCTGAGAGGCAAAATGCAGATATGAAATTGCACAGGGCAAAGCTGGAAGCTGTGAAGCAAGAGAAAGTGAGAGAAGAATGAGAAATCTGGTACCAGCAGAAGATCCTGCTGAAACAGCGTGAGATCCAGACAAGAGAGGACTGAGAGTGAGAGTGTGAACATGAGAGGGCGATAGAGATCCTGTGCCAGAAGTCAGTGCCACAAACCATAAGTATTATTATCAGGGGTTCAACCCCAAAAGCCAAAATGAATTCAAAAATGTTTCCCCAAATATCAGGAGTGGATGATCTTGTTTTGTTTTTAAAATCTTTTGATAAAATCAATGGACAATTTGAACTGGACAGGGCTCCTTGGGCAACTCACCTTTTGCCATTTCTTATGGGAAGGACATTAGAAGCCTTCTCCAGGATGTACAATGAGTACTGTATGTACTATAACAAAGTGAAAAATGCCTTGTTAAAATGTTTGAACTAACTACCGAGGCCTATAGGTAAGCAATAAGGCAGGATGGGGTGGGCATGAAACAGATTTTACTGCATGCCTGGGGCGTAGTGAGGTACGAGGCCACAGGCTGAGTGCCTTCAGCCCCTAGATGCACAGTAAAATTTGTTCCATGCACACTGCTGGAGTGTCTTATTGTGTTTATAAAAAGGGCTCCATTTTTTTTAACTTTCCACAGTTGGGAAAAGCATGTTTATATGCAGAAACAGTAGATTTACAACCTTCTGTAGAATGTGCACAAGGTATACGTGGTGCTCATCAGTAAGGATGTAAGTTTGTCACGGATGAGGTTTTAATAATTCATTGGTTGTTCATGGAATCATTAGTAAAATTGCTGGCACTGTCATTGTTGCTGCTTTTTGATGACAGCAGTGAAAGTTATGGAAGTCCTGAATAAAGACAAAACGTCATGGAATCCATGATGTGCATGACTGCCAGGGCAAATTTACATCCCTACTCATCAGTTCAATACACCATATTTGTTTTGGAATAAACAATAGATTTACTTGTGTGCATTTATGATAAAATAGTCCTTCTGCCCATTGCAAATGATGTAATTGATGATGTCATTGTATTACTACTGGACAAAGTTTGTCCTTTGCCAGCATCAGTGCTACTTGTTTTATTTTGTTGCCAGTAGTGATGCAGGAACCCCCCTTCCCCCAATGCCTCCGTGTACTGTTGTGCAATTTTTTTTCCTTGAACTGGAAGTAACTCTGGTTGAGAGGAGAGAGAGAGACAGAGAGAGAGGGGTGTGTGTGTGTGTGTGTGTGTGTGTGTGTGTACGTGTGTGTGGTGGGGGGTGATAGATTTCACCTGAAAACACCAATATATGTTTCAAATGTACATGCTTTCATATACTTCAGGAATGTATTTAAGCAGTTTGGGTCTGCCTATGCCTATGCCTATGTAACTGTGCATTTCCCACCTTTTCTCTTTGTTCACGAAGTACTGTTTTATTGCCTACATTCTTCTTATTATTTTTGTTTGTTTTTTTTTTCTCTGTTTTTCCCCCACATTCAAGATATGCAATGTTTATCATGGAACGTTTACCATGAAATACAGGGATTCAAAATTCTGCTCAGTTCTACTGGCAGAATGTTCCTCTCATAACATACTGTTACACACACACAACGAAGGCCTCTTTTAGAACCAGAGACTCAATTATCTCACTGTCAGGGCAAGCAGAAGAGATTTCTCTGATGAGCAGGTAAAGACAGAAGGGGGAATTTTCATTGTCAGCAAAGAAACAGTTGTAATGAAAACTATAAACAATATTTAATGTTTCTGCTTTGTTTATGTTTGTAAGGAGAGTGTGATGATCAGGGAAACAACATTTATTTAATTTGTTTTATTTTTCATTTAAGGTAGTTTTATTTTTAGAGCCCAGTTAAAGTTTTTTTACAGTGTAAAGGTAGCAGCCATGTTTGTGATGGAAGATCAGTTCTGGTTGTAGGGGGACTGATGGAAGATAGTTTTGATTGTAGGAAGACTAATTTGCTTATTGTGTGATGTGGTTTAGGACCAGGATGACTGTGCATGGATCAGATTTAATTCACAGTCACATGATATGTTTTGACCAATGAGACTTCTTTATTTTCGATGCCCGGTTTATAAAAATAAATAATTATACAATGGGTCTTAAAATTCCTACAACCTGATTGGCTGACTGGCAGAATTCGCCTGTTGTAAATTGTGCGATATACCAGCAGGTAAAGGTACCAGTCGGCCGTGTCTCTAAACTCCATCTGACCCCCAAAGTTTAAACCGGAGAACCTTCATGTTGAATTCCTCACTAACTAGCTGTCTCTCACAAGTCAAAACTGCCGCTCGATGTAACTTTACTCCAGGAAATTTAAAAAAGGGACTGCAGCTTTTATTTAGTATTCCCTGACAAGCTAGACACTGCACTGCATTCCATTAATGCAGTCATGTACCACTTATTCCTTTCCCCACACTCTTCTCCCTCTGATCCCAGGACAACACCTGGTAGTCCATCAGAAGGCTCCAAAACCAGCAGTCGTCACCAAACACCACCCTGTAGTGAAGGGCCATCTTTACAGTGCAGTATTCCAGGAGAGCAAGGTAGAACAGAGACTCCCCCCAAAACTGAATCCATTCTTCTGTCAGCTGAAGACGTCCACAAAATAACTAACAGTTACTGCGGCAACAAGGTATGCTGCGACGCATGTGCAGAATGCGCTAAAAATGGAGCAGTGCCTCCGTAGTAGAAAACTGAAAGAGCAACTAGTATAAAAGGATGTTCCGGCTCATACAAGAAAAAAGGAGCTGGTACACAGTCAAAAAGCAATCTGGGCACACATGTAAATAGTTCCTGACTCCCCAAAAACCACCCGACAGGAAACGACAAACCAATACTGCGCATGCGCAGTATCACCAAACCCCATTAACCAAGGACTATTTCTTTTGGTGGAGCAATAAAACCACATAAAAAATGGAAGACAAACACTTTATTTAGTATTTATATATATATATATATATATATATATATATATATATATATATATATATATTGTATATATATATATATATATATATTTGTGTGTATATATACATATATATATATATATATATATATATATATAAAGATGCCATTGTATAATCGCAATATGTCACTCGAGGGTGTAGGTGATGCCAGGATTTACCCACGCCAGGTGTGGCTTACTCACTCGGTCTGCAGCCTCGTGACCAAACAACACACCAGGCATGTGTAAATCATGTCATAACCAACACCCTCTCATGGTATATTGCTTAAATGTAGAGATTTATGGAAAGCACCGGGAAATAGCTGTTCTGAAATGTTTGTACAACTAGACAATCTGTTAGAGTGATGGTTAAAGGGTGCAAAGGCTACCTCTGTGAAACAGGTAAAAGATTTGTTTCTCAAGGAACAGTTTTTAAGGATTGATCAGAAGAGTTGAGCATGTGGCTACTGGATTAGACTTCTAGCACTATAAAGGAAGCAGCAAAGAGGGCTGATCTGTGCATTTAACTGACTACACACTTCGCGCAAAAACAATGGGGGAGAAACATCAGGTGGTTTTAACTCTTGCTGTACCACAGACTGATATATCAGTCCAAAATTGCTATGAGTTCTAACTGTGTCAGCAGCCTAAGGGTCAGGGAAACTGGGGGGGGAAGGGCAATAGTAAGAAGTCAGAGGAAAGCAGGTGCTATATGTGCCAAAAACTGGGACACCTATCGTATGATTGATGCAAAAAGGGCAGGTGCAGCTTGAGGGGGCCCCTGCACACATGCATCCTTTGTTGGTACACAGGGTGGTAACCCAGGGATTGAAGGACACTTGGGCCTCAATGTCAATGATAAAACAGGATATTATTCACAAGGAACAGATCTTGCCGGGCCAGTTTTCCAGAATTAGAGGAGTGGCAGGTCCTGCAGTCTCAGCGCCAATGGCATGGATCTTTCTTTTTTTTAAATTAAAATGTTATTGAGTTTTAATAAAAAAAGACAGTATATACAGGGAACCATGGATGTGTTACAGGTTATTAACAATATAATCCTGGTATAAAAACTGCATTTCTACTGTCTGTATATCAATTTGTATCAATTAAGATATTTCAACCTTTGGGATTGTTATTGCAGGTTATTTTGGTTACCTGTCTTTTCTTTAACATATATGGGGGAAGGGGTTGAAGATATAAAGGGTAGGGAGTCTGGACATATAGAGGAAGAAGAAGAAGAAGAGTGGAATAGAACCAAGCATTGGCGTAGGGGGTAGGGAGATATGACAGATTCATACTGCCCAGTGTTAATTCTACAGTTCTACTGATCTGCTTTTAATTATACTGTATCAGGGGCTTATTAGTTGTTTCTTAATTTGTGAAAGAAAATTGTCAACGTTTACTCTACAGTGTTCAAAATTCAACTGTCCTTCAACTTTGCCTAAAGTCCTGGATCTTTCTTAGCTGGGTTGGTGGCCAGGGCATACAGAAGGCAGGTGCTGTACCCGACTTGTCCATTGATATAATTATGCATGACTTTGACAGTAGGGCCAACACTGTGTGTGTCACTACCCATAGTAAGCTAGGGAACCAGCTCTTGAGGATACAGAGGGGGAAACATAGCTAGAAGAAACCCCTCCCTCAGCAGCAGAAGAAGTTGTAACTGAAGGGCAAGCTGGGAGCAGCAGTTCTGAGCTACAGCTACAGATCGGGGATAGCCCAGCCATGCGTGACTCTCCCACAGGAGAGTATGTTTTAGGTCAAGCATGCAGAGCTGGGAGAGCTCAGCAATCTGATCCATCCCTACAGAAATTAAGGGAGTTGGCCACCAGGGTGGAAGGTGACTGTCAGGGTTCAGAGGAGAAAGGGAGACATACAGGCAGAATAGGCTGCTATATCATGAACGGGTTCGAAAGGGAGAACCAGATGAAGGGGTACTCCAGCAGTTAGTAGCTCCTAGGGGTATGGGAAGCAGCTTCTGGCCTTCACCCCCAATATACCATTTTCTGGACACTTAGGAGTCCACTGTACAAAAAGGCAGCTGACTAACAATTTTAATGACACGATATCTTTAGGGACATGGCAAACTATTGCCAAACTTGTGTGCAGTGCCAGAGGGTGAGAAAGTTTTGGGACAAGGCTAAGGTGGCTTGGATTCCCCTGCATGTAATAGAACAGCCATTTTGGAAAGTTGCTGTTTACATTGTGGGGCCACCAGTATCCCAAGTCACACAGGAAAGAAAAACATTTTAGTGGGCATGGATTATGTCATGAGGTACTCTCCGCTGAGGCAGAAAAAGTGGTAACGAACTGCTGGAGATAGTCAGTCTGGTGGGATTTCCCCATGAGGTTCTGTCAGACTAGAGCACCAGTTTTGTGTTTGCCCTAATGGCTAGTCTTTCGGGAAGTGTGGAGTGCAGAAGCTCAGGACCTCTCCATACCACCCCCAGACTAACAGTCTGGTCAAGTGACGTCATGCTTCACTTATGTCTTGGTTAAAGACATTTGCTGACCATCATCTAGAGAGTGGGACAAGTACTTACCCTATCTCTCCTTCTCATATAGAGAAGTCCACCTGGAGTTCAGAGGGCTCTCACTCTTTGAGCTCCTATTTGGCCATAGGGTAAGAGGGCACCTTGATTTGGTAAGGGATGAATGGTAGGGTGAACTTGCTCCCCTAGGGACATCTGTTGTGGAATACAACCTGAATTTCAGGTTATGGCTCAAGGAGCTCCCAGGGTTTTCCCAGGAGCACCTAACCACTGCACAACAGAGACTCCTCTAATACTACTCCCTCCTTCTTCTGGCAGGATCTCCGCTCTCTCTCTTGCACTCCCAATCTGTCTCCTCCCCTCTATCCAGGATGATGGCTCACTTATCTCTGACCCCCTCCTTGTCACCTCAGCCCTTAATAAGCATTTCACCTCCAGTGCTGTTCCACCTCGGATCTTGCTCTCCTCCTCCTCTCCTCCCCATCTCCCCCGCAGCTCCCAAGGTTTACACTACCACCAATCTTACCTTCTGAGGTCCTGTGGACCCTTACCTCCCTAAATCTTGCTAACTCCAGCCCTGATGGACTGCACCCTAGGCTCCTCAATATCTCCGCTCATTCAATAGTTACCCCTTTAACCTATATCCTAAACCTATCGCTCTCCACTGCCACAGTCATTACAGTTTGGAAGCTTGACAATGTTCTCCTTCTTTTCAAAGGAGGAGACCACACCATTCCTGGCAACTACTAACCTATCTCCCTCTTACCAGCCTTTGCTAAAGTCCAAGAATCCCTTATCCTCCACCTACTCAATAATTTCCTCTCCACTTCCAATACCCTCACCCCATACCAGTCTGGCTTCAGAAAGTCTCATTCCACCACCTCCTCCCTACTCCGCTTTACCAATACTATCCACACTGGTATGGATCTTGGCCATATCACGTCAGCTATATTCACTGACATAGCCAAGGCCTTTGACTCTGTCTCCCAACCCTTCTACTTTCTAAATTATGCTCCATTGGCCTACCCCCTGCTTCAGAGTCCTGGTTCAGATCCTATTAAACAGGCCACTCCCAATCAGTTTCTGTCACCAACATCTCATCTCCCACCCTCCCCATGCTCACCGGTGTTCCTCAGGGCTTTATTCTTGGGCTGGTTCTTTTTTCCCTCTTCATCAATGACCTTCCCTCTGTATGCACCCACTCCAACATCCACATGTACGCGGATGACACTGTCCTTTTCCTATCTGGCCCATCTGTACAAGCCATTCAATTTTCCCTTCAACATGACCTCTTAGCAGTCACAGCTTGGTTTGATGCCAACTGCCTTAAACTGAACAACAAGAAACCGTTGCCACGACCTTCAGATCTAAACAAAAACTTGCCAAACTTCCCTCACTGCCTGTTTTCTCTTCAGCAGTGGATACCCTCCTTGACAATGTCAGTGCTTACAAATACCTGGGTGTCTGGCTCTACCACTCCCTTGATTTCTCCTCAGATTTCAATGCACTCCACACCAAGCTGTGCCCTAAACTTTGGCTACTCCATCGGCACAAAGACAACCTGTCCCTCCCCGTAAGATGTGACCTATTAGTCAAATGGATCCTCCCTGCCTTTGACTATGCCAACATAGTTTTCAATGCTGCCCCAGCCACCTCTCTTGCTAAACTTGATGTCCTATTCCATGCTATTTGTCGGTTTGCCTCCAACTCTCCTCTGCTAACACACCACTGCAACCTCTACTCCGCTCTCTCTCTCTCTCTAGTCACTTGTGCAGAGGTGCTCCTCTCACTGCTTTACCTTCATAGCCAAGTATTGGTTTTGGTCTCTCTCTACATACCTTACCTCCTTCCTCTCTCCCACATCTCCCTCTCCATATAACTCTCAGTCTAGCTGCGCTTGCACCTTTTCTCTCCCTCGTATCCGAACCTCAGCTGGTAAACTCTCTTTCTCCTTCAAGTTTCCCTCCATCTAGAATAGCCTTCCCCTCCCAACCTGTCTTTCACCCTCCTTCCACTATCTCAAGCACTTACTCAGACCAACACCAGTCACCTCTTGCAGCTGCACCCCTTCCTAGCCTACATCCACATTATGCCTCAGTTTCATTCTGTTCTGGGACAAACCACTGTACAATAGCTGAGCTCTTCATTGTATTTACTGCAGATAGTTTCTAATTGGTATCTATCGGTATACAGTCTCCAAGTTTGCATATAATTGTACATAGTTTCCTTGTTATAAATTACTGTACTTTTTTACCTGGTCTCTTTTTTGTCACTCCCTGTTATTGTGTTATATTTGCTGTTGTATCTGTCACCCTCCTGTTACCCCCTCCCTCTGGGTCGCACCTGGAAATGAGCTTCAGCTCATAGTGCCTTTCCCAGTTATTACCTTTTAAATAAACAAATAAATATCTCATGCAAATATAGTCCTTGTAGTCTGTTTTTGTTTTGGGGTCACATGCTTTATGATACTTTTCCCTTTATTACCACTGCAATTGTACTACAGTGTTTATTGTTGCCGATCTTGATGCCTAGCATTCCACACATACCTGTATTATTTGTTAATGACGCCTGAAACTTGCTGCTACTACTCAATTATAAAAACTTACATATTATGGTAATGTTTGTCGTCTCTACGCGCTACTGTTATGAACCTTTTGTTGTATGCAACCATATTTGACTTGGACACCTTTGAATAAGGGCTCTTGTACTCAAAGGTCTTTTAAACACAATAAATAAATGGTTTTATATACACACACAGAGACACACACACACACACACACACACAACAGGAGTGGGGGTAAAAATGACGAGATGAAAAAGATATTAGAAACATCAGTAACAACAACAAATCAAAAAATATTCTTGTTACTGATGTCACAATGGATATTTTTAAAGTTGCTGTCATCTCAGTGAAATACTGAACCAATCAGAGAGCAGCTTTTATAATGCTGATGACATCACAATGCCTTGTGCATCACCGAAGCAAGCTGTTACACTAAAACAAAAACAACAAAGTCTTCAAACTGCAGATTAAAAAGTTATAACGTGTTAACTATGGTTGTATATATCACATATACAATAGCCTGACTCAGAAATAGACAATTTTTATCATCACTTGTGAGTGGGCAGGACTTTCATAATTCACTGGTGGCTCTGCCACTTGTGAGTTATGTTCCTGACCCCTCACACTTGAAGATACAGTAAATTGCATACTTTGTCAGCCCATTGCATGTCCCCTAAGAAATTTAACGCTGTCTCTGTACTTGAAAAGCACCCTGAGCCTTAGGGATAGGGTGCTATGAAATAAATTTGGCTTGCCCTTGTCTTGCTTTTGAACTAGGATGGAGTGGGTAGAGTGATAGGTGTCGGAGAACACCCATGCCCCAGTCAAGTGCAGTGGGGAAAGGTCAGCTGTAAAAGAACAGAAGCAATGAACAAAAGAAACATAGACTTTCATTGTATGACAGTAAATATGTGGAGTGCGACTCACTAAATAGATAAGATGGAGGGTGAACTTCCTGAGGCAGGCTATGATGTCGTAGCATTCACAGAGACCTGATGGAAGGAGGAAATGAGCTAGATTGCAAGGCAGAAAAGTACAGTCTCTTCTTTTGACGAATGGAGGAATGCCTGCTATGTCGCGGATGGGACTAAGCAAGCAAGATAGAGGGAGCAAGGAGGGACAGGAGATCCAATGAAAGCCTGTGGTTGGATTTAGGATCCATGGAAAGTAAAAAGATAATTCTGGGAGTCTGTTACAAACTGCCAAGTAGTACATCAGAGCTGGACTTGGGAGTTTGTAAATGAAATTAAAATGGCAACAACTACTGTGCCCATGGTTCTCATGTGGGATTTCGACCTACTGTACCTGACACTGACTGGGAAGGCAGAAGTGCCTAAAGGAAAGAAGGGAGGAATTTCTTGTAAGTCATGGAAGACCTTCTTCACATGTCAGGCATGAGACAAGAGGGATTAGTCTGCTTTTGAGTAGTGGGGATGACTCAGTCAGAACAGTAAAAGATGGGATGACTGTGGGTAACAATGGCCACAGCAGGATTGAATTCAAGGTGACAGGGGGAAGCTACTTTACTAAGAATAAGACCAGGACACTGAACTTCAGGAGTGCTGATTCTGATAAGCTATGAGAGATGGTTGTTGCTAATTCAGTGAATGCACTGCTGAGTAGGAGTGTTACTGCCAAGTGTGGAGGGGGGGGCTGAGGCAGAAAATAATAGATTCAATGACTAGAATTGCAACAATGGCAAATAGGCTGAGATGAATGCCTCTATGACAGTACAAAAATGTCAAGGAAGTTAAGGGGTAGAAAAGGGTGCATAAGTGAAAAGATTCTGGTGACAGAGCAAGGGAAATAGAGTTTGTGGTATTATAGAAGGAAATCAGGGCAAAACTTTCCCAGGCCAAGGCTGGTCAGGGAGATAGAATTGGGCAGGGGATCAAGAGGAATAACCTTTCTTTTTTTTAATAAATAGGGACCAAATGGTGTTTTAGGGATAAGGAGGGCTGTTGATCATTGTGGAGGTGAACAAAGCAGGGGGTATAGCAGAAGCACTGATTAATGACTCTGTGATCTGGGCCGTTGCTGATATCTTTCAGGATGTGTTCCAGTCAGGGAATGTGCCAAAGAACTGAATAACAGCCAGTGTCGCCCCCCCTTTTAAAGAAGCAGCAATGTCAGACCCAGGTAATTACACACCTGTGAGCCTTACCTCAGTGCTTAGCAAAGTGTTTGAGTCAATCATAAAAAATATGATGATTCAGCACATGTATGAAAGTGGGCTGTTTTCCAGTACACACTATGGTTTCAGAAAAGGTAGAGCTTGCCAAACCAACCATATACACACAATGGTTTCAGAAAAGGTAGATCCTGCCAAACCATCCTTATTACCTTGCACGATGCAGTAACTAGACAGATGGATATGCGCCATGCAGTGGATGTAACTGTACTGTTTCTGGAATTCTCCAGGTTTTTAATATTTCCCTACATGCAACACTCATAAAGCAAGGAGTACACTATGGATTACGTACTGTAAAGGAGGTGGATAACCAATTGGCTGACAGGTAGGAAGCAGAATGTGGTGGAGGATGGTCACCATTCAGAGTGGAGGGATGTGCTGAGTGGAGTACTACAGAGGTCAGTGCTGGGTCTGCTGTTCTTTAACATATTTATTAAAGATCTGGAGGATGGATGGAGCCAGCAGCAGCCTGCCAGAGATTGCTAATGACATTAAACTGACAAGAAGAGTGGACACAAGGAGCTCTTTCCTAGAATGCCAATGCTTACTCCAAGAATAGCATTATTCCTTGGTTACCCTGTCAAGTTGTTTAATAAACATCATAGAAATATACTAAATTTAGCTCTAACCACAGCTATAAAAAGCAATTAAAAATAGAAGCTCCAACCACAGCCTCATGATAGAGAACAGTAGATAGATATAATGATTGTAGTTTACAATATGGAGAAATTAACACACAAGGTTCAGAATCAGGTAGATTTATTTAACAGCAGGTGACAGGGTTGGCTATTATATAATGTAACCCCCTTCTCCCTTTTGATGTCTAGGGGTCTTGATATTAAAATACAGGGGCACAGAACAGAGACCTTCCAGAACATTGCTCGGTAGCTTAAGAAGAATGCAAGGCCTTACCTGGTGGGTAGACTCTCAAGCACAAACAGGCCTTCTCTTATGGGGTAGATACCATCCAGACCGCCACTGCACTCTGCCCAGGCTCAAGCGGAAGAGGAGGTGAAAACCTTCTTCAAAGGGAGCAATCAAGTTAGTTCATTCAAATAATCCAGCACACACAATGTAAAAGAAAATATATGAATATTTAATTTTATGGAATTTAAAATTTATAAATAAATAAATGGAGCAGCTCCATGGGGCTGAGAGATACTGGCTATAGGGATACACAAAGGTACTGAAGCACCGGGCATCCAGAATACCAAGCAGGCCTATACATTATAGACTTGAATAGGCTCCATGCATGGTTTCACGAGCCAGAAACTGGGCTTGCCCCTACCCAAAGGGTACTAAAAGGAATCCAGCCATACCTGGGGAGTGCCTTACCTCCCCACTTCAGAACCCAGACAAGAAACCGGGGAGTTTTTGTGGCCTAAATACCTCACCATGGCTGCCCTGTACACCTTTCCAAACTCAAAGATGAATACAGATCCCCTCCTCCCCTCCATACTGAGGCTGAGCAGCGATCTACAGAAACAGAATAAGTGAACAGCTACCTCCTTAAGTTGCATCTTTCCACTGCATTGCTTAGGGCCTAACACGGGACCTGCCTCAGACACAGGCATGGCAGTCCTGATAAAATGAATCCCAGACTGAAGACCACCCAACTTATCCCAGCAGTGTGCTACACCTGGAAAATTACCTCCCCAGAGCTGCCACCTCCAAGGGGGCCCTGCCACAATGAAGACAGCCCCGTTGCCATACCTTCCCACAAAAATTTGGTGCCAGAACTCCCTAGCCTCCACATGTCACCAGATTTTCTTCCTACCTCTTGTACTCCTTCAAACGTTAAGCCACACAGGACCCTGACCCCAATGATCACCAACTCCTGCCACCCTACGCAATGGAAATGCCAACATGTAGCCCCGACAATGCCCAGGCCAGCACCTAGTGGGCTGGAGGGTTTAAGGCCCCAGCCACACTTGCCCTTACCAACTCACCGGATCTCTCTCCCCTTCCTCCCAGCAACTCTCTTCTTAAATATGAGCAGAGAACATTACCCCCAGGGGGCAGAACAAGGGAATGCCCAAGATGGACTAAGCTAAAGGGGAAAAAAAGGATGGGCTAGTAAGTCCGCCCTGAGAGGAGTGGCTTACATATATGATGGATAAGCGCCCACACATTGTTTCATAGATCTAGTCAGCATAATATAATTCAGAAACCACAGCTTGACTCTGGAATTCTAAGATGGGCCGCTCTAACATAGGATTTATCTGTCACAGAAAAGAGATAATATAATGTTAATACCTAGTCTCACTGATATCTGATGTAGCTAGACAAGTGCAAGGTGTTAAACCTAGTGGTAAAGAATCTGGGAAGCACATACACCCTGTGTGGTGCAACAGTGGGTAACAACAAACATTTGTCAATGCCGAATGTTTGCTTGCTGACATTGGCATTGCTAGTGCAGGAGTTAGAGAGATGCATAACAGGAATGGCAATATTGAACTAACACCATCCCCCAACCCCACCATGCAGAGACTGAAAGGCGTTCGGGGTGTGCCTTTGGGTCATCTGCCATAACGCTTATACCATTCCACTTCACCCCACTCTGTAGACACCGACAGATATTGCGGTGTGCTTAGGGGTCTTTGGCCCTTATGCTGAACCCATTTCATAAGGAAATAAGCTGAGATGGATGCAGTATAAGAGAATGGGGTGTATTTTAGGGCCGAAAACTCCAAGGCACACCTCGATGCCTGTCAGTGGCTGTAGCATGGGGGTAGAATGCCGTGAGCTTTATGGCCGAAGAACCCAAGTCACACCCCTGATGCCAGTCAGTCTCTACAGGGTGGGCATTATGGTTGGAAACCTTAATGCCAGGGGTGTTCATTGGCATTTTCACTCCAAATTTTCAACATGTGCTTTTTGGGACCCTACCTCATGAACAGTGGCATTATCATTTCATTACTCAATCCTAAAAGGTGATTTTGCACAGCAACTATGCCATTTGGTACCACAGGTGCAGAAGCACATTTTGGGCAGGATGTGAAAAATGACAGCTGTACTGTTCATGAGCAGGTGTGGAAAAATGGCAATGTTGAAAATCTGGAGCGAAAATATGAAAAATTCACAAAGTTACGAGTGTGTGTAGAAACTGCACAACACACTCCAGTAATGTGGTCATTTTTTGGAATTTTTTTGCACCAAATGTTTAACATGGGTTTTATGGGACCTCCTCTCATGAAGAGTGGCACTGTGATTTTTTTAATCCATCCCAAAAGTTGATTTCACACAGCAACTGTGTCACAGGTGCAAAAACACATTTTGGGCAAGATGTGAAAAATGACAGCTGTACTGTTCATAAGAAGGTGTTAAAAATGGCAAAGTTGAACACCTGCAGTGAAAATATGAAAAAGAGGTGAAGTTATGAGTGTACGTAGAAAATGCACAACGCACGCCCGTAACGTGGTCATTTTTCAGAACTTTTTCACCAAATTTTCAACATAGGCATTTTAGGACCTCTGCTCATGAACAGTGTTGCTGTGATTTTCTTAATCTATCCCAAACACTGATTTGCCACAGTGATCACGCTATTCTGTGCCAGATGTGCGAAAACACATTTTGGCCAGGATGTAAAAAATGACAGCTATACTGTTCATAAGGGGAGGTGTGAAAAAATGCCAATGTTGAAAATCTGGAGTGAAAATATAAAAAATTCTTGAAGTTATGAGCATGCGTAGGAACTGTGCAATGCACACGCAGAAAACAGTCATTTTTAGGAATTTTTTCACCAAATTTTCAACATAGGGTTTTTGGGGGCCTGCCTCATGAACTGTGACACTGCCATTTGTTAATCAGTCCGAGGGTTCACTGACCATGAAATCACACCTTTTAGGGACGGAATAACAAAATGACAGTGACTAATTCATGAGGTGGGGTCCAAGAACCTTATGTTAATTGGTAAAAAATCCCAAATAGCGAGATATTCACCTAAGTTGAAAAAACATATTTATGCCATTAAACAGCTTACCGGCATTCTGTCAGTTTGCGGTCGGCTTTGAAGAGTGCAGACGTGTTCCTGGTCCACCAAAGATCATCACACTAGGCTCTGGAAGTAAGTATGGGGTGAGGGGCATGGGGAGGTGGAGTCTGCATGAGAGGGTAGGTGTGGGTTGGGGGCAAGAGACTCAACGAGGACCCGCTTTCATTTTACAGTTTTTTTTTAAAAGAAAAAAGACAGCACGAGGACTTTGGCACATAGGTGGGCTCCAGCGTGCCACCTATCATAAATCTTGGAACTCCCTGGTGCAAAGCCCACATCCACATCCCCAGAATACTTAATACTGGGTCAGGCTCATGAATGCCCATGAGTGGATCCTAGAATAAAATAAGAAAACTCGGTACCGTCTGTATGGTTAAACACTTGTCTTCAGTATTCGGGGGCTTTTTGGAGACGATGATGGCACCTTAATAAGAGATCTTTCTACATCATTTACTTTATTTTTACCCATTTTAAGTCCAGTTTGCAGGTCTAGCTGCTTGGGCGATTTGGAGAAAGTTTTTCTGGGAGCAAATAAATGACACGAATTTTGTGGCTTTTGGGCATCATCCGTAATCCAAAGCATCTAAAAGATTTCAAACATTTTCTTTCAGCGCTTAAAAGTTCCAATGTAGATAGCAGGCTCTTGTCCAACTCCATTTTGAAGCAGGGAAAAACAAAAGAAAAACCAGTGGTCGCCGCCACTCTCCCATCCCCACCAGTTGGTACGAATGGAGGAGCGTTGGTCGCTGTTTCTCTGTTCTCTCTCAGAATGGCTCGAGACTGGCACAGGTTGAGGAGATTTTTTTTCCGTCAGGCTTTATTTCTGTTACTTTTGATTTGGGCTCTGCTCGAGTGCTGGTTTCAGCTCGGGGGGTTGTAGTGATAGGGTGGGCAGGCCGTGAAGATGCACTGTTGGAAGTCTGGTGATGGCTGGCCACAACGGGTGGGCTGGTAGGAACTGGTGGACAAAGCGCCCGTAGTAAGGGGAAACATTTCTGAAAATGCTGTAACTATATCACCTATTTTGGATGTGGTTTGCAATGGCAACCTTTGTTGATATAGTGCTCCGCGACCAGACAGTGCAGCTGTAATTGGTTGTTGCAGTCAGGGACCACCCTGCAAACACTGCTGATTGTGATGGGGTGCTCCCTAATTGTAGCGGTCAATTTCTTTGTGCATAGTGGCATGCTCATTAACTGCCACCTACTGAAGCAAGGTGTTTCTTGCACATGCGCAGGCAAACACAAAAACGAAGAAAGGGATCTGTGAGTGATGGTAGACCATAAGGCCAAGCAAGGAAGGCAGTGCGCTGCTGCAGTCAAGACAGCAATTGCAATGATGGGATGTATTGCAGGGAGAGGGTAAGGAGTAAGTCAAGGGAGATAATCATCTCTCTCTGTACAAGGCCTTAATTTGACCACACCAGGAATACTATGTCCACTTCTGGTCACTGCATTACAAAAAGGACACTGAAGATATAAGGAAGTTTCAGCACAGGGTCACCGAGATTATTGTAGTTTAGGAGGAAAAAGCTATGAGGGGAGACTGGACATACTGAAAATATTTAGGATAGCAAAGAGAAAACTCAGAGAGGACATGATCATGGTTTTCTACATACTAAAGGGGACAGATAGGGTGGAGTATACAGTCTGAGCTGGTGAGTGCAATCAGAACTAGTGGGCACAATCTCAAACTGTGGGGGGACAGAAGTAGGGAAAGCATTAGAAAGCATAATGTTACAAAAAGGGTGCCTAACATGTGGAATGGTCTACCCAGAGAGGTTGTGGAAACTAGGCTGTTTAGGCTCTAAAAGCAGGACTAGACAGTTTCTTAAAGGGAGAATGACAGTGAGGATTACCCAGAATGAGCAGGGTAGCATGTTCTGCCTGTTAAGCTTGGATGTATGCTCATATTGATATTGGATGTAGTCACTGTTGTGCAGCAGGATGGGCAGACAAGATAGGGCTGCATGTCCCTTTCACCATCATAATAATACTATGTTACTATGACATTTTTAGATCTACCCTAGTTAACTGACTACCTATCGGATGGAACACAACTGGTTATTATAAATAATATTGCATCTGGGGCCAGATATTCAAACGTTTGCCGACACACAAATCCTGCATGTGCAAGTCAGGCTTTGTGCAAATTCCCTATATTTAACAGCCCAGTTTCTGTACGCAAACAGGGTTTGTGCCTGGGCAAACTGAGGAGGAGAGCCCAATGCAAATGGTGGGGTGGCACAGTCTGATATTCAAAGTATTTACATTGCACAAGGGAATTTTGCATGGTCCTCTTGTGTGGTGCTAATACTACCAATGGAAACCAAGACTTACTCCCTCACAACCCTAGCGGAAGTGCAGTGGCCCCACCGCACTGGTCCCAATCCACAAAAACAGTGTCTATGATGTCCACTGGTCACTCTCCTATCTGCACCCATGCCTGGTAAATGCCATCATATTCCCTGGTGTGTAGTGGTCCCTCCCCCACCCACACCCATGCCAGATGATCAGTACATTATTCCCTGGTGTCTAGTGGTTTCCTTCCCACCTGATACCCTGCCCAGGTACTAACTGCGGCACCGGAAACCCACCCCCCAGGCTCCCTTACTTGACTATCAGTGCCACAGTGCAGTCACAGTGAGTGACACAACCCTCAACACACTACCTTGTCAGCCTGCCATCTGACAGAAGCAGGGAGTGAACTACTTATTTATAGGGCAAGTGCAGCACACTCCCTGCTTCTGTCAGACAGGGGGCTGCCAAGGTGATGTGTGGAGGGCTGTGTCAATCGCTGTCGCTGCACCGTGGCACCAATAGGTAAGGGAGACCGGGGATGGGTTGTCAGTGCTGTAGAAGGGAGGGAGGGAGGCTACTAGACACCATCGGGGACCAGGCTGTGGGGGGTTCAGGGGACCAGTATTCAGGGCCGGGGCTGTGTTGTTGGGGGGGGCATTATATGCACCAATATTACCATTACGGGGATGGGGATCAGATGGGGGAGCAGGGCAGTGACCAGGGTGCAAGAGCTGCGGTTGCAGTAGGGCCCGCACTGTTAGGGGACCCACTGCCTCAGAGGTCAGCATTAAGAAAACCTTCACTCACAGACAAACTTACAAGTTTCTCTTTGGAAATTACTTATTCATTTCAAATTGGGTTTGTCAGCAGTGGTGTCAGAAGATTCCAGCTCCAGTTTCACATGATTGGGGGGTGCACAGAACAAAGAAGCAATAGGGCCCATTACTCAAAACATCTAATCTTGGTGTAGGCATCCCCTGTCGGAGCAGAAATAAATTACATTCTTCAGTTCTTTGATCATGGTGCCAACAAGGGGAACGGGGAGCAGCATGGACAAACTATGTATGTTCACAGGGCCAGATTAAGAGGGGGGCAAATGCCCCAGGCCCCCCACCATTGTAGGGACCTCCCAGTGCAACCGCTGTGCATATGCATTAATAAAGTGAATGCGGCTGCTTTAAATTTAATAGTTTACTGTTGCCAGCAGTGTTAGCTTGTGCCACGGCTGGCTCTGACCAGACACGGACCTGCTGCTAGAGGGGGTGAGAGTCACATGGTCGATGCAAGTGAAGACATGTGGTTTACAAATTACAAAACCAGTGCGCATGTGTAAGAAACCAGCGTCTGCGCTGCAGTGGTGTTGTGTGTGGTGGAGCCTCAGGAGATGCAGTGAGTGAATGACCGGTTCCCTACACTTCATTGTGAAGTCTGAAAAAAACTGTGTTTTATGTGGAGAAACAAACTGAAAAAAGGTTAGGAAGGACCAGGTTACAGATAGGGTCGGGACTCTGGTCGGAAGGTAACAGTTTAAAACAATGCCGAGAGTCAGAGGCGGGAAGGTGGAAGTAAGAGAGAGAGAGAGAGATTCGGGACTGACTGGGAGAGAGGTAGGATGGGATGGGATGGGATGGGAGGGAACAGGCTGTTACCATGGCAGCTATAGCTTGACTGATTAAAGAGACCATTTCCTCTGGACTGGTCTGAGTGAGGACAGAGGTGATGACTACTATATGATGACGAGCTGAGTGAGGCAGGCAGCGATGATGAGCGAGGCCGAGGGATGGGATGGCACACCGGTGGTGGGGCACACAGTGTTTATACCATGTGGCAGTGGGCGGCCTTTTGAGTTTTGACTCTCTCTCTCTCTGCAACACAGTCTGCTCCTTCTTGCCTGCTCCTCCAGTCCCCTGGCATCCCTCCTGGCCAGTTACAGTTTCATCATGATTTAAAAATACATTTTTTTAATTTAAATAATATATGGACAGATGGAGGGTCTAATAAATAAAGGAGCTGCTTAAAAAATGCTGAATCAATCAGTCATCAGTCCAGTCAAATAAAATTAAATAATTGGACTGGAGACAACAGTGTTGTGTTGTTGGGTCTCTGTGTTGATGATGAGGAGAGCACAGCACAGGCACACTATGAGTCAAACTCAAAGCACTGCTCAGCTAACTAATTAAAATTAAAATAAATATATACTGGTAGATTGCAGGAAGCTCTTTTGCTTAAAATACTCCAGAGAGTTGACAGTCAAGTAAAATAAGTGTCCTCCTGGGAGTCCTCGCCAGCTACATTTCATGATTTGTATATATATATATATATATATATATATATATATATATATTATTTTTTAATTTAAATAATATGGACAGACAGAGGGTCTAATAAATTAACTAATAGATCTAGAGGAGCTCTTCAAAAAATGCTAAATCTGTAGCTATTGCCAATACTTTCAATAACACATTCACGGACCTCAGCAGTATTCTCCCACCAGACTTTTTTGATGCAGATGTCACCTTGCCCACCTCTGATAGCACTCTCACACCTACAACCACCCCCCATTCTACTTTAAAGTATCTCACCACAGGAAGCCCGTAAATACATCCTCAAGGCAATTGGAAAATCTAGACACAGCAAGGATTCCCTCAATCTTAAACTGTTGTCACTCACACTAGAGGAAGTGCTAGTGCCTCTTACCTGGATTTTTAACCTCTCACTTAGCCTTGCCCAGTTCCCCAAGAGATAGAAATCAGCCATGGTAACACCGGTAAACAAAAGTGGTGACAGGTCTCTCCACATGAACTACTGGCCCATCTCCATACTTCCGCCCCTCTCCAAGGCACTTGAACGCATTGTAGCTGACCAACTTACAGATTATATTGATAAACATAAGATCCAATGTACCCAACAACATGGATTCAGAAATGAACACAGTACCTCCTCAGCTCTCATGGAATTCACTGGTTTCATACACAAATCTCTGGACCATGGACAGATAGTTGGGGCCGCATTTATTGACCTGACAAAAGCATTCGACAGGGTCCATCACCCCCTACTACTGGAACAGCTAAGCAATGCTGGAATTTCTGCCGACTCTAATGCCTGGTTTAAAAGCTATCTGGAGAACCGCATTCAAGAAGTCAAAATTGCCGATGTCATCTCGGACTCTAAACCAGTTCGCTCAGGTGTCCCACAAGAGTCCATCCTGGGCCCTCTACTATTTAGTCTCTTCTTAATCTCCCAAGATCCTGCCCTGAACAAATCCTACTATTCGCGGACGATGCTGTTATCTACACAAGTCACACAGACCCCACTCCTCTTGAAAGCCAGCTGCAACTCAGATTTGCATCAGTAGAGAAATGGTTCAGTGATCACAAACTGGTGCTAAACTATAAAAAAAACTAAGCTCATGCTCTTCAGCAGCTCCCACAATAAACACAGGCATCATCCCCTGACTATCTCTAACCACCTTGGGACCGCTGTTGAGCAGGTACAGTATTTTAAGTATCTCGGTGTCACCGTCGACAGCAACTTATCCTACGGGGTGCATATTGACAATATTACCAAAGCAGTCAATACTCACATCGGCCTCCTCTACAGACACAGGAACTGCCTTACACCAGAAGCCTTAAGGTTGGCCATACAGAGCTGTGTTACCTCCATTATTGACTATGGATTGATAATCTATGGATCTGCCACTGAAACTGCCCTCTGGTGCATTTCCACTGCTCTAAACAAGGCGTGTCGCCTCATCTCAGGAGCCCACTGTCTCACCCACTCTTGCGACCTCAGTGCCCAAACTAGTTGGCTCCAGCTCAAAGATCGCATCAAATATCAAACATGCCTGATGGCCAAGAAAATAACCCTAACCTTCCTTCAACTCCTGGAATTCAAGGTCTTCTCAGCCCCTCTCTTAATACCCACCATACCCATAGCTCTGAATCCCAGCTCTTTCTGGTCCCTCGCTACCGTACCTCCCAGGGACAAAGCTCATTCACCTGCAGAGCCCCTCTTTGGATGAATGCCCTCAACTGTGACATCTCCTCCAAATCCAAATTGGGCCCTTTCAAATCCAAGCTACAGTGACTACTTTCTGCCACTCGCTCCTGTGACTGTTTCTGCCAAACCCTTTTTGGCAGTCTAAAACCCCAGCATTTAATTACTGTTAAATCTCCTTAGCACCATCTCTGACATCCCCTCTCCCCTTCTAACCTACCCCTTCACCTTTCCTCTTCTCTACCTAAGCCCCCCCCCCCAGCTCCATCTGTCATGACAAGGCCTGTTGACTGATTTCAACTTACCTTATGATTTTACCAGTAACTGACAAAGCTTGTTTTGGCTGATTTTCAATTTACTGTATGCATTCCTGTGCACGAAACTGCTTAGCATTACTCATTTCTATTTTTTAATTCACTGTGAATGGCAACTATTGCTTTCGTTTCTTATTTACAGTTATTTTACCATACCCTGTTTAGTCTGTAAACCTGTTGATCTCCTTTCTCTATGTATACTGTTTGCCATACTTTTTGTTCTGTTAACCTCTTGTATTATGCTGCTGAAGTGGAACCTTTGTAAAAGCACTCTAAGCTCAAAGGTATTTGTAATCCGAGATCTAAATTAAAAAAAAAAAAAATCAGTCCGGTCAAATAAAATTAAATAATGTCTGATTGTCTTGACTAGACTGGAGACAGTGTTGTGTTGTTGGGTCTCTGAGCTGATGATGACAGCACATAATGAGTCAAACTCAAAGCACGGCACAGCTAACTAATTGAAATTAAAATAAATATCCTGGTGGTTTGCAGGAGGCTCTTTTGCTTAAAATACTCCAGAGAGTGACAGTCAAGAAAAATGTACGTCTGTTGTCTGGTCCTGGAGGGAGACAGCGTTGAGTCTGACTGAGTTGACTGGTGCTGAGGAGGACAGGACAATAGAATGAGTGGTCAAAGCAACAGAGTATACAGACTCTACAACACAGCTTCAGACTCTGACTGCACTGCACAAATATCCTGGCTTGGTGGGCAGGGCGACTTGCATGAAGTTCTTTTCCGTTTTGTATAAAATGCTCAGCTCAATCAGCCAGTCCAAATCTAATTAATGTCTCAGGTGACACAGTGTTGGGTCTGAGCTGAGGATGGTGGAATCAGTTAAAGCAGAGTGCACAACTAATTTAATATATTTTGGTTTGTAGGAAGCTCCTACGTGCAACAACTGCTTCTGCTTTGTCCAGTGTATGTGTGATAAAAAGACTCCTTCAGCTGCTGCTGGAATAACAGTAACTGACCTGACTCATAAATGCTCCAAGTACTTTTCCAGTACAAAATTTCACCTTTACAGTAGGAAAAAACACAGAAAACAGTAAGGAAACCACCCAAAATGCACCATTTTCAACCATTTTTTCAAAATTGTATGGGGGAGCATGCCCCCAGACCCCCCTAGATTGATTGGGGATTTTGACCTATCATAAACACTGCGTACATAAGGGTCCCCCAAGTTCGAGTGCCCCAGGCTCCCCAAAGGCTTGATCTGGCCCTGTATGTTCAGCAGGACTGATGCAATAAAACTTACGCTATACAAATTTCATATGTGCTAATTGTTATTTTACATTTATTAAATGGCAGGGTAAAATCCAATAATCTGATTGGCTTTTATTTATGTGTAAAATATGGTTTACACATGGTTAAAAAAAGGACTGCTCAGCAGTGATGAGTCTGGAACCCTGATCAATGGGCATTTGGAACACAGCCAGAACCAATCTTCCACCACAAACATGGCTGCTACCTTTACACTGTAAAAAAAACTTCAGCTGGGCCCTAAAAATAAAACTACCTTAAATGAAAAATAAAACAAATTATTTAAATGTTGTTTCCCTGATTATCAAACTCTCCTTACATACATAAACAAATTAACAACATTAAGTATTGTTTATAGTTTTCAGTACAACTGTTTCTTTGCTGGCAGTGAAAAATCTCCATTCTATACCTGCTTATCAGGGAACTCTCTTCTTCTTGCTCTGACATTGAGATAATTGAGTCTCTGGCTGTAACAAAGGCCTTTGTTGTCTGTGTGTACAGTATGTTGGGAGAGAAACATTCTGCCAGTGGAACTGAGCAGAATTTTGAATCCATGTATTCCGCAGTAAACATTCCATGATAAAAATTCCTTATTTTGAATGCAGAGAAAAATAGAGAAAAAAAAAAAAAAACACGAAGAAAAAAGTAGATAATAATACAATGACATCATCAATGACATGATTTGCAGTGGGGAAAAGGACTATTATATCACAAATGCACACAAGTAAATCTATTGTTTCTACATGTAAATATGCTTTTCCCAAACAGTAAAGGAATGTGCCTCGTGCCTTACTACACCACTGGCTGTGCTGTGAAATATATTTTACACACACCCCTTCATGCCTTATTGCCTGCTTATTGGTGGGGAGGTGGGCCTCACAAAATATTTTGCAGGGGGGCCCTTACAGTTGTTGGCATAGCCCTGGGGGGAGCAACCACTGGACACCAGGGAGAATATTCTTTTAGTACTCAGGCAGGGCATCGAATGGCAAGGCACCATGAAACACCAGAGACTGAACTATTGGCCATCGGGCATGGGTGTGGGGGTTCCACCCAGTCACTTCAACAACAAAGTTGTCGAAACCCCTGACCTCGACAGGCAAAATGCCAACAGGTAAAATTTTGCCCATCAGAAAATCACTGTTTTTGTTTTTGCTCTGCCCCCTTTTTTAATAATCAACTCTGAGATGGGGATGATTCTAAAGGGGAAACTCTAACAAAACCGGTGTCAGTGTACAGTGGGACCATTACAGTGACTATCTCGAAATTGTCGCTTTAATGATCTTCACTGTAAAAATGTTGATGTTTCACTGGTATACAGTGTGTGGGTGGGGGGAGGGACCATTTGACACCAGGGACTGTGCTGGCATTTACCGGGCATTGGTGTGGATGGGGGGAAGGGCACCTAGACACCAGGGAATATGTTGGTATTTACCAGGTGAGGGATCAGGTGGTGGGAGGGGCAAAACACTGGTGAAAAACAGCGTCAGTGTACAGCGGGACCATTACAGTGACTATCTCGAAATTTTATTTATTTATTTTTATTAACTTAAGAGAAATCAGAATTATAATCCTTTGCGTCAAAGACTCCTTTGCAAAGGCTCCACATCAGAAAGATACATAAGCATAACATAAACCAGTTAAAAAATTATACATAGGTAATACAGTACAGGGACTATATACAACTGGCAGGTTACAGCTTTAGTGGTCATTAAGAGTAGACCCCTGGTCATAGTTATTTACATATGGCAGGTTTCATTTTCATGGGGTCTTAAATGGACCCTCAGTCAAAATATCTACACAGTGAGAGAGGAGTAATGGGGAAAATTAATCAAGATACATCAGACATGGTTCTCCTTTCCTGTGAGTTTACTCAGTGGGTAGACTTAACAGTAAAGAAATGTGTTTCCTAAGGCTTAAGCAATGCAACCTATAGAGAGGTTAAGAGAAAATATGGAATATTATGTGCAGTCACAGCTGTGGAGGCAAGGAGGAGGGTCTTGAGGCTGGTTTTGAATCAGCCAAGACTGGGTTCCATTGAGATGGAGGACAGTAGGCTGGCTAACCACAGGGGGGGCCTGATAGCGGAAGGACCTTTGACCAAGGGAGGTCCTACAGTGGGGGGACCAGGAGGGTGGTTTTGGGGGGAAAGTCTGGGGGCTCTTCTGTAGGGAACTATGAGGATGGGGTGGTGTAAACCTTGAGGTGCTTGCTTCTGAAGTATCATTTTAGCGAGGAGGCAAGTGTGATACTTAAGCCTGCCTTTGAAGTTTAGCCAATATATAAGAAACACTGGCATTGTCACTGTAATGGTCTTCACTGCAAAAAATGTTGATGTTTCACTGGTAGACAGGGTGTGGTTGGGGACAGGGACCACTAGAGACCCAGGAATGTGTGACATTTTCCAGGCATGGGTGTGGATGGGGGGAAGGGCACCTAGACAGCAGAAAATATGTTGACATTTAACAGGTGAGGGATTGGGTGGTGGGAGGGATCACTTGACACCAGAGAGGGATTGTGTCAGTATCGGGCAGGGGATTGGGGGATACACTGGATGGACACCAGGGAATTGTTTTGATATTACAGGGATGGCATCAGAGGGAGAGGGCACCACTAGCACTAGGGAAATGCTGCATACTTTGTGAGTGTGGGATCGGTGGGATGGGAGGACCCACTAGAGCCAGGGATAGTTACTCCCCTGGGTCTAGGCAATTGGGAGGGTGGCACTGCACAAACATGCCTGGCTACCCATGCAAATTTGTTTATTTATTTGCTTTTGTTAACCTGGTAAGCACACTAGACAGCCAAGTGCCTATTTTCAGGTGCAACCCGGGAGATTACAAGGTACATACATGAACATCAGGCAAAAACAAGTAAAGAATTACATTAAAGGGAATAAGCACACAGGGTCAATACATGTAACAACAGGGATTTACAATGCAGGCAGTAGGTAGAAGAACAGTATGGTTTCATCGTTCCAGGCAGCAATGCTGTAAGGCTTACAGGTAGGCAGAGAGGAGTCAAATTGGGATACAGTGGGCCCAGAGCAAGACAAGGGAGTTGCACAGTAACAATGCTCTCTCCCTGTTGGGCAAGTGGGCCTAAGTGGTCTATTCCTTCTAGTAAGCTATGAGTACAGGAAGAGTATAAAGTGTAGAGAGGCACTGCCTAAGTCTATAATGGGCATACAAATGGCCCCTTAGCATCTTCCATGCCCAATGGGCTCATTTGCATGGGCTCCTTTGAATATAGCAAATTGCACTGCAGCACTATTAATTGTGGTGCCTTACTTTGGGAGCCATGTCAGGGTAGCACTAAGTGGTTTAGCTTGGATAATAACCAAAGCTTTAAAAGTTAATTCTAACCAAGTATTAGACAGAGCAGTGCTTAAATCACCATCATGAATAAGAGTATTAAGAACATCACCAGCTTTGGAAATATTGTTGCTAATATAGCAACAATATTTGCAAATAAATAAGCAAATAAATAAATAGATAAGACGTGAATCCTTTCTAGCTAAAAGGGATTTCAAAGAAAGTGTCAAAGGGTCAATATGTACATTAAAGATAGGCAAATGTTGAGACAAGGCAAGCAGGTACTGCGGATCAGTATCAACAACATCTGGTTCAGGGATGGGAACAGGAGTAATAACTATGTGACCAATGACAGTTTTCTGCTGTGGAGTAAAACATAAGTTAGGAAAATTAATAGAACAGGTTTTGGCACCATAAGCAAAGGAAGCATGATTTGTCACTACACAGTACTGTCCATCAGAACTGTAAGTAACTCATACAGTTGGAACTCTCCATTGTTGTAGATGTATAGAACAAGTGAATGGCTGGTTAGTGAGCCGTGTTGTGAAGCAATGTACCTCCTCCAGGTAGCTTCGGGATGCAGCTGTTTCGGCGGCGGGCGCTGAAGATGCAGCTTGCGAAGATTGTTCAGTCAGGTTAGATGGCAGATCATTGCCCAAGGTAAAGGACCAGTCCAAGTGTTCTGGAGAGTTGCCACATACAGGTCTAACAATGTCAAATACGTCACAGCGGCACAAGTAATAATATCCCTTCTTGGTGCAGCAGTTGGTATGTGGTGTGACCCATGCTTGTAGAACAGGATGATAAACAAGCAAAGAAGGCAAGTCAGTTTATTCTCGTTAAATGTTCTTGTCAAGATGTCCCATGGAATTCATAGCAGCCAGTTTGTCAAAGACAAAAGTTTGTTGATCGAATTGAGGTAGTGACACAGTGAAAGTAATGAACATGTTGTCATGAATTGTGCAATGTTTAGTGAAATAGCATGGTGCTTGGTTTAGATAACATGAAACATACCCAAGATTTCTAGCAGGAGACATAGAAATATTGACAGAATTTGACATGCACAATGTAATGCATGCAGTAGATTTACAGTGAGGATAATACCATTTAGATAGTTCCTATCATGAATAATATCTGGAATGTGTCCTTTTTCCAAATCCCTGCAGAGATTGTTAATAGTGGCAATTACATAAGAACCATAAGTGGAGCATAAAAGTTCACAGGCAATATATTGCTTGTCTGCCTCCTTGTTATTTTGAAAAATCAATTAATTAATTTTGTTTCTAGTGTCACTGAATCCTTTTGCAATTTCTTGGGTGTTATAGACTGTAAAATATTCTTCCTTACTTAAACCATCTACACCATGTAACAGTGGTGGTAACACATCATTTTTAATAGCTTGTTGAACGTTTAGTGTTTGTGCTTTAATAGCAGCTACATCTGCTCTATTCCAGATTGACATTCCTGTACCAAAAAGGCCAGAGACAGTGCCTGCTGCACCGGTAACATCTGCAGTATCACGCCTTGTGCGGGGTTTACTCTTAACATTAGGTGCAGGTCTAAAAACTACTAAGTGTTCAGTGGCATGAGTTCCACTAATTGTATCATTTGTGCAAGTTTGGTAAGCAGCTACAATGCTAGAAGCATCATACTTAAAAATTTAGAAGTGTTGGTTGTGTGACAGAGACCAAACTCGGCCATATTCCAATGAATAAGATTAAAAATAACTGGAACATGCATAAATTGAACATTGTTAATCAAAGCTCCTGGAAGGGAAGGGGTGGTCAGTCCACTAGGAGGACCAGGCTCCTGAGGAGGATATTTAGTCAGTTCTTCTTCAGTGGGTGGGACCACAGAAAGGCACATAGCTTCAGTAGCCATATAGTTGTGAAGACAGAAAGCTTGTGGCTCCTCAGAGGTGAGATGGTCACAAAAGGTAGGATCTATTAAGGCAGTTAAGTTGTAGAAACCAGTGTGTCTAGAAGTAGCTTTTCAAATAGAGAGTGTACCGTTTGGTGCAATCCCTGTGTTGGGCCATCCATGAGAAGTTCCTTTAGATAAACATGCTATAGGAAGTGTGTAACCATTGTAATCAGTTTCCCATTGTATCTGTGAAGTAGATTTGTCCAGGGCAACAACCATGGCATTAAGATAGGCATCTGAGCCTTCCTTAACAGTAATCAATTTGTTAGGGACATCAATACATACTCCCTGGGTACATCTCTTGCTGAATGTTCAAGGTTCTGAAGTAAATGTGATATGTGTCATCTTTGGCCAGTCGAAAGAGGTTTGTCTTGAGGGTAAGTCAAAGAAAGTAGTCCCACCAGGATGAGGAGGTGCAAGATAACCGTGTGTCTGAAAGGAACAGAAAAGGATTGTTAAGTGAGGTGTACTATTCCATCCCAATGGGGTCAGGAAAAGCAGTTAGTCACCTTTGTACAACTGGAGTAGATTAGCATGGAACCACTCGTCGGTGGTCTGTTTCTGATGCTGAACTCTCATCTGATAAACAGCAAGGCTGAGTTTGTTGAAAATGGGAAATGGGCCTTCCTATTTACTTGGAAATTAGTGAGCCGGTGGTCTGTATTGGAAAAGCATGACTTGATCTCCAACTTGACAGTCGACTTCTTTGGCATGCTTGTCAAAATGGGCTTTTGCTTGTTGTTGAGCTTTACTCATATGATTTGCAGTGAACAAGTGTATTTTCATGATATCATCCCAAAGTTTTTCAACATATTTGTCCACAAATACCCTATCTACTGTAGGGGTGTGGAGGTCAATCAACAGGTGCACAGGTAATCTCATGGCTCTACCAGTCATAACCTCATACAGTGTGCACTGAGTAGTGGCTGCAGGAGTACCCCTGATTGCCATCAAAAGTATTGGCAAGAGGGAATCCCAGTTCTTGGGAATGACACTGATGAATTTGCATAACAACTGTTTGATTCTTCTCTTTGCTCTTTCTACCTGACCTGAGGACTGAGGATGGTATGGGATGTGAAATTTCTGATCTACTCCAAGCATTTGGAGTGTCTCCTTCATCAGCTCAGCTGTAAAACTGGTTCCCTGGTCTGAGTCTACCTTAAGGGGAAGGCCCCACCTGGAGAACAACTGATCCACCAGGATCTTGACAGTTGTATTTGCCATGTTATTCTGAGTAGGGAGTGCCTCAACCCACTTGGAAAACAAATCTGTGACAACAAGTGCATACTTGTTCTTACTGGAGTTAGTCAGTGGGCCAATGAAATCAATTTGTATCACATTCCATAGTCCAGATTTTCTTTGAGGCAGTAGTTTGGCATTTTTTTTCACTGAAATTGGATTGTTCTGGGCACACACTATGCAGTTGTCCACATAGTGTTCCATGTCTTTGGTCATGCCAGGCCATCAGAAGACGGTTATAAGTCTCTGGATTGTGTTATCTGCCACCTGGTGTCCACCGGTGGGGGTGACATGAACCATATGGATGAATTCAGTTTGTAAGGATTGTGGTACAATTCACAGTTTGTGATCTGAATCGTCCTTCCTATACCAGATCAGTTTCTGATCAGGAGATAGGTGTATGTTGTCAGAATGTGTTTTGTATGGACTACCAGTAGGTAGTTTCTGTTAACTTCCTTTGTCTAGGTATTTCAACACATCTTTTAGTTCTGGGTCAGATTTCTGTGCAGCTGAAAGGTCCAGTGGAGGTTCTGGTTGCGGTTTCTGCCTGGTGTTGGCAGCTAAAAAAAATGTCTGCCACAGCTGCTGGATGAGTCATTGACCATGTCTCCCCCACTCAAGCACCTGCTTTGACAAGCAAATCTGCTCAGTTGTTGAATTCATGGTAAGGGTCAGTTTTGCAGTGAGCCTTTACCTTGTGAATGTACAGTTTATGAGTAAACTGTTGTGTCTTTCTGTATATATACACAAACAGATCCCTATATTTGATAGGTGCGCCATCAGAGAATATGAAGTTATTTTTCTCCCAGAATGGTAGAAACTCAGTAAGGGAGGAGCAGACCCAGTTGGAGTCTACAAAGATGATAGCATCCTTAGCACAATGGGACATGACCTGTAGAGCACAGGCCACAACTGCCAATTCGGCATACTGATGAAATGACAGTACATTTCCTAGCAATGCGCATGAAATCAGCATCTGGATAGACTATAAACACACCAAATCCTTCAACTTGTTCCCCCTCCACATAGGAAGTGGAGCCTTCTGTGAAGATGCGATACATACTGGTAGCCTCTAAAACATCTGGTGTAGCCGGTAAGAATGGTCCCAGCTCGAGTATGTCAGGAGGTTGGCATGCACAGTCGTGGGGCTTACCTGTGTAGAGTAGGCCATGAGCTGGGATGGATGGCACTTTTGCAGGTAGTACTCTGATGTCCCTGTCCTGCAAAAGCAAAGACCAGTGGGTGAGTCTGGTATTAGAAACTGAACCATCTTTCACTTTGTCTGAAAGTAAGAAGTTGGTTGAGGTGTGACAGGTATGCAAGACAATAGGTGCATACTGAATAACGTACATGAAATGTTTGACAGCCCAGTAGGTTGCCAAGAGTGTTCTTTCACAGAGACTATACTTTCTCTCTACTGGGGACAGCATCTGAGAAGCATAGGCAATGGGCCTGAAATACCCATTGTACTTTTGTGCCAGCACTACAGACATGGACACATCAGATGTGATGGTTTCCAAATGGAATGGAAGATGTTGGTTAGGATTGATCAGTGCTGGGGCTGAGGCTAATGCCTGCTTGAGCTATGCCACAGCATCAGTATGAGAAGGGGCCCATGTCTATGGGACAACCTTTTTCAGAAGTTCTTATAAGGGAGCGGCCTTCAAGGCAAAGTCAGGGATAAAATCCCTGGAGTAGTTTACCATTCCTAGAAGCACCTGAATGTTGTCACTCTAGTAGGAAGTGGCAGATCTTGCAAGCCCTGGATCTTCTTGACAGCTGGACTCCTGCCTTGGTCTGTAATGCGCAGGTCAAGGAAGATGACCTCTCTTTCATATTGGATTGCCTTGGAGGGATTACACTTGAGGCCTGCTCTCTTTAAGGAAGACACAAGTTTGTCTAAAAGGGCCAGATGGTCCTCTTTTATGGTGATTGCTAGAAGCAAGTCATCCACGTACTGTGGGAGAAACTGGGGTGTTTTACAGCACTGCAGAGCATCCATCATGTGGAGAAGGAAGAGGGAGGGGCTATTGTGAAACCCCTGGGGGAGGCACGGCCAGGTGTACTGATGTCCATCACAGATGAAAGCAAATTTGTATTGGCTTTCCTGTGCTAATGGGAGTGACCAAAACCCATTAGAAATGTCAAGAGCTGTGAACCACTTTTTGTCAGGTGTGGACAGCTTGAGTACATCAGGTGCTGATGCTATTGTTGGTGCACAGCTAGAAGTAACCTGATTATGTTTTCTAAAGTAAATTGTGAGTCTCCAGGCCTCATTTGGTTTCTTAATAGGCCAAATAGGTGAATTGACAGTAGAAATACAGGTCCTAATCACTCCTTGTTAAAGCAGTGATTGAATGATTTTCCTAAGTGATGGTAAAGCTTCAGCAGGAAATGGATACTGCTTCTGTCTCACAGGGTCAGGCCCTGTGATTTCAATGGTACTGTGCATCCTACCACAGTTGTGCTTGTTGGTGGCAAACATGTCAAGGTGTTTTTGCAGCAAGGGTGCAAACTCAGAAAACAGGTCATGTCCTGTGAACAAAGCCATGACATCATACTCCTTGTTGTTGTGAGAGATAGCTGCCACCACGTGTGAGTATGGGATAGTAACAGCATGATATTGTCCTTTGATCTGAATGAATAGCCTGTTGGCTAGATCGACTACACAGACATGTAATGCTAAGAAATCAATTCCCAGGATGCTGGGGTGATGATGTAGAACCATGAGGTCAAAAGCAAAATTAGTCCTGAGGTAGCCTACCACCACAGGTAGAAGAATAGATTGGTAAGTGTGTAACTGGGTACCATCTATACCCTGTGCACTGGTCTTCCAGCTGGTAGACCAGTCAGATGAGACTGGGTCCTCATCATGGAGGACTGACAAGGCTGCTCCAGTGTCCAGAAGCATGGTAAGTTGGCAGCCCTCAACCATGGCCTTTACACAAGGCCATCCATTTGTGTCAACAATCAGGTTACTCACAATCTGGACTGGGGCCTGTAATTGTCAATCTGTGCATTCAGAATTGGCATTGTCTTCCTATTCCTGAAACTGAAGGCCTGCTGGACCTTTCAATGCCTCCTGTATGTCTTGCACTGGGTACATGTGTACTTGTGACATCATAGATACATAGATACATAGACAGTGTCGGCAGATAAGGGCCTATGGCCCACCCAGTCTGCCCATTTGAGCTTGTAAGTTCAGTTTATGTTTTCCTAGAAGTCTGTTGCCCCTTACCCCTGACCTCCAGAATTCCTTTATGTCTATCCCATGCTTTCTTAAATCCCATGATTGTTTCAGCCCCCACCACTTCCTCTGTCAGGGTGTTCCACTTGTCCACCACCCGTTCTGTGAAGAAATTCTTCCTCATGTTTCCTCTGAATCGTCCTCCCTCCAACTTCATCCCATGCCCTCTAGTCCTGGAACATCTTTTTCGCTTAAAAATAGTGTATTCCTGCACCCTGTTCCTCCCTGTGAGATACTTGTATGTCTCTATCATATCCCCTCTCCCTCCTCTCCTCCAGGAGTACATGTTCAGTTCCTTCAGCCTGTCTTCATAGGACTCGTGATGCAATCCATACACCATCTTTGTTGCCCTCCTCTGAACCTTCTCTACCCTGTCTATGTCCTTACGTAGGTAAGGTCTCCAGAACTGTACACTGTACTCCAGGTGGGGCCTCACTAGTGTCTTGTATAGCGGAATTATGACCTCCTTTTCTGCTGGTGATGCCCTGCCTATACATCCCAGCATCCTGTTTGCTTTACCTGCTGCCTTGTCACACTGTTTCTCTACCTTGAGGTCATCAGAGATGTTAACCCCAAGATCCCTTTCCTGCTTGGTGCATGCTATATCCTCACCCCCCAACTGATATATTGTGCCAGGGTTTTTGTGCCCCATATGCATTATCTTGCACTTCTTTGCATTGAATTTCAACTGCCAAACCCCTGACCATTCTTCAAGTTTCTGCAGGTCCCTTCTCATTCTGTCTACACCCTCTGGCGTGTCTACTGTGTTGCAGAGCTTTGTGTCATCAGCGAACAGTGAAATTCTGCCTTCTAGGTCCTGTGCAATGTCACTGATGAAGATGTTGAATAGGACCGGTCCCAGCACTGATCCCTGTGGTACCCACTGGTCACTCTTCCCTCTGCGGAGTGACAGCCATTTACCACCACCCTCTGTGTCCTGCCACCCAGCCAGTTACCCACCCACCACACTACTGTCCTGCCCACACCCATATTCCCAGTTTGTGTAATAGTCTTCTATGTGGCACAGTGTCAAAGGCCTTGCTGAAGTCCAGATAGGCCATGTCCACTGCCCTCCTCTGATCCACCTCCCTAGTCACCCAGTCAAAAAATTCAACGAGGTTGGTCTGACATGACCTCCCCCTGGTGAAACCATGCTGCCTTGGGTCCTGTAGTCCATTGACAACCAGATGTTCCACCAATCTCTCCTTCAGTAGTGCTTCTATGATCTTCCCCACTACTGAGGTGAGGCTGACTGGTCTGTAGTTCCCTGCTTCCTCTTTGTTCCCACTTTCATATAAGGGGACTACATCTGCTGTCCTCCAGTCTTTGGGTACCTCCCCTGTTTCCAGTGATTGGCTAAACAGGATAGCCAGAGGTTCAGCCACCACCTCTCTTAGTTCTTTAAGGACCCTGGGGTGCACCCCATCTGGCCCCATTGCTTTATTAACTCTTATTACTTCCAGTTCCTTCAGGACCCTTTCTCTCGTGTAAAGGGACTTGTGTCCATTTCTGCACCATTCTCACCCCTTGTACTCCCTTCAGACCCATTACCCTCCACTTCTTCAGTAAAGACTGAGCAGAAATACCTGTTCAATATGTCAGCTTTACTGTTGTCATCCTCCACGTGGCCCCCATCCTCCCCCTTCAGTCTCACTATCCCTCCGTTTGTCTTTCTTTTTTTACTTATGTACCTGTAAAAGGTTTTGTCCCCTCTACCCACTGATTTTGCAATGTGTTCTTCTGTCTGAGCTTTGGCTTCCCTTACTGACCTCCCTGCCTCCCTTTGCTTCTTCTGGTACTTCTCCCTATCCCCTTCTGCCTGTGTCTTTTGTATTGCCTGAATGCAATCTTTTGGCTTTCACTTTCTTTGCTACCTCTTTGGAAAACCATAATGGTCTCCTCTTCCTTTTCCTTTTGATAACCTGCTTAATGCATAATTCTGTTGTTATTGTAATCCCCATTTTAAATACTGCCCACTGTTCCTCAACCCCGATTCCTGTCCCATTCCTTAATGCCTCTTTCAAGTATCTCCCCATTTCCCAAAGTCTGCCCCTAAAATCCAGGATATGTGTTTTGTGTGGTTTGGTTCTGCTCTTTCTGTGATTTCAAACCACAATGACTGGTGGTCACTGTTCCCAGGTGCTTCCCCACTGTTACCCCCATCACACTGTCCCTGTTTGTGAGCACAAGGTCCAGTATTGCCTTCTGCCGAGTTGGTTCCATGACCAGTTGCATGAGGAAGGCACCCTGAAGGGAGTCCAGGATAAATCTGCTCCTAGTTGATGCTGCTGCTGGGATGCTCCAGTCCATGTCTGAAATTGTCAGTTGGGCTCATCTGTCCGATGTTCTGTGCAATTTGCTGGACAGAATGAGTGACTTGTAGGGGGTTGGAAGTATGTGTCATCGTTTCAAGCTCAGTCTATGGGCAATAGCCCTATACGTTTGATCCTGAGTGATCGATTCTTTGAGCATCACAGGTGCAATGATGGCCTGTGCAGGTGGGTCTGCCTTGGATGTCATGTTGGCTTGGCCAGTAACCGATGCAACCTCTCCTCAGCTGCTAGATGACTCAACAGCCGGGGCTAGTGCAGCTATAGCTCATGTAGCTGTGGTTCCCCTTTCTGCATGAATTTCCTCCAACAGCTTGCGTAGGATTTCATTCTCTTGTCTGATTTGTCGATAGCTAGGACTGTTTTGGTATTTGTTCTGGCAATTCTGTTGAGCATTTGGATTTTTCTAACTGCCTTTGTTGTCCCTATTTCTGTTGTTTCTGTGGTTCCGGTCCCCCCCTTGTATGACTGTTTGTCATCAGAAGGGGTAGAATTTTTCTGGATACTTCCCTCTACCGCATAGTGGGTGGGGCATCAGAGGTGGGCTGGACTGCAGCTACCTTGTTGGATTTGCTGGAAGACAGAGTATGGAGATAGACCTGATAGGCCCATTCCATTGTAGTGAGGATAACCTAAAACTTGTCGGTGTCCAGGAAAACGTTAAGCTCAACCTTTTCCCACAAGACCAGATACGTTTCGGATATACAAATCCTTGTACTCAGTTTGGTCCATATCGAAGTCCTCATCCATGAAGGCCTTCCCAGTTTTATATGCCAGCCATAACCATTGGTGGTAGGCTGCCAGGCTTTCCTTTGTGCCTTGCTTGACCTTGTAGGCCAAGTGCATCCCTACTATTCGTGAGGAGTTCACACATATGAGTGCAGCGGCGATCTCATCAAAGGTCAAGTTTTCAGCATTTTGCGCTGTCTCTGAAAGCTTAGCCCAGAAGGTTGGTTCGACTGTTTGTCACAAGACTTGAACCTGGTACTCGGGTTGTAGCGAGGGCTTCTCACAAAGGGAGCACACCTTTTCCAAGTGGCAACTGAAATTGTCAGTTGGGCTCATCTGTCCGATGCTCTGTGCAATTTGATGGACAGAATGAGTGACTTGTAGGGGGTTGGAAGTATGTGTCATCGTTTCAAGCTCAGTCTATGTCAAAGCTCCGCGAAGCACAGCCTCTGCTGCCATATCAGCAATAGCCCTATACGTTTGATCCTGAGTGATCGATTCTTTGAGCATTTTGTCAATTTGGTTCTGGAAGGCTTTCTTTTGATCATCCGGGACAGTGACTCTACTGATTGCATCATTACTCATGTTGCGAATCTCCAACTCCTTGCTCCTGGTGATGGGAGTGAGTGGAGGTGCATTACAGATTACAGGCCCACCGCCTTTGTCATGGGGGCCACCATCTTGGCATTGTACATGACATCTGCCATGTTTGCGTGGATGTGGCAACAAAGTGTGCATGCCGAAGTCGATGCCATCTTGTGAGTGGCAAGCGGAAGTTGCTTCACCATGGGGGTTAGACTTGTTTGACGTGGCATGCCTCATCATAAAAGTCAGAGTCATCATCACTGGGTGACGCAATCTTAATGGGCATATACTAAAACCCGTTCATGGCCTTAACATGGCTGGCAAGAACCTCCTGTTGGTGGTGCAACTTTGCCATCTTTTGTCTACACTTCTTATGACAGACTTTTGCAGTGCCCTGCTCAGTACCTCTCTCAACCTCTCTCTGCAACACTCTATACACGGCGCCCAATTCAACATTTTCCCTAAGCTCTTTATCCAACTCACAACTCACACACTTGTAATCCTCTTTCAACTCAGCATTCTCATCTTTTAAAATCTCATTCATATCACTCAAAATGTCATTCAAATGTGCTGTTTCTTATCATATTTCAGCCTTTCACAACCATCTCTTAACAAACATAACTCTCGCTCAGTGTCTTGAGCAGTACAGTGCAGCAGCCTGGAATTAGCATCACGGAGTGACTGTGTCTCCTCTGCTAGTTTCCTTTCCATTTTCTGTACCTCTGATGCCTGCAAGACCATCTCTTTTTTTAGAGATGCATTTTGCAGTTCATGGGAGGCACACCTTGTTGTGAGACTCTCAACAGTGTATGTAGAGCAGCAACCAAAAGACCTTTGAGGTTATAATTTTTGGCTGTTTGTTTGGACTCAAGGTAGTGGTCAGAAATTTGCAACAATGGGTTGTCTGCAGATTTTGCATCCAGCGTGAAATCTGTCCATCCGCCATGGGATGTGAGGTAGTTTGAGACATTGAGTCTCAGTTCTGTGTACAGATCAGACATAACAAATAAGGGGTAGACAAACAAATAAGCAGTTTGTAAACCTGGTAAAATACCCTGGATCTGTCATCTACCACTTTCTGGTCCACGGCGGTTGATCGGTTGTGCCAGGGGGTATACTGTCACTCACAGAGGGAGTATAAAGGAGTCTGGCGTGCATCTACCATGCTCAAGACCAAGACGGTGTGGGTCTGCCACAACCGCTACCACAGTAAGCACGAGTAGGTCCAAGTAAGTGAAAATCGCACTACACTACTCGACATTCAAAATAAATTGAATGTGAATCTTCCCTTGTACATTTCACATGCACGCAGTTGTCAAATGTAAGTGGGTAATAAATTCCCCTATCAGGTTCTTGGTGGAATGGTACAAAAGGAAGAGACAACAGATGAGTGGTACTCATGTAATAAATTAAATTTACTACAGAATGGATAATACAGACTTACTACCAGTACAGTGTAAACACTGGGAGAATATAGGTTTCCTTACCTAGGCAATGCAGACAGTCTCTCTCTAAGAGCTACATGTTACAGAGGATCTTGTACCCTAATAATTACTACTATAGTAATTGCTAAGGAAGATATATATAATGCATATAATTGGACAAAAGCAGGTGGTCTGAGTAACTGTCCTAACTACTGTAAAAAGTTACATTACTAGCAGATAACGGCGCAATGAAGGTACTGATCTCCAAGGTCAGTTGTAATGATACACAATTATTAAAGATGGCACAGTTGCCTTACATATGAAAATACAGTAATCTCATGGCTAATATACATCAGTAAAACATAGTGGAGCATAATAGAACACAAACCCTGTCACTTATGCTTATATGATAAGTGTTTTCACCCTAAGGTTAGTACATATACATACATAAGTTGCTGCCTGTGAGGTGGGGGCACCATCAGGGGTGCTGGTCTATGGATAACACACGTCACACCTCCCGAGGGTTCAGCAAGCAAAAACTGCTGATGGTCCCACTAATTATGCCCACCTCCTGGTCCCCACTGAGCCCACTGTGACACTCGGCCACAACCAGGGCATGTCTTCCATCAGGTGGTCTGCTCCCATGGTCCCACCCAGGGAGTAAGCCTAGGAAGCCCTGCCAACAGACGGTGAAGCTGCCACTAAACTGGATGAGTTTCCATGTGGGAGGATCGTCTTGGTGGCCCCACCTTGGGGGCAAGCTAAGGTAGATCAGTGGTACGCGGTTGCTCCCAGTGGATGTGCGGGTCCAGGAAGATCAGGGCTGAGCCACTGGAAAAACAGTAGGCACAAAAAAAAAAGGACCAAATATTTTGAACAATACTGGGTTTATTTTCTGTTATGTAGTATAATATTTCTTGTTTTCTGCAGTCCAAAATCATATTTATCAGTTGAGCTAAAGTGGAGTTGAGTATTTTCAGTACATCATTATAAGTTTTCTTGCATTAACTAATAAATATCAATTAACAAAATGAGGTAATCAGAATGCAAGGAGTTCTTCTTATGGCTGCAGCCCAGTAACTTAATTCCTGGGATGATAAAAAAGCTTATTTTTAAAATACTTGAAATAAAATATTGAACCATATCCCAAAGGGGAATAAATTTGGAACAAGTTGCAAATGTATGCACCATGCTACCATTTTCATTATGCTATCTTGGACTAAATTCTGATAGGGATGCTTTCAATTTATTCAGTTTTGATGGGGTTAAATATACATGTATTAGGTCTGGCCTGAAAGAACTTTCTTCATGTATATCCCAAGGATCTATCCTGGGACCATTTCTTTTTTCCTACTTTTGTCACTGATCTTACTATACAATGTGAATACGTTCCATGCTCATGTACAATACAGTATGCAGATAATATAGTTCCATATAAAGGTTTGTCCATCATAAGTGAGGTGGCTTATTTTCTCCAATCAGACTTCCATAGGGAGAGAATGGACTCTGCAGAGCTTGAGCGCCTCCTGTGGTGGGCCTTGGATGCTGTGGATTACTATGTGACACTCAATCCCCCACAAGATGTTGCAGCATCCAACATTCATAGTGAATGTGGGTGTTGGGCATCACCATACAGGGGACAAAAAAAGTAATGCCTGTCGGATTAGACTGCCTGTCCCCCCCGTCACCAGCCCCAATGTGCCTGCAATGCCCCCTCCTAGATGGCATTCCAAAGGTGGAGTATGTCAAAAGTCTAAGCACATTGGAGGCTTGGGCCCACACCTTGGGAGGGGGGCTTCCCCTCAGAGTGCAGGACTTTTTGGTAGCTGTGGGTTGGGAGCAGAGTGCTGCAGCCAGGCATTGCTGGACCCAGACCTCAGGGGCTTGAGCCCTAGATGTTTTTCTGGACCTCTCCTCACTGGAACTGTTGAAGGTAATCCTTTTAAAAAATATCTATGGCCTACTCCAACCTTTGAGGACTTGGACGCAGGATATTTTATGACCTAACAATGCCTCTGTCCTGACCTGTGAAAATGGCGAGCAGGGGACTAGGATGACAGAGGATGTATTTTTGGTGCTAGAGGACAGATAGGGATGGGGAATGAAAAGAAAGATAAAAATATATATATATATATATTTATATTGGTTCTCTGACGACAAGCCTGTCCTAAACAAAGGCCAGCAAGACAAAAATTATGATCTTTGGGACCCATTCAGATCTGAAGGAGACTGCAGACAAAACAGACATTAATCCTTGGTCAGCCTCCCCACTGTACAGATTGACTGTTTCATATATATTTGGTGGTCTAGTAAGAGCCCTCTCTAAACTACAGTAAACACATGGACTACATTTTTGACACAGACAGACTGAGGCTGAGCTCCTTACATAATTCCAAATGCTGCCTTTGGTGCCTTGACATGCAAACATATAAACATACAAAGAAAATAGCAGAATAAGCCATTTGGTCTGTCTAGTCTGCTTGTATTGCAGGGCCCATGGCTTAAGCTACTGACCCTGCCCCCCACTCCTTCCATCCTTTCCATCTGCCCTACACATGACTCTTACCTTCCCCTTATGTCTATCCCAGCCTCTCTTGAAGCTGCCCACCATCTTCAATGAGACCACATCCTTTGGTAGCACATTCCAACTGGCCACTACCTTCTCCATGAAGAAGTGTCTCCTAATCTCCCTCCTATACCAACCCCCCAGCTTAAGACTGTGTCCCCTCATGTTACAGCTGCCACTTAGCCTAAAGAGACCCTCCTTTCCACCCTATTTATTCCTTTCAAGTACTTGAATGTCTCAATTATGTCCTCTCCTCTCCTCCAGGGAGTACATGTTCAGTTCCCTCAACCTCTCCTTGTATGCTTTACCCTGCTGACCTGTGATCATCTTTGTTGCCCTACTCTGGACTGTCTCCAGCAGTCTAATGCCTTTCTTTAGGTGTGGGCACCAGTACTGTACTCCATACTCTAGATGTGGCCTCACTATTGAACTGTTTAAGGGAAGTATAACCTCCTTTCACCTGCTGCTGATCCAACTAGCTATGCATCCCAACATCTTATTTGTCTTTGCTGCTGCCTTCTTGCATTGCATGGAGTGCTTCAGGGCACTAGTCATCATCACCCCCAGATCTTTCTCCTCTTCCACTGCAGATACCCTGACCCCGGTAGTACTCTACCCTGAGATGCTTGGCTCCAACGTGCATAACTTTGCATTTTTTGGCATTGAAGCCAACCTGCCAGATCCCAGACCACCTCTCAAGGTTTTTAGACCACCCTGTAGGTCCCATTCCCCTTTGGCTGTGTCCACCCTCCCACACAACTTGGTGTTGTCCATGAAGAGGTACATTTTGCCCTTAATGCCATCCCCAGTGTAACTGATGAAGACATTGAACAACACTGGTCCCAGCACTGAGCCCCGTGGGACCCCAATGGTAACCTCCCTGGTGCCTGATAACTTTCCCCCAATCATCACCCTCTGGGTCCAGTACTTCAGCCAGATTTCTATACATCAGGTCATCTTCTTTCCAACCCTGAGATCTGTCAACTTCCTGATCAAGCCCCTTGTGGGTGCAGAATCAAAGGCTTTGCTGAAGTCCAGATACAGGATGTCCACTGTGTGGCCCCTGTCTACTGACTTAGTAACCCAGTCAAAGAAGTCAATTAGACTTGTTTGACATAATCTCCCTCCCATAAACCCATGCTGCCTTGCATCCTGGAGACTATACTCCTCTAGATATTCTACCAACCTTTCCTTAAGTATGGATCCATGAACTTGCACATGATTGAGGTCAGACTGACCAGTCCATAGTTCCCTGGGTCATCCTTGGGACCACTCTTGTGAAGAGGCACCACATGTGCTGTTCTCCAGTCCTGAGTCCAGTGAACTATTGGACAGGCCAACTGGTGGCCCTGCAAGCTCCTCTGCCAGCTCCCTCAGTACCCTGGGTGTACGCCATCCAAGCCTGGTGATCTGTCCACCTTCAGTGCTAGCAGCCCCTCCCTCACTGTCTTCTCCTTTATCACTACATCCATGCCCCCACACTCCTCTTCTCCCCCTATAGGCTTCAGTCCATCTTTCTCCTTGGTGAAGATGAACAAAAGTATTTGTTCAGTACCTCTGCTGTCCCCATTCTCCTCCACCCACTCTTCCCCTTTCAGAAGCCTAGCAATCCCATCCTTCTTGTCTCTCCTCTCACTTATATAGCAAAAAAAAGGCCTTCTCCCCCTTCTTAATTCCCACAACTATCTGCAGTTACTTCTGTGCCTTAGCCCTCCGTACTACCCTACTTACCTCACTAGCCAATCTTAGGTAATTCTTCCTATCCACCTCTGTCTTGGTCTTTTTGAATTTCCTATATGTTAGCCTCTTTTCCTTTACAGCCTGGGAAACCCCAGGACTGAAACAGCTAGGTGCTTTGGATCTTAAGTCTTTTCCCCTGAGCCAGACACACTCCTCTGTGGTGACCCTCAGTTCCTCTTTAATGATGGACCACTTTTTGTTCACCCCCATATCTGCTCTGATGCCCACAATGTGCCTCCTTAGCACCTCACTCATTTTCCTGAAGTCTGCCCTCCTAAAATCCACGCTTTTGATTCTTTGTGGGGATTATTTTTCCTGCCCATATCCAACCAGAACCACTCTGTGTTATGGTCACTTCCACCCAGGGGCTTCCTGGCTGTTATTTCTTGCACATGTACCCCATTTGTGAGCACCAGATCAAGGATTTCCCCTCCCTGGTGGGTTCTGTGATGCCCTGAGTCAGGAACCCACTCTGCAACAACTGTAGGATCACCTGACTCCTGGCACATGTTGTGGCTGGTAGGCTCCAGTCTACCTTGGGCAGGTTGAAGACCCCCACTATTATCACCCTCCTTTCTCTGCACCTTCCAATATTTGTGAGCTTAGTTCCCTGTCCTGTTCCTCATCCTGGTTGGGTGGTCTGTAAACCACCCCCAACCTCACCTTTTACCCTCTGTTGGACCATAACTGAACCCACAATACTTCCATCTTCCCCTCCTCTGACTCCTCCCTCATACATGTTATACCCTCCCTGATATAAACTGCCACCCCTCCTTTCCCTACCACCCTGTCCCTCCTGTATTGTTTGTATCCAGGGATTGAGAGGTCCCACTCATGGTGTGGTGTAGCCCAGGTCTCAATCATAGCTGCTGGAAGATAGTAAAAACTGAGGGGGCAGAGGCTTAGAGGGGCACTTACAAGAGTAAAAAGGGCACTTTTTCTACACTAGTTTTTGCCATACAAAAATACAATAAATCATGTACACACATGATGATCATAATGTTAAGAATGCAGTCCCATATAGAAATATTTATGCAACTACAGACATACGAATGTGCCAGCAGAAATAGACCACCCAGTCTAAGTCTGCTCAAGTATGCAGCTATATTAAGAAAGCAGCTGTCGACCCATTCCCTCCAATAGCTCCACATGACGTTTGAACCATACATTGCTTAACCTGTTACAGTGGTTGACCAGGTGAAACAGAGAGATGCCATAGAAATATGTGTATCACCAGTCCCAAGCATGCAGTCTTCACACTAATGAGTTAGGAGTTTTTGGTTCCACTAACTTCAGGACAGAAGTTAGCGGTTAAGCCCAACCACCAGCGACAAGGTAAACTCCTTAATAATGACACAGAGCCATTAAGTTTACACAGCTTATTTATTAATGAATCACAGTGTGCAATGTAAAGTGTAATTATTAATGAATCATAGTATACAATGACAGTAAACAATATTATTGTACAACAATATGGGTATAAAACAGATTTTACAGAAAAGTCTGGATGGAGGAGTAGGATACATTTGGAAATGGGCCACTGTTCCATAAGAAGTCAATAGAGGAAAGCCATCTGCTCATTCATTCCTGTACTGTTGCAACTGCATACCACAGACTCACCCAATCAACCAATTTACCATCACATCTATACTTCTGCCATGAATTAATCCTCTGGATGCTCTGGTCACCACTTCAGGCTGGTATGCCTGTACAAGCCATTACCAGGCCCTGGTGGCCACCAAATCATCCCATGAATGCTCTGGTCACCACTTCAGGCTGGTATGCCTATACAAGCCTTCACCAGGCCCTGGTGGCCAGCAAATCATCCCATGAATGCTCTGGTCACCACTTCAGGCTGGTATGCCTGTACAAGCCATTACCAGGCCCTGGTGGCCACCAAATGATCCCATGAATGCTCTGTCACCACTTCAGACTGGTATGCCTGTACAAGCCATTACCAGTCTCTGATGGCCACCAAATCATCCCACGAAGGCTCTGGTCACCCCATCAGTCTGGTATGCCTGTACAAGCTATTTCTAGGCCCTGGTAGCCACCAAATCAACCAATCAACCAATTTACCACCAAATCTATACTTCTGCCATGAATGAATACTCTGGATGCTCTGATCACCACTTCAGGCTGGTATGCTGGGCAAGTCATTCCTAGGCCCTGGTGGCCACCACATCAACCAATCCACAAATTTACCACCATATGAATTGTTTCCTAAAGTAAAGATTTTCAGTATCAGATTTTTCCGAAAAAGTTACGTCGTCTTTCATTTCGTTGCACAAACTCCCGAACAATTTGTGTCCAATCCAACTTGTCTGTTCTCTGTTTGTGAATGTTCAACAGCATTAGGTGATTGTACCTCTTCTCTGTCATGGTGCTTCTTAAGTAAAACTTCATCCTCCGCAATGTTGAAAAGGATCTCTCCCCAGTTGCTGTACTCATTGGCACGAGGAGGTAAATTTGAATGAGCTTCACTACTTCTGAATACAGTATCTGCTGCTGGCAGTCTTTTCCCACTAAGGCATCAATAATGCATTGATTGAAGTTACTGCCCTCACCTCTGGCAAAACCTGCTGCACAAGTCCTGGGAGCAAGTTCAGTTGTGCATTCAGAATGTCAATGTCCAAGTCCTTATCTCCATACAACTGTGTGATCTGAGGAGGAACTGAAAACGCCTCTGCATTGGCTGCTTGAAGCAACAAATTCTCCATGGATGACAGCAAAGTGTAGGTTTCTTGATCAAAACGTCAGTCTAGTTCAACAAGACAAGCATCAATGGCTTCATAGTACATCTGTCGATACCAGTCCTTAGCAGATTCGGGATGGTGATGCGGTGCACTACCATGTTGCAGCCTTGCTGGGACATAGCGCTGTCTGGGAAGTTTTGGCTCCTTCATATTTTTCAGTAGTTGTGCTTTCTCTCTGATGCCTTCATAGACCTGGTCAAAGTCATTGCGCTGGCTTTGCAAATTTTTCTTCAGGGAGTTTACACTCATCATTGTACTTTCTGCTGTCAATGTTTTTGTTTGCAAGATTGAAGTCACTTTTTTCTGATACGCTGAATATATTGTATGATACAACCAGTCCAAAATAGGTCAGAAACTTTTCATCACTGACAACATGCCTTTGACCTTAGTTCGTATCCAAAGATTTGTCTTGTTGCAGCTCCTCTAAGGTTTCATAGAGTGCTCCATAGTTTTTGAGAACTGACTTGATGCTCTTTATTCTTGCTGTCCATCTTGGACAAAGTAAGTGCAGGCCTTCTATCATCATGTAAGGATCCTCACTGTCATTCTCTGCAATATTTTCATAAAGAGCCAGCCTCTGTGGAGATCCCTGAATCAACACACTTAAATTCTGGACAAAGCTGAGGGCATCTTCAATGGCATCACTTGTTTTGCCACAGTTTTGCAATACCAGGTCCAAGGAATGATTTGCACAATGGACATTTAATGCTAGTGGATTTTCTTTCTTAATTCTTGTTGCAGTTCCAGAAATGCATCCACTCATGTTTGTTGCTCCATCGTACGCCTGTCCCCTCAAGTTGTTGATTGGTAAATTACATCTTACTAAAACATCCTTAATGGAACTGGTGATGGATTATGCATCAGTCTTTGCCATTTCATACATTCCAATAAAATCTTCATGTATAACAAAATGGGGCAGGGAACCCATTGTATACATATTTCATCTGTTCATGTTGGCTAATATCCTGAGATTCATCTGCTATGATTGCATACAGCTTTGATTCATTGCGTATCTCTTCCAGAAGGTTCCTCAGCAGCTGATGTGCCATGAGTTCCATGACTTCATTCACAATATCTGAACTCTGATATTTCCCTTCCTGGATCCATCTCAGTAGTTCTGGTATGTCAACTGCCCTACTCAGCATTTCCTGCCTCAGGTTGCTTTTCTCTTCTTCTTTGCCACAAATTGCTAGTCCTTGCAGAACTAGAAACTGTATTGCATTAGCTGTTTCAGGAACATTTCTTGGTTTCTCACCTGTTCCTGTGCAAGATGCTGGCTGAGCTGAGCACCAACGTTCATTCTTGTGTTGTTGAATGCAGTATACTTCTCAACAGCTTTACGGTGGAATAATGATGTCTGATGTTTCTTAAATTTGTCAATTGCTTTCTTCCAATCACTAAATCCTGATGAAATGAAGGTCATTTCACCACAACGACTGCCTGTGATTAGTTTTCTTTCCACTGCTTCCCGACAGTAGTAGCAGAATACACATCCTTTTGAAACACAGTAGGTTAGCCAGCTGAAAGATGAAAACCACTGTGTTTGACAAGTTCTTGTTTCAGTTCTCCCATTGGTTCACAGAATGACTTGTTTGGTGGACGTGTTTATAACACTGCTTGTTTGAAAACCACTGTTAATATTGTGACAACAAACAGAAGAGCAGGAGGGGAGAGACAAAGAGACAGCAGATTCAGACACAGTTGGTTCAACTGCAGTTACCCAGGTTTTCTCAGAGCAGGAGGTGAGAGACAAAGAGACAGCAAATTCAGACACTGCTTCAACTGCAGTGACCCAGGTATTCTCAGAACAGGAAGGGAGAGATAAAGAGACAGCAGATTCAGGCATTGGGTCAACTGCTGTGAGCTGGGTATTCTCAGAGACATGCATGATGTTGCCATCGCTATTGCTGTTCATGGGGAACAGCTCTGCAGCTCTGTTTTCTGTATCAGAGCAGGCCTTACCATCCAGGGGCACTGGAATAGCAGCTGCAGGAAAATCCTCATCAGGCAAGGAACATGTCAGTTCTGGCACTGATGCAGCATTTGAAACAAACATGGCTGCATTTGACTCTATCGAAGCCATTGGCAGCGAAGCTGTATGCACAGTTACATTGTCACTTACAATACCGGTACAGCTGACAGCTGCAGTGCTTGTGGCAGTGTCAGTGGTATCATTCTCAGCAGCGATGTCCCTTGCATGCTCTGAAGATATTGGTATCTAGGCACTCCCAAACCAGTAATTTAGTTTTCTTGGCATCTTGGCAGCAATATCAGCTAGTTATTTCTCCATCTGTCTTTTTCGTCTCTCAGACCGTGGCATATTTGAATGCAATGACACAGACCATGCAGGCTCTGAGAAAGAATTTTGTGTATACAGTTTAGTGAACCCGTCTGATTACCATCTTCTGATAAGGAACTACAGCATGAACATTATTAAGCATACTAGCAATAAAATGTCTATGGCAAAAAAACTCTTTTTATATCTTGTCCTTCCTCACCCCCCCCCCCCAATCTTTGTCAATAGTTAATATTTATCCTCAACTACTGGGGCTACTTTGATTAGATATTCTTGGCTAGTGATCCATGCATCAAAATGCTTGTGTACTGCACCACTATTGTACAAGACATGAGAGTCCAATAAAATTTATAATGCATGATTTGGCTGGTACTGACAATGAAACTATTATTTTTTATGCCACTGTTGTTACTCAGCTGCCCAACAGTTACAATGGCAGGGCTTTTGTCATGTCCATGATTCAGTATTGGGAAATGTGTCTCCTCCTCCCATATGTCACATATCAGCCAACCTCTCCCAGCAGCTGCAACTCACAGAATTTTCAAATGTCCCCCAACCTTCCCAACTCCTCCTTCTCTGATATGCTTACTCCCCGTGCTGCTGGATCCTCAATTCCCTATCACTGCCTGGCTCTTCAACCAAGGGTGGGGACAGAGAAAGGCCAAAGTTCAGTGCACGTAAGCACTATATGCTATTCACCCAACATTGAATTGTTTTAGTATGAGAATCACATCAAACCTCAGTTTTTTATAAACGGTGCCCACAGGGAGAACTTTGACATAGTGGTACTGCTTTTTAACAGTGCTCCCTATACCACTCACAGTGGTTTCTCACACAAGTCATGCAGAGTGCCAACTTCATTTGCCACCCCTGAACACATCAGTGCCATACTCCAATCCAGTCCAACATGCAAGGCAGATTCCATGCCATTGTCTGCCAGTGGCACCACAAACAAGTGCCACACTATGCAAACAACAACATGAATCATTAATCATTCTAAGCACTCTTACAGCTGCCTCCTTCATACCCAGCTCACTTTACAGACACATTTGTACATCATCAATTCTTTTTAATGCAAATAAGGCTCCCTAGATTTCTAAGATGTCAGTCCTGGCAATCCAAGCAATTAGAACAATTAAAGCACTTACTTGCACAGTCTCCTAGTAAATGCTATGCTTTAAGTTTTTAACTGGAGGATTATTTTAATCAACAGTTTCAGCCATGTATATATTTGTACATATCTGTATTTAAACTGGCAGTATTTTTATTATAAGCTGTGTCAGCCAGCGTGAACTGTTTATTGTCCATTTTGATGGCACACCTCAAAATAGGTCTTCAGCCTAGTGTGGCTGATCTGTCAACTAAAACAAAATAAATAACAAATGGTGCTAGAGTGAAAATGATGCTGTATTGGTCTGTCAAACCTGGTGCTCCCAGATGCCAGATCTACAGGGATGGCTGTATTTAACAGAGAAATAGACCAGTCAACAGTGGGAATAGTTATGACTGACTTGCATGTTGTTATACAGCAAACTAAACCAGAACTCATGTTCCACAAGAAATAGGGTTAAAAACATACTCATTATACACTGATTGTGCAGTTTTCTGTGAAATACACATCTAACACTTTTTTCCCCAGGACACACCATAAAACAAGCTGCTGTCATCTCATTTTTGTATAACTGAATACAACTGGCACCCATGCTCTGTATTTCACATTCAGCACATCATTGACCAATAAAGGATTTAAGTTGTTTACTTTGAAGTAGATCCAGAAGTAAATGGTGGTGTGATACCTTTTATTGGACCAACACAGATGTTACAAAAAGAAAAACAGTGTTTCTGCTTTCAGATCACTACGCTTTCTAACTATTTTGGTGAGATCTACCTTCAAAAAGAGATTTTGCTCAAGAGACTGTCATGTTAAAATTTATAAATAAATAAATTAATAAACCATTCTTTATGTCTTTAGTCTCCTTTCACTAACTTGCTTATGTTTCCCTAGGTCTTCTTCATCCTGTTTTAACCTCTCTTGGGATCTCTTACTCCTCCCTCCTTCACACACTGTTAAGTGTTATGACAACTGCTGGACAGGGCACAATTATGTATTAATCTATTTTTTTTTAATTCTTCTTTGTTCACACACTATGACTGCTGCTTTCCAGTAGACCATGTCACTCTGTATAAACATACATGATAGTGGCATTGGCATAGGCATTCAGCAGAAGGCAACTGAGGTTATTACAGCCCTGTGCCCAAGTCTGCTGCCAGCTTCATGAAGGGCCTGCATAGCTTTTTCCCACTGATTTGAAGTCTATTCCCCAAGTTCACAAACCCATTTACATTCATTGGAAAGCAGAAAAGCATAAGTTTATTTACTGCAGTTTTTTCTCCTACTAAAAAAAATAACACATTGCACACCCTGGTACAATAATTAATTCAGTCTGTCACTATACATGGGACAGTGGATGGGAGACTATGCACAACCAGTGTCTTGTGGCACTGAGGGGTTCTGATACCCTGTGACCTTGAAAGTGATGCTTGAGGGCTCCATGGGAATCTGATCCCTGAGGTGGCACAACACACTGGCTGTGCATAGAGTTGCAATCCACTATTCTATATAGTGTATGGGCATCCATGCCTATTTCTGACACTGCACTTTGTTTCAGTGAACTGCTGGTTTGGGGGGGGGAACTTGAGGGGTGGTGGTAGGCCCAAATTATTGACAGTGTGATGCTGATGTCTGACTTTTTAAACATGAAACTGTGGGAGTTATAATACTTACATACTGTACATACATACTCACATACACACACTCACGTACACATTTATTTGCATATAGGTTAAAACCAAGTCATTGGCAGGAAGGTGCGGTTGATATATCTCAGAAATATTAACTCATTATTTCAGGGAGGGGCATTCCAGCTCCTATATTATAGCACATCCATACCATAATATAATACGGTGACTACGATTGTATATTCATAAAAAATAAAATAAAATGTTAATTGTTTTATTCGGACCACCCCCAATAAAAACACAATTGCACTAGCCAAAAGCAGGAGCCACCACTTAAAGCTGAACAAATTAAACTTGTTTTTCTAATGGAGAAAAAAAAACTAGTAAGGTTTTGTATGGAAACAGGAGACTTGGTCACTCCAAATCTACATTTAAATAAATTCAGATGCAGATGAAAGTAAGTATTAGATTTTATTCACATTTCCGGAAAACAGTGTTTACAAAAAGTGATCAGAGTAAAAGCAGTGCTCGCAGGTTGGCCATTATCATTTAAAATGTTTGCAAGGTCACTGCCTTAACTTTTTATTCATGCAGAATGCTTCCTAAATAAATCGTGCAAGATCAGGTGATATATGGAGTAAGCTGGGAGAGAGCAGGGGCATGTTATATTATATTCCTTTACAATCTTAATTTATATGAGAATGTATCCATTATGCACTCTTACTGAACTATGGAATAATGACGCAATTAGCTGTGGTCAGTACAAAAATGGCTGCAAGAAGACAGCTGTTGATAATTCCACAATTAACCATCTATTCACAAACATCTGCACCAAAAAGCAAGCTTAACATTGTTAAACATCCAAGAATATATATGTAATCTACCCTTTCAAAACACATCAACTAAACAGCCTCCCAGCCCTTGAAATTTGCTGTACCTTTCAACACACATGAACAGAGACCAGTAGCTTAGAAAATGTAGTGGAATAGATATGCATTTTTTTAAAGGACCAGTGCAGTGCCGAGAGACTGCGAAATCATAACAACTTCAAACTGCTTTAACAGGTGTATTATAAAGGAATAATGCCCAACAGGGTTGGTGTTATGCTGGGATAACATCCCACCTCAGGTGGTTGAGCCCGAGGCCAACGGCCGAGGGTGTCCAACACCTGAGGAGGGATGTTATCCCAGCATAACACCCACCCTGGAGGGCATTATTCCTATTATACAATGGCTAATCATTAAACAGAAGGAAAAAATATAAATAACTAGTTTTTAAATAGTCTTTTACTTGATTTTGTGTGTGGAAGTGTACTTATGTGAAAATAAGTTCCTCTCCCTGTTTATCCTGTAGGTGGAGCTGGGTGGCCAGTAGCTGGATTTTCTTGGGTTCTGTATCTGCTTGCTTTTTGGCATGTGGTTTTCATTTTGTATGCCTCCCCTTCCCCATGTTGTAGCTGAGACTTTTCTGGCAGTATTGTATTACGTTTAAAACTTGTGTGGTGAGGTTTTAATAATGGGATAATATTTTTATATAGCAACAGCAACCATTGTTTGGATTTACCGCCCCATTCCTGCTGATGTCGTCTGCCCGATGCCGCTGCTGTGATCTGCCGTAGAGCTATAGGAAAGGAGGTAAAGAGATGGTATACAGTGAATTATTTATGCTGGTTTGATTTTAGGTGCTCAAGTTTCAAAATAAAAATGCAGAGGTGGTTACAACAGCAGAGAGCGTTATTAAATAAGGCAGCTGGTAATTGTTTAAGGTCCAGCTTTCGTTGGTTGAAAATCTGTCAGTGCTGCCGTCGAGGCTGTTTAAAAAATAAATAAATAACTGGGGATTTTGAAAAGGTTTCTTGGATTTCGCTGGGTTTTAGGTGCGTTTGTGTTACATAGGATTTACTGTGTCGTAGCCATGGAAACGCAGCTTTCTCACTTGGCAGCAAGAAACGGCGAATATGATCGGAGGTGTAGCTGTGGAGTGATTTTTATTTTAAGACTTAATGCGGTCATAACTTTGCTGGAACTGGAGCTGGCATGTTATGCTGGGATAACATCCCGGGTGCAGTTCCAAACGGACCAATCACAGTGTAGAATTCTTTCTTGCCATTGTATAATACTCAGTACTCATCTCAAATATTGAGAGACTGTACAGGAATTAAGTTCTAGTTTGTTAAAATAAATTCCATAGTTTTTTTTTTATATGGAATAGTTTTTTACTATCATACGCATTCAGTAATGAATTGTTTTCCTTCAGTGATCAATAATTTGTGTATTATTTACTGGTTTAATGACAGTCTCGCCGCAGTCACTATGTACACCTGCAAATCATCAGTGCTGTGAGACATACAGAATCAGGGGCGCGATATCCTCCAGGGTTTAAACATATAAATTAGATGGTTTACATTTATGTGTCCCTGTCTTAATAAACATTAGCAAATCAGTTTATTGGCTACCCACAGTCGTGTGATGACGTTGTTTAACGTTTATGATAATTATGTGACAATGATTTGTGTGACGTATGTAACGATATAGGTATATGTGTACAGTATTAATCTGTATGGCTATCATAATAAAAAAATAAAAAAAATTAATTGTTGATGCTTGTAGGATATATACATTACACACTGGGATGACTCTTTTCTCAGTGATCAGTCTCCGTCACTGTTGAATAACGCGTGTGTGTGTGTGTGTGTGTGTGTGTGTGTGTGTGTGTGTGTGTGTCTCTCTGTCTCAGTATTTTGAGTGCATGGGAATCCAGTTTATACACCTAAACTAAAACTCTTTCTTTATACACTAGAAAACTGGTTAACCATAACCGCTGTTTTGTTTGACACCAAAGCAGCACTGGCTGATCCATCAACTTTTCAAGAGACTCTAGTCGAAATGCTTTATTCTCGAGTCGCACCTTAAACCTGGCAAATGACAGGAGAATTAGGGACTTTCTGAAATGGAACAAGTAAAATTGCAGTGCCAGGTCTTTTTAGCGGGTAAGGACTTACTCATTTGTAAAATCAATATATTTAATTTGCAGTGTTCAACACTGTCTCAATAGGAACCCGATTTCACAAGTACCCTGCTTCTGCACTTGCTGTGCTGTGTTGTGTTGAAAACTGTACAGTTCTGCTGTAATTAAACTATCGGGATATTTCTCCAAATGTAGAAAAAGTAACTGACTCACACATCAGAGTTCTTACTGAAACAGTCAATATTCACACAATCTGTTTATGGCAGGCTATCGTGTGCAGTTCTATGCTGCCGCCTGCAACCAGTGCACCTGGGCCATCCGCAAAGCAAAGGCGGAATACTACCAAGCCTCTCTTACCTCCTCCTGGGGGAACCCCAGGTGCTTCTGGGACAACATCAAGCAACTGAATGGTCACTCCCAGTCCCCCTCTCCTTCTCTTCTCAACATCAATGGTACCGTCTCCTCTGACCCTGCCCTCATTGCCACCCACCTCAATAACTCCTTTACCGACCTTAGCTCAGTACTTCCTGGTAACTTTTTCAGTCCACCTCCTCCATCTGTACCACCACCCATTGCCCGCCTCTTCCACCTGCGCTGTCACCATGCAAGAAGCTAGGCCTTACTTAAAAGCCCTAAAGGTAACACCATCGGTAATGACTCACTTGATCCCTGCCTTTACGGCCAGGTCCTGGATCAAGTCCTCTTACCTATTACGGCATTTTCAACAAATCACTCTGTCTCGGACAATCCTCTGCCTGGAAGATTGCCACAGTTACCCCTGTCCATAAAGGTGGGGACAGGACTCTTCCGGTAACTACCAACCCATCTCAATCCTCTCTCCTCTCTAAGGTGTTAGAGAAAATTGTGGCATCCCAAGTCTCTGACTACCTCTGTAAGGCACAATGTTCTCTGCCCTGAACAACACGGGTTCAGAGCAGGTCATAGTACCAATACAGCACTCCTGGAATTTTCCAACTTCCTCCATGCCTCCTTGGTTTCTGGTGCCCTGGCTGGTGCTATATTCATTGACCTGTCTAAAGCATTGACATACCATTTCGCATCCTCTTTTGCTCTCCACCCTCGACCTAATAGGCTTTGCCTCAGGACCTGTTTCCTGGTGCACCAGCTATCTCTCCGCCTGCTCCCAATGTGTGAAAGTCAACGGTACTCTCTCTGAAACATGCCCCATTCACTTGGGGTGCCGCAGGCTCAATTCTTGGACCCCTACTATTCTCACTCTTTCTTAACTCCCTACCCAGCAGTTGTCAGGTAAGATGCTTCTCTATGCTGATGATGCTGTTCTCGTTGCCTCCCACAATGACCCCATGCTGCTACAGAACTCCCTCCAACTAGTCTTTGACTCTGCAGCTACCTGGTTCACTGAGCACCGACTTGTTATCAACCTTAAGAAAACAAAACAATGCTCTTCTCCCACCCCAAAATAAGTACAGCAAGTTTCCTTAGCTGTCCACTCCACACCCAATCTCGCCATTGACCAGGTGCAGTCCTATAAATATCTTGGTATAGCCTTTGACCCTGCACTTTCATTCCATGGACATATATCTGCCCTAAATTCTGTCACCAACTCACGGCTAGGCATTCTTACCGCACAAGAAATGCCTCCTCCTGATGCCCTCCGCCTAGCTGTCACCTCCTCTGTCATGTCTCTCATTGACTATGGCCTTCCGGTCTATGGCTCAGCAGATCAGACTGCCCTCAACAAGGTTCGCCTCACAGTTAATAAGGCCTGCAGACTTATCACTGGTGCTTCAGACTCACTCCACATGTGAGCTGTACACCCTGGCTACCCTACTCAACCTGGAAGAGCGACTCATGTATCAGACATGCCAGCTCACCTTGAAAGCCCTCGTGGCCTATCCCCATAGGCCTATCCAACTCCATCACTGCACTGCGCCGACCTGGATCATGCGCAGCTCACAAGAGCTACCCTAGTTATTCCGAGAGCCAGGACCTCTCAAGGTCAGAGGGCATTCTCTACCGTAGCGCCCACTGGTATAACTCCTCCTGCCAGTGTCTCAAACTCACTAACCTTAGCTTGCTTTAAGCCCAGGCTCAGAAACTTCCTGCTTAGCTCTCGCAAATGCAACTGCCGCTAGCCTAATGTTAAAAAAAAATATACTCTGTTTGACAATGCTCACTGAGCTGCTCCCCTTCCTTTCCCTACTAATTCCTCCTCCCTATCTCCTCCCTTCTACTCCCACCAGCTCTCCCCGACCATAAGTTTTGCACCTTTGTTATCTTTTGCTTCGTTGGAGATTGTATTCTATTGAAACAAAATTGTAATTGAACTGTAACTTTTTTGTTTGTAAGTACTGTGTCCCTTGTACTACTGTTCTGATGTCCTCTTTGTGCCGAGGTACCTTTGTAAATGAGCCTCTGGCTCAAAGGTTTCTAAACTGATGTTTAACTAAATAAATAAATAAATAAATAAATACTGTATGCGTTTAGATAAGACAACACCACCAATATGCATTTCGGACTAAAGGTACTAAGATTCCCACAGTTTGACTTTTATTAACCATTCACAGCAGTGACGGTTCTATATATACTGTGCTAGGAAACTACAGGTTTGTTTACTTGCTGGCATTTTGCTGCCAATGCCACCATTATGAAGACAATAACAAACGCCATGGTCGCAACCACAAAAAAATCAGTGTAATTAGTAAATCATCAGACAGTCACAGTAGTACGGAGTACATTAGGGGGCATTGAACTTACTAATTAGTCAGCACTCAGCAGCACCAGCAGCCAGGAGTCGAGTCGCTTGAATTGAAGAAAAAGGAAAACTGTAGTTAACTTAACTTTAACTTAAACTTACTTGTCTGAAGTCGAAGTGGAGCCGGAGCCTGCAGCAAGTCAGTCAGAAAGTAAGTGAAGTCCCGAGTCCCAGGTCCGACTCCACAACACTCAACTTACTAGTAACTCAAGTCAACGAGAAGAAGGAGTCAGTGAAATGGGATTTGGGGATGACTGTGTGTGTGTGTCTGATATTCTTATACCCCCTGGCTAGTGCCCTGGTTAACTTCGCTCTTTCGTTCTGGGGAGGGCTCTCGGAACTTAGTTCTTCTGTGAGTGCGACTGCGCAGTGGGACATTTAAAAAAAAAAGCTGAAGCCTGAAGTGCCTTACTTTTAAATGTGTAAATTGTTGAGAGGCGCCAGTGAATAAAGTAGTTAAACTGACACTATTATTAGGGGAATGCTGAGCTGTGCAGTTATCTGGCTGGCAGCTGCTGGGCTAGGGCTGTCTAATGGCTTACTGCTTGGATGGCTAAATGGTGTGCTAAGTGAGGTATTTGTCAATTGTCATCCCTCCTGAGTCTGAGGAACAAAAACAAAGAGAAGTGGAGAAGACTAGACAGAGGTGTTAAAGCTGCTGCCGAGCTGCCTGCCCTGAATGAATAGAATTAAAAAAAATTAAGAAGTCAGGGGTAAGTTCTACCAATTTACCACTTTGCAACTCATCTCTGCTGGCCAAGGCATTTAATAACAAGCAGGTGTCAGTTTCTTTTGTTTAAGTTTTGAGGGTGGGGGGTGGGGCGGGTGGCACAGCACTGCAGATTCAAAGGCAAGGAGCTAGGATGGAGCAAGGGCAAGCATGTTATATTGCGCGAACAATTAATTCCATTCTGCAGTATAGGGCAATTTTGGTGCAGACAAAGTGGTGGGCGGCCGCCTCCCACCACCCCCATTTCCGTGCCTATGGTCTCAATTACTGCCACTATCTCCATCATCCCATCTGCTAATAGCTCCTGCAGGTTGTCCACTTTGTTTCCAAGACTCCGCACATTCAGAGACACCACCGTCCACTTAGAATCTGAGCCTCCTACCTTCCCCTCTCTTCTTCTTTTCTCATTTCTCCCTTCTGTGTGCTCCTCCCACCCCTGTTACTAACTGTTCTGCCCCCCCTCCATCCAGACCTCTTCTACTGGTATGGGGGAGGTCCGTTGACAGATTGTTATGCACTACTTAATATCTGTGCTTGATTGACCATAATATTCCCCTCCTGCACTGGTGTGCTGCAATCACTGGAATGAATAAATAAAATGAAAAATCTTTTAATGGATGGTATGCTGATGGAAAAGCTCAACAACTCATGGCTGGGACAGCGACATCATCTATGGCAGTAGATTTGGGCATGACCAGCCTGAAAACAAAACATGCGCAGTGGTTGGTCACCGCTTTTCAAAGACTCAGTATCAGGAGAGAAGACTGTGCAAGGTGGGGGTGGGGGGGTTGAAATGGCCAGGATCATGATCACTCATCGGAACTGCATTGCAGTCTACAGTGCCTCCAACTGTGCTGCTACAGAATTTTTTAACTGTTGCTTTACTATGCTTTTTTTCTTAACTACTGCTATGTGCTTGATTGGAACTGATTATGCTGCTGCTAGTACTGTATGTCCTGCTGCTATCAGCTATCTTGGAAAGGCATCTCTGTACTTAATACTTTTAGCTTTCTTTCCATGCTGTTTTAACTGAAAGCTTTGAATGTAATGAAATAAATACTGATGTATACTTCTGTTGCTGTGTTAATTTTGCTCATACTAACATACTAAAACGCCAGCAGAATAGGCCAAATGGTCTTTTGTGTCTGCTCGTTTGGTCAGCCCCCACCCTGGGAGCTGATCTTGCTGCCCCCCTCATCCTCTCTGGCTTCTCCCTTCCCAGTCCTGGATATTCCCACTGCACAGGACTTTGCATCCAGAACCCTTCCCCTGTACCTGTCCCACCCCCTCTTGAACTCCTTCACCATCTCTACCTCCACCAGCCCCCTGGGCAGCGCATTCCATGGCTCCACCACCCTCTCAGTGAAGTAGCACCTCCTCCTTTCTCTCCTGAATCTCCCCCCCCAGCTTCTACCCATGCCTTCTAGTTGCCCCCCCTCCTTCCTTTGGAGCACCTTGACTGCTTCTCCCCTATATAACCCCTTCATGTACTTGAAGATCTCTATCATGTCCCCCTGGTCCCTTCTCTCTTCCAATGTGTACATATTTAGCTCTTCGAGCCTCTCACCATAGGTGCTGTCCCCCAAGCCCCAGATCATTTTGGTTGCCCTCCTCTGGACCCTCTCCAGGAGTTCAATATCCCTCTTTAAGTGTGGCCTCCAAAACTGCATGCAGTACTCGAAGTGTGGTCTCACCAAGCAGTTATACAGGGGGAGTATCACTTCCCTCCTTCTGGAGGTGATACCCCTAGCGATGCATCCCAGCATCCTGTTTGCCTTGGCTGCTGCCCTCCTACAAGTCTCAGAGTTGTTCATCTTGACATCCACTACCACCACCCCCAGGTCCCTCTCAGCCATTGAGACTTGTAGCATTCCCCCCCCCCGGGTGTACTCTTGGCCCGGGTTTCTGGGTCCCAGATGCAGTACCTTGTGTTTCCCTGCATTAAACCTCAGCTTCCACTTTCTAGACCACCTTTCCAGAGCCTCCAGGTCCCTCTGTAGGGCCACCCTTCCCTCCTCCTCATCCACCACCACCCCCAGTTTTGAGCCATCCTCAAAGAGACTCATCTCACTCCTGATACCCTTCCTTATGTCAGAGACATAGGCATTGAACAGGAGGAGCCCAAGGACTGATCCCTGAGGAACCCCACTAATGACCCTCCTTGGGGATGAGACTATCCTGCCAACCATGACCCTCTGGGCTTGGTTCTGGAGCATCAGCCTCATCAGCTGGACATTGCAACTATAGTGAAAAGCAATTGTTTTGCGCCAATACCCTGTCCTACAGTATTTGCTCCACTACCTCTACTACAAGGTTTTATAAGCTTGGTATCCTGTACAAAAAGCTTTGTAAGTGTGTAATTATGTGAGAAGCACATACATACCACTGTACACTCAACAATCAACCAGAGACTGGTCTGGCTGTGACCTTCACATCAAAGGTATTACTACACTTATTGGTTATTTTCCAACACAAGTGTGCACACATGAATGCACTAGAATACCCACAGTCCCTCTTCACTGCCTCCAGCGGATACAGTGCTTTCCACTGCCAAGACCTACAGTATTCAACCTTATTGTGTTCAAAGCTAGGAGAGACTGGGGTAGGCATGTATTTGCCTACCTTGCCTCTGATCAGTGGAATAAACTGCCACCTTAGCTCAGGGCCCTTCCAGAGCCATCTGCCTTCAAAAGAGAACTGTTAGGTCACCTGAATATGCATGCATCTGTTTGTGTGACTAACCTGTGAACGTCACTGATCTCAATGCATTTCTTTCTTATATGATAATTTTGTTGTACTTTTGGTTGGTACCCTGTTAGGTACAAGTGTTGTATCAAGTACACAGTATGTGTACTGTTGTCCCCTAGGATTTTCAGGGAAATGAGATGCTGTAAGGTTACCTTGGGGAAAGAAGGAAGGAAGGAAGGAAGGAAGGAAGGAAGGAAGGAAGGAAGGAAGGGTGGGTCTGTGAACACACAGTAGTTCCACTCTAACAGGCCCATGTAGTGCAATGAACCTGATCATATTTTTTCTTAATAAGTTTTATTTTTTATTCAAACATAAGAGACATGAACATAATACACAAAATAAATAATACATAATTTAAATGTATTAACCAAACATTTTGTTACAACTGGAGTATGCTTCATTAGCAAGGTCCTACAGTCTGCCACAGTTGGGGAGGAAGAACAAAAAAAATAAAAAAACTGGAGATCACAGCAGGAAGCTCTGAGGCAGCATTTATCCCAGCATGCCCAAGGCACTGTTCTTCTGGACACTCAATATGTCACAGTATGGCGAATGATTCAGTTCTCTTCATGCAGGACTATGTATGTAAATCATAGTTCATGTGTCTGTAACTTATGCTTTCCCCAGGATAATCTGAAAGTGGGGATCTTCCCAGTGATCTTATCCTGCATGCAAATTAAAACATTTGATTATGAGCCAAGGGCTAAACAGACCTACAACTGCAGTGCATGTAACTGTAGGAAACAATAAGGGGCCTGTTTATAAAATAATGAAAAATGGGTCTCCATAGTCTTGTACGAAAAACACTACAACATTCCCCATACAGTGCCATGGGAGAGTGTGGGCATCCGCAAAATTATTTAGCCTTGTGAGATGAATGCTTAAAGGGAACATGATCATCTTATTCTGAACATTAAAGGGAATAGATAGGGTACAACATACACAGATGCTTGAGCTGGTGAGTGCTAGAAAAACTAGAGGACATGCCCTCAAAGGGGGTATCAAGATAACTTTAGGAAAGATTGAAAGTTCAGAGCTGCTCTTGCTACAGCTGCGGTTTCCTGTGGCAACAGGAACAGTACCTACAGAAAAAGCCACAGAACCCGCTAAGCTCCCCACAAACTGCTGTCTACTCTACAATGTACTTCAAAATTCAGCAGTTTATTGCAGGAACACATAAGGCACTTTCCTGAAGGAGGAAAAAAAAAACAGACTGCAATTTCACCTGGTGGGCTTTGACAAAGCCCACCAGGTGAAACGTCAGTCCATTTTTCTGTTTTCCTTTGGGAAGGTGCCTTATGTGTTCCTGCAATAAAATGTTGATTTTTGATGTACATTGTAGAGTGGACAGCAGTTTGTGGGGAGCTAAGTGAGTTCTGTGGCTTTTTCTGTAGATAACTTTAGAAAACAATACTTCACACAGAGGGCGATTTGTGTATGGCACTGTCTATCTAATGAAACTGTGAAAGCTAGCACAGTTCTAGCTTTTAAAGCAGGACTAGAGAGCTTTCATAGGGAGAATGGTATTGAGGGGTAAAAAGCATGAGTAGGGGTATCATTTTGATTGATAAGCTCGAATGCATGTCTATAGTCAAACTTTTCCCCCCTCCCACTGCCAATGCTTTCATCTGCCTCATGTGACAACCGCCCAGCCCCTCTGCCTGACTGTCCATCTGAGAGTCCCCCCCTTACCTGCCCCACCGCTTACTCCCTACAGTGGGGCCCAAATTCAGGGGCACCCTTTTGTGCTGTGTGGACAGGTGGTGGTAGGGCCAAGTGTGTTGAGGTGACATCCTACCAGTCTGGGAGGGATTTTCTCCCATTTTTCTTCCACTGCTGAGACAACAGTGGTGAATGTTCATGCTGCATGCATGCAAAGGGCATATGCGGCGCACTTTGAGTCTCTGCATCTCCCCACATCTTGTCATCCCAAACTGCATTGCTCCACCTGTGGGACCCCAGTTGGGTCTCCTACAGTGGGAATCAGTCAACCTCAAAATCCAAGGAGGTGAGCATGCTATGGGATGCTCTACCCTCCACCCCTAACTGGCCCTCTAGTGACCCAGTTCCTTCCTGAACCAGGGCCATCGGTATCAGAAGCAGCAGTCCTGTTGCTGTGCTGATGTGCCAACTTGTCCATAGTCAAACTTAGGATAGTCAACACTGTGTTCAAACAAGGCCTACCTTAAATCCCTTCCATCACCACAATACTATGCCATTATAAAATGTCACAGCTGCCAAGAAGATTTGTGCCCTGGGGCATGCTTTGCAAAAGATGCCTTGAAGCTCTCTCGTGTGATCTATAAGTGAAATGAACAGTGACCATACTTCTCAAAAATGTCATATGCCAGAGATGGCTTAGGATGGTGTGCAAATTGCCACATTTTGTTTTTAAAAGCAGGAGAACCGGTTGGAGCTTTATTTACAACATGTTCAATTTCAGATGATGTTAGCTCGAAACATCTGTGTTTGCCTATCTCTGTTAATTATATCTAGTCTCTTGGTTACCAATCACTCACTCACTCATGCTTGCTGTAATTCTCAACAAATGGGGATGACAACATGGATCACTACGTCAAAGAAATCTTTCATGTAAACTGGAACGCCTTTGCCCCACTCAAACAAACTAGAGTCAGAGGTAACCTCTTACTTTGGATAACCCCTGAATTTTTGGCCTTCCCTCAGGGCTAGAGATCAAGCCTGGAAGCATCATAAAGCTACCCCACACCCTAGTGACCTCATGAACTTCTGTATGCTCAGAAACTCTTACACCAGGGCTACAAGGTTAGCCAAGTCCAAATATTTAAAATCTGCCTTCATCAGCAACATAAATTCCCCTTCAAAGTTCTGGAAGGTGGTCCACAACCTATGTACCCATTCATCTCACCCACCACCCTCTGTGCTTAAAGTAAATAGCTTACGAGTGTCCGACCCACCAGCTGTAGCTGTGGAATTTAACTCCTACTACACCTCCTGCGCCACTGAGCTACTGAAATCCCCCCTCCCCACCCTCTGCCAGTGTGCCCCCTCTGCCACCCTTCCTTATCTTTTGCTACTATAACTCCAAATGATGCCCTAAGTGCCCTCCTCACCATCAACCCCTCTAAAGGTGCCTCCCCTGATGGCCTTGACCCAAAACTCTTCTCCCTCTCTGCTACAGCCATTGCCTACCCCCCTCTCAATAATCCTAAATCTCTCATTCTCTACTGCCTCAGTCCCCTCTTCATGGAAACATACTATGGTCCTCCCTGTACCCAAAGGGGGTGACCCCTCATCCCCTGGCAACTAATACCCCATTTCTCTCCTCCCAATCCTTGCCAAGCTTCAAGAACAAATTGTCCTCTCCCATCTCACCTCTTTTCTATCTGACACCTCCTTTTTCATTCCTTTACAGTCTGACTTCAGGGAAAAACACTCAACTCACCACCTCTCTCCTATGGCTCACAGGCTCCATCCTAATTGGGATGGACAATGGCCAAATTACCTCTGCCATTTTTGCTGACCTGGCCAAGGCCTTCGACACCATCTCTCACTCCCTTCTCCTCAGCTCACTCCCAGCAGCTGGCCTATCTCCATCTGCCACAAACTGGTTCAAGGCCTACCTTACTGGTAGAACCCAATCAGTTAAGATCTTGGACGCCACTTCCCCATCCCTCATGATTAGCACTGGAGTCCCTCAAGGCTTGATATTAGGGCCCCTCCTATTCTCCATCTTCTTAAATGATCTTCCCTCTGTTTGCTCCCCATCCTCCGCTATACATATGTATGCTGATGATAAAATCCTGTATGCATCTGACTCCTGCCCTAATGAGGTTACAACCAGCTTACAGCAAGACTTTGACAAGGTTCAGCTCTGGTTTGCTAACCATAAACTTTTCCTCAATGCCAAGAAGACTGTCTCCATGACCATTGGCACAAGGCAGAAACACTCTCTAGGCTTCCCTCCCTACCCACATTTTACACCCTTGAGGGGACTTTACTTGAGGACACATCCTCCTTCAGGTACTTAGGTGTTTGGTTGGACCAACATCTAAACTTCTCTGGACATATTGACACTATCCAGAAAAAACTGCGCCCCAAGCTTGGTACCCTGTTCAGGAACCGTAGCTGCATCCCTCCTACAGCTAGGCATGACCTTGTTTAGAAGATGATACTGCCCATTTTCGACTACTGTGATGTAGTCTATGAGGATGCCACTAAGTCCTCCCTGGCCAGAATGGATGCCCTCTTCAATTCCTTCTACTGCTTTGCCCTGGATGCCCCCATCGCACCCATCACTGTGATCTTTATCATGCCCTATCCTTCCCCTCTCTTAAAAATAGGCAACTCTCCCACTGTGCTAAACTCACCTCCAAGCACTGGTTGGGTGACCTCCCTTCCTACCTCACCTCCTTCTTTATAACACCCCCACACCCTCCCATTCCCTTAGATCAACCTACTACTGTACCCTGGTTGTCCCTCCGCAGATCCACCCAAATTGGCCAATCTGGTTACTCTCACCATCTCCTAAAAATCTGGAATTCCCTCCCCCCTCAAATCCAGCACTCATCTTCCACCTACTCCTTCAGTTCTTCCCTCAGTAATTACCTTGCACCTAGCTGCTCCTGCCATGTCCCTCCCTAATTCCCTCCTCTAAGCCCCACACAAACCCTACCCCTATACCCTCACTTTCATCTTACCCTGTGCACACCCATCCCCAAATCTCTAGCCCTTCTCCCCTTCCCCCAAATTACTCCCCCTTACTGGCCTCCCTTGATCTCTCACAGAATGTATAGGACCCGAATGCTTTCCATGGGTCCCCCTTCTACCCACCAAGAGGCTTGTATCTCTCATCTACTCCCTTCCCCCACCATCTTAATGTGGTCTCTTTGGGACACTGCCTTATCCCCAACTCTCTGGTACCCCCAGTCCCCTTGTATGGTTCTTGCATTCTGAAGGGGTCTCCAGGGATATGACTCTACCCCCTTCCCACCACACCCCTCCCTCCCCTTTCCCCCTTTTCCTTCACGTAAGCACTTGTTTACTTATTAACCCGGCACTTATTATTGTCCACTCTTTCTACATCTTATGTGCAACACTGTTGTAACACTTTTTGTAATACCTGCCTTACAACTGTATGTTAATGTTGATCTTGTGACTTGAACATTTAATGTCTCATTCCAATTGTACTCCTTCCCCCCGGGTCACACTGGGAGATGAATGACTTGTTGCTCAGTGTGCCTTCCTGGTGAAACATTTCAATAAATAAATAAATCACTGGGGTATATATTGCCAAACCAAAATACTCTCCCCGTACTTAGATTTATTGTTTTATATAACATTTCTCTTCCTGCAAACCAAGCTCAACATTAAAACAAAGAAAATAGCGATCATGCTACATGACAGATGAATGGGCACAATATAAACAAAAGATAGCTGGTGCCCCCAATAGCTGGTACTGTGTTTATAAGAAAGAAGGAGGAAAGTGGAAAGGTGTTGTTTTAAAATCCAGACAGTAACACAGCTATAAACATTTACAGACAAACAGATCCAACAGGAAAATCCCCCAGCATAACATGCATATATTGTAACATATCAACAGGAGGCTTGAAATGAATGAAGTAGGCACTGCATTCAACAGGAATAAACAGTCTAATCAAGCATTTGGCTTTGAGTGCCAAAAATTACATTGCATTGGTACATAAATACTGTACGTACTGTGGATATACTCCCAAACACATTATCCTCCACAAATTATTAAAACAATTATTATACTGGGGTCACCGGTAAACAAAACTGGGCAACTGACTGTAATTATCTGCATGATAACTTATATTGGAAAAACAAATCTTACATTTGAAAGGAGCTAAACTGCATATACTGTAGCTGTATGTTGCCTGTAACTAGGATGCCTTCCTAAGTTGCTTGCAAATGGTTGCTATCCCCCCCCCCGGGACTCCTTTATATGCAGGGGCTTTATCCTAGTAGATGAAATATCAAGAAAAAAAATATTGTTAATTTTTGTTGTGAGTAATGCTCTCAGAAGTCTTATCTAGTGGCTTGTGAACTTAACTCATAAATACAGTAATTTAATTTTTTTTTTACTTACAGTTTTCCTCCTCCTGTCTCCCTGTCTGGCCCTTCTTCTTTGATTCTTCTAGCCTCGTCACCCCCGCTTCTCCCAGGACCTGCCTCTCTCTCTGAGTCCTCCTTGGCTTGCCCTCTGTGGTAGATGGCAAAGATTCCCTCAACCCGCTGAGGTTTGGATCCAAATTGGGAGGAGCCTGAGTCACTGGGTGCAGGGTCTACGGAGTCCAGCATTCATCCTGCCAACCAGGGTGTTTTCCGGTCTTTGGTCCCCCATACACTGCCGCTCTATCCCTCCCCATAAGGATGCCAGCAGTTGGGACTATGTCCCAGATGTGAGCATGTGGTGGCATGCTCACACTATATGCAGCATGATGCGTCTTCTCTCCCTATGTCCCTCGTGCCCTACCACCCACACATCTGTAGTTGGCAGTGCTGAAGCGGGATGCAACACCCTCCCTTCCCCAGGAGAAGGGGAGCATCCTATGGGACACTTGATCCTCTCCCCCTCCCCCCCAGCTGGCCCCTGGTGATCCAGGCTTATTCCCAAACCCGGATCACCAGCATTGCAAGCAGTAGCTCTACCACTGTGCCAATGGGCCAGCTGTTATTTTGCATTCTTAAACTTGATACAGTAATAGATTTACTGTTGCTTGCAGCTGCTTGTGGGTCACTTGTCAAAATGTATTTTTACGGTTGCATGGGCAGAGCCATGCTGACATATTGCTATGAGTAGGAGAAAGAAAGGACCATAGAAGCATGTGACCAGATACCTAGACTGTGCCTTTCCGCAGTGGAATCAGTGCACATGCACATGTGGTCCTGGACATTGACCACAGTGCTATTCACCCCCCTCCTCCCCTGCACACGATTTTGTTGCTCTGCACTCACTTCTGATTCATGGAGCAACTGCATTCAACTGCTGCTGGGTAAGGAACCCCTGCCTGATCATGGACTGTCAGCTTTTGGTTCACAGAGCCTTTGGCTTTTCCCAAAGAAGCTCCTCTGGCACCAAACCACATTTGTTCTCAGAGTATTTGAGATCTGAAAGGGTTAATGGCAAGAGTCTTTCACTGCCACATCTCACCTTAGCCCTGGCCTTGCACTGTCCTTTAAACAAAAAATAAACAGTAAGTACTTTACTGCCATCAAATGTATTTCACTGAGGCTCAGGTTGCAGAGCACAGCCATCAAGTACTTGGAACATAATGGAGACAGTAGGAGAGTGATGTTCTATTTTCTTCCTGGGGCTCAAAAGAAACAGCAGGCTGACAAAAGCACCCCCCCCAAAACACACACACACACACACACACCCTGAGCTGGTTTGCCCTGGAACAAATACTGTAATATTCATATTTAAAAAAATATCTAAAACATAAAAACCAGCATCAGAAACCCTACTGAGTAGTACTAAAACTTCTGTTATGCCCACACAGTACTAAAAGCATAATATTCATCTGACTGAAAGACGCTACATTAACCCAGCCAAGAGCTAAGGTTTATTGTGGCTTTTGGCTGGGTTGATGTAGCATCTGTCAGTCAAATGTATATTGTGCTTCTAGTGCTAAGTGGGCATAATGAAGGTTTTAGCTCTACTCTGTCGGGTTTCTGGTTCATGATTTTGAGACTGCCCTTTCAAACCATGGACAAGATGTTTGGGAGCAGCTGGCCAGCTTTTATATAAGGTTTATATCTGGATTAAATATCAAGCAGAAATGTGTTATTAAATATGCAAAAAATGAAAGAAAACAAAAATGGCACTCACACACAAACTGGGAATAATGCAGTATAAGCATGCAGCAAAATATTGGCCAAAGCAAGGAAATATCGGAGTGAACTGTTTTTGTTGTACTTTCTGACACGATATTTGTGAATTATTATGTTACCAAGTGCTTCTAGTGTGATGTTGCCGGTTTGTGTGTGTGAGTGCCATTTGTTATGTCCTTTCTTGGATTTTGTAGTATTTTACATTTCTTTTCAAATTTGATGGGTATATAGCTGAAGGAGCTGCACGGGGGGGTCAAAAATTACAAAATTTTGTGTGAGTACAGTTTTCATTTTCTTCATATCAGCAATCATGCACCGTGAACTCTCACAAATTGTATAAAGAACTCATATTTATTTATTTATTTGAATTTTGGTAACCAGGTAAGCCCACTGAGACAGAATGTCCCTTTTTCAGGGGTGACCCTGGAAGGGTAAAAGGGGAGATCCAGAGAAATAATACATAACAGCAACAGATAAGTGCACAATAGCACTTTTACAATAGTCTATAGAACACAATAAATATACAAAATACAAGAAGCATGTACCATACAAAATTATATGGAATAAGCAAGTACAGAGGTAGCGATTTTCAATAAATAAGGTGCAAGGGCAGAGATTTTTAATGTTCATGCAGTCAGTTTTGCAGATAAAAGTCAATGCATTTTAGTTTGCCATTCATTCAAGGAATTTGTGCTGTGGTCTGGAATGAAAAACATCCTTGTGTATGTACAGTATGGGCATACAGTAGATTAATGGACTAACTGTACTGTGTTGTTGGTGGGTGGGCTTTCCATGTTGTTGGGGATGTGAAGAGGCTGGCATGTGGTGGGGAGAGATGCTCATGGTAGTGAAGGTGGATTGGCCTTGTTGGCGGGGCTGAGCTGAGCATATGGTCAGGAGAGTGTGTGGTGTGCTGGGCATATATGTGTGTGTGTGTGGTAGGGAGGGGGAACTGGGTATGTGTGTGGGAGCTGGGTACATGCATGTGTCTGTGTGTGTGGGAGCTGGGTGTGTTTATGTGTGTGGGAACCGTGTGTGTGTGTAAGCTAGGTGCAGGACTGTTGAGTATTTCCTGGGGTCTACAGGGAAGGTTTTTAGTCTAAAGAGGCTGGGCACTGAGATGGAAGTGGCCCTGGTGGGACTGGAACTAGTGCCCAGTGCTACAAACAAGTGGTGGTAATGCAAAGAGGTCAACAAACTTTCTCAGGCCAGAGCTGATGCTGGTCAGTTTGTGGCACATGGTTGCAGCAGTGCAGATTGGTGTAAGAAACTGGTAGTAGCAGTGAAGTAGTCTGTGACAGAGTTGTTGGGAGGGTCTGGAAGCTGGCTTTGCTGAACTGAGAGCTTGGTGTGTGGGGAGCTGTGTGTGTGTGTGTGTGTGTGTGTGTGTGTGTGTGTGTGTGTGAATAAATGGAGCTGGCTGTGTGTTTGTGGGAGTGGGGCATGTGGTTGGAAGTATGCACTGTGTTGGTGACTGTAGTATGGAGAAGCTACCACTGTTGGTGTCTTGGGAGCTGAGCATATGTCTATTGTACAGGTGCTTTCCAAGTTGGTGTGTGTGTGTGTGTTGGTGGGGAGGCTTGTTGGTTCAGAGGACCAGGACCTGGTAGTATTAATGTGGATGGGTCTTGCTGTATGTGTGTAGGGGGGAGGGGCTGGCCATGTTTGTTGAAGGAGTTGGCAGTGTTTGTTCAGAGACCTAAGTGGTGTTGGTGTGAAGGAGGGAGGAGTGTGTACATGGGGGAGTAGGGCAAGTGGTTGGGGAGCTGGCCTAGTTGGGGTGTGTGTTTGTGTGTGTGTGTGTGTGTGTGTGTGTGTGCTGGCATTGTGGTTGGGGAAGTTGGCCATGTTGAGGAACCAGCTGTATGTGAGGGGAGACTGGGTGTGTAGTTGGGGAAGATGGCCATGTTGGTAGGGGCGAGCTGGGTATTTATCTTCCTGGGCATGGATGAGGATTCCTTTTATGTCCCTCTCCTTTGATTTTTTTTTGGAGGGGAGGCTGGCATGGGGGGCATGTTAGTGGCAAGCTGGGTCATAACAACAAGGCCCTCCCCCATTGACCCCATTTACAATAATAAATGAAATACAAAAAGAAAAAGGTGCTATGCTCCCTCTGTTATCTGCCAACTTTGGTGCAAAAGAAATTTGGTGCATAATAGGACTTCTTATATAAAGTAAGTGAAAGGGATTGGGGGGGGGGGGCTGTAACAGGAGTCGCATATTACATCCATGACCCAGATTTTGAGTTGTAAATAGAAAACACAGGACAGGATTCAGAGGGAGGAACATAAAGTAGTTGACTGAATCTGTGAACCCTGATTTTCTTTTCCTGAATATTACTTCATGTGATTATGATCTGCTGGAGCCATACAAACAGTCTGTTTTTTTGGCTTCCCAATTTTGACCTCCAGTTTTGTTGTTTCTCAGTTCAATTTTCTGATGCTGATACCTGTTTTCTACTACATTTTAATAATTCTGCAGCAAGCACTGCAGATACGAGCAGAAATCCACACTGCCACTGTGCCATCACACCAACAACCATGTGTGTAACATTGTTGCTCAGTCTGACTCTCTTTCACTTCCTGTTTTTTTACATTGGTGCCATAGAGTACAGAGCAAGGTGGAGGGGAGGGCAAAGAAAGGCAGCAGACACGGTGGGAAAGAGACTAAGGGCACCATAAGTATTGGCAGGAAGGAGGAGGGGAGAGAGACTGGTTAGTATGTCCAGGAACAGGAAGGGACACAGTGAGTGTTTGGGAGCAGTTAAAGAGAGGTGGGAAGGGAGCGAAAATGGATATAAGAAGACACAGTATTGCTCCAGGGGGAGGGCAAGGATGGAGAGGGTACTGTAGAGGGAACAGTGGTTGGTAAGTGGAGAAGAGTTATTGTCAGACACAGAGCCACTGGGCTGACTGGGTGTTATTTTCTTTAAATACCTTGTCCACTGGTCACCTGGGAAACTAGCCCAGTAGCACACCAGGGGCATTATATAAATCACTGCTCTACCTGAGACAGCTGTAGCCACTGGACCAGACCACCAATGCTAAATTGTTTTAATAATGATGGGCCATGAGTCCAAAAGAGTCACAGCTACCCCACTTGACCTATTTCTTATAATTAGGGCCAGTAAGCCACTAGTGAGAAATAAGTGGTTTTGTAGCGGCCCCCCAACAACTTTCTTTTTTCTTTTCCTGTATATTAATTTTATTTCTTTCTCTATCTCTCTGTCTTCCTACTTTGCCCTAACTGTAATGTTTTATCTAAAGCTCCTTCTTTTTTAACTCTTATGCTGTTCTCTACCCCTTTTGCATCTTCTGCTCTCTGTTGCTCCCACTACTGTATTTACTCCCTTTTAACCTATTTTTCTCTTTATTTTAAGAAGTCTGATAGGATGCTGACTCCTTCCCCATCAGAGAAATATTACTATATGTCCAGCCTCTCTTATCCTTCCTATTTACTCCCTAAGAACGATGGATCCTTTGTGATCCCTTTCCTGTACAGTATTTTATTATACAGGTCCAAAGGACATTGTCCCTTTAAGACTCCTACCTCTGGCTCCATAGTACCCAGGTAAGCGACCCTGTACATGTTACCTATACTTGGTGGATTTACTGTAACAGTGCAGCCATGCCCATTATGGGGAGGTGTTAAAGTGATATATATTGCAGCATTCTTTCACCTCCATAAATCTTTTTGCCTTGGCAATCAACTCAGTTGGGCTCTCAGCCCTGTCCCCACCTCCTCCATCTGGCACTCACCTGTTCTGAACCACCAAGCTCAGACTGCCCCGCTAGATTGGGCCAGGAAGGGAAGAGCCATCCTTCCCCACCCAGTGACTCACATCCAGGATTGAGATGGTTATCCAGGTTGTCATGTGGGACAGAGATAGATGGGTAGGGCTTTATGGAGCCTGCACTAGCCATCTCCCCCACAAAATCTCTGCCTTCACCTGAGGGCAGTCAAGGGCCAAGTCAGCATGCCTCCCCACCCCAAGAGAGGACAACTGTCTGATGGATGTGCACTCTTTCTGCTGACTCCTGCAACCCAAGCATGTTCCCAAACTTGAGTTACTGATGTGGCAGGAGGTTAGGTGTACAGTGCCTCAGCCCTCCACACCACTGGACCAGCTTATAATGCAGCAAGGGAATAATTTCTTACTTACAGAGCTGGCGATTGGATGACAGCGGGTGCTACTAGACACTAAGGAACAATTTGTTATTAATGGGGCTGACATTCAGAGGGTGGAGGGTACCACCGAACACCAGAGGATGTGTTCATTTTAACAGTGCCAGTCATCAGAGCAAGATTTTGTATTGGCTGGCAGTTTGAAAGAAATATTAACCTGCCCATGCTTCCATATCTGAAATCCATATCACACATGTTTTTTTTAATGATTTGGCATTTTCCCTGTAACACCAGCACAACATCCTTATGTTTTCTTGTAGATTACATTGTTTCCTATGGAAGCCTAAATGCTGCATTTTCCTGTATAACCAATGCATGTCTATGGGAATAATTTCCCTGTAGACGGTCCCTAATCCATGCAACATATCACTTTTGCAGCTGTATTGGCTCTGACCAGAGTTTGTTTAATATGTTTCTGCTGTATTTGTCTTCCTAAGTATGGATATAATTTGCAATACAGGAACACTCACAGCTTCTTCTGTTTTACAGCTGAGGCCTAAATCACTGTGCAGTCATATAACTTGCTCAAGGTCACACTATTTGAAAATGAAACATCCAATAATACCTATATTGTATCACTTACCAAAAACCTCACAAAAAATATCACTAACCCTCCTGGCAGACCAATTGTCTCAGGTATAGGAGCCTGACAGAAAATTTTCCAAGATTCACTGATTTTTTTCTTACAGTCCATAGTCTATGGACTAGGATCCTAGAGATGTTGTAAAGTTATAATTCGCAGGCAAAGTTAAAGTGAAATCGCAAAATCTGCCTCTGTGGATAATTTCATGAAGTGTCTATGTATTTACCATTGCTGACTTCACCTGTCAAATTTGCCTGCAACTTCTCCTTGTGGTGCACCAAGGTGAAGTTGGGTCAAAATGAAGTTACTTTTTATCTGTGACCCTAGTGTGGTCACTTGCAATCGTCTGACCCCCAAAGGAAGAGGAGACCATCTGTCTCTTCCTCTTGACAGTCAGCAGCAGCATACATCTCTATTCAAAGAGCTGTCATGTTACCATGTGCACACAACGTCTGCCACCAGTGTATCCACAGCCACTGAGAGGAGAGCAGTGTGGGCTATAGCTGCCCTCAGTACTCAAAATCTTTTATAACTATAAGTTATTCAGAGAACTTTTGGGCTGCCAGTCTAGTGGAAAACTTCAGATACAGTACTTTGGAATCAGGAAAATCTTCCCCTCTGGAGGATCTGTTTCAATCTGTTCATAGAAACATAGAAATATAGACTTTGACGGCAGATAAGGACCACTTGGCCCACCTAGTCTGCCCATTTCCCTACCTAGAGGATAAGCTGCAGATCCTATTTAATATTCATAGGCCTCTTCCAACATTTCCAGCTCCGTATATGACTAAATTATATCCGCACTGGAAAGAAATTAACAGGTCATTCCAATACTTTTCATGGATAAAAATGGAGCTTGTTCTTTACTTAGTGACAGCTAACCTTTACCTGGATAGCAGCACAGCTCACCCCAAGCTTCTTTTCACAAGGAATAACATTGTTGCAGAGGAGTCAGAAAATCAATTGTTTCTTCCTAACTACAGTGAGTATTTTGCATGATTCCTAGGAGTACTGATCATGGAATCATTCAACGCAGATGCCAGTAATGAGAAGTTGATGCTGAAGAAAAAGGTGTCTGTTACCTAGGCGTAACAACTACAGAAAGTGAATGGAAAGGTTATGCAGTGGTTACATTGCAAATGTTTAGGTACAAGAACTCTTACATCTAGATTTCTAGGTGGTGGAACTGTGATTTGTAGGTTTTTAATAATGTGACCATGACCATGACTGTGAAGGAAGGAGGAGACAGTCTCACCGCATCTTAGATGAAGTAAATGGTTGTAGTTCACTTGAAGCAAGTAAAGTTATTTGTTGAAATGATTAAGTAAAACTATAATTTAAAACTGTATTTTATTTTCATAATGTGAAATTTATTTTAATAATGTGAAAACGTGACAGTGGCCATGAAGGAAGAAGACTGTCACCTCATCTTGGATGAAGTACAGTAGATGGGTTATAGTTTTCTTGGCACAAGTAAATGAATATTTGTTTAAATGGTTAAGTAAAATTATAATTTAAAACTATAATTTATTTTCATAACATTCAATTTATTTTAATAACATGAAAACATGAGCATGACCGTGAATGTGAAGGAAGAAGACTGTGTCATCTCATCTTAGATGAAGTAGATGGGTCGCAGTCCACATGATGTAAGTATACATACTAGTTGAAATGATTAAGTAAAACTATAATTTATTTTCATAACGTGGAATTTATTTTAATAACCTGAAAACATTAGCGTTACCAAGTCCATGAAGGAAGACAACTGTGTCATCTCATCTTGGATGAAGTAGAGGGTTGTAGTTTTCTTTACGCAAGTAAACGTGTGTTCAAGTAAATGTGTTTTTCATTAAATGATTAAGGATAACTACAATTTATTTTAATAACGTGACCATGACCATGAAGGAAGATAGAGAGTTAGTGCTATCTCATTTTAGATGCAAAAGATGGGTTGTAGTCGAAGCAAGCAAATGTATTTTTTAAATGATTATTGAACGTTATAATTTATTTTATTGTGCCCATGACTGTGACCAAGTGTACTGCATGAGGATGGATCTGACCACAGAGCATGTGTTTCATTAAGGCACAGCTTCCCCTATCACCATCTGCCTCCATTACCTGTTGTACAATTAACAGCATTTGCCTCAGCACCTGTAGAAGTGGAATCAACTATGGATTTTAATGTGACCATGACTTTTTTTTTAAACTTTATTTATGCCCCTCAGTACTGGCCCCATAGACCTTCTCTCAGGTGAGGATACTGAGTCACTTCTTTCTTCTGCTCCACCGAGGTCCTCTGGTTACACCTCTGTCCTGTGATTGCTCCCCCCTCACTCTGATCAATGAACATCCCAACTCTGAGCCCCCTGAGGCAGGGCCTCCACTCCTCCGGCACTCTATCTTGAATCTAGTAGGTGGCCAGAGGAGAGGGGAGAGCCAGAGGCCAGCTGGAAGAGCCCAGCATTGAGTGTGAGTGCTGCACTGTGGATCCTGCCATCACCTGTCTGGGTACCTGGGATTTTCCTGTTTTCTTGGTCCCCGAGGGTGCAGACGTGCAATGATACCCAGTGCATGGTGGGCACACTCCTGCACCTGCCAGCAGGATGTTCTTCATCACCCCCATACCCCAAAGCATGCTGCCGTAAGTTGCGATACTCCCAGTCACCACTGGGAGCTGCTGCACTATGGGAGCTATGACCCACCCTCCCCTAGGAGAGGAGAGGAGAGCAGTCCTCTAAATGCTCAATCCTCTGCTACCCCTACTGGCTCCCAATGATCCGAGTCCATTCCCGAACCCAGGTCGCCGGCGTGGCACAAGGTGTGGCATCCACACCTCAATCCTCGGTGCCACCAGGCTGGCGTGACTGTGACTTTTAACGTAACTGTGAATATGATTGTGACCATATGTGGCAATGGGTGTTTGAGGGGATGATTTATGCACTGCAACAGTGGCTGAATCAATGCAAGTAAATGTATATTTCTTTAAATTATTCCATAAACGTTAGTGTATTTTAACATGACCCTGACTTTTAACTTATAATGTGGCCATGACCTTAAAGGAAGGTACTCATTTTAGATGCAATAGATGCGTTGGAGTCGAAGCAAGTAAATACATATTTTTTAAAATGATCATGAAACATTATAATGTATTTTAACATGACCACGACTTTTACCATGACCATGACCATGAAGGAAAAAAGAGTCTCACAAATAAGTCCAACAATATATTACATATAAATATTAACTATATAAGAGCATTCCCTAAACTAACTGCCAGGTCTGGAATGGAAAATCCCAAACTAGTGATTTTGTAGCCCTTGTTTTTACATGGCAGTGGAATGGATACTGGGACATTGGAGGGCTAGACATGGGTCTTTTGGGGCATGATTTATGCACTGCTGCAACCATTGATTCATCCTCTGTTATTATTATTGGTTCAATAGAGCCAACAGCTGGAGAACTGGGGGAAGGGGACATTTAGTGATTCCCTGGCCCTTGCTTTTCTTTTTGTCTGGTTGCCATAGAGGGTCCAGGTCATCATCCCCATCCCACCTATGATGCTAACCTCCTAAGATATGTCCTCTTCCTCCTCCTCATCCTCACTTTTGCCACCCTGTATTTCCTTCTTAGCAGCATCCAATTCCCCATCCCTACATGAAAAAACACTCAGATCTGCCACATCACACTGTGAGTCATGCTCAGGCTCTTCTTTAGCAGAGTGTCTCTTTATAGGCATTTTCTTATATGTGTTGATTTTTTAACAAAACATAACAATTTACAACTCTTTACTGATGTACTTAGACAGTGAACAACAGCAACACCACAAGTTTCTTTTTTTCTTTTTTAGAAAAGCAAAATGCAATAGGGATTTAAGGGACTAGGGGGACACAGACAAGACTACACAACACTTTACTAAACTTTACTGAGGTACACAGACAATAAACAACACCAGACTTTTTTGTTTTACAAAACAATACACAACAGGGATTTAAGGGACTAGGAGACACACTCAAGACACAACAAATCAAGTAATTAGAATCATGTTACTATGTACACAAAATATGTCACTATCAATCAGCAAAAATGAAGTCAACAAAGTTAAAATACAGTGATGAAAATGATTCAGTAAAACATACCTGTTTTATAGAACTAAAACAACAGAAAACAGGGAAAAAAAATCACACAAAGTAGTAACTATACAGCTAGTGCTGCTAAGACAGAAGACACTGCCTAGGCTAGCCTGCCTATTTACAGCTGCATAGGTGGAGCCATGCTATTGTATTGCTATGAAGTAGGAGAGAGAGAAGGGACTGTGGAAGCATGTGACCGGATACCTCTCCATCGTGCTTCCACAGTGCTGTGATCATGTCCACTGTGTTGGTTTTCCACCACTCCTCCTTTTTGCAGGCCATACCCCCTCTTTGAAGGGGAACGATTTTGTTTCTGATCTTTATTTCCACAGTTGCTGTGAAATAAAAGAGGCCGCCATGCCCAGGAGGGTCGCCATGAAGTAATTGCACATGCACAAGTGTCGTGCATGCGCACTTCTGTCACGGCTGCCATCTTGGGCATGGTGCAAGTATGGCATTAGCCGCAGTGGGTGCTCTGAGTGCTTTTCATTCAGACTATCTGCTCTAAATGAGCCATGTTGGCTCTGACCAGAGTTTGTTCTTGCTGGAGTTGCTACAGCTAAGTTCCCCTCCCCCAACCCCACACAGCACTGCCTCACTCCACAGAACACAGAAAATGAAACTACAACTTTTGAATCCCTAAATAGCAAAACACAAAAAAATTATAATAATTAGTGATCTACAGGCACAAGGCACATTAAAGATTTAATGGAGTAATTTGTTTGGAAAAAACTGTTTGTTTTAAACAGTTTCAGAAGGTTTTTAGGCACAAAGCTACAGAGCACAGTGTACTTCAACTCTCTCTTCCTCACACTGCACTCAGTTCAGCCTGCATATGACAATATAGCACATTGCAGCACCATGTGACCTCCTAACCCATGGATCCTTGCAAACTTTACCTTATAGCCCTAATTCACACGCGCAGTTCACCTTTTTGCCATTTGCAAAGTTCTCCTTTAATGTGAAGTAGAAATTTACCTTGTGGATTAAATTCTTGTATTTTGAAAAATTCATAAATTTTTCCATGAAGCGAATTTCTCTAACTTCGCCCACTACTACCCAAGACTCAATGCATATGTTGGGAGAACTAGAAAATGTGATCAGACAAAATGACTATCCATGGATTTCCATAGATGTAACCTCCTTATACACTTGCATCCCATGTGACGTGGGTTTGGAGGCTTTGACCTTCTTCCTTAGTTCCTGTACCTGTGCCAATGAACCCGCACCATCCTTTTTGATAAAGGAAGTGAACCTCATCCTGTCCCACAACTGCTTCACATTTGATAACAAGATCTATCTCCAAAAATATGGGACAATCATGGGTGCCACTGTAGCACCCAGTTATGGAAACGTATATCTAGGATGGTGGAATCAGAACACATTTTCAATATCAACGACAGGTATTATAATTACATTGTACACTGTCACAGGCACATTGGTGACATACTTGTCATTTGGTGTGGGACTGAGTCATCAGCAAAGGAATTTATGTAAGCAATAACCCACAACAGGGTGTGTGGTTATTGGTGAGTAATAAACACCCCAGGTGCATTGTGAGGCACGAGAACACAGGCCAAGTATGCTCACAGCACCCGGGGTGTTCATTAATCCCCAATAACCACACACCCTGGAGTGGGTTATTGTGCTTATAACATGGGGTTCAATGCAACAGTAACATAAATGACAGAAATGCAGTTATTGCTCTTCAAATTAATGAAATTGTACTGTATTCTGCCACGTTACAAAGTAGTTCTGCATAGTGTACAGTACACTGATGTTCTGATGACAGAAATGGTAGAAAAGTACTATTGGGTTCATTTCAGCCATCTCTTCTTCACAACATAACTGTGCTTATCAACTGTGACTGTCTCTCTTGATCCTGTGTGTCTGGCTCTGTCAGGTGTGATCTGCTGCTATAGGGAGGACATGCAGTGAATTGCAGGAGCAAGATCATTTCAGTTACTACTGTTCCATATTAGTAACTGGCAGGGAATTCCACAATTAAGCATGTGCTGAAGGATCAACATATGCCACACTTACAGGGTGCCTGTGTTTGTATAACACCATTGGTTATACTGCATGGGTCTGCCTCTGCACAATTTTTAATAGATACAGCAGCAGTTGCAATGCTGGAGGGAGTGTATGTCTGTTACTGTCTATCTCTCAATTAGTAGTGTGGCTGCAACAACTCACAGACCATGCCAACCACAGGGTGTAGCTCAGAAACTTAGAACAACTGTCTGTGCTGTGAATGAACTGTGTGGCAGCATCTCACTCCCAGTCATGAACTGCTGGACACCGTGTTGGGCTGCCAATGTGTGTCTCTATCTGTCACTGTACTGCTACTGTTGGGGGCACTTAACAGACAGGGAGCAGTCAGTTCCACTGACAGAAAGAGACACACAAGACATGGGAGAGTGGAGATACACAGGGCACCTGGGTAGCCATGGAGCCATGTGGCATACAGAACAACAAGCTGCTGACAACTGCTCTGCGAGGGTATGGCAACGGGAATGGCCACAGAACATACAGGTTGATGGATCATGGAACCACCTGCTGGCTGAGGAGCAGGAAGGCATGTGGACTTCTTGGGGGGTGGGGGCTGCTACGGAAGGACACACACTCTTGTAACATACAGTATGCCACAGTGTCTCTCTCGCTACACTGTGTCCTGTTTCCAGTGAATGCTGCAATGGGGACCACCGGAGACTTTCAGTGCAGGTTGCAGTGGACAGCTGCTAGCACTGTGTGGTGGGGGAATGAAGCAGTGGGGGTACATTCGCACTGAGAGAACAGCAGGGGATTTCAAGATGACAGAGAGAGACAGACTGAGAGAGAGGGGACACCACAGCAGTTTGGATTTAGAAGTTCCAAAGCTTTCTCTCTCTCACTTTCTCTCTGGCACTCACTGTCTGTTGCTGAAACAGCTGCACCTGACCCTGCATGACAGACACAACATGGGTGGTGAACAACTGAGCCAGTGGAAGGCGGGGGTGTGTGTGCACAAATGTCCTGTACTGTCTCTGTAGCTGCCACAATACAGATGTGATACAGACAGTGGAATACTAGTGAAGAGCTGCATGCAATACTGAAGGGAACATATGGTGCTGCAGGGAAAGAGACAACATGGCAAGTCTTCCAGCATAGAACTGTGACAAAGAATGCATGGTGCGGCAAAAGTACAAGGTAATTTACCACAATATGCGTGAAGCACTGTGTTGAGCTGCTTGTCACTACTGTGCAGATTGTTATGCTTCAGTGCCACAAAGACCAACAACACAGAAAGATTCACACTCCAGCTGGGCAGTGGCTTGTACTTAGATGCTGTCCGGGAGTACAGAGCACCATTTACATGGTGGAGGAGACTGCAGATCAAGGACTGCAGAGCATCGGAGAGGGTTGAGGGAGTACTGGTAGCTGCTCGCGATCACTCTGTGTCTGTCTCTCTGACAGGCAACGGGAAGGGGAACACAAATAACTGGCTATCGCTTAATGTGTGCACACTCCAGGGACACTGGCACACAACAACAGATGGGCAGGGGAATACAAAATCATTGCGGCACTGTGAGCTGACTCAATACAGAGACAGTGAGAGAGACACAGTCTGCATACCTTAGCCTCCCTCTCCCCAGTCAGTGTGGGCTCCATGCCTGGAGATCCACGGGGCAGGTGGGTTGGGAGGTGACACAGTGAAGAGAGACACATAGATACACATGCAGAACACCCGCAGTCTCTCTCCCACTTCAGTATTTGTTCCCTGCACCGAGATCCGCGGGGAAGTTGGGTGAGAAGCCTACTACTGCTCACTAAGCTGCCAATTACAAATGGCTGCTTCTCACGCTGCTGCTGTCAGCTGGTTAAAAAGATCCTTTTTGCCCAATGATTCCCACTCTGAACTGCTCACAGCAACTGTGAGTATATGGTGCATTAACACATGGTCAGGTGGGAGCCCTGCACCAATCAGCTCTGTCACTTTGCTAACTCCATGTTATAATAAGGAAATAAACATCAGTTCCCTGAACTTACAATTTACATAAAAAATGCAGACATAAACAATTGATTTGTAGACTTACAATATGTCTAAATGTTACTGGTGTACACACAATAGTGTTGAAGTGTTTCAGAAAAGAGACGGAAGGGAATACTATCCTGTACACCACTAGTACCCCCCACACACACACACACACACACTCATCTCATCTATCTCCTGTGGACAGTTTCTCCAACTTTGAAGAAATCATTGCACTGATAAAGATATTCTCGATCAGTTAATTGACATGTATCCATGTTTGCTTCAGAGGGGATATGACAAAAAAGTCCATGATATGGCACTGCAGAAGGCATATAATCAATACAGAGGTGAGATTTTAGTTCCAAATATTAAAAATTGGTCAGATACAAATCCTTTCACCTTTGAATAATATTAAAATACAATAGCAGTGCACCAAAAATAAAAAAACATTCTACTACAAATTTGAGGCTTATGGAGCCATTGCAGCATTCCTAGCCTTTTTCTGATTCTCCCAGCGTGACCTTCATCAGAGCCAATAACATCAATGGCATCCTTTGCCACAGGCATTTCAAGCCTGAGAGACATCTACAATACACTTGGTCACCTTCCAGGCTGGCGGGGTTTCATATTTGTGGGCACTGCTCAGTCTTCAAGTTTGGGATGCCAGGCCAGACCTTCTCTTTTGTAGTGCACAGTATGGCATCACTTGAACCTGTGGGTGCCCATATGTGGCCAGAACTATATATCCTGTCCGCAAATTGATTCAAGAACATACATGTGACATTAAAAATGAAGAAATGAATTCAGTATTGAGCCCATTTTAATGAATACCACCAGAAAGACCCCAAGCAAATGAAGTGATGTGCATTTGAACATGTACCTGCACCACAGCTGGGAGGAAAAAGGATACAACCAGTTTTACAAAAGGAATCCAGTCTGATTTTTGTTCTCAAGTCTTTAGAACCACGCGATGTCTCAGTGTTCCTATAACTGCTTTCCCCAACTTTGTTTTGGGGATTGTATTTGAAATTCTACGAGACCAGTGTTTTTCCCTTATGTGAACTTGCCTGGAATGTTATTATTTATATCCACTTTTAGGAATTACTTTCTATAATACCAGTCTGTAAATATTCATGCTCATTTTTTTTCTTTTAGGATCCTGGCTCCAGCATTATGGCAGGGTCCAGTTTGCCTTTCATCTACTTCGAGTCAACTCTTCTTACTCCCTCTCTCCCTATTTGACTCTTTGGTACTGGGGCCCTATACCTCCTATTGGTTCTGCTTTATATGGATTAGGGTTTTTGTCCCTTTCTAGCTTCTATTGATTTTTTAATTTTTTGTTCTCTGAAATACATTTCTGCTTTTTAACACTTTTTCCTTGGAGATTTCTGGTGACATCACCACTAACATGGCAGCTTGAGGCCCGTGCTCTCCCCTGATGAACTAGAAAAAAATTACTTTTCTGAGCTCAATCACAAGCAAAACATTTTTTTTTTATTTATTTATTGAGTTTTGGTAACTGGGTAAGTCCACTGAGACAATTACAGTCCCCTTTTCAGGGTTGACCCAGAACATACAGCCATAGGGTTACAATACAAGTTAAATACATAATAATGTATATACACCTGAGGTAACAATAATAGCAATGGGAGAAAGACATACATCATAACAAGGTTGAAAAAATAAAATACTAATATGATACAACATTTACAACAGATAATGAGATACAATATATACACATTAGCAAAAACATGGTAAGACGGCATGTATTAATAGGCACAAGAGGGACACTGGAGGTCATGGCTGAAGGGACAAAATATAAATTTACTTTACCAGTGGAGAATGGTGGTGGATCAAGGCTTGAGGGGTCTAACTCAAAACTTTCACAGGACTCAGGAATGATAAGAGCCTGCGATGACTCAGGGTGCAAGGAAAAAGACGCCACCTAAAAAGACCAAGCTGGGCACTATCTTTAATGAGCTCCAAGCGTTCAGGGTAGAAATTAAGGATAATTTAAAATTTTTAAAAAAACAACCTACATACTTTACAACAGAGACTGGATGATGCCGATCACCAGCTCTTGGCCACAGATACTAAACTCAACCAGCTCAACACCATGGTTCAGACTCTTGCAGAGACCTAGCTCAGCATTATCCAATGGCAAGAAGACACCAAAAATAGAGACTGGAGGGAAAATATATGGGTATATGGCATACTGAAAACTCTGAAGTGACAGACCTCCCTGCATTCTTGGACAGTTTCTTATCTACAGCTCTGGACCTAGATGCCACCTGCCCCGTTGATATTGAAAGCTCACACAGGCCCTTAGACCTGAAGCCGGCATCTCTGAATGCCTTGCTGAGGTCTGTTATTGTCCGATTTTCAAACTACACGGTTAAAGACAAACTCCTACAAAAAGAATGGCAGGAAAAACATTCTACTGTGCACATCACAAGTTTTTGGACAATCATTATACACCAGCCACACAAAAACAGAAATGCAGATACATTCCCCTTTTCCTGCACTTGAGAGCAAAACAACTTAAATTTAGGACACCATATCCTGCATGTCTGGTGGTCCAGTTTCCAGAAGGGCAAATTAGCTACCACTTGGCAGCAAAGGTGAAAAAAGATCTACATTAGTGAGGCATCCTTCCCTCAGGAGATGCACCCTCCAGCCCACTGCTGCAACAACTGCAACCACCAAGATGGCAAACCTGTTCCAGGAGCTGTTAGGCCAAGCAGCAGGTGTCCTTCATGATTACAGAGATCCTGGAGCAACTAAAGATGTTTATCTGAGTACTGGAGGATCACTGAGCTATATCTTTCTATTTAAAAAAATTATATATTTCTATTTATCCCCCCGTTCACCTGTGCACAGACCCCTTCTGGAGTCACCAAGGCATTGGTGCTGCTGTTGTCCCACCTTACCTGCAAGCCAATGCTCAGGCCTTCCCCCATGGAGCCGTGGTTATACCTCCCAGGTGGGGACATGGTGGGCAGTGAACCCTTAAAATCCTCCATTTCATCAGGAAACCAGAAAGTGAGACAGGCAGGCAGATGAGATCCGGGTTGGTGTCAGGCACTCCTTCATCCCTGTGTGCAGGGGTAATTTTTCTTACATTTCACCCACTCCATGGACGTCAGCACACAGGAGATCCAATGGTCGCACACGCACATGCATACAGAGGCGTGGTGATGATCCATCTCTTCCCCAGAGTCCTTTACCAACACTGCCATCTGTGGTCACAATGGAGTAGAGTAGCACTGGGGACGGCCACCCTCCTTCCAGGGAGGAGATGAGCGTCTGATGGGATGCTCAGCCGTCCTCCCCCTGGCTGGCCCCCGATGACCCAGAACACACTCCCGAACTCGGGTCACCAGCATCACGAGTGGTAGCACTACCACTGCACAAATGAGGCCAGCCCTGAGCTATATCTTTCTGCCACTGGATCTAGTTATAAGGTAGGAGGAGGGACATCTGAGGGGGGTGATGGGAGTTGTTGCAGTCTCGAACAGGGAAGGTATAGTCATGGATGGTGGCTGTGAAAGGCCTGGTGGGGACTTGGCATCACCGACCACTCCCCTTGATGAAGGCAGCACATACATTTATGCTATACAGGGGTCTCCTAGGAAGTTGAGAGGACCCCTGGCACCATAACCAGTTGATGAGCTGTATATGCCTATTCCTACTGTAAACATTTTGATAGCACTGACAGCAGTGACATAGACCATGGGTTCTTCGCCAAAACAACAGCAAATGGCTGGACCCCAGTATACCTTGTGTTAAGCTACAAAGGAGTGCTGTCAGCTGGCTGGGGGGGTGGGGGCGCAGCGGGGCTCACTGGGGCTCCACCTCCACAACCCAATGCCTGTTAATGTTATTGAGGGCTATGCTGTTATTAACATGGAATTTCTATAAATTTTTCCTTGTGTAGAGGCTGGGCTGCATTACCTTCCTTCCCCTTCCCCAGAGGAAACCCTCTCCAGACAGACTTCGAGTTAAAGGCAGTCACGCTTTGACAATTGGGAGTATATTAATCACCTAGAGAGGTTTTTATTTTATATGGAATCACAATAGAGGACCTGACATTTTGCAAACTTCCTGGGATAACCCTCTATATAAACAATTAACCCTGACCCTTTCATTTTAACTCCAGTAGTATGATTGGGCCTTTGTCATCTAGTCACATTTTTTTTTTTTTTTTTTTAGTGAGTTGGGTCAGGATCAGGTTTCAGGCAGCAGCTGGCTGTACCTATTATAGTTTCTTTCTCAATGCTATCTGTGCTTAGAGACATTTTTGGGACTAGTTACCATGGCCTTATTTTACGTGGCAAATGTAACCCCCCCGACCCCTCATCTAGGGGCATAAATCATTGTTGCAGTTGTTCCAGTGGGCATAAGGGAGGACTACATCAAGCGCAACACCTGAGCCAGTGCACCCAAATAAGATAGGAAAAAATATCTGTCCTACCTCTCGTCGACTTAATTTCCAGTTTCACTCTCAATCTCACCTCCATTTCTGGATTTGTGTGTCACCCTGAACACTGACCACTGGACCAGGGTTTCTGAAATGCAACCTCCTGACTCTTCTGAGGCCCAGAGCCCCCTGATCCCTGCTGCAGCCTGATACGGACTGCTCTGCCAAGGCAGAGCTCCTGGGCCCTGCCACCACCCAGGCCCCTCGAGCAGCCCACCTCTGCAGATAACACTCCAAATCTTCTTTTCCGCTCCCAGCTGCCCCTTCTGGAGGATCCAGCCCCAGGCCCACATCCCTGTCAACACATCATGGGCTTGTGGAATGCTTCAGCCAGAGGCCACCCTCCAAGGCCTGTCCTGAGACCTGCAACCCACCCAGCCCTTTAATACTGATGCCCTAGGACCTGCCCCTCCAAGCAGGTCACCTAAATTGGGTGAAGGGCCCCTGGTTTCCTCTTCCCTCAGGCCACCCTGCCACACATGGTATGAGGAAGAACCACTGCCACTGGCCTTCCACTGTGGGGGCCCTGCCACTGTCACCACAGCCCTGGTAGCCTAAGCAAACTACTTCTTGGGATCTCTAAGGCCTCCTACTACCACCTGCATCTCCCTTACCCCGATGACGCAGGACCTGGTGACCATCCTCCCCATGGAGCTTCCTTCCCAGCTCCTCGATGCCATGTCGCTACAGAGGCCATCCCTAACTGCCACTTTGGGAGGGGGTTACCCCCCAGAGGCCCACCCAGACTGCCTAGCTCCCTTTTTCACTGCCTACTCTGCTCCTCCAGCCGTCTCTCTCTCTCCAGCCCCAGGCCTAATGCCCAGGCTGGAAAAAACCCTGAAACTTCCTGTCTCCAGCCTTATATACCTTCCCTAACCTGCCATCTGCTGCCACCTTGAGGCATCCAGCAGGTATTGACCCCCAGAGCACTAATAAATTCTCTAGCTCTGTGGGGGGGGGGTAGGAGGGGGAATGGGGTTCCTAAATGGGAGCATTAGCCCCTCCCACAAGCGGGGCTTTTACAAAATTATATTTTATTAATTGGCCAAGGGACTTTATACCGTCTCTATATATTGGTGAAAGGCGGACAGCATGATTTACTTTTCCAGATGTATTCCAAGGTTGATATGGCTGATCACTACGATGCCATCAAACAGTGTCATTGTATTGATATTTGCATAGTTAATACTGGTTATATCAAGACCTAGGTGTTCATACCATTAGGGTTTAAATAGATGAGCTAACAGGGGGATCTAGGGGCTGCCAACACCATAGTTAATGAGTTCCAAAAGTGTAAGGAATGTGAATCCCCAGGGTGGTGTTGGTGCAGAAAACTGGGGCTGGCAAGCACAAACAACTCCAAGTAATCCAAAATAGCTTCACACTTGAAGAACACTCTCACACTGAGTAAATAGAAATTAAATTGCTTTATTGCAAAAATAAATTGTCAAAGTAGTGTGGACAGATTATAAAAATGCCCACATCTTGCCCCGGCACTTTGGATGTAAAACCTTTCATCAGGGGTATGGCTAGTGTGGAGACATGTGCCCATTTTATGCTGCTAACTCATTAACAGAAATTATTCAAATAACAAAAAGTAAACAAAGCAATTGTCAGATCAAAAGCAATTCATGCACGAGTGAATGAACTAAAGTGCTAGCATAATACGTTAACTTAATTTTAAGCTTTACATCTTTATGTCTATAATGACAGCTAAATGCATTTCAAAAAACAAATCCATACATAGAAAATATTATTACATGGCATCGATACATAGATGCTTGTTTGTGTATCTGGCAAGAGGAATTTGGGCTTATCCCACACACCTTCAGTGCAGATAAAATAACATTTTTAGATCTAAAACTACATAGTAAATCTAGCCAACCGGTTAGCATCAAATGCTACAGGAAAGAGACAGCAACAAATTCAGATCTACGTGCAGCTAGTGCCCACCCACCAAGATTAAAATACTCCATTCCATATGGCCAGTATGGAGTAGTGATACTACAAACCCGTCTGTCTCTTTTTCAAATAGAAAGTACTTATAGTGCTAAAGAAGGCTGGTTAGTTCTGGAGAGGGGCACTTTGTAGGATAGGTTGCTAACCATAGAAAGTGTCTATTTATTCCCAGAGATAGATGTCTCAGCCACCCAAAAGCTCTTTGATAAAATTCTTAATTTTGCACAAGGGGCAATTCTATTGGGAGGGGATTTTAATATCCTGATGGACCTTATGAAAGATACTACTAATCCCTGTCCCACACCATGTTGGGCCAGCTTCATTGCCATAGACTACTTCAAGACTTAGGCTTGCTGGCCTAGTGGAACTGAGGGTTGAAGCGCTGGACGCCACACCTTGCACCATGCTGGAGACACGGGTTCGGGAGTGGACTCGGGTCACCGGGGGTTGGCAGGGGAGGAAAGCATTAAGCATCCAGAGGACTGCTCTCCTTTCCTGGGAGGGAGAGAGGACATGGATCCTGCTGTCTAGTGACTCCCAGTGGAGACTAGGAGCAGCAGGCGGGATCCAAGCAAGAGAATTGGCCACAGAAGCACTCCTGTGGGTGTGCACAGGAGCATGCAGATGCTGCACTGGTGTGCATTGCACTGCCGGACCAAAGGGGGGCAGAAAAAAGGAAAACCTCTGGCACCCGAAAGGTGATAGTAAGACCAGTGGTTGGCCCCCATGCACAATGCCGGGCCTTCCATTTCCATCTCCGGGACTTCCTCCAACTCCCCAGTCACTCAATTAGATTACGGATAGAGTGCCAAGATGATTTGGCGGTCCCAACTCGGGGGGCACAGAGCCGGGGGGTCAGGTGGCAGGAAGATGCAGAGGGGGACGGGCCCATGTAGAAGTGGAGTCTGGAGGCTTCAGGCAGGCAGGAACAGGCTGAATTGAGAATCCTAGCAAGAGAGAGTTTGGGCAAGCCGGTGAAGAGAGAGGCATAAAGAAAGTTGAAAAAAAAAGACCTAGACATTACAGATATGTGTGGAGGCACTTGCATCCAGCAGATCACAATTATACCTTCTACTCTCATCCTCATTCAGTATATTCATGCATAGCTTACTACATAATAACTGGGGATTATATAGACTGGGTTAATGAGGCTCATATAGCTCCCACTGTGTTATCGGATCATGCCCCAGTCTGGATCTCTGTTACCTTAAACAATCCTCCACAAATTCATCAATGGCATTTTAATACTACTTTATTAAGGGACCTAGAATTTCTAATATTACTTAAGGATAAAATATCCCAAAATAAACAGGATAATCAGTCACGTATATTACTGCAGGGACTGTCTGGGGCACTATTCAAGCTGTGCTCAGGGAAGAGATCATTTAAAAACACAACCAGGAAAAAGCAGTTAAGGGAACAACTTTTAAAAGAACTTACAGAAACTCTACAATTCCTTCAGATGACACACAAACAAGGAGATGCATCATTGCTTCCACAAATTGTGCGCACACACATACTCACACACACACACACACACACACACACACAAACTGAGATGCAGCAAATTTTGGATGTGAAAACAGACAAGCCTTATTATATGTACAACAGAAATACTATGAAGGTGGGGGATGAGCATCTAGCATACTGGCACACTGTCTCTGTCAGACTCAAAAAGCTAGCGCTAACACTAAGTTAATAAATTAGAAAACCAGCAGGCATTATAACAGCACTGCCACTATTCTAACAGTGTTATTATAACAGCACTGCCACTGTTCTAACAGTGTTATTATAACAGCACTGCCACTATTCTAACAGTGTTTAAAGATTATTATGAAAATCTTTATTCATAGCCTCTTGAACCCACACAGGCTGAATATGACAAATTATTTCAAAAACTGAAATGCCCTGATTTGACGGAGGCTTAACAACAGAACATTATTCATCCAATCATGTCAACAGAAAGTTTAACAAGCATGACTAATCTGAAGTCTGGTAAAAACCCGGGTCTGGATGGTTATATGCCAGAATTCTATAAACAACAGAAGCATATTTTATTACCATGTCTGACAGCAACTTTTCAGGAAGTTCTGCAGGGTACGCAACCTCCCGACAGTTGGAGATATGCAAATATATCCACAATACTTAAACCTGGTAAAAATTCAGCCAGTCTGTTGTAATTCCCATAGACCAATTTTAGTGCTTAATGTAGATTACAAATTATTTGCTGGAATACTTGCTGCCAGAATAAAGCTGCTTCTCCCTGCAATTATTCACAAAGACCAAACAGGCTTCATAAAGAACCGTAAAAACAATTGACATTATGAACTGGGGATCATAAATGGAGGAAGCTGAGATTGGCCGAGAGGTTTTTGAAGCCGTGATGATATCGGGCTACATCATCATGGCTTAAAAAAACCTCCAGCTACCAGCCTGCTCATGGGCATCAGATTCTCCTACCGCATTGTTCACCACATCCAGAGGCCTAGAGTGAGTCACTCATGAAGATAACCAGTGCAAAAAAAAAAAAGCATAAAAACTATTCCCATTGCAGAAATGAAACTCCCATCAAGTATGGCATACATAAATAGAGCACCCGCTCCCAAACAAGAAATGCTGCTCAACTGACACTCATGTGAAAACACCCACAATACCACAACGGTCCTTCCCAATCAAACATCTGCAAGTTGGTAGACAAAACAACCTCCCCACTTTAGCTGCTGCTTTTTATTACTAAAAATGATTTTGCCAACTTCACTTGCTCCCTTCAGAAGACAACGCAGGCAGTTTACCTCTGTGCTCCACACAACAATCACAACACAGCATCTCGGAGGGACAGGTGGTGGTGGTGGTGGTGAGGTGAGGAGACCAGAGCACAACTGACATAATCGCAGTCCTGTGTCAGCAGCACTTTCACGAAAAAAAAAAGAATAAAATCCACACAGATCTTCACTGGGTCCCAGACCACATAGCAGGACCGGATCAAATGCAGAGAAATTAGAGTTCAGTAGTAGTACTGAGAGCATGACACTGAGTTCACAACTGCACTCCTCCATGGACTCCACTTACAACAGCGTCACCTGCTGCCCATACCCTTCAGGAACTATTTATTTTAAAGATATTCCTCCATCACTCCAAAAAAGGCATTAAAATATTTTAAAAGTGTGTTTTTTATTATTTTCTCTGAGAAAACTATTAAACCAGTTCATAATAGCAATAATGCACTCCAGGGTGTGGTATATCATGGGATATCGTCACTTCTCGGGTTGTTGGATGCACTCGGCCTACGGCCTCATGCCAACCACCCGAGGCGTGATGATATCCCAAGATATATCACACCCTGACGTGCATTATTGCTTAATTATACAATGGCAAGAGAAAATCCTGGACTCTGATTGGTCAGTCTTGGGCTGGACCCATGATGTTATCCCAGTACAACATCAAGAGTCTAGTCTCAGCCTCACTGTGGTTCATTATATACACCATAATAAGATACCATCTGTAATTTTGAGTCTAGATGCCCATAAGGCATTTGACTGTGTGTCATGGAGGTTCCTGTTTCATACTTTAGAAAATGTTCACTGTCCTGATGTTTTTGTGGAGGTCTTTCAAAATTTATATCACCACCAGCAGGTGGTTATAAAAGCCAACGGAAGTACTTGACTAGATTTACACTATGAGGGGCACACATTAAGGATGCCCACTTTCACCCTTGCTTTTCTCAATTTATGTAGAACCCTTGGCACTTGTTCTAAGAGGCTCTATGCAGCTCGTGGACATACCGGCAGCCAGTATTGAACATCATATCGCTTTCTATGCAGATGATTTGTTCGTTTATCTAGCGCAACTGGAACAATCCCAGACAGCATTGTTCAGCTTGTTACATGAAATGGAGCAGCTTATGGGGTACAAGTTAAATACAGTTAAAACAGAAGCTTTGTGTTATTTTCATCCATCATGCCTGTTTAGGACAACATGTCCTTTCCACTGGGATCATCCAGTTATTAAATATCTGGGAATATTTATTCTTAAGGATTTACATAATTCATCCATAATGAATTTTGGTAAAACGGTTCCAGCACTGTACAATGACCCCATCGATACTGACGGCCCCGACATAGACATGAACAATGTCGACAGTTAGTATTGTACCCGAATGGGGAAAGGGGTTTTCTGCGTGGGCTGTGCTCCCCGGATCCTCCATCTTTAAATAACCAACTCCAAGTTGGAGCTGGTTTGGGGTGGGGGCACAACACCAGCAGTTGTGGTGACAGGTTACAGTGGACCACCACAGCAAAATATCTTGACCTGCCAGGATTTGTCACTGTGGAGGTATTTTGCTATGAGTGTGTCATTGTTCCAACATGCTGCCCGGTAAAATTATTTAACACTATTGAAGAACACTTGGCAAGGTGAACCCACCTGCCATTCCCCTTAATTCAAAGAATTTAAATTATTCAAATGACATTACTCCCCCGCTATCTCTATTTTAAACCTTGCCGGTGATGCCCCTATAGAAGATTTTCAAAAACAAGAAAAGGCCTTTTCCTGCTATCTTTAGCACGGGACAAAATTCAAGGATTGCTTATACGATTCTTCAATTGGCAAAAGTGAAGGGAGACTTATGCTTGTGATGCTCGGCCAGATGGTTATGATTTTTGAATGATATTTGTAATATAAAAATATGGTATGTGATTGTCTCACATAAGACAGCCTGAGTTTCCATGGTTGCACCCATGCCCCCCAGGTTTCAGTGAAGCTACAGGATATGTAACTGACCAGGAGATCTCTGTAATGTAATTAACTTCCTTGAGAAATTGCATTTTATGGCCTTTTAATGACTGCATGTTTTGAGGCTGGGAAACTAAAATATCAATTTTATTACAGGACAGGACATCATTTAGTTGATTCCTGTTGGCTATATTTCACCTAGGTGATGGACTGCAGGGTTGTAAACCTCAAAGGAACTGGGGGATCAAAGACTCATCATTTGGGAAATTAGTTTTTGCTGATGTCACCTTATTTAATATACCTCCTGATAGGACATCATGTTTGTATTTTTGTTATATTTTAAAGGGAGAAGCTAGATGACTCACAGAAGTGGTGTGGAGAGGCAGAGTTAAATTAATACTTGTGTCTGAACTGTTTGAGATATTTTTATCTTGGGACTCTAGAGAGACACAGCTCTCTGATTTAACGTTAAAGGCATTTACCGAGGTAATACATTAGATAGAAAATATCTTAATGTATTTTGGTAGGAGTTTGTTCCATAGTTTTCCTTGTTTTTTGTTTTACGTGATTGTGATGCTCTTTGATATTTGTTCTGTATTTTATCTTACTGTTTTTATCCATTTTTAGTAAACATATTCTTAAAGACTGCCTGGGTGTCTGCCAGTTTTTTTTTTTTTTGCATGTGACGTATAGATGGTTAAGTCTGACAATTGTTCAAGAGCTTGATGGTGTTACTGAGCTTGAGTAAAAAGGTAAGAATATACCTAAGGTTTCTTATAGAGTTACAAAGGTTCATTTTGAAAGCCTGGCTTGGTGCCCCTGGTGAAAGATTGTGCCACAATCCATGAAGAGGGTACATATCTGAGCCTGTACATTAGGTATGCTAGCATAAGGTTCACAGTTTGAATCTCCCCAGAACTTGAGACTAAAGGTGATTCAGACCCAAAAGCAGACAGGAGGGTTACCCTGTCTGCTACCCGTTCACATTATTGCACTCGGAGATTGGTACTGTGGGAGCAGATGGCCTGACCTGCTGAGTGAATGTGTGACAGGCCCTACCAAACCTTCAAGATTATTGCAGAGCAGCACAGTTACAGCATATCATGGGTTGGGATGGTTTGGCTCTAGTCAATCCCCTTATTGGAAAGAATTAGAATTATGGGAGGCCGATACTAAATTTGGGGCTTGGATGTTTACCCCATTACATTTCATCATGCTTACTATGGTGGACCACCCTTTCACACAACCTTTAGTCCAGATGTGTTAAAATTGGCTTCGCTCTCCTTCAATAAATAAAGATGCCAGATATCTGGAGTGGCTAATAAAAGACTCCCAGTTCTTCCCAAACAACTTAGACCATGACTTCCACACCTGGAGTAGACAAGGACTTCGACATGATTATCAATACTACAGGCAGGGATCCTTTAAACGTTTTTTCCAACTTCAACAAGAATATCATTTTCCTAGAACTGATTATTATAGATACTTTCAGGTATGAGATTGCTTGCAAAACAGACTAGAATTAGCTTGGAATAGGGAGGCAATTTCCCCTATAATAGATTTTATAATTCAGATATTGAAAACCATTTGCCCAACAATTTCATTTCCAAGGCACATAAGGCTATATAATCCAGTATGGGATATACTGCAAACAGAATTAGACAGAAATGGGAGGGGGGAACCAACCTTCGGATCTTTGAAGGAGACTGGCAATTAATCTGCCTTAGACAGCACAAAAATACATTAAGCCATCAATGGAAAGAATTTGGATGGAAAAATATCATCCGTTTCTTCTGTACACCACGTATTACAGAACAGTACAATCCTCTTTACCGAAACGTATGTTGGCAAGGATGTGGCATGACTCCTATCACAATTACACTATATCTTCCATCTGTGCATTGTATCCAATGTTATGTACTTGTATTATGTTGCTGCCCAGGCCCACCTTGTAAATGAGTTTACTCAATGGTGCTTCACCTGGTTAAATAAAGATTGATTGATTGATTGATTGATACTCATATATTTTGGGCTTGCTCTGTTATCAGACCCTATTGGGAAGAGGTAGAAAAAGCATTGAATGATCTTATATCAGAATATGGTGAGCTTCATATGCAGCCAGCTCTTTTTTTATTATGCCCACCGCACATTAAGGCACAGTACTACATAAAATAGCCAGGTGTTTGGCTCACCGTGGCCAAAAAGCATTAACCAGAAAATGGTTCACAGTATATGACCTGAGATGCAAGAATGGGAGGATGCAGTTATGTCAACATACCAGATGGTGTACACCCGAGGGTCCTGAGGGAACTGGCAGAGATATTGGAAGCACTACTGGTGGATCTGTTTAACACTTCATTAGGGACAGGGTGTGTGCCTTGGGACTGGAGAATGACTTATGTGGTGCCACTCCACAAGAGTGGTCCATGAGATGAACTGGGTAATTACAGACTGGTCAGCCTACCCTCCATTGTAGGCAAATTAATGGAGACCATGCTAAAAGAAAGGCTGGTAAACTTCCTGGAATTAAATGGTTTCCAGGATGATAGGCAGCATGGGTTTATCAAGGGAAGATTCTGCCAGATGAACATGATAACATTTTTTGACTGGGTTACATGGTCGTTGGGCAAAGGCCAGGTGGTTGATGTACTATACCTGGACTTCAGTAGGGCCTTTGACTCAGTGCTGCATAGCAGGTTGCTTAGCAAACTGAATAATCTGGGAGTCAGAGACAAGCTTCTGGGGTGGGTCAGGAGCTGTCTGCATGAAAGGCACCAGAGAATGATGGTAGGGAGGGGGAGCCGCTATCTAATCCTAAACCCATAACCAGTGGGGTTCCGCAGAGATCAGTAGTCAGTGCAGTGCTTTTTAACATCTTTATTGGTGACTTAGCAGATGGGATCAGAAGTAAAATCTGTCTATTCACAGATGATACTAAGCTCTGTGGGAGAGTGGACATAGAGGAGGGGGAGACAGGAGCTCAGAGAGGATCTGGCCAGGCTAGAGAAATGGTCTGGCTTCTGGTAGTTGGGGTTCAATGCCAAGAAGTGCAAGGTCATGCACCTGGGATCTAGGAACCCAGGGTCCAGCTACTGGCTGGGGGGCGTACAGGTGTCTAGCTCGGGAGAGAAAAAGGACTCAGGGGTGACAGTCAGGAGAACATGAAGCACTCTGTTTAGTGTTATAAAGAGACAGCCAAAGCAAATAGAATGCTAGGATGCATAGCCAGAGGAATCACCTCCAGGAGAGGAAGTAATTCTGCCTTTGTACAAGTCATTGGTGAGATCACACTTGGAATACTGTGTGCAGTTTTGGTGCCTGCATTTGAGGAAGGACATTAAACTACTGGAGGGGGTCCAGTGATGGTCAACCAAGATGATTCAGGGCATGGGGGACAAGCCATACGATGAGAGGTGACATGAGCTCAATGTGTACTCCCTAGAGGATAGAAGGGAAAGGGGGGGGATACGATTGAAACCTTCAAATACCTAAAAGGTATAAACAAGGTTGGAGCAGGGTGTATTTTCAATTTGAAAGGGGAAGGGGCCACCAAGGGACACAGTCAGAAACTATTGGGGGGTAGATTTAAAAAGGAAATGAGGAGGCACTATTTCTCTGAAAGGGTGGTGTCAAAGTGGAATGAACCTCCGGATGAGGTGGTATCATTGAAAACAGTGGAACGTTTTAAAAGGGGGTGGGACAAGGTAAAGTGGAATGAGAGAGAAGAAAGGTATAGGGGAATGAGGGTGGGAGAGGGTACCTTTGGGGGACATGGGTGGGGGGCAGCTCCAGTAAATCAGACTGAGCTATGCACTTGAGCAGACCTGATAGACCATTAGGTTTGTACTGTTGGCAATATTCGTATGTTCATATGTTTATATCAAATGGAAACACTAACAATAGGCCTCAGGAATAAACCCTCCACTCTAACGACATTCATGAATCAATGGAATAGTTGGTTAGTATGGATAATGGCACACAGAGCTGATGTAATACCATAGAACTAAAAAAAATACTATGGCAATGAAATGTTAATGAGCATGCCCGGGGCTCTTGGCTTTCTGGTGGCAGGATCAGATGAATACTTTTTAGAATAATTACTCACTCAAGTACTTTGTATGGATGACAGAATAGTAAGATAGGGGTTCTTGTGCCGAGGGCTCTTTGTATGTTGGAGACAGATATAAATATGTCTTTCATCTTGACTAGTTGCTATGCACATCACTGGAAAGTGGACTGTATAATTAATGTCACTGAAATATTTTGCTTAGAACTGTATCTAATGATGGTTCCTTGTCTTGCAAGTTATACTTGGAAAGTTCTAATGAACAGACAATTTTTTAACAAACAAACAAAAAAAAATACTTTTCCTTACTCTAGCAAGCCTCACTGTTTTTATTAGTACCTTTTTTAGGTTTCACAATTTATGAAATACAGCTGTCATTTCTAACACTATTAATTTGGGGTTTAGTTTTTATTCTTAGTTTAATACACCTTAGTGGTTACAAACCAGTATTTGGCTCAAAACAATTCCTCTAAACCACTTGGTGATTCTGTTAGTGGTGCTTACCCATACTAGTGGATCCCACAAATTAAGTTTCCTGTTTTGAAGCCACTTTTTGTTTTCCATATACAAACTGCTTCAACTTATGAATCTTTAACGGTGCTTTTATATACATACTAGTGCCATTATGGTCTCACACCACTTGGTGACAGAATCTTTGGCGATCACATTTAATGACAGATCTTACTCTTATTAAATACCATTGATCATTTAATATATTACTTCTGGACCCTGTATGATCAATACTTGTACAATATGTAGTATTTATAGCATGTATATCAGGCATTGTTTACAACAACTTAAAAAAAAGCAGAAAACCTCCGCTTCAAATGGGAGGTATAAATTGGAGACACTGATTGTCTGACTCTGCGGCACTGGTGATGTGGCAGAGCACCACAAAGCACAAAACAATACAAGAAGCACTTGTTCTGCTCGATTCATGCTCCCTGAGTAAGCCCAGGTAACTGAAGTACTGGGGCATTGTGGTGGAGTAGCAGGAGGCTCTGAGGTATTACTTGTGAATGTTGTTGCATATACTGGGACACTGAGCACTTAGCATTTGCACTTTCTACATGCTTGATTGGAAATAAAAATATCCCAAGTCTACCGGATGTCTTTGCTGCAGCTTTTGTGAGCTTTCTGCTTGTATGAGACAGAACGAGTGTTTCCTGTTTTGTTTTTGTGTTTCCTGATTTGAGTAGCTCCTGAGGACAGCACCACAGCTCCTACACTGAGCGTGAGCTTTAATGTGAACTTTGCAGAGCAGCACAAAGCACTGGGGATTGTCTGTATTGATTCTCACATTTTCACAAATAAATTCTATTAGCTTTTGTATTTGGGGAGCGCTGTTTTTTCTTGGATCTGCATGTACTTTGAGCCTTGGTACAGCAGCTCCCCTTGGCTGTAAGTGCATGGGCTCTGTGCACCACAGCCAGTGACTGTAATGGGACTGAAGAAAGGGTGGGGGGGTCAAGAGACTTTGTCAGAGTCACACTGGCCAACCCACTAGTGGGACCTGGACCCGGTATCACCCATTATATAATTTAGTGCCCAAACCACTGGACTCCAGTGCTTTCTACCATGGACGGCAATGTTTTCTGCCATAAACTGTGATGCTTTCTGCCATAGACTGTAGTGCTTTCCAACATGGACGACAATGCATTCTGTCATGGACTGCAAAGCTTTCCATCATGGACTGCAGTGCTGTCCACCATGGATTTCAATGTTTTCACCATGGAATGTAATCCTTTCCAGCCATGTGCTGCAATGTTTTGCAACATGGACTGCAATGCTTTGTAACATGGACTGCAAGGTTTTGCAACATGGACTGCAAGGCTTTGCAATGTGGACTCAATGCTTTGCAATATGGACTACAAGGCTTTCCACAGTGGATTACATTACTTGCTGCCATGGACTGTAATGCTTTCCGCCATTGACCACAATGCTTTCCAAGATGGACTGCAGTGCTTTCTGCCAGGGACCACAATACTTTCTGCCATGGAATGCAATGCTTTGCACCATAGACTGCAGTGCTTTTCACCTTGGACTGAAATGCATTCCACAATGAACAGCAATGTCTACCATGATGGGATGCAGTGTTTTCCACCATGAACTGCAATGCTTTCTGCCATAGACTGCAATGCTTTCCATCAAAACTGCATTGCTTTCTGTCATGGACTGCAGTGCCTACCCCAATGGACTACAGTGCTTTCCAGCATGGCCTAAAATGCTTTCTGCCATGGACTACAGTGCTTTACATCATGAACTGCAATGCTTTCCACCAGAGTCTGCAGTGCTTTCTGCCATTGACTGCAATGCTTTCTGCCAGGGACTGCAGTGCTTTCTGCCAGGGACTGCAGTTCTTTCCACCATGGACTTCAATGCTTTCCACCTTTGACCACAATGCTTTCTGCCGGGGACTGCAATGCTTTTCACCAGGGACTGCAGTGCTTTCCACCAGGGACTTCAGTGCTTTCCAGCATGGCCTAAAGTGCTTTTTGCCATGGACTACAGTGCTTTTCCTTCATGAACTGCAATGCTTTCCATCATGGACTGCAGTGACTTCCACCATGGATGACAATGCTCTTTGCCATGAACTGAAATACTTTTGACATGGACTGCAATGCTTTCTGCCATGGACTGTGATGTTTTGCATTTGGGGCACTGTCTTTCTTCCCCATGGCCTCTGTGTCCCTGATGTCAGTGCCATATAGTCATATTGCCGGGGGTCTCACCTTGGAGGGAGTTCATAAGCAGCACACCAGGCCCACAGTCCAGGTACACACCACTCTCAGTGGAGCTACCATGTCTGTTGATGGAGCTGAACTCTGACCATTGCACAGAGAATGAGAGAAGGAGGGACTGAGGGAAGACAGATGGGCACAGCAGCAGTTACCCTGCCTGCAACTGCATGGGAAGTTGAATTGCCAGGCAGTTCCACCATAATTAGCTAATAGACGGGCAGGGAGAAGGACAGCATTGGTTCTCCTAGGCCACCATGCAGGCATGTGAACTTTCTGGTGCTGCCTGATCCATCTCCAGTACCATGCAGCATGATGCGGAGCAGTGTTGCCAATGGTCAGGGTGTGCTCCGAACCACCAGTGTGTATCGCAAAAGGACACTGAGAATAATAGACACAAAACAAAACAAAAAAATAGTGTTTTGCAATCCTATAGATTCCTACAGGATCTACAGGATCATATTCAGTCTACTGTACATGTACTATGGTCAGCGCACCACTGACCTTTTCCCTTGGTGTTGTCAAACTAGAGTAGTTCACCTTTTCCGGCAATTGCCACACTCAACACTCTGCTACCAAAAAGTCTGCTTTTAGCTGTGCTAAGTAGCCTTGAAAAGGAATGTTTCTGCTTATATGGGGCAGCTGAGAATGGGGAAAAGGTCATTTGTTTGCACAGCAGATTTCTCCTCTTCTAACTGCTTCCCTGCATCCTCAATTCACATTCATGTAGATATTTATTTATTTATTTATTTATTTTATCGACAGGGAAAGGAGAGCTGGGCAATTCTGCATATTTTCTGCTTAACTTGGGGAAAGCTATAGATGCAAACTGATATACTGAATCAAGTTAAGCTGTTGGTGGTATTTTTAGTGAGTGAGGAAAATTTGTCCAGGACACCAGGGAAATTTCCCTACTCACCTGCAGGGGAGATTCTGGCCAGCCAAGATGGTGGATGAGAGCCCTGGAGGACAGGTGGAAGCTATGGAGGTGGGAGAGCTGGTCTCCTCTCATGCCTTGACTATGCCTGAGACTGAAGATTTAAGTGCTATACTGGAGAGAAAAATTGTCACAATACAGACGGAATCTATGCCTGAAATTATGGAACAGAATAAACAGACTGTTGCTGTTATGGAGATGGGAAATGTTGCAGAGTTAGCGTTAAGCTTGAGGGGAAAATGAAGTTTGAGTCCCAGAGGTTCCCTCAGGCTCTGTATCATCTGAAACACATGAAATGCAGCTGCTGGTAGAGTCTGAAGAGAGGAATTTTGAAGTACAGAAAGCAGCTCTAATACAGAAGATTCAGTGGTCCCAATCTGTTAGCTCGGCTAGCAATGCTAACAATCAGCTGAGCTGATGAATCAAGAAGTTCAAAGGAACCTGTCTCCTATGTGGGCTCAATAAGTCTGTGTGTGTTTCTCTGGGTAAAGTACTGCTTCTATGAGTAATAAGACAAAGGGGCATGTAGAAGAGGGATTTGGGATCTCATAATCAACAAAATTACAGGTGAATGATGCCTGGGACTGGGTCTTGACTGTCGACAAGGCTTTAGATGGTGCAGGGTGGGAAAAGCGGCTGACTTCGGGACAATGGATGTCTAGCAAGTCCCTGGTCCGTATGCCTGCAGCTGAGGACTTTGAGCATAACGATGCAGGCAATCATTCGAACTCTATGGGGGATGCAAATGCTGATGTTGAAATACCTGACCCACTTATGCTTCCAGAGGGTCTTAATTTAACTCAGAATCCCATATTAAATCTTCCCTCTGCTAAATGGCTGTCAGTAAGTGAGGGTAATGTCTTATTACAGAGAGAAGCCCCCTAAATGTATTGCCTGAGAGACAGAAAAAAAACCTTTTCTTCACTATTTTGGTTACCCAGCTTACCAGCCAAGCATCATAATGTCATGAGACTTTCATACATCGGGGGCATGCAGGACCCTCCTGATTGGGTATTTGTTGCCAGAAACTTACTGAAAGATTGTATGAAGTTTTTTGCACATGAACTGTATGCACTAATTCACATTTCTGGAGAGACAATATTCAACATCAGCTTCAAAACATCTCGAGGGGTTGGAAAGGTTCTGGGTTAAGTATCATGCCCTGAAGAAAATGGCTTTATGGACTCCTTTTTTGGCAATTCCACTGACAAAACCAGCATAAAAGACCATTAAATATTATTTAGAAATGAAAGGGTGGATTTGTCTGATGTGCTTTATTGGTTAAAGATGCATTGTACTGTAATTGGAGAACCTTAGGCCATATTAGACACAGAGAATATATGGACTGGAGGGTGGAGGGCGAAAGTAGTAAGAAAGTCTAATGATTCTGTAATTATTCACTTGCCAAATTCCTTTTTTAGGTTGGGACAGGGGGGTGTTGTTTTATTCAGGGCAGCCCAAAGCCTGTTACAGGTGTAGATATTTCACTCACCTGAGTAATGCCTGTGACCAGCTAAATGCAATTTATGTGGGGAGCTAGGCCACGTGAGCTCGGCCTGCTTAAATGAAGCTAAATGTAATTTGTGTGAAGAACCTGGGCACACTTTCCAGAATTGCCCATGGGCAGCCCACAACCAGGAGCATCATGATGCTGGAGTGGATCAGCAATTTATTATCACCCAAGCCCAAAAGGCAAAGCTTAGGAGTAGACCTAATCTAACACAACAAGCTCCTGATCAACCTAGGCCTTCTACTTCTGCTGAACCCTCAGTAAGTAACTGTAGGGAGAAAGCTTCAGGAGTAAGCAATACAGCCCCCCCCCTCCTGTTCAGAAGGAGAATGATGCTTCAGAACAAGCTAAGCAGGCCCCAACTATTTCAGAGATGCCCCCCCAGCCAGTGCAGGTCAGCTGCAGGTGCTCAACGAGATCTAAACTTAAAGCTACCCCCCCAAAAGTGCCGAGAATTTCTCCCATCCCAGTTTCAAATCCATATGATGTTTTACAGGACACCTCTACAGATTCTGGAGAAGATTCAGATTCCTCCTCCCTTCATCTTATCTGGAAGGGACCACGGATACAGAAGTAGGATCCAGGGGTAGAGGGGCACAAAAACGGAAAGCAAGGATTATAGGGAAAGGGATTGTTGCATCAGAAAGGAGAAAATAGAGTGACTCTAGGAATAGAAAAAGAAAGTAATGTTCTACTACACAACCCCTGTAAATGGCTTCTTCCTACATGCCCTATGATTGTCATATGATCAATGTAAATAGCATCAAAAGGATAGACAAAAGAAATACAGTGTTTGCCTTTCTTACATCCTTACAGGTAGGCTTGATATTTTTACAAGACGTTTGGTTTTATACCTTTAATGAAGTTAAACAAGATCAAAGGCACTGGCTATGTGGATCCTCTTTTTGGTCCATTGGCCAGGATGCGTGCTCCAGGGTGGGAATATTAGTACACTCCATTGACTTTAAACTTCTTAAGTTATATGAACTGGCTCCTGGGCAGGTCATCATTTTGGATGTTGTGATACAACAAACTCCCTATCGCCTAATCAACATATATGCCCCTCAAACAAAGGCAGGCAGAATAGACTTATTATTCCAGATCCAACCATACTTACACACTTCTAAACAAATACTGTTTGCAGGCGACTTTAACTGTGGATTGAGTCTACAGGATAAGAGCTTGCACGCCACCACAAAGAAAATGTTTTGTGATTCCAGCTCATTAAACACCATTATTCACACAGCCCAGTTGCAGGACACATATTTGGACTATACAAAAAAACACACTCCCACCTTCCAAAAAGGGGTATTAGCAATGAGAATAGATTACGTTTTTATGACCCCAACTATACAAATAGCAGCAGCTATTGTTAGCCCGGTAGAATTTTCGGACCATAAGAGATTATCAGTAACTATAGGTAGTAACCCCCTCCAGGTAAATGGCCCCAGAATATGGACGTTTAATACATCTTTGTTAGAAGACAGGGAATTCCTGGGTTCCCTTAGCCAGTTCCTCACTGCAAAAAAATCGGTGCTGATTCTATATGATGACCCAGTTAGCTGGTGGACAGACTTGAAGACAGACTTGACTTCCCTTTTAAAACTGTATAGTAATCATAAATGTAATACTACCTATTTGGCTTACTTACAAAAAAGACGGCATCTTCAGAACCTATTGTTCATAGCTTACACTACAGGGCAAGATTTAACCTCTCAGATTCAAATAATACAAAAAGAAATGTTGGCCTTTTCCAACCAGAAGGCAGCCCAATTATATAGCCAACATACATTTGGGAGACAGGGGGTCGGCACAGGAAATCAATCCCTTTGCTCATAAAGCACATCAGGTAGGGAAGAAATCGATGTCCAGGCTCAAGGACTCAGCAGGCTCCTTGCAGACTTCTAGATCCAAAATACTACATACAGTATCAGACTTTTCAAGACAGTTATTTGCTGAAATATCATAGATTTAAGGGAAATACAGGATTTTCTGAGTGACATTCACATCCCAGAGGTTCCCTCCCAGGTAGTGCAGAAAGTAGGTCAACCAATTACGCAGGAAGAGGTAGATACCAGTATCCAGCAGATGAGAAATAATGTGTCTCCTGGACCAGATGGATTACCCATTGAATTATATAAGGTAATAGCGGAACATCTGCATACTGAACTTGCTGTTGTTTTTAATGCCATGTTAGAAACTAATACCATCCCTTTAAACTTCAATGAAGGAACATTAATCTTTTTGCATAAAAAAGGTGACAGAACGGACTTGAATAAGTGGAGACCTATCTGCATGTTAAATGCAGACTGTAAATTACTTACAAAGATTTTGACTAAAAGGTTACTTCTGATAGCTGAATTGAATATTTCACCGGAACGGGCATGTGCCATTCCTAACTGTGTATTCAAGACCATTTAATTCTCTTGAGAGAATTGTTCTCACATGGGCTTAAAAATTCTTGTGAGGGATATGTGGTCTCACGTGACCAGAAAAAGGCATTTGATTCCATATGTCATACATTTTTATGGGAAACTTTACGCCACTATAACATCCTACATAGAATGATAGAATGGGTCAAATCCCTGTATAAGACGGCTACTGTAATTTCAGTATTAAATGGGCAGACAGGCCCCATGGTGCCAGTCAAAAGGGGAGTCCGGCAAGGCTGTCCCATGAGCCCAGTACTGTACACATTTTTTATAGACCCGCTACTACAGAAAATAAATAGTTTATAATCTATCAGTCAAATAACAGGACTGCATGCACCAAACCCAGCGAAAGTCATTGCATGTGCAGACAACCTGTGTTTGATGGTAACTGATGAACAGTCTGTACCATACATCTATTCATGCATGTACAACATTTGGCAGGGTATCAGAAGCGGCATTAAATTTGGGAAAATGTTGTGGGATGGCGCTGGGATATGACTCAAGACCAAAGCCTAGGATTGGGCCCATTAAACTTACTTAAGATCCCCTGCCAATCCTGGGTATTAAGCTGGGGCCTGAAGATATGGATACCTTAAACTGGGAAGAAAAATTAACCATTGGGAGAAATAAAGTGATGCAGTGGAATAGAAGTAAAATAGGGAAGAAGAAAAGGGTCTTTCTGGTTAAAACTTTCCTTTTTCCAGTTTTCTTGTATTTAAGTTATGTTTTCCCAATCCCCGAAAAGTTGGAAACATCCATTTTGAGTATTTTTTTCAAGTGATTTGGGGGAGTCACCTCAATCCGATCAAAACAAATATTCTATATTTATCCATCAAAAAAGGGGCTTAGATATGGTTAACCCCATTTTATTTTTTAATAGTATTTTTATTATGACTAACTTAATGTCATTGCTTGTGAATAAGGGGAGGGGATGAGAGCTGTGGCTATATGAGAACGGCAAGGTCTGGTTCCAACAATGGGAGCAAAATGCATTGAAAACTCCTAAAGGACCTGTGTTCTTGCAATACCTCAGGGAAACATTCTGTCGGTTGAAACAATGGAAGGTGACAACCCAACAACTCATGTCCACCACCACACATAAAGTTCTTTATAGAAATTTAGTTTTTACATTGTGTGGGAACACACACCCCTTTGCAGGATGCCCAGATCAGTTCCAAAGCTCTTTGCAAACCCTGCTAAATAATCCCAGCATTCCTGTCCACATGTGGGATTTCCACTGGCTTTCTTGCCACAGGAAAATAAACATGAAAGAGAACCATAAACACAAACAAAAGCAAGACAGGATATGTAGCAGATTAGGCTGCATTAATACAGTTGAGTCTATGGAGCACCTTTTTTATGACTGTTCCTTTGTTAAAGGTTTTTGGATGTATATGGCAAAGATATGGAAAGAACTATTGTTAGAGAAGGTAAATTATGTAAACATAATGTATGGTTTTGTTCCTATTAGCTGGAAGAAATGGAACAAGAATACTCTCCATCTGCTGTTCACTATAATTAAATGAAATTTGCTTACAGCAAAAAGAATGCACCCACCTTGAACTAAGTAGAAAAATCTTCAAAGATGTTCAGAAAGTATATGAGGTTGAATGTGCTCATTTGTCTGGAAATGAGATAGCGGAATTATGGAAAGAATTGCCCTGGATTACTGAAGTACATGCAGTAATGTAAAAAAAGGTTAGGGGTAATATACAGATATGATTGCATCAGAGAAATTAGGTTATCACTCAGGTATAGTTTATTTTCACTTAGAGACCTCTTATATTGAGAATGTGATTATTTTTGAAAATGGTTCCGTTCTAACCGCATTGTTTTTCCCTGTACCTTTGTTTTCTCTTCTGATTTCCTTTTGTGGTTTTCATTTAATTTGTATGTTATGTATTATGATTTTGAGTTTAATAAAATTTACCCCTACTCTTTCAGAAGGGGGAACCCTTGACCATCTCCTCCAATATGGCCACTTCATAGCAGACACCAGGGAGAGCAGAAGCAGGGAGAGGGGAGACAGCTTCCTCCCCTGTTCTTATATGCCAAGAGGCTGTTGATGCAGATTTGACCATAGCTGAGTTTGCAGAGATAGAAATGACTTCTGATGTGGAGAATGGAGGAGAATCTGTTAATTCAGAAAGCCAGAATGGGCAAAACGCTGGACATGTTGGTGGAAGAATGAGGAAAACTACAGAATACAATATTTCTAAGTCAGAACTAGAAGCAGAGAAAAAAAGACAACTGTTGAAACTTCGTGAGCTGGATGAAGCCCTTGCAGCTATGACTAACACTGTTGACAAGGCAGCTGTGCCTCCAGACAGGAAAGCAGTGGGTCATGGATTTAAAATGCAAGAAAACTTGGCTGTTGTGTCAGACAGTCCCCTGGAAAACGTGGAGAAACAGGCTGCCAGGAAAAAAGTTGTTTAGTCTTTGTGCCCAGAGCCTAACATCTCTAAACAAGCTGAAATGAAAAAAGCACAGTCCAAAAAACATTTAGGGATGGGAAAACAGACTTCAGTTGGCAGTAAAAGCAGCGATAACACAGAACAAAACACTCAGGAGGGTCCTACTTACTCCTTTGCCGACAGAAATGAAGCAAAAGCAAAAGGAAAGAGTAAAACTTAACCGGACTGAAGTATAAATTTTGAGGAATGGACTCCCCAAACCACTTTAGAAAACACAGAATGGGCTATTGGGCCTACAGGACAATGGGTTCCAGATGCTGAAGATCCAACCTTTCAACAAATGTTGCAGGAATTACCCCCTACAGTGGCCACCAACGAGGATTCTGAAAAGAGCTCCACCAAACCCCGGGATAAAAATTCTGATATTGATATTTTAGTTGAAAATATGATTAATAATGTTGTAAATAAGGAATGTGTTATTGAGCAGAATACTGAGCAACCTATGAATACTGTACTAGGCCAGGAAAGGGAGAAAGAGCAGAGAGAAGTTAGTAGTGAAAGTATACCTACTGGTCATACTCAGGCTCCCCCATTAATTCAAATCGAGGCCCTCTTTTTAAACTTTCAGATTTATTTTCTACCAAAGGAGAGCCTGCTCCCAGATGCAGTGCTGTAAGGCTTCTTTTTAAAGAGGGATTAGAATCCACTACTGATCATTTGTATATTGCAAGAACACTTTTAAAACAATCCATGCATTCTTTTTCTTCAGAGATTTTCACCTTGATAAGTCTTGGAAATGGGAACTTTGATATTAGTTTTAAAAATGTGACTAACCTGGATTGTTTTTAGGCCCAGTATCAGAGTTTAAAGAATTCCCCACTTTGGATTCCTTTTCATGCCACCCCCTCCCAAAGCCTTTGATTAAGACAACCACTATTATGTTCAGAAATGAGGGGGTCCATATAGAAGATATTATGTTTTGACTAAAACAATGGTGTGAAATTATGAGTAAACCCACTCCCACTTTAGACTGTGAGCAAATTTAGGATGGGGGTGGAGGGTTAAGATAAAGCTGTTTTCTACTGACTTAGGGCCTGCACATTTACCTAGTTCCTTTTTTTAGGTAAAGATTGAGGATCTATTTTTTATAATGGCTAGCCTAGGTCCTGTTTTAAATGTGGATCCAGAGCACATCTGAGTAATGAAGAAGAAGAAGAAGAAGAATCAGCATTTATATAGCACTTTTCATACATCCAAAGCGCTTTACAAGCAATGCTAGACTGGTAGTGAAGTGACTGAATGTGTGGTGGCGGCCATATCGCACATCATCACCCACACACAGCCTGGATAATTGCATGAACCGGTTTATGGGAAGGGGAATGTTGGCCAGGACACCGGGAATGTTCCCTACTCTTGCAAGAGTGCCTTGGGTTCTTTTACTTCCACCTGGACACCACCAGGATGGGCAGAAGGACCTCGGTTTAACATCTCATCCGAAGGATGGCACACCCCAGCAGTACAGCACCCCCCAATACTGCACTCGGATGCCAGCGATTTTTAGGTGCAAGTCCAATCCCAGTGTGGGACGAGAACCCACGACCTTCTGGTCCAGAGGCGGATGTGCTACCAACTGAGCCACACTGACACCTGCCTGTTATACTGTTAGGTGTAATCACTACTTGGAATTTGGACACATGTCATCTGCATATCTGAATTTATTTAGATGTAATTTGTGTGAACAAACAGAACGTACTTATGGGCCTCCCATAACAGAGATGATTGTCCCCTCATGAAGGGCTCATTAACCAAGCACAACATTCAGAGGCAAAGCGAATTTCAGAACAAATTGCTAAGAAACAGGACTCTGTGGCAGTGACAGAAAGTCCCTCCCCCCCCCCGACACAGGCCATCATTAAGCCTACACCTTCAGAAAGTCAGCAAGGCTTCTCTAGTAATCCTATCCCCTTTGATAATATGAACCAGATAGAAATAGCTATGGATATACATATACACATGCCTCCCCCTCACCAAAGACAAAGCTCCACCTTTCATTCCTGTGGTTTCAAAGAAAAGGTTTAGACATGGGAAAACAGTTCCAGTTAAATCCAAAGTGATTGAGATACAGACAGAGACCCAAGTACAAGATTGGAAAAAAGGGAATACATTTTCAGCTCTCCACTCTAATTCCACAGATAAGGATTCAGATGAAGATAGTGTAAATTCCTCTTCAGTCGCCTCAATAACAGACACAGAAGGTGGAGATGAGGGGTCTATAGCTAAGAGAACTAGGCAGAGGCATGCCTCTAAAACCCCTTGATAGATTTCCATATCCTGTTTTTCACTAGTCTCCCATCATAGGTGTTTTCCACATAATAGCTTTCTATGGGGTACTTATACATTAGCTCTTTAAATATCAACAGTATAAAGAGTGAGAGAAAATGTATGGGTGCCTTCCTTTCCTTAAAAGAGTTAAAAGTGATACTTTCTGTCTACAAGACACACGTATTAAAATCATACTAGAAATGCAGAGGTCCTCCAGGGAGTGGAACCTGGGGCCCATTTTTGGTCCTCAGGTGTGGATTCATGTGATGGGGTTGGTATTCTTTTTGCAAATCCTTTTCTTAGTGTCTCCAGACTAGTAGATATTCATATGGGTAGGACTCTATTGATAGAGTTTTCCTGTGACTCTGAGAGATATAGATTCATATCCACCCATGCCCCTCAGACAAAAGCCCTGCGTGCAGTTTTGTTTAAAGAAATACAGCCACTCTTCCCATCTTGTTCTTTGGGTTGTGGACTTTAATTGTGGGCTTGCTAAATCTGACAGGGTTTTGCAAACAGACAAAATGTTTAGTGATTCTTTAGCACTAGGACAGATTACTAGGACAGCAGGACTCATTGACACGTATAGAAAACTTCGTCCATCTGGGGGATACACCTTTATAAAGGCACCCTGAAAACTGGATTTGTATTCCTCTCTGAAATTTTAAAATAGACCAAATTCTTGCTATTCAAGTGTTTTTTGTCTGATCATTTAGCCTTAAAAGCAATAATCTCCTCGGGGGTCTCCCCCTGATGCAGGAAAAACACTTAGAGACTGAATGAATCAGTTTTGGGTAATGAGAAACTTAAAAAAATGTGGAAATTAGAGTGGGCGACAAGATTATCTGTGTCAGAGTTATATGATAACATTCAGGAATGGTGGAAAGAAACAAAAAAACATGGCATCTCTTCTTTCAAAAACAAGGACAGATTAAATACGTTCACTATCTAAAACTTCAATCTCAATTACAAAAATTAATTTCAGCAACAGAAACCACCAGATATGATTACAGTGAACAGATAACGATAGTTAAGCAACAAATAAAAGGATTACAATATGACAGAGCTAAATCTCTTCAGCAAGAAAGCAGGTTTGGAACACAAATTTATAAAGATTATTTAGACCCATGTAAAGATTGTAGGAAAAGGACAGAAAGCAGGATGATTACTAGCCTTATAAATAGCAAAGGGGACAGGGTTAGTTCTCCAAGAGAGTTAGTGGATATTGTTGAACAACACGCAGAAAAATTATTTGGTGAAACTCTTCAGGAAGAAAATATGAAAGACATAATTAGTACTTTAGATTTGCCACAGGTTACTAAGTCTGATAAACATGAAATAACTAAAGAGATTACTACTGAGGAGGTAGAAGAAGCTGTTTCCTCACTGCCTGCTAACACAGCACCAGGATCAGATGGCATCAGTTCTGGTTTTTATAAAACCTTTAAAACAGAGCTTTCACCAGTATTAGCATTTCTGTATAATAACTGTTTACAATATTCAAAATATACTGCATCTATGTTAGAAGCTGTGCTGGTGCTTATATATAAGAGAGGATATTAATAATTGGCTCCCACTTAGTTTGCAGAATACAGACTTGAACATTCTAAGTAAAATTTTATTATTGCAGTTAAGTAAAGTGCTCAATATCTGATTAGTCCATATCAAACTTGTGCAATTAAATGGAGGAGACAGTAGGACAATTTAGTAATCTTATGAGAACTCTTTTATAGAGGTGAAATTGGAGAAATACAAGGCTATGTATTAGGGTTAGATTAGGAAAAAGCCTTTGTTAAAATTGCACACCATTTTTTATTTTTTGTTTTACAGGCCTTTGGTATTCCAGAACAATTTGTTGGGTGGTTAAGAGGGATGTATCAAAACTCTTTCATATTACCTAATGTCAATGGATGGTATGGGAGAAAAGTTATAATTCTTAGAGGGGTCAAACAAGGGTGCCCATTAAGCCCTATTTTATATTCTTTGGGGATTGACATATTAATCCATATGATTCTAGTGCAAACTGAATAAGACGTATTGCTATTCTTCCTCAGTCCCCACCTGTTAAAATTCTAGCTTACGCTGATGATCTAGTACTTGTACTATCCCCCCATTGTAGACAAGAAGCTCTAGCTTCAGTTTTGTGTCTTTTCTCTATTATATCTGGTTCATAGATTAATATTAACAAAAGTAAACGGGTTATGGTAGGTAACACAGTTCTTCCCTCTGATGGTCAATTTGCAGGAGTGAAGATTACTAATTCCTCAATCCTTATTTTAGGCTTAGAATTTGGGCCAGGAGATTGTGCTAGTAGAAACTGGGACAATAAGTTACATAAGGCTAGTAATATAGTTAGGAGCTGGAAGGAGTGTTTGCTTTTGAAAAAAAAAAGAGCTATGCTAATTACATCTCTGCTTATCCTGTTTTTTATATCTCAGTTACATTTTCTCCCCCTCCCTCAGAGATCATAACTGAATTATTGAGCATTTTTTTCAATCATTTTGGGGCTCAAGGCTTAACCCTGTGAAAAGAGAACTGACCTACATTCCCATTACACAAAGTGGAGTAGGAATGGGAAACCTGGTGGCTTTATTTTTTAGTATTTATTTTTTTGGGATTATAATTTAGGCTGTGCTCTATGGCATGGTCTGGTGTTTATGAAGAACTAGTTATGCATTGGATACATATAGCCCTACCTTCTTGGGAAGGGAAAAAACATAGAGCATTGGCACAGGTTAAGGGAATGCCAAAATATGGGAAAGAGCATAAGGAATGTAATTAAATGGGGGTTATCGCCTGAACAATTTTTGACAATAAATAGGAAAACAATAATGGTAGAGATTATGCAGGCTGAATGTATGACTGAGGTAACATTTCCCTCCTGTATAAGTACTGATACTGCATATGTACTTAAACAGTTAACAAATATTAGAATCCCAGCATATGTGTGGAATTGTACATGGTTAAGCAACTATGATCAACTTGGGGTTAAAGCAAATAGTAGACACAAGCACATTTCAGAGGGTTATTGTCCCGGGGAGGATGCACTGATATTTTAGAGACACATATACATTTATTTCTGGAATGTTCATATGCTCAGGACATTTGGAAATTACCATTCCAAATCTGGGAAGAACCATTATTCTTAAATCTGTCCTATTCTAGGTTTATGTTTACACCCAAAAATGCCCTATATAATAAATATCACAGGGACACTGTATATATATATATATTTGTAGTAATTAGATATATGTGGCAAGCTAGATATATTATTGTATTACAACAAAAGAATGTCAATCACATTGAGTTGATATCTAATATAAAGCATGCTATAACTCAAGTGTGCGAAGCAGATAGAAAATACTTTGCACCGGAGAAATTAAAATATTTATGGATACATTGTGAAAAATGGGTTAAATCAAAACATGTATTAGGGGAATGGGTAATATAAATGTGTTGGAATTTGTATGGAATTGCTTATGTATTGTCACAAATGTTTCTTTTATTTTCTTTGTTTCTCAATTTTAATGAAGTCCAATTTTCTAAATAAAAATTCCCCAACTCTGACAGTAGGGGGACCCTTGTCAGTCATTTGCCAAGATGGCTGACATCCACGATGGTGGACAGCAGGATGGTGGAGGAGCTGGGAGGTCTAACTCCAGCCAACCGATCTCTATGGAACCTAATTTTCTGGACTTTAATGCAGAAAGGTTATCAGCTGCAGAAGGTATCTCTACTGCTACTATGGAAACCACTATACAGGACGGAAGAAATTTACAAGGAACTGTTTCAAATAGTACATATGTATCTTCAGATGGTTTGTTTCAAGAGCATTTGCAGCAAGTTTTTTACATGCATAAGCAATTTCTAATGCAACTGGTTCAAGAGGATGCTTCTTTGCAAATTGTTATCCTAGATGCTACATATTCTGCAGCTTCAAGTGTGTCTGCTGTTACTACAATTGCTCTACCATTACAAACTACTGCTGGTTTATTTACAGCAGGTGATGCACAGCAACCTGCCTCGCTGCATCTTAGAAGTATGAGTAGACCTCTGCCGGATCTAAATAACACTTGGTGTCCTGAAGCCACTCTTAAAGCCACCAGATAGCAGCGTAGTACAGAAAATGATCCCAGTCTTCTCCTGGACCTGTCAGTGCTACTGAAATAATTAATCTCACTCAAACATCCATGCATGACTCTTGCCCAACGGCACCTAGTCAACAACATTCTACTGCTGCACCTGGAGAAATTTTGGACACATACCCTGCTACAGCAACTGGCCCTCCACCTGAACAGGACTCTGTTCCTTCTCATTCTATGGGCCCCAACTGCACACAACATTTGAACAGCTCTTCTTCAGAGGATGAACAGCATCCTATTGCACCACTTGGTGACTTGGCACCCCATGCAGATACCGCTACTGTAGACAAAACGTTTAAACTGAGTGACCTATTTGCTTCTGTTGGACAGCCTGCACAATGCTGAAACACTGTTCAGCTAAAGTAGCTAGGGGATACGAATACTGCTCCCCTCAAGGAAGACTGTCTTACATAATATGCTAAAAGACACTATAGGCATTAGTCCTTCTGAGTTGTTTGCTTTTATACATGTGCATGAGGAAACTGCATACAATATAAGTTTTAAAAATGTGTCAACCTTAGAGTAATTTTGGGTAAAATATGATCAGGAAAAGGAATCTCCACTTTGGGCTTCCTTCCTACTTCCACTAACAAAACCTGCAGTAAAAATCATCACTCTTCTTTTTAGAAGTGAGGGGTTGAGTATTGCGGATGTGCAATACTAGCTCCGACAGAGATGTGATATTTTGGATTCCCCCTGCCTGATTTTGGATTATGATTTAGTGTGGACAGAGGGTTGGAAGGTTAAATCGCAGTGGCAACAAAATGAAAAGTGCTTTTTCCACCTCCCTAGCAGCTTCTATATTGGAAGGGATAAGGGAATTTGCTTTTATCCAGGGTGGCCCCAAACCTGCCATAAATGTGGGTCCAGGACACATCTTAGCTACACTTGTGATAAACCCCGTTGTACCTTATGTCTTGCATATGATCATGTGAGTCTTGGTTGTCCTAACCCATTACTTTGTAACCTTTGTGGTGAACAAGGTCATACCTATCAACAGTGCATCTGGGTGGGCCACAATAGGTTAGACCGCACCCCCCAAAGACCAGGTTGCCCTCATTATTGACTCCCAGATGCAGGCCATTCAAAGGAGAGAAGAGATCACACCCTTAGTGGAACTTTTTCTGGCACACCAGGAGCCAGCAGAACCATGTACTCCAGTTATTAGGTCTGATTCTCAAATCTCTCCTCCCCCATCAGGCTCGACTCACACAGGACAGGGCAACCCCCCCCCTCCAATTCTGTAGGACCTGGGGCAGAGGAAGAAGCTTTAGAAGGGATCTATGCCCCCCCCGTAGAACATGTGTTTACTCCAGTTCATAGTTCTCAGAGAGGTAAGGAGAAAAGGAAGTCAGAGATCCATATCCCGAGAAAAACAATCCTGACTAGAAATAAGTTTCAGGCCTAGGCCAAAAAACAAAAACAGTGGGGAGACTCTGAGGAGGAGGATGCAGATTTAAATTCCTCAAGGGCATCCTCCTCAAAAATGGTTGTTTCTTCTGAAAGCCAGTCTAACCCTTCCCAAGCTGCTGAATAGATGAAAAAGCTTCCTCCAAAATGGTGATTAAGGTACATTAGCTTTTTTTCTGTCTGGTATTCATGCTTGCTGCCACTAAATTATGCTGTCTTACTTTGAATGTGTGCAGTATGAAGTCATTTCTGAAACAATTAACAACTATCCAGTTTCTGATTGAGTTACAGCATGACATTTACTTATTATAAGTAGGGTTTCCGGTTTCAGGTGTTTATTTTTCAACAAAAAAGGTGTTTATTTTTTCACTTTTCTCGAAGTTTTTCAAGTATTAAAATTCTGTGTTTTTCGGTGTAAATAAATAAGTTGTAACACATTATCAATATTTATCAGTGTTTGTTATAATTACTGGGGATTAACCTCAATAATTAATCTACACAGACTCTCCCACCCCCTCCTTCTTATAATTTATAAGATACACGGATGAAAACCAAGTAGGAAATTAATCAGGCTAAACAAAAATGGTCTAAAGGCTCGTCATTTTGGACTCACGGAGAAGACCAATGCGACAGGTTGTGCATCCATTTTTTCACGTCTAATTTTCAAATATCAAAAGTTATAGACATAGTTCCTGGCCGAGCTATACATGTTGACTGTACCTTCAAGCAGATGAAGCTCAGAGTGATTAATGTTTATGATCCTCAGAGTATAGCTGCCAGATTACAATTATTTAATTTGGTATAGCCTTACTTACATAACTTTAGGCAGGTATACTTTGGGGGTGATTTCAAATGTGGGTTGACTTTTGCTGATAAAGGGGGTATGACATAGAAAATCTTTGGGGACACTGCTGCACTGAACAGAATACTTAAAACTGCTAATTTGATAGATGGGTTTTGTGCCATACATCCAAAGGGAATGAAGACTTATTACAGGGGTACTCATGCAACAAGAATTGCCTATCTTTTCCTGTAGAAAAATATTAACACAACACATGCTGATGTCATACCCTGTGAGACCTCTGATCACATGGCAGTTTTCTTAACCAGCAATTCTGTAGGAGGTCCCCTTCCTCATACCTCTACTTCACATTGTAAGTTGAATAATACACAAGTGACAGATCCTGGCATTACAGCCACTGGCTTAGAATTATTGAGGGCTAGATGTTCTTTTCTGGATGCTTACCACTCTTCTCTGGGTTGGTGGGAGGATACGAAGTTGGATTTGAAACAATTTTTCCTACAAAAGGCTAGAACCTAAACTCTATCAGCCTATTTTACATATATTAAACTGAGACAAAAGCTATTAGATCTTATCTCCACATCGTATGAATTTCATGTGGACAATTCTCAGTCTATAAAACATCTTAAAGCTCAAATGGAGATGTATCAATATAACAGAGCTATGTCTCTTAAAATAGAAGCACAATGTGGCACTCAAAATTCTGAGCCCTCCTTGGACATTTAAAAAAAATGCTCTGATAGGGTAGCAGCCACTTATATAGAAAAATTGATAGATACGGATTCTAATCATATCAGTACTTCCCTGCCTCAAATCAAAAATGCAGTACAAAAATATTTAGAACATATGTTTGGGGCAGCTTCATCTGCTCTCGGGAATTCTGACTTTCTTAAAGATATTCCAATACCTGATATCTCCCAGGAATAGGTGGCACTTTTAGTAGCTCCTGTCTCTGTGATAGAAGCTAGGCAAGCGATACTCTGTCAAAAAAAAAAAACTTCACCTGGGCAAGATGGGCTTACGGCAGAGTTCTACCAGCACTATGTAGAACTCTTTTCACCCATTTTGATGGTAGTATTTAATAATATTTTGCTTTCATTTTCAACCCCAAGCATTTTTCTGATGTTATTATGATTTTATTATTCAAAAAATGTTGACAAGACAGATATAAGGAACTGGAGGCCACTTAGTCTGCTGAATGTTGATTATAAAATTCTTACCTCCATATTACTGTGCAGACTAATCTCTCTAGCCCCAATACTCCTTTCTGAAATGCAAACCTGTGCCATCCCGAATAGGTCAATAAGGCATAATTTTTCATTATTGAGGGACATAGCCTATTCTTCCTCATTAAGTAATCCCTTCTTGTTCATTACTTTACTTACTTATTATTACTTGGTATGAAAGAACAGAAGAAGGCAAGAGCCCATCGAGACTGTTCCACACACTCTGTGGGACATTATTTATCTATTATCCCTCAATCAAGCATCTAATTTGTTTTTAAAGACAGTGGCACTAGTTGCCTCTACCAATTCTTGTGGCAAGGTATTCCATACAATGGATGCTCTTATTAGAAAAAAAGTTTTCCCTTTTGCTGGTTTTATAAGTTTTTATTTCAAGCTGTTTATTATGCAGTCTCGGAACATGTCTCCTTTTGGAGAGTGTTAGACCACATTTTTCCATTAGATCTGGTGAATTTATTAATTTAAAAACCATAAGCACATCACCTCTTAATCTTCTAGTTTGAAGAGAGAAGAGACCTTAGCTTTTAATCTGTTCTGATAATCAAAGTTTGTTAATCTTGGAATCATTCTAGTTACTCTCCTTTGCACCTGTTCAAGAATTGCTATGTCTTTTTTTGGTTTGGATTCCAGAAAGGGGAGCCATAGTCTAGATGCAATCTAACGTATGCCCTACACAATGGAATAAGGCATTGTTTAGTGCGATTAACAAAAGTGTGTTTTATTTGCCTCAAAAGTCTGTTAGCCATGCAAGCAGTTCTAACACAGTGATCATTTGATGTAAGTTTATTATTAACATATATCCCTAAATCTTTTTCACAATTTGATGAGTGAAGTGGTAGTCCATTTATATAATATATTGTTTTTGGATTATTTACACCAAAATGCACTACTAAACATTTGTCTTGATTAAACTGCATATGATTTTCATTTGCCCAAAGTGCTAATTTTTCCAAATCCTTCTTTAATGCAGAAATATTTTCTTGATTATTAACCTTGCCCCCAAAATTAGTATAGTCTGCAAATTTAACCATGAAGTTATTTGGCCCTGTTTGTAAATCACTGATAAAGAGATTAAACAATGTTGGTCCCAAGACCGACCCCTGTGGTACACCACTAGTCACACTACCCGAATCAGACAAGATATCATTAATTCTGACTCTCTGAGAATGATTTGTCAACCAGTTTAAAGTCCAGTTGACAATATCAGATGACAAACCTAGATTGTGCATTTTAGTAATGAGTTTTTCATGTGAGACTTTATTGAAAGCTCTACTAAAGTCCAAAAGAATTACATCAGAAGGGATACCCACATCTAGTAGAGTACTTATATTATTGTAAAAAGATATCAGATTGGTGGTGCAGGAATACTTGGGAGTAAACCCATGCTGATTTGAATCATAAATTCCTAATTTTTCACAATCTTGATCTATTAGAGAATTCATTACTTGTTCCGTTAATTTACCAGCCACTGAGGTCAGGCTAACTGGATGATAATTTTGCACAGAACCTCTATTGCCTTTTTTAAATATGGGAGTAACTATTGCTGAATGCCAATCATTTGGTAAGATACTTTCTTGTAAGGATTTGTTGAAGATAATTGACAAAGGTATAGAAATATTTATAGAGGTTTCAATCAGAAACCATGAATGAATACCGTCTGGGCCCAGACTAGTATTTTTTTTTTAGTTTTTTGATAGCCTGTATAATGTCAGTGCGATAGAACCTATGATAATCTACGTGGTGAACTTTAAATGTACTAATAGGTGATTTTTGAGAGAAGACAGAACAAAAGTACTTATTAAAGAGATTCAAGGTTTCTATATCAGATAGAGAAGAGCCATTGGTTATACTGGGATCAATGGTCCTTGATACACCTTTTTTACTATTTATATAGGAGAAAAGAAATTTTTGACAGTCTTTTGTGTGAGCTAGTTTTAATTCTAGCTTATTTTTTGCCAATTTAATAGAATTTTTTAAGTTTTTCACAGATAGTCTGTATTTATGTAATAGAGCAGTTTTAAATGGAACAGAACTATTCTTAAGTTTCCTAAAAAGTTTAATTTTTATTTTAATCTGATTTTTAATTGTCTTGTTGAACCAAGAGGGAATCTTTCCTTTATTATTAAATTTCCTCTTAGATGGAATAAAGGTATTTTCCAAATAATGTACAATGTTTTTAAAAAAGTCCTAAGCTTGTTGTGCTGTACAATTAAGAAGATTAGATTCCCAGTTTATGTTTTGTAAGTATTCATTGATTTTAGAAAAATTTGCTTTATTATAATTTTTTGTACAGTATAACTTCCTTTGTGTAGTTTTAAACTGTTGCATTTCAAAAAGAATTGATGAATGATCACTGGTCCCAAGTGGATCCCAAATTTGTAAATTGCTGATTTGTTGCTCTATGTTAGTAAATAATAGATCCAAAATATTAGGACCTCGAGTGGGTTCAGTAACGAGTTGTTGTAATCCAGTACTAACTACCACATCTATTAGTCCTTTCTCAGCATAGGACTGTCCTGAGCATGTGTCCCAGTTAATATGAGGGAGGTTAAAGTCACCAAATATTACAGTATCTTGAGATTCTGAAAAATGTGTAATTTCTTTAAACATATCAGTTGTGTAATCTGAATTTGCAGATGGAGGTCGATAGATGTTACCAATAGCTATATAGGACTGCTCCTTCAATAAGATTTTAACCCATATACTTTCCAAAGGAAAGGGAGAACACACTTCAAAAGAAGGAATATCACTTTGTATATACATACAAACTCCACCACCTTGCTTATCTAATCTGTTAATATGATATAACTTATAACCTGAAATTTCTCTGGACCAAACTGAGGATGCATCCCACCAAGTTTCAGTTTGTCCCACCACAGCTATATTTAAAATTTTACATTTGGCTTTGAGTTCTGCTAATTTGAGTTGTTTTAAAGATCTTGCATTCAAAGCTAGAAATGTACATTTAGTTGTAATAATGTTTTGGTAAGTATTCAGAAACTTGGGAATAGATCCATTCTCCCCCATTGTTTTTAGTTTAAGCAATGATTTATGATTTTAGTGATACTTTTCCCCATGAGTGTACTACCCCTATGACTGAGATGTAAACCGTCCCAGCAAAACAAGGAAGAATGATCTAAAAATGATTCCCAGTGGGTAATACAGGGTATATCCTGCTTAAAACACCACTTTCTCAGCCATTCATTTAGGGCTTTGATTTTCTACGTCATGGTAGATGTTGCTCTCGGGACAGGTAGAATTTCAGATATACCAGCATCCCCTATCAAGTAACAGGTTACATAACGCCACATAGTCCTGTTGTAACTGATTAAATGGGGTGTTGTTTATATCATTAACACCAGCATGTATGATAACCAGTGGATTATCCCCCACATTTTGTAAAATTTTAGGCATCATGGAGGTAATGTCAGATACCCTGGCCCCATCGGAAGCTAGAACAAGTGTTGTTTGTCACTATTGTATACCGCCTGCTCAATGTATGCATGATTGAATCTCTCAGGACTAACACTTGTTTTGAGACAGTAGGGGTACAAGAATCAGAAACAGATGATTGTTTAACCCACTCCGGAGCGATTAACTTAATAGGTATTGATTTGGTAGCTTGAGACTTACTAAGACAAATATTCATGGGCATTAATTCCTGATTGAAAAGTGTTTTTAAAGCATTATTATCAACAGAGGGTGATGCACAGGCTAAATCATGTAGCACTTCATTATTTGATACAGTCAATTGCTCAAACCTATTACGAGTTTCAATAGGGACACTATTGTGTAGTTGACCGCCCCTCCTTTTTTTAAGAGGCTTTGTGACAATGGTACAGTCATCATTATCATGAGAAGAGAGCAGATAATCATCCACCTTATAAGAGGAGGCAGAGACAACAGGTATACAAGTACTAGTCATTACAATTGTCTCCTCATCAGGAGGCATAGAAATGCTACCTAAATGTGAAGGAAATTGTTCATTAGAATGAAGCTGTTCTTGCATAAGATCAATGTAACTTTCCAATTCCCTAATATCAGTAGAAACAGGTTTAATATTAAGCAGAAACACTATCTCTGCTTCAAGAGTAGTAATCAGATGGCAATCAGCACATACATACTCGCTCCCATGCTTTTCCTCACTATGCATCAAACACTGCATACACTTACTAAGTTCTTTTTCCATTAGTTGTTACTTGGTTATTACGTTTCATCTCATTAGATCAAGAAAAGGCATTTGATTAGGTAGACCATAGATATTTGTTTCAGGTTTTGTTTTTTTTGCATCATGTTTATTCAGTTTTTCAAATATACAAAACAGGCAGACTAAACAGGCCCACCAAGAGAGTCACAATACATATAAACAGGTACATCCAGTACCAAACTTATGTACATAGAGATCCAAATTCATGATGTTAAAAAATTCCTTAGTTAATACCAAGACAGTGTACTTCTAAGAAAAAAAAAAGAGAGATAGGAGGCTCATCCAAAAAAGATCATCCACTTGCCCTTCATTTTAGACATAATTTACTATTTTACCCCCGTATCCGTCCTTATCCAGAGTAAGGTTTTCTGCCGGTGTTAGAGCATTTAAATATGGCTGCCATTTGTTATAAAATTGCTTTCCCCTGTCTTATAGTACATAAGTGAGTCTCTCTAAGGTAAGGGCCTGTAATATCAGGGTCGGGGTCAACCTTAACATTCATTTACTAGCCTGGGTACTAGAGCAAATTGTTGCAGGCTAGTGCAGAATCTCTGTTACTTGCCCGGCTGGGCTAGTGCAATTCCTCCTGTGGAAAGCTGCAGTTCCATTCTCAGCTGGGTATGAAATAAATAAGCAAACAAATAAATACATACATATAACTGTTATTTAATTTAAAGCCAGGTTCTTTTCATGGGGGTTTAACTATGTGCTGCCTTAGCATTAGTGAAATGAAAAATAGATGTCTGTATGTAGTACATTTACAAACTGCTTCATTTTATACTAACTACTACTTTTATTTTTTGCTGGTAAAGATCCTTTCTCCTTTTCCTTACCTGGTTTAGCTCAGTACTCATGGCAGGCAGATTTGTGACTGTGTCCAGGAGCAGCACAGTTCTAGGGTTGCCACCTGACCAGTTGTAGACCGGATAATCCAGTTTTGAGGGTCTTTATTTGGTCATCCGGTTTTGATTAAATGTCGTCCAGTTTCTGGGCCAGTTTGAGTGCTCAGTATTAAAACGGATTGTATTAAATCATTCACTGTTGCATGCATGCATGTCCAGGTTACAAAAAAAGTTCTAGTGTCACTAGTCACATGCCTTTGTTTGTAAAACCTGTCTGTCTAGGAGGTGTAAAGTATGGCCATTAAGAACATTAGTAGTAAATCAACTTAACCTTTTCAACTCTAAATTTTAAGTATGGTCATTTACTGCTATGATAGGAAACAGTTTTTATACCTTTATATGCTGTAATATGCTACCAAATTTTGGAACATCCTCAAAGAAATGGAAGGTCAGTCCACTGCAACACCCCTTCCAAACAAAATTGTGTCTGATGGTACCACCTATACAGACAAAGCTGATATACTAGAAAAGCTTAATGATCACTTTGCCACTGCAGGGCTTGCCTTTGACACCTCATCTATCAGCAAACTTAGCCTGGCAAGAGACTACACTGTTGGCTTCACTGATAATCACAACCATAACCAACCACATCCCACCCCCTTCAGCTTCCTCACAATTACGTTCAAGCAAGTGGAGGACCTCCTCCTTTCTCTGGATACAAAAAAGAGTGCAGGTGCAGATAATATTGAACCTTACTTCCCAAAACTTGGCCATACCTATCTGACTGCCCCCATTACACACTTATTCAACACCTCTTTGATTCAAGGTGAGCTACCTGTCTTGTGGAAAACTGCCCACATCCTACCATTATTCAAGACTGGGGATCTGAGTGATCTGAACAATTACAGGCCTATTTCTATACTATCCGTCCTCTCTAAATTACTTGAAAAAATTGTCAACATCCAACTTAGAGAACATTTGGATTCACAAAAGTTGCTAAACCCGGCTCAGTCCAGCTTCAGAGTCAAACACAGTACAATATCTGCTCTTGCCAAAGTAAGTACAGACTGGCAAATGGCCTTGGACTCTAAGAAGCATGTATTTGTCCTCTTCCTTGATCTAAGTAAGGCCTTCGATACTGTGGATCATACCATCATGCTTACTGCACTGAGTAACATTGGACTTGATAGTTCTGCCGTTAAATGGTTCACCAGCTACCTAACCAATAGGTTACAACAAGTCAAAGCCATAGGACATCTGTCCCACAAAATCCTTGTTACGAGGAGTCCCATGTTGGCTCCATCCTGGACCCTATCCTCTTTGCAATATACATCAATAATCTGACTCGCAGCTGGGCACAGCAAATGTGCACTTATTCAGATGACACTGTACTCTATACCACAAATTCATCCTTGATCTGGCCCATGAGTATTTACAGAAAGACTTCGCCACCCTCCAACACAACCTTCTCACCATAAGCTCCTCCTCAACGCCAAAAAGACTAAAGCAATTATTCTCTCACCAAAGTCTACTTACGGATGTCCACATATCACACAGATCTGAACACTCTTAGATGAACCCCTTGAAGTAGTTTATACCTTTAAATACCTAGGGTTCTGGCTGGATAACAAGCTCAACTTTCTGTGCCACTTAAATGAAACCTTGAAGAAACTAAGACAGCAATTAGGTTTATTCTATCGCATTAAACACCTACTCACGTTAGAAGCCAGAATGAGACTAATACAAACTACATTCCTACCTATACTGGACTACGCTGACTTCCTTTACAGCCATTGCCCATCAACGATGCTAAACAAACTGGACACCCTTTACCACCGGGCTTTAAAATTTATCTTAAATCTACCCTGTAGTACGCATCACTGTCATCTATACCTTGTTTCGGGATGGACCTCACTCACAACTAGAAGAAAAAGGAATGCTCTCCTCTGTTTTTTTAGAGCATTATCTGATAACCTCCCTGCATACATCTTGAACATCTTCAAAAGGCCTAAAGGTTCCTATGGCCTGAGACGCTTCTACTTAATCTGCTCCCAGATTTCTAGAGTGAAAACTACCCTTGGCTCAGCAGCAATCAACTTCTCACTTCCATCACTTTGGAACACTATGCAAGACTCATTAAAATTATCCTCACTTCCAAGCATTTTCACATTCAAAGCTCTATTAATGTATTATCTGAAGGAATCATGCAACTGTTTCAGATGCCAATGACCCCTAAGCCTTGGATGCCACTCTTAAATCCTACACCTAAGTATCTCATCCACCCCACATTCCTAACAACAGAAACCTAGGACCTACAAGCCTAGTTCCCTTAATCCAAGATGACCCTGCCTATTCTCTACCTTTTACCTATTCTGGCCTCCCTTTTGGCTGCCTACTCTTTCACCCCAATTTCTACCCTATTCCTTAATACCTCCTTATTTTTTATTATTTAGGTATGAGCTCTTACTCAGCGGAGACTATATGGGATTGTTGTCTCTTCTCATTTCAGTAAAGCTTATCATTATGTACCTTTGCATGTTAATTATGTTGACCGGTATGTATAGGCCCATATTGACTGGCACCTCAACAATGTTTTTTCTTTTTTAATTTTTTGCACCGTTGTCCACTGTAATTGTAATCTTATGAAGTGTACTGTACTGTATTTATGCCCAGGACCACCTTGAAAATAAGCTTGCTCAATGGTGTTTATGCCTGGTTAAATAAAGTGATTGATTGATTGATTGATAATGGGTTCATTTTTTTTCCCCTATATTCTCATATGTTTTAGACCCACTTTTTAAAATTAGTATTCGCATTTTTATTGCCTTTGTCACTGTGTTGATTATTTCTCTCCTCAGTCCTTAACAGCTGCTGCTCTCATTTTTATGTTTGCTTGTGCGCATGCACAAGAAACATGATGTGACAGCTTAGGAGAGTAGCTGGTTAGGGAGGTGCGACAGTGTAACAGCCAAGGGAGGCACAGCATTTTGGGGTTTGGCCATGGTGCACCAATGGAAGCACAGTGTGCTGATGACACTGGCTTCCAGAAGGTGCGCCAACTTGTAACGTCTTCGCTGCAGCAAACAGGGGCCACCTCATCCTTGCAGCGTCAGCAATTCGCTGCAATGAGGGAGCGACCCGTCATTGCTGGGTGGAACATTACTACTGTAATATTGTTTGTGAACATGGCAGCGAGTTGCTGCCCTGTTCACGAACAATATTGCTATGGCCCCAGTGCTGAGGGGTTGCCCAATCCCCCTCGCCAGGATTTGCCCCCCCAATGATCTTTGTCTGCTGACGGGGGAGCCCACTCCACATTGGCATGCTGTAACCCCCCCGTTTTGTTGTCTGATGATGGGGGAGCCCACTCCCCATTGGCATGATGCACCCCTGTTTCCTTGTAGTGCCGACGGGGGTGCCTAATCCCCCATCGGCTACAGCTGCCCCCCCAAAAAGACTCCCTTGGCATGCTGGGAGCCCACCCAGTGTGCCAAATGCCTGTAAAGTAAAAAAAGTCCAGTGTTGTCTTTTTTTTTTTGTACCTGAAAAGCAGAAAACAGTCTCTTGTGGTCTCCGGGGGCCCCCCTCCCACAAGCCGCATCCATCCTCTGCACACCCTGCCTCCCCACACCCCCCACCCCATACTTACCTCCAGAGTCTGGTGCAATGATCTTCTGTGGACCGGGAACACGTCTGCACTCTTCAAAGCCAACTGAGAACTGAGGAAATGCCGGTCAGCTGTGTAATGGGATAGATAGGGTTTTTTCAACTTTGGTGCATATCTCAGGTATTTTTTGGAATTTTGGCACCAAATATTCAACATGGGGTTTTTGGGACCCCTCCTCATGAATTCTGTCAGTCACTGTCATGGCGTTAATCAGGCCCAAAGGGTGATTTCACAGTCACTGCATGGAATCACCTTTTGGGACTGATTAACAAAACGACAGTGCAAGTGTTCATGGGGGGCTCCAAAAGCCTATGTTGCAAATAGTGAACAAATTCCTAAAATGACTGTTTTACGTATGCATGCTGCAGTTCCTACGCATGCTTGTAAGTTCGTAAATTTGTAACATGAGCATCTCCAGATTTTCAACATTGCCATTTTATCACACCTACTTATCAGCAGTATAGCTGTCATTTTTCACATCTCGCCCAAAATGTGTTTCCGTGCATGTAGTGCACAATGGCACAGTCGGTCTGCGAAATCAATGTTTGGGACAGATTAAGAAAATCAAAGAGACACTGTTCATTAGCAAAGGTCCTAAAATGCCTATGTTGAAAATTTGGTGAGAAAAGTTCATAAAATGAGTGTGTTACGAGTGTGCATTGAACAGTTTGTAAGCACACTCGTACTTTCGCACATTTGCAGTATTCTCACTCCAGATTGTCAACATTGCCATTTTCCACACCTCCTTATGAACAGTGCAGCTGTCATTTTTCGCATCCTTGACAAAATGTGTTTTCGCACTTCCAGCACAGAATAGTGCAGTCGCTGTGGTACATCACTGTTTTGGACACATTACAAAGATCACAGTGACATTGTTCATTAGCAGAGGTCCTAAAATGCCTATGTTGAAAATTTTGTGATGAAAGTCCATAAAATGACTGTGTTATGAGCGTGCATTGTGCAGTTTCCACGCACGCTTATAACTTTGCACATTTGTAATATTTTCACTCCAGATTTTCAGCACTGCCATTTTCCCACTTCTCCTTATGAACAGTACAGCTGTCATTTTTCACATCCTGGTCGAAATGTGTTTTTGCAGTTCCAGCGTAGAATACCATGGTTGCTGTGGGAAATCAGTGTTCAGGACAAAGTAACAAAATCACAGTGACACTGTTCCTGACCACAGCTCATTAAATGCCTATGTTGAAAATCTGGTGATGAAACTCCATAAAATGACTGTGTTATGCAAATGCATTGCGCGGTTTCCACGTATGCTCGGAAGTGCAAGCATTTTTAATATTTCCACTACACATTTTCAACATTGCCATCTCTTCATACCTCCCTATGGATGGTACAGCTGTCATTCTTCGAATCCTGCCCAATCTGTGTTTTCATACGTGTGATGCAGAATGCCACTGTGACTGTTGGAAGTCAGTTTTCAGGACACATTGACAAAATCACACTGCCACTGTTCATGACAAGAGGTCCCAAATGCTTTCATGAGGTAGGGTCACAAAAAGGCCATGTTCAAAATTTGTACTGTGAATACTAACAAACGCCTGAGGCATTACGGTTTCTAACCATAATGTCTACCCTGTACAGACAGACAGGTATTGGGGTGTGCCTTTGGATTGCCAGTTGTACTGCTCATGTCATCCCACCCCACCCCACCCCCAGCCACTGACAGGCATCGAGGTGTACCTTGGACTCTTCGTCCCGAGACTTCACCCCATTCTCCTATGCTGCACCCATTTCAATGTATGTCCTTATGGAATTGGGTGACTGTAATGCCAAACACCCTAAGGCACAGCTCAACACGTGTCGGTGTCTGCAGAATAGGGTGAGGTGACATGGCTTGACCATCATGGGTGACAACCCCAAAACTTACCCCAAATCCTATCCGTCTCTACAGGATGGAGGTGGGGTTCATGTGAAGTTCAATACTTCACTGCCATTCCTATTCTGCATCTGTCTAATTCCTGCATTTCTAATGCTAATACCAGCAAGCAAGCATTCGGCATTGACAAATGCTTGTTTATACTACCAACCTGAACATTCCATGATATTAGCTACACCTTTATAGGCCATTGGAATAAATAGCATGGAATGGTGTGTCTGAAATTGTGGAATGTGATGTCTTAGACATTTGAAAAGAAACAGCAGCACCTGAAGAGGTAAAGGGAATAAAATGTAGTATTGAGGATACCACAAGTACTGATAGTTCAGTTATCAAAAATGTGGTCAAAGCATATCAGAATACATGGCTGTCATGAAAAGAAAAACTGGAGAGTGTTTAACAGAGAGAGAGCAAGAGGTTGTGAATGGGCTTTGTACATCCAGTAGATCTGGGTTTAAATTCCCACAGCCTCCACTTCCATACTGTGTGACCCTAAGCAAGTCACTTAACCTCCCTGTGTTCCTGAGCCACCCCTGTAAATTGGTCTTGTGCCCAATGGGAGTTACCTGGTTGCCAAATAGCAAAAATAAATAACAGTATGGGTCGATGCTGTTGAATTTATCCTTGCTTTTTTTTTTTGTGAACATTTTTTAATGAAACTGGGACAATCAAGCATTTCTGGGATTTGTGGCCAGGGTGGAAAAAGGGAAGAAAAAGATATACACACTTTTCACGACACAACTTTATTAACTACAAATCTAAAAATGTGGAAATATATTAAAGAAGTCAGTAACCTAGCTGACATTAATATAAAGCATGCTGACGAAGACAAACAAATAAAAGATCATAAGTACAAAAAGACAAAGCGAAGCCATTGGTTCCAGCAATGTTGGCTAGAAAAATATGACTGGTTGGGGTATGATGGTGCAAAAGATCTGATGTTCTGCCATTCGTGTATCAAACATGAAATACAGTTGGGTAAGGTGGGCAATAACAATAACGTTTCGGTACAGATAACTTCTGGCTTGTCTCTGTCTCGTCCCATAATATCAGTGAAATTCATGCTATGGCAAATGAAAAGGAGGATGCCAGCACTGCTACTCCAGGGACAAGTAATGCAGAAGGATTGCTGCAGAACATGAATGAAGCAATGCATAACTGTCTGGATAAACTGTTTTGCACATGCCATGCAATTGCTAAGAAGGGATATCCTTTCGCAGACTTTATGTGGATGTGCAGCCTTGATGATATGAAAGGGCTAGATATCAGTTCAGCAACTTTATCCAGTGTGTAGCTGAGGTTGAACACATGGTGCTACAGGAAAAAATTATGGGAACAAAGTTAACTTCAGTCATCAGTGACAGAACCACTGACTCTCAGTCACAGAAGCTGAGATAGTGTATGTGTGGTTTGCAGTTAAAGGCACAGTGCAAAATCAGTTGGTAGGTGTCCAGACTGTTGGCAGGACAAATGCAATTTTATTTGCCGTTCATTTAACAAATCACTGTTAACCATACTGACTGTGGGCTACTGCAAACTTCTGTGGGCTAGTGCAACTTCTGATTCACTAGCCCTGCTGGCTAGTGCAAAAAAAAGTTAAGGCTGACCCCTGATCAGGGTCTTCCTTTGATGCATGTTAGGTTTAACTGCCGTTACCCATGTATTCAAAATATAATGTCTGACCAATACCAGAATGACCCTGAGCCATCGGGACAGGAGAGCCCAATCATCCTTATCCACCTCCTCCACCCCAAATAACATCACCAGAGGCGAATATGGATACTGCTTGTCTGCTAATGCTTGTACCTCCTTCATCACCTCCCTCCAAAATTCTTGCAGGATGGGACAGGACTAGAAGTAATGATAATAAGAGGCTAGTCCTATCTTACATCGAGGGCAGATCAGTGAGACCAGAGGCTTATATTTGCTGACGCTCAAAGGTGGACGATACAGCCTATGGCAAAACTTATAAAAATATTCTTTATACTTATTACAAATCAGTATACCTTGGTGCAGTTGAGTCATCACCTTCCTGGTATCCTCTGTGATGGGGTCTCCCATATCCACTCCCAGAGTTGTTTAGTTTTCTGCATCATATCTGGGAACAGCTGCCTTCCCTTTCTAGCTACTCTATGTATAGTACCTTTGGGGTTGTGCCTTCCCTCCTGTATCAACTGTTCTAATGGTGCCCATGCTGTGTCAGCACCCTGTGTTCTCCCCAAGGAATTACAGTATGCTCGTAGTTGCAGGTATCGAAAAAAGTTCTTATGCCCCAATGCTGTCTTGTCCCGTATGTGATCAAATGTGTCTAGTCCTTCTCTAGTGTATAGGTCCCTTATGCACATGATCCCATTTTTTTCCCACTCCTTAAACCCTGAATCCTCCAGTCCTGGGATGAAAAAAGGATTCCCTGAGATAGGGAGAAGGAGGGTCTCTCCCTCATTTATCCCTCCATGTCTAATCAGCTGTCCCCACCCCTCTGGTGTTGCTTTAACCAAGGGGTTTGATCTGGGTAAAGTCATATACGCTTTGCGGCCTTTCCCTGTCAGATATGCCATTACCCATCCTGGGCAACCCCTCTCTTCCAAGTCTAGCCACCCCACCTCTCGTGGCCTACCCACCCAATCCTACAGGTGCTGGCATTGCATGGCGAGGTGATAATTCTTAAGGTCTGGAAACTGCAAGCCACCCTTGTCTAGTGGTGACTTCAAGTGTGCCAAGCTTGTGTGCGGTCTTTTGCCTTGCCACAGGAAGTCTGAGAATGCTTTTTCCAAGCACTTTAGATCTATTCAAGTTTATCCCACATGGAGCATCTGCATACAATACAACACCCATGGCAGTGCATTCATTTTAAGCAAAATTAATCCTGCCTAGCCATGTTATGGGCAGTTTATCCCATCTCTCCAGGTCAGCTGTAATTGTGCACAGCAGGGGGTATAATTTAATTCATATAACGCATTTATATTTTTCCCAATCCTAATGCCCAAATAAACAAATGAGCTGCTAATCCTTCGAAATCCCCAGTCCTTCGCCTTCCTTCCCTCCCTCCTCCTCTTTTTCCTTTCCTATTCTAAGTTCCTCAGACTTACTTAGGTTTAGTTTGTATCCTGAGAATTGGGAAAACTGGTCTACTAACTGAAGAAGTGGTGGCATCGACTGATTTGGTTTAGTGATATATAGGAGCATATCGTCGGCATACAATGAGATTTTACATGCCCTTCCAGATTGACCCAGCACCCCAAACATTTCAGGGTGTTCTCTTATGGCAGTAGGGGTTCCAGTGCCAGAGAAAACAGAATGGGCAACAATGGGCACCCCTGTATAGTCCCTCTGTGCAGCCCAAACCTATCCGTGAGAGAGCCATTGACCAATACCCTAGCCAAGGGTGTACTATAAACTAGCTGGACCATCCCCACAAACTCGTCACCCAGACCAAACCGGGTCAGAACCTCTATTAAATATGGCCATTCCACCCGATTAAATGCTTTTTCAGCATCCATTGATAATATGTGGACTGGATCGTATCCGTGTGTGGCTCCCTAGATAGCATTCAATAAGGTTCTCAGATTGTGACAGGAGTACCGGTTCCGTATAAACCCGGCCTGGTCTGGTGAACTAATTCAGGTAGCAACTTGTCCAATCAATTGGCCAACACCTTAGTAAGGATCTTGTTTCAGGTTTTAAACCATTATCACATTCCCCAGACATTTATTTTTTGGATCAAATTATTATACCACACTGCCTGGATCTCACCTCACATTAATGGTTCCCCTGGTTTGTCTTTTTTGCAGCAGAGAGGAGTTCAGCAAGGGTGTCCCCTTAGTCCTCACCTTTATGCCTTTCAAACAGACCCCTTATTACAGAAAATAATGCAGCACTCCTATATCCCCAAAATAACATGCCCCATGGGTTTACAAATTCCAGTCATCACTGATTATGCAGATGACTTATGTATTTGCTCAACTCCCCTTCTTAAAGAATCTGACCTGACAGCCATTATTTCTAGCTTTGAGGATTCCGCCCTTGACCAGGGCTCACAGCTCTGCCAGATCACAAGACATGGCCCCCCAGGATGGACAGCATCCCTGGAGCCGCTGCCCGAGACCGCAAGCCCGGCCGCCAGACCTGACTAGCTGAACCGCCCCTTAACCAGGGCTCACAGCTCTGCCAGACAGCAAGATTCAGCCCCCCCCAGACAGACAGCATCCCTGGAGCCACCACCTGAGCCTGCAATCCCGGCCACCAGACCTGACTAGGTACTGCTGCTTCTCCACCAATTGGAAAGCGAGCACTTCCTCAGGCTATGCTCTGATTGGTCACTTCCACTCTCTGCCTGTTAGCTGCCAGGCACTGACTTTACTGAATGCTTACATGTAATTTTGCCTAAAAAGACCTGTAATTACTGCTGAAAGTTAGAGAATTGTTTAAGCTGTAGTATTTAAGAATCATATTTACAGTTTAAGTGATTCCATCCCTTTCCTGAATATTTCACTCGCTCAGCCCCTTTGGCGCCTAAAATCCTTTGTCTTGCAAATTCTCCCCTGCTGCGACTGTCTGCCACACAGCTCTTGCCCCGCTCATAAATATTCCCTCTCTCTCTCCTGCAGCTGAACCGCCCCTTGACCAGGGCTCATAGCTCTGCCAGATCACAAGACTTGGCCACCCCAGACAGACGGCATCCCTGGAGCCGTTGCCCGAGACCACATGCCCCGCCACCAGACCTGACTAGGTACTGCTGCCCTGCCTACCCCCACCCTCCCACCCTATCTCAACTATTTTATTTATAGCTGAACCCAGTCACATGATTGCTGAGTTTTTTCCTAACAGTCTACTCTCCCATTGGCTCCTTATATTCTCCCATCACTAGAGGGGCTAAGGAAATCAACAATCAGTCTATCATTATCTCTGCATTCCTAGCACTGCTACCAAACCCTATCTCTTGCCACTATGCCGGCCTCTAACATGCACCTGCAGTACCCACATCACCTAGTCTTGGCAATATTTTTTAGCACCTTTTTTTGTCCATCAGTTCCATCTGCATCCCTGGCTAAATATCCCATTACTCAACATGATGCCACCACCGTAAACTATGCTGGAACACTGCCTCACACCCTGACCCTGCTCCACTCTATCTACCCACATTACCCATTGCAACCTTGTGCCTCACTTACTGACCTGCCAGACCTACAAATCACATTGCTCAAAATCACCTCAACTGCTCCCTGTTGTGTAAAATTACCCGGATGCACTACTTGGTGCTACTCAATAACTCATAAATACCGTAGAGCTAGATTTCTCACTTTTCTGCTCCTCCTACTGCTTGCTGGTGATGCCCACCCTAACCCTGGACCTCCCTCCATGAACTCCCCTCCCCCCCAGCTCAGAGTGCTGATTTGCATACTTGTTGCAGCTGTGAACGCTACTTGCTATGAAATGGCGCCACGCATATGGGGGTAAAGAAATGCAAATTTTAGGCAATTAGCTAGGAAATATCCTGGCAGTAACTCACATTGATAAAGTTACCAGGTGAGTAACATGAGGATTAAAATGCAGGATTTGTATAGTTTTCCTTTAAGGCTCTTGGGCATATGGGATATCTAGTAGTTTTATAGGTTGGTTAAGGTGTATGTGTAGTAAGGCCCCTGTTATTCCTAACATTATTGGACAGAACGGAAGAGAAATCAAGATTAAGAGAGGGGTTAGACAAGGCTGCCCCCTTAACCCTCTCCTTTATACGTTTAGCATGGATATATTAGTGAGGTACATTGCACAGAATGATCAGATTCATGGGCTTAAACTAACTGTGGGTTCTTCTGCAGTGAAAACTTTGGCACATGCAGATGATTTAGTGTTCTGCCTTGCTCCACCATGAAGGAGCAAGATCTAGCAAAAGCCTTGGTAACATATTCCAAACAGTCAGGTTCTGGGATTAACTTTAACAAGAGCTCAGGAGTCTCTTTGGGTGATACTCCACTTCCTGCAGGCATGAAGTTTGCGGATGTGCCCATGTCACAAGGCAATATCGCAATTTTAGGGGTTGAATTTGTGACAAAACATATCTGGGAAAAAGGGTTGCAAAAAGCCAATAGGTTGGTTTCTGCATGGAAAGGGCAGCAAATTGTTAAGAAGAAAAGAGTCCTTTTAGTGAAAATTCTACATATCCCTATTTTTTGTATATTAGTTATGTTATTCCCCCTCTGCAGTCTATTCACACTGCACTATACAATGTATTCTTCCAGGCTTTATGGGGGAGCAGACTGAATCCCATAAAAAGTGAATTCACATATAGGAAAATACAGGAAGAGGGATTGGGCATGATAAATCCTGTGGCCTTTTTTAGTAGCATATTTCTTATGAATAATATAGGGTCAGCTCTAAAACCTGGGGACAAGGTTTGGAAATTGTAAGTGCTGGTACGGTTAAATAAATGTGTATGCCTTGGGCACAGAAAAAAAACAAACTGGGTTACTAAGCAAAATACAGTTGGTGCCAAGCTATGGCTTGGAAGAAATTAAAAATGCCATTAGATGGAACAGAACAGTTTCCCAAGTTCAAACCACTGACAGAAAAGCATTTTATGCTCACACCCTCCAGGTAGAATATAAGGAACCTGTATCCTTCCCAGAGTGTCCTCAGACTAAGATGCCATTTCTCCCAAACCAACTCTGGCAAAAGGCTGCCTGAGTTTGTCTGGGATTCTATGTGGCTGGGTTATTTTGGCAGACTGAGTGTGTGGAATAACAACAAGCATAAACAACTTAATGAGAGATACTGCCATATAAATACTTGTACTCACATTTTTGAAACCCAGTCACACTTATTTTTGGAATGTTCTTACGCAAGATTTATTTGGGTAAGCTTAGCCAGAGAATGGGAAGAGCCACTATTTTTGTCTATGACAAATGGCAGATTATTGTATGGGGGCTATACAGGAGACTGGGGTAAATACCATCCAGAAACATTATATATCATTTTTGCAGTACTTAGATACTATATTTGGCAGTCAAGGTGTGTATGGGTGACTCAGCAGAGGTTAATACAATATGCTGAAATAATTAAGAATGTTCAAACCTCTTATATATCTGCGTACTTGAAAGACTCTAAACTATATAGTCCAGAGAAGGTCAAGCTGCTATGGCTAAACTGTGAAAGATGGGTACAATTGTGAATGAACTATCTTTTTAAACAATATGGCATGTTAATGAATGTATGTATTCACATATGTAGTGTGACGTGATAACCATCTACTAGTTATGTGCATATGGTTTTGATATAAATACATGTTTTAGACTTCTGCTTAGGAACACAGGCCAAGCAGCACAGCATTATGGAACATAGGATTTGAACAGAGAGAAAAGATGGATCTGCCCTATCCCTGGCCCACTGGTAAAACTAATTAAGAACTTCCTTTTGACACCAGGTTGTACCAGGTTACCTGTTATAAAATATTGCATTTTACGACATCAGGGGGTAAGCCAACTCTGACAGTTACCTGTGAAATTCTCACAACTAAGAGAAGTGCCTTTCAGGATGTTCTTCTGAAGATCTAAGGGGTACTTCTGACCTGTCATAATTCATGCTCTGTGGCTCACTAATTAGGAAGAATATGTATATTTTAAGTGGCATGTGTAGCAGTGTGCAGATGCATGTGACTAATTCAGTATGCAGGAATGAGAGTGACCTCACAGCCAGCATCACCACAGAGCTGTGACCTCCCCCCCCCCCCGATATTGTCAAATTGCTGAGGGAACATTGCATACTTGTGTCTGGAATTTCAAGAGACACTTGTGTTCTGGACTTTTAAGAAGCACTTCTATCAAAATTAGGTAATTTCAGCACCACTATTTACCAACTGAAACTGGGGTAGGATCAGTTACTCAGTATAAGGTGATTTGTTTATACTTGTCCATTTATTTTTATGACTGTACTATTAATGTTATATGTTCTGTGTTTTGTATTCTATTTACTATTTTTAATTTTAGTAAACTCTGTTTACCTTGAAATCCTGCCTGAGCCATTTTCTCATTTTAAGTGTGAATGCTGGGACAGTGTTGATAATTCTGACAGAACTGTTAATGTGCTTATAGTGTATCACCATATGCAGCAAGGTAAGAAAATACCTAGGTCTCAGTTGAGTCAGAAAGGGGACTGTGAACCAGGTTGTGTGCCCACTGGGTTATGTATTGCACTGCTTTCCCCGAAGAGGGTGTGATATTTGGACCTGTTACCCAGGTGTGCTAGCGAAAAAGGGTTAATATTTGACCCCAGGACTCGAGATTGGTAGTTGCTTTGACCCAAAACAGACAGGAGGGTGTCCCTGTTTGTCTTCTGTTCACATTTTGCACTTTGAAATTGGGCATTGTAGGGGCAGAGGGCCTGACCCCAGAAGTGCGTTTGGGATATGTAGTACTAAGTGAAATATAAGATGTGACTTTGATGATGTTCTTTTTTTGTATATATACTGTAATGTAGCCCTTATTTTCAATAAAAATTCTCCTATTCAACAGTAGGGGCAACCTCTGGCCATTACAATGGAGGAGCCAGATATAGCTCAGACACTAACCAGGACAGCTGGGATGCACCCTTGTGCGGGTAGCAAGCAAAGCATCCATGATATACCCTCTCCGATGGAAATGGAGACTATTTCTGAAAATTATGTAATTTTCCAAGACAGTACAAAGAAAACAGATGCAACGAATGAACCCAAAGACTCGGACCTCCAAGCCACAGAAATGCAACTAGATGAGGTCACAAATAAACAAAAAGATGAACTGCTAGCTCAAATTTCTAAAACTGAAGCAGCCTACTTGTTAGAAAAGAAAAAGATCGAAGAGCAAAAGAAATGAAAACGTAACACTGAAAACTCCCCTGATGCAAATAACATTCTTAAAACTCTCCATTTTCAGAGCTACCTCTAAAAACCCGGATGCATCTGCACATCCACATCATCCTGGCACCTCAAGCACTCCTGAACAACAGGAGTGGTCTCCAAGCTCTGCCCTACTGAAAGTGGGCTGGATACAAACCACAACTAGAGAATGGATACCAGACCCTGCGATACTAATCCCAGGGTCTGCAAAACAAACCACCACAATTCAACAAAATCAACGAACTACTGGGGACCCGTTGGTACCAAAAAAAAAGACACAGAACCCATTTCCACACTGCAACCCCAGGAATCTACATCACAGAATGCAGGTATCTCATACTCACCTCTTGACAATTCAGTTGACATTTTTTTGAAGCATTAACAGATATGGCACCACCACCTATAGTCCACACACCAAATAACTCTTCTGATCAGAACACAGAGCTGGTGGACTCCACCAATAACTTATGCTAGTCTCCTGAAAAAAAAAACACACTAGAAAAAGCTAAAAGGAGGCACGCAGTCAGACTGCGATATGGTGCCAGTCTTGAATTACCCCCAGACAGAGTCTATGTAGGGAAGCAGCTGTTAAAACACGATATGGGCTTTACACCTGCAGAAATGTATGCCCTAATCCATGCCCCAGGTGAGACTACCTTTGATATTAGTTTTAGATCTTCAGTACTGTTAGATAGATTCTGGACCCTATATACCACCTATAAAAACATCCCTTTATGGGACCCCTTTCAGGCAATCCCTCTCACAAAGCCAACCTTCAAGCTAGTAACTACATTGTTCAGGAATGAAGGAGTCAATATTGTAGCTGTTGTATTTTGGTTAGAGAAAAAATGTGAAATCCAAGGTGTACCAGACCCCATAATAGAGGGGAAAAGATTTTGGACAGGTGGATGGAAAGTAAGGGTGAAGCTTCAGCAGGATGACTCAGGTATTAAACATCTCCCTAACTGTTTTTATTTAGGGAGGGACAAGGGGATACATTTCTATCAAGGACGGCCCCGCTCATGTTATAAATGCGGGTCACACCAACACATTAGTAATAATTGCAAAGTCCTAAAGTGCCTCCAGTGTGGGGCTATGGGTCACTCAGGATCCCACTGTACTTCAACACCATTGTGTCACCTTTATGATGAAGTAGGTCACCCCTTTCTATCTCATCCTTGGGTGTCACATAATACAGAAAACGCCGACTATGCAGAGCAAGACTTTTATATAAATAAAACCACCAGACAGGGCCCAGGAAGAGATATCCGCCCCTCCCCCTACAGAACCCAGGCCCAATCCTGTTACCACAGAAAGAACTGAAACAGGAAGAATCCCTACAGTACATGCTGAGAGTACAATCACAACTACTCCTAAGCCCCCCCGAAGACAGCAGCACCCTAGAGACGGAGATGCCCCCCCGGAAGAACCTGCCTTTCAGTTGATCCCAACTGTGGGACACAAAGACTCAGGAAACACCTCTAAAACTGATGATTGGAAAACAAATTCACTGCCTTGCAGTGGGGTGAGATAGAAATGGAAAGGGACTCTGATGTTCCATCGGAACCTGCCTCACACAAAGGTGGTGCATCTGATATTGATGACCATACATCCACACCTGATGGGAAAGTTAAGAAGAAAGAAAGGTTAATTTATTTATTTATTTTGAAAGTTTACCAGGAGGGCATACTGAGTGATGCAACGCTTGATTCCAGATGTGTCCTGGGGGGAGGGGATTGGGAGAGAATTATACATGCAGTAGTACATTACATTGTCGAATTATTCACAGTGTACAGTGTTAATGGGGACAAGATACAGTTTGAGGAAAAAGAAGCCCCCTGACTAAAACATCCTTAAACATATGGAACCAGATATCCTTTTAGCCTCTCTCAATGCAAATAGTCTAAAATCAGAGAGAAAAAGGAAATCTACCTTTGCATATTTTTCCCAAAATAAATACGACATGGTATATTTTCAGGATACCCGCCTGTCAACTACCAATGAAATCCAAAACGCTAGTGTGAACTGGATTTGGGGTGCTATATCTGGTCCATAGGAGAAGATGCCTGCAGTGGGGTAGGCATTTGTATAAATAGCAACATACTAAGATGCCAGCAGAGTAGACCCAGAGGTCTATCTAATCTGCTCGAAGATCAGTGCCTGGTAGATGCATCATTCACTGCTCCCCCCACCTCCTCCCCCATTGAGAGTGCATCTCCAGGTCAGGAATTACACAGTTTAACCTTCCCCTATACCTGTCCCAGACCCTTTTGAAGCCGTCCACAGTTTTCAAATCCACCAGTTCCATTGGCAACGCATTCCATGGCTCCACCACCCTCTCTGTGAAGTAACGTTTCCTAGTCTCAGCCCTGAGCCTCCCTCCTACCAGCCTCAGGTGATGCCCCCTGGTGGCCTGTGCCTCCCTCAGCTGGAAAATACTATCAGGGCATGCCCTATTTAATCCCTTTAGGAATTTAAAGACCTCAATCACATCTCCTCTGTCCCTCCTCTCCTCCAGGGAGTACAAGTTAAGCTCCTTGAGTCTCTCCTCATAGGTTTTTTCCCCCCAGCCCCTGTGTCATCCTGGTCACCCTCTTCTCTGGACCTTTTCAACGAGTGTAATGTCCTTTAACAAGTGAGGCTGCCAAAACTGCACACAGTATTCAAGGTGTGGTCTAACCAGGCATTTATACAGAGGGAGACTCACCTTCTGCTTCCTTGAAGTTATCCCTCTTGCAATGCATCCCAGCATTTTATTCACTTTGGCCGCCGCCTCCTGCACTGTTCAGAGTTATTCATTTTGGCAACCACCACCACCCCAAGGTCCTTCTCCTCATCTGTAACCTGCAGTTTCTCACATGCCAGAAAGTATTCTTGAGATGCGTTTCTGAGCCCCAAGTGGAGAACCCTACACTTCTTAGCATTAAACATCAGTCCCCAGTTGCGAGACCACCCCTCAAGGGTCTCCAAGTCCTCTTGAAGGGCTCTTCTGCCCTCCACCCCATCCACCACTGCCCACAGCTTTGAGTCACTGGCAAAGAGGCTCATCTCACTCCTGATGTCTCTTCTGATGTCAGAGATGTAAGTGTTAAACAGGAATGGACCCAGCACTGACCCTTGTGGTACCCCGCTGATGACCCTCCTAGGAGAGGAGACCACCCCCCAAACCACCACCCTCTGCCACCACTCAGTTAGCCAGTTTCCTATCCACCTAACCATCTTCTTCCCCACCCCCATTTCCTCCAACTTGCCTCTCAGCCCCGGATGTGACACCAAATCAAATGCCTTGCTGAAGCTTAGAAAGAGGACATCCACCAGCCTGCCCTGGTCCAGTGCCCTTGTCAGCCAATCATAGAACTCCACAAGGTTAGGCTGACATGATCTGCTGTGTACAAAGCCATGTTGGTGATCATCCAAATGGACTCTGCCCCTAGAAACTCATCCAGCCTCTCCTTCAACATGGCCTCCATCATTTTAACCACCACAGATGTCAGGCTGACAGGCCTGTAATTGCCTGGCTCCTCCTGTAGCCCTCCTTTGTGGATGGGCACAATGTGAGCCATCGTCCAATCCTGAGGCACCCACCCCGTCTGTAGGGAGGAGTTAAAAAGGTCCACCAGTACATCCGCCATTTCCTTTAGCATCCTGGGATGCAGGCCATCCAGACCAGGTGCCCTATCTGTTTTTAGGGACCTGAGGGTATCCCATACCCTTCCAGCAGGAATTTCACGATCTGTTACCTACCCCCTTCTTCAAAACTGATCCCCCTCCCCCTTTGAGGTGCCCCTTCCTTCTTCAACTCTGATCCCCTCCCCCGTGAGGTGCTGTCTCACCATCGTCTCTAGTGTAGACTGAGGCAAAGTAATCATTTAGTACCTCAGCCTGCTCCCTGGCCTCCTCAGCCCACCCACCCCCTGACCTCAGCCTACTAATCTGCCCCCTTCACTTTCCTCCTTTCCCTGATATACCTAAAGAACATTTTATCGCCTCCCCTAATCCCCTGAGCCAACTTCTGTTCCGCCATAGCCTTGGCCAATCTCACCTCCCTGGTCACCCTTTTGGACATGTTATCATACTGCTCCTTGTCCATAACCCCACACATTTGCTTGTATTGTCTGTAAGCCCCCTCTTTTTCCTTACTGCTTCCTGGACCTCCCTGGTCCACCAGCATGGTTTCCTGGCTCCCTCAGACTTGTGTATGACCTTTGTGCAGGCCCTAGTAGCTTCCAGAAGCCCTCTTTTAATAACTTCCCATCTGCTGTCTGTGTCCATGCCCAGACTGATTCCCTCTAAATATTTCCTGAGGATCCCCTCCATACCCTTGAAGTCTGTGCCCCTGAAGTCAATTACTACTGTTTTAGTGTGATTTTCTTCTCCCCCCAGGTTGAGGGAAAACCAGACTGTGGCATGATCACTCCCTGCCAGCGGGTCCCTGACCGCTAGGTTCCTAAATAGGACCACATCTAGGATGCGACCATCCTTTAATCCTTTAATGAAGGTAACCCAGGTCCTGGATATTTTTCCAGGCCGAGTCATGCTCTTAGATGTAGCATTAGAACAGCAAGATTTCTGCCTTATAAATGTTTATGCTCTCCAGGATAAAGCTGGAAGGGTACAGCTGTTCAGTCTTTTACAACCTTATCAGTTTACAGCAAAGGCTGTACTCCATGTCAGAGATTTTAATTGTAGTAGGCATAAAATGGACAGAAGGTTAAAAACAGATAAGATTTATTGTGATGCTGTTTTTTTAAATGAGATGTTGACCCAAACAAAATTAAAGGATGTATTTTATGAACTTCACTGAAGACCACAGTATACATATTTTAAAGGGTCTTTAAAAACCAGGATTGACTATTAATTTGGATCTCCATATCTCCCTGTGATTCACTCTGTGGTCCTCCCTGTGGCAATCTCGGACCATTCATTATTGGGAATTAGAATTCCATATTCACCTGAGGTGACCATAGGGAACAGATACTGGAGGTTAAACACTACATTATTAGATAACACAGAAATTTGTCAAGGTATTTTAGACATTATGACAGCTCAAAAATCAGTCTTCTTATGACTCCCCAGTGGAGTGGTGGGAGCAGAACAAAGAAGATTTTTCCCACTTCTTAAAAATCATGGGGAAACGTTCAGGTAGTTTTTAAACATCAAAATATGAAGACCTCAGGAAACAATTATATAAATAATTTTCTCTTCAGACAGAAACCAACCTTGACTACTCCTCACAAATAAAAATTGTCAAACAGGAAATGGCCTCCTACCTAATTTGCAGAACAGACCTCTTCTCAAAATCCTTCCGGCGACAACACCAGTGTCGCTTCCACTTAAGAACAGATTCTGTCTTCTGACCACACCCAAGGCGTGGGGTGACAATGATGCAGACACTGAATCCAATGCCTCTTCCACAATGTATTTTGGCTTCGATGGATCCCAGGACACTGACGAGGACATCCCAAAGTGGATAGTGACTTGCAAGCAGAAAGCTTGCTCATCACCTGGTTCAAAAGTAAAGTTCAAGAAAAAACATAATCAGCCACCATAGTTTTTTACTGACTGACATGTGATGGCTTCTCCCCTTTTACTTCTTCTGCATGAAAGTTGCAAAGCTGAATGTAAACAGCTTGCTGAATCCCATGTAACAGAAGGTAGCTTTGTAAATTCTATGGGATAGTGGAGCAGAGTTGCTTTTCTGGCAAGACACAAGGTTACGGTCACTGACTGACATTGCCACCACAAAGTGACTTTGGACACTTGGTATTTCCTATTTTTCACTAAACACTGAAAAGTGCTTGGGGGTAGCCATCCTGTTTAATCACCTTTCTCCCAAAGAGTCAAGAGTGGTGGAAGTACAATCAGGTCGGGCTCTCTTACTTGAATGTACAATCTAAATTTGACAGAGTTACATTGTTTAAAATTTTGCAACCTTATTTACGTTCCTCCAGGATGATTGTCTTAAGAGGTGATTTTAATTGCCCTCTTCATCTTCACAATAGGAGTGCTCAGACATCTAAGTTGTTTTGTGATTCGTTTTGCTTGCAGGCCATTTGTAGAAATTCCCACCTGGTGGACTTATTTCATGCTCTCCACCCCTCTGGTGTTTACACTTATCATAGGGCAACTTTGGCCACACGTATAGACTATATTTTTGTATCCCATAGGTGTGCCATCTTACCAGCTACTGTTTACTGGTTGGGCTTGCTGACCATTCACTGCTAAACTGCATATTAATTGATTCAACACTCCAACCTGGGAAGCCCTCTTGGAGGTTGAATAGCACCATCCTGACAGACCTTTCTTTTCCTGATAGCTTGAGATCACTACTATGGGCTCATTTGTCTGTCCTGGAATTGAGCCCGGATGTATTACATTGGTGGGACCTTACCAAACTGCCCATTGGAGACTTGGCATGGAGTCAAACCAAGTCATTAGGCAAATCTTCCTACCTGACATATCTAGAGGTGTGTTACACACTCCAGAAACTGCTTTCCTTACAGGCAGACAGAGGGGTGTCCCTTTTGCCCAGATTCACTCTGTGACAGATCGAATGAGATCCATTCAGTATGACAGGGTTCAATCCCTAACATTTGAATGGCAATATGGCTCTCAGAGCAAACACTTGATGGGCAACTTATTTACTAGTTGCTTTTGCAAAGTGCAGCTCCAACAGATGACTTCTTTGTGTGACCCTACTGGGAGGAAATTTTCCACCCGAGTGGGAATGCAACAGGTAGTACACCACTACTTACACCAGGCAGTTGGTACGAGTTTTTCAATTGGAAATTCCATGCTCCACATTTTGGACTCCCTTCCTCTGCCACTGGTTATGCAAGCAGATAATGTCTTACTTATTCAACCAATAACAGAATCTGAAGTCCTTTCAGCAATGTTATCCATGGACCACCACCCCTGATTGGGGCCCTATGTCGCAGACAGTAATACTTAGGGCAAAGGCATTTATCATATAATCATAAGTGTCAGGATCTGGGTTCTACTGTTCTATTATCATTGTTGCTATTGATTACAATGCTTATGACTGTATTCTTGCTATATGTAATCACAATACTTTATAAATGTATTACAGTGCCTTATATACAATTATATACTGTTATTACCAAAATTCTATGATTATTGTGTTTTCATAAAAATCATTGTGTTTTACTGAAAATCATTATGTACTAATTCACTGAGAAAATACTGCTGTTGGGATACTTGTATACTTACAATCATTAGTTGTGCAAAGCTGCCATCTTTAGGTTTAGTGCAAAGTAATTATTAGGTAAGGGTCATCATGACCTGATTGTATACAAAGACGGTTTATTTCCTCTTATCAGTGTTTTTGCTACTTCGGTGCATATTTCCAGGCTAGTACAAATCACATCATATTTGTTCATCCAATTATATATGTTTGTTCTATCTCTTTTACTAGTTTCTATAGCAATAATCAGAGATATAAAAACCACTGTTTTAGCTTAGAATCCTCAGAGAAGACACTAATTCTACCTAGGTAAGAAATAAGGAAGACTGATTTTCTCTCTCTCAGTGTGAATTATCTTTAATTTTATCACTGATTGGTAGTAAGTCTGTTTTATATACCAGAAATAAATCATTATCAGACTCTGGAAACCACGTGTTTGTTGTTTCTCTACTTTGGCAGTCCAGACAAGAACCTGCGATAGAGTAAAATATATTGCTCTACTTACACTGGTGACCACAGCAGGACTGGAGTATCAGAGTAAGATTCATATCTCAGTTCTTTGATCTCAGATATTCAGCAGTGTGTCACAATTTAAATCCCACTTGGTCCTGTCTGAACATACCTTGGTTTTCACTTTGCAACCTTTTTTTTCTTGCTTTGGTCTAGAGAGGGGTACCCCCCCCGACCTCTGGTAAACTCCTTTGTGAGTTACAGCGTACTGCCTTGGCTCAACTACTAGGAGTCCGAAAACCTGTCTGAAGTCAGAGCTCAGGATTTTTAAACCAGTCTTCCACTTTTTTTCCTCTCTTTACCTTTTTTTGTGTTGTCTATTAACCCTTGTGTGTCCAGTGTCTCAACTGTGCACACAATTGAGACTAGATGTTTCAAACTACCTCACTTCCCATGGAGGCCAGACTGATTTTGCACTATATGCAACATCAGCTAACGACCCCTTGCTTGCTATCTCAAACCAATATCTTAAGTCCAAGCAAAAAGCAACCACATATAACCTAAGGGTTTGTTACTGGCTGCTCTCCAAACAGCTGTTAATGCTCTGCTTACCCGTTGTGCTACTCTTGAGCTGCAAAATGCCTCTTTAAAAAAGATGGAGTGGGGGTTGCAAGCACAAGAGTTCCTGAAAAGGGAACAAAAGTTAATGGAGGAGACACAGTCACTCCATAAACACAATAACAGGCTGTTACATTGTACTGCTCAAAAAACAGAGCGTAAAAATTGCATGTTAAAAAAGGATAATGAGACGTTAAAATGTGACAAAAAACAGTTGTCTTATTTAAATGATATTTTGAGTGATACAGATGCATGTTTGCATGATGATAATGTGCAATTGAAAGAGGAGAATGAAAGGCTAATAAATAAGCTAGACAAAGAGCTTAGAAAAAACGGTGAATTGGGCGCCGCTTATCGAGTTATACAACATGAGGTTGAGAAAGGTATTGAGTAGGGCACTGCAAAAGCTTGTCGTAGTAAATGTAAGGCAAAGATGGTGAAACTGCTCCATCAGCAAGACATTCTCGCTGGCCATGTTAAAGCCATAAATGGTTTTTAGTACACACCTATTAATATTATGTCATCAGGCAATGACGATTCGGATTACAAAAACATTGGCCGCCTCGTCACATCCAAACCACTGGCCGACAGGGCGGTGGCATTCACTAGCCAGCCACAAGATGGCCACCATGTTGGTACATTGCCCATGTTGCCATGTGACAACAAAAATGGCTGCCCCATAATAGCCATCCACAAGATGGCCGCCATGTTGGCACATCACCCATGTTGCCATGTAACAACCAAAATGGCCGCCCCATGATAGCCATTCACAAGATGACCACCATGTTGGCACATCGCCCATGTTGCCATGTGACAACCAAAATGGCTGCCCCATAAAATCCAAAATGGCCACCCCATAAAAACCAAAATGGCCACCCCATGACAACAACAAACATGTCAGCCCCCATGACAACCAAAATGGCCACCCCAATGACAACAAATATGGCAGCCACCATAATACTGGAGGCCAGCCACCACCACCAGGCCACGCGCTCCCATTGGTTCCCCTCACCAGGGAGGACAGTGTGGAGGTGCGCGGCATTGTGCAGGATGTAATTACTAACCTAGTTACAAACTCCGGTGCTGTGTCAAACCCTGGTGCCTGACCCTGCACAGTCAAACTGAACGCATGGTTGAGCATGCTGTCAGCCAGGATACTGCATTCCATGCAGTCGCTACTGTGGTGATGGACACCGCCCTTCACAGTGCTTTAAATTTTGGCCTTTCACGAAGCCCGACATCCAACCCACTACAGGTGGCTCATTCTGTTCAACAAATTGCCCAAGGCATTGGATAAATGGGCCCCAATGACAACCTTAGCTGTCATTTAGAGAAGGTATGCTCCCATTGTGAGAAACTTTCTCTCCAACCTGAGTATCAGGTTCAAGTTTTGAGACAAACTATCGAGCCAACCCTCTGGACCAAGCTCTCAGAGGACATTCGCAACTGTGACAAGCTTGATTTCAGTGATATCTTGCATGCCCTTCTATCGGCCAATTCCCCAGGTATCGTTGGAGCCCGCTTGGCATACAAGGTTAAGCAACATGTAAAAGAAAGCCCAGCAGCTTATCATCAACGGTTGTGGCTCGCCTAGCAAGCCGGCAAAGGCCTAGTGGGAGAGACCACCACTACAGACCAAATTGAGTACAAGGACTTGTACATCCGGAACATGACTCCAGGTCTCCGGGAAAAATCTGAACTCAACGTTTACCCACAGACCGACACTTTTCAAAAGATCCTTACCAAGACTGAGCTTGCCTTTCAGGTTTACCTCCGTAATCTCACTTCTGGTAAAAACAAAATGTCCGCCGCCATCACCTCAACGGCCCACATGGACCCGGCACAAGTTACCGTGGTTGGCTCAGCCCCCACTCACTACACTGTAAAAGGTGGCAACACCAAGCAGGATGCCCCTTCTGACGACCATCAGGCTCAGGCCCACAAGGGGGGGCAACCAAAATTACAAAAATGATCGCAATAACAATAACTGAAATGAGCAAAACACAAATTTCAATAATAAGTACCGTAATGGGCCTACTTATAGGGAATTAAAAAATCAAAATGAGACCCTCCGTAAACAACTGGAAAAGGTCCTTGCTGCAATGAATGGCACTGTGGGCCATTCTGTTGCAGCCCTGTCACCATTCAGCAATACAAACCCTTTCAGGTCTTCAGTCTTGGCAGGGTCAAGTGGCCGAGAGGCCGTAAGGCCTAGGGACAAAAAGATAAAGAAAAATCAGAGAACTACACAGATTGACAATTATAGGCCCCAGTCCAGATTGTAAGTGACTTGCTTGTTGACACAAATGGATGGCCCTGTGTAAGGGCCACGGTCGGGGGCCGCCAACTCGACATGCTCCTAGACACAGGAGTAGCCATGTTGGTTCTCCATGATAAAAACCCAGCCACTTGTGCATGGTCCACCGGCTGGCAGACTAGAGCACAAGGTGTAAATGGTACCAAATTACAAACTTTTCAATCTGTAGCACTACCTGTGCAGGTAGGCCACCTAAAAACTAAATTTATTTTTGACCTCATGGTATTACGTCACCACAGCAGCATATTGGGAATTGATTTCCTTGCACAGCATGGCTGTGTAGTGAAACTAGCTAACAGGCTGTTGCTACAGATCCAGGGCCAATGCCATGCTGTCACCATTCCAGACTCACATGTGGTGGCAGCCATCAAACATAGCAACGAGGAGTATAACGTCATGCTTTGTTCAACAGTCATGACCTGTTTTCTAAACTAGCACCTTTGTTGCAAAAACACATTGGTGTGTTTGCTACCAACAAGCATGATTGTGGTAAAATGCACACCACCATTGAGATCACAGGGCCTAACCCTGTGCGGCAGAAGCAGTACCCATTTCCTGCTGAAGCCTTGCCGTCATTGAGAGAGACCATCCAGTCACTGCTGCAACAAGGAGTGATTAGACCTTGTGTCTCCACTGTCTGTTTGCCCATTTGGCCTGTTAAAAGGCCAAATGGAGCTTGGAGACTTACAATTGCTTACCGAAAGCTTAATCAAGTCACCCCCAGCTGTACCCCAACTGTGGCATCAGCCCCTAATGTGCTCAAGTTGCTAATGCCTGACAAAAAGTGGTTTTCAGCTCTTAACATTTCTAATGGGTTTTGGTCACTCCCATTAGCCCAGAAAAGCCAATACAAGTTTGCTTTCACCTTTGAAGGCCGCTAGTACACCTGGATGTGCTTGACCCAGGGATTCCATAACAGCCCCTACCTCTTCCATCTGCACATGATGGATGCCCTGCAGGGGTACTCTACACCTGACAGTCTCCTGCAGTATGTGGATGATTTGCTTTTGGCAAATTCCACCAAAAAGAAACTCCTAACCCTTTTGGATAAACTACTGACTCTCCTCGGAAGAGCAGGCCTCAAGTGCAACCCCTCTAAGGCACAACTGTGTCAGAAGGAGGTCATGTTCCTTGGCCTATGCTTTACAGACTAAGGCAGAAGCCCAGCAACTAAGAAGATCCAGGGCTTGCAAGATCTACCACTTCCTACAAGCGTGGCAACACTCAGGTGCTTTTTTGGTATGGTAAACTACTCCGGGGATTTCATCCCTAACTTTGCCTTAAAGGCTGCTCCCCTGTATGAATTGCTAAAAAGGAATGTCCCATGGACATGGGGCCCCACACACACTGAAGCTGTGGCCCAGCTCAAACAGGCCCTAGTCTCAGCCCCAGCACTGGTTAACCCAAATCCAAAATTGCCTTTCCATTTGAAAACTGCCATCTCTGATGTGGCCATGTCTGCAGTGCTGGCACAAAAGTACAATGGGTACTTCAGGCCCATTGCCTATGCATCACAGATGTGATCTCCTGTAGAAAAAAAATACAGTCTTTGTGAAAGGACACTGTTGGCAACCTTTTGGGCTGTCAAACATTTCCTGTACATCATTGGGTATACTCCCATCATTTTGCATACCTGCCACACCCCAACCAATTTTTTGCTTTCAAATAAAGTAAAAGATGGATCAGTTTCCAACACCAGACTCACTCATTGGCCTTTGCTTATGCAGAATAAAGACATCAAAGTACTGCCTGCCAAAATGCCATCCATCTTGGCCTATGGCCTACTATATGCAGGTAAGCCTCATGATTGTGCCCTCCAACCACCTGACCTACCTGACCCAGGGCCCTTCCTGCCAGCAACACCTGAAGTCCTGAAGGACAAAACAATGTTCCGCATCTTTAGAGATGGCTCTGCATCCTGTCTGGATAGAGAACAGGTAGCATGCCTTGGAGTGCTCATACTGTATCATGAGGGTGATTACAGATGCATTTCTATGAAATGCACTGTTCTGTCCTCACAGTATGCAGAACTTGCTGCTGTGGCCAGTGCCTTAGAGATTATACCCCATGGTGACACAGATGCAATCATCTTTGCAGACTCCAATTGGGTATGCTCATCCCTAACTAAATTCTTTCCATTCTGGCAAAAGAATAATTTTACCTCATCTGATGGTACCCCTGTCAAATATAGGGAACTGTTTGTGTATATACACACCCTCACCTAAATGTTTACACACAAGCTGTACATACAAAAGGTTAAGGCTCACTGTAAATCTGATCCTTACCATGAGTACAACGAGCAAGCCAACCTGCTTGCCAAAGCAGGTGCTCGAGGGGGGGAGACATTGGAAATGACTCACCCACAGGGTATAGCAGCTATATTAACATCCATAATTGCTGCTGCCAAAAAAACAGTACCAGAACTCCCACTGGATCTTTCTGCTGCTCAGAAAGCAGATGCAAAGATCAGAGATGTGTTCAAATTCCTGGACAAAGGAACTGAACAGGCACTGCCTATAGGCAGTCCATACAAGAGACAGTCAGACAATTTACACTTGTCTGTTGATCAAAGGCTCATCTGGTATCACAAAGAAGATACAGGTGACAAACTGTGGGTGGCACCACACTCACTGCAAACCAAATTTATTCATATGGTTCATGACACTCCCACTTGTGGACACCAGGGGATGGCCAACACCCTCTAGAGACTCAAAACAGTTGTCTGGTGGTCTGGCATGGCCAAAGACGTGGAACACTATGTTGTCAGCTGCATAGTGTGTGCTCAGAACAATCCCATTCCAGCAAAGAAAAATGCAAGATTGCTACCCTAAAGGCAATCCGGACCATGAAATGCAATTCAAATTGATTTCATTGGCCCTCTTACTAATTCTAGTAAGAACAACAAGTATGCCCTTGTTGTCATGGATTTGTTCTGTAAGTGGGTAGAAGAATTTCCCACTAAGAACAACACTGCAAAAACCACTGCCAAAATTCTGGTGGATCTGCTATTCTCCAGGTGGGTTTTACCCCTCAAGGTAGACTCAGATCAGGGTTCCAGCTTTACAGCTGAACTGATGCAACTAACACTCCTATTTCTTGGAATTGATAAAAAATTCCACATCCCCTACCATTCTCAGTACTTAGGCCAGGTAGAAAGAGCAAACAGATGTTATCTAAATTCATTAATGATAATCCTAAAGATTGGGATTCTCTTTTGCCACTACTCCTCATGGCAATTAGGGCCACACCTGCAGCCACTACTCAGTGTACCACTTATGAGATTATGACTGGTAGAGCTATGAGACTACCTGAACACCTGTTGGTTGATCTACACCCCCCCCACTGCAGATAGAGTATCCATAGACAAGTACGTAAAAAGGCTTCATGACGACATCATGAAAACTCATCTGTTTACTGTAAAGCAAATTGGCACAGCCCAACAGCAAGCAAAAGCCCACTTTGATAAACATGTTAAAGAAGTCGACTGGAAAGTTGGAGATCAAGTAATGCTTCTCCAATACAGACAATCCCCTCACTCTTTTGCTAGTAAATGGGAAGGTCCTTATCCCATTGTAAACAAGCTCAGCGCTGCTGTGTATCAAGTCAGAGTACAACAGCAAAAGCAGAAAAAGACTGCTGACAAGTGGTTCCATGCTAACCAACTTAAACTGTATAAAAGTGACTAAACTTACTTCTCCTAACCCCATAGGGCGGAATAGTACTTTCAGCTAATTAACCCTTTCTGTTTCTTTCAGATATCGGCAAGATGGCTATCTTGCACATCCTAAAGATTGGGATTCTCTTTTGCCACTACTCCTCATGGCAATTAGGGCCACACCTGCAGCCACTACTCAGTGTACCACTTATGAGATTATGACTGGTAGAGCTATGAGACTACCTGAACACCTGTTGGTTGATCTACACCCCCCCCACTGCAGATAGAGTATCCATAGACAAGTACGTAAAAAGGCTTCATGACGACATCATGAAAACTCATCTGTTTACTGTAAAGCAAATTGGCACAGCCCAACAGCAAGCAAAAGCCCACTTTGATAAACATGTTAAAGAAGTCGACTGGAAAGTTGGAGATCAAGTAATGCTTCTCCAATACAGACAATCCCCTCACTCTTTTGCTAGTAAATGGGAAGGTCCTTATCCCATTGTAAACAAGCTCAGCGCTGCTGTGTATCAAGTCAGAGTACAACAGCAAAAGCAGAAAAAGACTGCTGACAAGTGGTTCCATGCTAACCAACTTAAACTGTATAAAAGTGACTAAACTTACTTCTCCTAACCCCATAGGGCGGAATAGTACTTTCAGCTAATTAACCCTTTCTGTTTCTTTCAGATATCGGCAAGATGGCTATCTTGCACATCCTTCTCCTGCTGGGTGGATTTCTACCTCTAACAGTTTTTACTCCCCCACTTCCAAAACAACCGGATCTTCTGGCACAATTGCTTGGAAAATCTGATATGGGTGTTAAAATTACAATTTCTAACAAAAATATTAAAGATAATCAAGAAAAAGATGCTTTATTAGATGCTGTTGTTGTTGCGCCAGATAAATCCTCCCTTACTATGAAATGGGATACTGATGCAATGGTCTACAAAATTCCTGTAGCACACCTAGCCAAGGGCACATTCCATGGCTGGCCTAACACTGACATATCACAGAATGGTACACTCCCTATTAGACAGGCTTCCCCAAGACACACTGGTCAATATAACCTTACTGCACTTATTGATCCTGCCTTCTGTGAGCAACTCCCTTCATCGGTGGCACAAGATTTTTGTTCTCAAAATTATGCTGCTTCTTCATCTCTCTATTTGTCTGTTGTTCCACCCAGCCAGGAAGAATTTCTTGCCTGCCCTCGTCTTAATGAGGGACCTCCTAGTGGTGTGACCACCACGTCATTCCCAAGTGCCCTAATTAACAATGTACAATTTATGCATGTCCCAGTTATTTTCAATTTATCACATTGGGAATATGGCTGAATTTGATTTATGTCAAGATACTAATACTTCTAAGTTTCACAGTATAATGCTTACTGATATTGTTGCTGCGTACCAAACACGCACTAATGATCCCATTGGTGGGCCCCACACCATGGATCATGTAGGTGTTTTCAGACCAGCCTGTAAATACCACAAACCTAGAAAAACATGCACCCAGCGAGATGCACCCTCAGCTGGTGCTGCTGGTACTGTCTCTGGTATTACTAAAGTTGCCGGCACTGTTACTGGCCTTTTTTGTTCAAAAATGTCTATTTGGGAATAGAGCTAACATTACTTTCATTAAAGCACAAACACTAAAATTTCAACAAACACTTGGCAATGGTTTTATGCCCACATCTTGCAAGGTGTCAATACTCTAAGTGAAGAAAAAAGATATACAATATACAATATGCAAGAGATTGCTCAAGGGTTCAGTGAAACAAAAAAACTAACTTAATGATCTTATTTTTCAAAATAACTGTGAGGCAGACAAGCACTTTATGGGGCATGGAATTTTATGTTCTGCTTATGGCTCTTATGTTAGATCTACTGTTAACAGTCTCTTCAGGGACTTGGAATCAGGCAACATTCCAAATCTCATTCATGATCTCAGATTGGGTAAATGGTATTGCCCCCACTGTACAGGTACAGGTTGTATTTCTATGTGTTTAAAAAATACTCTCAATATTTCAATGTCAACTGTCCGTAACATTGGTTATGTTTCCAGGTTTCCCAACCAAGCCCCTTGCTACAAAACCCAGACATGTTCTATCAGGGAGAACATGTTCATTACCTTTACAGTGTCACTTCCACGTTTTTATCCAGCTACAGCTGTCTTTGATAAACTTATTAACATACATTCTCTTGGTCATCTTAAAAATAACATTTTTCATGAAAAAACTAAACTTCCAGCTATGTTGGTGTTTCATTCTGTGCCCCAAGCTTGGACTTCTCATATGAACTGTTGCGCCAAGAAAGGATATTACTTCTTGTGCTGCTGTGATGTCTTTGACGTCGAAAAACCCATGTGTAGCTACTCTCCAGAACATCTTGACTGGGTCTTGACTTTGGGTGATGATCTGCTGAGTAACCTTATTGATGTTGATCCAAATAACGACATCCCTCCTGCTGCATCTTCAGCGTTTGACGCAGAAACAGCACCATCTCAAAGCTATCTTGAAGAAATATACACTTCACTACCCGGCTCACCAATTCTATGTTTTCTTGTCCAGTCTGCCTGCAATGTTGGAGAGTTCCCAACCTCAGAGTCACTTATACTGCCAAAGGGCAGTACTGTATTGTTACAGTGTTGATAACTTCTGTTTTACTCCACAGCAAAAAACGGTTATTGGTCACACTGTTATTACACTTGTTCCTCTCCCTGAACTTGACGTTATAAACACTAATACCCAATACTGGCTTGCCTTGTCTCAATATTTACCTATTTTTAATGTGCACATTGAGCCCTTGACAATCACTTTGAGGTCTCGTTTGGCTAGAAAAAAATAATCATTTAATCTACATTAGTAACAATGTATCTAAAGCAAATAATATTCTCAATGATCTTATTCATGATGGTGATTTAAGCTTAGCTGTAGGTGATTACTGGGTTAAATTATCTTTTAAGGTTTTTGTTACTATTCAAGCCTTTTTGATTGTTTTTCTGATTTTACATCTTTGCTGCCTGTGACGTACCCTCAAACAACATCGTGCACAACTCAAGTTCCTTTACAAGGATCATGTGTCGGGCTTGTAAATGACTTTTTAGCTCCATCCCTACATATCTACTTGGAATTGATGCCCCTTCTGAGGCATCAAGGGGGGAATGTCATCCATGGACCACCACCTCTGATTGGGGATGTATGTCACAGACAGTAATATTTAGGGCAAAGGCACTTATCATTTAAGCATAAGTGTCAGGATCTCGGTTATACTGCTCTATTATATTTGTTGCTATTGATTACAATGCTTATGACTGTATTCTTGCTATATATAATCACAATACTTTATATATGTATTACAGTGCCTTATATACAATTATATACTGTTATTACCAATATTCTACGATTATTGTGTTTTCATACAAATCATTGTGCTTTACTGAAAATCATTATGTACTAATGCACTGAGAAAATACTGCTGTTGGGATACTTGTATACTTACAATCATTAGTTGTGCAGTGCTGCCATCTTTAGGTTTAGTGCAAAGTAATTATTAGGTAAGGGTCATCATGACCTGATTATATACAAAGACAGTTTATTTCCCCTTATCAGTGTTTTTTCTACTTCGGTGCATATTCCCAGGCTAGTACAAATCACATCATATTTGTTCATCCAATTATATATGTTTGTTCTATCTCTTTTACTGACTTCTATAGCAATAATCGGAGATATAAAAATGACTGTTTTAGCTTAGAATCCTCAGAGAAGACTCTGATTCTACCTAGGTAAGAAATACAGAAGATTGATTTTCTCTCTCAGTGCTAATTATCTTTATTTGTTATCACTGATTGGTAGTAAGTCTGTTTTATATACCAGAAATAAATCATTATCAGACTCTGGAAACCACGTGTTTGTTGTTTCTCTACTTTGGCAGTCCAGACAAGAACCTGTGATAGAGTAAGATTTATTGCTCTACTTACAGCAATTCAGTCCTTTTGGAGGTGAATCTCTCTGGGAACGGATGGACTTACTTCTGAATTATATCAGTTGTGTCCCTCAGTTTTCGGCTCTTTACTTACCTTTGTTTTTAATTACATTTTGGCTCACTTGTCCTATGAGGGAACTATTACTGAAGCCATTCAGATTTTTTTTATTTAAATCAGGTGATCATCGAGTTTTGTCCAATTGGAGACCCATTTGTCTCCTGAACACTGATGCAAAATTATTGACTCATATCTTCTGTAAATGATTAGCACAATTTTTCCCTGCTATCATCCATCCCCTACAGTTCTGCTCCATTCCAGGATGTAAGATACAAGACAACCTTATATTAATTAGGAACTTGACAGCCTTTTGTAAGTCCAGATAGATAGGACACTTTCTCATTGTGTTTGACCAAGCTAAGACCTTTGACAAAATTTTCCATGATTATCTGTTCCTTGTACTCAAAATGCACAGATTCTCAGACATTTTCATCCGATGGATCCGGCTTGTGTATTCACATTCCTCCATTCTGCCAACTATTAATGGCTTGTGTGGTTCCCACATTTGGGTACTGTGTGGAGTTCGACAAGGATGCCCATGAAGCCCTCTTCTGTATATTCTGATACTGTATCCCATGTTATGGGAAGTGATGGCAGCACCCCAGATCATTGTCATCCCCCGGCCCCTCTCTACTGCCTCAGTTAAGTTATCAGCATATGATGTCTGTTTATTTGTACATGATGTGGTCTCTGGGGACAATGCTATAGATCTGATAAATGATATTGCTTTGATTACAGGTGTAGACATCAGTTATTCCAAATGTCACGTGCTTCCAGTTGGGATGCATGGGGTTCTACCACCATCCATTAGGACCATATCTGTAATGTTGGAATGGGTTAAAATTCTTGGTATCTATTTTAGTAGTTCAAATTTGCCAGCCCTCAACTGGACACATGCTTTGGCTACAGGGGCTGCCTGAGTGGCTGTTTGGAAATCCTGGCAACTGACAAAGAAGAAGAGGGCTGGAGTGATCAAGATTTTTTTGATCCTCATCTTCCTATATGTTAGCACCATATTTTCTCTCCCAGTTGATTTGTAAACCAGATTATATCGTTTATTTTTTATGATGGTTTGGAGGAGTAGGCTTAACCAGATAAAATGGGATGTTCTATATCTCCCTTATGATAAAGGTGGGCTTAATATGGTAATTCAGGTGTTTTTTTTTTTCCATAAGCACTTTAGCCAACAGAACCCTGACAGGCAGCTTCGGCCCACCGAACCGAGGGACTCTTTCTCGGTCCCACTGCTCCCATGCTAGGCAGTCCCCAGTAGTTCCCCCATGGATTGTCTCCAATGGTGAGGCCAGGAGGAGGAGGTTGCTGGCTTCTCCACCTCCCAGAGACCCAATCCAGAATCTGGGAACTGCTGCCAGGAGCGGTGGACCATTATCGAGCCTGCCAGGCTCATTTTCCCTTTTTCACCCAGCCCCCCTACCTTTTGATGTAAGGACGTCTGATCAAGCCTCCCAACCTGTACTGCCCTCCAGCCACCACCAGAGGCAGTCAGCAAGTGGGACGACTAGTCCCCCTTCCCCCAAGAGAGGAGAGCAGTCCTCCCCGTGCTCAATCCTCTCTCCACCCCCTGCTGACCCCCAGTGGCCCGTGCTCATTCCTGAACCCGGGTCACCAGCATGGCCTGAAGTGTGGCGTCCAGTGCCTCAACCCTCAGCGCCACTGGCTGACTACAGGTGGTTTTCTTTTATAGTATTTTTTTTTCACTATAATATCTTTCCATGGATGTCAAGCATCCCAACCCCCTGGAAAGAGTGAGTGACACATAGGATGACACCCCTTATTTTGGAATGGGGTAGACCTAAACCATTTTATAGACAGGTACACCAGTTTCCAGGGTTTTTGATGCCTTTACTGATATTTATTAAATGTCACTGGTTATCTTAGGACATCATCCGCACCCAATATAGAAAGGCCTTTTACAAAGGGTTGATTCTAATGGATGTACCTGTTATACCATGACTATCACCTCCCCTCAGGCAAAATACCATATCATACCTGAATGACAAATTTTTCCCTTCCCAATATTGGGATATAGCCTGGCTGTGTTGCCACAGCAGATTGAATGCCTGCATTCCCCTTACCTACCTGCCATCACATCATTTTGTAAATATTATAGATAGATACTGTCGGTAGATAAGGGGCTATGGCCCACACAGTCTACCCATTTTTTCTTTGTTTTCTTACTTCCGTTGCTCTGATTGGATGTACAACTGTATATATTATCTATCTGCCTCTGTATTTATTGTTACTATGTATCTAAACTTTTATAAGAATGTATTATAATTTTTTCTTAGTTGCTCTCTCTTCCCCTTTCCCCGAGGTCACATCTAGAAACAAGCTATTTTGGCTCAGTATGTCTTTCCTGGTGAAACACTTTAATAAATAAATAAAGGCACTAACAAGCACAAGAGCGTCATGGAATGACTATGCTCTAGAGACAGCTGCCAGACAGCTGTGGAATCCATTCAACACTTATATTTTGATTGACTCATATACATTCTTTTTGGTCATTTTTAGGTAACTCTTGGGTGAACTCTTATTGGTGTTCCCTTTCTTGTGATTTGCACATTTGTTTGCTTAAAATCTGGAAAAGTCCATGGGCCAAAGATCCATTTATATGGGCGACCAGATACAAATAGAACAAGAACATACAAATATCAGTGTACAGTCAATATATAAAACATTGTACAAAATACATTATACAAACATTTATAATAAATATTATTATGGGTTCCTTGTCTGGCTACACCTCGGTGCATGATCCTTCTGTGTTGCTTCTGATTTTCTCCCATCTTAAAGTTATGATTTGTAGGGTACATTGTAAATACAGTATGTGTTACAGCACCAGTTGTTGGATCACCCCACCCTAATGTGGATGGTGGTATCAGACCTCCGCTGACTGTGCACAGCAGAATGAACACACCTTTCACCATCTGCGTGGATTCACCATTGGAAACACTGCCAGTGGGCTCTTTCTCAAGACCTCTTTGAAGCCTCACCACTAATACAGTATTCTAAGATGGGATAGTTTGTATTTCACGTCATATGCCATATTTCCTTTTCCCTTTATTTTGGTTGCCCACTTAGCCCCCTGGTATGCTCATGTTTATGGTACACAGTGGTAGGGATGGTTACGTTGTGTCTTTCCCTCCCATGTTGTTTTCTTCCATAATAATCAGATTTTTTTTTTACCATGCCTGTTTAGTATCATTTTTCATTGCTTTTTCTTCACCATACAGTTCCCTTACTCTTGTTTGTACCTTTGCAAGAAGTAATGCACTTCTTATTGTTTTTCTTTCTTGTGCCTTGTATGTATTTGTACTATTATTATTTGATCTTTTTTTAATAAACAGTTCCCCATTTTCTTTAGAAGTGCCATGGGATCTTTAACATCCACCTGAACAACCACCAGAACAGGCAGATGGGACATTGGTTTAATGTCTCATCCAAAAGATGGCATGTCAGGAATGCAGCACCCCCTCATGCTGCAATACAAAGTCAGTATTGGGATTTACCTCAAGAGTCTAGTGTGAGGCTAGATCCCACAACCTTCCAGTCTTCTGGCCTTGGAGGTGAGCGTGCAACCTGCTGAGCCACTGACACTGCTCATGTGGTATAATGCAACTTGAAACATGCAAAATGGGTGAAAAAATGGAATTGATCCAGAACTGGATAAGGTTGGAACCAGAATAGATCAATAGTGTTTTTCTTTCTTTAAGAAACCCCTTTCTGGAAGGCCCCTAAAACTCACTGCTCCTGCAGGAATCACCCACTTGGCCTGCCAGAACACCCACCACTTGCTGGAATACCCTCCTGGTCTGCTAGAATACCACCATACCATCTCTTCCTGGTGTCTTGTAGTCCCTCCAGACCCTTTCATAATCCCGTTCCCTTCCAGCAGTCAGGCAGCCCACTTCTCACCTCCTTGACTGGGCACCATCTAAATAAATTCACTCAAAATAGGGGATGACTGAAGCATACTTTAGTTTGGGTGAAATTTTTATGGCTGTGGGCGGAGCCTACAGCCATCTTGCTGAAGGCTCAGCTGGAAAATGGCTTAACATGGAATGAATGTTTTGGACTTTTCAGTGTACCCTTCCACTATGCAAATCACTATGGCATTTGAATTAAATAATCCCTTCTTTGAGTTTAAAGATCATATGAAACACTTTATTTTACTGCAAATGGTAGTGTTACTAAAGAAATGCCTTTAAAGCAGTGCCCTAGTTGTTTTTTTACACCTCTGCTTAATAAATACTGTAATTGTGCATGTTCATAGCTAGATTTTTTTTCCTCTGACTGCCATAATTTGTTCCAGATGTTCTGCTAAACTGGACTGCTGGTGTCTGCAGCATCATGATGTCAGTGGGTGGTCTGTGAGCATTGCCATCTGTCAGAGATGATGTTTCAACTTATTTCCTGGTCAGCAATGGGCTGCAGTCAGGGCATTTTGGTTTGATTTAACACACTCTCCTTTTTCTTATACTGAGTCCTTTGTAATTTCTTTTAAATTGTCAGATTTATGTGTCTAACAGTCTGTCATTGCAGTGTTTGTCTGTAATCTGAGTATTGGAGTGGCCTGTGCCAGTGTTTGACCTACTCTCAAAATTTATTGTGTTTCCTGACAGCTTAAATAGTACAGCTTACAGTGGCTTTGCTGCAAACAGTGTGAGTCCTACTGCCCTATTTACCAATATAATCATTTTATTTCCCTGCATTAATAATGCTATCAACTTGTTAACAAAGTTTGTTACAGTATATTTTATTTTTAACTGACTTTAATGTCTGCCTGTGTGGTTACTTTTTGTTCACTTTTGTTGTTTCCTATTTTAATTTTTTTGCTGATATGAAGCACTGCTGCGCCATTGGTTGGAAGACTGGGAAAGGATATGCACACAGTTTCTATCACTTTCCTAAAGATAACCATCAGTGCAAGCAGTGGGCACTTGGTGTTAAATGTGCCTGCTAGGAACCAACTGATCATGGTGTTTCATGTGCTGGCCACTTTACAGAAGCTCAAGTTACAATTTCACAAACTCTTTTAGATACTATTGGTTTTACCCTGTCAGTGTTGCTTGAAACCAGATGCATGCCCCCTCCCCCTTTTTTTCATTTAAACAGGAAAAAACAAAATGCCAGAGTAATGTCATTCAGAATAGGAAAAGGATTGAAGGAAGTTATAAATGCTGTACATACATACATAGTATGATAAGCCTTATTACAATTGTCATATCTGAATTGTTGCTGAATGCTAACAGTGTGTCTATACAAGTGGCTGAAGGAGACAGGTATTTATTTTACTGTTACTGGCAATGTACTATCTATGTTTATGGGTTCATGATAGTGTTACAAATGTATGCAATGCTGTCTGCTTTTGCTGGTTACTATTATGTAGATGTGTATGTGTATGGATTTCCATGACTGGTGCTCTTACATGTCTCTGTGTTGCTGCAGGGTACCTTTAGATCACTTTTCAAAGTCAGTGGCTCACTATTCTTACGTCAGTGTGTATGGGTAAATGATATGGCAATATGGGTGCATGACAGTTATAATAGTTTCTCACTCAACCCAACACAAATCACCCATCAAGTTTTCTTTATCAGCAATTATTGCTTTATTTTCATTTCAGTAGTTTCACTGTTGTTCCTTAGAAAATTTGTTTGTAACATTTCAGAGACAAAACAAGTTCCTTCATCAGACTAGAGCTTACTTGAAATCCAAAACAACTTCATTCTATAATATAGAATACATATGTAAATCAGTCTCACATATTTAAATCCCAACTGAATAATAAAATTATAGAAGGTCAACTAGAATGATCGGGGTCAAATAAACACCAATTATAAAATGGACCATTTATAATTAATAGTTAAACCTGATCTGCTCCCATATACAAAATAGAGATGTGTAGACTAGAACATGTCAATATATAAATGGTAGAAAGAAAGATAGAAGGGTTTAGAAAAATCAAAATCAAAATAAAAGGGGGTCAACTGAAATGATCAAGGTTATAAGAAATAATTTTTACAGATAACATATAAAATGTTTTTTAGTGGAAGGTAGTCCATATAAGATTCTATTTTTTTTTTTATACGGGAGCAGATCAGGTTTAACTATTAATTATATATGGTCCATTTTACAATTGGTGTTGATTTGACCCCGATCATTCTAGTTGACCTCCTATATTTCTTTTCCTGTGTTTCTCCATCCTTCTCCTAATTATACCAGTTCTGTTATTATTCCTATATATAGTATATTTTTGCTGCCCCAGTAAGTATTTTTTACACTTCCAAAAATTTTAAAAAGCTTTGTACAGTCATTACAATATTTTATTTATTATGTAGAGTAATTTATAAATGGAAACTTTGTTGTTGCAATATGTCCATTTATTGAGGTGAACATGTCTTATTTTTAGAGCCTGACATGTTAGGGTTTTTGATTTTGATCCCAGTTGTCTGTATCATTACAATGTATTTAGTAACTTTGTAACTAAGGAGGATCACTGATCAGCGTCCTTGCATTTGGAGGTTTCTTTATGACTGGGCCACACAAGGTGACATCATTCATGACATAAACACGCCTTTGCATGTTCGCCTGTGGCTCAGCCCCTTCTTTACCTTAGAGACACCTGTATGAGTAAGATTGGCAGTCTAAGTAATGGCGGAGGTAGTGAGAGGTACAGATGCTGTCTTGTTAAAAACCAGCTAACCGACAGTTCATTTCGAATAGAAATTCATTCCGAGCTTTGCAGTAAGGTAAAAGTAAAGAAATTTTTATTTTCCTTCTTGTTTTGAATGCAATATACTGTATATTCTAGCAGTCTGTGTTACTTTAGTTTGGTGAACTCGGATAGTAACTTATTGTTTATGGTTGACTGCAGGTTGACTTAAGGACTGAATTTAAGAATAAAAAACAGAAAAAGATTTTTCAACTCATGAAGATTTCAAGATTAAGCTTATTTTCTATATGATCCTTTACAGGTAAGTTTGTAAGTTACAAATTTTGAAACTTAGAAATTAATTTTCTAAATCCGACAATTACTGATTAGTATTTATTTTCTTTATAGTCATTAAAGGATGACTGCAGCATCGTTTGCACCCCCACCCCAAAGCTTTTCGTTAAGTTAACGAGAATAAAGTAATATAAGGTTAGTTCCACCTTAAAAATAAAAATAATTTAAAATTAAAAATTTATCAATTTTATTATTCAGTTGGGATTTAAATATATGAGACTGATTTACATATGTATTCTTTATTATAGAATGAAGTTGTTTTGGATTTCAAGTAAGCTCTAGTCTGATGAAGGAACATATTTTGGTTCTGAAACACTACAGACAAATTTTCTAATGAGCAACAGTGAAACTACTGAAATGAAAATAAAGCAATAATTGCTGATAAAGAAAACTTGATGGGTGATTTGTGTTGGGTTGAGTGAGAAACTGTTGTGACTATTGTACTATTATCCATTTTCATTCTCACTCCCCATTATTTACAATCCTGACTTCTGAAGATTTTTTGAAAATTATAAAAGGAACCTTGGGACACACAAGTTGGAATTGTTGCATGACAGTGATACCTGGTTTATAGTGCACTACTCAATAATATATCTTTATGGATGAAGTATTCTATTATGGAGGAGTGCATGGGTGAAGGGCAATAGCACAAATGTATGTAAAGTTGCAGAACACTGTTATATGCACTCATTTGTGTGCCCAGCATTCTTGTGAATGTCTGCATGGGTGCATAGTACTTTTACAGGGGTGAGTATAGGTGCAGGGCAAAGGTACAACTGTGCATATGTGTGCAGGGCACTTATGTACTGTTATTTTAGTTCAGGTCATGGTCACATATCTCTGTATTGATGCATGGTACTGTTATGTGTGTCTAAGGGTGGAAGGCAATGGTACTAATGTATGTGTGGGTGCAGCACACTTATGCCTGGTTATTGTAGTGCAGAACACAGTTACATACAGTATCTTTGTATAACTATGGGTTACTGCTACATGACTGTGTGTGGATGAAAGGCCATGGTATAAATCTGTGTATGTGTGCAGGACACTGCGATGTCTAGGGATTTGTTGAAGTGCATTGATATGTATCTATATAAGGTTTTTTGGTAATGGTGTGTTATTGTGCATGGCTGAGAGGAAATATAGAAACACAGAACTTGACTAAAGGGAGACTGAATATCTATCTAGCTACCCTGGCCTTGCTATACTAACTCACTCAATTGGCCTACTGAGCTGTTGTACTGTACCCCTTTCCTCCCATAACCACACCTCAAACCCTTACTGCCCCTCTTGGGGACTATGATTCCTCTTGCTCTGTCCCAGTCCCATTTAAACCCTTGAAGAGAATTGGTATCCTACCAACCTCCACTCATGCTACTAGTGACTGCATCCCTATTTTGTACAAATAGGACATAACAGTTTACCTTCTTTGTATCACAGAGAAACATGTATGTTTCAATCATGTACCCACACTCCCTTCTGGATTTCAGCAAATAGGTGTTTAGAGCCATACTCTGTCTAGGTCTTTCCTCAGGTGAGGTCTCCAGGACTGGTCATAGCACTCCAGGTGAAGCCTCACTAGGGATCTGCACAGTGACAGAATCACCTTGCTTTGCCTACTGTGAAAACCATTCCCTATAAAACCCATCATCTCCAGTGCCTTTCTGTATGCTTTATTGAATTGACTTCTTTGCTGCAGGGAGTCACTGATTATGGCCCACATATCTCTGTCCTCTGTGGAAGTGGGCAGTCTAATTCCTACCATCAAGTATTCTGTGCATGGATTATGCCTACCAAAGTGCCCTTGTGCTCACAAATGGGGAGCATGTACAGGAAATAATGTTTTGGGAGCCATTGGGTGGGAGTGAACACTGCACAGTGGGGTTCCAGTTATGTATGGGCAGGGAAAGCATCCTGACTAAGACCAAAATCTTGGATTTTAGAAGGGTGGATTTTGGGAAAATGGGTGAAGTACTAAAGAGGCACCTGGCAGGCATTAGACCAGATATGGGGGTGGACCAAAGGTGATTCATCATTAAGGAAGGAATACTGGTTGCCACAGAGCAGTGTGTTAGGCTCAGGGGTAAGAACACAAGGGCCAAAGCACCCAGCTGGTTCAGTTCTGGGGTTGCCCAGGTAGGAAGGGAAAACAGACAAAGAAAGCACAAGTAAGGTAGCAACTGGTGAAAGCAATAAATAAGTCAGCAAAATGAACTGCATAAATGCAAAGTAGCCTGCGGCTACTTCCCCGGTGCTTCGGGTCTGATTCATGACCCTTTCTCAAGGGAAAATAGGCTGGCATATAGAAAATTCAGGAAGACCAAGAGAAAGGTGGATAGGAAAAATTACCTAGGGTTGGCTAGTAAGGCAAGTAAGGAAGTCCTGCAAGCTAAAACACAGAAGGAGCTGCAGACAGCTGATGGGATTAAGAAGGGGGAGAAATCCTTCTCTCACTATATAAGTGAAAAAAGAGACAAGAAGGAAGGGATTGTCAGGCTTAAGAAAGGGGAGGAGTGGATGGAGGAAAATGGTGGAAAAGCAGAGATACTAAAGAATACTGCTGTTTCGTCTTCACCAGGGAGAAGGATGGACCAGTGCCTTCATGGGGGAGAAGAGGAGCAGGGGGAGAGGGGAACATAGATGTAGTGATATAGAGGAGGATAGAGTGAGAGTTGGGCTGCTAGCATTAAAGGTGGACAAATCACCAGGCCCAGACAGAGTACATCCAGGGGTACTAAGGGAACTAGCCAAGGAGCTAGCAGGTCAACTGACAGACATATTCAATAGTTCACTAGAGTCAGGTGTGGTACTGCAGGATTGGAGAACAGAAAATGCAGTGCCCCTTTGCATAAGAAGTCCCAAGAATGTTCCAAGGAATTACAAACCAGTCAGTCTGACCTCAATTGTGGGCAAGCTCATGGAGACCATACTAAAGGAAAGGTTGGTGGAATTTCTAGAGGAGAATAGTCTCCAGGATTTGAGGCAGTATGGGTTCATGGGGGGGATTGTGTAAAACAAATTGGATTGACTTCTTTGACTGCATCACTAAGACAGTAGATGGGGCCAAGCAGTAGATGACTTCTATCTGGATTTCAGAAAGACCTTTGACTCTGTGCTCCACAAAAGATTGATCAGGAAGTTGGTGGGTCTCAGAGTTAGGGATAAGATGGCCAGATGGGTGGAAAACTGGCTGAGGGACAGAACACAGAGGGTGGCTGTGGAAGGAGACTTATCTGGAGCCAGAAAGGTCCCCAGTGGGATACCACAGGGTTCAGTGCTGGGGCTGGTGTTGTTCAATGTCTTTATCAATGACATTGGGGATGGTATAAAGAGCAACATGTGCCTATTCACTGATGACACCAAACTCTGTGGGAGAGTGGATACAGCTGAAGGTATATAAGACCAACATGATTACCTGGAAAAACTGGGGAGGTGGTCCAGGATCTAGCAGTTTGGCTTCAATGCTAAGAAATGCAAAGTTACACATATTGGAACCAAAAATGCCAAGACATTGATCTACCTGCAGGGAGTCCTGGTATCTGCATCAGAGGAGGAGAGGGACCTGGAAGTGATGATCACTAGTGACCTGAAGCACGCCACACAGTGCAAGAAATCAGCAGTGAGGGCAAACACGATGCTGGGATGCAGAGCTAGAGGGATCAGTAGTAGGAGAGAGGAGGTTATACTAACCTTGTACAGGTCACTGGTAAGGTCACATCTAGAGTATGAAGTTCAGTACTGGTGCCCACACCTCAAAAAGGACATTAACTTGCTGGAGAAGGTACAGAGGAAAGCTACAAAGATGACAGTGGGTCAGCAGTGCAAGGTATATGAGGAGAGGCTGAGGGCACTGAACATGTACTCCATGGAGGACAGGAGAGAGAGAGAGGGGACATGTGTGTTGTTCAGGACGAAAAGACCTTTCAAATGAGGGTGGTCACTAAACTGAATTCATTATATATTTTTTAAACATAGCCATCCAACAGGAGAAAATAATGAAGAAAAATGAAAATTCAGGTAATCAGATGGCCATATTTTAAAAAATACAATTAGTGTAGCTTAGTGAATAGGCTCATTTGAAATGTCTTTTTGTCCTGAACAACTTTCATGCTAGTTGTGTATGTGTAACTTAAATACTTTCCCAAGAAAGTTATATTTGTTCTGCATGACTCCTACTGTGTTGGCTAAGAGATAAAAAAATGTGTCTGTTTGGTAAGAAATTGGTTAGGGGATAGCTGACAGAGGCTGGAGTTCACTCCAAGGAAGGGAGGGTGATGGGGGGTACCTCAGGGATCAGTGCTGGACCCAATCCTCTTTATTGTCTTTATAAGTGAAATTGCAAAGAAGCAGGATGGGAAGGTTTGACTCTGCATGATGATACCAAAATCTGCAGCAGGATGGAAAAGTATGAGCAGAGACCTTAGAAGACTTGAACAGTGGTCAAGGGTATAGCAGCTAGGTTTCAACACAAAAATGTAAAATAATGCACTTGGGGCACAGAAATCCAGGGGAAGAGTACAAAATTGGTGGAGTGGTATGGACAACATTAAGAAAGCACACATTCAAAAAAAACAAGCTTTTACGTACAGTAGATTACTGTTTAACAATATTATGCGTCTATGGCTGCCACTGTTCATCTGATGCAAACCCATAATCACGTTCCTTACTTGAGGCAAAAAGGGGTGGGGGGTTGAGGCCATAACTGACTCCTTGTTTTTGTATTAAAGAGATCAGATTTTTACAGCAAAAAAACAAGGAGAGGGCTCATTTCTAAAATGTGCATAAGCGCATGGGTACCACTTTTATTCAGACAGTGTCACCACTGGCCGCTACCACTTTAAGGGCCAGATATTCAAAACTTTGCCCAGGGGCTAAATTAGTACTGCCCGGTGGGCAAACTTAGCCCAGATCAGAAAGCAAGCTATATTCAAAAGGAATAGCCCAGTGTAAAACCAGCTGAATATAGCAAGCAAAGGAAGCTGGGCAGACAGGGCCGGGGTGCAGGGTAAAAATTTCCCAAGAATAAGACAGCACTGAATATAGCAATACGGAAGTGCACACTGCAACTGCAGCTCATTAGACTCTGTAGCAAGTCAGTATTGCAGGTGGAGAACATTGTGTGTGATTGCACAGAGTCGTCTCACATCTACTGTAAACAACAATGCAAGCTACACACTACAGAACTGTGCTATGCCGAAGTGTTTGCCAGGGGCTAACCCGATAGCACAGTGCTAACACAATAGCCCGGTGCAAACTGGTTAGCCAGGGGCAAACGTGAGCTATATTCAAAGCTCTCATGCACATGAGCCTAATTAGGTAATCTGTGGGCAAACAGGCACATTTGCATCTCATTATGTGCTGCTTAACATACATTACCATGCAGTTTGCTCGGTGCTACTGCATGGAGCACACAGCTCCACCTTTTGGTCAGAATGGAAGTATAGGCTGCATGCTGCAGGCCAAGGCATGCCCACAGCATCCCCTGTTGGTCAGAATGGAAGCACAGGCTGGAAACAGCAGGAACTGTGTGCTGGCAGGCACAAACAGAGCAGACAACCTGTCCATGCCTCACTGTAAGCAGTACAACACAGGGTACATATATATAGTGAGAGAGAGGGAGGGAGAGAGTGATAACTATGTGATACATAGCTATATATATACATATGATACACACACACACACACACACACACTATATATATATATATATATACAGTATATATTTATGTGTATATAGATAGATATACACACACATGTCATGTGGCCATATGTACCCTTGTAGATGCTCCCCAACAACATAGGCATCCCACAGCAGGTGTGGGTGGAACACAGTGGGGGGACCCAAGAATGCATGGGACAGGCATATGGCATGCCTGGTGGGGGCTGGAGGAAATAGGCTGTAGGTTAAGTAGGGCTTGCAGCATATCCATTCAATAGGGAACTGGACAGACTGGCTGGGCCAGGCAGTCCTCTCTGCTGTCATGGTCCCTGTTTTCATGTGTGCCTGTTGCACACCCTGGTAGTCTAGTGGTCCTCCTCCCGCACTTCCCCCAGGCATGATCCCCGACCTCTGGTAGCTGCTAAAATAGGTTTTATCCATGGTGGTGTAGTGGTCCCCCCACCCCTCCAACACGATCCCCATCCTCTGGTAGCCGCGAGAAAGAATAAATGTCATTGGTGGTGAAGTGGTCCCCCCACCTGGCAGTGCACCTCCTGTTGCCCCCTCACCCCCAGAGCCATGATAATTTAAAATTTTACCTGGTAGTCTAGTGGTCCCCCCCCCCCAACACAATCCCTGTCCTCCGGTAGCCATAAGAAAGAGTAAATTCCATTGGTGGAGTAGTGGTCCCCCCCACCCAGCAGTGCACCTCCCGTTGCCCCTGAATACATTCTACAGGAGCCAGTGACCGGTTCAGCCCTCCACTCACCACCATGACCGGCCGCTGACTGCGGTATGCATGAGCGTTACTGAAATGAATTATTCATTTCAGTAGTGCTCATTCATACCGCAGTCGGTGGCTGGCTGTGGTGGTGAGAGGAGGGCTGAGCCAGTCACCGGCTCCCGTAGGATGTATTCAGGGGCAATGGGAGGCTCACTGCCAGGTGGAGGGGGGACCACCACACCACCAATGGAATTTACTCTTTTTCAAGGCTACTGGAGAACAGGGCTCATGTTGGGGGGAAGGGGGACCACTAGACTACCAGGTAAGCTATGTAAATACCACGGCTATGGGTGTCGGGGATCATGCTGGGGGGGGGGACCACTAGACTACCAGGTGAACTATGGAAATACCATGGCTATGGGTGTTGCGGATTGTGCTGGTGGGGGGACAACTAGATTACCAGGTACAATCTTAAATTACCATGGCTATGGGTGTCTGGATTCATGCTGGGGGGTGGGGGAACCATTAGACTACCAGGGGGATTATTAATATCATGCGGCTATGGGGGTCCTCGATGTGGGAGGGGCACTGCTGCATTACCGCCAGCCTTTTTTTGGTGGTATCTAGTGCCGTGCTACAGGTTGCACTAATGCCTGTAGTGCGGCACTATACCTTTGAATATGCCGCACTTCTGGCATTCTTGAGTGCTCCCCTATCCACGCCCCTGCATACCATTATCTATTAGCATAGGCGCTATCACACAGTGCCGGTGCTGATAGAGCTTTTGAATATTGCAGGCTCACGCAATTCCTGCGCTATTCCAATGCTACGGATTTGTGCTAGGTGCAAAGGCTTGAATATCTGGCCCCAAGACTGCTATTGCGCCCACCTACTACAATCAGGGGAAAACCAGAAGTAGTCCAGCAGCACTGAGGTCAATATGGTTAAGGCACATTTACAAGAAATTACTGCTTATAGAAGAATAAGAATGTGACTGTGATGACAAGCAAGTCTCAGACCAGATGTCTAGTTTGTTAACAGTCTCCTCCTGAGTCTGATTTTTATGGCTGCATGTGCCAAGCTCCACAGATGTTATGCCATCATCAGATTTGTATAAGAGCACTTTGGAATCATGTGGCCAGACCACTGTCTGATGTGCTGACACAGTGCTTCAACATAATTTCCAGTGATTCTGTTTATGCAACCCTTCTCCTCTGTGGGCCACATAAACACACCCCCTTCCCAGTGCACTACTTCTCCTTTTCACAACTGCAGATGTGACAGCCACCATGGACAACATGGCGGCACTGACTTAAACTGCACATGCACAAGTATTGTGCATAAGTAGTCATGTCAGTGCCACCATGCTGCACATGGCCAACTCCTGGGCAACCTGCGCGTCTGTGATTATCACGCAAGTGCAGTACTGTAATCACTGTAGTACTAGTTACAGCTGACTCCAGTGTGGTGAGAGCACCGCATATTCTTTTCTATGCTCTTGCCACTCCTAAAAGCTCCCCAGAGCCATATCAGCTCTGACCAGAACTTGTTTAAGAGTGAGGCTGGCAAGGACATGAGAGCTGGGCTGTGCCGGCCACCCACTGCAGTGTGGCATTGAGATGAGAAGAGGATTAGTAAAATGAGACACCAGGGAGTGATTTCGCCAGGGTATTCTAGTAGGTCTGGAGGATATTTTAACAGGTGTGGGGATATTCAGGCAAGTTTGGAGTATTCCAGCAGGGGGGTGTGTGTGTGTGTTCCATGTTATAATAGCAATCGAGAAACAGCGATCACTATTATGGCAAGTGTACATCGCTGAAAATCAATGCAGAAAAAGAGGCCGAGACCTCAGGTCTCATTATTAATGTGGGGCTGCACCCTGCTATCGTCACTTATGGATTCTCAACTCCAGGGGTGCATGTCAGAGGGGTGAATAACTTAATTAAAATACTTGCCACCAGGTGGCAAAAATCCTACACTCATGGGGACCCACAGCCCAGTACCCCATGCCTCCCAACTGACCACCCTCCCATAGCGCGGGCAGTCGAGGCTCAGCAGCTGCTCACACAACCCCTCCCATGCCATCCCTCCCCTACCTCTCCACCCCGTGGATGCACCTGCATATACCCGCTACTTCCCGTCACAGTTTTCGCAAACCACAGTATTGGGTCACTCTCCTCCCTAGGTAGCCATGATCACAGTCACCATAACTGAGTCAACGTTTTTTCTAGGCACTCAATTTCAGTCACCTTGTTCACAGACTACCATGTGTGTGTGTGTGTGTGGGGGGGTAATCCAGCAAGTTGGGGTATTATGATAGGTTTGGGGATATTCCAGAAGTTTGTGTGTATTCCAACAGGCAGGGAGCATTCTAGCAGGTGTATTCTGGAAGATGGGTTGGGGGGGCATTTTGGCTGCAGCAGTGGGTTCTGGCATTTTGGGATGGTGATCCTGACAGAAGGAAAACGGAAATCGATCCATTCTAGTTCTGTGTGTATTTGAGTTCTATATCAATTCTGATTTACAGCCATTCCTAGTAGGACTTGGTAAAATCCAGAACTGAAAGGCAAGCTGAAATGCACTCAGAACCAGAACAATTTCAGTTTTCCATCTGACATGACCCCTGAATAGCCAAAATGCACCCTGACCCACAGAAATGCCCACCCAACCCAATGGAATGACCCTCATCCCCTCTGGAATGCCCACCTGACTAACTAGAATACTCACCCCAAGCCACCTGAATGCCACTCAACCCACTAGCTGGAATGGCATGGCATTAATCCAGCAAGAAGTCCACCTAACTCACCCCAATGGACCGACCCCAACTGCTGGAAAAGCATTACCAAAACCCATGACAATGGCATTACCCTGAATGACCTGAATGTGCTCCACCTACAAGATATCCCCCTACCTACAAAAGTACCTGGCAGGATGATGGTCATTCCAATAGGATGGGAGAAATTCTAATGGGTTGGATAGGTATTCTTGTGGGTGAAGTGCGCATTCGGATGGGTCAGAGTTGTGCCATTCTTGCAGTTCAGGTGTGCATTCCAGTGGGTTGTGGAAGGTTTTCCAGACAGTTGGTGGTCTTGCCATTTCAGTAGGTTGGTGTGGGCATTTCAGAGGTTTGGGTGGGCTTTCTGGCTGTTTGAGGGTTGTGACAAAATAAAAACCGTAATCATTCAGGTTACAGACTGACTCCAGTTTTCACCCATTCCCCACTGGTTAGGGTTTTTAATATTTTATGCAATTATTTTACATTATACAATGGCAAAAAAAAATATATATATATATATACTGTACTCTGATTGGCTGGCTGGCATGATTTACAACGCGCAAATCGTAGTATGACCCCACAGGAAAAAGTGCCAGCCAACCAGCTGTATCAGCAACCCCTTTTTTAAAATCACTCCGAACCACCGAAGACCAAGCAAGAAAATCGCCGTATTCGCTGGCATGAAAAGTACGAAATTGAAACACACAGCACCCTCTGAGTCTTTACATTAAGTTCAATTCACAATACAGTAATAAAAAACATAAAAGGCACTTGGCAGTTTTTATGTATTTTATTTACGAAATGTGGTCTCTCACATTTTAAATGGCTCATTGCAGTGAAAACGTACAAATGCCACTAAACCACAGAAAAGCGTGTCAAAACTGCTAGTGGGAAATCGAGTCTCAAGTTTCAATGTTGACTGAATGTGTATGCTAAGTTCAGGTAAGGGATACCGTTCTTTGCAGGGAAACGAGAACTGTAATAAGAGAGTGAGAGGTGCATGTTCCTCCGCTGTGAATCTAGATCCCGATCCTCTGCCTGCAGTTCCTACCATTACATCCCCTTACACTGCAGATATGTATATTTTTTAACATTCCCACTTCATTTCTGAAAAGCATTCTTCTTCCAGCCAGCTCATGGTTTAGCTTCCTTCCTGTCGCTCAGTAACCCGGTTTGCTTGCCCATAGGAAAAGGACGAACTGCTCCTTCGTAGTCTCATACCAGCGCTCGTGTAAAAAAACAAATGTAAATCCCATTATTCCTTTAATTGTGATACTTCTCCAACATTCCACTCGCTCCTACTGCAGTAACAACCCATTTGTTCCTGTTGTGCTGCCAATCACCGTGCTGCCATAGAGCGCAAGGACTATTTTTATCATAATGTTCCATAAGAAAATCTGTTCCACATAAATGATTTTTCTGAATACAAAAACTAACAAAAAAAATACAAATTGGACATTGTATAATAGCAATATGCCACTCGAGGATGTGAGTGGTACCAAGATTTACCCACTTCTGGTGTGTTGCTGGTCACTTGGCTACATCTCATGACTGAACAATACACCAGGCATGGGTAAATCCTGGCATCACCCACACCCTCTAATGGTATATTGCTTAAAAAAATCCACCCCAACAGTAAAAACAAGAAAAACAATCTAGAGGTTCAATGCATTTTATTATAGGATGTAAAATATTGGACGCTGTAAGCAGCTCTGCAATTTTTGAGGTTCCAGTCCTAAACCATGGCCTTTCCATTGTACTCATGTTTGCACTTTTTATGGAATGGGTATCTGACCTGTTTGTTAATACTGTGTTACTGCCTTGATGTGTACTATGTCCCCAGCCTGTGAACTAGTATCCTGTACCCTTGTATATATTGTTTCTTGTTATGTTATGTGTTTGTATTAGCACAACTTTTTCATTATCCCATTAAATGTCTGACTCTGTAAAATTCATATTGTTTGGCGTTCTGTATAACTAACTCAGGGTTACCCCTGAAAAATGGACTTTGGGTTCCAGTGGGCTTACCTGGTTAACAACATTCAATAAATAAAAAAATAAATGAACCTTTTTGTAATCTACATCACTTAAATTTTTTTTTGCTCATCCATTGACTCGATCTCTTCCCAACTGGCCTCCTTCAGGGTTACCCTCCCACCCCCATTGCTTCTTCTCCTGGACTTCCCCATGCTCCCATGAGTTACACCCCCCCCCACAGTGGGGCAGTAGGGAGCTGCCTGAATCTGGTCACAAATAAATCCAGATGAGGTCAGTGCCTGTGTCACTGATATGGGAACTTTGAGGGGTTGGCAGTTTATCCTGCCGTGTTATTAATTTTTCTGTTTTCATTCCTCACCCTCAGGATATCAGCGTGCATGGGACGCATGTGCAGGCATTCACACATATGTGCATGGCATGGATCCATCTGGTGTCCTCCCCCCAACAGAGTAGCTCCAACTGGTTAGGTGGCAATGTTACTGCAGCGCTAGCAGCCCTCCCTCCCTCCCCATAGGAGGAAAGCATCCTCCGGAATGCTCAGTCCTCCTCCCCATGGCTGAGCCTTGGTGATCCAGCTTTGTTGCTTAACTTGGGTCTCGGACGTCATGAGTGATAACCTACTGCTGCACTGGCGAGCCAGCTCACACTTTATTTTTTAACCCCAGTAGTTTTATTATTTAATGTCTTAGGCTATTCGACCTGGAAAGGCACACTGAACTCTGACACTGTGTTCCCAGGTGTGTGCTGGGGTGGGGTATATGGACCTATTTTATTGACGGGAGTATGCTGGCGAGTACACCATAGACAATTCCCAGCTCTTACAATGAGTGCCATGGGATCTATGCGTTCCACCAGGACCGCAGCTAGAAATGGGCACACAGGACCTTGACTTATTGTCTCATTCTTACAATGTGTAGGAGAATATTTCATAACTGAGGTACTTGGAGATGTGAGTAGCAAGTTTATAAATTATTCCATAAATTAGTAATACAGTACCTAAACTGTGTGTGTGTGTGGGGGGAGCGACAGGTGAATACTCCCTTAAAAAAAGGTTTTTGCAGGAAGTAGCACTTGACAAACATGTACAAAATGATATTGCTTGACAACACCCCTGACTGTGTGAGAGTGTGCAATAACATTCTATTTAAGGGTTTGCAAAGTGGAGCACTTTAGAAAATACAGTGCTCCCTCTTTTGTCCGCCAACCTCAGTACATCCTAAACTGTGGTGGATAAAAGAGGGTGGCAGATAATAGAGGCTGGCAGTTAAAGGGGGAGATAACATTTCTGGAAAATGGGACAAGGGTTTACAGTGGTGTTAAGGGAGGGTGGCGGATAAAGGGGGAGGGCAGATGTAGGAGGGAGCACTGTAACATGTATTTAACATACATTATAGATACAGTGCGATCAAGTAGTTAGAGCATCAGCTAGGGAACAGGGAGCTCAAACTTCTCTAGAGCCAAATATGTGCTCACTGTATCACCTTGGCCAAATCATTTACCCTCCTAGTGTTCCAGGTCACCCAACTGTGGAAATGGGTTGAAGCTGGACCACACTGAAAGTGAGATGCTACATCCCAGCTGGGATCGCCTGGGTTACTAAACAGTATAAACAAATAATGGAGTTGAGGGAAGGGACACATTTTTGTTCAAAAAAACGTTTACAATGCCTGCCCTTGTTACACTGGTATTGTTGTTGCTCTAAATTTGCTTTCCTTTTTTTATGCAAACCTGGGGTCTGGAAGCTGCCTAACCACATCTGCTCTGCAAAGATCTGTGACACATGGCAGAACACCCTCCTGAACTGATCTAAAAACGTTGAACAGGGCAGACAGGATGGACAATGGTCTTTTTCTGCTGACATCTTCTATGTTTCTAATCCAATGCCAGGCAATTTACATAAGTGGGACACGCTCTGAAATGCCTAGAAGTCATAGGCAGCAGAGCCAGAAGGTTGAGAGTTCAGGTGACTCATCATTTTTGTAGCTAAAGGGTCAGACATTGAATTTTGGATTTGAATTTTCATCGATTATGCATCAAAACGTGGATTTTCATGATTATAAAAAGCTAGGTAAATTGACTAAAGTATATGTAAGAAGGCATCTATTTTCCCAGTTCCCAGGCTAAAGTGTTTTATGTAGGTATGACCCCTCACTTTTTGGTATGCTTCTCCATCACTGCTGGAAGTCACTATCCATGTCTTACTCTTGATACTTCACCTTCAGCCTTCCTTCCTTCCTTCTGTAACCCCCCTGTGGGGGTTTACCTGGAAGTGACCCATTTTGTCCCTTAGTTCTGCCGTTTGCCCCGTTGGACATACCTCCGTTCTTGCAAGCTGCCAACAGGTCCATTTGGGCTGATGCTCACGCGGGACCTTTGATGTCCTGTCCCACGATCTTGTGGGAGTTGGAAGGTGGACACGGGGTTCTGGCACCTCTCATGGGTTAATGGAGGGCTGGTGATATGGTGAGTACAATCAAGGAGTTGCCCAGAGGGTTAAATTCCAAGTTGACTGTGGGGCAGTAGTGAGGGCTCATGCATTATTCATAAGCCCTCATGAATATTATTGAGGATGTGGCCTGCTGCCTGGGAGGACATAGTTTTAGGGGCAGCAACAGGAAAACTCCTAGAAGCTTTCCAATGAGCGTAGGCTCATTTAAAAGGGGACAGTCTGGGCTACTATTTGGTAGGGTGATGGTGCTGATGGGACAAAGCACTGGACTGCACCAGAGGTTAGAAGGGGGTAGACTGCATAGAACTGAGATGGACTCCATTAGATTGATATGGGAGCTGACATTTTAGTGAACCTTAACCCCTTTGCTTTAGCCAATTAGTGGTCTAGGCACCCAAACTGGACACCAAGGGACTACTGGGAAAAGGAGGGGACTAATTCTGGTGCCTAGATCATGCCCCAATAAACGAGCAGGACATATTGATGACTATGGATATCAATTATTGAAAGGCTTCAACACCCAATCAGAAGACTGGAATTTTGGTTGATACGGTGAGGACTGACTAGGATTTCTTCAGTCTGTTGCTGGGCTCTGTATGAGTCAGCACTGTGGGTGAAAGCAGGCTGTGGACTTCAGGGGCTTAGCCAAGCCTTAATCTGAAGTGTGTGGTTGCTGAAGGATTGCCCAAGTACTGGAAGAAGGACTGGATTGTGAAGAGGATAAGAGAGAAAGAGAGATTGAATTGAGATACTGTTTCCCCGGGTACTGAGAAGTTGCTGAATGAGTGTTGGGAGAAACTAAAGGTGGCATATACCCTGTACTGGGAATTGAGTTAACCGAGAAGACTGAGCAGATTATTTGAGTTTTGCAGTTGAAGCTGAGAGGTCACTTGCTTGTGTGGACTGTAACTGCATTTTCTTAAAAGAGGCAAAGCATCTCAGGTCACGGGGTGCTAGCCAGAAATTGCATGTGTCCTAAGTGAACTGGTTAAAGTGTCCGAGATTGGTGGACTTGCTGCAGCCAAATAAAAGAGTTGGGACACTGCTAAGCTGATAATGTGGATTGTGTGCAGGGGGGCTGTTGTTGCTGAATCCCCTCTGTTAAATTGCACTGACACTGACTGAATTGGAGGCTAACACATGCTAAAATTGGCACTGGACTTCAGTGGAGTGACTGACTATAACTTTACTTGGTGAGAGCTCAGTGCAGGGACTGCAGGAGGACCCCCACTGTTTGGGAGTCCTCACCAAGAGCCGGGAGGGGAGCTCGCTAACCACTCCCAAGTGGGACTCACTGTCTCAGGAGGTCACAGGTCTTGCACCCGAGTGCTAGGGCACTCTGATCAGTGAATTTGGCTGTGGAGCCACTCCCCAGTCTGGGCCTTCTGGGGCTGGTGTTGTCCTGCCACAGTGCTCTGCACCAGACCAGAAGCGGCTGAAGGTGAAAAGCAGCCAGAACTGCAATCAAGGTGACCAGCTGCAAGATCCTTGAGCAAGTTCCATCTGGGTGGAGGGATCCTGGCCAGCATGTTTCTATGTACTGCACTAAGATTCGAGGAGCTCCACTTCCCCTGGCACAGAGTTCAACTAACTGTGAGTACCCAGGACCTGGTTCCTGGGATGGGTCAAGGGGAAAATTGTGTTTGTTCTGTTTAAGATTCAAGCTTCATCATTTCAGGGTCCCAACAGTCAGCCACCCCACGGCACCGAACAGGTCTGCAACTAGTGGGTACCCCTAGGGACAATTCAGGGGGCACTGGTACCAGTGGAGGAGGGTTGGCCTGTGGGCCCATATGTTCACCTTGCGTATTATACTAACCTTTTCTTTTGCTTTCACAGCTACCCGGTATCCTGGTATCCCTTTTCCTATTCCCTACCCCCCAAATAAATCTGTGAATTTGTTGTTTGAATTTACTGTGGTGGTGAACTTCATTGCACGTGCTCATTATTGAATTGTATGGTTTATGGTGGGACAAGGTACTGGGGGGACAGTGTGCAGAGTGGTTGGTAAGGAGGTGGGTAGGCACAGCATCCGAGGGGGCTGTGCCAAGCAGATATCTGGCCCACTAATACTCTACTCTGGGTGGAGGCACCACACTATTTTAAATTTTTCTGGGAACAAACCCCCAATAGTCACCATAGCAGGACCCAGGACCCTTAAGGGGTCAGAGATAGTCGGCGGAGGGGGATAGCCCACTGGCATACGGCACTGGGGCTACCCTCCCTCCCTCCCTTCCATCCTTTCTTCCTTCCCTGTTTTTCTCACCATTAAACAGAGCTGTCATATCCATATATGAAGTTTTTTTCCCACTAATTCTGTTCTGAGTACTTAAAGTGATATCTTTCCTTAACTGATAAAGTATGTTTCTGATGAAGGACTCCGTGAGTCCAAAAGCTTCAACATTTTGCAAACCTTTTGCTGGTCCAATAAAATGTATTAAATTATACATTTTGTTCATCTTCTTGTACAAGAACCAATATGGTAACTAACATGTTTCTTACATTAAAACATCTATGAGGTTGGGCGGGTGTTAGTGGCTATTTTCTGTTAAAGGAAAATTACACCCTCATATCTTGTAAAGTTTGTTTCCAGGTCATCAGACAAGTCTTTTCCTGTAGCTGTTGGGGATATACATGTTTGCTTTATTTTTTTTTCACTACTCATGCTAATCCTCTGTAACTATCCTAGGGTCTCTATTGTCAGTGACCCTCCCCCAGAACTTGACAGACAACTGCAGTTGTTGGTTGTTGTCCATGGCTTTGTGCACTCAAACATCCTCCTTTATAACTCTAAATTCTGATTGTTAGATACATATTTACTGCATTAGTTCAATTTGTCAAACTTTATACCAGTATATATATATATATTTATATTTATATGTGTGTGTATATATATATATATATATATATATATATATACACATACATATACATATTCCCACTCTTGTGCACATTGTCAGATTGCCCAAGTCCTTATTACCCTTCACGTCAGCAACTGTTCCTGGCTGCATGCCCAGTGTAAGTAAGGTAATGCTTTCTGTTACCCAGGCCTGATGTAAATCAGGTTGTGCCACCTCCTTGAGCTCTCCTCCCATCTCTTGAGTAGGCATGCCTAATGTAAATGGGGTCACATCCACATACTCAATGTAAATCAGGCCATGCTCTCTCTCAGTGGGCTACCCCTGCACCTTGATCACTAATCCATGCTTTCCCCCAGTGGGCCACCCCTGCACCCGAGACACCACATTTTCTTTAGGTTCCTGTCACCTTGGACACCCCCCCCATCTTTTTGGTCACCAGGTCACCTCCCAATCACAATGGAAGGTGGCCTTCCTCTCCCCAACCCTTATTACCCCCCTCTACATCTTAGCCCATTGCTGTCTTGATAGCCTGTCCTATTTGCACACTGAAGATGTCTATGTTGACCTATGACAAATGCACCCCACTTGGCCTGTACAACCTGGGCAGTCCACTGTTATTTCTATGTGTGGCACTACCATAAAATTCCCTGTTTGAGCCAGCACCCTCTCATGCCTGCTCATAACCTTCCTTGCCAGGTCCAATGCTTTCCGGTTACCCCCATTCCTCCAAATCTGCCTGGCGATCATAGCCAAGATCACTTTTACCCTTTGTCCCACATCTTTGAAATGCTGCCCATGTCCCTCTCTATCTGCTTTAGGAGTTCTATCCAAGGCAGTTCTGCAAAGTCAGTTTCTCCCCAGTGTATCACCAGGATGTCTGGCCTTACCCCATTCTTCCCCAGATGTCACAGCTATGGTAGCAACTGCGCCCAGCACATGCCCCTCAACTCAAACCCGGACACTCTTCCTCTGTTCACATCCAGGGCCAGCTGCCATCCTGCCAGTCTCACTGTTGCTCTTCTCTCCACCCAATACACTAATGAGTGTCTACACACCCACATTTCCTGCATAGCATCCCTGCCTGCAAGAGAAAAGGAACAAAGTCAAGCAGGTTGTGATGTAGGTATGTGTGCCCTGTAACTGCCAGAGGCCCACCTATCAATGCTCTGAATGCCACTGCTAGAAATACCTGCTATGGCTGCCTCTGATGCCACCCCAAGTCTAAACAAGTGTGTATCGAACTCAGCTGGGTTCAACCCCACAAAGGCTATTGCCTTCCTTAAAACTGCTGTTACCCGGTACCTAGTCACTGGGCTTCCATTACCATGTGTTACTAGTACCCCTTCTCTCACACACCTGACTTCTAGCAATCCCTTAAATACCCTCAGCAGGCACAGCAACTCGTCCATGCCTTTGGCTATCTGAACCTGCACCCCTTTTCCCCTTTGGTCTGTCTTAGATCTTTTAATGTGTATGCCCAGCCCTTCCTCCCTCATCTGCACATCCCTCCTGTGTCTAGATCTGATACCACCTTGGCCCTCAGTAATATAAAATACCTCAAAGATTGAAGAAGCTATACCCGTAGTTATTGGGAAGAAGCTCTCTCATCCTACTTGAACAGCAGGCTACAGGCAGTCTGTAGGCAGATACACTCAAGATTCCCAGCATCGTGGGCTGCCCCTTCTCTGCCTTGTTGTTCTGTCCTTCTGTGCTCCCCTTCTCTGCCTGCCTGGCTTGCCTGCCTTCCTTTCTGTGTCGTGCCCCCCTCTCCCATCCCTCTGTTGTGCTGTTCTGCTTTTGTTTCTTTCTTTTTGGGGGCTCTCTCTGCTGGCAGTGCCTAAGTTCTTCCACCGCAGCTCCCTTACCTTTCCGGTTGTTGTTCTCAGCAGCTGGCGTCCTCTGTGCTCTGGCATTCCAATACCTCCTTCCAGCACATTTTGCAGCCTGGAACTGCAACTGACGTACAGCCGAGGTGTGGCTGCTCGTACCTCGCTGCCATCAGCTGTTCCTGGATTTTTCCCTGGGCTCCTGCTGTGATCCTAGCACTATTACAACCCGCACAGCCTGCTTCCTCTGGGACCTTTTTGTGGCTGTCTGCCACTACTGCCTGCTGGGCTTTCCTTGTCCATTGCTGTACCATCCCTACTGGGCTACCTCTCGGTGGCCACAGCAGCGCATCATTATTTGGAATTGCCTACTTGCCATGGATGCGACACACTCTTCACGGTCATAGTTTCCCTCAGGGGCTGTTCTGGCAGCCACATGTTCATGATTGATGAACTAGTTATAACATTTATACATTCATTGCAAATACCAAGAACTATCTTGTGAGATGCACTGAATCTTATTTTCAAGGCAGTTTTAAAGAGACAGCAGATACCAATTCTACGGTTGCAGCATACTCTTAAGTATATTGAACACTTCACTGCAGTGTATGGGAGATGAGGACTGATTCCTTAATGCAGATTATTTTGCCATCTACTCTAAGCCAGATGTCTGTGCTTTACGCCCTTCCTGTATGCACTCCATGGCCTTGCCTGGATTCTGTCCTGTCTGCAGTGTGCTGCTCATTATTTCTTTGGGCTGTTGGAATGCTATTTTTGCACTACTCATGCTTGGCACAAAAACTGGAAACATCCATACCATGAGCCATGGGTAATGGATGTTTGAGTCATCTAACACCAAATTACCATTTTAGTGTTACCGCCCTCATTTGGATCTTTTATAAGCTCAGACTTTAATTGCTGAAGCTTAGTGTCCTGTAGGAGCTGACAACTGCTTCTTCTGCTACTCCCAACAGCTTAGCAGCCCTTATGGTTCTGGTAATCCTTTCACTGTTCTTTATCCTGTTTCTGCTACTGTAACCCCTCTGAACACTAATGCACTTGGAGCTTTCAAACCAAAAGCGACGTAAAAGTTCCTTTATATTTATCAGTTCTACTCCTATCAATAATGACTTGCTCTGAGCATTCCTCACCAGTTAACTACTGTCTAACTTAAGGACCTGAGGTAACTCCTGCGACCTGACTATCTCCAGCAACTGTTTAGTATGTCGCTCATTTATTGCTTAATCCTGGCTTCGATAAGCTTAATGGACAGATTAATCAGCAGCTTAGTTTCCATGCCTTTCTCTTCCTAATGGTGCCATCTACTGCTACTTGTTAGTCCCTCATGCAAGCATACTGTGGGTTTATTATACAATTCATATGGACATCACTTTGCAAGAACTTCAGGCCACTGAGCAGTCATATAGACATACTCAGCAGACTAGTATACTAGCCCAGCTACCGGAGACCACGTCTTCTTACATTGTTATCATTCAGAACCATGCTGCTTCTAAACCACAGGTTACATCCTGCTTATAACACTGGCCTTGACACTCTTTCCTCTTCTGCTTGACCTATGTGGGATCCAGTCATACCGCTATCCACGCGGGGGCTTCACCTGACAAGCATCCCTGCTCTTTGCTGCCAGCACAATAGTTCACAGTCTTGCTAAACTTCATGGGGTCTAGCTGTCGCTCTACTCATTTCCACTGGCTGTCCTACGTGTGGTCCAGCCACATAACTAACACCTCATATAAGCCTAGCTTATATTCACTCCCCTTGGATGCTTTCTACCAGGATGCTTCAATTCATTTGAATCCTACCTCTCCCAGTTCCTGCCGAGATTCTCAGCTGAGCTCGATTCCATAGTGCCTGCCTTGCCCAACATCAGGACCTGGAGGTTCGACTACTTCTACTCCAAACCTGCCTTTCCCAGCATCGGGACCTGGAGGTTCAATTATTTACTCTACACCTGCCTCACCCAGCAAAGGCCTATGCATTCAACTGGATTTTAATGACCTTCTATCGATAGTCTGCCACATCTTACTTCATTCTGTTGTGACAATGTTTTACCTTGCGATTCACTGCTGCCGATTTATCTGCAATTTCCAGACATGGTGTTCTTTCATAGCTCATTCAGCTTTGCACCAGCAGCTGTCTCAGGATTTCCATACAAGTCTGCTTATTTCTATTGTATAGCAAGACCTCATACTGCTTAGCTCTCTTGTTGCAGGTTTCGTGCCCTCAGCTCTGCCTTCCGGATGCATGTTGCTCCTGGCTACTCTCCATGGTGGCGCCTTAGTTATCTAGCCTACATGGGGTCTAACGTCCCTCACTCTTTCTTCACCTGGTCTATGTGGGGTCTGGCTGTACTTGCCAGCCAAGCAAGGGTATCGCCTGTTGTCACTTCACTACTCCTTGCTATCCGTGAAGATTTACAGTCTGCTAGCCTTCGAAGAGCTCATTGTTCTACTATGGTCTTACATCTGGATTCAGTTGTACATTTGCCATCAATTCCTTTGGATACTTCTGTCTTACTGCATTAGTTAATGGATTTATTACTACTCCACTCCTGCCAGGACACTTAGCTAACTGTATCCGGAAGACCTTCTGTCTCATGATTTAGGTCTTGACATAACTCTACTTCAGAGCTCTAAGGTTTATTGGATCCTGTTATTACGCTACTTCATCCGACTTAGCCCTCTCCATCAGTTATTACCATCCATGACTATTAGAAGCACGTCAATTCAGAACTCACCAGATCATTCTCACAAATATAATTCTAGCTGCTGTACCATTCTGGCTTCCTGAAACGTGTATCTACATCATTCTATACAACTATGTTGATCACCAGATGAAAGCTTTGATTTCCATGCTATTTATATTTCCTCAGTGCTCTCTGCTGTATACCATACATAATGTATTCAATAATACTCCTCTGCTACTACATCTGCATCATGCAGGTTTGATTTTACCACTACTGCTGACCTATGTACAGGTCCGCTTATTTACAGTATCTGCTCATACTACCTGCTTTTCCTTTTAGGGCCTAAAGGTTCATTAAAGACTGACTTGCCTATTCTATGACCTACTTTGCCCCTCGGGACCTGGAGATCCTTCTAACATATGTCTGCTTATCCGTACTAAGATCTAGTCCTAATTCACTTACCTGCTTCACCCACTCCGGACTGGAGGTTCCTACTGCTCTGCCCTCTCCAGATCGCGTGGCCTGCATCTAGCTCCTGAGCTGCATCACCAAGGCCTTCATCAAAAAAGCTTGCCATTTGGAATATTAATTACCATTCTTCATAGTCTGGGTTCAGAGACATAGTCACTTGGCTACAGGTTCTCTTGGAAAGACTTACTTGCCTTAGGACTGTTCAAATAATGCAGCTTTTGATGCTTCAAATTGTTGTGCTCAAACATGGAATCAAATCCACTATTCTGCCCTGGACATGGATATCATGGACTATGAATTCACTAGAAGGATGTTCTGCCATCTTCCTCTGACATTCAACATCTGTATTTCGAATTCAGCTTCCTCACTTTCACTGAGTCAGGATCTACAACTCTGGAAGTTGAGTTAGCCGACAATTCGATTTCAATAATTTAGGATTGTTCTCCTTTACTATGCCCAGAAGGATGGGCAGATCAGTAGCCATGGGTCCTCAGATGTTTCCCCCCAAGGGGGTTTTCCTCTCCTGTGTGCTACTGGCCCACTATCTGGAGTTGGAGGAGATAATCGTATGATATCATTATTTCTTTTGGGGGGTCTCATCCTACTCAACTAAGCATCCTTCCTATGTGGGATACAGAGAAAGGCCAAAACATCAAGTCATAACAAGTTACTCATCAGTCCATGCATCTAAACACCTTATATATATATATATATATATACTATTCAGTTACCATGTACTATAATCACTGACTTGCTCCTGCCTATGCTGCAGTATCTAAGCACTAACCATTTCATACAACTAATACCTTGGAAGCATTGTTCTACTTGCTGATCTGGCCTCTGTATCCAAGCACAAACCTACAGTATTCAGTTACAGTATGTGGTACAAGCACTGAGCTATGAACCACACATAATAGCAAACTGAATGTGGCAGTGGATAGCCTAGACTTATAACCTGTGGAACATACTGAGGGTGGAGCTCTGATTACCTTCTTCATTAAACTAATGGTCATGGTCTGCCTTCTATCTTGTACCCTCCTCCTCAGTCTGGCCCACCCCTTCATCATCCCCTTTACTGCCTTGTCTCTGCATGGATCATCTGTTCCCACTAAGGTTGCTGACCATTGTAATGGCTTCCAGGTGGGTGACTACACTGGACTGCATCACCCTGTCTTTAGGTAGCTGAACAATGAATTGCATTACCTGCTGAACTGGTACTGGCCAACTTACTGGGAGCTGGGCCCTCCCCCAAAATTATTGAAATACCTTGAGGAATGACTCAAATGACCATTTGCATAATGGAACCCGGCTCTTTCAGTCCAAGTTCCCACAATATGGGTGGTAATGGCATCCTGTCTTCCTCCTCATAGGGAGCTACCTTTCTGAATTTCTGCAGCCATAAATGAGAAAAATAGTCAGCCACTGAGTTATCACAACCTTGAATGTGCTTCGTCCTGAATGTAATGTTTAGTTGCAGACATCTTAGGACTTGGACATGCTGCACCCTTATGACTGAGGATGACTTGGCTGTCTGCCTGTTCAGAACTTCTACTACTGCCTGACTGTCACACCAAAACCTAACCTTCTTATTAGTCATTGCTTCCCCTGACATCCAGATGCCCATCAAAGTAGGGAAAATGTTTAACAGTGTGATGTCCTTGCACCAGCCTGCTTCCTGCCACTGCTTCAGTCATTCTGCTACCATCCACTTACCTGCTCAAAAGACACCCATTCCTACCCCACCTGCTACATTGATCTGCTGTTGAAGTTCTACAGGAAGCAGTCCTATATCTCTAGGTCTGACCTAACACCCCTGCTTATTTTGACCCAGTGGTGTGGCTGCTGAATTTCTGCTGTGTCCCCTGCCGATATCCTCGTAAATGGTCACCCAAATTGAGATGCCCTATAAGGAAGGCACTGCAGCTTCCTTAATGGTACCCATTGGGCCTCCCTGCTTTACTTTATCAACTGTTGCAGCCTCCCCACCTTTTCTGTTGGGAGTCTGGATTCCATGACTGTGGAGTCCAATTCTATCCCTAGAAAGGTGATAATATTTGATGATCCTTTGGTCTTCTTTTCTGCTAAGGGCACCCCCAGCAATCTGCACAGACCTTGAAATACCTCCAGATTGTGTAGGCAATCTGAACGTTTGCGCCTCCACCATTAGGAAATCATCCAGGTAATGTAGGATGCCCCTTGCATCTAGAAACTTCCCAGACTACCCATTCCAGAAAACTACTAAATTTTTTGAATGTTGCACAGGACATTGAACATACCCCGTATATAAGACTGGGTGACCAAGGAACTAGACCAGGGTGGAGCAGAGGACATAGCCTACCCAGATTTCAGTAAGGCTTTCAACACTGTTCTACACAGGAGACTAGTATGTATGTATGTATGTATTTATTTATTAAATTTTGTTTACTCGGTAAGCCCACTGGGCCTAGAAGTCCCCTTTTCAGGGGTGACCAGGGGGAAGGAGGTATGCAGATGGTAACCAACAGAAATTGAACCAGATTAGGCTGTTGATGGTATTTTTAGTGAATAAGCAAGCTGGGTAGCTTATTAGTGGGTCAGAAGGTGATAAACTGGGTAATAAATTGGTTAGGTGATGGGGCAGAGGGTGGTGGTAAATGGAGTTCACTCTGAGGAATGAAGAGTGACTAGTGGGGTGCCTCAAGGATCAGTGCTGGGACTGCTCCTCTTTAATGCCTTCATAAGTAACATTGCAGAGATGCTGGAAAGGAAGGTATGCCCATTTGTAGATGACACAAAAATCTGCAATAGGGTGGACACTCCGGTGGTGGAAAAGATGAGCAGAGGCCTCAGAAAACTCAAGGAGTGGTCAAGGGTATGGCAGCTTGGTTTTAATGCAAAAGGTACAAAATAGTGCAATTGGGGCACAGAAACCTAAGGGCACAGTACAAAATGGGTGGAATGGTACTGACAACCACCAAGCAGGAAAGAGATCTGGGGGTGAACATGTTTCATGACCTAAAGGTCACCAGGCAATGTGATAAGGCAGTTGGGAGGGCTCATGGGATGCTGGGATGCATAAGGAGTAGTATCACCAGCAGAAAGAAGGAGGTGGTATTGCCACTGTATAGATTGCTGTAAGAATCCACCTAGAGTACCGTGTCCAGTTCTGGAGACAACATCTCCAAAAGGACATAGACAGAGTGGAGGCGGTCCACAGGAGAGCAACTAAAATTGTGCAAGGTCTGCATCAGAAGCCTTATGATGAGATACTAAAGGACCTCAATGTGTACACCCTAGAGGAAAGGAGAGAGATGAGGGATGTAATCAAGACCATTAAATAACTCATGGGGGTGAAAAGATACAAGTGGAAAGTATTTTTCAGCAACAAAAAGTGCTGAAGAACAAGGGGACATACTATGAAGCTGGGGGTTAAATTCAGAAGAGATGTCAGAAAGTACTTCTTCACAGAAAAAGTGATAGATTCCTGGAACGGCCTTCTAGCAGACATGGTGAGGATGAAAACAGTGGTGGGTTCAAGAATGCATGGGGTAGGCATAAGGGAATCTTAGGGGAAAGGTATATGGGAGGGAGAATGGGCCAAAGAGACACTGTGGGCAGGGGAAAAATGGGCAGGCTGGGGGGGCAAAGTGATCCTTATCTGCCATCCAGTTCTGTTTCTATGTCTGTCCTAAAACTGGCTAAGGAGAGCAGGAATACTGTCCTCATAAATGAGGCACAATATAGGAAAATGGTGTTTGACCTTCTGGATGATGAGACAAGATAGAGGCATTTGCCCAGCAACCCTCTTGCATCTTGAAAACAGACTTCTTGGAACTCCTTGAAGGAACCTTACAAGCAAGACACATTACAGAGGGTGAATTCAGATATTTATAGGCCCCTAACCCTGTGATGCCTGTTTTTGATGGGCTACCAAAGTTCCATAAAAATCTTACCTGTCCTTTGCATCATCCAGCTGTGTCTGGAGTGGGATCCTTCACCAATTTGTTGACTTTTTTATTGCAGAGGGAGGTGGTTGAGTTGAGGTTCCACTTCAGAGATATGAGTGATCTGTTAGCCAAATTGGAGGACTTTACTTGGGAGGATGATTTTATCAGCTAACAGTGGATGTGGAGGCACTGTATGGCTCTATTGAGTACAGTAAGGGAATCACTGCCTGTAAGCACTATCTTGAACATAGGGGCCAAAATATCCCTGTAGTCTTCTTGCTGGAAGCTAACCATTTTATCTTGTACTACAATGCTTTGAGCTCTTGAACAGTTATTTTTGATGGATTTTAGGCACAGTGATGGGGTACCTACATGGCCCCATCATATGTCAGTTTGGTCTTGGGACTATGAGAAGCAGAGACTATTTTTTTGTTAGTAGTTCCCCTTCGCAGACAATGTCATCTTGTGGTACCGTTTTATAGATGACGTTGTCTACATATCGAGTGGAACAACTGGTGAGACCAAATCATTTTTTGAGTGGCTGTACTTTAAGGAAATGAATTTGAAATTTACTTCTAGGATTGAACCACGAAAAACAGACTTCTTGGATCTTACCTTCGAAGGGATAGTACGTAAAAAAAGGGATGAGAGACTACAGGAAGCTGACAGCAGTAAATTCACTGCTGCTAGCTAGTAGTACTCACCCCTGTTAATTGATGAAAAGTATCCCTTATTCCCCTTCTTCTAAGGAGGAACTGCAGCAACGATGATAGTTTCATTAAGCAAGCGGGAAAGGTTCTGCCAAAGAGGGTATGACAGCATAATCTTGGTGGAATTATGGAACAAGGTAGAGTCAAGACGAGAAAAATCTCCTAATAACTCAGGCAAAGGAATCTAGTGCAGTTGAACCACTTACATTTTCTATAGAATATAATCCAGTTGCAGGCCAGGTGGGGGTCATAATACATAAACATTAGAGTATCCTATTAGCAGACCAAAAGCTAAATGAACAGCTTGGCCTTATACCCTGAGTCACTTTCAGATGAGTGCAGAGCCTCCATGATAGATTGTTTCATAGTAAACTTCAGTTATCCAAAACTGAGAAAGGAAGGAATTGCTCCCCCCCCACAAGGCTTTAAACAGTTTGTAATCAATGTACCAGAGGTACTGAGCGGTGCGGTGCCAAGGTATGGATGTGTCATTTTTGTGTTGTACAAGGCACGTACTGTATACATGCTAAACAATGTACACACAGATTCTACACAATACAGACACATGCATGCATCATACACACACAAACACACACCTCACAGAATAAACAACACACCCCACACAATACACAGACTCTGAACTTTTAACCTGATTCATTCTTGCACTAGGGTCTCTGGAGTTTGCATCTTTTGTAAAAACAAAACAGTCTCATGAGCTTCATCTGATGAGCCTCCACTTATCCAGCTTGTGATTCATTAATCTGGGTGGAGTGAGATGGTGAAAATGGTTACATTTTCCATATACCTGGCTCCTGAGTCCCTAATGTGACCCCCAATTACTTTGTGAGATGGGAGATGTGCCCTCATGGAAATTTTATTAACTTCTTGGACACCAGCATGCCACCCAATAGATACATGAGACATGAGAAAGACCTAACAGAACAGGGCAGTGAAAGTTTAATATGCTTCTGCTACCCAGACATTATTAGACCTTGAAAATACCTTTCCGTGGTACACAATAAAGACAAACCCACCTGCTCTGGGGCACTGACACCCATTAATCATTCCATGGACTAGAAGTAGCCCAAAGGTGAAAGGAAGTTTGATTTTCTTGGTTCCTGTGACAATGTTGTGTCTCTTGTTTGCTTCCTGGACAGGAGTACATATAAACATATGAAGATGCCAGCAGAATAAGGCCTTTTGGTCTATCAAGTCTGCTCATATAGCAGAGTCCCCAACGCCAACTAAGGAGTAGTCTCCTGATTAATGTTTATGACTTCTGGGAAAATACTGGTTTTCTTTATTACTCCCTGGATGAGAGTAGTGTACAAGTGATAATATTTTAGAGAACTACCAAGTCATGGGAGTAGGCCTGAAGTGCTGCATTCTCAGCACACTGAATAAAGGAAGACCCTGCTCAGCTAAGTGACTTAATGAGTGATGCAGGCTATAAAGACAATATATGGGCAGCCATGCACAGACAAGCCTGTGCTGGCATCTCAAGGTTACCATGGCATTCTCTCAGTGCTAACAGTTTTATTGTGCATGGCTGCCCATACATTATCCTCTATGTACAGACCTTTTAGCAGTGGAAATGTCAGATGACAGCTAAGGTGAGTAAACATTAGAAAGATGTACTCTGCACTGTGACAAAAACTTGATGTGCTGGTAGGTTCAAGCAGCTACTACCCCCGCAGAAAGATCTTAAAGTATTTGATCTCATCTGGCATTTTTAAATAAACAAAGAAATATGAGGAAACATTTATGTTTAATACGGTTATGGAATGCAAATGGACTAGTTACATTTTAAATGTAAGTCAAAATAAACAAAAACTTGTTTCTCATAACCAGTATTACTTTCAGGCATTCCCATATCACTTCATTTCATACCAAAAGTAGCACAGCACCAGAGAATTAGTTATACATACTTTTTATATTGTGTATAGTGCCCACAGGTGAGGGCTTGGACACACTGGCATTGCTTTCTACTACTGCTCCTCGGAGTCTTAGAGTGAGATCTCTCCTGTAGGCCATCTCATACAGGCCACAGAATCTACACCCCCACACTAAAAACTCAATTAATGGTTCAACCCCCCCCCCAACAAAGCATAGATTCCACCAACTCCTGGACCGAACACTGATTCAACCCATTTTAGCAGTTTGCTTGAACGTAGAAACAGTCTCACCCCTGTGGCAAAAAGAAGACTCTATAAAAGAAAAATCATATGTGAAGGCTACCACCAGGGCACTGTGTGGTAGTGCAGTTAATTTAGAGTCATATGATAATTTGCTAGGCTGACTGTCTGGAAAGTTACACAGACTAGAAAAATAGTATGAGATACAAGTAGTCTAAAAAACACAGAGGGTGGGATATTCAAAGGGGTTGCGCATGGTGCAACAGTGTTGCACCATGCACAACCCACTGATGCGCCCTGGCGCTATATTCAAAAGGGAAAAGTGCAAGGCACAAATCCCGATGCGCCAGAGTGCATCAGTAATGTATGCAGGCACAGGTAGGGGGGGCGTGCCCATGCATATGTGGCACATCCCAATATTCAGCCTGGGATGTGCGGCATATATGCTGGCATATACCCCTCTTGTGCCGCTCGGGGGGGGTGCAAGATTGTGCCTGGCAAAACAAGGAGCAAGTCCTGGCCACCCACAGGTGAGCTACCGTAGTGCAAGGTGAAACACGGCAGCCACCTGCTGTGGTTAGCCACCCAACTTCCCGAGACACAGGCCGGGCACCATGCTCCCCACGCCCAATTGTGGGCATAGGGTGTATGTACATACCCTGGTGGTCCAGTGGACCCTACCCCATCACTCAATTGTGGACTGTTGTTTACAGTACATTCCCTGGAGGTCCAGTGGACCCGAACCCCTTCTGATCGTGGGCAAATACATAAATAGCCCTCCCTGGTGGTCCAGTGGACCCGATCCCCTGCCCAATCACGGGAAAATGCATAAATAACTCTCCCTGGTGGTCCAGTGGACCCAATCCCCAGACCGATCGTAGGCTTCTGTTGTAAAGAAATGTCCAGGTGGGCTGGCGGTACCCCTTCCCCACCTGCCCACTCAGACCCGCCACCCCACTTCCCCCCAGTCAGCGGTGGGCAGCAGCTCCCCACCTGCAAGCCGCCCGGTCACCCGCCGACTGACAGCATACAGTATGGCTGTACGCCCATTGGTCCACTGTGTGGGCCAATGGGCGTGCAGACCGTACTCGTACTACACAGTCCAGAAATGTGAATGGTACTGTATATTATCAGTTGGTGGGTGGCCGGGCGGCTTGTGGTGGGGAGCTGCCACTCGCTGCTGACCGGGGCGGGGTGGTGGGTCTGAATGGGCAGGTGGGGGAGAGGGTATCGCCGGCCCACCTGGGCATTTCTTTACAACAGAAGCCCATGATTGGGCAGGAGATTGGGTCCACTGGACCACCAGGGAAGGTTATTTATGCATTTACCCATGATCGGGCAGAGGAGCAGGTCCACTGGACCACCAGGGATTTAGTTATGCCATGCGCACGATTGGGCGTTGGGGTGCATTGCCTGCCGAGGGGCAGGGGCATCGGTCCCCAATGGCTGCAGCATGGCAAGGCGCCAGGTCCAAGTTATCAGGGATCAGCACATCTGTATGCAAATGGGGCCATAATGATGTGCAAATGGCCCCATTTGTGCCTTGCATGCATAATGGCCTCATTTGCATGCCTAGCGTGAATATTGCAGTTGGTACACCTAGCACACCCGCACTTGCGCTGGCGCATCCACCTGCTCCTCACTTGCCACTTACATTGGCACAGTGCCACTGCACTGTGCACAGTGGGGGCCGCCCCTGTGCCATATTCAATGGTACTGACCCATGACGCAGCACCGTTGAATATCACCCGGACCATGCCCTGTTGCATCTCAGTTGCTCTGTATCCAGGCTTGTGCCCTTGCCTGGTGCAGTCTGAATATCCCAACCAAAGTGGAATTTCCCACCAGTCAGTTGCAGTAATATAAAGTTGGCTACTACAGCTTCAAACGGATCACTGAAAAATCCATGTAATGATCACAAGAATAACATAACAGATTACGTTTAACAGATTTAAAAGGCAGAAAATGTCCCATATAAGCAGAAAAAACATTCCAAATGTCACCTCTAATGTGTCTGAGTATACAGAACACAGACACTATTCCTGTGTAGCAGGTTGCTGCATGTTAAAGTCTTTGAGCTAGATATTCAAAGGGGTTGTGGCTGGCACAACTGAGTTGCGCCAGTGCAACCCCAGAAATGCACCCCAGGGCAATATTCAAAGGAGAAAATTGTGCAGCGCAATTCCCGATGCACTGGGGTGCAAAGATAATGTATGCGGTGCATCTCCAGGGGCGTGCCCATGCATATGTGGCACATCCTGATATTCAGACCAGGATGTACAGCGTATATGCCAAGATAACCCTGAGATGCACTGCATACCGATGCACAAAGTTGAGCCTAAAAAATAAGGCTCAAATGGTAGCCACCCACAGGCGAGCTGCCGTACTGCAAGGAGCAGCACTGCAGCCACCAGCCGTGGGTGACCACACCCCAGTACACTGTGCACAAGCACCTAAACGTCCCTGGTGGTCCAGTGGTACCCCCCACCCTGCCCATAAGTCTTATCACCTGCAATACAATGATATCATGTCCTTGGTGGTCTAGTGGTTCCTCCCACCCCGTTGGTACACCCAGTCACCCAACATGCATTAAATCCATTGCCCCAGTGGTCTAGTGGTACCCCCCAACCCTCCCATTGCTCCAATCATTGACAATATTTGTTTAATATATCCCTGGTAGTCTAATAGTACCCTCACCCCCAACCCTCCAATCACCCAAAATATGTCTAAATCTGTCCCTGGTAGTCTAGTGGTAACCCCCATCCTGCCAGTGACCCCGATCACCCATAATCATGATGGCACTAAATCCCTGGTTGTTACATGGCACCCCCACCCACACAGAACCCCCTGTCCACCCAGCTCCTCCCCATCATTGACGGGCAGCAGCAAACCCACCCGCATGCCTCCATGGTTGCCCACTGAATGACAGCTACAGTAGCAGCTGCAAGCCCATTGGTCCACAGGCCAATGAGCTTGCAGCTGCTACTGCAGCTGTCATTTGATGGTCAGTCATGGAGGTATGTGGGTGGGTTTGCTGCCGCCCACCTGATGGGGAGCTGGTGGGCAGGGGTTCTGTGGGTGGGGGATGAGTACCATGTAACAACCATGGATTTAGTGCCATCATGATTAGGGCAATCGGGTCACGGTTAGTGGGGGTTATACCACCAGACTACCAGGGACAGATTTAGACATACAGTATTTCGGGTGATCAGAGGGTCAGAAGGGGTGGGGCACCACCAGACTACCGATTTATTGCACTACTATTGTCAGTGGTCAGAGGATGAGGGGTGGGGGTACCACTTGTCTTCCTCAGACAGCACCGCATGCTGTGCAGGGTGCCAGGCAAATTTCACTGGCCAGTCCTGCACAACCAATGCAAATGGGGCCATAATGACATGCAAATGGCCCCATTTGCACCTTGCATGTATAATGGCCCCATTTGCATACTACTGGCTGAATATCAGGGATTTGCACACAGCATAACTCTATTGTGCTGGCACAGTTCCCATTCCTGGTACTCAGCCCTGTCTGGGGGGTATGTGCCAGCACATCATATTTGTGCAGTGTGCATTACCTGATATATTCAGAGGAGATGCGCCATGGCTCATCCCCTTTGAATATATCCCTCAGTTGCAGCAGCGCAACTCAGTTGTGCTGTGCCACCACATCTGCCATTGCCAGGCGCAATTCTGAATATCGGGGCCTTTATGTAAAGTGCTTGTAAAAAAGCATACAGGACTTATTTCAGGAAGAAAAAAAAAGTTGACTCAGTGATACAATCTCATTCAGAGCAAATAATACATATTCCAGTGCTGAATCTTTAAACACATATTCCTTTATAATGTATGGTAGAACGCTGTTAACCTTAGGAAATCATCATTTCCTAAGGTTGTTAACATATCGATGTGACGTAGAAATGTTTGTTAACCTATCGATGCTACGTCACTTCGATAGGTTAACAACAGCGATCGGTCTGTGCATGTGCACACCTTTTTTTACACTGGGAACCGACGGATGAACGCAGTGGTTAGGGAAGGACTGAACGGCCGTGGTGGTGACTATATTTCAAAAATTAAGCAGCCGAATTCCTTTTTATGTGGGACCATACACTATAAAAAATAATGTATGGTCCCTCTATCGGCAACATCCCATCTATAGGCCATGGCGATGTAAACCTCTCGAGCTTCGCTCTCGAGGTTTACACGGTCACCCTGGCAACCTCTCAACAGTTAACAGACCAGTTACCAATAGAGGACCATACATTATCCTCGATTTTATGTATGGCAGGTCTTTAACATGTGCACAGTTTTTGTAAGAAAGCCGACCAAGGCTATATGCAGAATGAATAAACAGTCAATCCAAACAGGAGCATAAGTTAATTTAGAGTAAACAGTTCATATTATGATGCTGAGCATTTAAATACAGAGCCTTTTACTGTATGCCAGGTCAGTTGCACGTGCACATTTTTCTGTAAAGCTTATAACAAAGCCAAACAGGACTATATACGGAATGACCAAGTAATCAATTTGTTTAGCAGCTAATGTTTATTCAGAGCCAGTCCTTTAAATTCTAATGTGCTGTAAAAGGCATTATGATTAGACAGTACTGTATTTCAAACACTGCAGGCAAAAAAATCAGTTCAGAATTATTACAGCAAGCAAATACTCAGAGGTGGTAAATTTGTATAGGCTTATTGATATCAGCTGAGAAATGGAGCACAGAGTAGTGTAGACAACATAGCTTACAGAGAAATGGGGATGTACCCTTCTCCCTGAATATACTGAGCTAGAGTGTTACTGTTCTGTAAGTGTCCTTGATAAAAGATAAGACACCCAAACATTAGTTAGTAGCTACAGGTTTAGCAATATAAAAAATAGCAAAAAAGGAGCACTGCTGACAGAAGGTCAAAGTTCACCAAACATGTACTGCAGTTATGGAAAAGTGCGAAATGACAATAGTCTTAGAAAATGCCAGATAGCATGTGTTAAGTAACAAATTGGACTAGGGGATATACCTTCTGTCCTGCTTGAATTTATCAAGATAAACATGGCTAAATACAACAATAAATGTTGTATAAGGGCTACTGCCCAGAGTAACACATTTAGGTGAAATCTGAGGTAGACAGCAAATCTTTATGATGTTGAGATTCCGTTCCCAAATAGATAGTAGTCAGAAAGTATCAAGTGCTAAGTGCCTGTGCAAAATATTGATATGCGAATGAAGCAGTCATGTGAGGAGGAGTTAGTGGGTCAAAAGGGTTGGCAGACCCCTTGCTTTGTTAGCTAGGGTGGCAGCCAATGCCCTTTGAACCCCCAAATTTCAGTCAGTGGGGTAGTATTAATTTAAGGGTAATGAGGCTGGTGTACATTCCCAGAGGATGACAGGCAACTTGCTTTTAAACTTTTTTTTTGTACGCAATGTGTAAAGAGAATCTAGACAACAAAGTATTTTTTTGAGAAAAAGCTTTATATTACATTTTATTTTACTATTGAGTGGGTCGCATTCTATAGCTATTTGGGCTTTGTTTTCCCTTTTAGAATTGTTTAAAAGTTACAAATCCTAACCCCTTTCTGCTGTGACAATCACAATTATACAATGGCTCTTAAAAATCCTTGTATCCGATTGGCTGACTGGCACAATTTAACCATTGTAAATCCTGGCATTACCAACAGGTAAAAGCGGCAATCAGCAGAATCTGCCCAGAAATCAATCTGATCCCCAAAATCAACACAGAAAAGCTGTCATCTTACAGTGCCGCAAAATGGCAACTCCTACTACAAAAAAAAAAAAAAAAAAGAAAATGTTCTCTCCGGTAATCCAGCAACCCAGTTAAAAGTCCTTCCCCTGTAACTGGCCAGACTGTACTCACCTCTTGCTCAATCTCAGGGCAGCTCCATTCTTTGTGTCTCCCATACCTAGTCCCTTGTGTTCAGATGTCTTCACCCTCCAGTCCCAGAAGTGCCAAAGATGGGGACCGGCAGGCAGTCACAGCAGAATTCCTCATTTTAAATCAGTGGCCGCTGCCCACCCTATGACCTTTGACCCTCTCCAGTGTTCCTGTGGGGCCAAGGCAGAGGATACATAAAACAAAAAATGGATGTGTACTTTTTTCTCCCATCCTATAAATGGAAGACAACTGGTGAAATAGTGTTAGGAAGCACAGCAGCAATGCATGCTTCAGCACATGCTCAAGAAAATGGAGCCAGTGCTCTGCACTTCAAATGTGGTCACAAAGGAAACTGAGACTTCGGTCCCAGCTCTTACAACAAAAACAAAGCCAAGAAAACTATCCCAGATGGGAAAGGGGGCTGGGGAACAAATCTTAGGGCAGAAGAAATGTACGAAGCTGCACATGTGCACAATGTGCCAAAACAGAGCTCCGCTTTTGGTCTCTGAAAAAAAAAAATTAGTTCCCAAGAATCGCAGTTCTCTCTTTAATGGGAAAAAATCCAGGCTGCATTAGGATACATGACAGCAACTCCACAGACATGGCAACAGCCCTAGCTACCAAGGACTATTTTTTTTCTGGTGGAGTAACAAGTACAATAAAAATAAATTTAAACACCAAAAAGGCCATTTTTATTTTATTTTTTTCTATCTCAAAAAAAAAGGGAGACCATTGTATAATTGCAATAAACCACAACAGGTTGTGGGTGATACTGGGGTTTACCCATGCCTGGCATGGTTTGGTCACTTAACCTGTGGCCTCATAACTGAACCACACCAGGTGTGGGTAAACCCAATATCACCCACACCCTGTTGTGGTTTATTGCTTAAATGATCTATACATTTCTGTGAATAAACTGTGGATTATTCATATACAGTATTTGTGTGGATTATTCTGGATTACAATAAACCAAGTAGGTTAACAGAAGTATATTCAAAAAGGTAATTATGTTTACCCTGTCCTGAATTGCAGTGTTGCGTTGAGCCATCCCTGGCCTATACAGTTCTGACCTCCCTACTTTCAGTATGCTCCGCCACCACTGGAAGCAATAATACAGTATATAAAGTACCCAACAATGCAGATGTGGTAAGAGCATTTCTTTAGTGTTAAACAGAGTCTCAATCAAATTTGGTTCAACCAGCATGTTTTGTATCTAAGTAACGGCACAGGGAGATGTTTTTAAGCTCCTACTAATGACCTTAAAGTTAATGTAAATGACAAGAACAGGAGAGAGCATGGTACAGTCAAAATCTTTTTTAAAACTAAATTTTCCTCTCCACGTACCCATTCTCAAGCTATCTTCCAACTCGACGCACAGTTTGTCACAGAAGAAGCTACAACATCAAAACACGAAGAAAAATATCAACTCTGTAAACAAAATCTAAGAAAATTGAGAAGCAGAGACAGCACAAGGCCCATAATTAGCTTCTAGTATATCAAATTACCCAATATAGTTCCTTAAATAGAAGTTCATCAAGTCTACTTTTAAATACAGTTTTATTCCTAATTATTATGATATGTCCTGTCAATCTATTGCCTGGTCTAATGACTCTTTGTGTGAAAAATGCCTTTCAATCTGTCACAATCTATGTTTATAGTATGGTTACTGACCGGGTTGAGGAGCAGCGAAAGTGCAGAATGTAACAGAGTGGGCTTATGAAATCTGATGATGAGAAAGTTTAAAAGAAAATATGTTAACATCCATCAGATCAGATTGTGATCTATGTTTGTGTTTATGATCAGTAAGAGTGCAGAATGTATTAGAGGGGGCACACAAGTACACTGGTGAAGAGTTTATCCATACCAGACAAGTTTGTATACACACATACACATTTACTTTTGCGCAGTTGTTTTGTTTGCTGTCCCGGTTGGGAGATCCAACAGCTGCTGCTGCAGTCTCTCTCTCTCCCTCACTCACTGCAGTTACTGTTTCCACTGTCTTCTCAGTGAAACCAGACAATGAGCAGCCACTGTCAATCAATCAACCCTTCCCAATCAGCTGGACCTATAGCACAGCAGATCAGGCAGCCTTCTTAGTCTGACAGCACATCACTCATGCACACACAAAAAAGGTCTCCTTAAAGGAAAACACTGGAAAAGGCACAGCTGTCCCCAGTTGCTACAAAAATGCTTGATACTGTAAGTGCTTTGCAGTAATTTTTTTTATCACCTTTAAATGCTGTTTAAATGATGTAAACAGTGACTTTGAACTTCCACTTTCTCTTGCTGGCAGTCACCATCTCATGAGCATCAGTGGGCTTCCCTAGCCCACTGTAGGCTGATGTATCCTGCCAACCAATAGCAGAGGTCGGCTAGACACATTAGCCTAAAGTGAACTAGAGAAGCTCACTGCTGCTCATGAGATGGTTGCTGCCACAAATAGAAAGTGGAAGTTGTGGGTAGCTGTTTAAATCACTAAAGAAAAAGTTGTTACTGTCTGAAAGCACTAATCGAGAGTTTTTGTAGTTTCTGGGGAAAGCTGTGTCTTTTGCAATGCTTTCTTTTAAACTTGACTGAAAATGCAGAAAAGAGTACACATGACTACAATAGGTGCTTACAAGCTACTCTTGTTGGTGCCTAAAAACTGCAAAATCTGCAAAATTTTGTAGATGTTCTAAAGTGTTTGAACATCTAGTATGCAAGAAACAATCAGAGTCAGAGCAGTTCTTAAACAGCAATACCACTTCTGTGGTTTATGTATGCCCTAGTGTGTTCACTTAGCATGATTTATATAGGAAGAACAATTTAACTTTTTAAAAAGTGATTGCAGGAACTCATCAGAGATATTGTCAGCACTCATTCATCTGCCTGTCACTTACCCATCACACTCATTTTCCATCCGTGTGGCTGAGCTCCCTTTTGCTATGTTTGTCATAGAATCCGCACTCAGATAACCATCACACTCAGATATCCGTCTATGACAATGAGAACAGATGGGGTCGGATATCTGACTGCTGACTGTATTGAGCATGGGACACAAGACAAACTACTAGGGCAACATTTCAGAAGGGTACATAATACGAACCCTTGTGAGATGTATTGTCTAGCACTGAAACGTATAAGCACACATCTGAGGGGAGGTGACAGGTTAAGAACTTTATTACAGCATGAATTAGCATGGATATTTGAACTGGGGTGTTTCAAGCCGCATGGCCATAACAATAAATTGAATTTCAGATCATTTTTGTATATAAGTTAAAGCTGCTTCCACAACAAAGCTCTCTGTATCACTGTTGCAACCTTTTTTCTTTGGAGAATAGTTGAAATTTTTGAAGAGCACCTTTCTTGGAGGTCTAAAGCCCATGGTTTAATGTGGGGGAATAGCTCCTCCCACCTCCTCTACAAAATCCAGCATCTCCCAGCAGCCCATGCTTAGCGTGTTTTCAAACACAGATGTTTTGTGGCACCCTGGGCTCCTGCATGGTTTGTGTGGCTGATCCTCCATGCCGTTCTGCTTTTGCTCCTCTCTTTTCTCATCTGCATTGCTTCTTGTACTTTGGTATTGGCTGTCTTCTTGTTGGTTGTTTCATGTTTCTGCTTGTTTCTCCTGCTTGGGTCTTTTGTCCCCCTTTCCTCCTTCTCCATCTCCCCCATGGTCTGTATGCCTTCTGGCTCTCACCCCCCACTCCCCTGTTCCATTTCTCATCTTTCATGCCTTCCCCTTCTCTGTTTCCTTCCCACTCTTGCCTTCCTCTCATTATTTCATTTTCATTGTCTAGTTCTCTTGCCTCTTCCTCTGCATTTTCTTTGGGGTATTTTTTGCTCCCTTGGGGCCACCGCTCTCACTCTGCCTGCACTTCTGGGTTGTCCCTGCTTCCACAGTGCTCTGCCATCAGCCATGCCTGGCCCACGTTGTGCTTCTGTACTGGATGACCTTGACTTCACATCCCTTCACCGGGATCTCTGAACACTGCTAACAGCAACTGTTTTGCAGGGGATAAATGTGTTGACATGCTCCAAGATGCCATGACTACATCACTCACATTCATTTTATTACATTCTTTATTCTGCAGTAATATGCATTGAGGCACTTCTTATAAGAACAATGCTATACAAAATGATATTTGTCATAGTGAACCTGACAGTGAATTAAATTGTCTCTTTCTCTCAATACCTCAGTTCTTCTTCAATTCATCTCAATGGACCCGTGTTTGTAACCTCCCAGGCTGTCGCTCTGATAAGCACTGTCTGCTCTTGCAACATCTCTGACATAGCCCATGACAGCATAGTTCAGCTCGCTTATGTGTTTTATACTGTAGCATTTTAACTTAAATGATTCAAAACTCCACTTTTCTCCTGCCTCTCGATTGGGGTGCAGCTGCAGCAAGTAGAGGTGGAACTCTGGAGCCATCTAGTTCTGCATGTCAGCAGAGCAGTCCAATTACTCGGAATTTCCAAAAGCTCTAGTCTTCACCATCATACCTTCAAACATCGGTTCTTAGCTGGAGGGCGTCCTATCAATCTGTCCCATCTGTGTGTCAATTCACTCTGTTATAGTCCATCTGTCATTTGTCCATCATATCAGTTTGCCATCAGTCTCATATCAGTCCATAATAATTCATTTACATCACCAGTCAGCAGCACATTACCAGTCAGCAGCACATGCCTTGGTATAAGTTTATGATTTGCTGGTGCTTTCAGGATTCTCATTCATTCACTCAATCCTAACCTTGCAAGGGACCTCATTTAGTACTGCTTTGCTAATCAAAGTTGCTGATTTATTCGTTCACTACTCTGTTATGCACTTCCATGTCTTCATACCCACTCAAACCAAGACATATATTGTTCTTTTCTTTCAGTCCATCTTACTTTAGTTTCCTGCTGCAGCGTGCTATACCTTCAGTTATTCAGTCATGCATTTGTCTCTCCGTACTGTATACCATGTTCTCCTCCTTGCTGTTCTCGGTCCTCCTTCTTTCTCCCCACTTTCCTCCAAGCTCCATAACTTCTTCTTGCTTATTCTAACACAGCAGCTCAGCTGCTCTGTCCTCACTCAGCCAATACCAACAGTTTCATGGTCTTCATTCCTAACTCAACCTTGTGAGGTATTGAGTGAAGGTGAGCCTGTTAAGTCTATCAGGGGTGGGAGTCTGTTTCATAGAAACATAGACAAATAGAATCTGATGGCAGATAAGGACTGCTTGGCCCACCTAGTCTGCCCATTTCCCTACCTAATGGATAAGTTTCAGATCCTAGTTAACCAACAGCCTACTTCCTCCTACCCCCCACTAGAATTGCCTTATGTCTGTCCCATGCATTCTTGAATTCCTCCACTGTTTTTGACTCTATGACCTCCTCAGGAAGGCTGTTCCATGTATCCACAACCCTCTCTGTGAAGAAAAACTTCCTCACATTACCTCTGAGCCGTCCCCCACTATCTTCAAATTGTGCCCCCTTGTTCTTGCACATCTCTTTTTCTGAAAGATGCTGCCCTCTTGGACTTTGTTGATTCTCTTGAGGTATTTGAAAGTTTCTAGCAGTCTAGAACTACAGATTTTTTACGATAAATCACTTCTATCTCAGCAGGAGTTAGTACCTGTTTGGATTAAGCAAACAGATACTCTATTAGAAGAAGGGGGTCTCATTTAAGTAAAAAAAAAAAGAAGACAGTAACTGTGTGTTTCTCTGAGAAGGGAGCTGTATCAGCTTAATTTACGTAGTCAGAGCAGAGGGTGAATCTAATTGGGGGTGTAACTTAGCAGCTTAGCAGTACAAAAGCAGCTGTCTCCAGTTACAGCTTCCTGATGTTTTTGGCAGAAGAAAACTTTGGTTTCAGAACAAGACAGCAGTCTAGAACTATAGATTTTTTACTAATTGCCCTCCTTCCCACCCAAAGCCAGTTCTAGTTTTATAGCCACTGAATTTGACTGACAACAGGAACTTCCTGTTTGGCAGTAGGAAGGGAAGGCTCACTAAGACACATTAGTTTCAGCAACCTTGAAGGAACCTAAAAAAAAACAACTCTTTATCCCCCGGATGCTGGTGGTCTGAATCCAAGCACGTAAGAAAGAGACTACTGAAGATGACAGGAAGTTCCTGTCCCAGAACAGGAAGTGTGAGAATTGTAAGGGCACATAGGCAGTAGGAAGGTACGTGTAAAAATACATAGAGGGAGGAGACAGTAAGCATACAAAGCAACAAGAGAGGGGACACAAAATAAGTCAAGATGGGAGTGGTGCAGTGCAATGGCTGTGGGGCAGCAGTGTTCCAGGAGACATTCTGGAGGCTGCGATGCTGCCCTGTTTGCAGGCAACTCTCTGGTCTGAGGGAGGAGGTTGCCCGTCTCCAAGTTAACCTGGCTAGGATTTGTGAAACCTCTTCCCTCACCCAGGGACTACCAGGGCCACCACCATTACCATTCAGAGGTCGCCAAGAAAGAGGAGCAGTTGGACCAAGGTGGGCTCAGGGAGGGAGAGTGTGGTGGAACAAAGGTGCATCCCTCCAGTTGTACCTCTCTACAATTCATATGCTGTTCTGGCAAAGAGTGGTTCCTCTATGGAGGCACCTGCATTGGAGACCAAAGAGGATGTTGTGAACCTCCACAAAGGAGAACCACAGGAGGGTGGCATGAGACCCCACAGGGGAAGGAAACAACTCCTGGTGGGGGACTCAATCATTAAGAGGGTAGAAGTGGGGGAGGAAGGGGATAGGGAGGTAAGGTGCCTGCCTGCTGCCATGGCTCAGAGGAACAGGAACTGAATCCTCAGGATCATAGGAGCAGCTGCACAAGGGAAGGAGCTGGATGTCATTGTCCACCTAGGGACAAATGACCTGGCTGTGAATGGGATCAGAGCGGTGCAAGAGGAGTTTGTGGAGTTGGGGAGGGGCCTTAGACAAGTAGTATGTATGGTAACCTTCTTGGAGGTGCTGCCTGTCTATGACATGGATAATGCTAGGATATTCCTCACCATGGGATTCAATGAATGGTTGAAAAACTGGTGTCGAGCTCAGGGTTTTGGCTTCATTGGGGACTGGGGAGCCACCTGGAGGGACACAGGTTTATACTGGCACGATGGTCTGCATTTGTCCAGTGGGTGGGAACCAGGATCCTAGGTGACAGGTTTAAATGCTTCATTGGCAAGCATTTAAATTAACCAAGGGGGGGGAGGCACTGAAAAGGAGCAGGGAAATCCCAACCTCCCCCCAAAAAATGCAGTAGTTAGAGAAGTAAACACCAAGGTAGACAAGTCAGTAGGGAGCAGGACAGGGATAAATGCAGAAAAAGGTGTTAAGGACAGGGATGGGGTTAAAAGGGGTAAGGCCATAAAAAATAAATGGAAGTTGATGAGTACCAGTGCCTGCAGTCTGTGCAACAAGCTCCCTGAACTAGTGGCTATGATGGAAGAGGGATGCTTGGATATTGTGGCAGTCACTGAAACATGGTACACAGAGAACCATGACTGGGATGTCAACATACCAGGATACACAGTCTACGGGAGGGACAGGGTTGGTAAAAGAGGAGAAGGAGTAACTCTCTATATAAGGGAAGGGATTAAAGCAACAGAACTAAAAAGTAAACAGGAAGTTGATGAGTCACTATGGGTCACCCTGGAGACAGGAACTGGTGCCACAATCAGTATGGGGGTTGTGTACAGACCTCCATCTCAGGGGGAGGAAATGGACAAGGGAATGATAGAAGGCATCCTTAAAATGGCAGAAAAAGGGGAGATATTGTTGATGGGAGACCTGAATATGCCAGATGTTAACTGGAGTACCTTTGCTGCAGGCACATCCAAGAGCAGGGTCATTCTTGATGTCCTACAGGGGGCATGCCTCAGACAGCTAGTGTTGGAACCCACTCGGGAGGGAAAAATCTTAGACCTGGTACTCTCAAATGGGGAAGGAAAGAGGATCTTAGATTTAGAAGTGGGTAGCCATCTGGGAACAAGTGACCATCAAACAATGTGGTTCACAATAAACACAGCCATAGAGTCAAGCCATACATAAACAAGAGTATTGGACTTTAGGAAGGCTGACTTTGGGAAAATGAGAGATTGCCTCAGAAAGCACTAGCAAATAGGCAAGAAGGAGGGGGGAGAAACAATGGGGAATAATCAAAACAGCCATTGCAGAGGCAACATGCCTTTGTGTGAAGCAAATCAATAAAACAAAATGAAGAAAAAAACCACTATGGTTCTCAAAAGAGGTGGCAGGAACAGTTAAGGAGAAAAGGATAGCATTCAGGAAATATAAGGAAACACAGAAGGAGCAGGACAGAGAACGTTATCAGTTAAAGCAGAAGGAGGCAGGGAAGTCAGTCAGAATGGCAAAGGCACAAACTAAGGAGAAGATAGCCAACTCTGTTAAGAAGTGGGATAAAACCTTTTATAGGTACATTAGGGAGTGAAGAAAGACCAAGGGAGGGATACAGAGACTTAATAAAGGGGAAGGAAGGTGGGCAGAGGGTGACAGTGAAAAAGCAGGGATACTGAATGAATATTTCTGCTCAGTATTTACAACGGATGAGGAGGGGAGGTACCTAAACCAAACAAGGGAGAAACTCTGAAAAGGGGGGTCGATACCAGTCCATTCACAGAAGAAAGAGGTTTGAAAGAACTCTTGAAACTGAGGGTGGACAAAGCAATGGGGCCTGATGGGATTCACCCAAGAATATTAAAAGAACTAAGGGTAGAACTAGTAACACCACTGACTACTCTCTTTAACAAATCATGGGAGAGTGAAGTGGTATCTGAGAACTGGAGGAGGACAAATGTGATTCCACTTCACAAAAGTGGGAGCAGGGCAGAGGCAGGAAACTACACACCTGTTAGTTTGACTTCAGTGGTAGGGAAAATGATGGAATCAATTCTGAAGGAAAGAATTGTTTCGTACCTATAGGCCAGCGGGGCACAGGACCCAAGGCAGCATGGATTGACAGCAGGAAGGTCATGTCAGGCAAACCTAATAGATTTCTTTGACTGGGTGACTAAAGTAGTAGACCAGGGAGGGGCTGTGAATATGGCCTACCTAGATTTTAGCAAGGCATTTGACACACTCTCACACAAAAGATTAACATACAAGTTAGCCAGCCTTAGAGTGGGTCCCAGGGTGGTAGCCTGGATAGAAAACTGGCTGGACAACAGGATGCAAAGGATTATAGTAAACGGAGTCCACAGTGAAGAAAGGAGGGCAACTAGCGGGGTACCGCAGGGTTCGGTACTGGGATCGGTCCTCTTTAATATCTTTATAAGTGACATTGGAGAACACCTGGAAGGAAATGTATGTCTCTTTGCAGATGACACAAAGATCTGCAACAGGGTTGATACACAATGTGGGGTGGAAAGAATGAAAAGGGACTTAGCAAGGTTGGAGGATTGGTCAAATATGTGGCAGCTCAGATTCAATGCAAAGAAGTGCAAGGTAATGCATCTGGGAAACAAAAACCCAGGGGAAGAGTACACAATGGGGGTGAGTTAATAACAACAACAAAAATTGAAAGAGACCTAGGAGTAATTATATCAGATGACCTAAAGGTGGGCAAGCAATGTGAGAAGGCAGTAAGGAGGTCTGGGGGAATACTAGGATGCATAGGGAGAGGCATCAACAGTAGAAAACAGGAAGTTGTTAGCCCTCTGTACAGACAGTTAGTGAGACCCCATCTGGTGTACTGCATGCAATTCTGGAGACCCCATCTCTGCAAAGACATAGACAGAGACAGAGTGGAGGCTGTTCAGAGGAGGGCAACCAAAATGGTGCAAGGTCTGCACCAGAAGACATAGGAGGACAGACTAAAGCAGCTTAATACATATACCCTTGAGGAAAGGAGTGAGAGGGGGGACATGATAGAAACTTTCAAGTATTTCAAGGGAATTAACAAAGTACAAGAGGATAGTATCTTTCAGAAGAAGAAGAGATGTGCAAGAACAAGGGGGCACAATTTGAAGATAGAGGGAGGACGGCTCAGAGATAATGTTAGAAAGTATTCTTTCACAGAGAGGATTGTGGATGCATGGAACAGCCTTCCTGAGGAGGTTGTGGAGTCAGGAACAGCAAGAGAATTTAAGAATGCATGGGACAGGCATAAGGCAATTCTAGTGGGGGGGTAGGAGGAAGTAAGCTGTTGATTAACTAGAATCTGCAGCTTATCCATCAGGTAGGGAAATGGGCAGACTGGGTGGGCCAATCGGTCCTTATCTGCCATCAAATTCTATGTTTCTATCATGCCCCCCCTCCTTTCCTCGAGGCTATACATCTTAAGTTCCTTCAGTCTTTCTTCATATGTCTTCTGATTCAGACCCTGCATCATTTTGGTTGCCCTCCTCTGGACAGCCTCCACCCTGTCTATGTCTTTGCGGAGATGGGGTCTCCAGAACTGTACACAGTACTCCAGATGTGGTCTTACCAACTGTCTGTACAGAGGGCCAACAGCTTCCTGTTTTCTACTGTTGATGCCTCTCCCTATGCATCCCAGTATCCCCCCAGCCCTCCTTACTGCCTTCTCACATTGCTGGCCCATCTTTAGGTCGTCTGATATGACTACACCCAGGTCCCTTTCCATTTTTGTTGTTGTCAGTATCTCATCGCCCATTATGTACTCTTCCCCTGGCTTTTTGTTTCCCAGGTGCATTACTTTGCACTTCTTTGCATTGAATCTAAGCTACCATACATTTGATCATCAATCAATCGTATTAGTCAATCACATCTGTCACTCACATCAGTCATCCTACCAGTCATTCAATGGACTCCATCCATAATTCTACCTTCTGAGGTATCGAGCGAAGGCAGATTTGCCCAGTCCTCTGGGGATGGGAGTCTGTTTCAATCAATCATATCAGTCAGTAATAGTCATCCAACAGCCTCTGTTTCTAACTACCCTGTGAAGTATCAAGTGTAGGTGGATTGCCTGGTCTTCTGGGGATGGGAGTCTGTGTACTGTTACGATGTTGAATTTCGGCATTAAAATCCATTACAGTGACAACTTCGAGGTTGTCGCTATAATGGACCTGATGGCAAAACTTTGCTGATTTCAAAGACTTCTTCCCCTCTTTAAATAAACTCTAACCTGGAGTTTATCTTTACAAAGGAGGTACGGGGGAGGGGGTGCAGTTCCCTTCAAAACAAATGCTCAGTGTCTGACAGGCGAAACTGTTACTGCCGCTCTGCTACATTTTGACAACTTGGTTGTCGATGCAGCTAGGTGGAACTATGGGAGTCCATTTCAATCAATCCATCATGTCTGTCAAGCACATCAGTCAAATCATATTCAGTCATTCCTATCAGTAACTCAGTGGCTTCTGTCCCAACTCTGCCTTGAAAGGTATTGAGTGTGGGTGGATTCGCTCGGCTCCCATTCCTCTGGGGATGAGAGTCCAATTCAATCAAGCAATCATATATGTCAATCACATCAGTCAATCATATTCAGTTATTCCTATCAGTAATCCAATGGCATCCATCCCTAATTCTACCTGGACAGGCACCAAGTGACGGTGGAATCACTCGGTCCTCCAGGGATTGGGAGTCCATTTCTATTAATCTATCAGATCAGTCACTCATGTCAGTCAAGCATATTAATAAATCATTCATCTCAATCAGTCCTATCAGTTGATCATCTCAGTCAATCATTTACGTCAGTCAACCATATCCTATTCACGACTTCTACCCGTGTGGTATTTGCATGCAGGTGAGCTCGCCAATCCACCTGATATGGGGTTTTGTCATCACTCCTCCCTGCCTGGTCAATCGAGTATCATCCACCTGTGCAGTGTTTTGGTGTTCTCACTTTTTATGCCTTTACCTCTCCGAATGTGACTACCAATGAGATCCTGTACGGTGCTCAGACTTTTATCACTCATAGCGCAGCACGGCATTTTCATCATTCCAGCTATCCACTGTCCATCGCTCAACATGTCCTCCATGGTCTCCTCACATTTATTGCGCTCCCAGTGCAGTACACTGTGCTTCTGGCATTCTGGACTTTATTCCTCTCGCTGCACTTTAGCTGAGCACCTTGCTACAAGTTGCTGCAAACATCTTAGACATTTTGTACTCCTCCAACTTGTCCACTGGCTTCACATCTAACTACTCAACTACAGTTCAAACTGGCCCCCCCCCATGGCCGATCTGAATTCTTCAGTATCCTCTGTCACAAACCCACTCAGCAGGTTAGGCCCTCTACTCCCAAAGTGCCAACCTCTGAGCACAGTTTTGTGAACAGTGTAACAGACAAGGTAACTCTCTTGTCTGTTTTGTGAGTTCGGATCAACCTTTGGTCTCAAGTTCTGGAGGGATTCAAACTGTTAACCTCTTGTTAGCATACCCAATGCACAAGCTGAGATATATCTGTCTTCAGGGGTCCAGATATCTTTGCCTACGGGCACCTAACCAGGTGTACAGAGATGAACCCTTTAAAACTTTAATAAAGATCTCAGATTAAAATGCTTCTCTTTCCAGTTTGGTATCGCCATTCAAGCTTCTGTCTATTGCCTGCTAAAACCATGTACTTTTCTTACAAATAAAAAAAAGAAGTTAAAGACATACCAAGTAAGTTCTAAAAAGAATTTTACTACAATACATAAGAATATGTAAAACACAACAATACAGAACTATTATATCACAAGACATACACATTTTTTAAAAGAACAAGGTTTTAAAACAGTGCAATTCCTACTACAGTACTTAGTCTCTAAATACTTGCTAAAAGTGCTCCAAAGATGTGTCCTTGTCAGAGTCTTGGTAAAAATGTGTCTCTGTGAAGTAAAACAGACTAAATTAAATGCTGGCTTTTACCCCACCTCTTTTCAGGAGGTCATCTAGCTCCTCCCTGTCAGGATATATGAAAATATATATCTTATGCAAAAGTATTACATTCTGCAACTTCAGCATAATTCATGGCCTTCAAATGACACTTCATTTGATCTCATGCTGTATCCTCCCTCACACAGGCTCCACAGGGACATTTACAACCTTGCAATCCTGTGTAACAACCTGGGTTCCTCTCCAACATCATAAACCTTCTTTATGATTTCTCTCTTAACAAAATTAACTTAAACAAGTCTGTAATTAACTCAGAGAAACAGGATCCTTGATTAAAGTCTTCCATGTAACACATTGTCTCTAAAAACTGAGCGTGTGTGAACTCACATGCTGTCAGCATTTCCTTATGGCTTCCATCTCTCAGCTAAAATCTGGGGGGGATGAGTGAGGTCACTCCTAGAGCATTTGATTTTCAGCAGGTGACATTCAGTAATACATTTTATATTAAAAAGAAATGATACAGCACTCAGAACTGGCCGCCTTCGTCACATCCTGCACTCCTCTTTTATGAATGGATGGAGTTGCATGCTTCCTCCAAGGCTTTTATGTATCATCCCATTTTGTGTCTTCGTCCAATTCAGCCTGGGTCAATCACAACCTGGTCATTCATCTATAATCCCAGCCTTTCCAAACTCACCTCGTGTCTTCAGTTTACTCCTCATCTTTCTATGGATGGATTTTGAAAGTCACTTCCTGGATTTGCCTCAGCAGCCTCACCCTTTCAGCTGTTCTGTAGTCACATTGTCATGCTCCGGTTGCCTCCAGGCCCCAGGTACTCTTCCTGCATTTGTGCTGTTCATCATTTTTCTGTGACATACTGCTCTCTGTACTGCAGTACGTGAACCCATCATCATCCATCAACTCTGCATGGAACATCCAGGAACCTTCTATCTGCACCAATTTCAGACCCAGAGTCTCCCCATGGTTGCATTCAGACTGTCTTTTCCATTGTTCCAGGAGTTCTCAGTTTCCCTGCTTGGACAGAAACATTCTAGTCCAGTACCATTCCTCAAACTTATCAGCATGGCAAGGAATATAAACTGTATGGCTGCTGGACTACTATTGCTGCCATCACAAGATACTGGCTTAGTTACATCATATTTACCCAGAGGCTCTGCTGAAACTGACAATTTCTTTTCTCCTGAAATAACTCACTGTGCACTCTGGATAATTCTTCAAGGTCTATCATTTAATTCCTGCCTCCTGACTTGACCATCATTGGTTCCTGAAACACACCATTACTTCAATCCCACCTGCTCCGAGTCTGACCCACTTGCCGGGCCCATTTCATCTCACTGAAGCAGCAGTCCAACCCACTACATGGAATCTCCTCCTGCTCTACCCTAGACTGCATCCTTGCACCACCATTGCATATTACGCTGCCATTTTGAGCAGTTCTGAATCGCTGCTCACTGGCCTTGGCCATCGCATCTCTGCAAGATTATCAACATCTCCTTGTAAGTTTACCTAATATGAACTGTCACCTCTGTATGGGACCTTTACAGATCCCTCCAGCCATTTTCCATTTGTCAGTCAACTATAATGGACATATCAACAGGGGAGGATCTTTGTCCCATTCAGTGATAGAGCTCATCCGAGGCCAACTTGGTTTCTCCATTTTAGTGTGCCACTACATCTTTTTCCCATTCTGGGCTTTGCCAAATGCAGCTGATTCCTCATCCCAACCCCAGATGCAAACATTCAGTTGCCTCCATCCTGTGGTAGCCTCAGTCATCTTTCTTCCTTTATTAATCAAATATATTACAATCATTAGTATTTCTGTTCCTGTCAGTCGACCCATATAGGACATTTAATTTAGGGAGGTCTTCATCCCATTCAGTCATACGGATCATCTGAGGCCGACTTCATTTTCCATCTTAGAGACACTAAATCTTTTATATTCTGAGCTACGTTAAATGAAACAGCTGATTCGCTATCTCAGTTTCAATCACAAACCTTTCATTGCATCATCCTCAGTAGCCTCAGCTATGTTCCTAGTCCTGGGGCAATACAGCTAAACTGCTATGAGTGTACAGAATAAAAAATGTAATCAAGAACAAACAATATCCACCCTACTCAAGGCTCATGTTAGTTGAACCCTGACATCAATAGGTCCCAAAACCCAATTTACAATCAGGAAATTACATTTGAAAAAGATGTTCACGATTGTCCAATGATGACATTACAAAGGTTCTACCACTTAACGTCGGCAATACTGCCAACCTCCCCGGCAGTGACTGGAACAATGCAGACTGTCGGCATTGTTCCCGTCAGTAGAAAGTCTTTTTTCTGTGGGAGGCTTCGCCCCCCCCGCACCCCCATCTCTAATTATACAACTCTGAGTCTGAGTTGTTTTGGGGGTTGGGTGGAACACCGGGAGTAGCAGTGCCATTGTACAGCTCACCACCACACTGACCCAGTGAGATTTGGCACTGTGGTGGTGTTCGCTGTGCAAATGTAGTTGTTGTGGGGTGATACCCATCACAAAACATTAGCGCGTAGGAGCAGATCTGTGAGTCAGGAAGTTGAGAGGGATTGTGCAGCTAGCCCTGGTGGGGGGGCAAATTATAATCTCTTCCCTTCCTTTGGGGCTTGTATTAAACAAAGTGCAAATAGCCTGGAGGAGTTCACCATGAGGTAAGAGAGCTCCCTGTTCAATCTTGCTGCAATTGAAATAGGTGCTTTTTAAAATAGAACAGTATTCATACACTGACTTTTCTAGAAGTTATTGTAGTGTTGTATGGATGTATTAAGCTTCTGTTGTATAACATTAATTATGGCATTTTAAATGAAAAATGTGTCTCCATATTTGATCTCATTATATGTTTTTTCTGTTCTCTGGAGGTTGTATGGTTTTATCATCCTATTTTCCATCTAACAAGTGAGAACAGGATGCCAGCTCCATAAATTCTGGTGAGGAGTCCACACACTAAGATGAAGAAAAATGAAGTGTCAGATGAAAAAATGGAGAGATAGATGTCATCATGAATGGGGGCTCTTTCGACTCATGCCTGTGTGTAGATGTGGATCTGAGCAAATTCCTTCATAAACTGATCTGTTTGGCAATTGCTGGGACTGTTTGAACACTTGTGAAAGCATACATGCATGGACACTCATATACTTAAAGTATTTTGTGTTCATGCTAGATTATAGGAAAAAACATTTTAGCCTTGTATTTGTTTTTGATTTTAAGCACCTGTCACTAATTGTACCTTGCAATATGCAATTACTCCATTCTGGACATACGAGACAAGAATTACAGTAGTTACTTATGTACATAGATGTGCAGGGTTTCATACAAAGGTTTATACTAAGGATGTTGAGGTGTCAAAAGGCATGGTGCCCATGAATGCTTCTATAGTATTCAATTTCCACAATACCTAAGCTTACTGCCGGCCAGTATATATTTATCAGGTTTAGTCTTGAACTCCTTTTTTGTTTTACTGACTATTATCTCTCTAGGTAGTATATTCCACAGGTTGACAATCCTTCAAGAATAGAAGTATTTGTGTCTGTCAGTTTTAAAAGCCCTACCCATTATCTGTAGTGAATGTCCTCTGGTTTCCTTAGAAGAGGTTTCAAAATCTGTGCCCATTTCAACCATAAGGTACGGGTGATTTATGATGTCATACATCAAAAGCAAGTCACCCGTCATTCTTCTTGTCTCTAGAGTCATCATGTGTAAATATTCTAGTCGTTCTTCATATGTTTTATTCCTTAGATGTATTATGCTTTTTGTGAACCTTCTTTGAACAGTTTCCATTTTTTTTCTTTCTGATTTATTAAGGGGCCCCAAAGCTGAAGTGTATATTCAATTTGTGGCCTCAAAGAGGCCATATACAATAGCATTAGAACTTTTGCACTTTTTTTTTACTTTCTGTTTTAGCACCCTGTCACCACATCTAGACCCCCTCTCAGGGCTCCCAATGCACTTACTCAGGCTATGCCGAGAGGACCAGGGATCTCTCCATAATTGCCCCACTCCGGTACATCTAGTGGCATGGATGACCCCCCCCGGGTGGGGCAGAGGAGGCCTCCCCTTACCTCCCCCAAATTTCAGGGAGCATGCACCTGGATTCTCCTCTCAGTTCCTCTGTGGTCAGAATGGTGTGGTGGTCCATTGCCTGGCCCAGAAGTGGAGTCCTTTTTCCTTGTTTCTGGTCCCTGCCCCTGCAGAAGTCAGCACACAGGGTGGACCAATGAGATGGAGGTGCATAAAGACACACCTCCGCTCCAGTTCTTGACCAACTCCTGCCCCTCCCTACTGTTCTGCTTCCTTGCTGCACCAGCACCACCAGTGGTCACCCAGGTGGTGGCCGTACTGCAGCAAGGAAAGCAACTCACCCCTCCTGGAGAAGAAGAGTGACCCATCGGGTGCTCAGTCCTGATCCCCCCGGCTGGCCCTCTGATGATCCAGGCTCGCTACCGAACCTGGGTCACTGGCTTCACAAGTGGTAGTGCTACCGCTGTGCCAGAAGGCCATCCAACTTTTTCACTTTTTGAGATTATTTTTTTCCTGATGGACCATATTATTTTTCTAGACATGTTTACAGTTTGGTTAACTTTCTGTTTATTTTTTAAGTCATCAGATATGCAAATACCCAAATCTTTTTCATTGGTCATGTTGCTACCAGTTCTTTCCCATTTAACCAATAGACATTTGTTTTGATTCTTACTAAGATGAACAAGTCTACATTTGTCCATATTTAGTTTCATGTCCCAAAGGTTAATTAATGCAGTGACCTTGTCTGGATCTCTTTGAATGTCTCGTATATTGGAATGTGTCTCACATGGGCCCCCCATTTGTGCATCATCTGCAAACTTCATAGTCCAATTTATTAAATTACTAGTCAGATCAGAAATAAAAATCTGAAACAACAATGGTCCCAATACAGAACCATGTGAGACCCCAGTGGTGACCCCACCCTTGCTTGATACGTACCCATTTATAATTACTCTCTGAGTTCCATCTGTCAACCAGTTTGAAATTCATGTAACTACTGTATATGTTTATTTAAAGAGCTGGTGACACTTTTGGAAGAAAGTTAGCAAAACCTAATATTTAGACACAACCCAGCTTGTATTTCCCATTAGATGCTGGTCCAGTTCTAGAGGCCGCTGGCCCTGCTGGCTACTCTGTGGTGCACTACCTGAAGAAGGGTTGCAGGGGTTGTGGAGTGGCCATCATTTTTAGTGCCAACCTGGGCTTCACAGTGCATTCAGTTGGTAATACCAGGTCTTTTGAGTGCATTGCCATGTGTGGGGGTCCAAGTGCAGGTTGCAGGATCCTGCTTTTTTACCACCCTCTGGGGGTGGGAGGAGAATTTCTGCAGGAGGTAGTGGACTTTGTCATTGTCCAGGTGTTGAAGTCCCCCAAGTGTTTAACCCAAGGGGACTTCAGTGCTTGGGTTGATGACGAATCCTCACAGTTCAGTTATGACTTCCTCCAGTTAATGTCTTCACGGGGCCTGACACAAACAGTTGCTTCTGCTACTCACTGCCATGGCCACACACTCGATCTGATGTTCTAGCTGGGTCTTGGGGTTGACAGCCTCAAGATTGATTGGGTCTCTTGGTCCGATCACTGCACTGTGGAGTTCATGTTTGGGGCCCTCCCGATAGTTCTTCCCCCGTGGAGATGGTCAGCTACTGCCCTTTAAGGGTTTACACCCAAAAGGACTTTTGGCATTGGCTGACCTATCTAGAGTTAAGGCAGCTTGTGCAATTGGCACCGGTGAGGCGGTGGTCACCTATAACAAGGTGGTGTGCGAAGCACCGGATGCCATCGCTCCAGTTCGTATATACCAAGCTCCTCTCACTTGCGATCCCTCTGGTTTGATGGAGATCTCAAGGTGATGAAGATCAAGGCTCAGAAGTTGGAGCATCACTGCAAAAGACCCTGCTGAAGGCCAGCAAACTGGTCCTGCGTGCCCACTATGGTGAGTACCAGGAGGTAATCTCCCAAAAGAAGGCAGAATTCCTGTCCAGGAAGATTACAGCAGGGAAGAACAGACCTGCTCAGCTTTTGTTGGACTTTGGATAGGCTTCTCCATTCTGCCTGTCTACAGCCAAAGAAGACTTTTTCATCCACCTTGTGTGAAGAGTCTGCTCTGTTCTTCTCTGACAGAGTGCCATCTGTCCAGTCGGGGAGTCCATCAGGGAGGCTGACACCTTTCAGTTGCCAGACTAGTAGGAGCATGGGCACTTTGCCTGTCTGGGAGGAGTTTAGGCCAGTGGAGGTGTTCATGGTGACTGGGGGGATCTTAGAACTGAAGCACATATTTTGTGAACTGGACCCAGCCCTGATGCATTTCTTATTGGGATGCACCGAGACTGTTGGCCCGGTTTTCACCAGGATTGCCAGGTGCTCGATGGTGGAAGATGTGTTCCCAGTGGCTTTGAAAGAAGTGCTGGTGAGACCCCTCCTTAAGAAACCTTTCCTCGACCCAGACACCCTGGCAAATTACTGTTCAGTCTCCAACCTGCCTTTTTTGAGCAAGGTTGTCAAGAAATTGGTGGCACAACAACTCGAGGATCGCCTCATGTCCTTTGACATCTATGAACCATTTCAGCCAGGTTTTTGGGCCAGACACAGCATAGAAACAGCTCCAGTTAGGGTGTATAATGACCTACTCAGGGCTAAAGATAGAGGAAACAGGCCATTTCTTGTGCTCTTTGATCTCTCATTAGCATTTGACACCATGGATTATGTTGTGCTTCTTGATTGGCTCTATGAATTTTGAGGACTTGCTGGTGGTGTCATCAGATGGTTTGAGTCCTACCTCTCTGATTTGGTGCAGTGGGTAGTGATGAGGAATTTCTCCTCCTCCCCAATGCCTCTGTCATGCAGAGTTCCACATGGCTTGATCTTTTCACTGATGCTGTTTGTGGAGTACAAGCTGCCCCTGAGTGAGATAATTCGGCAATACAGCGTAAAGTTTCACTGCTAGCAGATGACACCCAGCTGTATTTGTCATTTGGTCCCAGAACATCCAGTGCTGTCAATGTGCTTAACATCTGCCTGGCTAAAATCAATGACTGGATGGCTTCCAGCTGGTTAAGACTAAACCCAGATAAGACAGAGGTGCTATTGACTGAGCCTGGGTCATGGGCGTGATGGGCTGCAACCTGGAGTGGACAAAGGTCTTTTCCTGGGATCTGCTCCATTGCTTGCTTCTCCAAGGGTGTGTAATCTAGTTGCAATCCTGGACAGCAGGCTGACCTTTGAAGATCAGGCATTGTCTGTGGTTAAGAGTGTTTTTTACCACTTGTGGAACATCGCCAGGATCAAGCCCCTTGTAACCTCTGGGCTCAACTATTGGAACGCTCTTTACTTCAGGGTCACAGGATGGATCCTCTGCAGGCTGCAACTGATGCAGGATGTGGTAGCACAGTTGCTGATGGGTCTGCCTAGGTCCTGTCATGTGACCCCAGTCCTGCATGCTCTGCACTGGCTGCTGGTCAGGTGGAGAGTGGTGGTGGAAGGTCCTTTTCAAGGTGGGCTTGATCACCTATAAGGCCCTACACAGACTGGGTCCTGACTACCTGTTGGAGCTCTTGACACCTGCAACCTCTGTTCACTCCCTCCGCTCTTCTTCGAGGGGCCTCCTGGATGTTCCCAGGGTTCGGCTCAAGACATCTGGTGATCAAGCTTTCAGTGTCTCTGGGCTGATGATGTGGAACACGCTTCCATCTGCAGTATGGGAATCCTCCTCAACTGGCATTTTTAAGCAGAGGCTAAAGGCCCCCCTCATCAGATTGGCATCTACAGAGTAATTTGCATCCAATCCTTTTTATTATTATAGTTAATTTTTAACAAGCAAGCTTTGAGTTCTATTTATTCTTCTCATTTCTGGATTTTAATTGTTGTTTATTTTGTTATATTTTGTCAGGTGCCCAGATCCTCAGGGATTGGGTGCCCTAAAAATAAAATTAGCCTTGCCTTGCCATTAGTGCTGTATTCCTCCTCACCATTATTTATTACTGAGGTCATCTGTATGAAAACAAAATCTTTGCTCCTAAAGATGTTGTCTATTCCTGCTGCTTTCTCCCTACCTGAAGTCACAGAGCACTGCTTGTGACATCACAGTTACTCCCATGGCAACAGACTGTGATGTCACAACAGAGGATTATGACTTGAAGTAGGGAGTAAGCTATATAGGCAGATAGACTCTAAAGGAACTCTAAGGGATAAAGATCATATATTCATGCAAATTTCCTTAGTAATAAATAATGGGGAGGAGAAATATATGAAATATAAATGGAATGCAGGCAGAATTATACCCAGTTACTGTGCATTTTAAATTTTTCTTTGAGGTGGCAGTGGCTCTTTAAATTATGCTTTGATACTTTTTCAATAAGAGCCTAGTGTGGCATCAAATCAAATGCCTTGCTAAAGTATAAATACACTGTCACAAGGTATTGCTTTATCCAATAAATTACTTATTTTTTTTGTAAAGACATAAAAGGCTAGTGCTGGTACTTCTGCCCTGCTGAGATCCGTGTTGGTCAGGATAAATTTTAATTATTGTTTCTGTCATAATGTCTTTAATTAATGTTTTCAGGACTTTGCATATGGTGGGCATGAGACTCATGGGCCTATAATTTTGTCAGTCTTGTTTAGAACCCTTTTTGTGGATTGATATCACAAAGGCAGTTCTCCAATCCAAAGGTACAATATCTCTCCCTCAGTGACTGATTTTTCAAAAAAGTAATTTCAATGGGTACGTAAGATATTCTGCAATAATACTGTATATAACATACGGCCTGAAATTTGATCTGTACCAGGCAATTTTTTTTCTTTTTTGCTGCAGTAAGATCTTTTTAATTACATCTATTGAGAATTTGATATTATATTCCAGGTTTGAAATTGTTGGATTGTTTTTTTGGAGAAAGTATGTATTATTTAGCACAAAAGTCACATAATGTTTTATGCCCCTTTAAATGATAAGGGAGTGGGGTCTCCATGGAAATCACAGTGTTATAAAAAAGAAATGTATACCTGAGCTAAACCATGCCCCCTGAGGAAGTTGTGAGAGTGAAATGTCAGGATTGGGAGAAGGCAGCTCAGGCAGTGTAGCCTGTAGGCTTATATAGCCAGCTTTATTTTGTACCTTTACAATGTAACATGTTTTGCACAGTACAAAGATAGTACTTTAAAAGGCATTTGAAAACTTGCCATGCCTGTGTTATGCCTTGAGGAGTAATGTCTTATTACCGATGTGATTTCTGTAATTCAAATACTGGAATTGTCACAGTGGTTCATTTAATTAAAGCTTGACAAAGGCAAACACCTGGTTGGAGACTTCATTCTCTTCTGGTAGATATTTTATGGTGCTAGCTAAGTACTGTATATTTTTTGTCACGTTACCGTGGTAAGTTGAGTGTGGGGACAATGTTGCAGGTTTTTTGAGAGATTCCATCAGGCATTAGCCAGCCTGCATTCCCTCCCCTCCTCAGTTTGCTTTGCAGCTCACAGTTACACTTTTATCTTCTGTGTGTACTTTACAGCAGAGCTGCTGGAACTGCAAATTATCTGTGCCCAAAGGTTGGGCTGACTCAGCGTGAGCCTCTTCCACACCCACAGCTCCATGCATAGATACATAGACAGTGTTGGCAGATAAGGGCCTATGGCCCACCCAGTCTGCCCATTTGAGCTTGTAAGTTCAGTTTATTTTCCTATAAGTCTGTTGCCCCTTACCCCTGACCTCCAGAGTTCCTTTATGTCTATCCCATGCATTCTTAAATCCCATGATTGTTTCAGCCCCCACCATGCTTCTTCACACCAACCACAGTAGGGTTTCAGTTCAGCTGAGCTGGATTTAGAATGCTTTCCCATTTTTTGGGGCCCATTCATTTCAGTGGGGACTGTTTTTAATGTTCATAACTTAGTAGTCTTGCAATATATTTTCTACTTGCTTCTGTTGATTTCTTATATAGACCCACTCTCACAAACACAATGGGTGTCATTTTTCAAATCACCCAGGAAAAAATGTGTGCAGACTGTGCTCATACAGTCCACAAACACATATTTTCTAGGAGATTTGAAAAATGATGCCCACTATGTTTGTGAGAGTGGGTTTGTATTAGAACTCGATAAAAGAAAGAAAAAAATATTGCAAGACAAAAAGTTAGGAGCTTATTGTAAAAAAAAAGGAACATTAAAATGAATGGGCTCATTCATTTGGATAAGGAGTTTTTCTTAGGCTCATAACTTGATAGTCTTGCAATATTCTTTTCTACTTTCTACTTTCTTCAGTTTGTGGTACTGGTTCTGTGTTTTGGCTTCTCCATGGAGAGTTTGGAGAATCATTCATGCAGCTGAGGTTGCTTCTTTCTGGTAGTTCCAAAAGTTGTGTGGGCAGCAGTACATCACCACCATGAGTTTGCATGGTGGATCACAGTCCAGGCAGAAAACTTTGTGTCAAATTGGCCATTCTGGCTCTGGGTAGAATATAGCTACAAATTACACCTATGAGTTCTCCCACAGAAATGACAATTGTGGAGCTGGTAGCAGCGTTGTAACACAGAGACTGCAACAGGTGCATTATGATGAGCCTCTCAGAGATGGATATGGGCACAGCTTCAGCATGGGGTAGGTTTGCAGTGCAAGGATGCAGCTACTGAATGTGCAGTACTAACAGTTGGGGTTCTGTTGGAAACTGGAACACAGAGTTGGTGTGTAGGGGAAGTGCTGCTAAGTTAATTTAAACTTAGTTACTTAGTCAACACTATTAGTTTTAGAAACAAGGCAAGAGTGTTCCTTGCAAAATTTTAATGTTTGGAATGGGGGTAGGGATGAGAGAGAGAGAGAGAGAGAGAGAGAGAGAGAGCACTGATTCATGTATACTCTTTATGTGCTTTGTCTGCACTCTCCATGGAGCAAACATTTGTGTTGCATTCGGTATCCAGTCATGCCCTTCCAAAGCCCGCTTTTCTCTCTTCTCCTCCTTCAGCAATAGATCAGACAGGCCCATGTATTTCAATTGCATTTTTACAGCTGCATAGTGAGTGCTATGCTGATGTTTTGCTAAGAGTTTGAATGGCCAGAATGATCAATTTGTAACAGTGCTCAGCCTGGACTCGGATCCACCATGCAGACTCATGGCAGTAATGTACAGCTGCCCATACAACCCTTGGGACTACCAGAAAAAAGTAGCCTTAGTTGCACAAACCAGTCTCCAAACACTCCACCAACAAGCCAAAGAAAGGAGTCATTAGCCAAGGAGATCAGTGAGCAAACAGAGGGTAGGAGAAGAAAGATATGTGTGATCCAATCTTCCTCCTTTCCTTGGTGATTAGAGACTGGCAGTGGTGGAGGATTATTCCTGATGGCAGTAGAGAAAAGCCACATCTTGTTTCTTTTTAAATATTTTCATCTGGTGATGATGCCCAGTGAGTATCCATCAACACCTTAGCTTGGGAGGCAGTCTGCAGAGTAAGGATGTTTTGTCTTTTCACTTGTTGTTCCCCAGCCCTCTTCTGCTAACTGAGCAATGGCTTGGCATGCAGTTTTCCTCTTTGTGAGACATGCAATTTCCAGCACTTAGTAAATGCATTCCATAGGGTATAATTCCTACTAGAGGTATACCACTAAGTCTAGGGTTCATAGCTCTCGACCTTTATCATTAAAATGTTTGGTAAGCCCTCAAAATGTGGGTCACATTGAGTTAGAAACTAAAAAGAATATAGTGGAAATGTTTTCTGTCATATAGCCAAAGTTTGCTGTTTATTTACTCATCACTGTGAGATCACCATAAATGTTTGCTTTACATAAGATAGGCAACAATTTTTAAATATCCTTAAATGCTATCTTCCATACAACAATATCCACTGTTCCACATGCATGGGATTCTTTTTTATTAAACACTTTATTTTTATTGCTTTTTTAATGACAGCAACATTTATGATCCTTATCTGGTATAACTTTCTACGCCAGTATTTCCTGAACATTTTATGATGTCAGGTCCCACTGTTCCATACTGTGTATACACTAGTTAACATTGCAGAACAGTATAAACTGACACAGTATCTCTTTCCTGGTTTTCTGGATAGTCTAAACAATGTAGAGGTCAAAAGCAAAGCACATGATGTAGGATTGCATAAGGTATAAGATCCTTTTTAAATAATGTAACAAATAAATGAAAACCCAGCTCACACTTTAATTCTGCATCTTTTATCAGGTTAATGCATTAGCAGCCATTTTGGCTCTGAACAGAGTTTGTTTTTAAGGGGAGGTCATTTTTTTATTTTAAAAAGAGAGGACAGCTCCCTTTTAAACCAGGCATCTGCATGTACTTGCCCTTAGGCTGCTAGGAACTGTGTCACTGTGCCTATTTGGCTGAGCACCATACCACTGAATGTAACCTATCCCTGTATATTGCTTGCATGTATACTGTTGTGTAACCCCCTTGTTACCCGGGGTTACTAGAATCCCAGTAAGACCTAGTGGTAGGCAGGGAAGGCAGCTTGTGAAACTCCAGTTAAATGGGTTTCACACTGTCTCACTCTGTTCTCAGTCTCATCTGAGACTGAGGGATGACATCACCAATAGAACTATTGCAGCTGCATGAGCCACATTGGAATCTGCAGCAAAGGGAGTTAGATAGAATGCTGGGAGTTTTTGAAGTCAGTGTCTTCAGTCAGTCTTGAGTGAGTGAGTGAGAAGTAGGGAGCTTGCTGGTAAAGCAGCTCAGTAAAGGCTCTAGGAGCCTCAGCCATGACAGAGGGCTACTTTTAAGTAAATAGGGTGTGTGTCTCCACCTTAAAGAGAGAAACAAAAGATTACTGAAGTGGTGGAGACCGCTGATTTTGGGTCTCAATGCCCCCTCCCTCCGGGGGGGGGGCACAGAAGGTTTCCCTGCAGATTCCGGGGGCAACCCCCTAGTTCTGCTTGTGGAGGAAAAGCTGCCTATGTGTTCCAGTGTTTGTTTGGGAGAATAAGAAGATTTGTGAGTCACCTGTGGGGCACCTGCAACGTGAGGGTGAGTGTCTGCTCTGGCTAAAAGGGCCTGTTTTTTCACCCTGGGACTTGTGTGACAATGTGGGGATTGAACTACTAAATATTGGGAAGCCTAGAGTAATGGGCTGAGCAAAGTAAAAGTAGGTTCAAGTCAAGAGTTTGTTGGGATGCAAATGATATGTAGAGGAGATGTGACAGACATCTACCCTTAATTTACATTTGAAAGTTCAGTAAAGGAATTGTTCAGTTTCTAGAGAAATGGCTGGGTATGGGCTGTGGGAGCTGGAGGTGGGTGGCCCCCCATCTTTAGTGACCAGGTCCACCTCTACAGATTTCTTCTGTGGATTTCTACTTTGCGTCAGGCACTTGGCCAGTGATGGGGGAAGTACCCAGACGTGGGATTGTAAGGAAAATTCTCTCTAGGAGTCAAAGACTCTAGTGTGGTTTGGGGAGCCACGACAGGATAATTGATTCATTATTCCAATGGACCACGAATGGGATAATTGGTTCATTCTTCCAATGGACCGTGGATCGAGTGGCTGGCGGGGAAGCCGGGCCAGTGGGGAAAACCCAAGTGTGTACAAGTCGGGCTGTGTACCCAAAGCTGCATGCAAGTCTGGGCTGTGTGCCTGGTGGGTTTAGAGCCTGAGGGCTGGAAATAGTGATAAAGTATTCTGTTGTCTCTAACCTGCATTACCAGGAAATGTAGCCCCATGGGGGTCCGTCTATGCTTTGTTTGTTCAGCTTGGATGTGAATAAAAGCCACACTGAAAAATCCCATTCCTGGTTCTGGACATTACTAGTTATTACTTCCTGTGTTCAGATTTACTTGGGTGCCCTCTGACCAGAGTAGCCAAACCTAGGCCCCCTGTGCCGAGTAACCTCATCCTCCCTGAACCCAGTCCCCACCAGGTACTGCTGTCAGCTTCAACAGCATGCCACCTGTCATTTTGGCAAAAAGGCGGGGGTGAGGGGTTACAAAAATGGAGGCACTGCTTTGGATTTTGTTCTAGGAGGAAGGTGCTTTGGCAAGGGGGCTAGCATTTTGGCTATCTGGCAGTGGGTAGCCCAAAAGCTGAAGCAATTTTCCTAGTGTGTTGCTGTGTGCTGTGGATTTTGTGCTGCTGTTTAAAATTGCCAACTGTTTACCAAGGAGCAGTAAAGCCAAAGAGTGTGCCCTTGTCCTGCATCAAATTGTTTACAGCGTTTTTGCCTACTTGTAAAAAGAACTGTGGTAAAGAAAAGTGTGGAAGACTAGGGGTAGCAACAGGAAAATTGTGCCCTGGACGTTGGAAATGCTTTTTAAAATGAATGAGAGACTTGCAGGAGTGTAATGGCTAAGTTAAATGGCTGAAATGGGCTCCCGTCGTGGAGTCAGTTGGTGAAGAAAAAAAGTTGCATTCTGCAGTTTAAATTTGCCTGCTCAACGATCGCTGTGAGGAGAAGAGCCCTCGCGAGGAAGAAGAGGCTCATTTGCATGGCGTCATGTGATTGGTCAGGCTAAGATCAGTCCCGCCCCTCAGCCAGCTCTACAGTGACTGCCCCAGCATTCGAGAGGGAGTGTGAGTGGAGTGCATGTACTGGCAGTGGAGGAGCATCACGGAGTGTTAAAATCACTGTAAACATTGTAAAAATAGACTTTTTAGTTTAAAATCGGGCTCAACCCGTTAATCGATAGTCAGAATTGCAAAAGTGATGGTAGAGAAGACGGTCGGTAGGACTGCCCACCCGTTTCTGTTCTAAGGCCTCCAAGAACTGGCTGCAGGCCATTTTTCCCCATCACAGCAAACTGCTACTGATAATAGTAAGTAACCACCTAAAAACTGCTCAAACAGTGATTTTCTGCACTACGCCATATAAATGTGTGTGCAGCAGTGTAGTCGCTTTGCAAATAACGACTGTGCAAAGTCCTGCCAGCAAGTGCAAGTCTGTTAAGCCATTGACTATGTGCATAGTAATGAATTTAGCCTCAGTTTAAAGTTTGAAGCCAGAGAGAGACACTGTGGGTTGTAGCCAAAGTGCAGCACTAGTAATACAGGCAATCCTGTGCTAAAAACCTGAAGCTTTTAAGGGACTGTGAATCAAATAAATGTTTCCAGCATGTAAAAAGTCTGTGGAAAATCCAGTGAATGTGTTTAAAGCAAGAATAGAGCAAGTTGTGCAGTTTGAGCAACAGTTATCAGTAGTTTGTGTAAATCGGGTGCGCAGTGGCTTGACCCAGATTTTAAATGTTGATGCACAGGAGTGCTGCCACCGCCATTACAGGGTGGGGTAGTAAAGAAAACACAGCAGCAGAGGAGCCATCTTACAACTAAAGAGTGTGTTCAATAAAGTGGGACTTTCAGTTACAGTGAATTTTTGTTTATTTTTCTGCAGTTATGGCCTCAGGACCAGCTCGTTACCTGGATCATGCCTGGGTTGCAGTAACAGCAGCAGTGAATAGACTGAGGAATATTGAAAAGTGGTGCTATGGAGGGCAACTGCCTCCTCATGTGGCAATTTCTGGTTTTCCAGTGCATATATGTCAAATATGCTTGAGAGCTGGAAGAGACGTCTTCATGATTCCTCACTGTGCTGGATGCCTAGAAAAAATATGGCTTGTATAAAGCGCCTCCAATTAGTTTGGCTCCCACATGGACAAAGGTTCAGGAATCTGCAGTTGGCAGCACACAGCACCAGGCGGAGCGTGTGGAGGAAGGCCCCTCGGGGGAGTGTGGCACAAAGCTAGAGGGTGCAGAGCTGGAGACAGAACCAGAAGTTGGAGTTTCGGATGCTGGATCCCAGAAGGAAAGTTCAGATAAAGAATCAATAGACCCCTGGAGGGGGGGACCAAGCCCAAGTCTCTTAGATGAAGATGAGATGTGGGAGGCCTTTGAGTGGGACGTGTCAACCTCCGCGCCTAGTGATGAGTGGATAGCCTCGTGAGTGAGAACGACTGCTCACTCCTGGGCTCAGATCCTCAGTGAAGAGGAAGATGAGGGGGAACCTATGTGGCCTTGTGAAAAAGGACCGGGTACACAGCCTCAAGATCTTGCCTCGGAGGAAGGTATGGAAGAAAGTGGTGATGCCACTGCCCTGGCTTCACAAGAGGAAGAAGTCAGGGATCCATTTCTAATTTCTTTAAGGATGCGTAGCTGGCAGAACCAGGACTGGCCACCCCCAAGCCAGGCCAGCAGTCTCAGATTGACCAAAGGAAGTAAAGAGGAGAGACTGGTTCGTAGAAAGGCAAATAAGATCTATGGTATGACCTTTCCTACCTTTCCTCGGAAAAGTCTGGGAGGAGATTGAGAACTGCAGGAAATCCTGGATCTGGGACGAAGCCATGAAAAGTGTGCATCCTGGGGCCAACAAGCATGTAAAGAACAGACTGTTTCACGAAAAGTATATTCAGTGGAAGAGAGGCAGGACACTGTTTATAGACAGAGTGAGAATAGTGGACAGACAGGGATGTGAAATCTCCCACTGTGTGAATTATGTGCTCCCAGACGGGGTAATAATTCAAGCTCCTGACCTTCGGTACTATTGGCCTCAGTGCAAGGACCTCCCAACAAATGTGCCCGTGCTACAAAATGGAGAGCCGAGCAGTGGTAGTCAATACTGCTACACCAGACTGTGAAGTGTCTTTATTGATCTGCCAATATGGACATCCAGGACTCAGGCACCCCACAATAATCAGTCTACAGTGTACTGGCCTTTCCAGAAACCATCGACTGGCCCACCAGATTACTTCAGATCCAGAGAGGACACCAGCCCAGCTGTATCCTGTTCATCGCCTGGTAATCGGATGACGTCGGACCAGCTGTTTTCTTTTTTGTTCCTGTTCTAAGGTTCCATCTCCAGAGATGACATCATCCCAGCTGTTCCCAGATGCGCCCTCCTGTGGTTCCTGGAAGATGTCCACCCAGCTGTATCGGAAGAAATGCTGCCAGGGAGAGTCTTCATCAGAGGTGCAGGTCGGTCCCAAAATTTCCATCCTACAAGTGGCTGGAAAGTCTGAACTTTTCTATCTTTATGACATTGCAGTACACACCCTACACTAGCAGACTCCAAAATGTGTGAACTGTCCTCAAAGACTCTCCCCTTTGGGACTTTGGCCTGTTAGAACTGTGCTTCACCGGGCTCCGGCCCAGGAGAGACTCTTTATTGGACTAGCCTTCGGGCATTGTGGTCACTAGTTGGGACTTTTAGGGTACTCCATCCCCCCAAAATGTGTATTGTAAATAATGTCGTTTTCTAATGTAAATACTGCTTTTCTACCTTTTTCTAAAAAAATCGTTTTGGGATTCTTTAGTGTTTTGATGGTAGGGGTTTAGGTAGACTGTGTATGCAGATTAGGAGAGTGTGTGTTGTCTTTCTTTTTCTTACAGGTGTTCCTGGGAAGACAGAAAAGAAGACAAGAAGAGGAGGAGGAGGAGGGGCTCATCGGAGTTCCTCATCAGTGCTTTAGTGTGTAGAAATTTAAAGTACTGTGGTGTTATTGTTGTTATTACTGTATTAACCCTTTCCTTCCACAGGTGTGGTTGTGGGGGTGGGAGGAGGCAGTAATGTGGTATTTAATGGTGTGGTTGCAGGTTGCCCAAGGTCGGGAGGTCCCTGGGTTGTTTTGTTTTGGGGTATTAGGTAAAAGACAGATAGGTTTTCCCTAGAGGGTTAGGGGGGATAGACAGGCTGTGGCCCTGACCTGCAGTAGGGACCGCAGTGCTGATCTATCAGGGTTATACTCTGGATGGTTCTACCAGAGCCACTAGGTGTCCATAGTAAGTGGATAGTGTAGAGGCTGATATGTCAGCTAAAGGCCTCTACACCCTTAGTGTTGCCTGCCTGTGCTTACACATGGTACGAGGGGGCCTGATCACCCCCCTCTGCAGGTAGCACATAGGGTGGGATGGCCTAAGGCCGGGTAAACAATGACTGCGGACAGTCTTTTTCCTGGTCAAGGGCGAGTGTAACCCCCTTGTTACCTGGGGTTACTAGAATCCCAGTAAGACCTAGTGGTAGGCAGGGAAGGCAGCCTGTGGAACTCTAGTTAAATGGGTTTCACACTGTCTCACTCTGTTCTCAGTCTCATCTGAGACTGAGGGATGACATCACCAATAGAACTATCGCAGCTGCATGAGCCACATTGGAATCTGCAGCAAAGGGAGTTAAATAGAACGCTGGGAGTTTTTGAAGTCAGTGTCTTCAGTCAGTCTTGAGTGAGTGAGTGAGAAGTAGGGAGCTTGCTGGTAAAGCAGCTCAGCAAAGGCTCTAGGAGCCTCAGCCATGACAGAGGGCTACTTTTAAGTAAGTAGGGTGTGTGTCTCCACCTTAAAGAGAGACACAAAAGATTACTGAAGTGGTGGAGACCGCTGATTTTGGGTCTCAGTGCCCCCCCCTCCGGTGGGGCAGAGAAGGTTTCCCTGCAGATTCCGGGGGCAACCCCCTAGTTCTGCTTGTGGAGGAAAAGCTGCCTATGTGTTCCAGTGTTTGTTTGGGAGAATAAGAAGATTTGTGAGTCACCTGTGGGGCACCTGCAACGTGAGGGTGAGTGTCTGCTCTGGCTAAAAGGGCCTATGTTTTTTCACCCTGGGACTTGTGTGACAATGTGGGGATTGAACTACAGCGAATGGGATAATTGGTTCATTCTTCCAATGGACTGCGGATCAAGTGGCCGGTTGGGGAGCCGGGCCAGTGGGGGAAACCCAAGTGTGTACAAGTCGGGCTGTGTACCCAAAGCTGCGTGCAAGTCCAGGCTATGTGCCTGGTGGGTTTAGAGCCTGAGGGCTGGAAATAGTGATAAAGTGTTCTGTTGTCCATAATCTGCATTACCAGGAAATGTAGCCCCATGGGTGTCCGTCTATGCTTTGTTTGTTCAGCTTGGATGTGAATAAAAGCCACACTGAAGAATCCCATTTCTGTTTCTGGACATTACAATTATTGCTTCCTGTGTTCGGATTTACTTGGGTGCCCCCTGACCAGAGTAGCCAAACCTAGGCCCCCTGTGCCGAGTAACCTCATCCTTCCCGAATCCAGTCCCCACCAGGTACTGCTGTCAGCTTCAACAGCATGCAACCTGTCGTTTTGGCAAAAAGGCAGGGGTGAGGGGTTACAGGCATACATATAGTAGTACTGTATTCCTATTCAATGCCTTCCACTTATTGTATCTTGTGTATTGTTCCTCTTGCTGTGTTTATTTCTGTATACTGCTGCTTGGCAATATGTATTGAACTCTGTTTTTTCATGTTACTTGTATACTGTTGTGATGACCTTGTTGTTATCTCCCGGGTTATGCCTGAAAATAGGCAAATGTTTTGTCTATTACACCTACCTGGTAAATCAATTAATGAATAAATATATAAATAAATAAATGTAAGGGTCCCCTCCCAGTGTGTCTATGGCTTATAGGTGTTATGCTCACCTGGGAGGGGCCCAACATCCAAGAAACACAAAGTCCACTCACCTGACCTCCTGAGCAGTGGTGTTAACCTCTGGGTATCCACTGGAAAATGGCAGGGCTGGCAAGGCTGTGGAGTTAAAAGGGTTACAGCAACTTGGAGGCAAAACAAACATGATGTCCAAACTGGAGATGTATTCTTTTTAAAACAAACAGGATCCTTTATTTTCTTGAGCACATAAACATGGTATTGTAATCCAGTTGGCAAAGTTCATTGTCCCATTTTGCAAGACGGCATTTCAATGGCACTTCTGAGTTGAGAACAACCCTGGTGGGGTACTTTAAACTCATTAATCAAGCCTTGAGAGGAAGCATTTTCATAAAGGTGGTCTTCACTCTGAAACCCATGCAGAGCATTGCATGGACTTTTGGTACTTTAGGGAGCAGTTCTGGGGCCAGTCCTTTTCAATGTCTTCATTAGTGACATAGCGGAAGGGCTAGAGGGGAAGGTATGCTTGTTTGCAGATGACAACAACATCTGCAACAGGTTGGACACTCCAGATGGGGTGGAGAAAATGAAGAGGGACCTGGGAAAGCTGAAAAAAAGGCCCGGGGTGTGGCCACTGAGGTTTAATATGAAGAAGTGTGAAATAATGCACCTGAGAAGCAGAAACTCTAGAGAGAGCTACAGGATTGGGGGGGGGGGGTTGCTTAAGGTCACCAGGGAAGAAAGGAATCTAGGAGTTATAATTTCAGATGACTTAAAGGTGACCAAGCAGAGTACAAAGGCTGCAGAGAGGGTCAGTGGCATGTTGGGGTGCATAGGCAGGGGCATCACAACAGAAAGAGGGAGTTGGTGAGTCCACTGTATAAAACACTATTGAGGCCAAATCTGGAGTACTGTGTACAGTTCTGGAGGCCACATCTTTGGAAGGACATAGACAGCGTGGAAATGGCTCAGAGAAGGGCAATACAGATGGTACAGGGTTTGCACCAGAAAGCATATGAAGAGAGACTTAAAGACCTCAATATGTACTCACTGGAAGAAAGAGAGAGTGGGAAGATATGATAGAAACCTTTAGATATCTTAATGGCATATAAAAGGTGCATGTGGGTGACATCTGTCATTACTGGAGAAGTACAAGAATGAGGGGCATGATATAAGATTGAAGGAGGGGCAGGATAAGGGGAAATGTGAAGACATTTTTCTTCATGAAGAGGGTGGTGAGTGCATGGAATAGTCTACCACAGGAGGTGGTGGGAGCAAGCACAGTGGGTGGATTTAAACATGCATGGGACAGACATAAGGGAACCTTAGAGCTGGGAAGTATAAGCTGAAGCTAAAGCTGATGACTGAGTAGGGTCAGAGGCCACAAATAAAGGTAGGGTCTATTGGCAGACTAGATGGGTCTAGCGGTCCTCATCTGCTGTCAATTTATATGTTTCTATGGTAGCCCATTCTGCTAGTCCCTAGCCAAGTGGCTAATGTCACAGGCTCTTGGCTGGCAGCATTTTGGTGCCACTTGATCCTGTGAGGACTATCAGGGGATCCACTCCGTCCTTTACAGAGTACATCCTTTTTCCTGTATTCACCACACTCTTCACTGTGACTTCCAGTCACAAACTCTGAGCCCCAACTAGGCATAGCTGAGGTGTCTACCTGGCACATCACACTTTATTTCAGGCAAAACAACCCACTCCACACGTTTCTGAGGCAAACTCACTAACTGACTGGAACTGGCATCCTGTCAAATTTCATACCTCAGCTTGAGGTGGGAGGCATGGATGACAGCCAAATACAGTACATTCAAATTAGATTAAATGTCACCTCAGATCTTCATCACAACTCTACTCTCTGTTAACCTTTTCTCACAGGCAGACCTCTGGCATATTCTTCAAGCGCATTTTACTCCTTTTGGAGAGGAGCACCCCCCCCAACACTGCTGAGGCCCTTGTCCGACTGCCACCACCATGAATGAGTACTTTTTTCATGTCGCCAGGTTTTACAGAGAAAGTATCAGACAGTGGGAGCTGACACTGTGTGCCAGGTGCAGACCTACCACCACTCTGACTCAGAAGAATCTCTGCCCTCCAGCAGAGAACACTGACTCCTCCTAATTGGAATGTCAGGGCAGACCAACTGACCCAGTGATCCAAGGGTATAGAAACTGACATAATTTTAGGTCAAAAAGACACTATTAAAGGTATATACATATAACTCCGGGGGAAGGGAGTTACAGTCACCTGCCTTTAAATGCTCAATGTCTTCAGCGAGTACCAGGACATCAAAACTCAACTTTCCACCCAGACGTCCATCTGACAGAGGGTTGGCCACCCCTCCCCTAGACAGCACCCAAGGGGAAATATGGCTGGTCACCATGAGGGAAGGGCATCACACTAAAAACAAAAAAAACACGGGAGCTCCCTAGGCCTCGAGGTCCTGACTCACCCTCTTGGCTCCTCTGATAGCCTAACCCCTAGACCTCCAGAAGACCTAGAGTGGCACATCAGGCCTAAAAATTGCCATCCAGGCAACAAAATAAAAAACATACTACCCAACCGGGTCAACTAACTCATCACTATGACTCTAAGTACCTTGTATACCCCCAAATGTGTACATGCACACATCACAGCATGCAATTACATTTTTCAAGACATGCAATACTCCAGTCTCAGATACTCATGCAGTGGCAATTACAAAATTTCATGCAATGTAACCTTGCACTACTTCTCTAACAATTCTCCTACACATATGGTGCACAACTTAACATAGCTCAAAAAAAATTTATTAACTCTAATACTTTATGACTAACCTCTAGAACATTACATGCAGTGAATATTTACAAAATTCATGCAGTGTACTCTATCTCCCATACACATTTTTACTCTATCCCTATGTTATCCATGCTCTAAATTGTATATTAATCCTACTCTCTTCACTGTGTTGCATCTTATCTGCACTATTAACACCCTAGCTGCCTTTTAGCTATTTTTTCCTTATACTTTACGGAACTAAATGTGGATTATACAGAGAATAATGGATAGGTAAGTGTGTGCTATAGATTTTGTTTGCACCGCTGAGGTATGTGATGTTAAAACCTCGGTGAGCTCAAAGGAGAGGTTTGGTCATCACCTGGCGGTGTAAATAAAATCCATAAATACATTTACCTCTACTTTAAGTTTTATAATCCCTGGTGCAGGGAGGTTTTTCTGTCTACACTGTTAGTAGTTCTGTGAAGAGAGGGACACACACACACACACACTCTGTGTCCTTCTAGAAACTTTTTTGTGCTCTTTTTTTTTAAAGATGTACTGTAGAGCCAGCATGGAAGTGCAATAGGTAGACAGCAGTCAGAGGTCTGTTTCCGAGCTGACTCGCTGTCTGCCAAACTGCCACATGCCTGAAGTCCTCAAAGAGCAGGATCAACCAGATATTTTTTTTCTTATTTTTCAGTTGTAAAGGCAGGAACAAGAAGATGATGAGTAAAAGAGTGCATTACCTCAAAGGAGAGTGAGAGTCCTCAGGAGCGAGAAAATGGAGCTGCCATGTGTTTTTTAAGTGTTCGGTCTGCCCACTGACAGGCAAGGATCCTGTGAGATGGTGCGCTCATAACAAGTGACACCAGATGACACCCTAGTGAAAGGAAAAAGTTTGAAAATGCCATAATACCCCGATTTCAGGTTATTATGGCATTTGAAAGCATTCATAATCTGGTTGATAAACAGGGTCATCAATAATTATACTTATTTTACACTAACAACCTGACATCACTGAATATCTGCCCTCTAAACCCAATTTTGTTTCTCACTTTAAATTAAACCTTTAAATCATCTCTGTAGTCCTCCTGTCTAAATGCCGTCCCAACATCTATCTCCCTGTGATATCCTGGGTGCAGCAAAACTCAAACACACCCTCTTTGTTCTGAAACCTGGTTACTGCAACTCTTCCAAGAGCTAGGATCTGGTCACTGGAATCCTGTAAAAAAATAAACAGAATACTCCCCCCTCCCCCACATACACACAGACCACATTACAGCTTTTACTTGAGGTAACTACAAAAATTATGCATTTGCCAATCACATATTTTGTTCTTGTTTTCTCTATTACAATATACAATCTACCACTGGGTCCATGTGGAAAATAGTGTTCCCTCTCATTTGCATACACCCCACTGAGCAGCTGTCTCTAGGCCACAAGGAAAACTGTCACTGAGTTATTTTTAAAAGTCATATGGCCATAATGGCAAACATGCTTCAAACAAACCCCCCCAGTCATATGTCCCAATTTAATAATAATTGAAAGAGTACATCACCAGTCTGATTACAAGAAGTTTTGATGGTAACCTCACTGGGTCTTTGTGTTCTCCACAGCTGGTGCAGTGGAACCAATGGGTCTTCATCCCAAGAGGGCTTGGTCTTATGATGAGACTTTGTAAATTCTTTAGAACCCAGGATCTCCTTTACATGAGTGACCTGGGAGTGCAGAACACAGAAAACAACAAGAGCAGCAACAGGCTGCACTCTTCTTCAAAACAGCTGGCAACTGCCGCAACACCACTGGGTACCACATCTGGGTGTGCCTCACTGGGTGACACTTCATCATGCAGGAAGGTCAATCTAGCTGCACACTGGGTCATGATACATCTTCACCCCACTGGGCTGCTGTTGTTCCATCAGATATTAGAAATAGTATCTGGGATCAGGCTTGGTGAAGGGGCTGCATCATAGTCTATGGCTGGTACTTTGTAATGGACATTCCCCTCTGAGTACTGCACTTGTACATCATGTTTGAACAGGGTGAGTCCCCACTATACAACCACAGTGATGGTCTGCACCAGCAATGGGCTTCATCTTTGGTGTCTTGGTCACTTTTGTAGGTTATAATGTTCTTTTTCCACACCTTATCAATGATGGCCCTGCAGGTCCCATCTTTTCTGTCTCTTTCCACATTGTCCAACATGTTCTAGGACATGTAAGAGTAATCCTGCTCTGGAAAATTAATATATATTTATAATGCACCTTATGATTTGCTCCCCCTTGGCTCCACTCTAGAAATTACCTCACTGGAGTCCTAGGAGCTTTTTCAGGAGGTAACCATATGTTATTCCTATAGGCCAAGACAGAGGGTAGTACATCCTCTAACAACTTCATGGTGGGCTTGCCTCTGCCTTGGTGTTCTGGGGTGGTTCAAGGATTTCTCTTGCCTTCAGGGTGGTTGATGGGGCTGGTACAGTTAGTAATCCTCACCCAAATGAGCTGGTCTCCTTTGGGCACAGATCCACAGCTGGGTTTTCAATGATAGGAGTCACACCACTGGGGTGCTTTACAAAGCTTCCTCTACTCAAGGGGGCAATAATTTCAGTTTCTCCAGTGGTTTCTGTGCTGACTTGTAATGCCTTTTCTGCAGTCATTGTACAGGGGGGTAGCAGTGAGGATTCTTCCTTTAGTGGCTACCTTAGGGCTTGAGATCACTAGATGTTTTTAGAGCTTTCCAGCTGTCCCTAATAGTCCTCTTACGTTACCCCCAAAGCTTCTGATGAGTTTTCTATCTTGTCCTCTTTGCCTGCTTCAGGGTTAATACATGGCACCTTCTCCCACTCCTCTTCTTGTACTATACTAATTTCCCCCATTAAGGAGTACTGCTCCACATCTTTCATTGTCTGGGCAGTCTTCTTCGGGATTTCACAGACCTCCCCCATAGATTCAATTGACTCTAACGTAGTGGACATCCCGGAGGCTGCAGCTAGCCACAAGGCCCCTCTGAGGGCCATAAATCCCCCATTCTTCCATGTGCCACACAAGGGGATAAGGGCAACGTTTTCTCCCATATGGGAGCACTTGAAGCACTGTTGGGGTCCACCTGCCTTTTATTTCTACACTTTCTTCCTGTCAGAAAGCCATTCAAAAAAATTCCAAGGGGATCTTAATTTCAGTTTCAGTGTTCTTTGGGCACTCAGCCACCTTGCCCCACTGTGTTTTCATAGGCACCTAAATTGGCTACTACTCCCAGTCTGGAAAAAACAAATAAAACACAGCTCTCAGTATTTTAAACCCACTTGCAGTCACATATTGTTCTCCCCTTTTACTGTGTCCTTATACCTGTCAATCACGCCTCCATTTTGTGGATGATTTCTCACATAACTGCATTGTTGTTTCAGTCCTGCTTCTTTTATCCTTACTTCACATTTGCTCCAACTCATTTAACAATCTCACATGAAAAAAGTCTTTCAAAACTGCTTTTTCACTTATTACTTACTGTGCTGTTGCTCCAATGGTCACAGGCTTACTTTTTTCTCACTCCAAGGGGAAAAACTATCACAATTTGGTGGCTAAAACCCCACAGGGTTTATTATACATAGGGGAAAAGAATGGTGTGTTTTTTTCCCTCTCACAAACTCATCGACTGTCTCTCGCACCTTCTCTCTCCACACTGGTATCCTCGGTACAAGTTTTCAGTCCTCAGAGCCCTAGCCACTCCTCCATGATGACCAATCACTTTATTCTTTTCCTTTCTCACTTTGCATATTCATGAGCAGCTCACATGCAGGTACACTAGACCTTGAGCTGCCAGGTCTTCAGATTTCAAACATCTAGCTCGCACTTCCCACTCTCACCAATGTTCTATACAGTTGATTTCTTCAGCGACATGTTTTCTCCTCAGCCAGTGCACTTAACTCCATGTCACAAAATCCAGAACTGCACCTGCCACCCTCCAAGACATCAGGGACCATTACTAGGCACCCAAAATCCCAGACTCAAGCCCCCAAATTTAATGGTCCCCTCCCAGTGTGTCTAGGGGTTTACAGGTGTAACACTCACCAAGGAGGGGTCCTGCATCCCAGAAACACAAAGTCAATGCACCTGACATCCCAAGCACTGGGGCTGACCTCCAGGCATCTACTGGTACATGGCAGGGTTGGCAAGGCTGCAGATTTAAAAGGGTTGCAGCAACTTGGAGGCAAAACAAACACAATGTTCAAACCAAGAAATGTGTTTTTAAAACAAACAGGATCCTTTATTTTCTTGAGCTCATACAGATGGTACTCTAATCCAGCTGGCAAAGTTTGTTGTCCCATTTTGCAAGATGGCATTTCAATTGCACTTCTGGGTTGGGAACAACCCTAGAGGGGTACGTTAAACTCATCAATCAAGCCTTGAAAGGAAGCATTTTGATAAAGGGGGGGTCTTCACTCTGAAACCCAAACAGTGCATTGTGTGGACTTTTGATAGCATATTTTGCTAGTCACTAGCCATGCAGCTAATGTCACAGTCTCTTGGTTGGCAGCATTTTGGTGCTACTTGATCCTGTGAGGATTTTTAGAGGATCCACTCTGTCCTTCACAAAGCACATCCTTTTTCCTGTATTCTCCACACTCTTCACTGTGACTTCCTGTCACAGACTCTGAGCCCCACTTGGGCATAGCTGAGGTGCCTACCAGGCACATCACACTTTATTTCAGACAGAACCAGTGATGAAAGTGAACAGGAACATGCAGGAACTCGGTTCCTGTACCTTTTTTGCAGCAGGAACAGAGTTCCTGTACTTCTTCCCACTTATACTGGAACTGAAATTCCTAAAATAGCAATATAATGATCATTTCTGGGCCTGGGATTTGAAATCAGGGGTTTCCATGACAAAATTTGACTTGTACAATAACGTAAGTGTCCTAGATACGTTGGATCTAGGTGTACCATACAAACAGATGCATCTCGATTGAAAGGGTTATCCTTCAGATGGAGGACCTCATTCTGCGTTTCATATTTTCTAACGTTTGAGTTCCTGTACTTCTTGTCTACCACTTTCACCACTGGACAGAACTGTCCACTCCACACATTTCTGAGGAAACTCATTGACTGACTGGAATTGGCATCCTGTCAGATTTCATACCTCATCTTGAGGTGGGAGGCACAGATGAGTGCCAATCAAACACAGATTAAATGTCACCTCAGATCTTCATCCCAACAGCATTCACTGGTAACCTTTTCACACAAGCAGGCTTTTGGCATATTCTTCAAGCAAGTTTTACTCCTTCTGGAGAGGGAGAGGGGCACCCCCCTGCTGAGGTCCTTGTGTGATGGCCACCACCAGAAACGAGTACTTTTTTCATGATGCCAGGCTCTATAGAGAAACTTCACACAGTAGGAGCTGGCACTGTGTGCCAGGTGGCAGCCTCCCACCACTCTGACTCAGTAGAATCCCTGCCCTCCAGCAGAGAACACTGACTCTTTCCCTTTGGAATGCCAGGACAGACCAGCTGACTCAGTCCTCCAAGGTTATAGAAAATGGCACTATTTTGGAGGGCGAGAGACACTCTTGAAGGTATATACACGTAACTCTGGGGGAGTTACATAAATAAATAAAGTTTAGGATGACAAGGTTCTAAGAGGTGATTTACTTTTAGAACTGGTTTTGCTGATCCCTATTCTGTACTAAGTTAGAGTGCTTAGAAAATAAAGCATCTGCCCTGGAAAATGGTGCAACACATTTGTTTTACCAACACTGAGAAACATTTGCATGCACAATCCCAAATGTATGCAAATAACTGTGTTACTCCTGGTGCTTTATAAAATAATGAAATAATGATGAAGACTCACTGTAGAGTTGGAGCGTTGGGATAATGTGCTACCTGTGTCTCAGCACAACAAATTAATTTGCACAAACTTTGCAACTCTTGTGCTTGGTATTTGAATCAGACTTACTGTATTATCTCCTCGATTGTGGCATACTTAGGATGACAGGATACCAATTCCAGTCAGTCAATGAGTTTATGCCTGGTTAAATAAAGTGATTGATTGATTGAATGATTGATTGATTGATTGATACTGTGTGGGTCTGTTTTGGAGTGTTTTTGCTGCACCTGTTCCTTCCAGCAGCATGTGGTACTACTGTTTATTTCCTTTACAAAATATCTTCTGAATTTTAGGGGTGTCATCGAGGCACAGGTCAAAAAGCATAGGGAAAACCAGGAGCAGTTGTAGAATTCACAAAAAGTGTTTATTAGTACTTGCAGTAACACAAAAATAAATTGTTCAGAATAACTATTTACAAAGGCAGAATAAACAGAGAAGATCCATCTGAGTGTGTCTCTTGCAAGCAATTGCAGCTTTGTTTTTATAAGTCCTTGCAACCCTCTTCTTAACAAGCACCCTATTTTTTTTCCCTTTATGTTCTTGTAAATTTCAGGCAGGTGCAGCTAGAACACAATGTCCCAGAACTGAGGCCCCTTCTCCACAGCTTCTGAAAAAGGCTTAAAAATTCATCTCAGGTTAACCCCTTAAGTTCCAAATAGCATTGTAATCATCTCAAACTATAATTACATACATTTCAACAGTAACACTATATAATATCTAAACAGAGGAATCCCACTATCAGTTACATTTCCGCATAATGATTTGCATATATTCTTATACCAGTAGATATGCAAGGGATGAAAAGACAGAAACAGCAAGGGAAGAGTGAGAGGCAAAGAATTGTGAGACTGTCGGGGTGATCATATCCTAGGTCTCATGAGAAAATTTGGTTGCACAACCAGACAGACAAGAGACAGGAAAGGAAAGAACAGAACAGATCCCTGTATTCAAACTCTCCATAGCAACTGGGGCAGGGTCCTATTCAGCCCTGTCACATACACCCTCTACTTAAGATGAAACCTGTTTTACCAAACAGGTTTCCAAAACTTTTTATTAATTCTCTAACAATAGCTTTTTACTTTCACAAGTTATGCACATGTGTAGTATCCTTTTTTCTATAACAGTACAGCAAACAGTAAAGTTTAAACTCATACATTTGTTTTTCAATCTTCAGAACCCTCAATTCCTGATCCATATCTTGACATAAAATCAGCATTGCTATTCTCTTTACCAGATTTGTGTATCACTTTGAATTTAAATGGCTGTAGTGCCAGGTACCACTTTGTGATTCTGGAATTTTTGTCTTTCATTTGGTTAAGCTAAAAGAAAGGATTGTGATCTGTTACAAGTACAAAGTCAGTTCCTAGCAAATTAAGGGACTACATGGCCCACTTTAATGTTAAACATTCCTTTTCAAGCTGGTCCACCAGCACAGCAGTAGAGCTACCACTTGCGGTACCAGCAACCTGGGTTCCGGAACAAACTCGGGTGGCTGGTGGATCAGCTGAGGGAGGAGGATTGAGCACCCAGAGGTGGCTATCCTCCTCTGGCGGGGTGAGTTGCTTGTCCCACTGCTCTACCGCCACCTGGGTGACCACAGGTGGAGGTACAGTGGAACATCAGGAAGAAAGGGAGGGAGGACATTGGCCAAGAGCCAGAGCATATGCACACCACTGTGTGCTCCACCCCAGACTCTCTGAGAGTGCTGACGTCCAGAGGGGAAAACCAGGAAAAAGGGACCCTGTCATGGAGGATGGAGATGGGACCTGACTGCCCCAGATAACCCATAACCGGGCTCCCAGTGGATGCCACAGATGGACTGCCTGACACACATTGATGGACTGGAGGGGATAAAAGGGGGTTCCCCCTCCTCCCCACCTCGGGGGGTAGGCTGATCCATACCATATCCATAGCAGAGAGGTAGGTCCGGGCGTTACCATGGGAGGTACCCTGGGAGGGACTAGGGAATCACAGTCTAGGGCTCCCTGAGGAAGTTCCACCACGGAAGAGAGAAGGGGCACAAAAAAAAAAAAACATTCCTTTTCAATGGTGGAGTACCTTTTCTCTTTGTCATGCAACTTCCTACTTATTCACAGAATAGGATGTTCCATTCCATCTATATTTTGACTCAGAACTGCACTGCACCTAGGCCTACCTCTGATGCATCTGTTTGTAACAAAAATGGTTTCTCAAAATATGGGCTTCTTAAAACAGCAGCTGAACATGATGCAGCCTTAATTGCTTGAAACGCTTTTCACACTCTGGTGTCCATTTTACATAATTTCTTTCATTTTTTGTATTTCCTTAACCACATCAACTATTAACCACTCTGGTTACCTGTATGTCTTTTACATAACAGGGCGAGCATTCCTTGGCATTATTACATGCTCGACCCCTTTTGTTCAGCCTGGTACTGTGGTAAAAGTTCTGTTAAATGTCTTTAGCAAGTTACAGATTTCTGCGGTTTATTTGGGGGTTAAGGAAACATTCACTTTTACAGCTACAGTTACAGTTTGTTCCAGTCTATCATAAGCTACATCAGTATCTTCTTTATCTCATAGTTAATGGTGCCAGTACGTCTAAGCACTCTGTAAGGCCCTTGTCACTTCATTTCAACAGTTTATTTTCTGTTGTGGGTAACAGTAGCAAAACCTTTTCACCTGGCTCAAAAAACGTTTTCTTTTACCCCATGGTCATACCATACCTTCTGCTGGTCTGGGGCCTTGCACACATATACGATGTTATAGACTGTTTCTGAGTGGGGTTATCTTCCTACATTTCTTTTATCATATCCAGTGGCCCTCTCGGCTGCCTACCATACAGCATTTCAAATGGTGAAAACAATGTTGATGCCTGTGGCACTTCTCTGTAAGCAAAAACTAGGTAAGTCAAGTATTGATCCCATTCGTTCCTTTCCCCTTTTACAAACCTTTTTAACATGAGTTTTAGAGTTTAGTTAAAATGTTCAACAAGACTGTCTGTCTGACGGTGATGGGGGAGGTTCTTATGGCGGTGATACCTAGTAGTCTGTGCAGCTCATTAAGTAATGCAGCACCAAAATTACTACCCTGATCAATAATAATTTTTTTAGGTCTGCTCACTCTGCTGAAAATTGTTGCAAGCTCTGCTGCCACTTTTGAAGCTGTGACAGTATGCATTGGAATGGCTTCTGGGTATCGAATAGCATAGTCGCATACTACCAGAATTAATCTATTACCCTTTTTACTTTTGTCTAAAGGGCCAACCACATCCATTACAATTCTCTCAAAAGGCACATCTATCAAGGGTAGGGGCACCAGGGGCACCTTGTTTTTCTAGTGACTGGGGCTACTTTCTGACACTTAGCACAAGAACTACAATAGGTAGCAACATCTTCAAGAATTCCAGGCCAGTAAAATCTGTATAGGAATCTGTCAAGGGTGCGATCCCTTCCTGAGTGACCAGCCATAGGACTATCATGTGCTATCTATAACAACTCAGTTCTGTACTTTTGTGGTATAACCAATTGTTCCCTCTGTTCCTGTGTCTGAGGTTTAACCCAAACTCTGTACAGTAACACACTACATTTTTTAAACATTGGTTCACCCTGTTTTAGTTTATCCCAGCTGCTTAAAATAACCCCAGAGAGAAACATTGTTAGCTTGTTCTGAAAGAAGATCACAATCAGCAATCAATTTAGTTTCAGCATTTTCATATGTTAACCTCTTCTGCCCATCAGTCATTTGTTGACACAGTTTCTTCAGGCATCGTCTTTCTTTCCTGGATTTCTGGATCTTGGAGCTATGCTCAAATAAGACTAAATCAAGTCACTGAAAGGAAAAGTGTCCCCACCATTTGAGATTTTCTTTGCCTGCGCTCTTGTTACCACTGCTGCTGAAACTGCAGGATTCAGGCCCTCTGAGATTAACTCAGTAAATCCTGGACAGTCATTTCCAATAATCGGGTACTACCCCCACTTTCAATTGGTGCAACACACCCTTAATGGTTAGAGTCACTTGGGTGGTGGGATAGTATTTAGTGCCCCGTGGATGCAGATAACACCAGTACTTGGTCCTTTTACACAGTGTTTTCCCAGCACCTCAACATGCACTAAGGTCTGTCTGCTTCCTGAATCAGTGAGCCCCTTTACAGTCTTATACACCACCTTCACATCTGTTAAGTACTTGCTCCAGTCCCAGCCCACTGGCGCAGTGGTTGGATTTCCGCTTGCAACGCTGGTGACCTGGGTTCGGGAATGGACCTGGGTCGTCGGGGGGCTGGCCAAGGGGGAGAAGGATAGAGTGTCCTCTGACTGCTCTCCATCTCCGGGGGGAGGGGGTCCATGTGTTCGGTGTGTCTAGCGATGCCTAGTGGAGGCTGGGCATGCCGAAAGAACACCGACACCTGTATCACTCAGGGGCATGGTGGATGCTGCCAATCACTGCACATTCCTGCCCCTGCCTACAGGGGAAGAAAAACCTGGGCTTGGTCCATCTCTGTGCCTGGGCTGCCTCCTCCTCCTCACCCCATGCTCTGTGATGCCCTCCTCCTGGGGCCTCCATTAACCTCTGATGCCAGATCCCCAACCAGATACTGTACTTGTGGCAGCATTGAGGCCATCGTCACAACCCCACTCTCTGAGGGGTAAGCTAGAGGTGACCAGGGAGCACTGGCTAATGATTGGAGGTGAAGGCACAGGGAGGCCATAACCAGGGCAGACTTCTGACAGACCACGGTACCGAAAAAAGCATAGTAAATTAAAAAAAAGTACTTGTCCCAATTTTCCAAGGACAAATCTGCTCCAGTGTCACTCTTCTTATGGCAATTTCTTGCAATATGACCCGACTTATTACAGTTACAGCAAATAACATTTTTTGGCACAGATTTGTTACCCCCACCAGAGTTCTTATCAGACTTGGAGTTTAAATGTGAAAAAGAGTGTCTTACCAGTGCTTGGCTGTTACCTTGCTGCTGTGACATTTGTCTGGCCATTTGGTAGTCCTCAGCCAAAGAAACAGCCTTTTCCCCACTTTCTGATCAGTGTTCCTTTACCCAAAGCTGCACATCTGTAGGCAGGATGTTGATGAATTGCTCCATTGCAAATGTGTTGATGATCTGTGGGACTGTTTTGCCCTCTGGTTGGAGGCATTTTATCAAGAGTTCTTATAGTCGGGTGATGGCTCCTCAAAGATTGTCACTTGAGTTGTACTTCAGAGATCGAAATCTCTGTCTGTAGGCCTTTCCTAAGATGTCATACCTTTTCAGGATTTCGCTTTTCACCAGGTCATAGTTTTCTGACTGTGCAGTGTCCATATTGCTGTAGGCAAGTTGAGCTTTCCCTGCCAGGTAGGGTACCAGTCTGATTGTCCGCTGCTGCTTTGGCCATTGGCAGGCTGTGGCAGCTCTTTTAAAAGTTGTCAGGTATGCCTCGATATCATCCGAGGGACACAACTTTGCAAGTTTAATGGCTTTTAAGTTGCTTGTGTTTTGTTGCTCATCTGAATCTGTTCCAGATCCTCTGCCTTTGATAGCTTGCAAGGCATCCAGCCATTGCTGCTCCTGTCACTGCATCTCTTCTCTCATCTGCTGCTCCTGTCACTGCATCTCTTCTCTCCTCTGTGCTTCTAAGTGTTGAATCTCTTTTTCTGTCTGCTTCTCTTTGCCTTTTTGTTGTATAGCCCACCATTTGAAAAAGTCAATCAGGCTTTCAGGTTCTGTCACTGCCTGTTCTTTTTCCATAACTTGTGCTGGCTGTACAATCTCAGTTTGGACTTCTGTCTCTGCTAATTTGGCTGCCATTCTCCAGGTAACCACCCTGGACTTGCTGCTGCAGAATCCATACCTTTCTCTATGCTTTCCTCATATTAGGTTCAGTACCCACGCACAAAACTCCTGGTTTAGAGTATGCATGGTGTAATCCCACTACTCACACCATCTGTCATTGAGGTACAGGTCAGGAAGCATATGAAAAACCAGGAGCAGTGGCAGAATTTGCAAAAAGTGTTTATTAGTACTTGCAGTAACATAAAAAAAATCATTCAGAATGACTATTTACAAAGGCAGAACAAACAGAGAAGATCCATATGAGTTTTCCTTTAATCTCTGTGTGTCTCTTGCAAGTCACTGCAGCTTTGTTTTTATAGGTCCTTGCAACCCCCCTCTTAACAAGCATCCTTTTTTTTCTAAAATGTTTTTGTAAATTTCAGACAGGTGCAGCTAGAACACAATGTCCCAGAACTGAGGCCCCTTCTCCACAACTTCTGAAGAAGGCTTAAAAAATGCATCTCAAGTTAACCCCTTAAATTCCAAACAGCTCTGCAATCATCTCAAACTATAATTATACACATTTCAACAGTAACACTATATAATGGGCCGGATATTCAAAAGGGTTGCGCAATGCGCAATAGGGTTGCGCCAGTGCAAGTTAGAAAATGCGCCATTCTGCGATATTCAGCAGGAGGCAGTTGCACCACTGAAAACATGCTGAGCAACAACGCAATGATAATGAAGGCATGCGCAACTGAAGGGGGTGGAACCATGCATAAAGTGCACAGTGCGATGTTCAAAGACTTGCGCAATGCGCAACAGTGGAGCAGGCGGAAGTTGCGCCATAGCGGAAATGAGCCAAAATAAAAAGGAGCAAGGAAGAGGTGCAAGAATGCTACAGGGAAGCCACATGAGGCAGGGGAGACAGAGAAATAGGGAGAAAGAGGGCAGGCCAGAAACCACAACACAGAATAGAGGCAAGGGAAGGTGTGGGGGCCACAGAGTGCAGAGGCCAGTAGGTGTACCCAGTGCAGGGGAGGTAGCAGTCAGGACAGCAGGGAACAAAGCAACAACAGCTGGGGGAACACAAGCCAGAGACATGGACAGTGCCACCTTCCACGTGGAAGCCATAATGAGGGGGGTGAGAAGGCATGCTGCAGGGGGACGTGGCTGTGGAAGGGCCCGTCGGCGGTATGCCCTCAACAGGCAGTACCGAGCCCGCACCAGCTTTGAGCTGTACACAGATGTTGAGATTGTGGGATGGTACCACCTGAACAGGGCAATACTGAGGTGGCTCTGTGAGCTGTGCAGTGATGTGATGCAGGCACCCACACGACGGAGTCATGCTCTGTCAGTGGAGACAAAGGTAACAGCCTGCATGTGCTTGCTTGCCACGGGTACCTTCCAGAGACCAACAGGGGACACCACAGGCATAACACAGTTGGCCACATCACGCATCCTCACCCAATTCCTCAGCACACTGCTGCCACATGCTGCGGAGTACATCCATTTCCCCAGCACCACGGCAGAGTGCACAGCAAACATACAGGAGTTCCACAGGGTAGCACGTATGCCTGGCATGCTAGGGGCGATAGACTGCACCCATGTGGCCATTCGCAAGCCACCTGGCCCCAGTGGGGCTGCCTACATGAATTGGAAGGGATATGCCAGTGTCAACTGCCACGTGGTGTGTGATGCCAGTGGGCACATCATCAATGTCTGTGTCACGCACCCTGGGGGAGCACATGATTCCTTCATCTGGTACCAGTTGGCACTATGCCATCAATTCGAGAGTGGGAACATCCCCACAGGTCATCTAGTGGGTGAGTATGTATGTAGAACTGACAAATCGTGGGCAAGGGGGGTAAGCCAGAGGTGCCATGGGTGTGGCCCACAGGGTTTGGGGCAGTCTGAGCCTGAACAAGACACTAACCTCCACTATCTCCTCACAGATAACAGTGGATATCCACTCCGTCCCTGGCTGCTCACACCCTACCAGCGGCCCACGACCCCATCGCAGCAATGCTTCAATGAGGCACATGCCACCACACACAACATCATCGAGTGGGTGTTTGGGATGCTGAAGGCATGTTTACATTGCCTGAACACCTCTGGCGGTGCCCTACAGTATAGCCCCTCAAAGGCCTGTGGGATATTCCTGGCCTGTTGTATCCTGCACAACATGGCCAAAGACTGTGGGATAGCCATACAGGTCAAAGAGGGGGACAGCGATGGGGACAACGGTGATGCCGGTGATGATGGGGATGGGCAGCCCCCCCTTCGCCGACAGGATCCCCAACTGATCCGGCTGGCATAGCTGCACCGGGACACCATCACAGAGGAGCACTTCAGCCAACACAGGTAAGTCATGGGGCCATGTGCAACCACCAGTGGCTAGGGCACAACCCACATACACACATGGAAACACACCAGGGGTGCATGCTGGCAAGGGATGTGGCAGGGCACAGAAGCACACACATACAACCAGGGAGATGTGAACAGTAACACACCACATGGACGGACACACACACACACACACACACACACACATTAGGCACAAAGTGCATAGGGGTCAGGTGCAAAACAGAGCCGGAACACAAACACTAGCAACACACATGTCCACAGGCAACCACGTCCACTGACTGTCTATGTGCATGTGTCAGATGCTGGGCACCATTGCACTTTGATGTACAGCGCAATTCAGGCATCATCATGCACACGTACCTGTGGACAGCAGTCGGGAGGGTGTGCAGGTGGACCGTGTGTCTGCGTGTTGGGCTGGGCACCCACCGGTGCACTGCCCACTGAAACACACAATGCACACAGGGCAGCACCAGACAGTGCCCGCACTGGGAGACAGGTCAGTCTTGCGGCACAGTGCCATGTCCATTTCAAATGCGTGAGTGGCCCTGCCAAGACCCAGCAGCACTGGCAGGCTGACCATGGGCCTCATGGGGTGGCACCGATGGTCCACCAGGGGTTCCACTGTGTGAACATGACCGTGCCCGCACAGGGGTCTGCAGCACACTGAACATAGCTGCACCAGGAGTGCTCAGGATGCCCACAGCTGAACCTGGTGTCGACAGGATGGGTGTCACATGATGCCGGGAATGGGGAGTGGATAGCGAACTGCGCAGTGTGAAGCGACACATGGGCACCTGACTGTGTGCCCATTGTGGCCATGACAGCGACCAACGCCTGTGTTTGCCTGTCAATGGCAGCGGTCACATCCTCCCGCAACTGGACAATCTGTGACAGGATCCTATCCGTGTCCCTGCTGTGTCACTCCTCGACCCACCTCAGAGCCACACATAGTGCCTCCATGGACGTTGCAAGCTGCATCTGTTGCTGTACTGATGCCTGCAGTAGGCGGGTGTGCTCATCAAAGAGGTCGTCTGCCACGTCGGCATCCTGTCCCTCAGGGTATGGAAGGGCCTGATGTTCAGTACCCCTTGAGGGTGGGCACTGCTCACCAGGACCAGGTATGGGCAAGTCCACAGGTGGTGCACAGACACCACTGCTGAACCCTGAACCCCCAGTCCCAGTGGGCGACTGCTGCTGCCCCTCTGCCTGCTCTGCCCAAAGGATCGGTTGTTCCGCCGCTGTGGCCGCAACAGTGCCACTGACCTGACCAGCCACCGGTGCTGCCCCACTGGTGCTGACAGGCACAGCCTGGGACTGTACTGACATGCTGGCACACACGTCTGAACCAGCCAGGTCCATGGGCATGAGCTGGCCTGCTGTGTGTCCATTCCGTGACACACACATGTCACTGCCCATAACGGTCGTTGCATCATCATTGGTGCATGTCTGTGCCACAGCCTCAGCCACAGCATGCTGGCATCCTTGGATGCCAGACTGCTGAGACACAGGAAGGGCCTCCCCCACACCTGTCTCAACGACATCAGTGTTGACAGCCAGGCGGACCCACTGTTGCAATGCTCGCCGGCTACCTGCGGAGGTGGATGGTCCCTCCTCCAACTCCAGATGACTGTCCACAGTGGCCCTCCACCACTGACTCCTGCAGACACGCAGGATCTGTAACAGAAAGTAAGGACACGTTAGTGCATGTGATCTACCCTCCCCCCGAAAGACCATGACGTACCATGCAGTGATGGGCTACCACCTGTCTGGAAGCCACCTGCTGGAACACCCTCAATGGCACTGCATTGCATGCTTGCAGCGAGCCTGTCCTCTGCCGGAGTCAGCCGCACCACCTCCTGCTGGCCCCTACCTGTTGCAGCATGTGCCGCCCTGATGGCAGCCACCTTCTCCTTCACCCTCCTCCTGTCGGTACCCATCTTCTTCTTACACTCCTGCACAGAGCGTTGGTGGCTGCCGTGCAGGGTGATGGCACATGCCACCCCCTCCCATGCAGCAGCACGGGCCTGAGGGGTGCCCCTCTGTTCACTGAGCAGTGGCTCCTGATCGATGTAGGCCTCAAAGAGTGCCTCCGTCTTGGCCTTGGTGAAATTAGGCCTCCTCGTCCGCCCACAATCGTTGTCCTCCTCACCCAGTCCTCGCTCAGTCATTATTCAGCCTGTATAAATGACAGTGGTTACCTGTGACTGTGCAGTACAAAGCAAGTCCCTGATACCACAGTCCAGAACACCATATAGAATGCAACTCACTGCAGAACAGTGTCGCATTTTAAAAGCACAATCCATGCAAATTAGGTGTGGAGCAACTTTAATGAGATGCAAATCACGCTGCTGCACCATTGCATGGCTGATCAGATGATTTGCATTTGACAGCTGAATATCACGCTTTTGCGCTTTGTGCAATTGTGTTGAACGTGCTGAGCCAATGACGCAGTTCTGTGGCATGTGTACTACACCACACTGCGCATGCCCAGGTAGCTTACGCAGGCATCTGTCATGCTGATGATGTGCTGTGCATGGTAGGTAATTCAGGACACGGCCACCATTGTGCCAGTGGTGCTATGGTGAGGGTCACTACATGGCACTGTGGCACAACTGCTCAATAGTTCACTGTGGCGATGGCACACAGGCAACCAATTGCACTAGATGCATAGACATCTGATGGCACTGTGCGTGGCCTTGTGCCAGAGACCCATGACCCTGTGCCTGACCTTTGCCCCCTTGGCGCTATACATCCGGCATGGCTGCACCTCTATCGTGCTGTTCGGTGACAGCGTAATAGAGAATGGCGGCACTGTAGCGACAGCGCGATAGGGAATGGCAGTGCTGTACCACGCAGCACTTCCATGTGGGGGTGCTGTGCTGCAGAGCACCATATTGCCTACTATAGCATTAGAGATGGCATGCAGGAGAGCCCCTCAGTGGAGTGCCCTTGAGCTGGCCAACCTTGTGGCCATTGTGGAGCCACATTATGGCCCACTGTTTGATGAGGAGCCACTGGACAGGGCCAGGACTCAGGTCTGGCAAGAGGTGGCCACTAACATGGAGGCGGCCACTGGCTGCAGGAGAATGGCGGAACAGTGCAGGCACCGGTATGGGGACCTTAGACGGAGGGAGCCGGACCAACTTGCATGTCTGCGGTCGTGTGCCAGGAGGGGCGTGGTGCCTCGGCCAGGTGGGTGATACGTCTACACACTTGTATGGTCCATATGGGTAACACTGTCTTATGTGTCCAGCACATAGGGTAGGGATAGTCTAGGGTTGGCTGTGGCGGTGTTTACAGGGTATGGGGTGGGTGGGTCTGGCTGGGTGGGTGGGTACACACATTGGGGCAGGAGGAATATTCTTTGGGTTTGTACTGATGTGTTTCTCTCCTTTTGTCTCCCACAGGCATGGCCAAGCGGAGGAGGATGGTGGAGCGGCAGCAGAGGACGGAGGACGCTGCACAGGGGCATGTCAGGGACCAACCCCAGTGCCATCAACATCCCAATGAGGGTGAGTGCCATGACACCATGATTGCTATTGCATGCTGTGTGACAGGGTGGGAAGCAGGGCATGGCCACCTTCCATGGACACCACTGCCATGCACGTGACATGTTACAGTCAGCACTGTCCAGTGGCACTGCATGTCTGGAAGTGTGTCAATGGTGGTCCATGCGTGCACTGGGCACATGGCTGTAGCACTGCCTGCCCACCGCATAGCCACGTTACTGTACGGCCTTGGTTGTACTGTGCTGGACATGGGCGATGGGTGTGTGCAGTGGTACACATGGCTGTTGCTGCCTGATTGGGCATGTCTTGTGAACACGGTCACTGAGGGTGGGCGCACACCATCACAGGAGTGTGGCACATGGCTGTATGCCATGCATAATGGGTGGGCTGTAGGGTGATGGACAGTCACACCTATTGACTCTGATCCCTTGTCCTAGGTGTGCGGATACTCCTGTGTATACAGCAGGCCATCCAGGAGCTTCTGCAGGTGGTGCAAGAGTCCCTCTCCATCTTAAGGGATCTACAGCAGCATGGGGTGAGGAGGAGGAGGAGGAGGCAGCCCAGGCAACAGCCCCAGGCAGCAGAGGACCAGGCTGGACACTGACAGCTGCATGAGCAGCCTGCATCTACCCCCCCTTTGTTCAACCCTCACACCACACCTACCCTCTCCCATATGTTCACCCTACCCCTTACCCACCCCCACCTTGTTCCTGTCCCTCCATCCCATGTTTGTACATAGTTGTATATAGTTGATTTTGCTATGTTTTTGAATACAGATATTTTGATATGAATACTGTGGTGGTCTCTGATTTGCAGCTGGCTATAGGTGCTCAGTTGCAGTAGTGTGCATGGCATCTGGGGTGGTTCAGTCATGGGTATGTGTGTGTGTGTGCGTGGGGAAGTGTCTCTGGTGTGGGAGTGGCTATCAGTCGGTATCTGTGGTGTGTGTGTTGTTCCCTGTGCATTGCATTACTGTGTGCAGTGGTCCATGGTGCATGCTCTGTCCATTGTGCCCCTGTCAACCCGTCCTTGGCCTGTGCAGCAGAAACCCTTGCATGTCTGTGGCATGTGAGGTCTGCTGCTTTGTCAGTGGTGGCTGTCCCTGCAGGTCATCCACTGTGACTGTCACAATGCTGGGTTGCCTCCTGTCAATGGTGTGGTGCATGTTTGCCTTGGGTGACATTGTGGCCTCCGAAGTTGCTGTCCCACCTCCATGCTGTGGCTTGTGTGTGTTGCAGGGGCTGTGCACCACTGTCTGTGACTTGTGCTCCAGGCATATGCTGGTGGTGTACAGGGCCACAGTTGATTCACAGGGTGGGTGTCACCCCATGCCATGAAGGACTGCAGGCTGTGTGTGCACAGTTTTCATGGGCCCACACTGGGGACTTGGTTGCCACACTACTGCATCCCTGTGTTAGTGTCCCCATGGGTATGGGTGTGTGTTTGCCCCTGCACTGTGTTGCATCCGGTGTGCTGCATGCTTCCACGCACCACTGTGGGTGTCTGTGCTGGCTGCTGTGGCTCGTGGTGGGTCGGGCTGTGATACTTGTCTACTGTGCAGGGTGCTGTATCAGTGGTGGTGGTGTCAGGGGCACGCCCTTTCCCATGTGGGGTACCTCTTGTGCCGACACATGTTCGGTCTCTCAGCTGTGCCTCAGGGGGATTGTGCATGTTGGCACTGTGTCTGCCGTTGTTGCATTGCCGTGTGCTGCCACCCACTGCTGGGTGCTCATGGTGGGTCTGGCTTGTATGGTTCTGTGGTACACAAGGTTGCAGTGTGACAGTGGGGTGGTGGTATGCATGGGGTTTCCTGCAGTGGTGGTCACTGCTCATAGGGGAGTGTCTTGGGGTCATGGTGCAGGGTGTGCTGTGCATGGGGGCTGCTGTGTGCCATGGGGTGGTCCGCCCTCCTTGTGTGGCAGTCTTAGCTTGCCAGTGGGTGTGCTGGGGCACCATGGCCCAGCTGTGCTTTGTTTGCTTGTCCCCATGGGCCAGTGGATATTCCAGCCCTCCCCCAGTTGTGCTGTGCTTGGGGTGTGGGGGTACACTGTCAGTTCTGCTGTGTGTTCCTGTGCCCATCTGTGGAATCGGTGGTGGGCCCCTACCTACCTCCCTGGTTGTGCAGTTACATTGCTGTGCTGCTGGGGGGCTCTCTGCTTGCGCTATGGCACCTCTGGGCTGCTCAGCTGGGCAGCCCCTGTTGTGCCATAGCACATCGTATCTGCTCAGCTTCCCCTTCCTAGTTGCGCTATGGCACAAGTTGTGCCATATTCAGACGTTGGCTGTTGGTGCAATTTGGCTTGCTCCTTTTTTGAATATCGTGTCTATTGAGCATGGGCGCAATGGACTTGTGCTTGCTCCTGCTATTGCACACTTTTCGGGTGCAGTTTGAATATCCAGCCCAATATCTAAACAAAGGGATCTCACTATCAGTTACATTTCCACATAACAATTTACATATATTTTTATACCAGCAGATATGCAAGGGAGGAAAAGACAGAAACAGCAAGGGAAGCGTGAGAGGCAAAGAATTACCAGACTGTTGGGGTGATCAAATCCTAGGTCTCATGAGAAAATTTTTTTGCGCAACCGGATAGACAAGAGACAGGAAAGTAAATTTAGAGTTGGTTAATTATGAACCTCCCTCTCTTTGACTTCAGGCAGATTTATCTGAATGGGGCCAACTTAAGCTTTCTTTCTTCCCACGTGTCACTACCACTCACATGATCATTCTCCCTAAACTTTTATATCTTTTTCAAAATGTTCCCACATTTCCAGCTTCTTTCTATTTTAAATCTTGGGAAAAAATTATTTCTGTATTTAGCTGGGATGGACAAAAGCCAAGAATCAGGCTATCCCTTCTTTATCTTCCAATGTCTTGGGGGAATGTTAACCTTCCCAATTTGAGATGGTATGCCTTGGCTGCTTTTTTGAAAATCTTTTTCTTATGGATTTCTCCTGGTGAACATTATATTTGGAAAGACATAGAATTCCATATTAATGATTTACATGACATAGAGAAGATTGCTTTTACATCTAGTGACAAAACCCCATCTCTTAAAGTTTTCCCGAACTTTACAGCCCAAACCTTAAAAATTTGGTATACTACAAAACAGAAAGAGGTTTTTAAACAAACCATCTTTTTCTTCATATTACTCTCCCTAGATGCTAACATTCTTCTGGCTTCTATGGACCAGACCTTTACACTATGGTAGAGACTGGGCCTCTGCTATTACCTCCCATTCATCAATCTAAGGGGTATTATCCCCTTCTCTGAACTCCAGGCTACATATTCCCTTCCTGACCATGACCAGTTTCATTATACCCAGGTGAAAAATCATATTCTTAGGCAAAGGCAGTTCTCTGCTTTTCATCCTACTCCTCTTCCTTTATTATGGGTACTTTTGAGATATTTTTTAAACATAGTACCCCTGGTCAAAGCTGATTAGCCATATGTATAAAGTATTAAATGTGCCCCTAGGTGACTCATCTCAATCAATCCTTGAAGCTTGGAATAGAGATCTGGAATTGCAGGTCTCTTTCCAACAGTGGGAAGGGGCAGCTTTATATGCAGTCAAAATTATAACCTCCCAAGTTTGGAGGGAATTCGCATGGAAGTCTAGATCCAGGTACTTTAGAGCCCCAGCTGTTTTGGTATATCTCCTGGCCTAATATGGGTATTATTGGAGGGGGTGTGGTTGTACTCTGGTAAGCCTTGGTCATATTTTTTGGTTCTGCCCTAAGCTTACCCTCTTTTGGTGCTTCATTTAGTTAGAGCTACAGAAGTGTCTCGACGAAGTTATGGAGTTGACAGCAGAAAGTGCTGTTCTTTCTATATATATCCCTTCCAAAGACCGAAATGGGAATGCACTTTATTACCAATTTATGTATTTGTGGCATGCAAAGCTTTTATATGTAGATGGATGTTCAGTACTGTTCCAACGGTGGTGGACTGGCATCAGATAGTGTTGGAAATGTATAATCTTGAACATTTGACTGCCAAGATTCATGCCAGACTAGACTTTGTGACAACTAAATGGTGGAGGTGGGTATTGTATATGGCATTGGTTGATCCAGAATTTGTTCTATAGGCAATTTAGGACTCAGCTGTGGAGGTCAAATATATCTCTTTACTTACCTAAAACACTTGTTGAGGTGATATTCTTATAAGTTTTTTAAGTGGTTTCATATCAAGATGGCTTTTATCTATCATGATCATAACTGTTGTAATTTAAGAAATCAACTGTATGTAATAACTTGTCTCATCTTAATAAAAATGATAATTAAAAAAAAGGAAAGTAAAGAACAGAACAGATCTTTTCATTCAAACTCTCCATAACAACTGGGACAGGGTACTATTCAACCCTCTCACAAGGGGCTCTGGCCAGAAAGTGCTACATTGCAGAATTAGAATAAGCATACCTCCAATAAATCTCATACCAAAAACAAGCATTTGTCAATGCCGAATGTTTGTTTGCTGGCATTGGCAGTGGTAGTGTAGAAGTTACAGAGCTGCATAATAGGAATGGCAGTGAAGTATTGAACTGAAGCCAACCCCACCACCCCCCTGCAGAGAGTGACAGGCATTGGGGTGTGCCTTTGGGTCGTCAGGCATAACGGCCACGCCATTTCACCACACCCCACCCTGCAGACACTGACAAGTGTCATGGTGTTCCTTGGGGTCTTTGGCCCTTATGCGCACCCCATTCCATTAGAAAATACGGTGAGATGGGTGTGATATAGGAGAATGGGGTGAACTTTGGGGCTGAAGAGTCCAAGGCATACCTCGATGCCTCTCACTGGCTGCAGGGTGTGGAATGGTATGAGCATTACAGGCAAGAATCCCAAGTCACACCCCTGATGCCTGTCATTCTCTACAGGGTTAGGCATTATGGTTGGAAACCTAATACCTCAGGCATTCATTGGTATTTTCCTCCAAATTTTCAACATGTTTTTTGTGACCCCACCTCATGAACACTGGCAATATGTTTGTTAGCCAGCTGCTTATACTGTGACTACGACATTGCACCTGAGTAAAAACATTCAAACAGGATGTAAAAATGACAGCTGTACTGTTCATGGGGAGGTGTAAAATGGCAATGTTGCAAATCTGCAGTAAAATATTTAAAAACTGGTGAAGACACGCGTACATAGAAACTGTGCAGCACACCGTAATATAATTGGGTTGGGGATTTTTTACAGCAGATTGTCAACTCAGGCATTTTGGTGCCTCCGATCATGAACAGTGTCACTGTGATTTTCTTTATCTGTCCCAAACAATGATTTCCCACAATGACCACGCACCTCTGCGCTGAAAGTGTGAAAACTCATGCCATGTTGTGAAAAATGACAGCTGTACTGTTCATAAGGAAGTGTGGAAAATGCCACTGGTGAAAATCTGGACTGAAAATATTACAAAGTCATGAACTTAGAGGTGCGTGGAAACTGCGTAATGCTCACTCGTAACACAGTCATTTTATGGACTTTTGTCACCAAATTTTCAACATAGCCATTTTAAGACCTTTGCTCATGAACAGTGTAACTGTGATTTTCGTAATCTGTCCCAAACATTGCTTTCACATACCAACAGCACCATTGTGTGCTACATGTGCAAAAACACATTTTGGCGACATATGAAAAATGGCAGCTGTACTGTTCATAAGGAAGTGTAATAAAATGGCAATGTTGAAAATCTGGAGTGAAAATATTAAATTCACAAACTTACGAGCATGCATAGGAACTGCGCAATGCACGCTCGTAAAATAGACATTTTTAGGAATTTTTTCACCAAATTTTCTACATAGCCATTTTAAGACCTCTGCTCATGAACAGTGTAACTGTGATTTTCTTAATGTCCCATATATTGATTTCACGCCTGACTGCACCATTGTGCGCTACATGGGTGAAACACGTTTTGGGTGAGATGTGAAAAATGACAGCTGTACTACTCATAAGAAGGTGTGGTAAAATGGCAATGTTGAAAATCTGGAGTGAAAATATTGAAAATTCAAGAACTTACGCCACTGCAGTATTAGAACTGTACAACGACGTCAGAAACAGTCATTTTAGAATTTGTTCACCAAATCTTCAACATAGCCATTTTAAGACCTCTGCTCATGAACAGTGTCACTGTGATTTTCTTAATTTGTCCTGTACATTTTTTCACACATCGACTGCGCCATTTATGCGCTACATGAAAGCGGAAACACGTTTGGGTGAGATGTGAAAAATGACAGCTGTACTACTCATAAGAAGGTGTGGTAAAATGGCAATGTTGAAATCTGGAGTAAAATATTGAAAATTCGCGAACTTACGAGCATGCGTAGGAACTGCGCAATGCACGCTCGTAAAACAGTCATTTTTTGGAATTTTTCCATCAAATTTTCAAAATAGGCTTCTTGAGAGCCCACCTTATGAACATTGGCAGTGTCGCTTCATTAATTGGTCCCGAACAGTGATTTCACACAGTGACTGCGAAATCACCCTTCGGGCCCGAATAACGCCAAGACAGTGACAGCATTCATGAGAAGGGGTCCCAAAAACCCCATGTTGAAAATTTGGTGCAAAAATTCCAAAATTGCCTGAGATATGCAACAAAGCTGAAAAAACCCTATCTATCCCATTATACGGCTTACCAGCATTTCCTCAGTTCACAGTCGGCTTTGAAGAGTGCAGATGTGTTCCCAGTCCGCTGAAGATCGTCACGCCAGACTCTGGAGGTAAGTATGGGGTGAGGGGGGTGTGGGGAGACAGGGTGTGCAGTGGGTGGGTGCAGGTTGTAGGGGGGCAGGGAGACTGCGTGGAACTGTTTTTTTCTTTAAAGGGTTTTTTTTTAGATGACAACATGGGACGTTTGCCACGCTGGGGTGGCTCCCAGCATGACACAAGGATGGCTGGTTGGGGGGGCATGGAGCCGATGGGGGATTGGGCACCCCATCAGCCATAGCATCTATTGCCACGCTGGGGTGGGCTCCCAGCGTGGCACCCTGTACTCTGGGGGGAACAGTGGAGCTGATGGGGGATTAGGCACCCCGTCGGCTATACCATGATTGCTGCCACACTGGGGTGGGCACCCAGGCGTGGCATGTGGAAAGCTTTGGGGGCGCAGCACGGCTGGCGGGGGATTGGGCACTCCTCGGCTATACAGTGTGTGTGCGTGGGGGGGCAGCACACAGTATGCGTGCATGTGTTTGTGTGTGTGTGTGTGTGTAGGGGGAGCTGTGCATGAACAGGCGATATCTGATCGCTGCTCACTAAAGTGTAGCTCCCCTTTTCAACTGTACGCCACTGCATTTTGGAGCTGTCATAGACAGCTCCAGCATGCATTGGAGGACTGAGGCTGCCCCTGCCAACACACTGACTGAATTGGAAGAGGGGGTGACACACCTCCGAAAACTCGGATGATGGCACTATGTTTCTTGCACATGCGTGCAAGCAAAAATAATTAGGTTTCTGCATTACTGCATTTCAAAGTTATGAGCTATTTTGTAACCCTGATTTCACTCCCTGTTCAAAAAAGCCTGTTTTAATAAAGAGCTGCTGATGATGTCATCTCCTGAACTCACAGTCTAGTCTTCCCTGTCAGCAAGCTTATAGGACCTGGTTCTTCAAAGTTTTAAAGATCATGTGCAATAGTTTTCAAAAATAAAACAGGCAGCATCATGCAAAAAAACATTGCTATAAAAACTATTTGTGTTTCAGGTTTTGTAACAAAGTTGAAAAATCTGTATTTTATTAATGCCTTTTTAATGTGATCCATTTCTCCAGGGTTGCTGGATGCTGAGTCAGCATGCCCCTAGGCTGCTGATACCATTTGGAGTGCCACTCTACTGTGCCTGTTAGGAAGTTGTATTGCTGCTAGTATTGCAATGTTGATAACTTCATTACTATTTGTCAGTAGGGGCCTTATATGTGTTAATTCCTACTAGGGGTAGAAGTGTTAGCCCTAGTAAAATGACCATTTTAATTTAAGAGTACAACACAGATTAGCCTGAATGTAGGTCAAGTAACAGCCTGACAGAAAGAAAACATTGGGTTGGCTAAATTAGAAATTCCTAGTAAGGTTTCAAAACAGCATTACCTCTCCCACCCCCACTGACAAGGATATGGAATACTGGTAATTGTTTTAAAGTGCCATCCTGAGAAATCTCCTCAATTTAATGATAGGTATGAATGATCTAAGCCTTTCACCACACCAGAAAGTTATTCAGACTGCAAACCTCACAGCAGTGTGCTATGACCCTGCATCCAGCAAACCCTGAAAAAAGGACCACAACAAAAAAGCACCAGAAAAAAAATATCAACTTTGTTACAAAACCTGAAACACACATATTTTTTTAAGCAATGTTTATTGAATGGTGCTACCTGTTTTATTTGTGAAAACCATTGCACGTTATCTTTAAAACTTTGAAGAGACAGGTTCTATTAGCTTGCTGACAGGAAAAACTAGACTGTAAGTTCAGGAGAAGACATCAGCAGCAGCAGCTCTTCACTGAAACTGGTTTATTTGAACAGGCAGTGAGTTTAGGGTTGTAAACTGACTTGTAACTTTTAAACAAAGTAACTAAGAGATCTCATGTTTGGCATGAGGCTGATTGGGGCTATGCTGATGTAAATTCTGAATTTATTGATGCCAGAAATGTTGACTGCAGTCCCTCTTTAAAGGGTGTCCAGTACAGGAATTCGGCTCCCCCTTGTGTTGGCTGGAAATGGAGAACTTTATTAGGCTACCAAAAGGATCAGGGACCCATTTTCTGATGGCAGACTGATACAGTCTTATTAAGCCTTCTTAGGCCTGCTTAAGGAACCTCATATGCACTGTACATGATAAAAGATAGCATGTCCTAAGGCTCACTGCTCCCTCCCTCCCTTCCTCCCTCCACCTTGCCATAATCACTGTACTTCCCAAAGCAGGGAAGGATCCAAAGCTGAGTGCCTCATGGGACTACAAAATGGTGCCAAATCTGCAAATAGGAGAATGCTCCCCTGTATTATTTACAAAGACCAGTTCTGTTTTGTGTCAGAGGTTGACTCTCCAAAATGAACATTAAGGGAACTCTAAGTGTGGTGTTGAGGCGGACCAAAGTTAAATCTGCCGAGGCGTATATTCCCATGCTAGATGCAGAGTAGACATTTGAGTAAGTGATGGGAGAATTTATGTTTCAAACTCTACACTGTCTTAACTATGGTCCCCAAGTCTTTACATGTATACAAGCTCTTTACCCTGACTCACAAGCAAAATTTCATACCGGTACTAATCTGTCCTCACCATTTCAGCTCCCTAGAGACACGTGGTAGGGATGCCCGCTATCATCACTTTTCTACGTACTCACAACTGAGCTTTTAGTAATAGCTATCAAGAGCCATCTTCGTATACAGGGACTGCAGGTAGGGGGAAGAGAATCATGTCAGCTAATGTTTGTGATTTTGATTCTGTGTTTTAATTGTGTGACAGCCAGTTTTATGATTATTTTATTGTCTGATTTTAATTTAGATATTATTTTATTTGGGAATTTATTGTTTTTATTGTACAGTGTTGTGATCTTTAGAATGGCAATTAAAAATAAAGCTGATTGGTTGATCTCATTTTTCTCAGACAGTGTCTTGCTATGCTTAGATTACCTGGATAAAGCCATACCTTCTCCACTATCAGAAATTTCAGAATATACAGCTTTATACTGGGCCTTAAAATTAACTGACAGAAGAGTGAAACAATGAGTTTGGGTAATGAAAAGACGGTTCTGTTATCTGTGGTCTCAGACGTTCAGCAGCAAATGGCCTTGGTGAAGCACCTTGATATTCAAGTGACCAACCAAATTTTAAAATGGTATGCCTTAAACTATGCCCCATCACTAGCTAAGGTTGAGGTGGATTGTGTTGGATGGAGAAACTTGTCACTAACACTCATTGAGTAAATGTGATTATAAAATAGGTAGGGAAAATCCTGTTTCTTGATTAGTAGAGCAGATTCCAAAGCTGTGGGATTCAGGAATAATAACTGCATTGCTTTCTACTTTTCTTTCTTTCTTTTCTTTTTAACAGTTGATACATTTTATAAGCACACTAAGTCACTCCAGGTTGTAGGTTACTATTTCTGAATCAGGTGGTTGAAGGCACTTAGTGCAAATACCTTATGCCTCCCAAAGTCCCAACACACCTAGGTATGCAGTTCAGGAATAGTAACCCACATTCTGCTGTGGCTTATTGTTTATTTAAAATGTGTATAGAGACATAGAAATTGTCAGCAGATAAGGACCACTAGGCCCATCCAGTCTGCCCGTAGGCCCTATACATGTATGCATCCACTCACCCTATTTGATCAATGACTTTTCATCACCCCCTTCCCACCCAAGGTTCCCCTGTGCTTGTCCCAGGTATGTTTAAACCCCTCAACTGTGCTTTCCCCTACCATCTCTTGTGGCAGACTATTCCAAGTGTTCACTACCCTCTCTGTATAAAAAAACTTCCTCAAGTTACCTCTTAATCCCCCCCAATTTCATATCATGCCCCCTCATTCTGATATCTTTTCTACACTGTAAAAGATCTCCCATCTGCACCTTGTTTAGTCCCTTGATGTACTTAAAAGTTTCTATCATGTCACCCCTTTCTCTCCTCTCCTCCGGTGAGTACATATTGAGGTCCCTTAGTCTCTCCTCACATGTTTTGTGGTGCAAACCATGCACCATCTTTGTTGCCCTTCTCTAGACAGGCTTCACCTTGTTTATGTCCTTATGCATGTGTGGTCTCCACTACTGCACGCAATACTCCAGGTGAGGTCTTACCAGTGTTTTATACAATGGCATCACCACTTCCCACCTCCTACTAGTAATACTTCTGCCTATGCACCCCAGCATGCCACTGGCCCTCCCTGCAGCCTTTGTGCACTGCTTTGATATTTTAAGGTCATCAGATATGATAATCCCTCGGTCTCTCTCTTTGGTGATGGTCAGCACCTCCCCCCCATCCTGTAGTTCTACCCAGGGCCCCCCTACCCAGGTGCATTATCTTGTACTTTCACACTGAACCTCAGTTGGCACACCTGTGACCATCTTTCAAGCTTCTCCAGATCTCTCTTCATTTTCTGCACCCCTTCTGGAGTATCCACCCTGTTGCAGATCTTGGTGTCATTTGCAGATAGGCAGACCTTTTCTTCCAGCCCCTCTACAATCTCACTACTGAAGACACTGACCAGGACTGGTTCCAGTATGGATCATTGTGGCACTCCACTGGTCACCTCTCTCTCTCTCCCTGGATTGGATCTCATTAACCACCACCCTCTGCCTTCTGTCCATCAGCCAGTTTCTAATCCAATGTCTCACCTCATGCCCCGTGCCCAGACTACTCATCTTGTTAACCAGCTTACTGTGAGGGATGATATTGAAGGCTTTGCTGAAATCTTGGTAGGTGACGTCTACAGCCCCTCCCTGATTCACTTCCCTAATCACCCAATCAAACAAATCTGTCAGATTTGTTTGACAAGACCTTCCTGATGTAAATCCATGCTGCCTCAGCTCCTGGACACCAATGGATTACAGGTGTGCTACAATCCATTCTTTCAGCAGTGTCTCCATGATCTTCTCCACCACTGAGGTGAGGCTGACTGGCCTGTAGTTCCCCGTTTTCACCCTACTGCCACTTTTGTGCAGTGGGACTACATGTGCCCTCCTCCAGTCCTCTGAAACCATGCCTGTGTTGAGTGACTCTGTGAACAGAATGGCCAGAGGTGCTGCTAATTCCCTCATTCTGAAATTTCTGTATCTTCTGTATGCCCTGCCTATAAAAGTACCCAATTATTTATTTTTGAAACTTAATGGCCATATAACCAGCTTCCTATGGAAAGGAAGCCAGCCAGGATAAAAAAAAGTGCAGCTCGGCTACAACAGCTTTCTCATTTACACCACAATCAACAAGATTCACCAGTCTGGAGGCAGATGAATGAGGAATCAGAGGTCAAAACTATTTCCTAAGATTTGCTGACTCCCACACTTCAAAGAATATGCACAAAACTAATCACACAGCCCTATGTATCTAATGTCACAACACCACTCAGCAGGTCAGCCCTCTACTCCCAAAGTGCCAACCTCTGAGTGTAGAATTGTGAACAGTTAACAGAACAAGGTAACCCTCTTGTCTGTTTTGTGGGTTCGAGTCACCTTTTGTCCCAAGTTCTGGGGGGATTCAAACTGATAACCACTTGTTAACGTACCCAATTGTCAGGCTCAGATAATTCTGTCTTTGGGGGCCAGATATCTTTGCCTACAGGCACCTAACCAGGTATTACAAAATGAACCCTTAGAACTCTATGCAAGACCTAGAGAACTCTTACCTGTTTCCCAGTTTGCTACCACAATAAGCTCATGCACAGTGTCAACTGTAACCTTCTAAGCTTCACTTATAAAAAAAGAAGTTTCAAGGCACACCAGGCAGTTTCTGTTTTTAAAATATATATCTTTACTTTAAAATAGGTGAAAATAGGAAAACAGTAAATATAGAACAAGATATTCCAACACATACAATCTTAAAAACAAAACAGGTTAAAAGTGCAAATTCCTGCAACCCATACAGTCAGATTGGTCTTATCTAATGTATCTTCACTTTCCTAATCTTTCAGTGCTTTGATGTTCCTCTTTCTCAGTCAGAAAATGAATGTCTCTCTGTGACTCTAAGGTCTGCTCAGTATACTTAAAAGCAGTCTTGAGCCAGCCTTCTCTCTGAGGTCGCCTAACTCCGCCTTGGTGTATTAAAATTTCTATTTTATAACACAGGATGTCCTAATAAGATATTTAAAAAAAATAGGTGACATCAGTGAGTCTTCTCTCTTCATGTGACTTCCCCAAACCAGTCTGTGATCTGCTTCACACAGACATCAAAGTCTCTTTGATGTAATTAACTGGCTTCCTCTGACGATACCCCAAACAAATGTATATTGCACTTCCCAATTTAGTCTGGGACCTGGTTCACATAGACATCAAAGTCTCTTTGATGTAATTCACTGGTTTCCTTTGAAGACACCCCAAACACATGCATATGCCCCTTTCTTCATGACACCTAGTGCAAATCAAAGGATTTCCCAGAGTACGTCATAAATGGATATTTTAGTTCTTGACTTCAAAGCAAACTGACAAGCTAATTGCATCCCTGATATCTGCACATACCATCCCCTGCTGGAGATTGTTACCCAGGATCACATACACTGCTAATGTTTTGGCTACAACCACCTGTTGCACAGTTCCCCCTGTTTCACCCCAGTCTAGGAGAACACCAGTGAGGGGCAATGTTTTCTCCCCACCCACAAAGTCCTGTATAGTGACGTATTTATTGGGTATAAGCTGACCAGGCTGTACCAGATCCCCCTTTACCAAGGTCGGGGATGCCCCTGTGTCCCTTAACCCCTGCGTCTGTGCACCATTCACCATGACTGGGTGCATGTGTTCTCTCATGTTCACTGGCATACTTCCAGGAACACACAAACAACCCACTTCTTTTTTAGCACCCAGTTGTGTATTATTGCTTGCCTTTTTGGGACACTGTCTGGCAATATGCTCAGTTTCTTTACACAACCAGCATTCATTTCTTCTCTCAGAGAAATCTTTTCTCTGAAACTTGGGGCTAACTGGTTTTGGTGGAGGCAGTGAAGGTTTTAGCTGCCCTGAAGGCACGCTTTTCCCTTTCTGTGCTGCCCAGCCTACCCCATTCACTCTCAGAGCAGGTCTGCTCTCGGCATAGCAGTCCGAGAGTTCAGCAGCCACTTGCACTGTTTTGGGATCTCAGTCCTCTTGCCAGGTTTTTAGCTCTGCTGGGCATGCCCAGAAAAACTGTTCTAACAGAATCACATTTTCAATTTTATCAACAGAGTTTGCCTCAATTCCTTCCCACCAATGTTTTAAAAACTGATGTTGTTTCATGGCTAGCTCCTCGTAGCTCATGTCAGGGCTTCTCCTGAGCTTATGGAATTTAGCTCTGTATGATTCAGCAGTTAATTCAAACTTTTTTAGCAGTGCAGCTTTAAGTTTGCTGTAATTATCACTGTCCTCATTGTCCATTTGACTCAATGCATCCCAAGCTTTCCCAGTAAGTAGCGGGGATCGCTGGAAGCTCCAGGAATCTCTAGGAATTTTAGCCCGAATACAAACTTTTTCAAAAGAATTTAAAAAGGTATCCATATCCTCCCCCTCTTTAAATGTGGCTGTTAATTTGGAGTTCAATTTGTAACCCAGTCCTGCAGTCCCAGTTAAATCCAAGCCACTTACCTGCTCTGGTGCTGCTGGTCAGAGTCGTATCTTCTCCAGTTCATGTTGCCTCTGGTGCTCCTGCTCTGCACAGTCAGTGTCTCTCTGTTCTCGCTTTGCCTCTTGGCATTCTCACTCTGCCTCATGGTCCACCACTCACTTCTCTCACTCCCTTTTCTCCTGGAACTCCAGCTCCATCCTGAGCAAATCAATTTGCAGCTTGAGCACCTCTGGATCTAGGATACTGGTGTCCTTCCCCTGCTGCTGTGGCCCTGTTGTCCTCCTCATCAGATCTGGACACTGCACTCACTGCTAGCCATGACACACTCAAGTTTTGGTCCTTTTCAGTCATGGTCCATGACTTGCTGCTCTGGGTATCTGTTACCATCAGGGCATCTATGAGGTTCTGCTTGCTGGCTTTCACCACAAACAGAATTCCTCTGTCCCCGCACAAATGCTTTAAGGAGTCTACAGTGCACCTGCTGTAGTCAGAAGTCATCTTTCCTAACTACTGCTACTCTGACTGGCACTTTAGAAAAAAAAATAAAACGAGTAGGAACTTGACTGTAAGCCAAGGGATATAGTTCTGTTTCCTTTTGAAATAAAACACTGCCTTTCTTTTTTTTCCAAGTGAGCTGAACAGTCTCAAGCTGACACACTGAACAATAAAGCTTATATCACCAAACTTTTTCGTACTGCTTCCAACCAATCTGTCACAATCCCACTCAGCAGGTCAGCCCTCTACTCCCAAAGTGCCAACCTCTGAGCATAGAATTGTGAACAGTTAACAGAACAAGGTAATCCTCTTCTCTATTTTGTGGATTCCAGTCACCTTTTGTCCCAAGTTCTGGAGGGATTCAAACTGATAACCTCTTGTTATCATACCCAATTGTCAGGCTCAGATAATTCTGTCTTCAGGGGACAGATATCTTTGCCTATGGGCACCTAACCAGGTATTACAAAATGAACCCTTAGAACTCTATGCAAGACCTAGAGAACTCTTACCTGTTTCCCGGTTTGGTACCATAATAAGCTCAGGCACAGTGTCAACTGTAACCATCTAAGCTTCACTTATAAAAAAAGAAGTTTCAAGACACACCAGGTTGTTTCTGTGTTTAGAATATATATCTTTACTTTAAAATAGGTAAAAATAGGAAAACAGTAAATACAGAACAAGATATCCCAATGCATACAATCTTAAAAACAAAACAGGTTTAAAATTGCAAATTCCTGCAACCCATACACTCAGACTGGTCTCATCTAAAGTATTCTTACTTTCTTAATCTTTCAGTGCTTTGATATTCCTCTTTCTCAGTCAGAAAATGAATGTCTCTTTGTGACTCTAAGGTCTGCTCAGTATACTTAAAAGCAGTCTTGAGCCGCCTTCTCTCTGAGGTCACCTAACTCCACCTTGGTGTATTAAAATTTCTATTTTATAACACAGGATATCCTAATAAGATATTAAATAAAAATAGGTGACATCAGTGAATCTCCTCTCTTCATGTGACTTCCCCAAACCAGTCTGTGATCTGCTTCACACAGACATCACAGTCTCTTTGATGTAATTAACTGGCTTCCTCTGACGATACCCCAAACAAATGCATATTGGACTTCCCAATTTAGTCTGGGACCTGCTTCACAGAGACATCAAAGTCTCTTTGATGTACTTAACTGGCTTCCTTTGAAGACACCCCAAACACATGCATATGCCCCTTTCTTCATGTCACTTAGTGCAAATCAAAGGATTTCCCAGAGTACGTCATAAATGGATATTTTAGTTCCTGACTTCAAAGCAAACTGACAAGCTAGTTGCATCCCAGATATCTGTAGTTTAACCTATGTCCTGTCCTTTGAACTTTACATGGGGGGGTTGATATGTCATTTCAGCAAGACAGTAGTTTCTCCTGATAGACACTCCCCTACATATTTTATATTGCAGAAAAAATATCATAGTGTAATCAGAACCAGCTGTCCACCTGCCACAACTAACACTCCCTGTATGGTTACAGGCACAAAAGTTGATAGCTCACTATCCCAGCATATCTCCAAAGGGATCTTTGAAGTCCTTGCTAGCCAACTTTCCCCTAGTAAATATACATCCATTATGGGAACTTGGTGCATGGAGTCTGAAAGGCATAAAGGCAATGGAGTACTTTTATAAAGATTGTGTGGGAGGCCTATTGAAAGCATTTATTCTAATACAAATGCATGAAAACTCAGTACTTCTTGTGTGTTCAGGATTATTTTACATATCTCTTGCTTTGACAGTATTTGTTAAAGCACTTGGGAGCCTACATGTTTACACCCTGATTATCCCCCATTAGAGGAGATTTTAGATCTGTATGTTTTTTTCTGGGGCTTGCAATTTACTCACTTTGTATTATTCCTTTTTTATTCCCTAATTATGTTGGATACCTCCTTCTTCTTCCACATAGGCTAGCGTCTTTTACCATTGCACTTCCTGTTTTGTGGGCAAAATTTTTGTTATTAAGCTATCTTAATCAATACTGTTAATTATTTGCTGAATAAGCTACATAAATATATAGATTGTTGAGGATGGCTAAAGCCAAATGTTCATCCAGTCTGCCGTGTTTTACCTATCTAGGCTTCTGAAATCATTTTGAAACTCTTAGTGCTCCATTCCACCTTCCACGTGTTTCTAATTACCCCCTGTAGCTATCTCATTGGGTTTTGATCCCTCAGATTTCACTGGCACTGGCTGTCATGAACCCAGTCCTGAGGGTCAGGTCCACTGAGCTCATAGTGCCCACCCCTAAGTGCAATACATGACAGGGAGGGGGAAAACAGGGGATACCCTATTCAAGTCCCTCTATAGTGCTTGCTGGCTTCACAACTGAACACTCACCATGAAGTTCCAGGGTCTCCTCTTTACTCTGGATCAGGGTACAATACTAGTTTCGAGTCTTGTAGCCAAATGAGAACCCCTTCTTGGCTGTTATACAAAGGAGGAAGGTCAAGGCATTACAGCCTCTTTTTGGTAGTGTTGTAACCCTGATTCTGCCTTCTCCCACAAGAAGTGCAATAACCTGGTTCAAATCCCACCAGAATCTTCCTTGAGACTTTGGTATTCTCCCTTCTTATCCAGACTTTCCCTTTTCAGACCCTTTGCTCAATTTGGTAGCTTACGATGGCCCCCTTAACAATAATTGTTTAGTCACTAATTAATACTGAATCTCCCTCAGTCATACACCAAAATATAAAAAAATCTTACTCAGGCCAGTTTTCTTAAAAACAAAATGTTTTTACTAAATAGTTACTAATCACACAGTTACAACTACAAATGTTTAAATAATCTTTTTGATCACAGCATAACACAAAGAAAAAGTGGAAATGTACACAGAAAGATGCACTATACAGTTGTCTAAAGTTGTACCTTAGTTTGTAGTGAATTGAAGTCCATAAAGAGAAAGTGCAATCTCTAGTTCTTAGTTTCTGTGCTGTGGCAGTTTTGCTTCTATGTGTGTTCAGGAGAGAGTCCAGATGGAAAGTGTGCTTGAAGATGCTCCAGGAAAATGATAGAGAGCCCCTGGTTTCCAAGCTATTTGTATACTGTCAAAAAACTCTGGTCTGTTCTAACTTTTGGGCCAGTAGATGTCACTCTTAGACTTTTCCAAAAATGTCTTAAAATGGTTCTGACATCACATCTTCCTAGCACATATAATAACCATGGACATGATTTCAGAGTTTAAGCATTTTGAAGTCCCCTTTAGACAATTTGCACCCATAAGACAAAATTCACATTAGCCTTTCAGAATGGTCATTTGCTAAAATCCTGTTTAACACATCCTGGACTTTGAACTTTACAACAGGGGAATAGCTTCTCTCCATATCCTTAAGAGTTCTGTTACATTGTCTTCCCTCAATTAAGCCAGAAGACATCTCCACTTCTAGAAGTGTAATTTCAGGCTTCCTGCTACTAAAAGCCTGTCCTTCTCTAGGTTACATGAATATCAGCCATTTTAGAGAAACACAATCCATTGTCTTCATATTGGCATTAAAACATACACAGAAATCACATAAAACACAACATCATATATTTGTACATATGGCTGGCAGGGGCATAGCTTGCCACATCGACAATGTCTTTTCACACTTTGTTCCATTTGCTACAACTGTTTCTGTAAAGAAATACTTCCTTTTATCTTTCTTGAAATTACTGTAGCCTAACTAGTTTGAGGTTGTGACCCTGAGAGGCTGTTGTGATGATACACCACATTGTAAATGCTGACTTGTTCCTATGCATTACAACTGAAAGTGCACCAAGAGTGCTCACTGAAAAATGTGCTAAGTGCCCAATCCACACAGTGAACCTGTGTACACATAAGTGGGTGCATAGGGCTCCCAAATGCTGCAATGGTCCCTTACCACTTACTGGGGCCTCTGTAGACATCACAAAAGGGTGTTCTGTATCATCCATGCTCCATCCATGAAGGCATATGTAACTGCACACCCTACACATGGTGTAGAAATTCAACTAGGCCCCTATCCCTTAGGCCCAAGGGTACATAGTCTCCATACCCCCAAAGGGCTACAGCTACCGCTATGTACCCTTGGGCAAATGGTTTGTCTATGGCTAGTCTGGCTAGTGATCACCACCCCTTGTAGCCCCCCTCCATAGCTCCATATCAGGGGATGGGGGGGTGACTGTGTAATGGAGTTGCCCCAATACTAAACTGGGAATATGGGACTCACTGCCATCTCACAGAATCCCATGGTTTGACAGTCTAATGAGGACCAAGGGATTCACCTGGGTCAGGATGCGGGCATTCAATTTAATGCCTTGTTCATGGCCTGGCTCCATCTTATTGTTGCTTCTTGCCTTCCTATGAAGTTCCTTATCTGCATAAGGAATGTGGGAGGCAGTGACTGCTAGCTATGGGTACAGCTACAGCTTGGCATTGATGGGGGTATGGACCATCATGGGCCAGCTACATGCAACTGATGTACCATTTGGTTCAATACATGGTTTGGGTTCTTAAAAACAATATGTGGCATGCTTGGCTTCATCTTAAACTACCACTGCCATCTGTAATTTTTGCAGAACTACAGTATATCCATCATTCAGTTCCCTTCTTAAATCTATAGACAGGGCTGCCCACTAAGCCAGCAGAAGCATTGCATACTACCATAAGGGTGACCTGGGTTCCTGAGCAACTACTGGCATTCCATGACCAGGTGGTAATTATCCAGGAGTTCTGCCAGTGGCAGTGCTTTCATGAACAGAAGAGGATAGTGTTGTGCTCCATGGCAGTAGTGACCCTTGCCCTGGGCCAAGAAACTCAGTCTTCCCCACATGGGAAGGTCATTGTCTGCGAGGTCATAGTGTGACTCACATAGCAGCAGTGGTGGGCAGGAAGGTACATTATGAGGCAAACAAAAGGAAATAAAACTTAACCATGGCCATCTACATCTACATACTGATACTGTTGTGCCCCACACCACAGAATATATGCTGTGTCTGTGTTGGAGATGGAAAGTCACCAATGAACCAGAGGAGGTGACAGAAGTGGGAATAAAATCCTTGATAAAAAAAAAGAAAACTATAGATCAGATCTACGAGTGATTGAATATCTCAGAATTTGATCCATTTTGGGATTTTCAGAATATCCTAATGTGAAATCCAGTCCTGATCTGAGTACTTCATATATTAATGGAAACTATACATTTTGCATTTTGGGATATGATTGTAATGCAATTGGAATCTTATAGATTAGGATTTAGGATATTCAGCCAATATATCAAAAAATCCTAATTATACAATGGGTTCGAAAAATGGTGCTCCTTGATTGGTTGGTTGGCACTTTGAACCAGTTGTAAATCCTCACTAGTACCAACGGGAAGAAGTGCCAACCGACCAAAAAGCCACATCAGGAACTCCCCTGAAATCACTCTGACTGCAGCAAGGTCAGGACTGGCAAAGACGGGATGCTCGTTCACAGTACTGACCATTCCCCCCAAAAAATTTAAACTGACACAAAACCCACATCGGGTCTAACATTTTAGCAACGTTTCTCACACTCGTGGATTACACAGATTTTCCAGACTAGATACCACAACACTCTGCAAAAGTATTTCACATGCTGGAAAACCTACCTTAAAAAAAAAATCTCTCCTTGTCAGAAGTCTGCACTGAACATGCTCCTATCTCACTTCCCACTATGTTCCCAGTTTTCTGTTCCTTTCCCCACCATACTTAATAAGTACTGTATGTTGTAACTGCAAGATTAAATAAAATAAATAAGGAAAAAATAACCCAATGAAATTATGATATCCTCCTGACAACATAACCAAAAGTAAAGCCGAAACCAGTAAAGCCACACCAAACCCAGAAGTGCATAACACAATACCACCACTTTCACCACACTTGCTGAACATATGACAGGAGCAGTCCCCTGAGGGCTGTAAGACCGTATATTAAAAAAAGCAAAGAAACTAAAGCCAACCACTGCTCTGTCCACAATAATTAAAAAAAATCAGCTCCCGTTTCAGCGCCTTGTGATTACACCAGTAAATGCCACTGCCAACCACTCTCTCTCTCTCTCTCTCTCTCTCTCCGCTTCACTCTCCCACTGCTTCCAGGACATGCATGCATACCATACATTATCCCTTATCTCAGTTATATAGATAATCTATATATAAAAAAATCCTGTCAACATATGTCTCAGTTTGGCGAAGGGGAGGGGGAGTGTATCTTAGCAATAAGGATCTACATTTTGTGGAGTAGGAATAAAATGACGCAAAATAATTAAAACTACAAAGAAAATGTATTTTTCCTTATTTTTTATTACAAAACAAAATACAAGGAGATATTGTATAATAGCAATCTACCACTCCAGGGTGTGAGTCACACTAGGACTTACAACACCTGGTGTGTTTTGCTCACTTGGCCTATCGGCCTCGTGACCAAACAACACACCAGGTGTTGTAAATCCTAACATGACCCACACCCTGTTGTGGTAAACTGCTTAAATATTAACTTTAGAATCAGAATTCGATGTATGCAAATCTGATATCCATTATCTGATCACATCCAGTAGCCAGTACTCCGTCACAGCCCAGGGGACAGTAATGACCCTGTCATCTCTGACTACAGTAAATGGAGAGTGCTGCATTGTTCTACATACAGGACTATGGGGAAGACAATTCAACATGAATTTACATGACTTGAGAATCATATTGAAACTAAAGAAAGAAAGGTGTTCATGTCCAGTAAATGGAGGAAATTCAAGTTTAAAAATAATATCTAAGGAAAAATTACTCACCGTAGTAATGTTTCTTCTCAGGTTCCCATCACTATTTTCATACTCTATGCATCAATATCCTTGGAGACAGATGCCCCAGAGACAAAACCTATTCTAACTCCTAGAAATTAGAATCTTGGTTCAAATTCTGCAGCCACACTGCACTCTGGCAGTTGGCCAGATTTGTTTCTATAGCGAGAATGGAGCAGTGGTTAGTAAAACTAGCAAAGAGGCTACCAAAAATGTATGCAGTTTTATCAAAATTTTTGGAAAAACACCAATCACATTGAAGCAGACAGGTAAATATAAAATGCATAGAAATGTTAAGAAAAAAACAAATGTTACAGCAGTAGACTAACTGCAATAGTAATGCTCAAGCAGCCTTAAATGAAAAAGGACCGATTTTTGTGAAAATTTATATTCATGTTCTGAAATTAGAGGCAGGTTGAGAGTGTAAACACAGTGAGGGATCCCTTAGAAGAAGCAACATGGGCCTTATGCACTATGCCTATGTGCAGTGGAAACCGGGCACGTAGGCATAGCTACGTATAAATGCCACACAACGGGAGTCCTGCGTACCCCCAGTGGCATTCATGAATGGAGCAGAAGGCAGTTATGAGCCAGATTACCCAGCCATGTGTGCAATGCACTGGAGGTGGTCAGGAGGGTGTCAGGGGCATGCTTGCACTACGCACCATTCACCAAAACACGTAGTGCTGCGGACAGTGGAGCATATGAGGCACTGGTTATGCCCGGGGAGCCCTGTCACAACTATTGTATGCACCCAGCCCTGTGCACCCAGAACCCCTGCCTGGCCCAAGCAATAGAATGGCAGCCACCCCACACACAACAGAACACCTACACAGGTCCCAGCAGTAATGTTCTAACAATTCCAACACAACAGGACCACCACCCCCACACATGTCTGCCCCATCCCCATTTGTGCAAACCATAACCCCCAACACATGTATGCCCCATCCCTGTTTGTGCAAAGCATAATCCCCCCAGTACATGTATGCCCCCATCCCTGTTTGTGCAAAGCATAACCCCCCAACACATGTATGCCATGTTCCCAGTTCCTCAGTTGTGCAAAGCATAACCTCCCCCAACACATGTCTGCCCCATCCCCGTTTATGCAAAGCATAACCTCCCCAGCACATGAATACCCTGTTCCTGTTTGTGCAAAGCATAACCCCCAACACATGTATTCCTACCCCAGTTGGGCAAAGCTTAACTCCCACAGCACATGTATGCCCCATCCCTTTTTGTGCAAAGCATAACCCTCGCAGCACATGTATGCCCTGTCCCCATTTGTGCAAAGCACAGCCCCCCAACACATGGATGCCCCATCCCCATTTGTGCAAAGCATAACCTCCCAGCAGATGTATGCCCTGTCCCCATTTGTGCAAAGCAGAACCACCGCAACACATGTCTTCCCCTTCCCCATTTTTGCAAAGAATAACCCCTTAGCACATGTATGCCCTGTCCCTAGTGCCCTGGTATAGAATATGTTATTCCTCCTACACACACACACACACACAGAGGTGCCCCGGTCTACACAACCCCAAACTCTGAACCTGGTGCCCCAGCTGCATCATTGATGGACAGTGGACCCCCCCACCCATGACACCGACCCCCCCATACCTGATAGTTGGTTCTGCGGGCATTGATAGCCAGTGGCACATCCCTCTGCACACCTCCTCAGCCACTGGCCATCCAACTGATGCTGGGTGCATGCGGTATATATAGGCAGCACATTCCCAGCGGCATCAGTTGGATAACCCGGTAACTCAGAGATATGCTGCTGGCCATAAACTCCTCCACTACCTGTTAGGCGCACACTGCTAACAAAAATGATCACTCCCATCTTTGATTATGCAGATATTGTGTACAACACCATCCCTTCCACCTCGCTATCCAAGCTGGACTCGTTATTCCATGCTTTTTGCCATTTTGTAACAAATTCCCCTTTCAGAACACACCACTGCACACTCCTTTCCTCCCTCGGGTTAGTGCCCCTCTTCCTTCACCATTTTTGACACTCCGTTTCTTTTATTTCCAAATTTTGGTTCAACCTCCTGCCCCCCTACCTGGCCAAGAAACTAACCCCTGCAGCCTTTTCTCCTTACTCACCATGCTCTAGAGACTCCTCATGTGTTGAGGGGAGATATGCTTTGCACAAAATGGGATGGGGCAGACATGTGCTGGGGAGGCTGGCATATGGGCCTGGGGCAGGGGTCCTGATGGTGGCAATTTGGCTAGGTTGTGTAAGGCTGCAGTGCACCAGGGGCTTGGTCAGGGGTCCTATGGCCAATGAGGCATGGCCATGTGGGTCCAGGTGCCTACACTGACTATTCACACACCCGGACCCGTGCCTTCACACATAGGTGATCCACTATGGAACCCAGGATGGGCATTTAATTGGATGTCTGCCTGGGTCCACTACTCTGCCCTCAGCAGCCCTGCACAGTCCTGTGCACGGAGGAGGGGGGCTATGGACAGGTGCCCCTCAGGTGCATATGGTAGTGAATACTATGCACCCTGCACCTGTTCATGGCCATGGAGCTATGTGGCTGGGGTAAGCACCTTTGGTGCATATCTTCCATCCCATTCATGCATAGCCCCCATTAGTTGTTAAAAGCAGGCAACCATTATCTTCTATATCTGAGATACTTTTTCTTTTCCCTTTGCTTAATTAGAAGATTGTTTAACTGATGTTAGTTGGTGTGCTGTCCGGAACAGCTCTCTGCCTGGCAGCTGACATATCCATCTGTATCCCCTCCCCCCACTAAATCAGCATTGTGACCTCACTGACTGTGACATCACTGCTGCTTAGGAATAACCACTCAGTAGCTGCAAGGTCACTCGCCTGTGATGTCACTGTCAGTGAGGTCACAATGCTGATGATGTGGGGGGGGGATTACAGATACATACAGGTATGTCGGCTTCCAGACTGAGAGTTGTTCCACACATCCAGCACAATATTATCACATCGAAAATGTTCTATTGAGTAAAAGGAAAAAGGAAAATACTTCAGAAATAAAAAAGTTACAACTGACTACATCTTAAAATTTCTATCATTTTCCTGTCTGTCTGTTTTGGTTCCACTAGCTCTTTAAGGAGTCTGCCAGGATATTGTCTTTGCCTGGTAGATGCACTGCAGAAATATTTGCTTCAAAGGTTTATGCCAGGTCCCAGATCCTCATTGTTTCTGTACACAGCTTTGAGGATATTGTCCCTCACTGATTGTTTCTGTAGTACATTGTTGTGTTGGACAGGGCCAGTAGAAATAGGGAGGCAGTATAGCGCAGTGATTTAAGGCTCTGAGCTGCAAATCTAGTGACATCCAGCAGACCAGACTTGGGTTTGAATCCCACAGCTTCCACTTGCATACTGTGTGACCCTGAGCAAGTCCCTTAACTTCCCTGTGCTCCCAGGTCGCTCCTGTAAAAAAGCTTTCAGCTTAGTGTGCTACTCCTGGTTAAACAACTAAAAAAAAAAAAAAATGAATATCATGTCTGTCTTTGGGACTTGACATCCTTTGTCCAGTGGATTAGGTGGGCCTATCAGTCCTTATCTGCCGTCATTTTCTGTTTCTATGTGTTTGTTCTGATTTGGACAGAATGACCCTGTAGCTGTTAAGAGAAAGATTGCATTGCTAGCAGCAATGCCCTGAGCTCTAGGAGGCTGACGTGTTCCAGTGATTCCTGTGGACTCCATGTGCCACTCACTGTGAGGTCCTAGAGGTGGGCACCCCACCCCAGGAGTGAGGCATCTGTAGTAAGAATACTTGTTGGTAATTGCTGAAGGACAGGAATGCCCTCTCTCAGGTTGTTTTCTTCCTTCCACCACTCTACTGACAATCAGTGCTTTTGTCACTGGCACTAGCTTTGAGAGCTGATTCCATCTTTGAGACCAGTTGTCTCTTAAGTGGTACTGGCTATCTCTCAATTGGAACCTGACCCATGGAGCCACAGCTGTGGATGCGGACATGTGTCCCAGTAACTACAAGAAGTTCCTTGCAGGTCTTGTGTGTCCTGCTGTGGCTTATCAAAGTTGTAGCTCTGGCCTGTGGGAGGAAGGCTTTCTCCTGTATTGGTGTTTAGCTATGCTCCTATGAAGTCAAGTACTTGAACAGATTCTACTTGTGACTTTGGCAGATTTAACAAGAATTCCAGAAACTCCAAGGTGCTTTTCACGGTCTGAAGAGAGCAGTTTGTCTCTTGCTCTATTTTCCTTGAGATTAGCCAGTCATCTGGGTAGGGAAAAACTACAACACCTTGCCTTATCAAGTGTGATGTCACCACAGTCAAGCACTTTGTGAATACCTTTGGTGCTGAGGTAAGGCTGAATGGAACAGCTGTGAACTGGTATTGGCAGTTCCCCAGCTTGAACCTGGGAAGTTTTCTGAGTGGTGGCCTGACTGGGATATGAAAATAAGCATCTTTCAGATCCATTAATCACACCCAGTGACTTCATTGCAGAGATGGTATCACTGTTCTCAATGCAGCCATCTTGAATTTCTGTTTCTTTATATGCTTGTTCAGATACCTGAGATCTAATATGAGTCACCATTCCCCATTTTTCTTGCAGGTCAGGAAGTGCCTTGAGAATAGGCCATTGCCACACTGACAGTTTGGGACCTTTTCTATAGCTTTTGTAGCTTCAGCAGAATTATTTCTGTGGGAGAGTGGGCTGAAAAAGCTTTTGTGTTCTACCATTTTGGGAATTGTTTGAACTGCAAAGACAATCCCTGACCCACTACCTGCCGTACCCACTTGTCTGTGGTAATGTTTACCCATTCCTGGAAGTAGTGAGCCAATTTCCCCCCACCCTCTACCAGCAATGGCTGGGTGACTTGGGCAAAATTGTCAAGGGTTTGCTTTGGTTGGGGCTTGGATGCTGGTGCTGCTGCACCAATACACTTCATAGTGTATTGTGGAATGTCGTTGTTCATCTAAATCCAACTCGTTCAAAATGTTGTTCTGTTGCACTAGTGACATCCACAGTGCAGCAGAACCAAGAAGTGATGTCCACAGGACAGCAGAACAACTTTGTGTCCTCAAGCAGCAATTTGACAGGGTATACTGACAGGGCACATACACGGCCTCAGTAAAAATGATTTGAAAAACAAAGATGTGGTAATTTTTTTTTCGGGGATGTTCACAATACACTATAATATACCATGCATAACATTTAATGGCAGGCTGTTCTTTCCTTTGAAGACGGATTACTTCTCGAGCTGCATTCTTGAGGTAATCTGTCATCATAGTACCAACTCGGTGAAAGAATAGCCCTGTTGCTAACTGTTACTCATGTACTATCCTATATGTGCCCCTCCTGCCCCTGTAGTAACCTCTTTGTGGCTGATACTCATAAGGTGCATATGGGCTATAGGCTATTGGGAAGGATTCTCATGCCTCAGCCTCCTCTTCTGTAAGGCTTGTAGGAGGTTGAGGCCTTTTCCTTCTCACTGTTACTCTCATAAGTGGTTTTGTACTCATTCATTTTTTTTCATGTATTCCTCTGTTTTGTCACCAAAAAGTGAATATCCCTCAAATGAGAAATCTATAGCTTTGACTTGGGTGTCCTGGGAAAGGATGGTAGTCCTTAACCAGGAAAATATTCTTAAGTACACTGCATGAGCTCAGACTCTAACTGCAGTATCATTAGTGTCCATAGCAGTGTGGAAATTATACTTAGTGGCATCTAGGGCTGATCTTGCTGTGGCAATTAAGTACTGTGCCTTATTACAATCTGTTTTATCAGCAAATTCCAGAATTGTGTTACAAGATGCCTTCTGGTAGTGTGCTATATGTGCTGAATAAGTTTCATGCTTGATGAGCAGGAAAGCTGAGGTATAAACCTTTCTGGCCATAGCCTCCAATATTTTTGAGTCCTTTTCAGGGGGCTGTGCAGACAGGGTGACTTTTGCTCTGTTGCAAGCAGCAGCCTGCACTACACCCTGATAATCAGGGTGGGCATACAGGTATTCCACTCCCTGTCTGCTCACCTGCTAGTTTCTTTCAGTTTTCTTATCAATGGCACAGCTGAAGTAGGTGTAGACATGATTTCTGGTATTGCCTTCTTACAAAGCCGCTGATGACATTTGTCCTGTGCATGGATTCTAACACTGTGATATAGGTTATATTAGAGTAGCAGGTATCTTAGACTTTTACTGGCCATGTAGTTCCTGTTTTTACTATAAACGTCATACCACCCACTATCTGTTGTTTTATCAAGGTTTTGCCAAATGGTGCCAGGCTAAAGCATACCTTACATCATGTGTAGATGTTCACTGAGAGGGTGAGAAGAATCTATGCCATTTATCCCCGGTTAGTTTCCCAAAATACTCGGTAGTTTCCCATATCATTGCTGCATGCTGTTAGCTGGTGACAATCACGGTGTTTGGGAGATCGGGAAGTGTTCACACACACACACAAAAAAGTACATTGCCCAGAAATTGTGACAGGAAACAGTATTTGCCGAGCTGCTGTCTGCCTTACAGAGAGTATTTGAAGCAGTGGCAGTAGCCTGTTACAGTTTTGCGTGTGTGCAGAGAAAAGCGTGTATAATTGCAGTAACTTCAAGTACTGTAATTTCTGCATGAGAGAGAAGCTGCTTCATTTTATTAAAAGGTGCTAATATATTGGGCTTTGTCAGCTGATAGTTTTTCATATATGCTGACAAGACGGAGACACGTAATGCCGTCAGATGAAGGGCTGTTAATGTCATTACAGAAGTGCATTCATTTTAGCAAGCACTGTTTTCAGTGTCTGCTTTGAGGCTTTTTTAATTTTACTTTTGCCATCAACGGATTCCGGGTTCCCCCTTTCGGACACCTTGGTATCTGATCCATTGTAACAATGCCTTTCAGATTGCTCAGCAGTTTTATCTTTGTTCTTGTCACCCTTTACACTTGAAGGATGGCTGGACTGGACAGAGTGGGAGATTGGAAAGGAGTGGGCAGATAGGGGTAGTTGGGACGAGGAGATGCCCTGGGGCAAAATGGGATCAGAAGGGGTCCTCCATGCCTGATTCCCATACCCAAGGGCTCCACAGATTGTGGGCAGGTACTGCGCTCCTCTCCGAAAACCCATCCAACCGGGCAGTGTTATGTAATGCCAGGTCCATTAGAAACAAGACTGCAATTATTGCAGATCTTGTTGCAACATCTGACCTGGCATGTATCACGAGACCTGGCTAGATGAGAATGCAGGTCCTATATTAGACTCTGCTGCTCCGGCTGGGTTCTCGGTGATACACCGCCTGAGATTGGATCGTAGGGGCGGGGGTGTAGCCATCTTTTTTAGAACAGATCTGAATCTTGTGGATGTGCCAGTGGGTAACACTAGATCCTTTGAGTGTATCCTGGCTGCAGGTGCAGGGTTCAGGATTCTCCTCATCTACCGTCCACCCGGTGATGGTGGAGAATTCCTGAAGGAGTTCGTGGACTTCGTCGTCGACATGGCATGGGGGTCGCCCAGATGGTTAATACTGGGTGACTTCAATGCCTGGGTCGACGATGAACTCTCGGACTTTGGTAAGAACTTCCTCCAACTTATGACTATGTTGGGCCTGTCACAGGTAGTTACCTCTGCTACCCATATAGGGGGTCATTCATTGGATCTGGTGTTCCTACTGGATTTGGAGGTTACTCATTTGGGGGTGGAACCAAATGTGTGGACGGACCATCACACCATAAGATTCAGCTTTGGGGCACCCCCTAATAGGCCTGCCTCTACGGAGATGGTCGGATATCGCCCTTTGGGGAGTTACCCCAGAGGGTCTACTAGCGGTACTGGACCTGTCGGGTATTTCAGGCAAAGCATGGGCCCAGGGACCTCGTTCTTGCCTATAATAGGAGTGAGTGAGCCCTGGACCTGGGTTGCTCCTGTCGTGTTCACTCAATTACTCAGTGCCCAAGGACTCAGTGGTTTGATGAGTCCTTGGAGGAACTGAGGAGAGGGACTAAGGCTAGAGAGGGCTCATGGAAATCTGGCCTGGATGATGACAGACTTAGGTTGATGGATCATTATAGTATCTATCAATCAGCAATCTCTCCCGTAAGAGGCAGAATTCCTGTCCAGGGAGATTGCTGCTGCCGGAACCGACCAGCTCAACTCTTTCGGACTGTTGACAGAATGTGCAATCCACTCTGTCTACAGTCTGGAAGAGATTTTTCATAAATAAAGTGTGATGAGCTTGCTCGGTTCTTCACTGATAAGATTGCTAGCATTAGGTCAGATGTCAGCCAGGCTCACTCTTTAAGGGTTTGCGATGATCGGCGAGGGGAAACAAACACCTGTGTCACCTGGTCTGACTTTGGTAAGTCGGAATTCACGGATATTGTGAGGATTGTCCAGATTGTACGCCCAACCAGCTGTAGTTTGGATCCGGGCCCTACGTCACTGCTTTTAGGTTGCGTAGATACTATTTGCCCGATCCTTGCTGAAATTGTCTGGAAATCTTTGGAGCAGGGGGTCTTTCCTGATCCCTAAAGGAGAAGCGTCGTTCGACCACTCCTGAAAAACCTTCTCTGAATCGGACTGTCTAGCCAACTACAGACCTGTCTCTAACCTGCCCTTTGTGGTAAGGTTATTGAAAAGGTGGTTGCGCTACACTGGATGACCATCTTACGAATCACAATGTCTATGATACTCTTCAATCAGGATTTAGGAAAAGACATAGCACTGAGACTGCCCTTGTCCGGGTTTTAATGATCTCCTGATTGCGAGAGAGATCGAAGGCTCGTACTATCTTAGTCCTTCTTGATCTCTCTGCAGCATTTGATACTGTGGACCATGGTGTGCTTTTGGGCACTGCCTGCTTCATTGCGGACTAATCTGGTACAGTTATGCATTGGTTTTGATCTTTCCTTACGGGACGGAGACAGAGAGTTGTCACTGGAATTTATTCCTCTGATGCCATCTTCCTGTCCTGTGGGTGCCGTGAGGTTCCATTCTGGCACCCATGTTGTTCGCTGTCTACATGCTGCCATTGGGAGACATTATTAGGTGATAGTTTGGGTTTTCACTGCTATGCAGATGATACCCAGCTGTATTTGTCCTTTAATCCCGGACAGGATGATGCAATCTCTATGCTTAACAGCTGTCTGTCTGAGATCAAGGATTGGATGAGTGCCAGCTGGCTGAGGTTAAACCGGATAAGACTGGGGTGTTGGTGGTGGACCCAGGTGGCATGGGTGAGCTGTGGGGCTGGGCTTCGCCGGGCATGTTTCGATGGTGCCCAGCTCTCAACCTCAGACCGGTGCGTAACCTGGGCGTTATTATCGACGACGGTCTGACCCTTAAAATTGCAGGTGTCATCCGTTGTCAAATCCTCTTTACCATCTTAGGAATATCACCCGGGTGAAACACCTGATTCCTCGGATAACCTTCCTACATTGGTCCATGCCTTTGTGACCTCTCACCTTGATTACTGCAATGCCCTGTACCTAGGGCTACGAGGGTTGATATCCGCCGCTTGCAGCTGGTGCAGAGCAGCGCAGCCAGACTTTGACTGGGACATCTAGAAGTAGTCATATTATGCCTGTGCTACGCGGACTGCTACTGGCTGCAGTTCAATGGCGGATCACCTTCAGGTCGGGTTACTGGCCTACAAAGCCCTACATGAACAGGACCGCAGTACCTACAAGATCTCCTTACTCCTGCTGTCCTCTCGTTCCTCACTCCGATCCATGATGAGGATTGCTAGAGATTCCAGGGTTCGTTTAAAACATCTGGGGCACGTGCATTTCTTACGCAGCCCCACCCTGTGGAATTCTCTACCCGTCGGATACGGACTGCCTGACCGTCGAGAGTTTTAAGTTAGAGTTAAAAACTAATCTATTCTCGAAAGTGTATGGAGAGCGATTTTTACTGTGATTTTATTGTTATTACTATGTTATCGTTATATTTTGTAATTAAATGTTTGATCACCTGTACAGCGCTTTGGTTTTGAAAAGTGCTTAAAAATAAATTTTACTTACTTACTTACTTACTATTTGAAGCTGCTGCTTAACAGGAGGAGACGGACACTTCTGATGTGTGCTTTCCACCATCACTGGGAACTCCCTCACAGCCTTTTTTAGTTATTATTATGATGTTTATTTTTGGTGACAATGAAGCAAACTGAGAAGTCATACTTTCGTTTACATTTTTTACCCTTTTATTTGAGGTTTTAGGGCAAAAAAACAATAGAGGACTCACAATTAATAAAGTTGTGTCTGGACCAAGGCACTTTAAACAGAGCTCATGGCAGTCTGCCATTATCAGAAGCTGGGAACAATTTTTACAGTTGTTTAAGTCTGTGGATCCTTAGGTCTTTCTGACATGCAAAATTAGAGAGAGACTAGTAAAAAACATAAAAGCAATTCCTAGAAACACAATACAGTAAGAGCCCAAAAGAAAAAAAACTCTTACCTCAAATAAACTGTGCCAATGGTCAAATAGTGGTTTCCTGAAACAGGAACTAATTAATTATGGTGAAAGGGCACAGGAAGAAATGGAAAGTGAATGCAATCCATTTCCTGTATTGTAAATAATGAAAAAACAAAAGCACATATTAAAACGTGGTTAATTTAAATAACAATAGCCAGATAGAGAAAGGTAGCCAGGCAGGATGGGCTCTGGTTCCCGGGAATCAAAGTGGGAACCAGAAAGACCAAAGTAAAAGTAATAATCCCTAACTAACACAGAGTAATCGAGGAACTAACTCAGATCAATAAGTACACTAAAAATAACTGTTTTTAAAATCAAGTAAACTGACCAGAGACCCAGTGATACCGGAGCTTGACATGGCGTGACTGTTGTCTCCAGGCCAAGAAACGAATCTGGTCAACTGCCAGAGTGGAGTGTGGCTGCAGTTTGAACCAAGATTCTCAGTTCTGAGAATTAAAATAGGTTCCGTCTTTGGGGCATCTGTTTCCAAGGGGATTGCTGCACAGGGTGTAAACAAATACCCGGGGATAGAAAACAGGTCTTAAAGAATTCCCTTCCTGAAAACATTAGAGTTAACTTAAACTCCTCTCTAAAAAGTTGCCTAACTGGTTTATGTCTACCTTGTCAGGTGTCAGAAATTGCAGCAGGGGTGTGAAATGAATTGACTATGTGCTTTTGTGTTTGTCATAGAACCTTTGATTTTATTTGCACCTTGTATACAGTGATCTGTTGATCAATTGGGTTTGGGCTATAATTATTGTTAATTTGTGTAATTTGAATGTACAATACTTATAATAATACATTGCTATTGAATGAGGACACCATTGAAAATGAGCATTGCTCAATAGTTCATCCTTAATAAAATGAAATGAAATACATTTCTATGGTTTACTGTTAGAACAGCTTACTCTAAATGTTTTAAATGTCATAGTTTAACCAATTTTCGGTATTTCTTTATCTATAATCTACTGTATATCTTTATCTGTGAAGTGCTGGCAGTATAGACTAGAAGTTAGAGCAACAGGCTGTGAACGAGTGGTACAACCAGCATACCTGGGTTTGATTCCTACAGTCTCCACCTGCCTACTGTGTGACCTTGAGCAAGTCACTTAACTTTCCTCTGCTCTTGGGTCACCATAACAAATGGACCTTGTGACCAGTGCACCTTACCTTTTTCCCAAAGAATAAAAATAAAACAAAATATAATTTAACAACACTATAGTAACTTATTCTACTGTAGATCAAGGGAGTGCTCCCGGCCAATCAGAGTGCTCCTTTCCACTGTATGTGAGATAATCTTATGCTGTGAAGAGTGTCTCACATGCAGCTGCCTTGGAAATGGGCATGTTCTGGTAAGGTTTTTCTAAAAAAAAATTTACATATTATTGATGGAGTTTCATCAATAATATATTAATATGCCACTGAGACCAATCTTACAGTTGTTAAGAGTGGTATCACTTACTTTATTAGGGTATCAGAGCTGCTCACCTTCGGTTTGTGGTCCTCATACCCTAAGAATGGACAGGAGACTACTTTTACAACCGTAAGATTAGTCTCGGCGGTGGTATTAACATACCATAAATTAACCATTTGCCTCTATAATTGGTTGCATTGTAAGCAATGTAAATGATGAAGCAATGAGTAGCACTCTATCTATATCATCTTTAATTGTTATTGATTTATTGTAACTAAGTTAAAGGCTCATTGCTTTTATGGCCTTTTCAAGATCAGCAAAATCTCAGTCACAGGTTGCTGGTGATAGTGATTATTTTTCCTCCTGTATCGCTTGTTGGAACTTCAGAAATGCAGCCTGTTGATTTATTTAAAAAAAAGATGTACATTTGCCATTAAAAATAATGCTTAGCTGGGCCTAATGGAGTAAAATGTGCCTTTGCGTTTCTTTCAGATATGTTAGAAATCTAGTCCGCCTTTGTAGTAGTAGTGGACATTATTTCTTATGCACCCAATCCTAGAGGGTCTGAGTGCCGTACAATATTTATCAAACACATACATTACATACATACAATAAATAAAATTATGAATAATATGTATATAAAACAGAGCCTGCATTACAAAATACAAGAAAAATAGAATGTGACTGTTCAAAGTTTGTAAGTCAAACAGTGAAAAAGGTCTCCTGAAAGAAGAAAAATTTCAGGCCCCTCTTAAAGACCTCTACTGAGCTGGCCTCTTTCAGAGCACTGGGAAGCCTGTTCCAAAGGGCAGGGCCAGCAAGTGAAAAAGCATGGTCTCCAGAGGATGTCAGCTTCACCCTAGGAACAGCTATGAGGCCCACCTCAGAGGAGCAGAAGGGGTGAGAGGTCTGATAGGGAGTCAGTACATCTCTCAGGCACTAAGGCCCACTTCATATATGGCTTTGTGGGTTAGCAAACTGCCCATGAAGGTAATACACCACTTCACCAGCAGCCAATGAAGTTCATGCAGGACTGGGGTTATGTGACAAGACCTAGGAAGGCCAGTCAGCAACCAGGCTGCTGCAATCTGCCCCAGCTGCAGATGTTGTAGGATACCTCCACTCACCCCAAGGTATAAACATTACCGTAATTATTGAGTCTAGAAGTGATGAATGCATGTACCAGTGAGGGCAAGTCTTCAGGATGAATCAAGGTTTTAATCTGGGCAATATTTCTAAGATGCTAAAAGTCATTCTGGACAACAGTCAGCACCTGAGCCTCAAGTGCCTGATTCTCATCCAGAATGACACCAGACTCTTAATCTTAGTAGAGGCCACCAACTAGAGGAAGCTATCCATAGGCCTGTCCACTTGTCAGTAACCCCTACACCCCAGCTCTGACCAGGCTCAATCACCAGTAGCTCCATTTTATCTGCACTGAGTCTCAACCAGCTTGATGACATCCAGTCCTGGAGCTCAGCCAGGCTGAAATTAAGCACATCTATGGCACCAAGCATCTTGGGTGCAAAAGACAGATGCAGCTGAGTATCATCAGTATAGCAATGAACACCTAGACTATATTGTCTAATGATTCCTCCCAGGGGCAGCATATACACCGTGAACAGCATGGGAAGGAGGACTGACCCCTGGGGCACACCAAAGAGCAGTGTCCTTAACAATGAGAAGAAACTTCCCATCGCCATCCTCTGTGTTCTGTCTCTAAGGTAGGACTCAGACTAGTGGATGACAATGACAGCAAGTTCACAGTACTTCCTGAGGTGTTCCAAGAACAACCTATGGTCAACAGTGTTGAATGCTGATGAGAGATCAAGGAGAATCCAAACTGATCATTCTCCTTGGTCTCTAGCCCTGAGAAGGTTATTGTGCACCCTGACCAGTGCCGTCATGTTACTGTGCCTTGGCCTAAACCTGAACTGAAGAAGTCCACAGATGTCAAAGGCCATGAGGTGCTCCTCAAGCTGTAGAGCCCTCAATAACCTTCCCCAAAAAGGGGAGGTTAGAGGCTAGTCTATAACTGAAAGCAAAGAAGTCAGGCACTCACCACCTGTATAAAACAAGAAGCTGCTTCAAAAAGGTATTTGGTGCAAAAGGTTCTCCTTTATTACAGGTGCCATGCATTGCAAACATTAAAAATACCTGATGCATTTTGGATATTTACAACCTTTCTCAAAGGCTATCAAACAATTCATATCAAAGTCCTTAAATAGTCTCTGGAGAACAATGTCATAAAAACACAACCTCAGGTGAGGTCAAAAGATCACAATTTAAAAAAGTGTGAGTGTGCAAATACAGGTGAAAACTCATTACACATAAATAAACCCCTAAACCACTAAAAACATTAAAAACTCTATACGTATTCATTCATTCATTTTATTGAAAGCAAGTTGAAGGGGGCCTCTCATTTACAATTGCATTCATAGACAACAATACATAAAGTACAATACCATTTACATGCATTAGACAACACAGAACAATAAAGTTGCACAATTAAGCATGACAATGTAAGATATGTAATTCTGAAGGTGTACATATCAGCCATAACAATTGCAGTGATTATGTGTCAATCTGTAAAATGAAGCTCTGAAACAAGAAAAAGAAGGAAGAGTGACTAGTTTTTATTTTTTTGTATTATTTCCCATGTTTTGGGAACAGATACTGCAAAGGTATAGTCTCCTAACTTAGTCCTAAGTATTGGTACATGAAAGGGTCATTTTTCAGATGACTGTAAGGAAAAATGTGTTGTTCTTTTGAATCTAAGCAATTGTAATAAATATGCAGGTAATTGTTTTATGGCAAACCTATACATATACAAATACCAATGCCTTTCTCGCAGTGTAGTTAATGAGGTCCATCGAACATGATCGTAAAAATGACAATGATGTGTGGAATATGGAAGGTTGGAAATAAATCTTCACATGTTGTGATATAAGGGATCAAACGAGTTAAGTACTGATAATGTAGCATTCTTATAAACACAGTCCCTGTGGTCTACTATTGGGAGAAACAATGAATTAACTTATAGCTTTCTGATAGGATAACAAAAATGTTTTTTGTTTCTGTTAAAAAAGCTAACAACATTTTCAGTTTCTTAGAAAGATAACAAATGTGAGCTTTGAAAGACAATTGTTCATCTAGTATCATTACCAAATATTTTATATTCATGGACTTTAGCTATGTTAATGTCTTTGATAGAAAGTATTTGGGGTTCTGAAATAGGTTGTTTTTTCCTTGTGAAGAGCATCCATTGTGTCTTATTTTCATTGAACAACAACTCCAATTTTAGCAAGACTTCCTGAATCTTATTGAAGTCATGCTGCAAATTTGAGATAGCAGTATAAAAAGAGGCATGATGGGTGTATAAAATTGTGTCATCCACGTATAGCTGTGTATGCACATTATCTGAACAATGATGAGGTAGGTCATTCACATACAGCAAAAATAACAGGGGCCCCAGGACAGAGCCCTGGGGAACTCCTTTTTTTTGGTTAATGCATCAGAAGCCACCCCGCCTATCTTAACATATTGTGTTCACAATGTCAAGTATGAAAAAGCCATGATAAAGCTGGGGGCCCCATCCCAAGGGTTTTCAATGTATTGAGTAAAATATTATAATCAACAGCATCAAATGCCTTGGACAGGTCAAGAAACACTGCTGTAGTAATTTCTTCCCTGTCCATGGCAGTAAAGATATCAGCAGTTACCTTAGAGATGACATAGAAACACAGAAACATATAATTTGACAGCAGATAAGGACCACTTGGCCCACCTAGTCTGCCTATTTCCCTACCTGATGGATAAGCTGCAGATCCTAGTTCATCAACAGCTTACTTCCTCCTACCACCTACTAGAATTGCCTTATGCCTGTCCCATGCATTCTTGAATTCTCCCACTGTTCCTGACTCCACAACCTCCTCAGGAAGGCTTTTCCATGCATCCACAACCCTCTCTGTGAAAAAATACTTTCTAACATTGCCTCTGAGCCATCCCCCCCATCTTCAAATAGTGCCCCCGTGTTCTTGCACATCTCTTCTTCCGAAAGGTGCTACCCTCTTGTACTTTGTTAATTCCCTTGAGATACTGGAAAGTTTCTATCATGTTCCCCTTCTCCCTCCCTCCTTTCCTCAAGGGTATACATATTAAGCTGCTTTAGCCTCTCCTCATATGTCTTCTGGTGCAGATCCTGCACCATTTTGGCTGCCCTCCTCTGAACAGCCTCCACTCTGTCTATGTCTTTGTGGAGATGGGGTCTCCAGAACTGCACGCAATACTCCAGATGGGGTCTCATTAACTGTCTGTACAGAGGGATATCAACTTCCTGTTTTCTACTGTCGATGCCTCTCCCTATGCATCCCAGTATCCCCCCAGCCCTCCTTACTGCCTTCTCATATTGCTTGCTCACCTTTAGGTCATCTGATATAATTACTCCTAGGTCTCTTTTGATTTTTGTTGTTGTTATTAACTCATCCCCCATTGTGTACTCTCCTCCTGGATTTTTGTTTCGCAGATGCATTACCTTGCACTTCTTTGCATTGAATCTGAGCTGCCACATATTTGACCGTTCCTCCAACCTTGCCAAGTCCCTTTTCATCCTTTCCACCCCACCTTGTGTATCAACCCTATTGCAGATCTTTGTGTCATCTGTAAAGAGACATACCTTTCCTTCCAGGTGCTCTCCAATGTCACTTATAAAGACATTAAAGAGGACCGGTCCCAGTACCGAACCCTGCAGTACCCCGCTAGTTACCCTCCTTTCTTCACTATGGACTCTGTTTACTATTACCCTTTGCGTCCTGTTGTCCAGCCAGTTTTGTATCCAGACTACCACCTTGGGACCCACTCCAAGGCTGGCTAACTTGTATATTAATGTTTTGTGTGAGGCTGTGTCAAATGCCTTGCTAAAATCTAGGTAGGCCATATCCACAGCCCCTCCCTGGTCTACTACTCTGGTCACCCAGTCAAAGAAACATGTTAGGTTCATCTGACATGACCTTCCTGCTGTGAAACCATGCTGCCTTGAGTCCTGTGCCCCGCTGGCCTCTAGGTACTCAACAATTCTTTCCTTCAGAAGTGATTCCATCATTTTCCCTACCACTGAAGTCAAACTAACTGGTCTGTAGTTTCTTGCCTCTGCCCTGCTCCCTCTTTTGTGAAGTGAATCACATTTGCCCTCCTCCAGTCCTCAGGTACCACCCCATCCTCCCATGATTTGTTAAAGAGAGTAGTCAATGGTATTACTAGTTCTACCCTTAGTTCTTTTAGGATTCTGGGGTGAATCCCATCAGACCCCATTGCTTTGTCCATTTGTCCACCCTCAGTTTCAAGAGTTCTTTCAAAACCCTTTCTTCTGTGAATGGACTGGTATCGACCCCCTTATTTAGAGTTTCTCTCTTGTTTGGTTTAGGTACCTCCCCCTCCTCTTCCGTTGTGAATACTGAGCATAAATATTCATTCGGTATCCCTGCTTTTTCACTGTCACCCTCTGCCCACATTCCCTTCCCTTTATTAAGTCTCTATGTCCCTCCCTTGGTCTTTCTTCACTCCCTAATGTATCTATAAAAGGTTTTATTCCCCTTCTTAACAGAGTTGGCTATCTTTTCCTCAGTTTGTGCCTTTGCTATTCTGTCTGCCTGCCCGCCTCCTTCTGCTTTAACTGATAAAGTTCTCTGTCCTGCTCCTTCTGTGTTTCCTTATATTTCCTGAATGCTATCCTTTTCTCCTTAACTGTCTCTGCCACCTCTTTTGAGAACCATAGTGGTTATTTCCTTCATTTTGTTTTGTTGATTTGCTTCACGCAAAGGCTTGTTGCCTCTGCAATGGCTGTTTTGATTATTCCCCATTGTTCCTCCACCCCTCCTTCTTGCCCATTTGCTAGTGCTTTTCTGAGGCTCTCTCTCATTTTCCCAAAGTCAGCCTTCCTAAAGTCCAATACTCTTGTTTTTGTATGGCTTGACTCTATGGCTGTGTTTATGTGAACCACACTGTTTGGTGGTCACTTGTTCCCATATGTCTACCCACTTCTAAATCTGAGATCCTTTCTCCGTCCCCATTTGAGAGTACCTGGTCTAAGATTGCTCCCTCCCAAGTGGGTTCCAACACTAGCTGTCTGAGGCATGCCCCCTGTAGGGCATCAAGAATGACCCTGCTCTTGGATGTGCCTGCAGCAAAGGTCGGAGATTAGAGCGTCGCTGGAGGAAATCCCGTCTGGGGGCTGACAAACTGGTCCTATGTGCGCATTATTGCGCATATCAGGAGGCAATCAACCAAAAGAAGACAATATTTTTGTCTCGGGAGATTGCTGCTGGGAGAAGCCGACCAGCCTCACTCTTCCAGACTGTTGATAGACTTCTTCATCCACTCTGTCTTCAACCCGGAAGAGTTTCCTCGAATAAGGATTTTGAGGAATTTGCTCAGTTTTTCTCGGACAGGGTGTCTGTGATACGGCGGGAGGTCTCCTCAGCCAGTAATATCATTGCTGTCAGTGGTCGCCAGTTGTGTTCTAAGAGCACTCTCTTGAGGTGGGGGGATTTTAGGCCAGTGGAGGTTCATGAGGTCATTGAGATAGCAGCCAACAGGTATACCTCTTGTGAACTGGACCCCGTGCCAGCGCTTCTTGATGAGTGCATTGACACTGTTGGCCGGTGTTTGCCCTGATTGTCCGGTGCTCCTTGAGTCAGGGTGTCTTTCCAGATGCCTTGAAGGAGGCTCTGGTGAGACCCTTTAAAGAAAGCTTCTCTGGACCCGGAGATCAGGAGCATCATCTCTATCTCCAATCTTCCATTTTTGGGAAAGGTTGTTGAGAAGGTGGTATCACTTCAGTTGGGGGAATATCTCATGACCCACGAGTTGTATGATCCCTTCCAGTCAGCTTTTCGGGCCAGACATAGCACTTAAACTGCATTAGTTTGGGTGCAAAATGACCTCCTCAGGGCTAGAGATTGGGGGGACATGACAATTCTTGTTCTCCTTGATCTCTCCTCAGCATTTGATACTGTGGACCATTGTGTGTTGCTTTTCTGCCTGAGGGAGTTATGCGGACTCACCGGTATTGTTATCAAATGGTTTGAGTCATTTCTTACTAACAGGAGGCAACGGGTTGTGATGGGTAATTTCTCATCCGCACCCTACCTCCTTTCATGTGGAGTCCCTCAGGGTTCGGTATTGGCCCCAATGTTGTTCGCAGTATACATGCTGCCCCTGTGGGAGATCATTAGGAGGTATGGTTTGAGTTTTCATTGCTATGCTGATGACACTCAACTATACCTTTCCTTTGCCCCAGGAACATCAAATGCAGTGGATGTGTTAAATATCTGTCTGGCTGAGATAAATGACTGGATGTCTTCCAGCTGGCTGCGACTGAACCCTAACAAGACTGAGGTACTAGTAGTGGAGTTGTACAGAGCTCGTGATGGGATGGCCTCTGACTCTGCGACCGGTATTGTGCTAGGAGCAGTGTCATTGATGGCCTTCCCATGGATGTGAAATCTTGGTGTGATCTTTGACAGGAATCTGTCCATGGAGGCTCAAGTATCCTCTGTGGTTCGTTCCTGTTTTTCATCTGAGAAATATTGCCAGGATTAAGCCCTTGTTCGGCTCTGGACCTCCTACTTTGGTACATGCCTTAGTCACTTCAAAGCTTGACTACTGTAATGCCCTCTATCTAGGGGTCTCTGGAACTTCTCTTCAGCAGACTGCAGCTAGTGCAAAATGCTGCCCGGCTTTTGACTGGACAAAGTAGTTCTGTCATATTACTCGGTATTGCGCTAATTGCACTGGCTGCCTGTCAGGTGGAGAGTATTGTTCAAGGTGGGTTTTCTCACCTATAAGACCCTACATGGACAGGACCCTGGTTACCTTTCTGATCTCCATACTGTCCACCTCTGTCCGGGATCTCTGTTCTTCAAATGGTGGCCTCCTCAAAGTTCCGAGGCGAGGTTGAAATCAGCTGAGGGATCGATCATTTGGGTTGCTGCTCCAGCTCTCTGGAACTCGGTTGCCGTTTGATGTGAGAGAGGCCCCTACTATAGAAGCTTTTAAGAGCCACCTGAAGACCTTTTTATTTATGCAGGCTTTTGGAGATTGAATTTCATATGTATGTTATTTTAATGAAATGTATACGGTATGACATTCTGTACAGTTTTGTGCGGCGCCTAGAGCCTTTGGGATTGGGCGTCTTTTTAAATAAAATTGACATTGACATTGACATACTTCAGTTAACATCTGGCATATTCAGGTCCCCCATCAACAATATCTCCCCTTTTCTGCCATTTTAAGGATGCCTTCTATCATTTCCTTGTCCATTTCCTCCCCCTCAGATGGGAGTCTGTATACAACCCCCATGCGGATTGTGGTGCCATTTCCTGTCTCCAGGGTGACCCATAGTGACTCATCAACTTCCTGTTTACTCTTTAGTTCTGTTGCTTTAATCCCTTCCCTTATATAGAGAGCTACTCCTCCTCCTCTTTTACCCACCCTGTCCTTCCTGTAGACTGTATATCCTGGTATGTTGACATCCCAGTCATTGTTCTCTGTGTACCATGTTTCAGTGACTGCCACAATATCCAGGCATCCCTCTTCCATCAAGGCCACTAGTTCAGGGAGCTTGTTGCACAGACTGTGAGCACTGGTACTCATCACCTTCCATTTATTTTTTATGGCCTTACCCCTTTTAGCCCCATCCCTGTCCTTACTGCCTTTTTCTGCATTTACCCCTGTCCTGCTCCCTACTGACTACTTTGCCTTGGTTTTTACCTCTCTAACTACTGTGTTTTGTGGGGGGAGGTTGGGATTTTCCTGTTCCTTTGCAGTGCCTCCCCCCTTGGCTAGTTTAAATGCTTGCCAATGAAGCATTTAAATCTGTCACCTAGGATCCCGGTTCCCCCCTGGACAGATGCAGACCATCACACCAGTATAAGCCTGCATCCCTCCAGGTGGCTCCACAGTCCCCAATGAAGCCAAAACCCTGAGCTCCACACCAGTTTTTCAACCATTCATTGAATCCCATGGTGCAGAATACCCTAGCATCATCCTTGCCATAGACAGGCAGTACCTCCGAGAAGGTTACCTCACATTCTACTTGTCTAAGGCCTCCCCCAACTCCACAAACTCCTCTTAAACTACTCTGTTCCCATTCACAGCCAGGTCATTTGTCCCTAGGTGGACAATGACATCCAGCTCCCTCCCTCGTGCAGCTGCTCCTGTGATCCTGAGGATTCACTTCCTATCCCTCTGAGCCGTGGCGTCAGGCAGGCACCTTACCTCCCTATCCCTTTCCTCCCCAACTTCTAACCCCCAATGGTTGAGTCCCCCACCAGAAATTGTTCCCTTTCCCTGTGGGGTATCATGCCACCCTCCTGTGGGTCTCCTTTGAGGAGGTTCCCAGCATTCTCCTTGGTCTCCATTGTTGGTGCCTCCATAGAGGAACCACTGTTTACCAGAACAGCATATGAATTGTGGAGAGGTACAACTGGAGGGATGCAACTCTGTTCTGCCACCCTCTCCCTCCCTGAGCTCACCTTGGTCCAACCGCTCCTCTTTCTTGGCAACCTCTGAGGTAACAGCAGTGGCCCTGGTGGTCCTTGGGTGGGGAAAGAGGCTTCACAAATCCTAGCCAGGTCAGTCTGGAGATGGGCAACCTCCTCCTTCAGACCAGAGAGGTGCCTGCAAACAGGGCTGCATTGCAGCCTCCAGAATGTCTGCCGGAACACTGCTGCCCCACAGCCATTGCACTGCACCACTCCCATCTTGATTTATTTTGTGTCCCCTCTCCTGTTGCTTTATATGCTTACTGTCTCCTCCTCTATGTATTTTACACTTACTTTCCTACTGCCTATGTGCCCTTACAACTCTCGCCCTTCCTGTTCTGGGACAGGAACTTCCTGTAGTCTTCAGTAGTCTCCTTCTTTCGTGCTTGGATTCAGGCCTCCAGCAGCCAGGGGGGAGAAAGAGTTATTTTTTAGGTTCCTTCAAGGTTGATGAAACTAATGTGTCTCAGTGATCCTTCCCTTCCTACTGCCAAACGGGAAGTTCCTGTTGTTAGTCCAATACAGTGGCTATAAAAGTAGAACTTGCTTAGGGTGGGAAGGAGGGCAATTTGTAAAAAATCTGTAGTTCTAGACTGCTGTTTCTTGTTCTGAAACCAAAGTTCTCCTCTGTCAAAAACAGCAGGAAACTGTAATTGGAGACACCTGCTTTTGTACTCCTAAAATCCTAAGCCACACCCCCAACTAGATTCACCCTCTACTCCTGACTCAGTAAATTAAGCTGATACAGCCCCCTTCTTCAGAGAAACACACAGTGACTCTCTCTTTTTTTAATAAAATGAGACCTTCTTCTAATAAAGTATCTGTTTGCTTAATCCAAACAAGTACTGACTCCTGCTGAGATAGAAGTGATTTATCAGTAAAAAATCTGTAGTTCCAGACTGCTGTTTTTTGATCTGAAACCAAAGTTCTCCTTTGTCAAAAACAGCAGGAAGCTGCAATTGGAGACACCTGCTTTTGTACTCCTAAGCTCCTAATACACACCCAAATTAGATTCACCCTCTGCTCCTGACTCAATAAATTAAGCTGATACCGTCCCCTTCCTCAGAGAAACACATAGTGACTTTCTCCTTTTTTTTTACTTAAATAAGACCCCTTCTTCTAATAAAGTATCTGTTTGCTTAATCCAAACAGGTACTGACTTCTGCTGAGCTAGAAGTGATTTATCAGCAAAACATCTGTAGTTCTAGACTGCTATTTCTTGCTCTGAAATCAAAGTTCTCCTTTGTCAAAAAAAGCAGGAAGCTGCAATTGGAGACACCTGATTTTGTACTCCTAAACTCCTAGGCCACATGCCCAATTAGATTCACCCTCTGCTCCTGACTCAGTAAATTAATCTGATACAGCCCCCTTCCTCATAGAAACACACAGTGACTTTTTTACTTAAATGAGACCCCTTCTTATAATAAAGTATCTGTTTACTTAATCCAAACATATACTGACTCCTGCTGAGATAGAAGTGATTTATCAGTAAAAAATCTGTAGTTCTAGACTGCTGTTTCTTGCTCTGAAACCAGAGTTCTCCTCTGTCAAAAACAGCCGCTTGCACCGTATTATGATGTTTCGTAAAATCTGATTGTTTATCTGACAGTAGTTTGTGTCTATCCAAATAACTGGTAATTCGTCTATATAACAATTTCTCAAACAGTTTCTGAAAAATAGGTATAATGGATACTGGCCTGTATGAGTTAGGGCTTGATGGATCCCCCCCTTAAAAATGGGTGATCATTAAATCTAGAAAAACTTTGAATTAATATAGTGCGTGAGGATGAAATGACTTTTAATGCATCTCTTATACACGTTACACAGCAGTGATCACTAATATCAACCTCAAATACTGTAGAAATATATTTCTGTGGTGTTGTAGTTAATATTTTATCTAATAGTGTATCCTTATCAGCATTTGTTCTATGTGGTCTAGTAGGCTGTCATATCAGTTGCATAAGATGTAAAGCAGCAAACTGATTTACAATATTCAAATTAGGGTTTAACATATCTCAGTTTAGATTTTCCAATAAGATAAACTCTTGATTCAGGAATGGTGCAATCAAAGTACTTAATGCTGGTAATGAGTCTATTGTTGCTGAAGGTGGCCAGTGACAAACAGCTATGTATACTGAAAAGTTTTTTGGACCCTGTGATCTTCAGCACCAGTAGATCCACATGTTCTGAAACTGTTTTTGAGGCCACTACTTGACCTCCATAAGACTTGTTTAAGTACAGTGCCACCCCTCCTCCCTTTATTGTTCTATCTAATCTATATAAATTATAACCCTCTAATGTAACATCAGAATCAAAAAATCTTTTTATTCAACCATGTTTCAGAAATAGCAAAAATGTCTGGATTTGCAGTATCTGTTAACAATCTTATGTAATGCCCCAAAGTATGGGGGCAACACAGAAAGGAAAGAAGGGGTCTGTGTGGGGGTTGGAGAAGTGTCCCGGGGTCCACTCTCCTGTCCAGAATACCAGTGGACAGGTGGAGAGCCCCGTGGGCTTGGGGCCCCATTTGTTGTGTGTTCCCTCTCCCCAGAATCACCAGGCAGGGCACCATATAATAATAAAAAAAAAGGGGGTTGTTTTTCTTTTCCCTCCACTGCTTCTGCTGCTCCATTAGAATCCCCCACCCCCACCCCAGGAAGCAAGCAGCAGGCAGCTGGAACAATGGGCACCTACATGCAGAGCTGCTGTCCTTAGCCTGTGTGTGGTGCCCCAGTCAGTGAGAAGGCATGGGTTTGGGGTTTTGAAATGGGTACCCTGAGCATTTATTGAAAGGAAGGAGATGATTTTTTGAGCAGTTTCGGGCTGGCTATGGAGTGGAAGAGAGCACAGGAGTGTGTCAGGGACTCAGCTTACCTAGCCTATGTAAGTGGTCCTGAAGACTCCTCTGGTGCCTCTCGTCCAGTCAGTGAAGAGATCAGCAGTGTCCTGATGGTTCTGTAGTACTGGTGCCTGGCACCGAGTGCCCCATTTGTTTAAATTTTTTTATTCCCCCCACTGCATTGTGACAAAAGCCGTTGGTCGTCACAAGGACCCACAAGGTCCCCAGTCATTTGCCTCCTTGTCTGAAGCCCTCCCTCTGCCTGAAGCATCTCCCGCAGCAGCTTCCTTCACCCCAGGCTGGGGTGGTGAGTCGCCAGCAGCACAGGAGAAGAGTGCTGTCCACCTAAGTTGAACTAAAAGTTTTTTTGTATTTTATTAATCGCACCACAAGGGCACCTGAGGAGATGGCCAGGGGGGGGATGGACTAAGGGCTGAAATTTAGATATTTGGGCTAGCGATGCCCACAGGCACGGGTCAGGCCTTAAAGCTCATAGGGGGAATCTGCTGAATATTCTTGGAGGAGAGGTGATGAGGCGGGGCGAGGGGAAGTGATTGGCAGCAAGGCCTTGGACATGCCTAAAGATATTTAAAGAGGCAAGCCCTGAGGGGTTTAAAAGGGGCAGTACTAGGCCCCATAGTCCAAAAGGGACCCAGTGAGAGCAAGTCCCAGTGTAAGTTAAAGGGGCAATGTCAGGCCCCAGGTCATAATAGGGGCAGCCTCAGGCCCAGAACAGAAGGGGCAATGATAGGCCCCGTGATAAGACGGGCCCTTGGTAATAATGGGGGGGGACAACGCCAGGCCCAGAGTTGGAAAGGGGTAATAGCAGGCAACAGTAGGCCCACAGTGGTTGAAAGGGGTCCAGCCATTACAAGGGCAAAAGGAGAAAACCCAGAGTGGAAAGGGCATTCACCCAAAAGTTTCCAGAGGGGTAGCCAGATCCTGGTGCAAAAGGGACCCACAAGCGTGGAGGGTCAGAAAAGAGATGCTTAGCACACAACCTCCACCTAATGACTGTCAGCTGATGAAACTGTGTATTGCTTAGTATCTGGAATGTTGTGTGGATTGCAAAGTACCAAGACTGTATTATACTAGGATTGAGGTTATTTGCCCCTGCTACGAACAATTGCCCTGGATTTCAGTGATTTGCCCCTGCTCCAGGTAAACTGCCCCTGCCATGAGCAATTGCTTCAGACTCTGGTGATTTGCCCCTGCTCCAGGCGAATTTGCCCCTGCTATGAACAATTGCCCCAGATTTCAGTGATGTGCCCCTGCTCCTGGAAAATTGCCCCTGCCACAAACAATTGCTTCAGACTCTGGTGATTTGCCCCTGCTCCTGGCAAATTGCCCTACAATGAACAATTGCCCCGGATTTCAGCCATTTGCCCCTACTCCTGGCAAATTGACCCTACAACGAACAATTGCCCTGGATTCCAACAATTTGCTCCTGCTCCAGTCAAATTGCCCCTGTAACAAACAATTGCCCTGGATTTCAGCAATTTTCCCCAGCTCCCGGCAAATTGCCCTTGCAATGAATAATTGCTCCAGCAACCACTAAATACCATGGTGTAGTGCAAAGTAGAATTACCAGTGTTCTTAGCTTAAAGTGTATGGACTCAATCTTCTGCCACAACTTCCCTGGTGGGGTTGTTCACAGCTGATTCTTCACCGAAGCAGTCTTCAGCCAGCAAAGAACTTTGCAGCGACACCCTTCCCTGACGTCCGCCGTTGGTCGAAGTTGACGTAACCTGGTGTGATTCACGGTTGCCGGCTCCTGGTTTCCTTGTGGTTCAGTCAGCCTGGAAGTGGAACATCCTGAAAGAAACCTTGTCCTTCACTCCCAGCCATTCACCGAAAGCCAAGTCAGATGTGGTCAGTGTGTGTCCGCATCTGCCGGTTTGTTGTTTTTCTGGTTAGGGACAGTACAGGACTCTGATCTTCACCCTGCACCCTACTCTTCCTGCTTGTTTTGCCCTGCTTGCACCATGTTGTCTTCTGGGATTCACCTTGATCTTGGTGGTCCTCCTGGGAATCCTTTACCAAAAGAAGCTTCAATGTACCTTCATCCTTGGCAATTCTTACAAGTGGATTCTATGCCAAGTCTTGGTTCCCCCATCTCTGGCATCCCTGGTCGAGGGTTTGTGCTGAGGAACTTCAACCAGTCTTCATTCCTTCATCCTTGGCAGACCTGGTCAAGGGTTTGTGCCTGGGAAACTGCAACAGATCTTCATCCTTGGCAATCCTGTCAAGCGGATTCAATGCCAAGCCTTGGTTCCCTCATCCTTGGCAGCCCTGGTCGAGGGTTTGTGCTGGGGAAGAGTTCAGCAGAGTTCAGTTCTCTCATGTTAGAGTATTCAAGCAACCTTGGAGATTGGGTTGGTTGAAGAATCAGAGTCTGTTTAAAAATCTCTCCTATCCCCTCTAACCCCGCCTAGGTTTTTGCAGTGGTGTAGCTTGGTGCCAAGCAAGAACACCCGTTTTCCCTTTTAACCCATTGCTACTCCATTGTTCAGCTGTGTGCATGAAGACAGCAGGAACAGTTTGGACTTCCTTTAACATCATGAACTCTTAGAGATGGTTACGCCACCTGATCCTTCGGGGTCTGCACTGGTACCCATTGTTCACTACAGTGATTGTCTTACCTCATTATAGATTAATAGATGTTTGAATTGTTCATTAGATTGCTTAGAGACAGCCTAGCACAGAGTGTAGTAGATAGTGTCCTTAGGCCAAGGTGCACCTCTTAGTAACAGCAGAGAACATTATTTACTGTTCTTGTATGGTTTGGTTTCCCCTTTTCCCCTATGACTGTGTCTACCTTTCCCTGTGGTATGAATAAAGCCCGTTGAGCATCAAACTTATAGATTGTCACCTGCCTTTCCTTACTGAGTGCCTCCATCCTCCCAACCCTATTCGAACCCCAGCATTTTCTCGCCAGTCCACCTGCTTGAGGCGACACTGGTGGTGCACCTGAGATAGGCGATCTTCGTGGTCAGCACTCAGTTAGTTCACCACACTTATGTAATCTATTTTAGGTAAAAGGCTATGTGTATTTAAAGTGCAAGATGCCCATGTTTTTCCTATCACAGAAATCTTGAAGGGAGAAATCATCCCTGTTAGTTTTTGGACCAGGATTCACATGGATATTCCCAGACAATAGCAGCAATAGCAGTATAAAACGCCTAGTAAAAGCAAACTGTATTTTCCTTAGAGTATTTCTTTCCTTACAGCAACATAGTTGAAGAATGGAAAATACACAATGACATGAGTAAGATATGCTAACTCCATTGTTTCCTGAATACAGAATAAAGTTCAGACTATCACAATTCATACAGGTTTGGCAGAAATAGTAGTTGCTCTTTGTGCTGTAAACAGTGGTGTTTCATGTTGGTTCCTAGCACAGCCCCTCCCATACTAAGCAAACTTATATAAAAAATAAAAAATGTAAAAGCATCCATAATTGTATATTAAAATCAATGAATCCTTAAAATATTGCAACAGTTACCAGCAAACAGGTAAGCTTAGCAGAAAAGTGATGTACCATATACTTACGTTAAATAAGTTATATAAAGTGACTGGTGGCACTCAATATTTCATGAACTTGCTTCTACTAAAGTCTTAACAAGTTAAATACTAAAATGAAATATACTTTTAAAGCTAGAAATATTGTTACTGAGTGGCGCTTGTGCCACTCACACTTGTGTTGTGTAGGGAGCATGGAGATTTAAAGTCTAAATGCCCCTGCCACAGAGGTGATCCTGTGGCACCATTGGCTCGCCGCCGAGCCCCCTAATAGACCAGGTTACCGGCTTCTTGCACACACCTGCAGTAGTCCTTTCTGTGTAGTGGCCAGCTGATGTCAAATACAGGCTCCAGTGTCAGCACAGTTCACACTCTCACAGCCAAGCTGATATCAGGCAGAGTAGAAAACAGAAGGAGCGACGGCTTCAGGTACACAATACAGGTGTTCACAGTAATGTTCAGACGGGTGTTCTATCAACAATGTTGACATTGTTATTTCTGTAGTTCAGATTTTAAAATGAAATCTTTTACATCCAAATATTTGTTGTGTTCAAGCTGTGTATTTCAAGATATCTAAATAACAGTATTTACTGTAATTAAGTGATACTTCTTAAATTACTTTAAAAGAAAAACATGTATTAAAAACCAGGTATTATTCTAACTCCCAAATAAACAGCAACTGAAAGTCCACAAATCTGTACATTCTCCACCTGGATGCCCAATATTTAGTGGCATGAGGTCTATAACAGAGGCACTATTGGAATATGTGGACTATCACACAAGACCCTTTGTACTGTCATTGGGTTTATACTTAAAAGACACTAAGGATGTTTTGCAAATTATTGATGACACTGAGATTCAGGATGATTGCCATCTTGTGGTGCTTGATACAGTCATTCATAGCAACATTCCCCATGAGGAAATATTGGACGCTCTTGCCTTTTATTTAAACCAAAGAGAGGAAAATCAAGCTTACGCACCTGCTGAGTTTCTACTTAAACTAGCTAAATATGTGTTGAAATGTAATGCATTTATGTTCCTTAACTCTTTTTATTTGCAGGTAAAGGGTACAGCAATGGAAGCAACTTTTGCTCCCACTCTTGCCAACCTCTCTGTGGAAAGTGATAAGACATGTGTTAAAGACAGTGACAATAAGCTTTTCTTCAACAAGATTTCCCTATGGCTCTGCTTTATAGATGATATTATTATGATATGGAAAGGCAGCCTAGAGGAACTAGGGGATTTTGCTACTTACTTACATTCCACCAATGAGAACATGCGGTTCACATATACAGTAAATAGGAACAGGATTCCGTATTTGGATATTGAAATTCATCAAAGGGGAGGGGGGTTGTCCACTAATATTTTTTGCAAAGAGACAGACCACAATACTTTGTTATTGGCCTCTAGTTGTCACCCCAGACACATTGTGACAAATATTCCAAAGGGACAGTTCCTCCAAGTAAGGAGAAATTGCAGTACGGAGGCTAATTTCGAGGAAGGTGCCAGAGATCTGGAAAGAAGATTCCTACAAAGAGGATATTCAGCAGAAAATATTAGGAAGGCTTGGGATTACGTGAGTTCAGTTAAAAGGGAAGATTTGATCTCAAAAGCTTAGGGGAAGGCTAATGAGCAATAGGAGTCCACCCGTTTCAATGTGGTCGCTACTTATTCGACACATGCCAAATGTTATTATTAATTCACATTAGCATATTCTGCTGGGAAATAAAGTCTTTGAAGAACATGTAAATGAGCAGCCCAGAATGACATATAGACAAGCCAAAAATCTCAAAGATTTTCTAGTTCACAGTAGGCACACACGGGCCAATACCTTAACATGGTTGAACAGGGAAGCCAGGGGCTGTTATCAATGCAAAAAATGTACTGCCTGTAATTACATCACTGAGAATAAAATATTCAAGAATCCTCATACTGCTAGAGAATTTGAAATCAGGCAGCAGACCAAATGTGACACCAGTGGCATAATTTATCTTGCAACATGTAACTGCGGAGCCTTCTATGTGGGGAAGACCATCAGACAGTTTGAAGTCAGAGTGAAAGAACATGTTAGAGCAATTGACAATGTGGATATGAGTTATGCCACTGAACAGCATGTCAGTAACACCAATACTGTGGGTACACACAGATTGTCTTTTATGGCAATTGATAAAGTGAACCCAAACCCTAGAGAAGAAGATTTTTGTAATCTAGTTCTGAAATGGGAAGCTTTTTGGATTTTTTTGTTAGGGAGCAACTATTCCTCCAGGTTTAAATGGGCATTTCTGTAATACCCCAAAGTTGGGGTTCCCCAGCAGTTCCCTGTAGTCCCCAGTCTCCCCAGTAAAGGTGCCCAAATCACAGCCTAGAATAATGCAAGCTAAGGTTGCTATGCAGCACATGGCAAAAGTAAACGTGCCCAGGACAGAATGCTGTGCTGAGCTGCCACATGCACGGCATTCTAATTCCGGAATCCAGAATCCAGAGTGTTGCTGTTCAAAAAAAAAGTTGGTGACTGTGGAGCAAAGAGGATGCAGGAAGTGTGGAGGGATGAAAAAAGCTTACCTGGAGTGTTGAAGCTGTCTCTGAGAGCCGCCCAGCGTGCCTCTGCTGTCGCTGGCTACTGAAGACTGCCCTGAAGCTGTTGCGTGGTCGGTGGTGCCATCGGAGCACCACAAAAGAAATAAAGCCATCTGGTTCCTGGTAAGAAGGGCTTGGTGCCCTGTTTTATTGTTTTTATTTAAAAAAGCAAAGTTTGGGTCCCAGGTGGTGGTAGCAGAGCTGCATCATCCTGAGCGATGGACAGAGAGAGAGAGAGAGAGAGAGAGTCGGCATCGGAAGACCTAAAAGGCCCCCCTGCCATCCACTGTGCCGCCTGCTCCCGAGACACCCTCCCACTGTCAGCAAATCCTCCCATCTCCCGATCCAACTTCCCTGCACCTCAGTCTCGGCAGTGAGTTGGCAGTAGCACACCAAGTGCTGACCGCCAGGAATAAACAGAAAGTTAATCTATTTATTTTTAAAACAGTAACTCTAGGCGCTAAGTGTATGGGCTGATGGCAGAAAGGAGAGGCAGCCTAGAGAGGCCCATATTTAAATATTCACTGGGCATGGCGACACCCAGAGGGGAAGGGCCCAGCATAAAGGCCCATAGAAGGGGTCTATTAATGTTCATAAGAGGGTGGAACAAGAAGGAACAGAAGAGGAAGAGTGACAGCAAGGCTGCAGTCAGGCCTAAGATTTAAAGGGGCCCAGCCAAAACAAGAGGCCCACAATTATTAAGAGGGCTAGCATAGGCCCACTGTGATCTTAAAAGGGTAAGATAGGCCCACAGTTGTTAAACAGGAAGACTAGACCCAGGTCTTAAAAGGGCAAGTTAGGCCCACAGGTGTTAAACAGGGCGACTAGACCCAGATCTTAAGAGGGAAAGCTAGGCCCACAGGTGTTAAAGGGGACTGGTCAAAGGGAAGGCCACAGCCACTTAAAGGGGCAACACCAGGCCCAGGACCCATAGCTAGCCATTTAGACCCACAGATGTCATAGAAGCCCAGCAGCATAATCAACCCCAGGTGTGATAGGAGCCGAGCCAGCCACATAGGCCCACAAGTGTTAAAGGGGTCTGCTCATGCATCCAAGTCTGTAGCCTTCCAGAGAACCTGTCCCCAACTATAGTACATCCACAGTAACAGGAGAACCCGATTTAGCTAAAGGGACCCCTCATAGTTAGGTCCACTGAATGCTAGGGTTCATCCAGAAGAATAAAAGTGCCTGTTTATTTACTGTGGTCTGGGCATTGAGACTATGCAGTTGACCACTACAGTAGGAACTGTGACATTTATTGCATTGCTATTCATCCTACAAACATTATTAAGTGCCAGAACTGTCTTGCATTGTTCTGTGCCAGCATTTCGGTGCTGGGAATGTACCCAAATCAGTCTTCAACAATCTCCAGAGTCACTTCACCCTGGTGCATCCCTGTCAGTCTTCATCAATTCTTCAGGAATCATCTTCCAGTGTGGCCCAGAAGCAGCCAACAGCAAAGCCACGAAGAACCATGCCACAGTCGTCTTCAGTTGCAATGACCTGTTTATTGTTTTCCTCTGACAGTTCCCCATGTACGGCTTGGCCCAGTGCAGAATCTGCCATCCATTTCTTATTTTTACATCAGCATCAGAGTACCATCCAAATCATCAGTTTCAGTTCTCTGAGTGATGCTCTGTTTGTTGCTTTCAGTGTGTCCTTAGCTCATCCAGCCTTGGACCCCAAACTTGGTCACATTTCGACAAACGATTTGTTGTTTTGTGTGTGTGTCCTTTGCTTATCCAGCCTTGGGGCCCAGAAGACCGTTGTATTCCGATGTCCAGAGACTTCATTATCCAGACCTCTGTAGCCAGTAGAGTCTACGTCATCCTTCTCATCCGGCAGTCCAGTAGTGGGGTGTGGCAGGGTGATCTTCTTCACCTCTTCATTCGGCAGTCCAGAAGTAGACTGTATCTTCTTCATTTCCTCATCCGACAATCCAGAAGCGGACTGTGGCCAGTTGGTTTGCATTGTTTCCCCTTTCTGGGCAGTCCAGAAGCAGTCTACAGATAGATTTTGTGTGTTCCCATTCCAGTGGCCCTCAGTGGGTTCTTAGCCAAAGAAATCTTGGTCCTGTGCCTGTATTCCAGCAACCCTAGAGAGGTGGAGTGCAGCTGAGAACTCATGGTCTGTTGAAAATCCTCTCTGTATCCCATAGTTTCCCCAAGAGGTTCTCAGAATTGCATTGGACAGCCAGTTGAGTTGCTTTCCATTTTCTTCTCAATGACAGAGAAAATCTGAACGTGCACAAACTGCTATCCGCCATATGTATAGACTCTTCCTATAGTATATAGAATGACTGATAGTGTGGAGTACTCCAGGTAAGAGTTAGAGGTGCACCTCAGGATTGATTTAGGAAGTCTGAATAAAGGTTAGAAATAGGATGCTCTTACAGCCAATTGATCATTTTGTTAGAGTAACCTTCTTATAGGGAATAGAAAAAGGACACTCTTACAGCATAGCTGTTACCGCCTGTATAGTATTGGCATAGTCCGTAGAGCTATTTATAAAATATTTAGAACTTATAGTACGTTTAGAGTTTATGTTTATGTGTGATTACTGTTTAGAGAACCAGAATACTGTCTACCATCCTCACTGTTGGTATTTTCTTGTATGACCATGTCCTCCTTCCTCTCTTGTCTAAAAAACATCTTTGTGTCTTCGGATCTCTGTGTAGAGCTCCTGCCTCTCCTTGTTGGGTGATTCCATCCACCCACCCCAATTCAAACCTTCAGTGGCCCCTTGCCATTTCACCTGCTGAGGGTGCTGCTGGTGCTGCTGGTTGCGAGACAGTTACATCCACCCGACCACCCCTTCGAGTGAAGAACCCCAAGGTCTACCAGTCCAGCGCACATTACATTTCGAGTTGGCACCATTTCTTAAAAGGAGATGAACTTCCTCCCTCCCCCAAGAGGTTTTTTGATGTGTTTATCAGTTATGTAAACAATTTTTTTCACCATTTGCTTGCCCCTTTTAACACAAGATCTAAGTAGCATATGGGAGACCACTGTATATGGTTGTAATACCTGTTGTTATTTATTTAATGAGGCAATATAAGTATTCCATTGTCTTCCACCCCCTTTTTCTTTTCCCTTCAGCCCGCTTGGTCCACCTTGCCCCCCCCCTTTCTATCAGCTTCTCTCCCATTCTCTTCTTTCCCCCTATCTGGCCCTCTGTTGCTCTCCCCCACTCCTTCTTTTTTTTCATTCTTAGCAATTTCTTCCTGGTTGAGGGGATGGTTTTCATCACTACTGTATGTTAGTAATGCTTATTATAGCAAGGAATATAAACTCAGACCATGTGGTAATATTACTGTCTTCTCACTTTTTCTCCTTCTCTCTCTCTCTCTCTCTCTCTCTCTCTCTGCCTTGACAAGTTTGGCACACAGAAGGTCCTCAATTAGCGTGACAGCTGCCATTCTTGTTTTTCACCTTCTGGTCTAGAATTAGGACTCTAACAGGTTGCTGTTTATTTGGGATTAAGGATAATACCTGTTTTTTCAATACATGTTTCTCATTTAAGGTAATTTAAGAAATGTCATTTACTTACAGTAAATACTGTTATTTGGATATCCTGAAATATGCGGTCTGAATACAGCAAATATTTGGATATAAATGAATTTGTTTTAAAATCTGAGCTACAGACATAATATTTATGTATTTATTTCATTTTTGTTAACTGGGTAAGATGCACTAGACAAACATTTGCCTATTTTCAGGCATGACCTAGGAGAATACAAACAAATAAGAAATTACAGTGCAAGACAATGAGTACAGCACTGGAGTATATAGTAACCTTAGAAATACAATATTGTGTATGACAATAAATTAAGCAACAAAGTGAATGTCAATACTGTACACAGGTGTAGAGTTGTTAATGTTTTAGTGGTTTAGGGGTTTATTTATGTGTTAGGAGTTTTCACTTATATATGCACACTAACATGTTTTTAGCTTGTGCTCTTTTGACCTCACCTGAGGTTGCGTTTCTATGACGTCATTCTCCGGAGACTATTTAAGGACCTTGCTATGAACTGTTTGATAGCCTTTGAGAAAGATGTAAATATCTGAAATGCATCAGGTATTTTTAATGTTTGCAATGCATGGCACTAGTAATAAAGGAGAATATTTTGCATCAAATACCTTTCTGAAGTAGTGTCTTGTTTATTTAGGTAGTGAGTGCCCGACTTTTCTGTTTTCAGTTGTGGTTACCCAGTCGGAGGCACGCAGCTCCCAGTGCAGTCTTCTTTGTTATTTTGACTGGTCTATAAATTGCTAAGCAGTCTGGGTCCTAAGACGTTGTAATGCCTTAGGAGAGGCCCCCTCCAAAAGGGAACACTGGATCAGCTCAGTGAATACTGGAGAGAGAAACCCAATACACCTAATTAATAGGCGAGTTGGGCCCAGATCCATCTCACAAAAGATGGGCCACAGCTCCAAGGCCACCCACAAACCTCTTCCAATGAAACTGGTCTAAAATCACTCAAGACCAGGGGAGAGCATCCACCCCCTCATGAGCTCAGTACTGCTGGGTCTAGGGGACCCAGTTGGAGAGATCCTGGACTGAAATGAGGACACCCTGTCAGAGAAAAACTGAGCAAACTCTTCACAATGAGTGGATGGATTTGCTCTTACTGGTTCTAGACAGACCAGATTTAAAAGTCTGTTGACAACTTGAAACAGCTGAGCTGGTCAGTTTCTCCCTGCAGCAAGCTCCCTGGACAGAAATACCACCTTCTTACAATGTGATTTCCCTTTGATACTCACCAAAGTGAGTCTTCAAAGCCAGTTGTTCTTGTCAGACCTAGATCTTCTCCAACAATGTTCCAACCTCCAACTCCTAGACTTCCACTCTCTGAGCTTTCTGTCAAACTATCAGGATCTCAAGCACAGTGTCTGGGGTCATATAAGGACCAGTGCATCTGCACTGAAGGCCAAGGCAACAGCACAATTATAGGCCATCACCTCTGATCCAAGCACACAAGCAGCCATCACACTTGTGAGATCCACTATCACATTGAGTCCTGTCAGGGACAACCCCTTCAAAGGGGGATAGTTAACCATTTTCATAGGGGGTGGACCCCAGGGGACCCCTAAAGGGAATGTCACTGTGCAGTGATCTGACCAACTTACTCGATCAGTCCTGAGGTTACCAACCTCAAGCCCCATGAGAATACTAAGTCCAAGGCATAACTGTGTTGATGAGTCACAGAGGTAACTACATGTGCAAGGTCTAGTGAATCCATCAACTGGAGGAAATTCTAAAAAATTATTTTAATTATTTTTATTTTAATGGTATTGGAATTGCAACCCTTTGAGTCAGAGACTCATTTCCAAAAGCTCCTTGTCATTGAACATTAAACGATATCGACAAGACAAAATAACATGATGTACAGAGAAAATAAAATACAGTGTAAAAGGAAATTCCTATACAGGGTGGTAGCTAAAGTTATGACAATTGAGGCTATACAGTGAATATACAATTCAGGATAAAAAAAGAAGAGAGAAATATCTATACAGAGTGGTAGCTAAGATTATAATACTTATTTTATAATGTGACAATAGTGGTCAGAGCAGGAAGTAACTTATATTAATGGCGCAGTAACATGTTAGGGGAGGGCCCCCTGGAAGGTGTCTCAGCCACAGCCACTTACAGCTATGGGAGTTAACCAGATGCAGCCGAAGGGAAGTTTTAAAGGGCCCAATTCTTTGTTGAGTGGAGATGGCCTCCGGGAGGGCATTATGCCAGGAAGGGGTTCTGTAGTGAAAAGACCATTGGGCAAGGGAGGTCCTGACTCTGAGCACAAAAAGAGATCACTTGGCGGAACTTCGAGTGGAGAGAGAGAAGGGGGGCAGACATGAATGACGGTGTCCAGACTGGGGGGGGGGCAAAGGCCAATAGTCACTTTCTTGGCAAGGAGGCATGACTGGTATAGTAGCCTCTCATAGAAGTTAAAAACATTTGCCAAGGAGTACAGAGTGCAGGTATGGGTTAATCTGTTGGACCCTGTGAGTAGCCAGCAGGCCTTGTTTAGTGAGAGTTTAATTTTATTGAGGGTGGTGTTGTCCTCAGCCCCATATATCAGGTGTCGGTAGTCCATGGGGGATAGTATAGAGAAGAAAATGGCCAGCCTAAGGGCATCAGGGGAGACAACTTCCATGACGATAGAGGGAGGCCAATACATGTATTAACAGCAGAGCAGAGTGTACAGATATGGTCGTGGAAAGAGAGTGTGGGGTCAAACGTCATGCTGAGGTATTTAAAGGAGTTCATGCGGTCGATACGGAGAAGTTGGCTGGATAGAACATTAAGTGGGGAGCCTTTGTGCTTATTTGGGTGGTAGGTGAAGAGCATGACCTTTGTCTTTTTCAGGTTATGCACAAGTCTATAGTCAGTAAACCAGTTTTCAGCCTGGGAGAAGGAGTTTTGGAGTGCAGTTTCAAGGTGGATGGGGTCAGCATGCGCAGAGAAAAGGAGCGCATCATCAACATAGAGAAGAACATTTCCTGAACAGGCATTGGGAAGGGAGTTTAGGTACAGGCTGAAAAGTAGGGGCCCCAGGATAGACCCCTGGGGGTCCCCCGAGTGAACAGGACAGTTACCAGAGAGGGTACTATCAATCTTAACGCACTGAGAGCAGGAAGAGAGGTGGCTGGAAAACCAGGCATGGAAACCCTGGGAGAAGCCTAGCTGAAGTAGGGAGGATAGGAGAAGTGGATGGTTATTATGAGAGTTTATCATTGATCCAGGTGTTGAAGCTCCCTAGAATTAACCATTTGGGTGACTCCAACACTATCTTGGTAATGATGTCCACAATTTCCTGTGGGAAAACCCTCTCATGTCCCAGAGACCAGTAAACAAGAAGGATCCTGCAACCTGCACTTGTACTCTCATGCACGGCCATGCATTCAAATAATGAAATAACCCCAACTGAGTTTATGGTGAATTTCAGTTCAGATCTAAAACAAATGGCCACTTCCCCCACAGTCCCTCTGTGGGCAGTGCACCATGGAGAATCTGACTCGGACAGTCACCTCCAAAACAGCACGACATTGTCACTCAGCCAGGTGTTCATTATCGAGGCTAGATTGAATGAAGAACAAGACATTAAATGTGCCATGATGGCTGTCTTGTTCCTCCTTGATCTGTCATTGCAGAGCACTACCCATAGGGGATGAATGGAGGCTGCTGGCCCATTGACTACCTGTCCACATGATTCAGTGGGATCCCTGGGTATGGGCACCAAACACATCTGGCCACTCGCTTGGGCCTATTTCTCACCTGGGCACCTCCTGGTCCTAACCGGACCTATATTGCCCCCTGTTAGCATGCCCTGAACCCCACTGCTGATGATCCCTCTTCCTCACAATACTCACCTCCCTGTAGTGCCCATATGCCACTGCTGACAGGGTGGCATCAAAGGGGCAGAGGTCTAGCAGCTAGGACATGGAGTAACTAAACTGAGAAATCCTCCATCCTTGGCACATAGTATAGCCAACACAATACTTTCCCCACACTCAGCCATAAACTCCCCTACCCACAACTTCCACAAACCCACTCTAACTACCCATAAACTAACCACACACTCAGTTTACTCACACACTATAATGTAAAGTAAAGCTATTTCTTACGCATACACACTCCCATTCATACCACTGCATTTACCATACAAATCCAAACCCACCCACCCGGTTCAGTTAAAATGGTAAAATTAAACAGTCATAATAGAAGAATCCACAATAGTGAACAGTCTAAGGTGCACATGATAGTCCACAGCAGATAGTGAGATTTCTTAATGTCCAAAGATGCTAGTTATTAAAATGGTGAGATAATAGTCTCTGCTGTCAACAGAGAAACCTAAATAAAATGCCAAAGAATGTTCCAAGGCCACAATCTCACCACTGCTGAGGAATAAGCAAGTCTCAGTACAACACTTAGATGAAAAATTTGAATCAGAGGGTTCTCTCACCACCCATGAGTTTTAGCAGCAAAGACTTGGGTCCACAAGCTCTTCCTGCAGTAAAAAACATTTGATGGGCTCATGTGTCAAGGGCAACCAGGAGCAGAACACTGATAAATCATTATCTCAGTTCCAGAGGCACCTGACAGAAAAACAGTGACCTTGGCGCAGTCCACCAGTCCCTACTGTTGTCTAGCAGACCTCACAAACTTCCTAGCTCAAGCACAGTTCAACAACAGCAGTGACTGCAGTTTCAGTCTAGTAGAATGAGTGCCTACTCACACTCCCTCTTAAGCTTCTCAACTCAAGACCAATAGCAACCATGCATATAGCGAATCAGTCGAGTGGTAACCAATTGCCATCACTCCTCTCTTGGTCCTGCTCCACATTGTCCATCTATTTCCCAGCTTCCTTGATTCCAACACCTCCATGTTCTCCACGGAACACCCAGAAACCACTCCAACTTCAATGATCTGTCAGGAAACACCCGAATGGGCTCTGAACAACAGGTCACTACTTAAACAACAGCACGGCAGTTCCTGAAGACAGAGTAAGGGCACTGTAACAATGTTGCCCAAACAGATGGCTGAGAATTGTGTATAGCACCATAGACTGCAAACTAACTAAAATTTAAAAAAAAAGCTAAAACTGCTATCACTTACTCATTTCCATGGCTAACACGGTTTTCCCCAATCACTACTACTAACTACTAATTAACCAACTACTAACTAACCAATATGTAACTTAAAACACAAAATAAAAACTTAGTTTTGGAAGTTAAGCTATCAGCTTCCAAAAATACACCTTTGGATTCTCCTAACAAGCATAATATTTGCAGCACGCCCCCAGCCTGGCACCATTTTGCTCATGACATCATTTGCTCACTTTGTTGCATTTGAAAAGAATGGAGAAGTCTGAATATATAGAGTAATAAATATTTTCAGAGAAAAGGATTTCTCTTAACCAGGCCAGTATAAACATCACCTCCCCATCAGAATCAAATGAAAAGGTTGCAAAGATCAAGACCTTACAAGATCCCTGTATCTTTTGCAGCTCAGCAACATCTGGAGGCAGTATGTCATAGTGGTTAAGAGCATTGAGATGCAAACCTGGAGAACTAGGTTTGAATCCCTTAGCCACCACTTGCAATACTATGTGACCATGAGAAAGTCATATTACTTCCCAGTGCTCCCAGGACCTGGAAACAAGCTTCAGCTTAGTGTGCTTTTCCTGGCAAAAATTATCCCACTCGGCAAAAAAGTGTTGTACCTTCATTTGTATTCTGGTACTGAATATGCTGCCTTCTTCAAATGCAGAAAGCTTTACCCAACAGGTGGATTTTCAACAGGATGTAGTCAAAGGTTTTCACAAGAACATTTTTAACCAAACCTCAGACTGATTCAAAATACGTATTTAAAGCCTTCAGTATACTAACAAGTCTAATGTTTAAACTTTAGGAGTTGGAACCTATTTGAAAGGCAATTCACAAACCAGGAGACAGCATGGGAGGAGAGGCTGAGCATAATCAGTTTAGAACATAATCAGTTTTGAACATAATAACTGGAGATCAGCCAAGTCAAAAACCTTAGAAGGACCTAGGGTCCCTAGTGACAGAAATCTGTAGGGATCCCCAGGTGGGTGGGATTCCCCCTGGGAGGCAAGCACTATAAATTCTCACTGTTTGTGGATGATGTGCTGTTGAAACTAACCACCCCAGAGGAGTCAGTCTTGGTGGTCTGGGAGATCCTCAAAGCATTCAGTGATATATTGGGCCACAACCTAAACACCCTCAAGATGGAGGTTATCGGGTATAATTTTGCTCCATCACAACAACTAAAAAATATGTTTCCCTTTAAATGGCATAAAACAGTCATTTGATATCTAGGAGCAAGCCCACTCAAAAACTAGGTCATCTTGAGCTACTGGGTTATGATCCCCTGACTCAGAGAACATGTGAATATTTGTTCCACTGGACCCACCTCTGTCTAGATTTTTTTTAATAGAATAGAGGTGATATGCCAAAACATCCTCCCCTGGATCCTATACTTTCTCTAAACTTTTCCACTCATGCCAGATAAAAACTATTTTCATGCCTGGGACAAAACAATATCGTGCTTTATCTGGCAGGCCCCCCCCTACTCCCACCCACACAAGCAAATACGCTTTTCAGTTCTACACCTACTATAGGATAAGGGAGTTGTGAACCTCCTCTATTTCAGATGGTATGCCCTGGCATTCCACCTGTGGATAAATCTGCCTCTGGTTGGCCCCTACTTAACTATACTGGAATCAAATTAAGATGGTATTAAATGATACACATGATCAAGACAGGTATTTTTTAGGTAACCCTCCAGAATTCATACCCATAACCAACTTTTCCAGTACACAGCTGAGACTTACTGCCAGTGGCTGATAATACAGAAAAATATTTTAACCCCAGATGACAGACTATTCCTCCAGGCAACAGCATATGACATGGGTTTTCCTCCCAAACAAACTGACAAAGCAATCCAAAGCTGGCACAGACTGGGGCTTAGAAATGTATTTCAATTAACAGTCTGCAGGGCATCCTGCCTTTCTCTGCTTTACAAACTTCTTACCTCCTCCCCACACTGACCACTACAAGTATCTTCAACTCCACTCCTATCTGAGCGAGAGAGGGGCAGCTCTAGTTTGTTTCCTGGAGAAGCACCTCAACTTGTTCAGCTGCTTAGGGTCTGTCTCTTTGGGAAAACCTGGACACACATAATCAGCCACTCACATAGAGCACTTCAGGAGACCTCAGCCAAGTCCATCACCTCCATTTTACAACGGTGGAACTCAGAAATTGCCACCACCCACACCTTGGAGATCTGGCATAAGTTCACCATCCCTGTCTATAAACTAACATCTGCCACCTGCTGGAGGGAATACTCCTGGAAATGCTGCTACAGATACTTCTGTACCCCAGCGATAGTGGGTAAATATTTATTTATTTGTTTTTGGTAACTGAGTTGGGTGTGCTAGACATAGAAATGCCTATTTTCAGATATGACCTGGGAGGTTACAGCAGGGTGATACATGACAGAGGAGGAAGTACAGCAACATAAGGATACAATGCAAATGACAAAAATGGTCACATTTAGCAACATAAGGATACAATGCAATGAATAAGAATAGCCAGTAAAGTTAAGTTTACAACGTGCACAAAGTAGCACCAAACAGATTTACAAAGAGCAAATACAATTCTAATGTATAATAAATGCCACCTAATTTAAGAAATTATCATAAGAGGAAGTAGAGCAAGTGGAGAAACAGAGCAAGAGTGCAATAGGAAATAGGAGGGGTGACTGCGATCTAATAAGGTAAGGGAGTAGCCAGAAAGCATGTAAGGGAGAAAATGAAGATAAGAGTTGGAAGTGGATATAGGATGATAAGAGGGGAAGGGGGAGTGACAAATAGAAATACTGTAGGTAGAAGGCGGAGTCACGTGATGCCTCCAAGCTAGTGGCTGCATTTCTCCACCACTCCCACCCACTTAGCCCTAATTTCACTATTTTTTGGCAGAGAGATCAATTTAGTGTTTGAGAAAGCTTCTCCCAAACACTTCTGGATTTATATGGACCACATTCTGCTTGGATCCATCGAAGATTTATTATTGAGATGGAATCCAAGGTGCGGCAGGCCCTGGTGCACCACACGCCACCTCCGACCCCAGAAAAGAGCTCCAAAAAAATCCAAGGCCCAAGGTACCTCTTCTGGGTGCTCCTCTACTGCCACACCACTTGCCTCCCCCATTACCGAGGAGAAGTTCCTATCTGAAATCCAGACATTAAAAGACTGCTTAAAATCACTCACCGAGGAGATTAAATCACTTTGGCTGGACGTATCTGCAACTTTGAGGACAGTCAGCAATTTTGAGGCATGAACCACATCTCTGGAGGGTTGGAAAGATCGCATTGATCCTGACATACTCCTGCTCCATCAGACATTGTGTAAGGTTGAAAGCAAACGTGAAGACCTCAAAGAATGGAGTAGAAGGAACAACTTAGTCATTTTCGGTCTACCTGAGGATGCAAAGGCTACTACACCTATTAAGCTTGCTCACAAGCTCCTGGATCATATTGCTGGACTCTCCCCAAACAACGAGTGCTACATCGTTGAGAGGGCACATCAATCTTTGCAGCCCCAGCCCTCCCCCTAGGCCATTTATCATGAAACTACTTAATTATTTAGATAAGCAACACATACTGCAAAAAACACGGGAGATTCAAGAAATCACATGGGAGGGACACCGGATTAGAATGTCACAAGATTTACCTGCCACGACCCAACAAAAGAGAGCTGCCTTCCATCCCATCTGTGTTAAATTGCTGGCTGCCACCATTTGATTCAGAATGCTATATCCTGCTAAGTTCCAAGTCCACTGTAAAGACTCTTGACACATGTTTGAATCGGTGGAGCAAGCGACAACGGAATTGAGGCAGCTCCTGCTTGATCTATTCCCTACTACTTGATTGTTTAAGTGCTCCCTGATCAGCCTGCCTGATGGTGTTGTCACATTGGTTGTTCTCCATGTTTAACAAATGTGATCCTTATCAGTTCCATCGTCTTCAGATATATTTTGTGGGTCCTGGTACATTGCAGCGATGGAGGACTGTAATAACATCTATTCTGTACCCTGATGGAACAGGATCCCTTTGAGAGTCCGCTGAATTAGTAGCTAACCTTGTGTGGGATATTTATTTTTTGGAAGGTGCTCCCTCCCCATTGTCCTCCCAAAGCTTTCACATCTGATTTGCAAGTCACTGTAGTTTTTTTTCCTTATGAGCGAACTGCTGGCTTTAGTGGCTGCACCGTTTTCTTCACTATTCCAGCATCGTTTATTGGAGGTATTGTGGAGCTCTGGTTGTTGAGCTGGGCAGCTCATTGGTCCAGCTCTCTCTTTCGCACCAGGAATGCTTCAGTGCTGCCCCATTCTCTTTAAATACTGGTGACGTCAGCTCAGCACAGGTGAATTTCTCTCTGTGAACTGTCTGCTGCCCACTTTGATTTTTCATCTGTTTCAGAGTGACCTGCAACCCTCTTTCATTCTTTGATCAGCGTTGGGAACATTTCCCTGAATTTATTTTGCTTCAGAGTGGCCCCTCACATGTAAGACAGTTGGATTGTTGCAGTATGTGGAGTTCACTGGAACAGTCAGTTCTTTGGCACTGTTAGTATTTCTATTTGAATTATGGTTTATGGAGGACCTTATTTGGAACTGCAACTTTCCACTGTTCACTTGGAAAGAGTCAACCCTGGTTTGTTTTATGGACCTACTAGTAAGTTTCATTGTTTGGGGGCTGTTTTGTTTCTACACTGATCTATATGTTATTATTTTCTTTGGGGGAAGCTTTGTTGTTACTGTAGATAAAACTGGATATCCTCCCTACTATTCTTTTTGTTAATTGATGGCTCATCTAATATACTTCTATATATCTGTTAAGTTTAGATTGGCTCCTTAATGCTCCAGGTGATGGAGTTGGCTGACCTTAACCTTATTACATACTTTAAGGCCAGCTAGGGTTCTTTTTTGTTTTCAGAGTATTGTTGCTAATTGGGGGCATTTTCTGATTATATTGGCTTGGGCATTGGGTGGGGGTGGGTGGTTGACACTGCTGATGAGAAGGGCACGAGCCAGCGAGCTGGGGTGGTTCCTTCTCCTGATACTAGTGTGGGTTGATTTTCACTGGCTAGTTTTGTTTTCATATTGGAGGATGGATTTCATAGGGGGGAAGATGGGTACTTAGGTATGGGCTGTTTCAAGGGGTGGGGGTTTGGATTCTGGGCTATCTTATGGGGGTCTTGGTTTGGTTGTCGGGATTGTGGGAATGGGGTATTCATTTGTGGCTCTGCATTATCTTGTTGCTTCATTACCCCACATTCTGTGGGTGTTGGGGGGAGGGGGAGTGGGGGGCAGGCACCGCTGGAGATTGGGTCTCTTTAAGATTGTTATATGTCTCCTTTTTGTTAGTCTTTTATATGTCACCAGGGTGACTTTTCACCCATAGATATGTCAAAATGGTTGTGTATACTTTTTGTATTTGGAACATATAAGGTGCGCAATCACCTACCAAGAGGACTGAAATCCTACTTCATCTACATAAATTACAGGTGGATATAGCCTTTCTACAGGAGATGGTTCTCCTTTTTAAGCGATCCTGATGGGACAGGGATTTGGGGTGGGGTGTGACTCTTGTAAGAGGGGTGTTGCTATTCTGGTTGCCAGGAGGGTATCATTTTATCTTATCCAAGAGGTTACTGCCTCTCAAGGCTGCTATATTATACTTTGGGCTCTTCTTGGCCACTTAGAAGTGGTCTGTGGGCCTACCAGTGATGACTCTCAATTCCTAGCCTCTCTGATGTCCCTCTTAGCTCCTTGGAGCTCTCTCCCGACTCTCCTTGGGGAAGACTGGAATCTGTTTATTGTAATGAGATGGACAGGTCTGGACCAGCCCAACAAGTGGGGCAAATGGCCCTCCATGATTCTGTGGACTTCTTGGGGTTAGTCAACCCATGGAGGGCCTTAAATTAGGACCGTCTGGATTATTCTTTTAATTTCCTTCCGCACAACTCCCTTTCTAGGATTGATTACTTTTTGCTTGGAGTAGAACATCTTTCCAGAGTTAGTTCTTGTTACTACTTGGCTAAAGTCCTCTCAGACCACCATCCTGTTTGCATTCATCTTAGTTTCCTTCCCTCCTTTGAAAGAGTTAAAGTATAGAGAATGAATAACCAACTACTTAAATCAGAAAACTTAGTGAAGCGTCTCTAGTCTTTTATTACTACCTTTCTCAAGCTTGATATTCCTTCTGTGCCCTGACTTGATATCCTGTGGGGAACCCTGAAGTGTGCTCTCCAAGGGGAACTGATCCGTCTGCCTTCCAAACAGAAGAAACAGACTTCGGCTATTTTAACCTTCTTGTTGCAGTGCATATGATCACTTGAGGAGCACATTTCATTATTCTCTCCCCAGTCGGAGTGGGAAAGGTTGGAATCCCTCAGATTTCAGTATAATACTCTCTTGGGTGAGAAGGCAGAGCACCTAATGTTGCATTCAAAAGTTCATTATTTTGATCAGGGGGAAGGGCCAGGAAATTGCTTGCTCTCCATTTACATTCTCAAGCAATGGATCGGATCATCTCCTCCATACATACTGATTCTGGGCATCTCCTTACCTCACCATATGACATTGCAGATGCCGTTAACATTTTTTATCAACAGTTATATGCTCCGTCTTCCTTTCCCTTTAGCTCAGACCAGTTTGTAAAGTTCTTTCAAGATGTAACCCTTCACCAGTTGACTGATCCCCATATTGCTATCTTGCAGGCCCCTTAAACTTTGACTGAAATTTCTCATGCTATTGACTCCCTAGCCTCAGATAAATCCCCTGGACCAGACGGGTACACGACTAATTCTATTTATGTATGGCTCATAGCTCAGTGCTTGTGCTATGTACTGTAATTGGGTAATGAAGGTTTGTGCTTGGATACAGAGGTCAGATAGGTAAGTAGGACATTGCTCATCAGATATGTAGCAGTTTGAATTGATCAGTGCTTAGGTACTTTGAACATAGTTATGCAGTCAGTGATTATAGTACAAGTGAGCTGGATAGTCTTATGCAAAGTGCTTAGATGCTTGAGCTGATGAGTAACGTGTTATGACTTGGTATTGGTTTGGCCTTACTCTGTATCCCATCATAAAGAATGCTTAGTCCAGTAGTATGAGACCCCCCAAAAAGAATAATAATATCAAACAATTATCTCCTCCAACTCCAGAGAGTATGACCAGTAGCACACAGGAGAGGAAAACCCCCCTTTGGGGGAAACCTCTGAGGACCCATGGCTACTGACCCGCTCGTTCTTCTGGGCATACTAAGTAAGAATAATCCTAATTAACAGTATTAAGCTAATTCGAGTTCCAAAGTTTGAAATTCTGATCCAGTGAAGCAAAGCTGAATAAGTACAGAATATTCCAGTTGGTGAATGTAGCAGCATCCTTCTAGCAAATCCAAGTCCAAGAATCTATGTCTGGAGCAGAATGGTGGTAGACTGGAATCATTGGTCGGTAATGATAATTGGAAATGTTGAAGTTACATTGGTGAATGTTCCAGCAGGTGAGGACGGCTTCTGCAAGGAGAACCAGTAACCTAAAGGCTAAGTATCCATGTCCCGAGTAGGAGGAAGGTAGTTTGTGATCCTCTTGGCAAGCTTTGGAAATGAAGGCCTTGGTGATGAAGCATAAGAACTGGGCACATGCTGCGTGATCTGGAGAGGGCAGAGCAATAGGAAACTCTGATCTGGAGTGGAAGCAGGTAAGTGAATTAGGTATAGATGCTAGTGCGAATATGTAGCCATAAGTTAAATGTACCTCCAGATCCCAATGGGGAGTAGGTTGTAGAATAGGGAATCAGTCTTGATGAATTCTCTAGGCCCTGTAAGGGCGACGCAGGTAATATGAGCAAGTATTGTAATTAAGTGGACCTGTACATAGGTTGGTTGTAGTAGTAAGTAAAGCTGCATGACACAGATGTAGTAGTAGAGGAGTAGTATTGCATAAGTTGTGTTAGGTATACAGCGAGGGGCAGGAAGAAATGGTAAAAGCTCAGAAATTGAAGAGCTTCATCTGGTGATCCAAATAGTTGCGTGATGATGGAGATAACTATGGTCTAAAGCTAGACTGGTACAAAAATTAGAAATAACTCGGTAAGAATAGTCTGACAAGACATAAATGGTCGAGCTTCTGAGTCATAAGTGGTGATGACTGAAGAGGCTGAAGTTGAATAAAGAAGTTTTGTTGCAAGATCCAAGAAGCCGTAGGGCACAAATCTTGACATTTAAGGTCTTTTGGATAATTTCAATGAAGTCTTGGCAGTAGCAGTAGTAGAAGTAATTCATATGACTTAGTGAAGCATCTCCAGTTCCTGAATTAGTCAGAAAGGAGTAGTGACAGCAGATATTTAGGCAGCGCAGCCAAAATAATGACTGTAAGTATAGCAATGGAGCCACCTAGTGGGCAGTCAGAATAACGAGCAAATGAGAAAGTGGTCATGTAATAAAATGATCATGTGACCACTATGCCACTATAAAAGAAGCAGCCCAGATTGGGGGGAGGGGAGGGGAACAGCACTAGTACAAGTTAAAATGAAATCCCTAGCAGCATAATTTAAACTGAATATGCAGGGCAAGGTCAAAGAATGTGTTGGCGGAACTGTGGCCAGTCAAAAGTTAATCAAACTCTTATACTTTGGGCATGCCCCTGCCTCCAATCCTTTTGGCAAGCCATTATATAGGAGACTGAAGCAGGTCAGGTCAGATCACTCCCTCTCTCATTCTAGTAGCAATCCCCTTAGAAGGCAGTGCACTTAGCAAAAAATGCACTACAGTTGGTTCTTTTGTTGCTCCTAGCAACTATAACCCCCCAGTTCCCTGGGGTTACTAGAATCCCACTTAGAACCAGTGGCAGGCAGGGAAAGGCAACTTGTGAGATGCCAGTTAAATGGGTTTCACACTGTCTCACTCTGTTCTGTTTCAGCTGAGCTGGAGTGATGATGTCATCATAGAATTCTCGTAGCAGCATAAGCCACAATGGAATGCTAGCTGCAGGGGTTAGCTGTAGAACATTAGGAGATTCAAGCAGTCTTCAGGGAGCAGTCTGCGTGGAGACTCGAGAGAGTGAGGAGTGCTGCTGTGCAGCTCCTCAAAGCCTAGTTCTGATATAGAGCTAATGGAGAAATAGGGGTTGTGTGTTCTCACCCTAGAGAGCAAAACAGAAGAGACCAGAAAGAAGTGGTAGAGACCATTTCCAGAGTTGATAAAGTGCCCCATCCCTGGAGGGATGGGGGGGAATTCAGGAATTCAGGAGCACTCCCATGGTCCTGCCTGGAGAGAGAGAGAAGCTGCCTGAGAGTCGAGTTTGTTCTGTGAGTACCAGAGAATCAGTGTTTGTGGGAAAGAAGCCCTGGGGCACCTGCATACCGTGGTGAGTTCTACTCTGATAAAGAGACTATGTTTACTGAGACAGAGTTTAGTGTAAAAGTATCTGCCTACTGTGGGGTCAAAGGAAAACTTGCCAAATACAGAACTTTTAATTTTTGTATGGCTTAGAACAATGGTTCTTAGACTTTGTCACAGTGAGCCTCCCCAAATCCATGGAAAAGATTCTGAGCCTCCCCCAAAAACTGAAATAATCTTGGGCCTCCCCAAGGAAAAATAAAATGCTTACTTTGCGCAGTACACCACGAATAAATTGAAACCCCTTTGAGTACTTGGCTCACATTCAGTTCTTTGTCTTATACTGATGTGGAACCTTTGAAAAAGAGCGCTTGTGCTCAAAGGTGTTATCTGAATAACAAATAAATAAAATGAACAAATATTACTATTCAGTTTATTGTAACCTCCCCGGCCAGCCTACTTGCTCCACCATTTTCATTCTTGAACCATTGTTACCCCTTGTTGCAGTACCTTCATGGGTTAGACTACTTTCTCGGTTTCCTCTTTCTATATGAAATTATCTTCCTACATATTTGCCTGTCCCCCTCCTGCCCTGCTCCTAAGCAACTTCTCTGGGATTACTTTGCTCCTTCCTGCTATTGCTCTGAGCAATTCTATGCTCAACCCTTGCATTTGGGCTGTTCTGCCATCACTCTACAAATTGATCAATTACCACCTCTCATTATTAATTTATCGTTCATATTTGTTTGCACTATTGTTTATTGTGTATTTCTTGATTGTTTTGCAGTTACCTTTTTGAAATATATTCACTACCTACCCTTCCCCGGGTATACCTGAAATTGAGCCTTGGCTCATTCACCTTCCCTTGTCACCTATTAGTAAATAAATACATAACATTCACCTACTGTTATCCTCTTTCAGTTTGCTTCATCTCTTCACACAAAATACATAAAACTCAAAATTTAAATACTGTACTTTTTCAGACTCGCTTGAGCCTCCCCAGGAACAGGTTGGGGCCTCCCCAGGGAGGCTGGCCTCACCATTTGAGAACCCCTGGCTTAGAAGCATCTGCAACAGTGGGGGTCTAGGGTAAGGAGATAGTCACTTACAGAACTTTTAAAGTCAGGACACCTCCAGAGTGAAGTGTAGAATGTTAAATGTGCTAAACATTTCTAGAGAGCATCTACAAACATAGTTTCAAAGAAAGGTGTTGTAACCAAATGAAATGGTGGAGTACAGATTTGGGAACAAGAGGTGGGACACCCCCCGATCTGGAGTAACCAGGTTTACCTCTCCGGGTTCACTTTGGGCACCTATGACTTTCTCTCAGGCACTTGGCCAGTGTCTGAAGAAAGCACCTAGATGTGGGATTTTGGATTTTCCCTGAGAACCAGAAAGTGTTTGTGGGTGGTTTAGGGAGCCACCATCAACCTCCATGCCATATGGAAAATTGTTGTAGTACTGGCCTGGGGTGCCATGTCAAGGAATAGAAGAGAAGTGTACAAGTTCAGGCCATGTGTGCCAAGATCCATTCAGAACCTGAGGGTTCGTAGTGAGGAAGTGATTGCTCTGTACCTCTGTAATCTGCATTACCAGTGAGTGTAGCCCTGTGGGGGTCCATCTTTGCTTTGTTATTCTCTGTGTTATGTTGAATAAAATCCACACTCTAGAATCCCATCCTGGTTTGGACATTTCAGTTATTGCTTCCAGTGTCCAGATTTACTTGGGTGACCCTGACCAGAAGTACAAACCTAGCATAATGCTGAGCAAACATTTTCTCCCAGGGACCCAGGTTTATGGCCATGCTAAATGGTCCCCCCCAGGTGTGAGCCAGGTAGTTGCCACACTTGGGTTGCCTGTCTGAGAGATGGCAGGCTCAGTGATAGAAGTAATGGGTCCACACAGAGTTTCTGTTGCAAGAACAATTTGTAGTGACTCCCCCCACCCCCTCATGGTGGTGCCTAGATGTGAGAGGAGCAGCCCTGATGGTAGAAACAAAGGGGGCCCATGGGGTGGGGGGAGGTTACAAAATGGAGACACCATTGGGATTTGTTTAGAAGTTGGGAGAAAACAAGAAAGGTTTGCTCAGATTATGACTAGCGTTTTGTCTGTCTGGCAGTAGGTAGCCCAAAAAAATTTGGAAGCATTGTGCATAAGGGATTTGCCAGGGAAGTGCCATCTGTATGTACCACTGTGTGCTGCTGTTCATGTGCTACTGTAATTCATTTACCAAGGAGCTGTAAAGCAGATTGTGTGTGCCCCTTGTCCTGCATCAAAAAATAATGTTTGCCAGCTTTTAAATTTCATATTGTGAAAAGAAAAAGTATGGAGAACTGTGGGAAACAAAGAGACATTTGTGCCCTAGAAGTTTAAAGTGTTTGCTGTGTGGACTGGGGGAGTTGCTAAGGAAATTGCCATGAAAAATAGTTGAAATGGTGCTCCCGCTGAGGAGTCACAGTTGAAAAGAAAAAAAGTTGCTTTGCAGTTTAAATTTTACCTGCTCGATGATCACCGTGGAGGAGAAGAGCACGAGAAAAGAGAGGCTCATTTGCATGGCATCGAGTGATTGGTGAGACTGCAGTCAGTCCCGCCCCCAAGCCAGCTTCAGAGTGCTGCACAGTGTTCGAGAGGAAGAGAGTAAGTGGTGTGTGAACTGGCTTGCCAGGAGGAGCGTCGCGGTGATTGCAAACGTTGCAAAACTGAAAATATCAGTCTTTTCTGTTTAAAATCGGGCTCAACCCACATTCCGATTGACTGGGGAGAGAGCGTGGTGTTCACAAGGACAATCGGCAGGACTACCAGCCTACTTCAATTCAGAGGACTCCAGGATCGGCTGTAGGCCGGATTTTCCATCATAAAGCAAGCTACTGATTCAGTGAGTACCATTCAGAGAAACAGCTCAAACTGTGTGTGATTTTAACTAAAGCCAGCTGAATCTTTGTGTAAACAGTGTGATTGTTTTGCAAAGAAGGACTGTGTAAATTAATCAACCTAAGCAAGAATTCTGTGCATTAGACTGTGAGCATAATTATGGATTCAGCAGCAGTGTGATTTTCTAAGCAAAGGGAGAGACTGTGGGTTGTATGACAGATGCAACAAATACAGGCAATCCTGTGCATGAAATACTGTGGCTTTAGGGACTTGAAGCAAGAACAAGTAATTTAAAATGAATGAAAAGTCCTGTAAAAATCATATAGATGTGCTGAAGGAGCAAAACAGTGCAGTCTGTGCAGTTTGAGTGAACTTTATCAGTAAGCATGTAAATTGGATGCTCAGTGGCTTGAGTCAGAAACAGAATCTTGATGCACCAGGAGTGCTGCCGCTACCATTACAGGGTGGGGTGGTAATGTAAACACAGCAGCGGGGAGCCATTTTTGTGAGACTTTTCCAACCAAAATGAGATCTGAGATAACACTGAACTTTTGTTTTTTCTGTAGTCATGGCTTCGGGATCATCCCGCTACCCGGATCATGCCCGGGCTATGATAGTGGAAAAAGTGAACAAGTTGAAAGACATAGAGAGATGTTACTATGGGGGATGTTTGCCTCCTCATATGGCGATTCCTGGATATCCAGTTATAGTATGCATAATGTGTCTGAAGGCTGGAAGGGACGTCTTCTTGATTCCTCACTGTTCTGGGTGCCTAGGGAAGCAAGGCCTAACTAATGCACCCAAGATTAATTTGGCTCCCACGTGGACAAAGCTTCAAGATTCTGCAAGTGGCAGCACACAGCATCAGGTGAAGCCTGTTGGGGGAAGCCCAGCAGAGTGTGGCACAAAGGAAGAGGGTGTGGATGTACAGGCAGAGCAAAGTAGTGCTGATGTCTCCAGCTCCGGGTCACAGATGGACAGTGCGGAGGGAGCATCAATGGATCCATGGAGAGAGGGGTCGAGCCCTAGTCTCATAAGAGAAGATGAGATGAGAGAGAGACTTTAGAATGGGAGGTGTCAACCTCCACACCCAATGAAGAGTGGACAGTCTCAGGAGTGAGGATGACTGCTCACGTCTGGGCTCAGATCCTCAGTGAGGAAGAGGAGGAGGGGGAAACTATGTATCCTTATGGACAAGGTGCTAGTCCACAGCCTAGAGCTCTTGCCTTGGAGGAGCCAGAAGAAGAGATTGGTGACTCCACAGCCCTGTCCCCACAGGGAGGAGTCAGAGATCCATTTTACATAGCATAGAGCATGCGTCACTGGCAGAACCAGGACTGGCCACCCCCAAGCCAGGCCAGTGGTCTTAAACTGACCAAGTGTAGTAAAGAGGAAAGACTGGTTCATAGGAAGGCAAATGATATCTATGGGATATCCTTTCCTACCTTTCCTTGGACAGTCTGGGAGGAGATTGAGAGAAACAGGAGAGCCTGGATAGTGGAAGAGGCAACTAAAGACCTACATCCAAGTGCATCTCGATTTGTCAGAGACAAAGCTGTTAGAGACAGATTCAAGTATTGGAAAGTGGGCAGGACACTGTTCATAGACACTGTACGGAACATTGCTAGAAAGGGCCATGAGACTTTCTACAATGTGAATTATGAGCACCCAGATGGGGTAATAATTCTCACACCTGATCCATTGTGGTACTACCCTCAATGCAGCCAACTTCCTGCGAATGTGCCCATGCCTACCAAGTGGAAAGCAGAGCAGTGGTAGCCAGTGCTGCCATCCAGCCATTGCCAAACCCATGTTGCTCAGCCTGTCTGGTGCTCCAGGATCCAACGGTGCTTCCAGATTCGTCAGCCTTGCAGTGTGCCTTCCAGTTCCATCACCTGGCCTTCTAGATGACATCACATTCAGAGAGGACATCATCCCAACTGTTTCCTGATTCATCACCTAGGATTTCGGATGACTTCAGACCAGCTGTTCCTGTCTTGTTCCAAGGTTCCCTCTCCAGATGACGTCAACCAGAGATGACATCAACCCAGCAGTTTAAAGACGTGCCATCCTGTCGTTTCTGGAAGATTTCCACCCAGCTGTATCTGAAAAATGCTGCCAGGGAGAGTCTTTGGCTAGAGATCCAGGTGCCGTACCATTTTCGTTCTTCAAGGGACTGGTAAATCCAGACTTTTTTACTTTATTGACATTGCAATACACATCCTACACCTGGCAGACTACAGACTGTTTGAACTGTCCACAAAGACTCTCCTCTTCGGGACTATAGTCCTACAAGAACTGTGCTTTGCCGGGCTCTGGCCCAGGAGAGACTGTTTCTTGGACTTGCCTTTGGGCACTGTTGTCACTAGTTGGGACATTTAGGGTGTTCCATCCTTCAAAATGTGTATTGTATGTAATGTTAATGTTTTTCTAATTTTCTAAAAAATTTTTTTTGGGATTCTCCAGTGTTTTGATGGTAAGGGTTATGATAGTGCACTGTGTTTGCAGATTATAGATGTGTTTTTGTCTTTTCTCTTTCAGGTGGTTTCTGACGAAGACAGAAGAGAAGACAAGAAGAGGAGTGGAGGGACTCATCGGAGTTCCTCATGTACTTTAAAGTGTTATGTTTAAAGTACAGTGTTGTTGTTGACATGTGTTAACTTTTCCTTCCACAGGTGTAGTTGTGTCGCAGTGTGGGAGTGTGATGCTTAGGTGTAGTGTTAGCTCCTTGGTTTGGTTGCAGGTGTCCAGGGATGGGGGGAGATTCCCCTGTTTTGGGTAGTTTTGGTGTTCTGGTCAGATAGGTTTTCCCTAGACGGTTAGGGGGATAGACAGGCTGTGTTCCTGAACTGCAGTAGGGGCTACAGTACTGGTCTATTAGGGCTATGCCCTGGACAGTTCTTCCAGGGCCACTGGTTACCATAGTAAGATTGTAGTGTAGGGGCTAATGTGTCAGCCAATGGCCTCTGGGCCCTTAGTGTTGTCTGCCTGTACCTGGCACATGGTAGTGGAGAAGGTAGTGCTAACTCCCCGTAGTCAACACATAGGGTAGGATGGCCTGGGGCTGGGTAGATAATGACTGAGGACAGTCATTTTCCTGGCCAAGGGAAGGTGTAACCCCCCCCGCTCCCTGGGATTACTAGAATCCCACTTAGAACCAGTGGCAGGCAGGGAAAGGCAGCTTGTGAGATGCCAGTTAAATGGGTTTCACACTGTCTCACTCTGTTCTCAGTTTCAGCTGAGCAGGAGTGATGATGTCATCATAGAATTCTCGCAGCAGCATAAGCCACAATGGAATGCTAGCTGCAGGGGTTAGCTGTAGAACGTTGGGAGATTCAAGCAGTCTTCAGGGAGAAGTCTGCATGGAGACTCAAGAGAATGAGGAGTGCTGCTGGTGCAGCCCCTCAGAGCCTAGCTCTGATATAGAGCTAACGGAGAAAAAGAGGTTGTGTGTTCTCACCCCAGAGAGGAACACAGAAGAGACCAGAAAGAAGTGGTAGAGACCGTTTCTGGAGTTGTTCCAGTGCCCCATTCCTGGAGGGATGGGGTGGAATTCCAAGAATTCAGGGGCAATCCCCTGGTCCTGCCTGGAGAGAGAGAAGCTGCCTGACAGTTGAGTTTGTTCTGTGAGTACTAGAGAATTAGTGTTTGTGGGAAATAAGTCCTGGGGCACCTGCATACTGTGGTGAGTTCTACTCTGATAGAAACTATGTTCACCAATACAGAGTTTAATGTAAAAGTATCTGCCTACTGTGGGGTCAAAGGAAGACTTGCCAAGTACAAAACTTTTCATTTGTATATGGCTTAGAAGCATCTGCAACAGTGGGGGTCTAGGGTAAGGACATAGCCGCTTACAGAACTTTTAAAATCAGGACACCTCCAGAGTAAAGTGCAGAATGTTAAATGTGCTAAACATTTCTAGAGAGCATCTACAAACAGAGTTTCAAAGAAAGGTGTTGTAACCAAATGAATGGCTAAGTGTAGATTTGGGAGCAAGAGGTGGGAGACTCCCCCCATCTGGAGTAACCAGGTTTACCGCTCTGGGTTCACTTTGGGCGCCTATGGCTTTCTCTCAGGCACTTGGCCAGTGTCTGAAGAAAGCACCCAGATGTGGGATTTTGGATTTTCCCTGAGAACCAGAAAGTGCTTGTGGGTGGTTTAGGGAGCCACCATCAACCTCCATGCCATATGGAAAATTGTTGTAGTACTGGCCTGGGTGCCATGTCAAGGAATAGAAGAGAAGTGTACAAGTTCAGGCCATGTGTGCCAAGATCCATTCAGAGCCTGAGGGTTCGTAGTGAGGAAGTGATTGCTCTGAACCTCTGTAACCTGCATTACCAGCGAGTGTAGCCCTGTGGGGGTCCATCTTTGCTTTGTTATTCTCTGTGTTATGTTGAATAAAATCCACACTCTAGAATCCCATCCTGGTTTGGACATTTCAGTTATTGTTTCCAGTGTCCAGATTTACTTGGGTGACCCTGACCAGAAGTACAAACCTAGCATAATGCTGAGCAAATGTTTTCTCCCAGGAACCCAGGTTTATGGCCATGCTAAATGGTCCCCCCAGGTGTGAGCCAGTTAATTGTCACGCTTGGGTTGCCTGTCTGAGGGATGGCAGGCTCAGTGATAGAAGTAATGGGTCCACACAGAGTTTCTGTTGCAAGAACAATTTGTAGTACTACTCCCATCCCTCTCGGTGGTGCCTAGATGTGAGAGGAGCAGCCCTGGTGGTAGAAACAAAGGGGGCCATTGGGGGGAGGTTACACAACCAAGAAAGCCGTCACAAGATTATGGCACAAGGACAGAGCCCCCACTCATGCTAGCTGGTGGGAAATCATGCTGGAACTTAATATTTTAGAACAAATGACATATAGGATCATGGATCAACTCTCTGTATTCTAAATACTCTGGAGTAAATAGAGCCTATATGACCTAGACAAATACCTAGTTTTGTACTCTGTGGTGAGCCCCTCCCCCGCTTCTTCTCTCTTCCTGCTTAAGCTGTCCTCTGACTCTTTCTATTGGTACTTTTCTCTCCTACATCTTTTGCCCTCTCCAACACTGTACAGCAGCAACTCATACATACAGACGAATGTTGGCAAACTCTACTTTGTGTTAGCTGCATGCCAATATGAACTTGCCTTCTGGAAAAGAGACATGGACTCTTTACAGAATCAACCTGTAGATCAACCATGGCAGCTTGTTAGCCTGTCTCTAAGTTATTAAGTCAAGACTATGTAACTGTGCATGAACTGTGTAGCCAAAGATCACCCTTTGTCCTTATACTCTGACCTGTACCTGTTATTCCTTGTAAATAGTTTTGAATAATAAATAAAACAAAAGCCTTAGAAAAGTCAGTAACTACAGCTCCTAACACCATTCCCTTCTCTGTAGCTACTTTAACATCATAAGATACCGTTAGGGCCACCCTTTTGGCTATATGCCAGAATCATTGCCCTTTGACAAGAAAATATGGTGGGGCCAGTTTGAGAAGGCTCCTGTTGCAGAGGCAGCTCAGTAGAGAGCTCTCTGTCTGCACTGCAGGCCCCTGGTACTCCAGGGGCTATTCTTTTCCAGAGCCAGAGGCTAAACTACAGCACAGAGGTTGCTGAAGTGGAAAAGTCTTTAAACTGTGGCCCTCTGGTAAAAAGAAGTGGGTCACCCAGTCAAGTACATTCAGATCCAGTGTTTCTACAATCAGAGCAAGTACTTCAGCACTGTGCATTTTGTTCTGTCATGGTTATGCTGAGGGATACACAAAATGAGAAAGAGAGCACCATCCACAACCATGTATAACCACATATAATGCAAATGTGAATTTATTTGCCAGAAAAAGTGCATACAAATGCAAATACTCACCAAAAAACATGAGCTCACAAACAAGAAGTGAAGAGGACTCAAAGCTCTGGTCCTCTGACTGGTTCTACACACATGCATATCATCAGGGAATGTGGCAGAACAGAAAGAGAGCCATTTAATATATGGTTATTAAAGGGACAATGGAGACTATGCACTAATGTCAAGTGATCCCTGTGGGGCACGTAACTGCCGCGTGTATGGCCATACCATGCTCAAACACACTGGCCATGGCTATGCAGCATGCACGTACATCGCGCAAAGGTGTACAAATGCATCCCATGCATACTACTGCTGCAGCACCACTACAGTACATATAGGTGGAGGAGCATGGCCATGTAACTGCACGTGCACACCACACATATAGACATTTACATAGTGCAATATCACTCTAGTGTGTGGGACTGCATGCGCAGCACTACGGCATGTAGAGAGCTGCTGTAAACAGCATGCATGCAGGGCCTGCATATAGGGCATGCAGTGCAGGACAGCCTGCCGGGACCGTAAGGACCATGAAAATAGGACTGCATGGAACACCACAGCAGAATATCAGTAGTGCTGCACAGGTTTGAATCTGGCAGTGTAATACTATGTCAATAGTGCAATATAAACCCGCAAAGCAGGCACAATGCAAAGATACTGTAGGATAACAAAGGACAAGGGACAAAATAATGGCCCCCCTGTACACACATGCCCCTGCTGCCACCAATATGGTACAAGGGCACCATGCACATAGAACCCCCACAATGCCTGCCTCCCCCTGTACAGCCATCAGGCTGGCAATAAGACCCATTGCCAGTGCTCCCCTGCAGGACACACCAAACCCACCATGGGGCTGACAGTTACAGCCAGTGGCATGCTATCCCTGACCAGAAAAAAGATGCGGACATGAGACATATGTTCAAAATGTTTCACGTCTGGCCCTGAGCTTGGCAAGGGTACATAATCAGAAGACAACTATGTTCCTGTCAATGAACAGGAACTACAAATCCACCTAACTCAACATTTCCCCTGCTGCAGTCCTGTGGAAGCGATGGGGGACTGGGACACCATCTAGTTCTCCTCCTCCTGCATGTACCCCCTCTCAAATAGCACCATGCAATGCAGTGGTCCATGATACCTTTGATACAAGAGGAAAACCAAGGACAGGCATGAGCAAGATGCACAGGCAGGACCACAGCAGAACTCAGCCAACACACAGTGCCCCCTCCAACATCACTGACCTGCAATGGCTCAGCCAGGTCCCAAAGCTCCCCATATCATTTTTGTAATATGTGTCCTGATTACCAACCTACCAGGACAGCCAGTCAGGCAGCTGCAGCACCCACCTTGTCCGCTGGGCCACCACCACCGGCACAGCCATATTGGACTCCTCTTGGCACTCCAGGATAATCCTCTCGGGCCTTCCAAGGAACTCCTGTGGAAACATAAGTAAAGGAAACAACATCACTGACACAGCACACACAACATGCAGCACATATGCCCAGTTGCCCCTTGTCATGTGGATACATACCTCCCCCAGATCCTTCACTTCCCATACTTCTCCACCCTTCTTGGAATCTTGATAGGTTATTTTGGCCATACGCCATAGCTTTCAGGGGCACTCCCCCACTCTCCCCATGGAGCTCGCTGTAACTGGTGCTGAGGCAGCCATCTCTATCATTGTATGCACAGTAATGACCCAGCGATGCCCATGCATGCTGTGTCATCCTACAGGCGTCCTGGGTACATGTTTCTTTAAAGGTGCGGTTTTCCGGAATGGGATATTTGTGCGACATCCTTGTCAGGGCCATGGTCTGGGGATGCTAGATGGATGAATAAAACACACCACCTTGCAGCCATTCCAGGGCCACTCCACAGGGTTATACAGGATGTACCCAGGGCTACTACTGAATGTTCTCCTGCTGGGCGGTGAAAAGGAACATGAGCAGGCATTGAAGGCAAGGCTGCATCCATGTATGTTCCAGCCATGGCTCAATTCAATTTTCAGTTTATTTATTTTACCAGGAAAAAAGCTCCATTGAGCAAGCTTTTTTACAAGGAGGTCCTGGGTAGGACAGTTGAAAGTTACATCACAGATTGCAATACTTATAATTACAGGGAAGATATAACAAGTAGTTGAGAACATAAAACATCATGTATAATGAATCACAGCAAAAGGCATCACATATAATGAAATACAGTGAGACCATAGTAGGATCTGACTCAGTTAAACAGTGCATATTTAGTGATAACAGTAACGTCATTTTGCTGAGGCTAAGATTTGTCACATGGTACTTGGCTAGTTTGACACTTTACTATAACTGTATAAGTTGGTGAGCTATGTGTCTTGGTATTGAGCTTAAGTGTCCTGCTAGTAGCATACACTTGTGTAGTCTATTTGGCTCCTGCCTTAGTGCATTTTATTTGCATGTACAAACCTCTGGACAGTTGCTATTGAGGAGGGACTTGAAAACATTTCTCCCAACCATGCAGCTAAGTTTAAGTGTGCTCTGAAGCTTGTTCCAGGCTGGATGCTAATGCCCTGTGGAACACACACTATCTCAAGAGATTCCATTTGGACCATGTCATGATTACATAGCTATGCGACATGGTCGATGGTCATGTGGCCCACGTAACTGTCGGCTGCAGGTGATTTCAAGTTGAGACAAAGTGTCTACCTGGATTGGTGTTTTATGCCTCAGGGTCCTTCCAGAGGGTGGCAGGAATGTCACAGGTGCCAACCAGTGCTCCATGCCCAGGGCACTGCACCAGGTCACCAATGCCCTGCTTCTGAGTATGCATGAGCACATAACATTCCCCACCACACAGGCCAACATACGGTCCATGAAGGAGGCATTCTGTGCCATGCATGGCATGCCCAACGTACTAGAGGCTATAGACTGTATGCATGTGGTGATCATGGCACCATCCATGGATGAGGAAGCATACTGTAACCACAAAGGGTATCACAGCATCTAGTACCAGATAGTCTGTAATTCCATGGGTAGCATCACTAATGTGTGCCAGGTACCCGGGTTCATGCCATGATGCCTATATCTTTCATGGGTCCTGGTTGAGCACACTCCTTGGTGAACATGAGGGCAGGGAGGGATGGTTTATAGGTGGATATTTGTACTCTACATAGGTATCACACAGGTGGATGCCTGGCAGCTGCACGGTACTAACCCTGCCATCTACCCACTCCATAGGTGACAACAGATAGCTGCTATGGTCATACCTGCTGACCCTGTAACTGGAGCAGTGGAGGTGGTATACAATGAGGCACACAGGAAGACACTTGTAGATGTCCAGCGAAACATTCAGAGAGTTAATTACATATTAGATAATGGCAAATGTATCTTACTGCAGTTACTAGTACATTCTCCCAAAACTGACAAAAATCCCATAAGGCTTTGTAAATAGTGTCATCTGGAATCAGTGTGCACAAATGTACTGCTAGAAACATAGTAATCCCTTTTAATATCCTTGAGGAGAATGATATAAATGTACTATGGTGGCCTCTCCATCAATCGACAAAAAAATAATTACCACACTTTTATGTTTAACATATTCCCTCTGTGCAGTTTACCGTATTCAAAACTGAAATACAAGGCTTACTTATGACAACATGGTGGGTCTTTGTAATGTGGAAGTAGTATTACCCATATATGCGGACACTAGAAATGTTGGTAAATAGCTGGACCGCCATCTGAATTTAAAGCACTACTGTTAAAAAAAACGCATCTGGCAACATACTGTACCTTTGAAATACAACATACTGTTGTCCATATTTACAGCTGCCATAGTAAAAATAGTTGCTCTAAGAATATATAAAAGGAGCTGCTATATTGTAGCTAAAAAACAACTATGGATCGGTAGAAAGAAGGGGAAGGAGTTTACTACCATGATTACCTAAGGAACCCACAGAAAATATTACTATATATTCTTGTAAATTGTTAGGGGGATCGTATGTGACAATAATATGTGCAAAAATCAGCATTAAACAACACTAAAGAGTAACTACCCTGGAGGTCAGAAAAGGTCATGGCAATAAAAATATGCTCATACCAAAAATATTTTTTAAATTTTTCAAAATAAATATGCACAGCAGTGCAGCTTAGTTATCACCAATACAATTGGGTCATAAACGGGGACAGAAAAACAGTTTTAACTTTGTTTCAAAAAGGGACCAATCCAGTTCCCTCATTTAATCCTGGGGAATGTAAACCTCTTAGCAGAAAGATCCAGTATGATTCTCTTTTTAGAATCAGGGACTTAACAAGTCAGCTAGATAATGTGGAGAGCTGAGGCACTGGGCACCTTACCTACTGCCACACTGGAGACCCCAGTTTGGGAACAAGCTCGAATTGTGGGGGTTGGCTGGGGCGAAGGATGATTAAGTGTCCGAAGGACTGCTCTCTTCTGCTAGGGAGGAGTAGTCTGTTAGATCAGCCTTATGCTGCTGCCTGGTGGAGGTCTGGTGGCAGTGCAGCTGTGGGCAGCACAAAGGGAGGGGCCATCATGACTTGCTGCATATGTGCCTCCACATGTACATAAGAATGTCCAATGGCAGGGGCTGTGGGAGAAAAGTGGAAAATGAGTTTTGGGGGGGCTTCATGAACCCCTGCTCACTCCCTCTCAGCCTGCACTGCTTGGCCAGTCCTTGGGAGCATCTGGATTAGGTTCCAGGGGGAGGATGGCCCTCTCCCTTTGACCCCACAATGGGGGAAAGTCCTTATGTCATCTGTCACTTTACTGATCAAATGGCCACATACCCCCTTTCAAGAAACCTGGCCACCATTTTAGAGCACTTGGTCTTGAGATCAGAATCCTAAGAGCAATTTCTCCTTACATGTAAAAACTGTGACCTCAGGATGTGTCTGATGGTATGGCATGGATGGAAACTAGTGGTGTGGAGGTGTGTGTTTTTGTCTGTTTGGGCATTTGGGGGGGTTGCAGTCAAGATCAATCACAGTGGTACCATCATCTTTCTTAAATATATTCTAATCCAAAAACTGCTTGTAAATCTTTTGATAATTTAGGGCCAGCCCACTGGTGCATTTGTAGTGCTACTGCTTACAATGCCTGTCACCCGGGTTTGGGAACAAGCCCAGGAACCAGAGGGCTGGTAGGGAGGAGGAGGCTGAAGTGTCCATTGACTGCTCACCTTCACCGGGGAGTGAGGGGGATGAGGCTAAGTGCTTGGCTGGCTATAACACTCGCCTGCACACTACTTTTACCTACAGTACCTGGGTGATGGAATCTGGCTAGCTGCAAGTAAGGTTAGTCACAGGGCTGGCAGACATTAATTTGGGGCATGACTCTCTTACCATAACAACAGTGGTGTGTGAATTATCACAGAGGCAGAAAATATATTCAAATTAGAACCAGTTTATTTAGCAATCTGTGAATAACTATTACTTTTTTTACTTCAGCAATGGCTCTACCAGTAACTAAAAAAATGGCTGAGCAGCCTAACCAGTAAAATAACATTTGCACAAAAATGAATATCAGTATCTTCTTCCCCAGACAAAAAAATCTAGAATTTGTTGCAACACACATTTCTCACCTCACCCCCAAGATAAATAGTAAAATGCCCCAAAATCATTTCAAGTCTCTTTTTAAAAGTCACAGTCTCTGGTACCTCAACCCAAAATGGGTGTAGTCCTTGAAGAATGAATTCCTTTATTGTGCTGCACTGGCCAGGGATTGATGAGCAGTCCTCTGCTGACGTCCAGTGATGGCTTTGTTGCTTCTCAGTCCTTCCAGGTCCTGGTTTCTCTAAGCTGCACCTCTGGTCCTCTTCTGTCCTCTGTCGAACAAATGAACTCTCTCTAAAAACTTTAACTAGGAAATAACAAACTATTTGCAGGTCTTGTCTGTTATCTTGCAAACTTGGCTTCTGCTCCTCCTTCTTTGCTTGGTCTAAGGGCTCAAAACGTCTGAAATTCAATTGCTCTAAGTGACTTCCCTACCTAGAAAACTTGTCTTTAATCTTGGCAATAATTGCTCCTTAGCTAACTAACCTATCACTTTTAAAACTTAGTTTCCATTTTTTCTTCTTTTTTCTTGAAGTGAGTGGCTATGCCCTGCCACTACACTGCTGCTTGCCAGCTTGGAGAATAGAGAGAGAGAAAGAGAGAACAAAAAAGTTGAGCTACTCTGTTGAACACGCCAGCTCACCTACTCACACCTAATTGGAGAATTTGGTACTGAGGTCACTGGCAGCCAATCAGGAGAGAGTTTGAGCCGCTTTCAAGTAGTAGGAACTTTTTTTGGAAAAGATCTGTCCCACTGCTGTAGTGCCCTTCCCCCAAACACCACTCCCTTCTTTTCCTTTTATCTTTTGTTTCACCTAGCTGATCCCACCTCCTGCTAACAGCATCCTAGTGACATCAGATCCAGCCAACAGACCTTACACAACATGGCCTAGTTGTAGCTTGCTATGATGACTGCTTGCCCCCCCTCCCCAGGTAACCATGTTATTTTTATAGATGTATCTTATTTATTTATATAGTTATGCCCTTCTGGGCTTTTGCTGCTGTCTGCTTACATCATCACTTTCCTTGTTTCTGTCTCCCCCCAGTTCACAAAACAAAAGGGCACTAGCCAACCACTAGCCTTCACTAGCTACTTGGCTACTAAATAAAATACTGGCCACTCAGCCACCATTGTGGGCAAAGGGGTTTTAGATGATTCCCCTTCCCAAACCACTTCCTTTTCTTTACAGGTGTGGCAGACCTCTTTCCAGGACTACCCCTTGGCACCTATTGTGACGCTTGGTCAGCTGGTTATGATTATTGTATGATATTTGTAAAATAAAAATATAGTATGTGATTGTCTCACATAATACATAATGTGCTTCCATGGCTGCCCCTGGGTTTCAGTGAAGCTACAAGATATGTAACTGACCAGGAGATCTCAGTAATGTAATTAACTTCCTGGTGAAATAGCATTTTATGGTCTTTTTTTATGACCTGTTGCTACTTTGACATTGGGAAGCTAAATATACAGTTTATTACAGGACAGAACATCATTTAGCTGATTCCTGTTGGCTATATATCGCACCTGGGTGATGGACTGCAAAGTTGTAAAAACCTTTGCTGTTCCTTGGGAAAACAAGAACCAGCCACCAGTTCAAAGGAAGGGCTTGATTAAAGACCGTCATCATTTAGGACATGTCTTTTTCCTTCTGAAGTCACATTATTTAAAATATCTCCTGACAGGAAATAATTTTTTGTAAATTTATATTCTAAAAGGAGGAGCTAGATGACTCACAGAAGGGGTGAGGAGACACAGTTTAAACAGGCACTTGTGTCTCAGATGAAGCTCATATCTTTTTGTGCTCTTAAGAAACAAGATCTCTAACTTAACTGCACTTACAGAGGTAATACATTAGATGGTAAAGATCTGAATGTATTTTGGTAGGAGTTTGTTCTGTAGTTTTCTGTTTTCTTTTATGTGATTGTGATGCTCTTTGATATTTGCTCTGTATTTTATCTTACTGTTTTTATCCATTTTTAGTAAACCTATTCTTAAGAGACTGCCTGGGTATCTGCCAGTTCTTTTTTTCCATGTGATGTATAGATGGTAAAATCTGGCAATTGTTCAAGGGCTTGATGGTGTTACCAAACTGGGAAAAAGTAAGAATATACTGTACCTAAGGTCTCTTATAGAGTTTTAAGGGTTCATTTTGGAAGCCTGGCTTGGTGTCCCTGGCGAAAGATTGTACCACAATCCCCAAAGAGGGTACATATCTGATCTTGTACATTTGGGTACGCTAGTATAAGGTTCACAGTTTGAATCCCCACAGAACTTAAGACTAAAGGTGATTCGGACCCAAAAGCAGACAGGAGGGTTACTCTGTCTGTTACCTGTTCACACTATTGCACTCTGAGGTTGGCACTGTGGGAGCAGAGGGCCTGACCTGCTGAGTGTGTTTGTGACACCCTGCACTCAGATAAGTCCCTGTATTTTGCATTATATCTGGTGGGTTGACTGTAACGAGGTGGCCATGCCCATTACATGGCCTCTGGTGGAAGCCAGAGGTACAGCGAGCATCAGTCTCATAGAGAGGGGAGCAGGCGTGATGGATGTTGGTGTTCTCACCTTGATGTCATGGTGAAAGTCACGCCCCACAGAACAAGGGAAAATGCAGCATCCTGCACTCCAGGGCGACAGAGCACCAGCACGGATCCCCAGACCGCTACCTCCTTGATGGCTTGACAAAATTACCGAGATTTGGGGTGTACGTGCCCAACCTCATCCCCACCTGGGGGGAACAATCATGGCTTGATGGGGGAGCACCGAGAGTAAGAGGGGGACAGATGCCTTGGTGGCTACTGAGGAAGCAGAGTGTAGGAGGCCAGGGGAGGAGAGCAAATAGAAATTGCAAGAAAAAAAAATTGTTATAATTTACAGAGAAACATAAATTCAGGTTGGAATCCTGCAGATACTTAACAAATAACATCAACTCTTCCATACCACTGGGTCATATCAACTGGAAGTTATCAATAAAATGGTGCCACAGGTCTTACTTGTTACAAGACAGAGTCTGATACCTGTTACAAATCTATTTCTCACCCAGTCCCCCAGGTAAAGGTTTATATAATTGGGAGCAAAGGTTATTCCTATGGCCATACCCTTTAACTGGAGGAAAAAACTACCCTGAAAAATGAACTTGTTACATTTGAACACATGTTCAGAAAATGTCAACAAAACGTCCTTTAGTTAATTACTGTATTGTGTACCAATGTCGACCCATCTACAAATTGCCTCAAGGCCCCCACAATGTGGAATATTAGTATAAAGGGAATCCACATCCAATGTGACCTACATCCAGTCTTAGGCCAGCTTGACATCCATCTGGTCTTGCAGAATCTTGGTGGTATCCCTAATGTGGGATGGTGGTGCCCACAAGTTTTTTGATGCATGCATCCATGTATAAGGATAGGGTCTCAGTCACTAACCCTATACCAGACATGATGGGTCATCCTGGGGGACTGGTGAGTCTCTTGTGGACCTTGGGCAATGCTTAGATAGTTGCCCTTTTGGGATGGTGAACAGTAAGAAAATCCAGGGTCTGCTGTGAAATAACACCATTGGTAAAAGCAAACATGAGATAATTACCAATTTCTTTCTTAAACATAGTTGTATAAACAGTCTTTAGAGGTGTATAAAAGCTGTTATGAAATAAATGTTGTGTCACCTCTGCTATATATGCATCAGTGTCCAGCAAAATTATTGCCCCCACATCTTATCAGCTAGCTTAATTGTTGACTTCTGTTTGTCTTCAAGTTCTTCTTAGATGTTATGTTTCTCTGGTGTGTCACTGAGGAACAGGTCAGGAAGCACATGGAGACCAGGAGCAGGTATAAAAGTTGCAAGTAGCGTTTTTTTTTTCCAATAACAGTAAAATAAAAAAATAAAATTGTTCAGCATAACTATTTACAAAGGCAGTACAAACACAGAAAACAAAGTCCTGTATCTGACGATATCTCTAATTTCAAGTTTCAGTCTTGCTCTTTCTCTAACAGAAGCATTGCTGCTCTTTTTATAAATCTCTGTCTGGGAACTCGTTAAGAAGACATCCTCTTTTTCAGAAAATGTTCTTGTCAGTTTCCTTCTTTGCAGGTGCAAAAAAACAGTACATGATGTCCCAGAACTAACCTCCTGTTAACAGCTCTGCAAAGAGTTTGCAAACCAGCATCTCAGGTTAACCCCTTGAGCTCCAAACAGCTTTTTGCAAATTATTTCAACAATATAACATATATATTTTCAAACTAAGGGGTCCCAGTTCCACATAAAGATTCACATATATTTTATAACTTCAGATATGCAAAGGAGAAGAAACGATAGAAACAGCAAGTGGAGGGGGAGAAGTAGCGAGAGGTGGGGGGATACCAAGATTGTCGGAGTGGCCAGTTCTTAGGTCTCACAAGAAAATTTGACTGCACAATCACAGACAAGAGACAGAACAGAAGAGGATAAAACAGATCCATGTGTTTAACTCTTTCTACATAACAAATGGGACAGGGTCTTTTTCAACCCTGTCATATACCTCCCTCTTTAAGAGGGAACCTATTTAAAAAAAAAAGGTTTCCAAAACTTTCTTTAAATGTGTCTTAAACATTAGCTTATAATCTTTTCAGTTCTCAGCATATGCAGTATCCCTTTTCTCCAAAACAACCAGTACAGCAAACAGTGAAGTTTAAACTCACACATTTGTTTTCAACCTTTGGAATTCTCAATTCCTGATCCATATCTTGACTGAAAATCAACACTGATATTCTCTTTTTCCGGATTTGTGTATCACCTTGAATTTAAATGGCTGTAGTGCCAGGTACTACCTTGTGATTCTGGAATTTTTATCCTTCATTTGGTTAAGCCAACAGAGAGGACCATGATCGGTTAGAAGTACAAAGTCAGCTTCTAGCAAATAAAACTTAAGGGACTCCATGACCCACTTTGCTGCAAGGCATTCCTTTTCAATGGTGGAGTACCTTTTTTCTCTGTTGTGCAACTTCCTACTGATATACAGAATGGGATGTTCCTTCCCATCTATATTTTGATGTAAGACTGCACCTAGGCCAACCTCTGATGCATCTATCTGTAACAAAAAACTGTTTCTCAAAGTCTGGGCTTCATAAAACAGAGGATGAACATAATGCAGCCTTGATGGCCCAAAAAGCTTCATCACACTCTGGGGACCATTTCACATTATTCAGAAACTGTTTTTTCATGAGTTCAGTGAGGGAGTAGCTAACTGGGCAAAGTTGGGAACAAATCTCCGATAGTAACCAGCCAGCTCTAAAAATGACCTGACATGTTTCTTTGTTTTAGGGATTGGGCTGTTGGCTACAGCTTCTATCTTAGAAATCTCTGGCTTTACATCTCCATTTCCCAAAACATAACCCAAATATCTGGTTTCCTGCATGCACAATGCACATTTGGTAGGATTAATGGTCAGGTCTGCATTTCTGATAGTTTGTATAACTGCTTGTAGGTGTTCCAGGAGGCTTTTCCAGTCTGGGCTGTACACCACGACATCATCCAGGTAATTTTATCCCCTCAGTGTGAGGGGATAAAATTACATCCATGTACCGCTGTAATATAGAGGGTGTACCATGTAAACCAAATGGCATGGTGGTGACCTGATAGAATCCAACAGGACTGGCAAATGCAGTTTTGTCTCTGGATTCTTTAGCTAGGGGAATCTGCCAGTAACACTTTGTGAGATCAAGGGTACTGATGTACTTGACACTTCCCAATTTGTCCACCAAATCATCTAATCTTGGCAAAGGATAACTGTCAAATTCAGATACTTGATTAAGTTTCCTAAAATCAAGGCAGATTCTTACACCCCCTCTTTTTTATTTACAATCACCAATGGTGATGACCAAGCACTTTTCGACTCTTCTATGATACCCAACTCCTTCATGTTTTGTATTTCCTTAACCAGGTCTGCTCATAACCATTCTGGTAATCTGTATGTCTTTTGTCTAATAGGCCAAGCATTCCCTGTCACTATTACATGTTCAGATCCTTTTGTTTGGCCTAACACTGTGGTACAAGTACTGTTAAATGCCTTTAGTAAGTTACGAATGTCTGCAGTTTGCTTGGAGGATAAGGAAACATGGACATTTATGGTATCAGCAGTTACAATTTGTTCCAGTCTGTCATAAACTATATTAATATCTTCTTTATCAGTTTTTGGTAAAACTAGCAAAGCAGTCTTTGGTGTTTTTTTCAAACCATTTCTTCAGGAGGTTAGCATGGTATATCTTGGTAGGATTTTTCCTATCAGGGGTATCAATCGCATAGTTAACTGTGCCAGTATGTCTAAGCACTTCATTAATGGTTTATTTTCTGTAGTTTATTTTCTGTAGTAGGTAACAGCAGCAAGAACTTTTCACCTGGCTCAAAAACTTTTTCTTTTACCCCATGGTTATAATATGCCTTCTACTGGTTTTGGGCCTCTTCCTGATTACTGTGGGCAAATTCAGCATATTTTGCCAGTTTCATTCTCAGGGCACACATATAAGATATAATGGATTGTTTTTGAGTGGGATTATCTTCCCATGTTTCTTTTATTACATCTAGGTTGCCTACCATACATATCTCAAATAATGAAAAACCTGTTGAGGCTTGTGGCTTGTGACACTTTTCTGTAAGCAAAAAGTAGGTAAGGTAAATAGTGGTCCCAGTCTTTCCCCTTCCCCTTTTACTAACCTTTTTAACATGTATTTTAAGGTTTGGTTGAAACACTCAACAAGACCATCTGTCTGAAGGTGATAAGGGGAGGTTCTCATGGCAGTGATACTTAATAGTTGGTACAGCTCCTTCAGTAATGCAGCACCAAAATTATTACCCTGATCAGTAATAATCTCTTTAGGTATGCCCACACTGCTGAAAATTTTGGCAAGCTCTGCTGCCACTTTTGGGGCTGTGACAGTACGCATAGGAATCTGGGTATCGAGTAGCATAGTCACATACTACCAAAATGAATCGATTACCCTTTTTACTTTTGTCTAAGGGACCAACCACATCCATTGCAATTCTTTCATAAGGCACATCTATCAAGGGTAGGAGCACCAGGGGCACCTTGTCTTTTTTAGAGACTGGGGCTACTTTCTGACACTCAGCACAAGAACTGCACTAGGTAGCAACATCTTCATGAATTCCAGGCCAGTAAAATCTGTACAGCAATCTGGCAAGGGAGCGATCCCTCCCTGAGTAACCAGCCTTAGGACTATATCATTTGCTATCTGTAACAACTCAGTTCTGTACTTCTGTGGTATAATTAATTGTTCTTTCTGTTCCTGTGTCTGAGGTTTAAGATAAACTTGGTACAGTAACCCATTAAGGTACAGTAAGGCATTTTTTAAACATTGGTTCACCCTGTTTTCATTTCACCTCCAGCTGCTTAAAATAACCTTGGAGAGAAGCATCACTAGTTTGCTCTGAAACAAAATCACAATCAGTTATCAGTCTAGTTTCAGCATTTTCATATTTTAACCCCTTATGTCCATCAGTCTTTTGTTGTCACTGTTGTTTCAGGCATCTTCTTTCTTTCCTGGACTTCCAGATTTTGGAGCTGGGCTCAAATAAGTTCACATCAAAGTCACCGAAAGAAAAAGTGTCTCCACATCTGAGATTTTCTTTGCCTGTGCTCTTGTTACCACTGCTGCTGAAACTGCAGGTTTCAGTTCCTAAATCCTGGACAGTCATTTCCAATAATCACAGGTACAGGTAACTTGGGTACTACCCCCACTTTCATTTGGTGTGACACCCTGTTAATATTCAGTGTCACTTGGGTGGTGGGATAGTATGGAGTGTCCTCATGGATGCAGATCACACCAGTACCGTGTCCTTTTCTGTAGTGTTTTCCCAGCATTTCAACGTGCACTAGGATCTGACTGCTTTCTGAATCAGTAAGTCCTTTTACAGTCTTATCTTCCACCTTGACATCTGTTAAATACTTGACCCAGTTTGCTAAGGCCAACTCTGCTGCAGTGGTACCTGCCTTATTTTTATGGCAGTGTTTTGCGATATGGCCTGGCTTGTTACAGTTATAGCAAATAAATTCTTTGGCTGCAGACTTGTTATCCACACCACAGTTTTTATCTGATTTGGAGTTAGACTGGGGAAAAGTGGATCTTACCGGTCTCTGGCTGTTACTTCACTGCTGCATGGTCTGTCTGGCCATCTGATAGACCTCAACCAAAGAAACAGCCTTGTCCCCACTTTCTGGTCAGTGTTCTTTTACCCAAAGCTGTACGTCTGTAGGCAGGATGTTGATGAATTGCTCCACTGCAAATGTGTCAAAGATCTGTGGGACTGTTTTTTGTTTTTTTTTTATCTTTATTTCTCACTCTGCAGGCCGGGCATCCTTCCAGAGTACCCACTCGGCTAAGTCTCTACTCCCAGCCTGAATCCTCGCTTGACAGTGTCCTCCCCCCAACTAACCAGGCAGGTCCAGGCCACCTGGATCACTCCCCCGAGGTGGGCCCACCCTTCCTTAGTGTTCTTTCTGTAATTAGAGGGGCCTACCTGGCATTGGGTCGGGCCGTGGAGTCCATTGGTGCGCTGGGTCGGCAATGGGATGTGGACTTGCCCCTGGAGTCTCCTTCATCTCTCAGCTCTGCAGAGGGCCTTTTTCTTATTTTCTTTCCCCCGAGGGCTCAGACATGCAATAGCGGCTGAGCACAGTGTGCCACAACCCACTGCACTCCTCCCCCTTACAGCATGTGCCACGAGACAGTGCTGCACCAGGTGCCACTACAGAGTGGCACATCCCCTGAACCCTCCCTAGGGAAGGGAGAGCTGTCCACCCAATGCTCAATCCCTTCCTTCCTCCCCCTGCTGACCCCCGGCAGCCCTGGCTCGTACCGAACCCGGGTCAGTGGTGTGGCGCAAGGTGTGGCATCCAGTGCCTCAACCCTCAGCACCACCGGGCCAGCATGTGGGACTGTTTTGCCCCCTGGTTGGAGCTATTTACTAAGGAGTTCTCTGAGTCAGGTGAAGGCTTCTCGAGGATTGTCGAATAAGGTGTACTTCAGGGACTAGAATCATTGCCTGTTGGTCCCTCCTGAGATGTCATATCTTTTCAGGATTTCTCTTTTCACAAGGTCATAGTTTTCTGACTGTGCAGTGTCCATATTGCTGCAGACACATTGGGCTTTACCTGTCAGGTTAGGTACCAGCCTGATTGCCAATTGCTGCTTTGGCCACTGGCAGGCTGCGGCAAACCTTTCAAAAGTTGTTAGGTACACTTCAATAATATCCAAGGGACACTGCTTTGTAAGTTTAAGGTCTTTTACTTTGTTGGTGTATTGTTGCTCTGCTGGAGTCATATCTGTGTCAGATCCACCAGCTTTGATAGCTTGTAAGGCATCCAGCCATACCTGCTCCAGTCACTGTATCTCTTCTCTGTTTCTCCTGTCGCTGCATCTCTTCTTTTCTCTGCTGCTCCTGTCACTGCATCTCTTATTTTCTTTGTTTCTCTGTCTCTCTTTGTTGTATAGCCCACCATTTGAAAAAGGCAGACAGGTTCTGTCACTGCCTGTTCTTTTTTTTCCCATCACTGGTGCTGGCCGTATAGTCTCAACTTGGACTTCTATCTCTGCTAGTTTGGCCACCATCTTTCTGGTAATGATTCCTGGGCTTGCTGCTGGAGAATCCATACCTTTCTTCTATGCTTCACTGGTACCAGGTCTAGTACTCACACACAAAACTCCTGTCTTAGAGTATGCATGGCATAAATCCCACTCCAAACACCATCTGTAATTGAGGCACAGGTCAGGAAGCACAGGAAGACCAGCAGCAGGTATAAAATTCGCAAGTAGCATTTCATTTTTTCTAATAATAGTAAATAAAAAAATAGAATTGTTCAGTATAACTATTTACAAAGGCAGTACAAACACAAAAAGTAAAGTCCTTCATCTGAGAATATCCTTAATTTCAAGTTTCAGTCTTGCTCTCTCTCTAGCAGAAGCATTGTTGCTCTTTTTATAAATCTCTGTCTGGGAACTCGTTAAGAAGACATCCTGTTTTTCAGAAAATGTTCTTGTCAGTTTTCTTCCTTGCAGGTGCAACAAAACAGTACATGGTATCCCAGACTTGACCTCCTGTTAAAGTGATTAAGTGAGCTTTGCCATAGCAAAAGGTAGTAGTAAACTGCAGTAACCTGTAGGAGTTGTGATTCAGTCTCCCACCATTCAATCTGTCAAAAAATTCTTTTTTTTCTATAAAATAAATGCTTTTATGTCTTTTTTTAATATATTTTTATTCTTTTTTATAAAATACGTACAGACACATCTTTGACAAAACATTTTCATCTTCTATAGGCATTGCCAATCCACATTCAAGCATTCTCTGTCCACATTTTGTTACAGGGTATTGGCTTATTTGTCCCCATTCCCTTTTCCCTTCCATCATCTCTGGTATTTTATACAATTAGGACTAAATTCTGTATCTACCTCCATTTGATGAGTAATCCACCTTTGCCATTTTACATGGAATTGCTGATGCTGATCTTTATCTTTCATTTTAGTCATTAAACTTTCCATTTTATAAATATTCACTAATATTCCCCTCCATTCCTGTATTGTAGGGATTTTGGATGTCATCCATCTTCTTGTAATGGCTTTTTTTGCTGCAATTAGATACACTGGAAGCAGAGATTTAACCGGGGATGATCTGGGTATATTTCTAGCAAGAACATTTTCACAGTACGTTTAATAGGTTCCCCAATACATTCTGATATATCTTTTTGCAGTTATATCCCGAACGGCATAAGAAAGGGGCATTCCCACATAATGTGACCGAGACCCACCAAGGGGCACCCACAACCCCTCCAGCACCTCCCATAACCAGCTGACATATATTTGGTGAGCCTTGCCGGGGATCTAAAGTATCGGTACCTACACTTCCAGGAAAATTCCCTCCACACATTTGAGGAGGTAATCTTCACTGCTGCGATTGCTGCTGTTGTCCATTGTTCTCTAGGGACTTCGAAATTTAAATCTTTATTCCAATTTTGTAAAACTGAGTCAATAGATTTGGGTGTTAAGTCCCTTAAAATTTTTTACAGGGATCCTATTAAGTGACTGCAGTGGTTACCCTGAATATGGTCTATATAAAGTTGTGTAATCCTGGCTTGGATTACTTGATTGCACAAAATGTAATTTCTAGCCTGAAAATACCGAAACAAATCAGAATTCGGTATATTATATTTAAGGGACAGTTCCACAAACAGCAAAACTCCTGACCACCCCAGGAATTGGAATATATGTTCTAACTCCAATTGCCTCCATCGGGAGAAGGTCAGATCTGACTGAGGTGGGAGGAAGAGTTCATCTTCTGAGAGAATTTTACAATATTCATATGTGGCTTGAAAGGTTTTCCTCTTTCTAACCCTGAACCAGATCTTTAAAACCTATGCCATTATGTTTGAAAAGTCCCCCAAAGGCAAAGTTCTCCCTGGGGAAGAAAATAATATCTTTTTAATATCATGTAAATCATTTAAGTGAAACTCCAGAGTTTTCCACTGAGCGTCATAGTTATAAGATAACCATAAAAGGTGAAGATGCAGAAATGCAGTTTCTGCATATAGTTTTAAATCTGGTAAGTTTGTTCCTCCTTGCGCCAGGGATAGTTTTAATAGACTCAATCTTATTCTGGGTCGACTATTAAATGCTTTTATTTCTGTGCTTTGCTTCATTTGCATAACCCACCCTTTTTTTTCCTCAGTGCTGCAACCCCCAAGCGTGACATCATGCAAGGGAAACAAAGTTTATAAGCACTGTTTTGAAATGGAGATCTCTGTTGATCAATCTTGGTATTGCACACATCTACACTACCAACACAGGAGACTACATCTCTCAGTAAAGAAATTCTGTCAACTAGATACTACGTTCACAATGCTTTGTTTGGAAAATAAACATATGAGAACTTTTATTGTTGAAGCCACAACAGAGATATGAGACTGCAACTCACAGTAAGGCAATTGGCAAACAACTTCTTATTGTACCCACAATGCCTTGCTAGGGACGTCTACATATTAGGTGCAGTCACCACCACCAAAATAAGGGACTTCACCTCTGAATAACTAACTTTTACACCAACATAATAATTTACCCAGAATTTCTTGGTGTATGTAAAACATTGACAGCTCCCTTGCATGACATCATTCTGGGGGAGTGGCTGCACACAGAAAACTTCAGGACACAGTGCTGATAAAACAAATAGAAATGACTATGACAGATTTTTTTACAAAACAAACTGCAGCTTCAACATTTGAAGCATAGGTGGCAGTGGCATACTATGTGAAAAAGGTATAAAGTCCAAGTCATTTTTGTTTCTAAAAAGTGCTTTTCGCAATATCAAAGCACTTGTATATAAGCATAAAACATACTAAAATTAAGACAAAACAGTAATCAGTTAAAATCAACAAAGGTCTGAATTAAAACACATCTGAGAAGGCTGACTCAGATAAATAAATTCTTAGGGCAGCCTTGAAGGTCTCGATGGACAGGCACTCTAATCTGATGAGGGAATGAGTTGCACAGGGTCGGAGACATATATGCAAAAGATCTCACCCCAAAGTCTTCAAATGGACCCTGGGAACCTCTAGCAATCCCTTGTCAGTAGAACGGAGCAGGTGGAGGGGGCTGTAAGGATGCAGGAGGTCTTGCAAATAATGCGGTCCCTGTCTGTGTAGGGCCTTATAAGTCAGCAAACCAACCTAGAAGGTGATCCTCCACCACACTGGCAGCCAGTGCAGTTTGCAGAGCATAGGCGTGACATGGCTAGATCAAGATGAGCCCATGAACAGCCTGGCTGCTGTGTTCTACACTAGCTGCAGATGGTGGATATCCACCCCTGGAAGCCCTAGGTAGAGAGCATTGCAGTAGCCAAGGTGGGAGGTCACAAAGGCATGAACCAGAGTAGAGAGGTCATCAGGTGGAACAAGGGCGATATTCCTCAGATGGTAAAATGAGGCCTTGACGACGGCTGACACCTGTGATTTAAGTGTCAGCTCATCACCAAAGGTAACGCCCAGATTCTACACCTGTTCAGAGGACCTCATCTGTCTGCACCCCAGAACAAGCCCAGAGGGCTGAGCAGCCAAGGACCCCTCTACCCAATGACCAGGGTCCACATCCAACACCTCAGTCTTATCTGGGTTCAACCTTAACCAGCTGGCACTCATCCAGTCCAGAATCTCGGCGAGGCAGTTGTTAAAGATCATGACAGTATCATCCTGCTTGGGCACAAAGGAAAGGTATAGCTGAGTATCATCTGCATAGCAGTGAAAACTCAGCCCATACTGCCTTATAATGTCTCCCAATGGCAGCGTATACACCACAAACAACATGAAAGACAACATGGAGCCCTGCAGCACCCCACAGGTCAGGGGAAATGGGCAGAGGAAAAAAAACTCAACACCACTCTCTGAGTCCTGCCCATGAGAAAAGAATGGAATCATCTGAGGACCGTACCAGACAGTCCACAGATCAACTGCAGGTGCTCCAGTAATACCTCATGGTCCACAGTGTCAAATGCTGCAGAGAGATCAAGGAGAACCAAGATTGAACGGCTCTTCCGATCTCTCACCGTCAGGAGATCATTAAGTACCTGAACAAGCGGCGTATCTATGAAAGCTCACAAAATCACTTTAATGGATCTGCAAAGAGTTTGCAAACCAGCATCTCAGATTAACCCCTTATGCTCCAAATACGTTTTTGCAAATTATTTCAACAATATAACCATATACATTTTCAAACCAAGGGATCCCAGTTTCACATAAAGATTCACACATATTTTATAACTTTTGGTATGAAAGGGAGAAGAAAAGATAGAAACAGCAAGTGAAGGCAGAGAGGTAGTGGGAGGTGGGGGGGAAATAGCGAGACTGTCAGAGTGGCCAGTTCCTAGGTCTCACAAGAAAATTTGACTGCACAGTCAGACAGGCAAGAGACATGACAGAAGAGGATAAAACAGATCCTTGCATTTAACTCTTTCTACATAACAAATGGGACAGGGTCTTGTTCAACCCTGTCACATGGTGTAATGTTGGTATAGGTGGGTTGTTGGTCTACCTTAAACAGTTTGTAAAAGCCTGCTGACAATTCTCTCCAAAATAGAAACAGCTGCAGTGTGTATGTGTGTGTGGGGGGGGGGTCACTTGAAACCATACTAGGTTCCTCACCTGTTGATGTAGCTAAGATTTATGCTTCCTGTGACTACCTCATATTGTTTTTTGTGATAAAAAAAACTTTAAGTGCAGTTTCCTAGTGAATCTTTAAATCCAGGTTCAAGTCACAGGGTCTAATATCACATGTAGAGAGGAAGCTAAGTTCATTATTCAGAACACGCTCTTGGGTATCAGAACATGAGTGGGCATTACAGTCCTCTAAGGATACCACCAACATTCTGAACATCCTGGGGGATGTCCAGCTGGTTCCTTAGTGAGCACAGGTGAAATGATGACGCTAGACCCTGGAGTCAGTTGAAAAACCAGTTATGACTGACTTACCACACATTATGACTGATGTTTTCAACTAGTTAGAAATTTATGACTTCAACTAACTAAAGAAAATTCAACCAATTTTTTCAACTTTCACCATTGCTGAATTTTATTTATGTACTAGTTTGTCGTACTTTTTGAGAGCAAATAGTGGAAAAACTTCACAGCACATTCATTTACATAGTGAATACATTAGTATATAACAAGATACAGGTTAGAATTATTTAGAAGTAACTACATCCACTTTCGACAAAGACAACCAGGCATTCAAACAGAATTTTGCAACTGCAGTAATAAAGCGATTGACGACTTAAGACATGCAATATTATTTTGCCTCTTTATGAGAAAGCCAGGAAACATCGGTTGGGCCCGATGCTACAGAACCTCAGTTTATTTTATTATTATTCAATGTCCTGCACAGCCAGTATAGTGTTATGCTTGTGCAACTGTGTTAGTTTTGGTTTTGGCCATCTGCACTCTATTCCAGAGGACTTACCACCCTGTAGGGGTACCAAAGGCAAGGAACCCTTGGAGAGGGTTCCACCCCTAGAGGTACCATGGGACAATTTCTGTGGCTAAAGGTGCCTTAGGAATCTCCCTAAGGAGAGAAGTGCTGCCACTGGAGAAGGAGGGAAAAGTGGTGGGGCAAATAAAAAGTGCTTCACCTGGAAGTATGACGGATGCTGGGGCAGCTCCATTAACTGTAAAGGTGCAACGCCACACCGTGCACTTCAGTGTATTTGTATTGAAGTGCATGGTGTGGGGTTGTACCTTTAAAGTTAATGGAGCCGCCCCAGCATCCACCATCTTTCCGGGTAGCAGACTTTTTCAGAATTAAATTAAACTACTTTGCAGTGCTAGAATAAAGCTGCTTATTTCACAGAAGCTAAACTGTAGGATAAGCTTTGCAGAGGAAGGAGCCCCTGCAAATGACAGCTTTCCTTTAAAGCAAGCACTATCTGCTAGCAGATAGAGAAAATGAGAAAGTTCTATGTGCACACCAATAGATAGCTCTGAGCTGAGGCAGAGTGTTTCGTGCTGGTTTTTTTTTTTTACTTATTTTTTTATTGGTTTCCAATGTGCTTCTATGTTGATGGCCATTTTGCCCCTTTTAACTTTTTTTTTAACTTGCAGATCTCTGTGTGTGTGTGTGCGCATGTATGTATGGCATGATGCCTTGTTTGATGATGTGATTTTGTTGGTTTGCAGCAGGCCGTTTCAGATGGGCGCCTCCATCGCTGCATGGCAGGCGAGCAGCAAATGACAGCTTTCCTTTAAAGGTCCTTTATGATTTCAGCAGTGCTGTATAAACAAACAAGGGATAAAATAGCACTTGAATCTAAGATAGGGAAAAATATCTAGACATATTAAAATATATCAAATGCTAAAAAAGTTAAAAGGCACAAAAATTAGGGCAAAATGAGGGCGCAAAATTAGTTACATTGGCTAAGAAATTCACTTGTGTAAATGCCATAATGGCTTTCAGATGGAAGCCTGGAAGACAGAATCCACCCTGATGGAATTCCAGTGAATGCCTTTTGTGGCCAAGTCTCTAATGAAATGAAAATCCTTTTATTTTTTGTCTCTCCTATAATTAATTGTGGTAGGCTAGGAGCATGCCTTTAAGAATCTAGTATAAAAGGAATTGAGCTATTGGTAAGCTCCATCCCCTGAAGAACTGCCAGAAAGACATGCAGCTGCTGGAGTTTGGTGGGACTCCACCGATGTCTCTGTAAGACCTCGTTTGCACTACAGCACGGTTGCAAAATTTGTTTTCAAAGACAAATTTGTTCTTACCGTGCTGTTGCATTCACACTGAAACTCACTTCTCTGATCCATTTCAAGAGAAACGGTCTCTGGCATTCGCATTATGGCCATAATCCGTGTGCAGTGCAAGTCCAGTTCAGAGCTGCTAAAAGCTGCTTACCCTCATGCACCACGCGCTCTACCAGCTCAACATGGATCAAAACAGACTGGACAGTTTGCACTGTAAGTAAACCTATTCATTTTCTAAAATGATTTACGGAACCCAGCTCATGCCCAGGTCTTATCAGGGTTTGAACACGGTTCCATAAATCGGATCTGGAAGTGGGTTAAGTGCGAAGGCGATCCAGGCCAGCATGCATTTGAAATGGTTCAAGCGCTGAGAACCATTTCAAATGCCCCAGTGCTAATGGGGTCTTAGTGACACAGATTTGTACTTTTACACTGACTAGAGTTAGTACCTTTTTTGAAGGTGATATACTGTGCCTTACTAGGGTGTTCAGTTTTTGTTCAGTACTGGTTTGTGTTCTCTTTTCTTGACCCTGAAGATAAAGCCATCATAACCTAGTGCTTTATTACTTCTAACATCTAAAATTACTGTACCTCTCTACAGATCCGTGGTGATGCCTCACCTAGAGTACTGCAGTGCAGCCAGTTCTGGAGTCTGCAGTCCTCACCTCAGAAACGATAAGGATAGGTTGGAGACAGAGCAACACAGAGTAACCAAAATTATACAGGGCCAGCAGGACAGATCCCATGAGGAGTGCCTCAAGACACTGAATATGTACTCACTGGAGACCAGAAGGGAGAGGGGAGATATGATAGAGATCTCCAAATTCCTTAAAAATTAACAAAGAGAAGTGCAGGGAACTATTTAGCCTAAATACCAACTCATGGTCACATGGACAAAAGTGGAAATGAACAGGAGGAATGTTCAGGAGGACCATGAGGAAGTACTGCTTTATGAAAAGGGTGGTGGAACCTTAGAACAGTCTGTTGGCTAAGGTAGTGGGTGCAAAAACATTCAGGGGATTCAAGTAGGGCTGGGACATAATGATGGAAATAGTGGTTACCAGAGGTGACAGGACCATGGGGGGGACTAGAGAGATGACACCGGGAAGGGTTAGTGCCCTGGAAGAATAGTAGGTTCCAATGATTATAGGGATCTTGCACAGGCTGGATGGACCTCTGGACTTTTTCTGCCATCATTGTCTATGTTTAAGTCATCTGGCCCCGTTATTCCAGAAAAAGTATACTACTACTAATGGAACCAAAGTATAAGTCATGTTTCTATGTAGCAGAACTAAAAGGCAGCAAATTAAAATTCAGTGGTAATGACAAAAAATACACTAAATGTACAGTATAACAAAAATGAAATATAAGAAGAAGGAAGGGAGGCCATTTATATATAAAGCAGCTCAGAGCACTAGAGTAGAACACACAGTAGATAAAGAGGGGGCAAAAACAACTACAGGGAAGGGAGAATATTCCATACATCATTTAAACAAGAGGGCTACAGGGCACCTAGCCTAAATATAAGTTTACCCTCATCTCATTCTCACTGGAGTAACATTCATACTAAGGATCATACTAAGGAAAGTACAAGAGAGAGAAGGCCAAAGCCCATAATGCTCCTTTTCTAATCCAATGAATAGTAAGAAAGATCATACCCATTAACAATGAGGTTATCTAATCTTTTTTTAAAAATACTTTTAGTTTCACTAATGACAACCTCAAGCAGAAGTCTATTCCATGGACCAACAACTCTAATGGTGAAAAAATATTTACGACTTGATCTCACAAAGGGTTTTCTGACTAATTGTAAGGGATATCCCCTAATATTATGATGACAACTTTTAAATTCTAGACTGAGTTCGCACAAAAGATAAGGATCTTGAATAATGTCATATAATAACATTAGGTCGCCGTGAAGCCGGTGTGTAGATAGAGGCATAAGTTTTAAGGTATTCAGCCTAACCTTATAAGAGACATCATATAGTCCTAAAATCTTTTTAGTAAATTTTCTCTGTACTGATTCCATTAAGAGACCTTCAGATTTTTTATATGGACACCATAGCTGGGAGGCATATTCCAGATGTGGTCTAACGTATGCACGATATAATGGCAATAACACGTCGTTCTTTCTTGATTTAATATTGCGTAAGATAGCCCACATAACTTTATTAGATGTATTAATAATGTTATGAATGTGTTTATTGTAAGAAAGGTTGTCTGAAATGGTTATGCCCAAATCTCTTTCATCTGAAGTTGTATCAAGTAATGTACCGTTCAAATAATAAGGGGTTTGTAAATTACTGGATCCTAAATGCATTACCTTGCATTTGGAGATATTCAAAGACATACCCCAGGTCATAACCCATGTAGAAATGTGATCAAGATCTCTCTGTATAATGTCAGTTTGGTGATCAGAAAAGCAGGGGCCACCTATTTTTGCATCATCTGCATATTTGATGGAAAAAGATGAGCATCCTATAGTAAGGTCAGCAATAAATGCCTGAAACAGGCATTTGCCCAATACAGAGCCCTGAGGTACCCCGCTTATCACAAACCCCTGGACTGATTTGTGCCCATCTATAGAAACTTTCTGAGAGTCGTTTTGAAGCCATTTTATTATCCAGTTAATTACAATGCTGTTTATATTTAGTTTATGAAGTTTAGAAATTAGTGCCCAATGAGGCATGATATCAAAGGCGTTATTAAAATCAATATAAATGATATCACATGGTATATTTTTATCAAGTATGGAACTAATCTGTTCATAAAAGCAAATTAAACTAGTTAAACAGCTTCTACCCTTTTTAAAACCATGTTGTTCAACATCATAACGATCCAAAATAGGTGATATCATATCTTTTAATAAACCTTCCATTAATTTACAAACAGCAAATGTTAAGCTTATTGGTCTATAATTTTCCCAGTTGTTTTTAGGCCTTTTTTGTGGATTGGGATAACATGAGCTTCTCGCCAATCCTGTGGAACAAAATTTTTGGCCAAAAAATAGTCAAACATCAATTTCAGCAGAGAGACAATGACATCTACTAATAAAAATAATAAATGTCCAGCTATGTTATCTGGACCTGGACTATATTTGCCTTTAAGTGTCAATATCTTGTCCCTAATGGTATTAATAGAGAACTTAACTGGTAGAATATTAGCAGTGTCTGTCAGAGCTGAGTCAAAGGATAATTTGGAAGTATTAGAAAAGCTATTGCAGAAATTACGATTAAACAAATCAGCCATTTTTTTGGATCATGTAGTAAAGTGTTGTTATCAAGAATAGGACCAACTTGACAAGTAGGTTTTCTTAGCAAATTAATATAGGAATAAAAATACTTACTGTTGGATTTATTAGCAGTAAATGCTAATTTGTATTCCCAATCACATTTTGCCCTTTTTATCATGGCCTTGCATTTTTTTTGTGTCTGTACATAGGAATTCCAGTTAGTAGAGGATTTAGTTTTTTGATATTGGATATACTTTTTGTGTTTTAAATTAATGCATTTTTTAATGGACTGGTTCATCCACTTGAGAACTTTGTTTTGGTTCTTATTTTTAATTTTAGATGGAATATATAGTTCCTTAAGTTGGCAAATTGTGTTCTTAAAATTTTCCCAGTATAATTCTGGGGAAGAGCATGTTAATATAGAGTTCCAGTTGATGTTATCAATGATATGTTTCATTGGGCCTAAATTGGCTTTGTCATGAAGATATATTGGTACAGTTAGAATTATAAATGTAACTTTGCACAGTATCAAATATAATGGTATTGTGGTCACTATTACCAATTGGTGCACTAACTTTAATATTGTATACTAATATATCATCGTCACAAAGTACCAGATCTAAAATGTTGTCTCCTCTAGTTGGGTTAAGTATGTTTTGTTTAAGTCCCAACTCAGTACATGTGTGTAATAATTTATTTCCCTGGTTAGTGGTAGCACATAATTTCTGCCAATCAATTGATCCAATATTAAAATCACCAGTGACAACAATTTTGCCTAATGTTTTTGCTTGTTCTGTTTCTGATAGAATAGCATCTATGGGGCCAGATATTCAAAACTTTGCCCCGTGGCTAAATTAGCACTGCCCGGTGGGTAAACTTAGCCCGGAGCACAAAGCAAGCTATATTTGAAAGGAAATAGCCCAGTGCTAATCCTGCTGAATATAGCAGTCTAAGGAAGCCGGGCAAACTGGTCTGGGAATGCAGGGCAAAAATAGCCTGGAAATAAGACAGCACTGAATTTAGCAACAGGGAAGTGCAAACTGCAACTGCAGCTCATCAGACTCTGTAGCAAGCCAGTGTTGCAGGTGGAGAACATTGTGTGTGATTGCACAGAGACATTTCACAGCTGCTCCTAATACACCTCTCAACCCCCTGCCTCATCAATCAGGGGCAAGGCTTAAAAACATCAGGGACAAAGGTTTAAAATCAGGGACACATCCTAAATATTGGTGATATCCACTCAGGAAGCTGGTAGGATAAGTGGTGTAGTGTAGAATGCATTTACTAAGGAAGAACACGTCAGTAACATTAATGTTTGACAGTATATTATGCTTACAACCCCCACTCATACCTCTCAACCTTTTGTCACTGAAATGAGGACATGGACATTTTGGACACTCAAAATGAGGGACAATGAGGGACACATCCTCAAACATGGAGATACAAGTTCAGAACACTGTGAAAACCATAGTGTTCACTTGTACAAGGTTTATTTTGGATTTAGTATTTCCGAATTTAAGAGTTTCTGCTGTAGAATCTGAATATACAGCACATTCTCTCTGTGGGCAGCACCTTTTCCATGAGGGACGGATGAGGGACAGAGCAATTTTAAGGGGCAAAATGAGGGATGTCCCTCGTAATAAGGGACACTTGAGGGTATGCCCCACTGTTAGCCACAGAAACACAATGTTTAGTAGGGACAGAGTAAGAGTTTGAGGTAAATCAGGGACGCCCTGAAAATCAGGGACAGTTGAGGAGGTATGACTGCAAACAATAATATAAGCCACACACTGCAAAACTGTGCTATGCTGAAGTGAGGGCTTGCCTGGACTAACCTGATTGCACAGTACTAACACATTAGCCCGGTGCAAACTGGAGCTATATTCAAAGCTCCCATGCAAATGAGCCTACTTAGGTAATCCGTGGGCAAACAAGTATATTTGCATATCATTAGGTGCTGCTTAGCATACATTACCATACAGTTTGCCCGGTGCTACTGCATGGAGCACAAAGCTCCCCCTTTTGGTCGGAATGGAAGAACAGGCTGGATGCTGCAGGCCAAGGCATGCCCACAGCATCCCCTTTTGGTCGGAATGGATGTACAAGCTGACAGCAGCAGGAACTGTGCGCTGGCAGGTACCAGCAGTGCATACAACATAGCTATGTAGCACTGCAAGCAGTACATAATGAGATATATAGATCCGTAGTGATCTATAACTATAGATTAATACAGAGACACATGCATATACATATATCTCTCTCTCTCTCTTATATATATATATATATATATATATATATATATATATATATAGCTATATACACACACACTACCAGTGGCCACACATGCCCTGGATGATGCCCCCACTCCACACCAACAGAGGCAGCCCACAGCAGGTGTGGTTGGAACACATGTATGCATGGGGCAGGCATAAGGCAAACCTGCTGGGGATGGGGGTGGGTTGTCAGCTGTAGGGTCACTGGGCTGTGCAGTGCAGCCATCCAACATATAGGGACCTGGGCAGACAGTCTGGGCCAGGCAGCCCTTCACAGCCGTCTGGTCCCTGTTTTTTTTTTTTTTTTTTTTTAATTTTGCTTTTTTCTTACTCCCCCGAGCTACCTGCCACCTTACTATCCGCCCGGTCACGGGCCGCCGGCCTCTGCACCCCAAATCAGCCACAGCCCCTGATACCCCGTGGCTTGCCCCCCACGGTGGGGCCTATGGCACCCAGGTTATGCCGCAGGCACTAGGGATTAAGTCAGGGGGCCTGGCCTGAGGAGCACGGTGGGGCCGTGGCGAGCTTCATTCGCGGCAGGCAGCTCCTCCATTTCCGCTTTTCTGGGAGGCGGGGTCATGCCATGATGTCACCATCCGCCCCACCTCCTATGAGGTTGTCAAGCGTCGACGCGTGGGAACTCCCGGCCTCAGCCAGGGTCGCTAGCGCGATCACTACGACACCTCCCGGAGAAGGAGAGCTGCCCAGAGGCGCTCAATCCTACTTCCCCGGCCGGCCCTCCGAGCGACCCGATTCATTCCCGAACCGGGTCGCTGGCATCCATAGCGGAAATCCCACGCTGCGCCCGGCAGGCCGCTCCCTAGTCCTATTTCCACCTGTGTTGTTACCACTCCCTGGTAGTCTAGATGTCCCCCCAGCATGACTCCCAACCTCCGTATGAGGTAACATCATTAATTCCCTGGTAGTCTAGTGTCCCCCCCAAGCACCGCTCCCGACCTCCCTATGAGGTAACATCATTATTTCCCTGGTAGTCTAGTGGTCCCCCCACCCTCCAAGCATGACTCCCGACCTCCGTATGAGGTAATATCATTAATTCCCTGGTAGTCTAGTGTGCGCCCCCCAAGCACCGCTCCCAACCTCCGTATGAGGGTAGTTATTAATTTCCTGGTAGTCTAGTGTCCCCCCACCAAGCACCGCTCCCGACCTCCGTATGAGGTAATATCATTGATTCCCTGGTAGTCTAGTGGTCCCCCCAGCTCGACTCCCGATCTCCATTGCAAATAACTTCGATGTCCTGTCCCTGGTAGTCTAGTGGTCCCCCCACCCAGCAGTGACCCCACCACCCATCCGAATCTGACCCCCCGCATGAACCGAGCCGGCGACTGGCTCAGCCCTCCTCTCACCTCCACGCCCGGCCACCGACTGAGTCAATTCACTCATAGGTACCCCTTCATGGGGGTCAGATTCTGGATGGGTGGTGGGTCACTGCTGGGTGGGGGACCACTAGACTACCAGGGACAGGACATCGAAGTTATTTGCAATGGAGATTGGGAGTCGAGCTGGGGGGACCACTAGACTACCAGGGAATCAATGATATTACCTCATACGGAGGTCGGGAGCAGTGCTTGGGGACACTAGACTACCAGGGAATTCATGATATTACCTCATACGGAGGTCAGGAGTGGTGCTTGGGGGGGGACACTAGACTACCAGGGAATTAATGATATTACCTCATACGGAGGTTGGGAGCGGTGCTTGGGGGCACTAGACTACCAGGGAATTCATGATATTACCTCATACGGAGGTCGGGAGCGGTGCTTGGTGGGGGGAACACTAGACTACCAGGGAATTCATGATATTACCTCATACGGAGGTCGGGAGTCATGCTGGGGGGGAACCACTAGACTACCAGGGAATGTATGTATTGTACTTTACACAGCAGTCGGGAGTAGAGCGCGGTGGGGGGGGCACCGCTGCATTACCGCCAGCCTTTTTTGGGCGGTAGTTAGTGCCACGCTACAGGTTGTGCTAATGCCTGTAGCTCGGCGCTATACCTTTGAATATGCCATCTGCAGGCATTCAGGTCCCTCCCTCAGTCCCTCCCTGCATACATTATGATTTAGTGTCGGTGCTAACACCTAGCACCGACGCTAAATGTTCTTTTGAATATTGCTGTTGGGGGCAAATCCGGTGCTAATCCAGCGCAACGGATTTGCGCCCGGCGCTACCCTTTCAATATCTGGCCCATGATGTCAACTGTTGAATTAGGGGGATGGTAACAAGAACCTAGAATGAGGGACTCAGATGTAGAGAAACTAAGTTTAACCCAAGTTGTCTCAGTATGTTTATCATGTATTTTGATATTACTTGTAACATCAATAGAATTGAGATGGTTTTTAATAAATAGTGCCACACCTCCGCCCTACCGATTAGATCTATTGAACGTATAGGAACGTATAGAAAGTATAACCGGGTATAATAGCATCCCAATATGATTTATCATCACCCCATGTTTCGCTTATTGAGATGATGTCGACATCATTGTTATGTATTCTACATTTTAATTCATCCAGTTTTCGAGCAAGGCATCTTGCATTGAAGCATAAAAAATGTACCTCTTTACATATCATGGTACTACCAACTAGAGATTTTAGAGAAGGTTGCATATGCACCTTCTCACCCCCAAGATCTAGTTTAAAAGGTGGTTTATAGATATCATGAATTGTCTACCCAGTACAAAATTACCTCTTCTACTTAAATGCAGTCCATCAAAACAGTATAATTCGGGGTGATACACAAATTCCTCCCAGTGAGTTAAACATGTCAGGTTCTGGTGTAAACACCATTTTCTTAGCCATTCACTTACGATTTTAATTTTGTTGTTAAGAAATGAAGAAAAGTGTGGGATTGGTAAAATTACAGATATGCAGATATTACAACCCATATCCACCAACTTATTGGTTAATGCAACATAGTCTTCTTTGATTGATTGAACAGTGTAATATTCTGCATTGATTTCACCCTCTAGGGTAAGTCTGAGTGCCATGATGGCACTGTAAGTTGCTATACACAATAAGTCCATTAGACACCCAAGCACCTTAAGCACCTCAATATTATATATATATATATAGCTATATATCTATAGATATATATATATATATATAGATATATACAGTATATATATATTCTTTGCAAATAAATCTATATTATATTCTTTGTAAACTTTAGTTCCACCACCCACATTACAGCTTACCATCTCCCTTTACACACCAAACACTTTTCTCTGCTCCATAAATCATTTTAGCAAATGCATTTTATTTTAAAAACCCTGTCTTATTTAGTTTTCAGTGCCTTTCTTCTTTTCTCTGTCTTTCTACTAGCACCCTGATGCTCGCTCAATAATGAACCCTCTGTGATACTGAGGATCCTCAGCTGCCCTCCAGTATTGACAGTTCAGAACCACTGCTTCTTTAAAAAAATAAAAAGGCACCTCAGAGCCAGCAGCTAATCAATTTTTCTTTTCATTGCTTGCAGTTCTTACCTCACCAACTACAGTACTTCACCTCCAGACTGGGACCTCTCTCTGCTCACTTCTCGGTCCTTATGGTGGTGCCCAAGGCCAAAATACCAGCCAGGACCAGGCTCCCCTTGCACGGGGCACCAGTTAACAATATAGTACGAGGTGAGCATTTACCCTCAGAATTGCAGTTTTAAGGGTGTCTGTAATCCTGGCAGCAGCTCAGACCCGCCTGCAGTGCCGCACATCCCAGTCTGTCACTCACCACACCACATTCCCTCCTGAATCCCGTGGTACATACAGAACCAGCTGCTCAGCCAGGCGCTGTCACTTCTGAGCCTGAGGCCCCGACCTGCTAGACCACCACCGCCCTCCCCGACTTTCTCTCGGTCCACTGACTGCTACGAGTATATCTCCTATGAGTTCTGCTGTTCCTGTCAGTGCAGTATGGTGGTGGTGTGACCCAGACCTGTAGAAACCCCACACATTGCTGTCATTGTGCAACAAATCCAGCCATTCTCCCACCGAACTCACTCCTCCGTCTGTTCTACTTCATTCTCTCACCAGGTCTATGGGCTACTCTAACTGAGCTCATGTGCAGCGCACACAACTCCTGGTTCCTCCCTCTCTCTTACTTTCTATTGGAGGGCTAGCGGGTGCTGAGTGAAGGCAGCACTTGTCATTGGTTAGGAAGGGGATGGAAGAAGGGCTGTGGTGAGGGGCACTCACGCTCACAAATTATGTCTCGGCTTTTGCGGCACTGGGAAGGGGGACAGGGTGAACAGCAGCAAACTGCAAAGGCAGTCAGTGTCGTGGATTTGAAGCAAAATTAGACTGCTGTCAATTATGGCTGAAACTCAGGGCAATTCCAGCCAACTGCAACTGCCCTGAATTGCGGCACGCTATTCCGATGGCCAACGGCAGCTCCGGGGTCTAGATGACACTCACGTAGGGTGAAATATTATACAGGTATCTTTATTTTTCAGAGTTTAGATAAAAAAAACAATGGCGCCACCAATGTTTCTGGAAGCAAGATCCCATTCATCAGAGTGGACGGCTTATCTTAGCCCTTTCACTTACTTTATATATGATTGTGTCAGCTTACTAGTCAAAGGCATAGTGCCCCCCAACTTCCTGATTGGCAGCTGTACTTGAATGTAGTTATCCTGGTGATCTAGTGGTTCTCTGTCCCACCCACCTACCCCCTGATTGCCCAGCTTACCTTAATGTATGTTCCTTGGTGGTCCAGTGGGTCCACCCACCCTGACTGTACACTGATCCTCTGCCTGCTCACCCTCTGAGGACCCACGCCCCGCACCCCCACCCAGTGCCAGTCTCCATTAAAGCAGTGGCCTATACAGCCCCTCCTCTCACCTCCTCAGCTGGCCATTGTCTGACAGTCATGGAGCATTATCCTATACATGACTGCTCTCTGTGATGCTGTCAGACAGTGGCAGGAAGAGGAGGTGAGAGGAGGCTGTGCCAGCTGTTGCTTTAATGCAGACTTGCACTAAGGGTGGGGGTGCAGGCGGGGATCCTCATAGGGTAGGGGGTTGGGGGAGATTGGTGCATGATCAGGGTGGAAGGAACCTCTATTCCACCTGAGAATATTAAAAATATGTCTACCAAGCAATCAGGGGTTGGGGGAGCCACAATACCACCAGAGATTGCTTAAACAACAAAAGGAACACTAAGGGACTGCTGTGCCACATGCAAATAATAATAATAATAAAATTGATTTAGTTAAGCGCCTTTCAAGTTTTCAAGGCGCTGTACAAAAAGCATAAAACACCAGCATCAATGAATACAGTAAAACAGAACAACAAATATAACAGATAAAAAGCCAATTACGGTATGAGACCATAATGGTCATGCAGATGGCTCCTTAGTGCTTGCATGCCCAATGGGCTCATTTGCATGCTTGAGCTGAATATGGCCCATGGGAAACGTGGTACTATCCTGTTTTAGGCAGTGCTATCTCCTGTGGGTCATAGGCAGCCCTAATCCATGTTGGCGTAGTGCAGCTCTGCTAAGCGCTACGTGACATCACCTGATATTGAGATAGTGCTGCTCCATCGGCAAGTGCTGTCTTTTTTTTTCTTCCATATAGCTTTTTACCCCAGTGGCAACCCCACAACTGTCAGCCAGCACTTGCCTCCCCCAGAGAATCCCCAACGCAAGTCACCCACAGATTCCACCGTTAGGCTGGAGAGGGAGGGCCAGCCTCCCCACCCAGACAAATAATTCAAAGTCACATTGGTTGTTCCAGGTGGCAGTGTGGGTCTCGGGAGGTGTGCAGAGTGGTGGTCTGCCATTGGGTCCCTTTTTCCGTTTTCTCTCCGGTGCCCCATTAGTACAGCAGCACATCATGACATGCATGTGAAGGCACACATATCCTGCGGAACCACGGCCCTTCCCTTCAGGTTGCTCTGCTGCCTGGACTACCACCGGGCCTCCACCCATTTGCAGTGAAAGGCTGAGTCAACTGGCCAACCCTCCCCAGGAGAGTAGAGCAGTCCTAGGGATGCTCAATTCTCCCCCCCCAACCCCCAGGCAACCTGTGCTTGTTCCCGAACAAGGGTTGCCAGCATGGCAAGAAGTAAGTTAATGCCTCAGCCCTCCACTCCACTAGGCCACCTTATAGCACGCACTATCTCTCTGAATATTGTCCAGAGCTGCGCAAGCACGTGCACATGCACAGCACAAACGGCTGTGCCGTGCTTGCACCCGGCTCTGAATATTGGGTCCATAATACGTCAGCACCGTCAAATCTGGGAGGGAGTACAAGATTCTCAAATTCATAAACTGCTACACTACTTGAGTTATCAACCTAGCGACTTGTACATCTATCTAGCAACTTGTACATGTACAGCCTCACATTACCACTGAGTCTACCCCCCTCCAGCCTCATATGATGAATCAGGGGTTCAGGATGAGGGTTGAGAACATCTTGTTCCCATCAGGAATAATGATGTGCACAATGCACTTCATAAACAAATTATTGCTCTCTGAACTTCTCAGAACATGTATTTAAATGATGTGGGCTTCAGAAGGTTACATTGGGAAGGAGGCCCTGATTCTTAGAGGAGACTCACACTGGATCTTTGTGCTAGGTGATTTGCATTCCCCAGGATCAAATGAGGGAACTGAATTAGCACCTTTTTGAAACAAAGAAAAAACTGTTTTTTCTGTCCTTGTTTTTGATGTGATCGGTGATATCTGTCCAGTACTGCTGTACATAATTATTTGAGAAATGTAAAACATCTTTTTGGTGTGAGCATATTTTTATTGCCATCACCTTTCCTGACCTCCTGGGTCATGTACCATTAAAAGTTATTTAATGCTGTTTTTTGCTCAAATTATTGTCATTTAAATTTCCCCTGACAATCTACAAGAACATATTGTAATGTTTACTATTGGTTTCCTTGGGTAATCATGAAGTAACACCCCCCTCCTGCTGATCCACAATTGTTTTCTTTTTAGCTCCAGTATTTTAACCGCTTATACATATGTAGTTAGCACTGCTAATCTTACCATGGTGGTTTTAAATATGGACAACATTATGCTGTATTGCAAATATATATTGCCATATGTTTTTTTTTATACAATAGTGCTTTAGATTTGGTGGCAGTACAGCTATTTACCCACAATTCTAGTGGTCATGTCTAACATAGAAACATAGAAACTGACGGCAGATAAAAACTGCTTGGCCCATCTCGCCTGCCCATTTTCCCTCCCTACTGCAATACCACAGATCCTACTTGATCACCAGCTTTTACCCTCTCTTTCCTATTGCTAGGGTTCCCTTGTGCCAATCCCATGCATTCTTAAATTTCCCTACCATTTTGTCCCCACCACCTCCTCTGAGAGACTGTTCCATGCATCCACCACCACTTGTTTGAAAAAATACTTCCTCACATTACTATTGCCTGCCCCCCTCCAGCTTCGCATGATGATCCCTTGTTCTTGAACATCTTTTCTGAAAGATGCTACCCTCTTGTACCTTATTTATGCCCTTGAGGTATTTGAAGGTCTCTATCATATCCCCCCGCTCTCTCCTCTTTTCCAGGGTATACATATTGAAGCCATCTAATCTCTCTTTACATGACTTTTGGTGCAGACCCTGCACCATTTTTGTTGCCCTTCTCTAAACTGCCTCTGCTCTGTCTGTCCTTCCGGAGATGTGGCCTCCAGAACTGGACACAGTACTCTACATGGGGTCTCAGCAAAGATTTGTACAGTGGTATCACCACCTCCTTTTTTCTGCTTGTGATACCTTTCCCCGTGCACCCCAGCATCCCACTTTCTTTCCCTACAGCCTTTTCACAATTTTCGGTCACATTTAGGTTATCAGATATGATTACTCCCAGGTCCCTTTCCTGTTTGGTGGCTGTCAGTACCCCCCCCCATCATGTACTCCTTCCCTGGGTTTCTGTGCCCCGAATGCATGGTTTTACACTTTTTTGCATTGAATCTGAGCTGCCACAATCTTGACCACTCCTCAAACCTGCTTAGGTCCTTCCCCATTTTTTCCACCCTGCTGGAGTGTCAACCCTCTTGTAGATCTTAGTGTTGTCTGCAAAGAGGCATACCTTATCTTCTAGCCCCTCTGCAATGTCGCTTTTAAAGACATTAAAGAGGACTGGCCACAGAACTAGTCCTTGTGGCACCCTGCTGGTCACCCTCCTCTCCTCGGAGTGAACTCCATTTACCACCACCCTCTGTGTTCTATCCCTTAACTAATTTCTGACTCAGTTTACCACCTTGGGACCCACTCACAGGCTGCCCAGCTTGCTTACAAGCGTCCTATGTGGAACAATGTTGAAGGTCTTGCTGAAATCAAGGTAGGCCACATCCACCACCCCTCCCTGATTTAATTCCCTATGGGTAATCATACTACTTCTGCATTACAGAGATCCTTCATGTTGAGGATGCAGCTTTCTTTTAATCTAATTTTTTTTACCTCAAACTTTAAACTCCCTCTCACAGTCAATCAACACTTTGGATTTGTTAACCTGTGTAGCAGTATTATGGTATACATAAAAGTGTGGTAATCATTTTTGAGTTGATTGCTATAGAGGCCACTATAATACAAATATATAATTCTCCTGGCCACTATAATACAAATACATAATTCTCCTCATAATTTAAGGGTTTTAAAATATTGACGGGGAATCACTATGTTTCTGGCAGTATGCTTGTGGACACTCATTCTAGATGTTGTTATTTACAAAGCCTTTCAGCATTTTTCTCATGTTTAGGAGAGCGCTAATAATTGCAGTATGATACATTGTGCCATCATCTAATTAAGCAACAAATGACAACAGGGTGTGTGTCATGCTTGGATGATGCCACGCTTTGCGTAGTTGGATAGGAGGCCGAAGGCTGAGTGCATCCAACGCCCGAGAAGTGATGTTATCCAGCCTGACACACACCTATTACACAATGGCTCATTTTATACAGAAAAAATAAATAAAAAAGTAATTTGAAAAATAGTTTTAGGGTTCATTATGTTGCTTGCACGCATGGAGGTGTGGCACCCCGTCTTCCAATTCAGTCAGTGTGTTTGCAGACATGGCCCCAGTTCCCCAATCACCGCTGCAGCTGTCTATGACAGCAGTTGAAAATGCAGTGGCATATGGTTGAAAGGTAGAGCTCCGCTTCAGTGAGCAGAGCTATCCCCCCATACACACACATGCAAGCAGGTATATTGCATGCTGATGCGCTCCCTCCCCACCCACGCACACACTGTAAGGCTGACAGGGGTGTTCACTCCCCCGTCGGCTCCACACCTCCCCCCACAAAAGTTGTCCAGGTGCCACGCTGGGAGCCCACCCCAGCATGGCAAAAACTGTCATAGCCGATGGGGGTGCCCAATCCCCCGTTGGCTCCTGGCTGCACACCCCAAGCTTTCCAGGTGCCATGCTGGGGCCCACCCAGCGTGGTGCTAACTATTATGGCCGACAGGGGTGCCCAATCCTCGTCAGCTCCACGCCCAAAGCATCCAGGTGCCATGCTGAGAGCCCACCCCAGTGTGGCAAAATGTGTTATAGCCGACGGGGTGCCTAATCCCTGCCGGCTCTAGCCTCTCAAACAGTTTTTAGCTGCCATGCTGGGAGCCCACCCCCAGCGTGGCAAATGTCCTCATTGTCTTAGTAAAAAATAAACCTGCAAATAAAAACTGCCCCTCGGCGCTTCTCCCTGCCCCTCCCACACCCCACCCACCCACTGCGCACCCTGCCTCTCCACACCCCTCACCCATACTTACCTCTGGACAGCGGCGCAATGATCTTTAGTGGACGGGGAACACCTCCTTATGAGCAGTACAACTGTCATTTTCACATCTCACCGAAAACATGTTTCCACTCATGTAGCGCACAATGGCGCAGTCGGTGTACTGAAATCAATGTATGGGACATATTAAGAAAATCACAGTTACACTGTTCATGAGCAGAGGTCTTAAAATGGCTATTTTGAAAATTTGGTAGAAAAATTTCGCCAAAATGGCTGCTTCTGGCGTGCGTTGCGCAGTTCCTACGCCTTTTCTAAGTAAGTTCGCCAAATTTTTCATATTTGCACTCCAGATTTTCAACATTGCCATTTTACCACACCTCCTTATGAGCAGTACAACTGTCATTTTTCACATGTCACTCAAAATGTGTTTCCGTGCATGTAGCATACAATGGCGCATTTGGTGTGCGCAATCAATGCTTGGGACAGATTAAGAAAATCACAGTGACACTGTTCATGAGCAGAGGTCTTAAAATGGCTATGTTGAAAATTTGGTGAAAAAATTCCCTTCAGACGTTCTGCAATGTTGATAATAAAGACATTGAACAGGACTGGCCCCAGGACCGATCCCTGTAGCACCCCACTGGTCACCCCCTATTCCTAGACTGCACCCCATTTACCACCACTCTTTGCCTCCTGTCTGTTAGCCAGTTTCTAACCCAGCTTACCACCCTTTCCCCCATGCCCAGCTAGTTTATCAGCCTCCTATATGGGATGGTGTCAAAGGCTTTGCTGAAATCAAAGGTAAGCATTGTCCACTGCCCCACCCTGATTCACTTCCTTTGTCACCCAGTCAAAGAAATCAACCAGATTTGTCTGACATGATGTCCTCACTGTGAATCCATGTTGTCTATGGTCCTGGGCTCCGATGGCTTCTAGATTCCCCACTATCCTTTCTTTAAGCAATGTCTCCATGATCTTCCCCACTACTGAGGTGAGGCTGAATGGCCTATTGTTCCCTGCCTCCTCCCTGCTGCCAGACTTGTGTAGAGGGATCACATGTGCCCTCCTCCAATTCACTCATGTTGAATGACTCAGTGAACATGGCTGCCAGAGGTACTGCTATCTCCCTTCTCAGTTCTCTTAATATCCTTGGGCGTATGCCATCTGGTTCCATCGCTTTGTCCATCTTCAATTTAGTGAGCTCCTGCAGGATACTTTTGCTTTTGAATGGACTATTGTCCACCTCTTCACCCCCTTGGCAACTGCTGTACTGCTGTGGCCCTTGCCCCTCCCACTCTTCTGTGAATACTGAACGGAAAGACACAGTGGATGTCTTGGGAGGAAGGCACAGAACTATCACTTCTAAATAGCTAAACAGCACATACAAGCAAGCAACATTCAGCATTAACAAATGCTTGTTTTATTATGTGTGGAAGCATAAAAGGAAAAAACTTTCTTGTTTTGCGTTTGCCCAGCAGATCGCGCTGTTGTGTACTGGCACCGAATGTGCATGCCAACCCACTACTACAGGCCTCTGCTTCTGTGTTGCTTATGTCTCTCTCCCTTTTGCTTGTGTGCCCCCACCCCCAATGCATATACACACACATATGCATTGGAACAGTTTTTGTGCTCACCCTCCCTCTATTCTGTTCCATTTCTCAGTGCATGGCTGGGAGGATCATTAAATGGAAATGGAGCAGCACAGTGAAACTAAATGCCTGTTTGGTAAGTGCCGCACATGAGGGATGTTCAGGTGGGTTGCGGCATGTTGACTGGGCAATGGAAGGCTTTCGCTTTCTTTTTACTGACCAGAATGCCAGTATGTGACACCAGTTGTAGTGCCAGTTTTGTTTTGATTTGTCTGTCCCTGGACTGGGAAAATGACTGACTTATTGGAGGTGAAAGTGGAACACGGAAGTGGCTTGTACTGAAATGGTGGACTGCGAGCGAACGGTGAGAATGCTCGCTTACTGCTAGTTTAAAAAAAGTATTGTTTTTGTGGGGTTGTTATCTGTTTGCTGCTGTGTGCAGTATTAGGACAGTGAGATTTTCTGTACCATTTAGGTGTTTACAGTGCAGACTCCGGCGGGGGTTGGGGGTGAAGCTTGCGATGGTTACAAGCTGAAGGGATGCACTGATTTTTTTTTTCTATGGTGGTCTTAGTGCCAGACCTTTATATAGTGATGTTATGCTCAGATAACAACACTGGTGAAGGTGGGCACTGACCAATCAGAGCTTAGGGATTTTTCTTGCAATTGTATAATATGCTATTAACTCTCTGAATGTTTAGCTGAACATCTGCAAATGTTGTTTTTAAAGTTCCTATGATTGTTTGTCATGAATTTACACTTTATTGAGCTTTTTCCACTGGACTTGTAAACTGCACATTATCACTTTAAGAGCCATACATAAAGTGTCTCTCTCTCTCTTTCTGTGCTGGCACACTCACAGACAATGCTGATGTGAGTGAAACCGGTCGGAGGACCTGGAGTTCTGAGTCTGCATCACCACTTGTTTGTAAGCTCATGCTGTTCTGTGAGTATTTGAACCTGTATGGATTAAATTTACCCAAAGCTAAAAGAACATGCTAGAGCCTTGCAGTTCTAATCCTGATCCAGGGTGGATAGAGGTCTATGCCCTATGGGAGCAGTTTAACAGAGCAGGGGTAGAATATGGAGAAAACCCCCAGTGGCCAAGTGAACAAGTACTGTATGCCGGCAGGGGGTCACAATCGGTGAAGCCCGTCAGGGTACAATGCAATGTCACTGATTCTGGCATGACAAAAGGGATAAACGGCTATTGAAATGTTACTGTTCAGGCAGTAACTATGCATAATTCTGCAATACTTTGTGCAACCCGGGTGCTGTGTTGCCAATGGGCTACTACCCCTGCCTTGTGTACACAGTCAAGGTTGAGGGGCCTGGGCTCTGTTCAGAATGGTCTGGAAGTTCATTTCCAAATGATTTCACAGTAAGTGTGGTGCCTCCAGCCAGAATAAGGTTTTGTCGGCCAGTTGGTAATTTGGGTATAACCCCCTGGGATGCTGTACCTATCCACCTCCCTTCCCAAACACCCCACACACAGAAATAAACTTTGCCTTGCACTTCAGTAACAGCTGTGTAAATAGAGAAGATCTCTAATAATATGCTCACTGACACACTTGTAAGGAAAAATAATAAATATGGCTTTATTTACCATAGGGGTAGGAATAGGGAGGGAATACCTGGAACAGGGATGTACACAAAATTAGGCATTCGATTGTTTAGCAGAAATGCAATGCAGGGATATACCCAATGAGCAATGAAACATAATATTTAAACAGAGAGCAGTGAAAACAATGCCCAACCTCCCACCAGCATGCAACAAGGAATACAGAGCCCCCCCCACCTCCTGTCTAGTACCAGATCCCCTAGCCCTATGCGGAGGTACCCCAGACTGGTGAGGCCTGTTGTTGCCGCGGGATGGCTGGCATTGGCGCACTTAAACTTTGTAAAATAATGACTGTAACTGTAGCTTTGAACTTTGAAACAAATTGTAAACAGTTCCCACAGTCTTCTGCAGGGCAGCCCTGCTTACTCACAGTTTGGTGAATACTTTGGATGACACAAACAGACTGGAGGTGAGGATCTGCTGAGACCAGTCTTGAACTGCACCGTGCTGGTTTCAGAGGTAGTTAGTGGTGCGCCACAACGGGAAACCACAACACTGGTTGCGGGGGATGAAAATGCTGGTCTTCACCTGTCAAACCATTCCAAACTTCAACTTGATGGCCTTTGTAAACACTGTTCACTTGACAGGCCTCTGTCTTCTCCTCTCCAGTAGTCCTCAGGGCGGTGACAGGAAACTTCAGTCACCGTGCTGGCTTCAACAAAAACTTCCATCACCCTGCTGGCCAGTAACAGTAGACAAAGGGTGGAAACGCTGGGTGTTCCCCACAGGGAAAAACAGTCTCTAGCTTTCTTTTGTTGTTGTTGTTTATTTGCTTTACGGATAAGTTCACTGGAAAACAAGTTCCCCTTTCAGGTGCTACCCACAGAAATCAAACAATAAATACGATACAATAAGACTTATACATAATACATATGATATGGGAATACAACATTTGTATTTTGTATTTCTTTTGGTCAGTAGTCACCTGAACATACCTGCTGGCAAGCAGAACACTTCTGGTGGTGATCCTCAAAGGCAAGGGGCACCAAGGCAGGGTGATCCCCTCAGGAACAAACAGTTTCTGGCAGACTTTTCAGTCAGGATCTACTAAGGTTCACTTCACAGACTGGCTTTGCTGATAAACCTGCCAAAAACAGCAAACAGGCAGAATTTATCTTGTCTTCAAGGTTGGTAAAACCTCTTTTTCTCAGAAAAACACTTCTCCATTCTGGAGATCCAGTCAGGAGTCCTTCTGACTGGCTTGAGGGCTCCCATCCAGCTGCCACAGAATCCTCCTTCACTCTCAAGGCTTGAGGAGAACTGCCTCAAGCTGTAATGGTCTTTTTTTTTTTCTTTCTTTCTTTGAACAAATCACCTCCCTTGGGTCACTGCAGAAATTCGGCATGCCAATGGGCTAGAGATCAAGCATGGGTTGCGTATAAAACCTCTGGTGCCCCCCCCCAACCTCAGCACTATCACTCACTTTGCACGCATGCACCAAGGCCATCTGCCTCGCTAAGGTGGAGTACTTCCAATCCTCCTTCCAGGAAAACATCAATAATCCATCCAAATTCTGGAAGATTATCCATGTCCTGTTCTCTCCCCCTGCCCACTCCTCACCGCCTGTCCTAAAAACTGGTACCAGCACAATTGAAGACCCTCCCTCAGTGGCGGCTGAATTCAGCAATTACTTCACTACTTGTGCCTCATCCCTTCTTCCTTCTCTTCCCTGCATTGCTTCTGGGGACTCCTCTGGTCCCCCGTATGCCCCCTCCCACCTCCAAGTCCCCTCCTACTCCTCCCTTGTCATTTAAGCCCATCCTCTATGAGGACACACTACGCGCACTACTTGCCCTGAACCCATTCAAGGGAAAGAGCCTGGATGGCCTCAACCCCTAACTACTTCACCTTTCTGCATACTCAATTGCCACCCCCTTGACAAATCTTCTAAACTTCTCCTTTCTGCATGCTACTGTGCCTAATGCTTGGAAGTCTGCTACCGTGATCCCACTCCCCAAAGGCAGTGACACCTCCAACCCTTGCAACATCTGCCCCATCCCTCTGCTCCCCACTCTGGCTAAACTTCAGGAGCATCTGGCCCTGAAACAACTCTTCTCCTTCCCTGACTCATCCTCCTTTGTCACCCAGTTCCAGTCTGTTTTTCACAAAGACCACTCCACCACCACCTCCCTCCTTTGGCTCACTGACTCCATTCTCTCAAGCATGGATCAGGGATGCATCACCTCTGCCATCTTTGCCGGCTTGGCCAAAGCCTTTGACACTGTCTCCCACTCCCTTCTCCTCAGCAAGCTTACTGCGGTCGGCATTTCTGACTCTGCCACCAACTGGTTCTGGTTCTACCTCATAGGCCAATCCCAGTCCATCAGAGTTGGCAACTCCCTCTCCTGTCCACCCCAGTCACCACCGGTGTTCCCCAAGGCTCAGTACTTGGTCCTATATTATTCTCCATATTCCTGAACAATCTCTCAAACACCTGCATATCTTCATGTATACATATGTACACAGACGATACTGTGATATTCTCCTCTAATAACTCCCCCTCCGAGGTGGCCACCATTCTTCAGCTGGATTTCAACAATGCCCAACGCTGGTATAATGTAAACCAACTCTCAATGAATGTCAAAAAAACAGTATCTATGACCTTCAGCTCCAGACAAAAACTGGACAGGCTTGATTCCACTCCCACCTTCCAAACCCTCTCTGGCTCAATGCTGGATAATGTAGCCATGTTTAAATACCTTGGACTATGGCTAGACAAGAATCTTGACTTTGGGGTACACTTTGATGTCATCCACAAAAAACTACTCCCTAGACTCAGTACTCTCTACCGACACCGCAGCTGCCTCCCACAGCATGCCAGGAGAGAAATCGTCCAAAAGATGATTCTCTCTGTCTTTGATTTCAGGGATGTAGTCTACAGCACCACCCCAAAAACCACCATAGCCAGACTGGACACTCTCTTCAACTCCTTCTGCCATTACACTCTCGGATGCTCCCCTCGTACTCATCACTGTGACCTTTATTCCTTGCTCTCCTTTCCCTCTCTCCATGCCAAGTGCCTCTCACACATTGCAGATCTAGTTGGGATGTTCTGGCTTGGTGATCTGCTGCCCTATTTGTTATCAACCCCCCTCCCATCCAGCTATTCCTTCTGCACCTCCACCAATAGAACTCTCGCCTCCCACAATGGCACACATGGTCTGGCTGTTCCGCCTTCTCTCACAATTTCCCTGAAATCTGGAACCCCCTCCCACTAGACATTCGCTCTGCACAATCCCGACACTCAGTCTTCTTCCTCCTCCTCCTCTGTAAGCACGCTGTTAATTACTGTAATTGCACCTAATTACCTATCTCACCCAATCAACCTCCCACTGCCTCCGCCCACCATCCTCTCTACCTTTCTTCTCCCTCCCCCATGTTACCTCTAGCTGGTGCCTCCTGCTCCCTATTACCCCCACCTGCTGCCCCCACATTCACCTCCCCCAGTACTCCCTTCCCCCTCTCTTCTCCTTCTCCACTGGGTCCTGTCCCCTTGCAGGGTTCTCAGCTTCCTAAGGGCCTCCCTCCCTCTACTCCTTCTGCAAGGTCCTGCTCTCTTGCAGAATATTTCAGCATCCTGATAACCTACCTCCCCTCTCCACCACCTCCCCACCACCCCCTCTATGCTCCCCCACTACTCCCTTCCCCCTCTCCCCTTCTTCTTTCCTACTGGGCCCCATCCCCTTGCAGGGTTCTTAGCATCCTGATGGGGAAGAGTTCCCAGTCTGCTCCTCCTCTCTCCTTCCAAGCCCCTTCCCCCTCCCTCTACTCCTTTTCTGCCAGGTCCTTCCCCTCGCAGGGTTTACAGCATCCTGATGGGGATCATTCCTGGCTTCCCTCTCCTCTCTTCAACCCACCTTCCTTCCCCCATCCACTGCCACTCGTGCTATTACTCCCTTTCCTCCAAATCCATTTTGAGCACTTAGCAACTTTTCAGGTCAGTCTTTTCTGAGCAAGATCTGCACTTAGTATCCCTGTGCATTGTCGAAACTTCTTGGTCTCTGTCGGGCCCGTACCTAATGATACACCTATTCAAACAACATGAAGTCTTGCTGTATTCTGACACATGCAGTTAGCTCCAGCATTTGAACTGCTCCAGAGAGGAAAGAGTTAATTTCTATGGCAGGCATAGAATGTTGAGCTTGAGTTCGGTTTTCAAACCTCTGTCAGTGGTGCCTCAGAGTGTAACCATCAGATTCTTTACTTCGCCTAACTGTGAAGTCGCTCCAGAAATTGGTCCTTCGCTATCGGTTCAGTAAAGTCTCAAAACGCGTTGGTTTTTCAACCGTTTGTTTATTTTCGGTTTCGAGCCTCTGTCTATGGTACAGTAAGTAGTGTAGATAGGTAGTGAACTGTGATTGTGTGTTTTCTTCAGTGGAAATTGTAAACTTCGGTTCCTTCTCGGTCGGTCCGGTTGGGAACCGACCTTTTGTGTTTAAATTTATTTTCTGGGATTTTAGTAGTGGTGTGCTGGTTCCTATTGGTTTAAAAAAAAATTAACTTTTTTCGGTTTGTTTACACAACCCATGACATGGTTGGTAACCGATAGGGGTGTATTACCTGGCTAAAAACTGTAAAGGGTAATTATTTCTAGTCTGGCCATGTCTGAGAAACCCAAGAAAAAAAATGGTCCCACTGGGTATCAGCACTGTACAGAGTGTGGGGAGGCCTTTGCTAAGGCCGACCCCCACCTTGTCTGTGTTTATTGTCTGGGATTTGGCCACCTCAAAACAGACTGCCAAATCTGCAAAAAATTCTTACTAAGGCGACTCTGGAAAAAAGATTGGGTAGGCCAAAGAAAAAGGAGGCAGAGAAGTCCGCTGACCCAGATGACCAGCTCAGTTCGGTTCCGACCGAACCTGAAGAGGTGCCCACTAACCTGGGCGAGATGTCCTCGGGTAAAAGGAGAGCCGACCCTGAGCGGTGGATTCTATCAAAAAGGACAAAAAAAGTCAGCTGGTTTGGATCCAGCATCCCTCACTCCAACCACTGAAGAAATAGCAAAAGCGATCAGTATTGTGCAATCGCTTCGTGCGGTTCCGTCCGAACCGGCGCCGTCGGTTAGGCTTTCGGTTTGCTCGGATCCAACTCCATCGGATTATGATCCGGATGCTTATTATGAATTGGAGTGGGAGGGGGGTGAAGAGTTACCGGATGAGGATGATGATGATAACAACGATTATGAAGGTCTGGATGTGCCCATTGAACCAGACATCTCCCCAGACAGACCCTCTAATGTCTCCCCTCCAAGGCTTTCTGAGTCCCTTTCTCACTTTTTGTTTTACAAAAAGGTGGCTGAAACCCTTCAGCTCCCTATAGTTAAAGCTGTTGAGGAGGAAGAAGAGCCTGATTTTGTGGAGATGATGGACATCCCAGAGTCCAAGAGGTTGTCTATTCCCCTCCATAAATCCCTGGGGAAACAGACACAAAAGATTTTATAGACACCAAATCCTCTATCTCCTGTGGATAAGAGAATGGACAGGAGGTATATGCTATCAGGCTCAGGCATGGAGTTTTCTGTTCAAACATTGCAGCCATGTTAGGGTAGTGCAGGCTGCTGCCTGTGACAGGGCTAATATACCTTTGGCTTCACAGCCCCCAGATAAAGACTCCAGGAAGGTGGATGCCATGGCCAAGAAACAATACTTGGCATCCTCCTTGGGACTCAGGCAGGCTAATTATATGACCTACATAGCCAGATACTGGAAGTCCAGGTGGGATATGGTTCTGGAACTGGCTAAACAGGCTTCCCCCCCGCTAGCCAAAGAGCTGGAAGAGGTGGCTGCTGATGGGACTGAGACATCCAAAGTGCATTTCCATGCTGCTGTAGACTCTAATGATGTGGCATCGAGAGTCATGGCTACATCTGTGTCTCTCAGGAGATTTGCTTGGCTCAGATGCACTAGCCTTTCTCAGGTCACCCAGGCTAAGGCCACAGATTTCCCTGTGGTGGGTAACGCTCTGTTTGGGGAGAAGACAGAGGTTTACATGAAGAAGATGGATGAGTACAGGACCACCTACAGGAGTGCACAGGCCAAGGAATGGCAAGCTACTCCTCAAACGCAGCAGTCTAGGGGCAGGGGCAGGCCTTTTCACAGGCCTTGCTACCAAGCCCAGGCCTCCTGTCCCTTTCCACAGAGGGGGTTCTTTCAAGGGAAAGGCAGGAGTGGGATGAGCAGGGCTGCATCCTCTTCCCAGTCCAAGGCTCCTGCCAAGCAGACACCCTGATTTGTCAGCCCGGGTTGACTCCCCAACTCCAGTAGGAGGCAGGCTGGCTTACTACTTCAAGGCCTGGAAGTCTGTTACCTCAGACAAGTGGATCCTGGAGGTAGTAAGCCAGGGACTGGCCCTCGGTTTCAAGAAGTTTCCAAAAATGAGGGTCAGCTCTTTTCCACCTGCAAACATCTCCTAAACCATTGCTCTAGAAGCAGAGGTTTCCTCACTGCTGGCTCTCAGAGCCATGGAGAGAATTCCTACTCTACACAGGGGCAAGAGTCTGTACTCCAGGTACTTCCTTACCCCAAAAAAGACAGGGGAGTGGCAACCCATCTTAGACTTAAGGTATTTGAACAAACACATCTTAAAACCAAAGTTCAAAATGGTGACTCTGGGAGTAATTCTTCCCTCTCTGAGGCCAGGAAATTGGTTAGCATCCCTGGACCTCAAGGATGCCTATTTCCACATTCCTATCAGGTGCTCCCACAGAAAGTACCTCAGGTTTGAGCTGCCTTCAGGCCATTATCAGTTCAGAGCCATGCCTTTCGGCCTAACATCAGCTCCAAGAGTGTGTACAAAGTGCCTAGCAATAGTGGTGGCCTTCCTCAGGAGGCAAGGGATATCTCTATTCCCATACCTGGACGACTGGCTCATTGTAGGACAGTCTCCCGACCAGGTCAAGTCAGCTCTTCAAGTCACTCAAGATTTGTTCTCTGGGATTTCTTCTCAATCTGCCAAAGTCGGTTCTCGAATCAGTACAACTCTTCACTTTCATAGGGATAGAGTTAGATACTGTTCAAGCAAAGGCCTTCCTCCCCCTAGCATGGGTAAAGGCCCTTACAGATCTTGCTTCCTCTTTTCATCCTCTGGTTTCTCACCCAGCAAGACATTTTCTTCAGCTTCTAGGCCACATGGCAGCTTCCACTGCAATGGCACAAGGAGCCAGGTTCCAAATGAGGGACATTCAGTTTCACCTAAGGTCTTTTTGGTCTCAGAAAAAAGATTCTCTCACCAAATTGGTTCCAGTGACTCAGACTCTGGTCCAAGCTCTCCAGTGGTGGCTGGATCAGGTCAGTCTCAGACAAGGTGTCCTATTCCTCAATCAATCTCATTCAGTGGTACTAACCACAGATGCTTCTCTCCTGGGCTGGGGAGCCCACCTAGGAGCCCTCACAGCACAGGGGGTTTGGTCTCCACAAGAGTCTCTCCTTCATATCAGCCTTCTGGAACTCAGGGCAGTATTCTTAGCCTTTCAAGCTTTCTCGGACTCAGTAAGGGACAAGGTTGTTCAGATCAGGACAGACAACACCACCGCCATGTGGTACATCATCAAGCAAGGGGGCACCCAGTCTACGGCCTTGTGCACGGAGGCCATGAAGGTATGGTCTCTGGCCTACTTATTGCAAGCCTCCCTAATAGCAGTCCACCTCCCAGGGAAGAACAATGTGTTAGCAGATGCTCTGAGCAGAATCTCCATTGCCATCACGAATGGACCTTGGATCTTCTCATACTGAAAGTAATCTTCACAAGGTGTGGTACTCCAGAGATAGATCTCTTTGCAGACCCAGACAATTGCCAATTTCCCCTCTTCTGCTGCAGACCCCCAGTCCTAGGGACTGTTCCCCTGGATGCCCTGATATTAGACTGGGAAGGCAAGTTCCTTTATACCTTCCCCCTTCCCCCTGTTGTTCAGGGTTCTAGTCAAGATCAGGTCACAACCCTGCACAGTAATTCTATTGGCTCCAGACTGGGCAAGATAGCCTTGGTATCCTCTCTTGTCCCTAGCAGTATCTCTACCCCTATCTTTTCCCAAGAGACACAATCTCCTATCCTCCTATCAGGGAAGGATCTGGTACCCCAATCTCCAGTCTCTCAATCTCAAGGCCTGGCTCTTGAAGAGAGAATATGCAGGCCTGCATCTTTCTCAGAGAGTTTTGGACATCCTTAAGGTTTCTCAGAAACCCTCTACCAGAAAAACGTATAATTCCAAATGGAAAAGATTCAGCATTTGGTGTTCCTATAAGGATATTTTACCAGATGCTGCTGGCATTGCTACACTTTTGGATTACATGGTTCACCTTAATGGCTTAAGCCTTAGGCCAGCCACTTTAAAGGTTCATTTAGCAGCCGTGTCTGCATTCCTCTCAGCAGGCAAGGGCTCTTCCCTGGCGTCTCACCCTGTTTTTGGAAAGTTCTTTAAAGGTCTGGTTCATATCAACCCTCCTTTTAGAGAGCCTACTCCGGGTTGGGATCTCAATATCAGTATTGTTCAATTTTATGCAGCCGCCCTTTGAACCTCTGGCTTCGGACAAGCTTAATTACCTGACCTGGAAAACTGTGATTCTAGTAGCTATCACTTCTGCCAGGTGAATTAGTGAATTACAGGCCCTGTCAGTTGAACCTGATTTTATCTCATTCCAAAGAGATAAGGTGATCCTCAGAACCAATAGGAGGTTCCTACCAAAAGTGGTCTCAGATTTCCATCTGAACCAGTCCATGTCTCTTCCTGTGTTTTTCACTGATCATTCTTCATCAGGAGAAAGAAGATTACGTAGTTTGGATGTTAAGAGGGCACTTAGCTACTACATTGAGCATACTAAGGCACATAGGAATGACTGTCTTCAATTGTTTCTTACTTATGGTGAAGTGGGAAAAGGTAGGCCTGCTACTAAAAGAACTATTGCCAGGTCGATTGTCTCTTGTATACAGTTCTGCTATGCCAAACTAGGTAAATCACCTCCCTTAGGCCTGAGGGCTCACTCAACCAGAGGTACAGCTGCTTCTCTGGCTGCTGCCAGGGATATACCCTTGTTAGAGATCTGCAAAGCAGCCACCTGGAAAACAGTCCATACTTTCACCAAGCGTTACTCTCTGGATATCCAGGCCAGGAGTGATGCTAGGTTTGGTACAGCAGTACTGCAGAGCCTCTTCCCAAAATAGGTTTGGTACCCTCCTCCATGGAGGTACTGCTTGGTAGTCTGCATATGCCAGAATACAGCAAGACTTCATGTTGTTGGAAGAAAAAATGACTCACCTTAGTAATTGTGTTTTTTCTAATGGAGTCTTGCTGTATTTTGACCTCCCCCGCCTCCCCTCTCAGAACCTAGTTTTGGGATGTGGGCTGGCAGGTACAGTGTTGCACTTTAGGGGTGTACTTTGCACCCCTCCTCTTCAGGGTGGGGTTGTTGTTGTTGTTATGTTTTAACTTAGATTTATCTATCTTGTTCACTACCTGTTTTTTTCTTGGGTTCTCCACTTGAGTCTTTTGGACCCAAATTGTTGCCTGTTGGCGTATATATTTTAAAATTTCCACACTGGAAGTGTAGTTAGTTAGTTTGCTCATAAGAATCTGATGGTTACACTCTGAGGCACCACAGACAGAGGTTTGAAAACTGAGCTCGAGCTCAACGTTCTATGCCTGGCATAGAAATTAACTCTTTCCTCTCTGGAGCAGTTCAAGTGCTGGGGCTAACTGCATATGTCAGAATACAGCAAGACTCCATTAGAAGAAATACAGTTACTAAGGTGAATAACTTTTATGTTTGCTTGCATGCATGTGCAAGAAACATAGTGCCATCATCCGAGTTTTCAGAGGTGTGGCACCTGTCTTCCAATTCAGGCAGTGTGTTTGCAGGCATGGCCACAGTTCTCCAATGACTGCTGCAGCTGTCTATGACAGCAGTTGAAAATGCAGTGCCGTACAGTTGAAAGGGAGAGCTCCGCTTCAGTGAGCAGCGCTCCCCCCCCACACGCACGCATGACATATTATGTGCTCATGCGCCCCCACACACACACTGTATGGCCGAGGGGTGCCCAATCTGCCGTCTGGCTCCACGCCCCCAAAAAAGCTTTCCATGTGCCACGCTGGGAGCCCACCCTAGCGTGGCAAAAATTGTTATGGCCGACGGGGGTGCCCAATGCCCCGTCAGCTCCAGGCCCCCCAAACAGCCTTCCAGCTGCCATGCTGGGAGCCCACCCCAGCATGGCAAACGTTACGTGTCATCTTCTTAAAAAAAAAACAAAAAAAACCTGTAAACAAAAAAAATTCCCTCGGCGGTCTCTCAGCCCACCGGCGCCCACCCTCTATGCACTCTGCCACCCCACACCCCCACCTCACCCCATACTTACCTCCGGAGCTCGGCGCAACGACCTTCGGTGGACAGGGAACACATCTGCACTCTTCAAAGCCGACCGCGAACTGAGGAAATGCCGGTAAGCTGTATAATGGCATAAATGTTTTTTTTCAGCTTTGATGCATATCTCAGGCATTTTGGGGAATTTTGGCACCAAATTTTCAACATGGGGTTTTTGGGACCCCTCCTCATGAATTCTGTCACTGTCATGGCATTAATCAGTCCCGAAGGGTGATTTAGCGGTCACTGCACAAAATCACCTTTCAGGACTGATGAACGAAACAACAGTGCCAATGTTCATAAAGTGGGCTCTCAAAAAGCCTATGTTGCAAATTTGGTGAAAAAAATTCCTAAAAATGACTGTATTACAAGCGTGTGTTGCGCAGTTCCTATGCACGCTCGTAAGTTCGCGAATTTTTAATATTTGCACTCTGGATTTTCAACATTGCCATTTTACCACACCTCCTTATGAGCAGTACAGCTGTCATTTTTCACGTCACCCAAAATGTGTTTGCATGCATGTAGCACACAATGGCACAGTTGATGTGCGCAATCAATGTTTGGGACAGATTAAGAAAATCACAGTGACACTGTTCATGAGCAGAGGTCTTAAAATGGCTATGTTGAAAACTGGGTGAAAAAATTCCCAAAAATAACTGTTTTAGGAGTGCACATTGCGCAGTTCCTACGCACACTTGCAAGTTTGCTAATTTTTAATATTTACATGCCAGATTTTCAACATTGCCATTTTACCACACTTCCTTATGAGCAGTACAGCTGCCATTTTTCACATCTCGCCCAAAATGTGTTTCCGCACATGTAGCGCACAATGGTGCAGTCGGTGTGCGAAAGCAATGTTTGGGACAGGTTAAGAAAATTGCAGTGACAGTGGTCATGAGCAGAGGTCTTAAAATGGCTATGTTGAAAATTTGGTGACAAAAGTCCATAAAATGACTGTGTTACGAGTGAGAATTGCGCAGTTTCCACGCACCCTTGTAAGTTCATGAATTTGTAATATTTTCAGTCCAGATTTTCACCAGTGGCATTTTTCCATGCTTCCTTATGAACAGTACAGCTGTCATTTTTCAGAACATGGCCAAAATGTGTTTTCCCTCTTTCAGCACAGAAATGCGTGGTCGCTGTGGGAAATCATTGTTTGTGACAGATAAAGAAAATCACAATGACACTGTTCATGATCGGAGGTCCCAAAATGCCTGTGTTGACAATCTGCTATAAAAATTCCCCAAACTAATTACATTACGGGTGTGCGTTGCATAGTTTCTACGCACGCTCGTGACTTCACCAGTTTTTTATATTTTCACTGCAGATTTTCAACATTGCCATTTTTTACACCTCCCCATGAACAGTACAGCTGTCATTTTTCACATCCTGTTTGGAATGTGTTTTTGCACCTGTGGTGACAAATGCTATGGTGGCTGTGCAAAAGCAGCTTTCAGCTAACAAACTGATATTGCCACTGTTCATGAGGTGGGGGTCACAAAAAAACCATGTTGAAAATTTGGAGTGAAAATACCAATGAATGCCTGAGGTATTAGGGTTTCTGACCATAATGCCCCACCCTGTAGAGAATGACAGGCATCAGGGCTGTGACTTGGGATTGTCACCTGCAATGCTCATACCATTCCACCCCCACCCACACCCTGCAGCCACTGAGAGGCATCGAGGTGTGCCTTGGACTCTTCGGCCCCAAAGTTCACCCCATTCTCCTATACTACACCCATCTCACCATATTTCCTGATGGAATGGGGTGCGCATAAGGGCCAAAGACCCCAAGGCACACCGTGAAACTTGTTGGTGTCTGCAGGGTAGGGTGTGGTGAAATGGCGTGACCGTTATGCCTGACAACCCAAAGGCACACCCCAATGCCTGTCACTATCTGCAGGGTGGTGATGGGGTTGGCGTCAGTTCAGTACTTCACTGCCATTCCTATTATGCAGCTCTGTAACTCCTACACTACCAATGCCAATGCCAGCAAGCAAACATTCGGCATTGACAAATGTTTGTTTCTTCCTGTATACTACTATCTGTGCTAGATCTGTATATTGTCCTGTTACCCTGGAGTTATCTGGAGTTGTTTGGTTATGTCTATGACTTCACTTTGTTTTATACCACACCCTTTTTATGATACCTTCTGTTGTCTCATACTGAATTGTATTGCATTGCACTAGTATTACACTTTATGCATTTGAATTGCACTGTATGTATTTGATTGTTTTGCATTTTGCTTGATCCCCCATTTTGTAACCCTTCCCCAGGACACTTCTGGAAATGAGCTGTTTACAGCCCATGTTGTCTTTCCTGGTGAAACCTTTTCAAATAAATAAATAAAATAAAGTTGCAGCCTCTGATTGGCTGACAGGGATGTCCATCATGTTACTCAATGCCTGATTGGTCCTCGTTTGGGCGTCCAGCACATTGAACACTACCCTCTCCCAGAAGCCATCTCTCAGTCCTCCAAGTCTTCTGCATAAGCTTAATGGCTGGCAAGGATCACAAGATCTCTCAAAATGACTGCTGAATAAACAGTTTATATGGCAGTCTATACTTTGGACGTCTCTTGCAGCCAAGCCACATGCTTTACTTTTTACTGTCCACATGGCTTGACGGCCTGTACTGTACTGTACCCTGTAATTCAGTGGCAGGATGAACTTTTTAGGTGCCACCATTCGGCCGTCGCATGTCCCATTATGCGGTCCCCCTAGGTAGCTGGCAGGCTTCATTCATTAGCAGGGAAACTACATTTCCTGCTGGGTCCATATTTACACGCGCTTAGAAGCACTTTTAAAAAAACACATTTGCAGCTCCTTGGGCCTCCGGACCCTGATTAGCTGATTCAGAGGTCCGGGATCATGGGGGGAACCTCAGTTTTGCCGCAGGAGCAGCTTTAAAATTACAGTGCGCTATCGCACATGCATGAACCCGTCAGCTCGCATTTTACAGTGCGGACACCAGATGGGTCGTGTCTTTGTTCCTCTGGCCCCATTTTTACAGGAAAACCCTTTGCAGGGGTCAGTAGGAGACTCAGGAGGTGGCATCAGGACTTGGGCTGGTGGCGGTGAGGGTTGGGGAGTCCCTGGGGCAGCAAGGTAAGCCCCACACTTTTTTGGGGGGGTTACATTTGCATTGCATCCTGATGTGCCCCACTGCATGTGCGTTTGGGTCCGCCAATGGAGGCCACTGTCATTGCCAAAGGATTTCTCATTAAGCTTGTCTGCCTCGGAGCCTGGGAATGAGGGTAAGGTACAATGCACATGATCAGTGTCAGAACTACAAAATGTGCTATCCGCCTCATTCTTCCAATGTGACATGCCTATGCTGTCTCTCAGGAGGGAGAGGCTAAGATTTTCTTTTTCTTAAGTTGAATTTTATTCAGTAACATATAAAAAGACAGTACAATCATAGCTAGCTGATCTACAAAGCCACAATACCATAGAACTCATTTAAAAGACAACAACAATATACAGAATGAAAGAAAACAAAAATTAGGTCCACACCAGAGGGTCACTGATACTGATACCCATACACATATTAATTTAATCAAAACCTGCCATGGTATAAAAGAACTATCATATTCCATAATAAAGAGAGATACATAGATAATTGATCACTGATCACAGTCAGACTTTAATATTGCCGATGAGCTTCGCACAACAGCGCATTGCAGTAGTGCATATGACCTATGGTTTGTTTCCATACATTCATTCATTCATTCATTCATTAGTTCATTCATTCAGTTACTGTGCTTATTGAATTAAAAAATATACCCACTGAGCGAAGGCTCATTTACAAATGAATCATCACTTAACAAGAATACCCAACACAGAGAGACACAGAACACAAAAGTAAAAAAAGCTACACATAACACGTTACACATATGCAGTACACCTGTAGTTTAAAACACCATAACACAAGGTAAAAGAAAGGGAATGGGATGGGTGTTCACTATACCAGGTAAGGCTAGAGCAAGGGCAGGGCAGCATTGCCTGCTCACCCAACCAGCTGGCCAAAGATTTAATGGAAGGGATGAGACCACTGCTAGGGTGTCAGTTTGAAGGGAGTGAGTTCCATGCCTCTGGACCCTAATAGGTGAATGCATTTCTGCCCACCTGACTTCTGCCAACTGAAGAGGACAGTTGTAGCCCAGCTGTAGACTGCAGGCTCTTCCTGACCTACTGGATAGTAAAATGATCTTGAAGGTACTGTGGCCCCATACCACTGACACCGTTATTCATCCATTGAGCTATATACTATTTACTTTTGCATATATAAAAATGTATCTCCAGTATAATAGATGGATGTTTGAATAACATTGCGGCGTATACTGTGTGGGATGTATGCTGGACTAGAAAGCATACAGTACCAAGAAATGTGTATCTCATTAGCATGGTGTGAACCTCTTTCAGCCTGCCAGGTTCTAGTTTGCATACTATTCAGAAGGCATCAAAAGAAATGACTGCGCTGCATCATGTGACAGAGAATCTGAAAGGTTTGTGTAGCCTTATTGTTAACCTCACTATAGAGAAACAAAGAACCATAGAAGCTGTGGGCAGAAAAAAGACCCTGCGGCCAATCCAGTCTGCCCTGCCCAATCTGTAGTTGTTTGTCAGGGCCCTTGTGCCCTTCACGTCTCTTTCTCCACATCCCTTTTGCTGATATCTCTACAAATCCCATATATCAGGCTCACCCATGTTTTAATCCTCCCACTGAGTTTGGACAGACACCCATTAGTTGTCTGTTTCACACATCCACCACCCTTTTCACGAAGAAATACTTCTTGATATCACTGGTGCTTGTGTTTCCATAGAGTCTGAACAACTCTGCTATCTATGTCTACTTTATCCTGTGGAGGTATTTGTACATCTTGATTCATGTCCCTGTTCACATTTTGCCTCCAGTGTGTACACGTTGAGGTTCTCCAACTGCTCCATGTGAGTCATTCCCTGCTGTCCCTGAAGTATTTTGGTAACCCTTCTCTGCACCATCTCCACCTTGCCCTTGTCCTTCCTTACATGCTGGCTCAAGAACTGCACACAGTACCTCAGGTGAGGATGCACCAGGGATCTGTACAGGGGCAAAATCACCTCTCTCTCTTTTCCTGATGCTGGTTCCCCATTTCAATGCACTCGAGCATCTTGTTTGCTCACCCATGTGTCTTAATGCGCTGCGCTGATGCTTTCAAATTGTCAGTTATTATCACCCCAGGTAACAATCCTCAGCCATTCTCCCCACCACTACTCCCCCACTCATCCTGTTTTTTTTTTTTTTGCCTGATGTGCATTACTTTGCACTTTTTGTACTAAATTGTAACTATCACACCCTTAACTATTTCTCATGTCTTTCAAGGTCCTCCCATATGTTCTTACATCCTCATCACTATCAACCCTTACACTGATCTTGGTATCACCAAAGAGGTAGATCATTCCATGAATCCCTACCACAATATCACAAATGAAGATGTTAGGAGGACCGGTCTCAAGACCAATTCATGTGGCACTCCAGTGGTGACCTCCCTGACACCCTTCCCCCAAATGCTCCCTCCTGAGGACAGTCCTCTGGGTTCTCTCACTTAGCTAATTCCTTACTCACTGTGAAATCCTATCCCCCATCTGAGGTCACTCGACCAACCATCTATGTGGGACAGAGTCAAGCACTATGCTGAAGTAAAAGTACATTACCACCACTGCCTGTCCCTTGTCTACAACCTTCATCACTCAATCAAAGAAGTCGATCAGGTTCCTCTGACATGATCCCCCTTCCATGAGCCCATGCTATCCAGTGCCCTGAAGTCCATTTGCTTCCAGCAAACCCTCTAGCTTCTCCTGGATTACGGTCTCTAGTAACTTCCCTACTATATTCATCAAGCTGACAGGTCTATAGTTTCCTGGTTTGTCCCTATTTCTGCTCTCATGCAGGGACACCACATTTGCTATCCTCTAATCCCATGGCACCTTTCCTGTCTCCAATGAGTTATTGAGAAGCTTTGCCTGTGGTGCAGCTGGGAGGTGACACATCTCATTCAGCACTCATGGATGTAGCCCGTCTGGGGCAACTGATCTGTCCAACTGTAGTGCTTTTAATCCTTTTAATACTCCTGCCTCTGAAATTGGTTCTATATTGACTCACCCCCCAGCCTTGATGACACAGCACCTTATCCTCTGCCGTGAACACTGAACACAAATAGTGGTTCATTATGTACAACTTCCCTTTGTCTGCCTCCTGCTTACCCTCCTCCTCCTTCCTCAGTCTGACTATCTGGCCCTTTAATCTGTGCTTCTCTTGTATGTAAATCTAACCTCAGAGAGCTGCTATACAAATGCTCTGTGAGCAAGGGTGCAGCATGCATGTAAACATATTGTCCTTGGTCTATACTCATTTCATGACATGCATTATGTTTTTGTCTTGAGCTTTATGCTTTATGTTACTTATTTGTCACTTGACAGGGTACCTTTGAACATGGACTCCTTTGCTCAAAGGTACTTTCTAACAATAAAATAAATAAATAATAAATAAATAAAAAGTGTAATAAAAGAAAGATTTTTTACCCTTTTTTGATTCCCTTTTCTATTTTCAACTCACTGTCTGACTTTGCCTTCTTCACTGCCTTGCTGGCCTCCTTCATACCATTAAGATACACCACTCTATCCTCCTCTACCAGGCTGGCTTTGTATGTTTTAAAGCTTTCATTTTCTCCGTCAGAGCCTCCACTCAAGTTTTGTGTGCCACAGTGGTTTCTTTCCTTTCTTGTTCTTCCGTACCACACTTACAAAGAGACTTCTGTCCTCTAATAACCCATTCTTGGTCAATTCTGACTTGTTGTCCACCCCCTCTATTGCCCCCACCCATCCAGTTTCTTTTTCAACAGATACTGCATCCTACCAAAACCCACCCTTCTAAAGTTCAGAAACTTTGTCTGTGGCTACTTTCTACCTGCTTCTAATTTGATGTTGAACCACATGGTCTGGTGATCGTTGGCTCCCAGTGGGTGCTGAACTGTAATCTCCCCGATACTGTCTCTGTTTGTGAGGATCAAATCAAGTATGGCTGCTTCCCTTGCATGTTTCTCAACTCTACATAACAGAAATGCTTCCTTAAATGCCTTTACTAAGAACTGATTCCTATTACTTGCTGTCACTGGGATGATCCAGTTCACATCTGGCATGTTTAGAACAAAAAAATTTGTGTTGCATTGGCATGTGGGCTAACAATAAAAAAAAAGGTCTAGGTCAAATGCATATTTAAACATTATTTCCTATTTATGGCATGTATTTTAATCTGACCTTTCTGTTTTACTCACTGTAAAAAGACTAGTGTCATTTTAAAACAGTTCAGTCAGTGTTCAATGTTTCCGTGTCATGTTGGTTCTTATGTCAATAGCACATTGTGTAGTATTAAAATGACTGAATGCATCAACTAGTATTTGCATGATACTACAAACAGCTATTCAATATTTTGTAAATGTGCTTCCAGCTGCTGACTAATAGGCCATTCATTTCATGCTCATGTTTATGGATATTGTATATGATCAACAAATGCTTTATATTATAAAGGCATGTTGGCACCTGTATGTTAGTGCTGAGTTAGTGTCTGTGTCACAAATGTGTTCTTTTGGTAATTTAAGCATCTAGGACTGCAAAATGTGGTGTGCACAGTCTCAATCCTAGAGGCTAATGTTCTGGCAGGTTTTGCAAAAATTAGTTTGGCAATTCAAATGTTAATTTATTGATGAATTCAGGTAAAATTCCCCCAATTCAGTATTTTTCTTTGTCATTAGATAGTGAAAAACTACACTGATTTAAATTATGAAATATACAGGTGCATTAGATCTTGTCCCAGAATGGGGATTTTTTCCTTTTCAGGAAACAAAATCCTTTTTTTTAAATTACAAGGTTTTTGTTCTTCTTGTTCCTCCACCTGAATCCCTGGTCCAAGCAACATTCCTCCAGCCCCAGCACTGACCTCTCTCATGGACTTACAGGTTAACTACCACTTACACGGAGCTGTATTGGTGGGTGGTCAGCCATGTAGGGTTGTGCGGCACTTGTGGGGGATGGCGAGCAAGCCAAGGCATTTTCTTCCTTTTTCTACCCTGGGACACCTGCGAGTGATGCATATGTGTGTGTGTGTATTGATGCACATGTGTGCTGCCTCAGCATGTGTCCCCCCATGTCTGCTGGTCGCACTGGTGCTGTCACCCATCCTCCGCTGGGTGACAGGCAAGCCACAAGACTCAGAGTTCCGCCTCCCCAAGGGAGGACAGTCATTCTGAGATGCTCGATCCTCCCTCACCTGGTGGGCCAATCCCTGAGTGACCCTGGTCCGTTCCCGAACTCGGGTCACCGGCATGGCTGGAGGTAAGGTGCCAGCATCTCAGCCCTCCACGCCACTGGGCTGGCCCAGTTACAAGGTTTTAAAGACAATGCAAACCCTCTTTCCAGGTTGAAGCTGAGCATGAGCAACAACTTTAATCAATAAAAATTTAAAAAAAATGGGGCAAACGCAGAGCTAACTGCTGGAGGAGAAGGATGCTTAAGTGAGAGCTCCTGCTTTGGGTTATCTTTTATTTGCATAAAAAAGCTATTTTACTTAATTTGAACATTATAACATTGTCCAGTGGTACTTTGTACACATGACGGTAAAACCTCAGAACCTTTTTCTCCCCTGAGACATCTGCAAGTGACGCACGTACGCATATGCATATTGATGCACGTGCATGCTGTGTCAGCACGCATCCCCCCATGTCAGCTAATCCCACTGGTGCTGTCATCCAGCCACCGCTAGGTGGCAGGCAAGTCCTAGGACTCAGAGTCCCCCTCCCCAAGAGAGGAGTGCTATCCTGGGACACTCAATCCTCCCTCACTCGGTCAGCCCCTGAATGACCCTGGTCCATTCCTGAACTCAGGTCACCAGCATGACTGGAGGTAAGGTGCCAGCGCCTCAACACTACACACCACTGAGATGGCCCAGTTACAAGGTTTTAAAGACAATGCAAACCCTTCTTCCAGGTTGAAGCTGAGCATGAACAACAACTTTAATTGCTAAAAACTGAAAAAAAAGGGGTAGGAGCAGAGCTAGCCAGTGGAGGAGAAGGATGCTTAAGTGAGAGCTCCTGCTTTGGGCTTTTCATATTTGAATAAAAACACTGTTTTACTTCATTTTACTTAACCTGAACATTGTAACATTGTCCAGTAGTACTTTGTGCATATAATGGGGAAAACCTTGAAATAGGAAGCAGGCTGCAAATGATTCCTTCAAGCCAAAGTAAAGGCAAGGCAGTGCAGCTAAGCCAGTGTAATATCAAGTCATCTTCTCCTCAGACTATACTACCCTCATCGACTGTTATGTGTCCTGTGGTAACGCAGGTGCAGTTGTGAGCACTGAGGGTAGGACAGTTTGAGCGTCTTTTTCTCCTGAGAATAACTTCAATGAACTTACAGCGATTTCTGAATCTGGCTCTCACTGGTCTCCATGTGTGGGTCTCTGAGTTTCTGGTTCTATCATTAAATAACTAGAATTTATTTACCAACCCAAACCATACCAAAAAAAGAACCATTGCGTTTAGGTCGGAGTCGACCCATGGCATTCTGAGAAAAGAGTCTGTTTCTATTCTGCTGGGGGCTACTGAATAGATTTACTGATCCCAACACACTAAAACAGAAAATGAAAAAACAGAATGATCAGATTAGGTTAGAGTGGAAACTCTGAATTCTGAAAAAAAAAGCAGTCTCTGGCTCTATTTATTTACTGACCCAAACACACCAACAAAAAAAAAGTATTAGAATCACATTTAAAATGGAGTGAATCCTCACCATGAAAGGCTCTGTGTGTGCCTTTCAGGCTGCCAGTATTGGCTGTGTACGGGTCTTTTGTTTGTAAGGCTGATTTCCTTGTCCGTCCATATTTATTTATTATAGGTACAGTGACTATCTGACAGCTGAAATTGATCACATATATTTTCTGTTACCTTCATCAGTCAGCTAGTAATGTTAACCCCTTACCTTTCACTGGCACTAAATAGGAAACCTGTGTGAATTTAACCTCCCCGTGAGGTGGGACTGTAAGCATACCGGGGAAATGATCAGAGAGATTGGATATATGACAGGAGTGGGACTGTGCATGCACACCACTGAAATGATTGGGGAGGTGGGTGAAATATATATGGCAAGGGATGGACTGTGCAGGCAGACCGGGGAGGTGGATGGGTTGTATGAAAGGAGTTGAGCCATGTAGGTAAAGCATTGACGTGATCAGGGAGGTGGACGGAATGTATGTATGGCAGGGGTGGGACAGTGTGGGAATATTGGAGAAGAGATCAGGGAGACGGGGGGATGTATGGCAGGGGTGGGACAGTGTGGGAATATTGGAGAAGAGATCAGGAGACGGGGGGATGTATGGCAGGGGTGGGACAGTGTGGGAATATTGGAGAAGAGATCAGGGAGACGGGGGGATGTATGGCAGGGATGGGACAGTGTGAGAATATTGGAGAAGAGATCAGGGAGACGGGGGGATGTATGGCAGGGATGGGACAGTGTGGGAATATTGGAGAAGAGATCAGGGAGACGGGGGGATGTATGGCAGGGATGGGACAGTGTGGGAATATTGGAGAAGAGATCAGGGAGACGGGGATGTCTGGCAGGGGTGGACAGTGTGGGAATATTGGAGAAGAGATCAGGAGGCGGGGGATGTATGGCAGGGGTGGGACAGTGTGGAATATTGGAGAAGGATCAGGAGGCGGGGGATGTATGGCAGGGATGGGACAGTGTGGGAATATTGGAGAAGGGATCAGGGAGGACGGGGGATGTATGGCAGGATGGGACAGTGTGAATATTGGAGAAGGGATCAGGGGAGACGGGGATGTATGGCAGGATGGGACAGTGTGGGAATATTGGAGAAGAGATCAGGAGATGGGGGATGCATGGCAGGATGGGACAGTGTGGAATATTGGAGAAGAGATCAGGGAGACGGGGGATGTATGGTGGGATGGGACAGTGTGGGAATATTGGAGAAGGATCAGGGAGACGGGGGGATGTATGGCAGGGATGGGACAGTGTGGGAATATTGGAGAAGAGATCAGGGAGACGGGGGGATGTATGGCAGGGATGGGACAGTGTGGGAATATTGGAGAAGAGATCAGGGAGACGGGGGGATGTATGGCAGGGGTGGGACTGTGTGGGAATATTGGAGAAGAGATCAGGGAGACGGGGGGATGTATGGCAGGGATGGGACAGTGTGGAATATTGAGAAGAGATCAGGAGACGGGGATGTATGGCAGGATGGGACAGTGGGAATATTGGAGAAGAGATCAGGAGACGGGGGATGTATGGCAGGGATGGGACAGTGTGGGAATATTGGAGAAGAGATCAGGAGACGGGGATGTATGGCAGGATGGGACAGTGTGGAATATTGGAGAAGAGATCAGGAGACGGGGATGTATGGCAGGGATGGGACAGTGTGGAATATTGGAGAAGAGATCAGGGAGACGGGGATGTATGGCAGGGATGGGACAGTGGGAATATTGGAGAAGAGATCAGGAGACGGGGGATGTATGGCAGGGATGGGACATGTGGGAATATTGGAGAAGGATCAGGAGACGGGGATGTATGGCAGGGATGGGACAGTGTGGGAATATTGAGAAGAGATCAGGAGACGGGGGATGTATGGCAGGGATGGGACAGTGTGGAATACTGGAGAAGAGATCAGGAGACGGGGGATGTTGGCAGTGGTGGGATGGGATGGAATACTGGAGAAGAGATCAGGAGGACGGGGGATGTATGGCAGGGATGGGACAGTGTGGGAATACTGAGAAGAGATCAGGGAGACGGGGGATGTATGGGGATGGGACAGTGGGAATATTGGAGAAGAGATCAGGAGACGGGGGATGTATGGCAGGGATGGGACAGTGTGGGAATACTGGAGAAGAGATCAGGAGACGGGGGGATGTATGGCAGGGATGGGACAGTGTGGGAATACTGGAGAAGAGATCAGGAGACGGGGGATGTATGGCAGGGTGGGACAGTGTGGGAATATTGGAGAAGAGATCAGGGAGGCGGGGGATGTATGGCAGGGTGGGACAGTGTGGAATATTGGAGAAGAGATCAGGAGACGGGGGATGTCTGGCAGGGGTGGGACAGTGTGGGAATATTGGAGAAGAGATCAGGGAGACGGGGGATTGTATGGCAGGGATGGGACAGTGTGGGAATATTGGAGAAGAGATCAGGGAGAGGGGGGATGTATGGCAGGGGTGGGACTGTGTGGGAACAGCAGAGAAGTGATCAGAAAGGAGGGCAGGATACATGGCAGGGGTGGTAGTGTGGGGACAGACCAGGAAGCAATTAGGGAAGTGGACAGGAAATATAGCATGGGTAGGACTGTACTGGCACACCAAGGAAATGATCGGGGTAGTGGGCAGAATGTTTGGCAGTGGTGGGACTGTGCAGACATACCAGGGAAGGGGGAGGTGGGTACAATAAATGCAGGTGTGGGACACTGCTAGCAGACTGGGGTAGTGATTGGAGAGGTGGGCAGAATATACGGCAGGGGTGGAACTGTGAGGGTAGACCGGTGAGGTGGGTGAGATGTATGGCAGGGATGGAGCTGTATGGGCACAGTGTTGAAGCGATCAGAGAAGTATATGGGGTGGATGCATGGCAGAAGTGGGAGAGTACAGGCACATTGTAGACAAGATCAGGAAGACGAAGGGGATGTATGACAGAGATGGGACTGTGTGAGAACAGCGGGCAGAAAGGTGGGATATATGACAGGTGGAATTTTACTGACAGACCAGGGAAGTGCTCAGGGAGGGAGGGGGATGTGATATACAGTATGGCAGAGGTGGAATTGTACTGGCACACCAGAGAAGTGATGGGGGAGGTGGGGAGCATACTTGGGAGGGGTGGGACAGTGTGGGCAGACTGAGGAAGTGACTGGAGATGTGTGTAGGATATATTTTTATTTAGTTTTTGTTTACCGGGTAGGTGCACTAGCCAGCAGTGTGACTATTTTCAGGCACGACCCAGGAGAGTACAAAACATCTAGGATATAAATACAGAATATTTCAACACAGAGAAACAAATCTTACATTTTAAGGAGAAAAGTCCTTGTATATATGTGCAGGGTTTGATGGAGAAACATAATCCAAGCAAGACAACAGGAAACACAGAGCTACATTACATTTTCAGGGTATGAACAACTTAACAATGATACATCATATGAAGAGTTTAGAGACATCATAGTAGATCCAGTCCAGCAAAGTATAAGTTAAAAGGTAGGCCATATATTGTTACAAAGATAGTACAGTAAAGGAAAAAATACAGGAGCTAACCATACAGTTTCAATTTGAAATATGTTGGAAGGTAGGAGGAGTAGACCAGGCACTAAGAAAATATATGGCCCTCCTAAGTAAAAATAAGTAGGGTTATGCACAAGTGCCTGGGGCAAGGGAGCAGGGGACAGTGGGGTCAGGGAGCCAGACAAGAATTGTTAGGGTGGATCAAAACAAGTACAATGGTCAGTCTGCATAAGATGACGCCGGAACACAGTCTTGAAGTGAGGGTGGGATCCAGTCTGTCTAAGCTCAATAGGAGGAGTATTCCAGAACTGAGGAGCCACATGTCGGAAAGCACCAGCACCTTTTGAGGTGTGACATCTAGGAATTTTTAGTAAGGATTTATCAACAGACCTCAGATCATGAGAGGAAGTAAGAGGGAGTAGCATCTCAGCCAGTGATGTTGGGGTTTCCAGCCTGATAACAGAGTCCACAAGAGAGCCAATGTAGTAATGTCTAGATGCCATGGGGGACAGCCAGCCCAAGTCTTTGTATAGTTGACAGCGGTGCTTTAATCGAGGGGAAGAGGACACATAGCAACATATATTATTATAAGTAACATCTCACTTCTGGAGGGAGGTTTTCTGGGCAGCACCAAGAATGGGGGCACAATAGTTGAGGGTAGGCAGCAGAATACCCTCTGCAATGGCCATTTTAGCTGATGTTGCAAGCATGTAGCTGAACTTGTATGCAGTACCTAGTTTATTATTTACTGCTTTGCATGTAGTTTGAATATGCAGGTTGAGATATAGAGATTGATCCAACAGGACCCTAAGGTATTTGAAAGATGAGACAGATTCCAATTTAGATCCACCCAAATCGAGGACAGTGAGGGTCAAAGGACCAGCTCCAAGTTTAGGGACAGAGCCAAAAAGCATAGTCATTGTTTTCTTTGCATTTAGAACCAGTTTATGATCACAGATCCAATTTTGAATTTTCTTGAAGTCGCTAGAGAGAGCCAGGTTAAGGTGGTCAATTTTATTAGCACTGGTATAGATGACAAGATCTGCATATAGGAGAGATGAGCAGTTTTTGAGGGCACTAGGAACATTATTGATAAAGAGTGAGAAGAGAAGTGGCCCCAAGATGGATCCTTGAGGTACACCAATGTTTATTGCTGCAGGGTCAGATATACCTGAATCAAATTTCACCATTTGAGACCTATATGATAGATAGCTGTTAAACCATTTAACAACTGGAGGAGAGAAGCCCAGTTTTGTTGGGCCACATAGGAGCAAAGGATGATCTACCAGGTCAAATGCCTTGGTAAGGTCGATAAAAACAGCTCCAGTAATGTGCCCTGCATCCATATTGTAGAGAATGTCCAAGGTGAATTTTAGCAGGGCAGTAGACGTACTATGGTTCTTTTTAAAACCTTGCTGGGCATCCGTGAGTAAGTTAAACTTTGAGATAAAGTTAAGTGTTTGGGAGGCAACAGTCTTTTCAAGTAGTTTAGACAGGGCCGAGAGAATAGCAATGAGTCTGTAGTTATTGATGTCCTTTTTGCCACCTTTTTTGCTATGCGAGCAATTTTCCAGAGGTCCGGAACAGTGCTGCAAGAGAGGGATAAGGTAAATATTTTTGCCAAAGTGGAGGCAATATAGGAGGCCGCAAGCTTAAGAAGGCAAGGTTCAAGGTGGTCAGACCCAACACTAGTATTATCAGACATTGCATGAAGAAGCTTGAAGACCTCAGGTGCCGTTATAGCTTTGAAGTAGAAAGACAGACAGTGTGCAGATACAGGAGAAGAATATGTGAAGGTGTCAAGTACTTTGCTCAATCCCTCAGGGGGTTGTTGATTTGCCAGAAGTATGAAGGAGGAGGTATATAGGGATAAGTCTGAGAACGTCCTATTAAAGGCATTTGCAATAGTATTTGGGTCATTACAGTTTGCCCCATTTAGTATCATGTCTGTTGGGGTGTTAGGCGTGGAGGTCCCAAGGAAAGACTTAATGTGAGCCCAGAATTTCTGGGGTCACATGCAGAGCTGGTAAGTAGATCTTTACAGTACTTGCTTTTAGTTATTCTTATTTTCTTTCCACAGGCATTTCTGTGGGTCCTATAGGTGTTATAATCAGACAACTGCCCAGTATGTTTGAAGTGCCTCCAGATTTTACCTCTCTTATGTAGCTCAGCTAGCAGGTCCTTATGTAGCCATTTAGTTTGTCTACCTCTGACTCTCCTGGTGACCTTAGGAGCATGTCTAGTCTGGATGTCTGTGAATTTGGTAAGAAAGATGCTTAGCTCCTCTTCCATGCAGTTTGAGTGATTTATCTCAGACCAGTCAACAGTGGAGATGTCCTGAAGGAAGGCATTTACATCCAAGTTATCAAAATTTGTGAAAGTAATGTAGTGTGGAGGGGGGGATGGGGCAGCACCTGAGGCCCAAACACAGAAAATTGGAGCATGATCTGTTATGGCATCTGAAAGGATGCCAGATATAGGCAAATGCTCCATATGGTTTGTGAGTAGCCAGTCTATCAGGGTACCCATTTGTTCCGGATTTGGAATCCTTGTCAGTTCAGTTCTTACCTGATGCAGGTTATAGCTGCTGACCTCTGATATCAACGAACTATGGATGGGGCTCAGCCAATTTAGATTTATGTCACCAAGGAGTATGACCTCATTTTGGTTTGCATTAACCAGAGTTCTATCAAGCAGGTCTTTAAAACCAGCGACACCCCCAGAAGGGGGTTATAACCACAGATGACATGCAGTATCGTTGATCCAAGTGTGACAGTGACATGTATACATATATGGCAGGGGTGGGACTTTGCTGGTACACCAGGTAAGTGATTAAGGAGGTGGGTGTGATGTATGGCAGGGATGGGACTGTCTGTGCACACCACAGAAGTGATTGGGGATGTATGGCAGTTGTGGAGCTGTGGGGGCACACTGGAGAAGAGATTGGGAAGTAGGGGGAATGTATTGCAGGGTTGGGACTTTGTATGCACAGCGATGAAGCAATCGAGGAGGTGTGTGGAATATATGATATTAGCCAGGTTATTTTGGAAATAGGAGTGCTGTGACCCCTCCTTCCCTCTCTCTTTTGTTTCCTACAACTGCAGTCTGTTATTAAGTATAAAGTACCATGTCACAATGGTAATCAGGCATATACCACCGTTATATCATCTTAGGATGCTATAAAGTAAGCAAGTGCTTCTCCCCTGATCATCCCCTGCTGGAACCTGTATCAGGCTCCTTCCTGTTTTACAGCTACACTGCCATCATTCCACTTGCCTTGGACTCTTTATTTGCACATCAGAGCTGCTCTGTGTACCTTTGCTTAGCTCTGTTCCCTTTTTATTTGAACTGGTACCTTGTCAAATTGTACTGTGTTTGCACTTTCCTTTGTATAGCTCGCTGATACTTTGTATGCTTTTTATTGTATTTCCTGTTCCCTTTCCCCCAGGTTTCACCTGGAAATGAGCCTTGGCTTAGTGTGCCTTTCCTGTTTTCACTAAATAAATGGACAAATTAATGAATTAAAAAAATACGTAATAGAAGTGCTTGTCAGTACTGACTCCAGAAGAGGTGAGCATACACTGGTGAAAAATTGAACACTCATATTTCCCAGAAACATACCCTGGAGGCATCCTCGGCACAATTCTTGCCCCTTTTTCCCCACCACATCATAAGGGATCTTTCATGATAGGCCAGCTTCTCACTCTGTCCGACTCTGCTCTCTCTTACTGGCAGTAACACCCACCTCACATGCACGGGTCTCTCTCGCAGTCCAGGACCAGCAAACAGAGCATAGTTGGGGGGAGGGGCGGCGTGAGAATGGAAGTGATGGGCTGAATCACTCACTTTGTCTGGCCTCTGTTTCTCTCTCTCTCTCTCTCTCTCTCTCACTGGCAGCAAGCCCCACCTAGTATGCACTGCGCTCTCTCACAGTTCGGGACCAGCAGGGAGAACAGAGGTGGGAGGTGTGGCATGGGAATGGAGGTGGGGTGAGTGTGGGGAATGTGGAGTACAGAACTGGGTATGGAGGATTGGTGGATAGGAGAGCTGCAGAGGGAAGAAAAAAGTGTCAGAGAGAGGGAGGGGGGACAGAGAAAGAGTGATAGAGAGGAGGCACTGTGATCTCATGCATTGCAATGCTGTGCAGAGATTCTGCTTGCACAGGCAGAAGATGATATCTGTTGGATCCATTTATGTACTTCAAGACCCTGCTCCTAATATGTCAGCATATCTCTTGCTACGCAGCCGTAAAAACTTCCTGCTACATCCCTCTGCAAGTGACACTGCACCTGGGTGCTGTAACTCTTTCTCCCTACTAGCAATGTCTCTCTCTCTCTCTCTCTCTCTCATTATTTATATGCCACTGAACTTCTGTCTTAAAGAAAACACCTGGATTTATGTACTGACTCCAAAAAAAGAGTTAGAATGGCTAGGTTGGACCCTCAGCACTGGAGAAAGTCTGCTCGTGCCATCCAGGTTTCAAACATTTGTGTTGATGTCTAATTTTGTTTGTGAGACTGATCTCCTTGTCTTTGTGTATTCATTAAGGCAAGCCAACTATATGATAGCTGAAACTGACAAAACATTTGTTGTTTATTTATTTAAGATGTGTTAATTGAGTAAGAACCCAGGCTATCAAATGCCTATTTTCATGGGGGACCCGAGTACAAAATATCAATACAACACATATACAATACAAGATCAAATGAAACAATTGCATGTAGTAAACACAATAAAATGAATCTTCAATTTTGATTTAAAAAACATTATAAGAATAAATATGATGAAAATCATTTGATAAGGAACTCCAATCCTTTATTGGCCTGTATAATAAAACATCACTGCCCAGCAGTAGATTTGTAACAAAGAAGTTTTAAACAACCAGTCCCAGCTAGCTTAGTTGAAAAACCTGTGAAAGAAAATGTCAAGCATTTCTTAAATGTAACCTGAACTGGACCTTTAAAAAATGTCCAAAAAGTAATTAACCTAAAATAGGAACATATAGAAATAACTGTCCGCTAGTCTTTGTTTTACACTGTTTCAAACATTTGGCTCTTATAATTGCTGCAACCCACCCCTATTCTGTTCAAATACTGTACTTTCTGTAGGGCTCTGCACTGCAGTTTTATGCTTTCTACACCTGTGGCATTTTACTATGGGGCTGATAAACAAAGGTGGCCAGAATACACTCAGATTGAACATATCCTGGCTGGGGTACTGTGCCTCCTGATGCCTGTCTGCATCAGAGTGCGTCCTCAGTCCCCAGTCTCCATGTTCCACTATTGCAGAGCTGTGCAGAGAGACAGGGGTGGTTGAAGCGGTCAGTTCCATAGGCATCAGATGCTTGTGCTGCCCTGTAACTGGATCCCGAGTCAGTGCAGGGGGTACGGCATGCTGAGATATGGCAGTCCTCTTCCAAGACTGCCATATCCTCACTAAAACTACGATATTCTGTTACAGATACTGACTGATCCTTGTTATGACAGCGTTGGGGGCTCAAGAGGAAAGTGCAGAGTGGACCTGAAATTCTGGAATGTGCCTGGCTAGAAGGTGGTGCATTGTTCCTGTTGCTGCCCCTAGGCAGGAATACTGAGAGGCCCTCTGCACCATGAAGTTTTTGTTCAGGATTGGACAGATAGCCACCCACACCCCTGGCCCATCCCAACAAACCCACTTGTGTAGCTAGGCATGCTGGTTATGGATTGGGTGCAGAGGGGGAACGCATCAATACTGTGGATATTGCGGAGTATCCAGATGGTGTGCATCCTGTGCATAGGGGGCATTCTGTTACTTTTCCTGATCTTACACACACACACACACACACACACACACACACACACACACACACACACACAGGCTGTGAAGCTTCTTCGGATAGCACCCTAAGTCTCTCTGGTTCAGCAGTTGCCTCTTGTAATCCCTGCAACTCCCTCCTCCTTCTGTTTCGATACTTTCTGTAGTTCTGTGCCCTGCAGTTTCACTTTGTACACCAGTGTCAGCTTTGCAAACTAGTTATGCATCCTATAACTCATTTATTGGTCCCAGATTTTGGCAATATGGACAGCTGGCCCTGGGCACCTCTTACAAACAGAATCCACAAGTGAGCCTTAAAAGTGAGGAGGCAAATATGGGGTAGTCTGGCAGTTGCTGCAAAACATATGTCTTGGGTATAGATCAGGTACTGATCACCTTTGCTATATTTGTTAATCTTGCTGAAGCTTTTGATACTGTGGCATGCTTTGCTGGACAAGCTTAAAGCAGCAGGCCTCACTGACTCCTCAGTCAGTTGGTTTCATTCCTATCTTCAGGGAAGGATTCAAGCTGTCTGGATCAGAAGCTCCATTTCCTTCTCACTCCCCATCTGCCCATGCATCCCTCAAGGGTCTGTCTTGGGCCTTATTCTCTTTTCCATATTCTTGACCGACCTCCCCGTGTCTGTCTCTCTGCATCCATTTATATGTACACTGATGATACAGTATTCTTTGCATCTGGCTCCTCTTCCCATGACCTTACTTCCCACCTCCAGCTGGATTTTAATAATATTCAGCACTGGTTCCAGTCTAATCAACTGTCCCTCAATGCCAAAAAAACAGTTTCCACAACTTTTGGCACCCGACAGAGGCTTACCAGACTCACCTCCCTTCCTTTATCACAACACCCTTCATGGTGCTATGATTGAGGATGTAGTCATCTTTAATTACCTCGGGATCTGGCTGGACCAACATCTTGATTTCTTGGTGCATATCCAGGGGTTGACCTTAACTTTTTTTTGCACTAGCCAGCAGGACAAGTCAGTCCAAAATTGCACTAGCCCGCAGTAGTTTGCACTAGTCTGCACTCAAGACACCACGCACTTTTGATACACAATGAAAAATGACACAAATCACTGTAGTTTAAACATTTATTTATATTTCTATAATGAAAGCCAGAATGTGCTGCAGCAAAATAGATACACAACAGGGCAGATCACAACGGCACACTTTCGATCCCCCTCATGCCCCCCCACAACCTCAGAAGAACTGTAATTACTAACACTTGACTTACCCGAGTAAATTGGTGTGTTCAAGCAGCAATCCAAAAAGAAAACAGCTACAGAAATGCCTGCCAAGGCCCCACAACAAGCCACAAACACCCCCGCAGAGGCAACAGAACACAATATGAGCAGAGCAATGGCAGACATGCCCAGCCTGGCAGCCCAGACCCACAACAAATCACCATTGGCAGTCAAACCAAGCAGAAAAAGAATCCCTAATTGTCTTTCTGCAGAAGGATTGCCAGAGTACACAGCAAGCTGTCTAGTCTCTCAGCATTAACAATCCCATGACATGACACTGTGACTTAACAAGGCTGCGTGACTGTGAGTAAATCTCAGCCTCGGTTCCTGACAGTGAAGGATCTTCTGATTATGCTCACTTCAAAATCAAAATGCAGTTTTTCACAAGGGCAGACTGTTTCAATACTGCTTCTAGTAGTGGCCCCATTAAATCCCCCATAGAACCAGCATTCACACACTCATGTACTGCAGTGCACACAATAAAAAGAAAAGCAAACTGCATTGTGGGGCTCCATCAGGTTCAGGCACAGATTTGTAGATGTTTGGCACTATTCGAAGAGAGCTCCTAATGGTGCAAACAGCCCTAAATCACTAATTCACTTACTAAGCTAATTTACTATAGAATACTGCAGGTCGGAGCAGCAAAGTAAAGATGAGCCATAGACAGACAAGGCAAAATTTACTCACTCTGCCAGCAAGACACTCAGAAGACCCCCCCGCCCCACATAACTGGTGATCATAACCGGCATTTTTATGAATGCCACGTGGCACTGCCTCATCTGAGCTGGCATTTTTGGTGTCTGGAATTCGGGTGATCCAGCTCTGATTGCTTTGCTGTAGTTATTGCAGTCTGCTCAACAAATGCAAAGAAGATGTCCGACAGCTCCGGCTTTGATCCCCACTCAGACCGCTGCAGCACCACCGCACTTGAAACTGTCCAAACCGCCAAACTCCCAAGCTCCCGGTCCTCACACACCCAACAGTTCCTCCAGCCTTTCGGCAACGCCCAGCTTCTACCAAATTTTAAATCATCCGCACTTTTTTGAATGAAAAACAGCTCCTTAAATGAAAAGTTAGGCATCCGAGGCCATACTCCCACAGCGCTAACCACCAATGGCTTCAGCTGGTCTGCCTCCTTCTTACACGCCCAGGCTATTTTTTACCCAATCAGTGCTAGGGTGACATTGGTGCTGTTCCCACCTCTTGCTGCCTCCCCCCATGACTTGTGTATTGAGCTGGCCAATAGGGAAAACAAGCAATGAGTGACAGTCCACATACCCGCCCTCTAGGGGGAACTCCAAACAACAAGGAAGTCAGAAGCGCTAGTTCGGTTCTTGGAAAGTACCCACCGGCTATGTCTGCTCTTTGCAGCTGCTCCAGAGTTCCAGGGGATCGGTAGGATTTTGCTCTGTTGACTGCTACCACCGCCGGAAGTACTGCTGACTCTGGTGACTGCACTAGCCCACACGGACAGGTAGGGAGGTATCTGCACTAGCCCGAGGCAATCTGCACTATGCCCCGGGCTAGAAAATGTATGTTAAGGTCGAACCCTGTGAATATCTATACTATACACCATAAACTCCACCCCAAGCTTGGAGCTCTATACAGGAGTAAAACACGTATCCTTTTCCTGCCCACCATGAGATTGTTTTAAAAATGATTCTCCCTATTTTTGACTATGGCAACATAGTTTACAGCAGAACTCCTAAATCCTCCCTTGCCAGACAGGACCCCTCTCTTTCACTCTTTTTTGTTGTTTTACCTTACACTGTCACCCTCATACCCACCACTGTTCACTCTACTCTTCATTTTCACTCCCCTGTAGATGCCAGGCACCTTTCTCAATGTAATCAACAAAACACTCGCTCCACAACAAAGGACTGTGCTCTGCTAAAACCAGCCATGCAAAATAGGAAACAAACTGGCACCAGTCTCGGATAGAATAATGCTAATACTTTAATCAAGTGCAAACGTAGCAAATGAAACACAGCACACAGTGTTAGTGCAACAAGAACTCACATATTACAGTGGCAGCAGCTAGGTCGGGAGAGGCAACACAAACAGAGCTCTTGACTGGTTTCGCTCAAGGCTTCCTCAGAAGATGGACCTGTATGTTGCTACTGTCTGCCCTTATACCCGAGTGCAATTAAAGTGACAGGCCATGCAAAAGTGCAAAAAATCAGTAACAACATAAACATTTAAAAATAGTTACAAAAGACACTGGCAGTTAAAATGAAATACATAAATATGCTAGAAACAAAAGCGCCACTACAGAGAATGCTAAAGTATCAATAATAGCAGTTCAGATTGAATTATTGTCCCATCAAAGAAATGGATACCCATGGCATCTGATATGCCCAGATAAACTCACTTTTCCAAATCCAAACTTGGAATAAAAAAAAACACAGACCACCATATTGCAGGAAAAGGCCAATTTTACTCGACCGATTAAAAGCAAAGTTTATGTACATGCTCTTTTGTTTAAAAATGTATTTCACCTTTACTTCTAACAATTCTATTTACATATTCAAAAGAAATGCAACATCCATTTTAAAATTTTCCCCAGGGCAGCAGATGGATTCAGGCTATAATCAAATGGACAACCCATGTTACAGCATTCTCTTCGCATAATCCATGGCCAAGAGCAACTCGCAAACCCCACTGGGCCTGCTTGCTCCCCTGACGGGGTTCCCTTATGATGGATTATGGACTCACTAGGCCATAACAGAGCAGTGTTGCCTGTGCAGGTCCTCATCTGCCCGGCCGATCACCCATCGCAATCCACCATTCTGCCCCATGTTGCCAAAATAATAAGTAAACGTGTTCTGAGAGTACCTGCACAGGGCCACCCTCTTCAAATTTTTCACTTTCTTTTCTCATTTTCTGGCCTGAATAGTTTGCTTCTAGCATTACAGCCTAAGCCACTACTATCAACTACATAATTGGCCTGCTCGCTTATAGGGTGAGAGGGAGGGTTTGTCTGTTCCTGAAATGCAGAGACAGAAACAGGAGGACCCTATTCTGTCTTAGCCTTTTAATGTTTGCCTGACCCCACCCACCCCTGTGGCTAGTTGCCAGCCCCAGCTCAGCACAGGGTCACTGACCACTGGCCCAGCACTCCAAGGTTTAGTGACCTGGGAAGCTTGCAACCAGGGATTGGTCCAGTGGCCCTGGGCAAGTATCTACTAGGTGATAGCCAGAAGGGGCAATGGCCAAATAAACCCACTTCCCCAATCTGAATTTAGAATAAAAAAATCATAGACCACCATATTGAGGTAAAAGGACAATTTTGCTCAACAAATTAAAAGCAACATTTACATACAGCGGCCACCATATTCAAAAGTTTCCTGCAAAATCGCACAACTGCCTGGGTAGCACATCTGAGATGTGCTAGCCCAAAACAATGAGATATTCAGAAGATGCGCCATGAGATGCACTCATGCATGTCCAGCTGATTATGCTGAAGATGTGCGATTGTGCAGTGGGAGGTGTGTGGCACAGCAGGTGACCTGAGCCCTATGCAGAGCATGGGTAAATGCGCGATGCAAACCCACTTGCGTGGTGCGCAAAGTTGCAATATTTAGCCAGGATATGCAGATGACCTCATTGTACATTCCAAGCCCATCTCCACCATGCGCAGCTCATTACTGGAATGTATTCAGGCCATTTGCATAGCCTAGGCATGCTCAGTCCCAGCTTTGGGAGGGCTGCCCCACCACTCCACAAAGGTGAACAAGAGGGACTGCAGCCTATCAGGCAGGTGTGATGGACTGTTGGTGTATGGGTGGGTGGACTGCATCGACCTGGGTACAGTGCCATTAGCCATGTACAGGGTTGGAATGGGGTACAGGGGACCCATCTGCACAGAGGCCACAGGGGCCCACCTGGACATGCAACAGGGGAGGGCACAAGGTGACACAGTCTGATCGGTATACCACATGCATGTGATACATCAGCTCCATATGCAGCATACAGTCGCCTGCAGTGCTCCCCTCCCATATGAGAGGAACATGGTGATGACTGCAAGGAATGGCAGTGTGCAGAGGGTGACCAGGTACCCGAGTGGGTGAGTCCCTTCTATATATACCTATGGTGTACCACTGATGGTGTGTGTGCCACAGATCAGTCCCTGGCCTGTGCCAGGCTGCCACCTATCCACCAGGCTACCTGGGCACCGTTGACCCAGACAGCACCCTGGGTGCATGCCACCACCAAGTGGCACCCTGCAGGCCACATGGATGTAGGCCATGATCCCCAGTACATCTGCTGCTTTGTGGATGTCCGCTCCACTGGTGTTTCCGGGGGGCACCCGACAGCACTGCCATGTGGCTGCTGGGCTGGGTGTTTACATCCAGGGTGCAGTGTGGGGGGGTTGCTTCTTGGATGGTGCCAGTGGTGACATGGTACCTGTGGCTCTGGGTACATCCATCCTGGCATTACAGCTGTGTGTTGGTACCTGGAGAATGTTCTGGTGCATCTTCAAGAGCTATCTTCACATGGCCTGCCTGCAGTCCTGTGGCCTGCCTGTGGGTGGCAGGCCACTTTAGGCCACCTTTTTGTATGCCTAACTTTGGGCGGCTCATTTCTGCGATGCGCAAAAGATGCGATGCACATTTTGCCTGAATATAGGATGCACTGCATATTCATGGGAATGCCCCCCTTATTTGTGCTGCATACATTATTTCTGTGCAATGGCACATCCGAAGATGCGCAACGCATCTCTCCCTTTTGATTATCGTGGTTCTGCACATTTTCTGAGATGCGTAGTGCATCTCCATTTTGGGCTGCACATCTCCTTTGACAATGTGGACCACACTCTTTTGTATAAACATGTCTTTTACCCTTATATACAACAATTCTATTTACACACTCAGAAGAAATACAACATCCATTTTCAAATTTTCACCCTGGGGCAGCAGACAGATTCAGGCCTTAACCAAATGGACAACCCATATTACAGCATTCTCTGTGCATAATCCATGCCAAGAGCAACCTGCAGACCCCCATTGGGCCTGCTCGCTCCCCTGATAGGTTTCCCTTATGATGGATTATGGATGCGCTAGGCAATGACACAGCAGTGCTGCCTGCACAGAGCCTCATCTTCCCTGCTACTCACCCACCACAATCCACCATTCTGCCCCATGTTGCCAGTGCAATAAGTAAATGTTTTCTCATTGCACCTGCACAGGGCCACCAACTTTATAACTTTCCACTTTCTTTTCTCATTTTCTAGCCTGAACTGTTCGCCGCAAGATGCATAACCCACTTACACATCTCACAAACAATGGCGCAGGGTGAATCTACTATAGCCCATTTTCTAGTACCTCCTGAATACTGTTATTAAACAAATCATGGCCCATATCAGACAAATGAACTCTGACCTTACCATACAAACCCATGCAATCCTGTGTGATATACTGGTGATACACTATCTGGATCTCACTAGAGAAGCAAAACTGAGACACCTCTCTATACACCTCTCTACGGACCTTGTTCAACATTTCTGTGGCCCTAACAGTTCTCCATTTTCTCCATGGTATAATTAGCCCTATCTAGAAATGGCCTCCAAAGAAAGTTAGATCTATTGGAATCAAAAACAAAGAACTAAAATTGAAAATAAGTTCTTTCAAAACCGAAGCCATGACAATTGGCCACAACAAAATCAAGAGAAGTTGGGCCATTGGAAAACAAAAACTTGAATCTGTCAATAGCTACACCTACCTGGGTTTGACATTCACCTGTAGTGCTTCCTGGTCCAAACATGTTTCCAGCTCTCTAGAGGGCATAAAAAAACACACTCAACCTTAGTTAATTACATTTTTACCTATGGTGGTCTATCAATAACATAGAAACATAGAATTTGACGGCAGATAAGAACCGCTTGGGCCACCCAGTCTGCCCATTTCCCTACCTACTGGATAAGCTGCAGATCCTAGTTAACCAGCAGCCTACTTCTTCCTACCCCCACCCACTAGAATGGCCTTATGACTGTCCCATGCATTCTTGAATTCCACCATTGATTTTGACTCCACAACCTCCTCCGGAAGGCCGCTCCATGCATCCACAACCCTCTCTGTGAAAAAATACTTCCTTAAATTACCTCTGAGCCAGCCCCCCTCTATCTTCAAATTGTGCCCCCTTGTTCTTGCACACCTCTTTTTTTGAAAGATGCTACCCTCTTGGACTTTGTTGATTCCCTTGAGGTACTTGAACGTTTCTATCATGTCCCCCTCTCCCTCCTTTCCTCGAGGCTATACATATTAAGCTCCTTAAGTCTCTCTTCATATGTCTTCCAGTACAGACCCTGCACCATTTTAGTTGCCCTCCTCTGGACAGCTTCCATCCTGTCTATGTCTTTGCGGAGATGGGGTCTCCAGAACTGCATACAGTATTCCAGATGGGGTCTCACCAGCTGTCTGTACAGAGGGATAATAACTTCCTGTTTTCTACTGGTGATGCCTTTCCCTATGCATTCCAGTATCCTCCCAGCCTTCCTTGCTGCCCTCTCACATTGCTTGCCCACCTTTAGGTCATCTGATATGACTACCCCCAGGTCCCTTTCCATTTAAGACCTTTGAATGAAGCACATTGTATGCAATTTTATGGGATTGAAATTTGGGATAGTAAAAACAGAGATAAACTTGCTGGCCCAGATATTCAGAGCACTTGTGCAAGGTGCAAATGAGTTGCACCAGCACAAGTGAGAAGATGCACCACCGAGCGATATTCAAAGGGAGCCGTGGTGCAGTGCAAATACCATTGCACCAATGTGCAACCAAAATGTATGCAGCACAAATGCAAGAGGGCGTTCCCATGAATAAGTGGCGCAATGGCATATCGAGCGGGAGAGCATGGTGCAAGTCAGGAGCAAACCCCAGGTTGCACTAGGCAGACTTGAGCCAATAAATATAGGCTCAAACACACAGACAGCAGATGTGCAATACTGAGCCCAGTGATTGAGGAAGTGAGAAACAGGGAGAGAGAGAGACAGTGCCAGAGAGGCAGAGAGGGAGAGAGAGACAGACAGACAGACAGGGAGAGAGAGTGACAGTGACTGACGGCCGGACTGACAGAGTGAGAGTGGCACCTAGGGAGACCCAGTGACTGAGTAATGGACAGTGGCCCATTCCTGATGGATGCCATAATGAGGGGAGTGAGGAGGCAGGAGGAACAGCGGCGTGGCAGACAAAGGGCCTGGCGGCGGTATGCTTGACACAGGTGGTACTGTGCCAGGATCATGTATGAGAACTTTAGTGTCACAGAGGTTGTGGGCTGGTACTGCCTGAACAGGGCTGTTCTGAGGCAGCTCTGTGAGCTGTGCAGTGATGAGATGCAGGCACCCACCAGATGTACCAATGCCATGACAGTGGAGACTAAGGTTACAGCTGTGATGTGCCTGCTCACCACGGAAACCTTCCAAAGACCAACGGGTGATACCATGGGCATCACCCAGTTGGCCACATCCCATTTCCTCACCCAGTTGCTCAATGCAATGCTGCCACATGCTTTGGAATACATCCAGTTCCCCAGCACACAGGCAGAGCGAACAGTAAATATGCAGGAGTTCCACCAGCTGGCAGGCATGCCAGGTGTGATCAGGGCACTAGACTGCACCCATGCCGGCATCCGCACACCACCTGGCCCAGAGGACGCAGTGTACATCAACCAAAAGGGATACCCATCCATCAACTACCAGGTGGTGTGCGATGCCATGGGGCGCATAATCAATGTCTGTGCCACACACCACAGGAGTGCATGCAGTGACTTCATATGGCACAGTTCAAACAATATGAAGTCTTGCTGTATTCTGACTATATGCAGTTAGCCCCAGCACTTAAACTACTCAGGAGAGGAAAGGGTTAACTCTATGCCAAGGCATAGAACGTTGAGCTCGAGCTCAGTTTTCAAACCTCTGTACATGGTACTCCTCAGTGTAACCATCAGATTCTTTAATACGCCTAACTGTGAAGTCACTCAGGAGATCTTCTCCTTCACTTCGGTTCAAGTAAAAATCGGTCGGTTTTTCAACCGTTTTCTTATATTTTCGGTATTCAGATCTCTGTCTATGGTACAGTAAGTGTATTTAGTAGGTAGTTAGAGTTTTGTTGAAATAAATTGTTTTTTGTTCGGTTTCTTCCCGGTTGGTCTGGTTGGGAACCGAAGCAAATTCTGTATTGTTTTTTTCTTTGTATTTTTTCCTTTTGTACTGTGATTTCTGGTACCTATCGGATCCTAAAACAAACTGTTTTTTCTTTGTTTTTTTTAACCAACCCATGACACGGTTGGAACCAAATAGGTTTGTAGTTGCCTGGCTTAACCGCTGGTAAGGGTAACTTATTATTTTATAGGCATGTCTGAGAAACCCAAAAAGAAAACTGGGCCCACTGGGTTTCAGCACTGCACCAAGTGTGGGGATGCCTTTGCTAAGTTTGATCCCCACCCTATCTGTGTTTATTGTCTGGGGTTGACCACCTCAAGGAAGACTGCCAGATTTGCAAAAACTTTCCCAAAGCCACTTTAGATAAATGTTTAAGTAGGCTGAAAGAAAAGGGAGGCCAAGAAGTCCGCTGACCCAGACGGCCAGCCAGTTCGGTTCTGACCAACAACGAGGGTGTGCCCACTGACCTGGGCGATACCTCCTTGGTCAAAAGGAGAGCTGATTCTACAGAATCGGTTCCATCTAAGAAAAAATGCAAGTCAGCCGGTTCAGATCCTGGTCCCCATATTCTGACCGCTGAAGAAATAGCTAAAGCGATTGCTAATGTACAATCGCTTTGACCGGTTCTGACCGAACTGACACCAACTCAAAGACCTTCTGTTCGGTCGGAAGCTTCTGCTTCTGAATATGATCCTGAAGCATTTCATGATGGTGATTGGGAAGGAGAAGAAGATTTTGAAGAGGAGGAAGAAGAGGATTATGAAGGCCTAGATGAGCCAGTAGAGCCTGACATCTCCCCAGACAAGTCTTCTAATGTATCTCCTCCAAGACTTTCTGAGTCTCCTTCCCACTTCTTGTTCTACAGGAAAGTGGCTGATACTCTTCAGCTTCCAGTGGAAGAGGCTGAACAGGTTCAGGAGGAACCTGACTATGATGAGATGATGGATGTCACAGAGTCCAAAAGGGTGTCTATCCCTCTGCATAAATCCCTGGGGAAATAAACACAAAAAATTCTTCAGTATCCAACATCCATACCTCCTGTGGATAAGAAGATGGACAGGAGGTATACCCTGTCAGGTCCTGGGATGAATTCCTTTCAAATCATTGCAGCTATGTTGGGGTAGTGCAAGCTGCAGCCTGTGACAAGGCTAACATTCCCCTGGCAACTCATCCCCCCCAGATAAGGATTCTAGGAACATGGATGCCATGGCAAAAAAAAAGTACTTTTTGTATCCTCTTTGGGGCTCAGGCAAGCTACTTACATGGCATATACAGCCAGATACCAGAAATCTATGAGGGATACGGTTCTGGAGCTGGCTAAGAATGCCCCTCCCCAGCTGGCCAAGGAGCTGGAACAGGTGGCTGTGAACGGTATTGAGGCATCAAAGGTCCAGTTTCATGCTGCTGTTGACTCGAATGATGCACATTCCAGGGTTATGGCTACATTTGTCTGCATGAGGAGATTTGCATGACTCAGGTGTACCAATCTATCACAGGTTACCCAGACCAAGGTCATGGGTAATTCTCTGTTTGGGGAGCAAACAGAGGCTTACATGTAAAAGATGGACAAATACAGGACCACCTAAAGGAGTGCTGCAGCCAAGGAAAAGCAGGTCACTCCTCAGAAGCAGCAATCTAGGGCTGGCAGGGGCAGGCCTTTTCATAGACCTTTTTACCAAGCCCAGATCTCCTCTTCTTTCCAGCAGAGGGGGTTCTGAAGGGGAAGAGGCAGAAGGGGGATGACCAGAACTCCATCATCCTCTCAGTCTATGCCCCCTGCCAAACAAACACACTGAGGTATCAGTCAGGGTCGCCTCAGTTCCAGAAGGGGGCAGGCTGGCTCACTATTTCCAGGCCTGGAAGTCTATTACTTCAGACAAATGGGTCCTGGAAGTAGTGAGGCAGGGACTTGCTCACAGTTTCAAAAGGTTCCCAAAAATGAGAGTAAAGTCTTTCAGTCTTCCCTCTCCCTTGGAGCAAAGGACTTAGAGGCAGAAGTCTCTTCTCTGCTACTTCTGCAAGCAGTAGAGATGGTACGTCTTTGTCACAGGGGAAAATGACTGTATTCCAGATACATCCTTACCCCAAAAAAGACAGGGGAGTGGTGACCCATACTAGATCTAAGATACCTAAACAAACATATACTAAACCCAAAGTTCAAAATGGTGACACTGGGAATAATTCTTCCCTCTCTGAGACCAGGAGACTGGCTAGCCTCCCTGGATCTCAAGGATGTCTATTTCCACATACCTATCAGACATTCCCACAGAAAGTACCTCAGGTTCGAGTTGCCCTCAGGTCACTACCAGTTCAGAGCAGTGCCTTTCAGCCCAACATCTGCTCCAAGAGTGTTCACCAAGTGTCTGGCAGTAGTGGTGGCCTTTCTCAGGAGACAAGACATCTTACTGTTCCCTTACCTGGATGACTGGCTCATAGTGGGTCAGTCCTTAGACCAAGTCAAGTCAGTTCTAGAGGTCACTCAAAAGCTTCTGGACTCCTTACGATTCATCCTAAATCTAGGCAAGTCTGTTCTGGAACCAGCCCAGCTTCTCACATTTATAGGGGTGGAACTGGACACTATCCAGGCAAAGGCCTTTCTTCCTCTTTCAAGGGCACAGTCCATCATCACCCTGGCTTCCTCTTTTCGTCCACTAGTGTCTCGACCAGCCAGGCACTTCTTACAGGTGTAACCCCCTTGCAAATGGGGGTTCCTAAAAGCTTTCCCGGAGCTCATTCCCCTGCTCCATGCCTGGTTGGTGATTGGCATAAAGCCATTTAAATGGGTAGCAAGGAGCGCTTTTAAAGCCTCTGTGTACTGCCTCTGTGGGGGCTGCCTGTTGCAGTCACGATTAACTGAAATGGGGGGGCTGTGTGGTTGTATGCCCGAGTCCCGCCCGGGACGCTGAAAAACAAGCTCACTTCTGCCATTGCTAGTGGTGCAGAGGGAGCTTTGCTGGGGGATGTAATTGTTTGTTGGAAATAACGTAAAATAGTAATGATAATGTAGCTGTTCTAACCTGCCTTCCATTGCAGTGAGGACTGTTTCAGTTGTCTCCTCCATTTTGGTCCAGAACTGTTGGATTGGACCAATCAGTACCTCGGGACTCGGGAGAGCTGTCTGACCAATAGAGGAACTGCTTATAAGTTGGAGAAGGCATTATGGGCTATAGCGCTTTTTCGCACCACTGAGGGGCAGAGGATTGATGGACTGACAGGTGGGCCAGCCAATAGAAATGGGTAGCGCCCGAATTGTAAGGAGAGCCCCATGCTGAGAAGAGGCAGATGCATAGTGCCTGAGGAGAAGGAAGAAGCTGTGTGCTTCTGCGCTGGTGGAGTGTTCACACGGGAAGCACGTGAAGGCCTGAGGTGGCCGTTTGTTGCCGTTGAGTAAGTCGGATTGAATCCGCCGTGTGCGGTCAGAGGAGGCTGGTGCCAGCCCAGCTACCCACCAGGCTCGACCTGTTTTGAGGATTGGAGAATCTGCTGAATCGTGCTTGGTCCTCGGGAAAGTTGAAACTGCCGTTGCAGTACCTCAGCCGTCGGAGAGTTCGTGTAAGCCTTGGAGGCTGCAGCCTGGTGTGGTACCCCTCTGGAGTTGCCATATAAATGTGTGAGGAGGCTGGTGAAACTCAGGCTTAGCCCTGTCAGGGGTGTAGAAACCGTTGCTTGCTGGAGTCGTGAGTACAGAACCAGGGTAGCTCCCTGCTAAGTTGCAACAGTGGTCTCAAGTTGTTTTATTATATTGCTGGCCGCCTAGCTGAATCACTTTTCCACCCTGACGTTCTCAGTACTGAAAAGGCTACCTGTGTTAGGGCCCCAACAAGCTGCCATGGAGGACTAGCCATTAGGGCTTGGGTACCCAGGGACAGTAAATATTAGGGTCAGGCCTGTGCACAGAGCCCTAGGTAGATAGGAATAGTGATAAGCCAATTAACTTGATTCCTCACCTGTCCTGGTTACTTCCCCCCTGGAATAAATCAGATTGTTTGTTCTGCAACTACATCCTGGCTACTGTGTGCATTACTGGTGAACTGCTGTATAGTTACTGTGATAAAACTGTACCTTACTTTACAGGGCGCCCCCAGAGTGAGTTGAGAGATACTCGCTGGGGGGTAAGTGAATTGGGGAAAAGCATTGGGGGTACCCCGAGTGAGCCACTAGCGGGACAAAAGGGGGGCTGCAGTAACCCAGAGGGCTGTGACCAAGGCAATCTTGACAGTACTAGCCCTGACCTCTGGGTGGAGGCACCCATCAACGGATCTGGGCCCCTTACCCTGTCTCAGAGGAGGCAGGCAGGGGCAGTGACTCTAAGGGTAGCGCCCCCTGGGGGTTACACAGTTGCTAGGCCACATGGCAGCTTCCATTGCAGTAGTGCAAGGGGCAATATTTCAAATGAGAGATATTCAGTTTCATCTAAAATCTTTTTGGTCTCAGAAAAAAGACCCTCTCTCCAAGTTAGTTCCAGTGTCTCAAACTCTGGTTCAGGCTATCCAGTGGTGGCTGGAGGAGGACAATCTAAGGCAAAGTGTCCATTTCCTCAGGCAGGTTCCTCAGTGATTCTTACAACAGATGCTTCCCTACTGGGTTGGAGAGCCCATCTGGATCAGCTCACTGCTCAGGGAACATCATCTCATCAGGAGTCTCTCCTGCACATAAATCTTCTCAAACGCAGGGCTGTCTTTCTAGCACTTCTGACCTTCTCAAATATAATTCAGGGGAAAGTGGTGCAGATCAGGACAGACAACACCACAACCATGTGGTACATCAACAAGCAGGGGACGTTAGGTCCTCAGCCTTGTGCACCAAAGCCATGAAAATATGGTTACTAGCTTATTCCCTTCAGGTTTCCCTGATAGCTGTGCATCTTCAGGGAAGGACAATGTAATGGAAGATGTTCTCAGCAGGATTTCTCAAGGTCACCACGAATGGGCCCTGAATCCCCTAATTCTTCAAGTCATTTTCAAGAGGTGGGGCATTCCAGAGGTAGACCTCTTTGCAGCCCCGGACAATCACCAGCTTCCTCTATTCTGCTGCAGACCCCTCTTTTGGGGTCTGTTACCTAAGATGCTGTCCTATTGGATTGGACAAGCAGGTTTCTGTATGCTTTTTCTCCTTTTCCTCTGATATTCAGAGTTCTGGTCAAGATCAGATCTCAGCCTTGCACAGTGATTCTAGTGGTTCCAGACTGGGCCAGACAGCCATGGTATCCCTTACTATTGCCAATGTCAGTGACAATACCACTTTGTCTTCCCAGACAGTACAATCTTCTTACCTCTTCGCAGTGGAGGATGCTGTATCCCAACCTTCAGACTCTCAGACTCAAAGCTTGGCTCTTGAGGAGCTAGAATATGCAAGCCTGCACCTTTCCCAATCAGTCTTGGACATTCTTAAGGTTAGTAGAAAGCCTTCTACTAGAAAAACTTACAATTCCAAATGGAAGAGATTTGACTTCTGGTATTCTCAGAGGCATATTCAGCCAGATTCAGCTGACATTGCCACTGCTTTAGACTACTTGGTGCATCTTAATAGTTTAGGCCTTAGGCCTACCATTTTCAAAGTACATTTGTCAGCCATCTCTGTCTTCCTTTCAGCTGGGAAGGGCTCTTCCCTAGCCTCTCATCCAGTTTTCAAGAAATTTTTCAAAGGTCTGGTTCATATCAATCCTCCCTTTAGGGACCCTACTCCTGTTTGGGATCTGAATAACTGTATTGTACAGCTTATGCAACCCCCACCCCCCCCGGGAACCATTATCTTCAGCTGAGCTAAAATACTTGACTTGGAAAACTGTGTTCCTGGTAGCCATTACCTCTGCCAGGAGAATCAGAGAATTACAGGCTTTAACAGTGGAACTTGACTTCATTTAATTTCACAGGGATAAGGTGGTCCTTGGAACCAATAGCAAGTTCCTTCCAAAGGTGTTATCAGACTTTCATTTGAATGAGTCTATGTCATTGCCTGTATTTCTTACTGACCATTCTTCCTCTGGGGAGAGAAGACTACGCAGTCTTGATGTAAAGAGGGCCCTTAGTTATTATATGGAACACACTAAGGCCCATAGAAATGACTATTCACAGCTGTTTCTCACTTATGGAGAAGTGGGAAAAGGTAAACCTGCCACCAAGAGAACTATTGCCAGGTGGATTGTCTCCTGTATCCAGTTCTACTATTCAAAGTTGGGGAAAGTGCCACCCTCAGGTCTGAGGGCTCACTCCACCAGAGGTACAGTTGCTTCAGTCGCAGCAGCTAGAGACACACCCTTAGTGGAAATCTGTAAAGCAGCCACCTGGAAAACTGTTCACACATTTACCAAGCAATACTCTCTTGACATCCAGTCAAGAAGTGATGCTAGGTTTGGCACAGCAGTGCTGCACAGCCTGTTCCCAACATAGGTTCTGTGACTTCCTCCAAGAGGGTACTAGTCTTGCTGTATTCTGACCTTCCTCCCTGCCTCCCCTTCTGGAATCTAGTTGTTTTGGGATGTGGGTTGGCAGGCACAGTGCTGCACCCCAGAGGTGCGCCTGGGTTACCTTTTCTTAGGATGAGGGTTTTTGTTGTCATTACTTTAAATATATATTATTACGTTTTACTACCTACTTGGATTCTTTTTGGGGTTCTCGAGTCTTTTAGACCCTAAAAATCTGTTATTGCTTTTTGACAAAACATTTTAAAAACAATTTCTATTTAGTTGTTAGTTAGAGGTTTGAAAACCAAGCTAGAGCTCAACATTCTATGCCTTGGCATAGAGTTAACCCTTTCCTCTCCGGAGCAGTTTGAGTGCTGGGGCTAACTGCATATAGTCAGAATACAGCAAGACTCCATTAGAAGAAACAACATTACTATGGTGAGTAATTTTTTCTTCTGCACTGTGCCATAGGTTTGAGCGGGGAGACATCCCCATAGGCCATCTAGTAGGTGAGTAGGACGTGTGCCAGGGTGGCTTACAGACGCGGACCCAAGGGAGGGCAAGGGATGATGGGGTGATGGGTGATGTGCATTTGGTGGCTGGTAGGGAGCGGGTGGCAGCACAGCACAGGACAGGGATAACCATGTTATCACCCACACAGGCGACGGTGCATACCCACTGAGGCCATGGCTGCTCACCCCCAACCGGCAACCATCATCCCCCGCGAAGGAACGATACAATGAGGCACACACCAGCACACGCAATATCATCTAGCATGTCTTTGGCATGTTAAAGATGTGATTCTGTTGCCTAGACAGATCATGTGGTGCCTTACAATACAGCCCATCGAAAGCCTGTGGCATATTCCTGGCCTGCTGCATCCTGCACAACATGGCCATTGATCATGGAATAGTAGTCCAGGCAGATGAGGGCGACAGCAGCCGGCACGATGGTGGAGGAGAGCTGGAGGGTGGTGGGCAGCTGCCACTTGGCAGAAGGGACCCCAGAATGGTGTAGAAGGCACGTCATCACTGGGACATGATCACAAGGGAGCATTATGGACAACAAAGGTGAGTACATAGACACACAGCCATGGCCCACACAGCACAGCACACACCACAGGGGATGGGATGGGTACAGTAGTAGTAGGCATGCTGGGACAGGGGCGTACATCAGACAGGGAAGGGCCATGAACACATGGGCATGCAGACACACACACACACACACAGCAGCACACACACAGGGTGAGGGACATGGCATGGATCAGACGCATGACACCGGTGCACAGGCAGCACCGGTGCATGGCTGCCATCATCATATCCATGCCACATGCCCCAGAAGCATGGTCCATACACACACATGGGGCAAGCAGCACATCACACATGTGTGCCACCACATACAAGCTGCACCACCACCCCCAGAAGCTGCGTGTGGCGACAGCAGTGGATGGCAGGGCAGGGGAGCAGACACATCACACCAACCATGCAGCCCCATGACGGCCACAGCCATGGGGGTTGGCCAGTAGACGCCTGCTACGCATCAGCTGGGGGGTATCAGATGCCCCCACAGGGGTAGATGTGTGGGACTGTGACTGAGTCCATGCGGCCTAACAGGCCTGCCCCAGGTGTGTCTCGGATGCTAAAGTCTGATCCTGGCATCTGACGCGCTGGTGTCGTCAGACACTGGGACTGTGGGGTGGACAATGCACTGTGGGGAGTCCTCTGCATATGGCAGAGCCCAGGGGCCACTGCTGCAGCCTGCCCAGCTGCAACAGCACTGGCCATGTGGTCCATTGATACCACAATGGCACCAGTCATGCGGTCCAAAGCTACAGTCGTGGCCTCCTGCATCTGGGCAAGCCTGTCCATGAGCTGCGCATCACCCCTGTCCTGCTGCTCAGTCATCTGGCACACTACTGCCTGCAGTGCGCACACCTCACTAACAAGCAATGCCTGGTTCTCCACAGAGGCCCACAGTAACCGGGTGTGCTCCCACAGCCTCTTGGCCTCCTGGTCCTCACGATTTGGCTGGTGTGCTGGGGGAGGGGTCACGGCACGCTGCTGCACAGCCTCCCACTCAAGTGGATGCTGCACAGTGGGCTGTACAGGGGCCACAATGTTTCCTGGTGCAACAGTGGTGGGCACTGTGGCACGCTGCCCAACGTCACCTGCATCCTGCTGCTGCCACCTGACTGTCTGCTGGGCAGGACCCCATGCTGCTGCCGCACCCACAGCACCACCACCACCCACACCGGACATGGCTGCGGTGGCACACACAGCCACACCGGTGGGGATGGGGGGTGGCAGTGGGGCTGCGAACACAGCACTGGGACCTGCTGGTGCCTGTGTGGCAGATGGGGCATCTCAGCCACCATGGTCCCCATGTTCTCCAGTACCAGTGTGAGGTCATCATTGGTGTCGGATGCCACGCTGAGCAAGGTCTCTGCACACAGCACCTCCAGGCTGTCGTCATGCAGGAACCCAGCCAGGGGGTCATCTGACCCCATGTCAGGCACAGCCACAAGGCCGGCCCCACCAAGGCATGGCCTCTCCTGGCTCTGGATGCCCATTGAGGTCGGGGGTCGGGCACCCATGTCCGCGGCCACCTCCACCCGCTCCCCTGCATGGAGGCATGCTGGTGCTGCAAAACAAGAACAGTGTGTCAGTAGAACAGCCAACACCATGGCCACCCACCTCCCACCCTATTCCCCCGGTCCCACCCTAACCACACACCCATCCAGCCCACCCATGCCACTGTTACCACCTGCCACCATGCCGCACTGTGTGTCCACATTCACACATGTACAGGGCAGTGGGCATGGCCTCAGACACACCCACATGACATACCCACAACAGGCATACCTGCTGGCCGGACATACTCACCATGCAGTGTGGGGCTGCCTCCTGAATGGAACCCACCACCAGGCATGCCCTCCACTGCTGTACAGCTGATAGTGGATGCCATGAGCTCCTCCATGGCAGTCAGTGGAGGTGCGGTTGCCCTGCAGGATGCCCGGTTGGCCGCAACCTTGTCCTTGATACACCTCCTGTCCGTGCCAACCTTCTTCTTGCACTCCTGGGTGGTGCGGTGGTAGTGCCTGTGTGTGTGTGTTCTCATACTGGGCCACCTCCCCCCAGACCATTGCACGCTCCTGTGGTGTGCCCGTTACCCCACTGAGTAGGCCCTCCCGATCCATATAGGCCTCAAAGAGGGCAGTGGTCTCAGCAGCAGTAAAGTTTGGCCTGCGCTTGCAAGCAGGCCCTTGGTTCTCCTCTCCTCTCCTTCACCTCCCAACATTTTTTCACCTGTGGACAGGAAAGCAGTGAGGGTCAGTGCCTGCACCTTGCATTGTAGTGCCCAGTAACAGTGTGTGACGAGGCCTTGGACCCCCATGTTGCCGGTCACATACCTGAGCGGTTGCAATACCGGTCTGTGGCCTGTGGTGTAATGCAGCACTTTTAAGGCACAAGGCATGCAAATTAGCCTGTGTGCAATTGTAATGATATGCTAATGCACCCCACTGCACCATGCATTGGCTCACGAAGTGATTTGCATGCAGCGTTTGAATATTGCATGATTGTGCCATGTGCAATGGAGTTGCACTGGAGCATGTCTGTGGTGCACTACTCGCACATGCACAGTGCGCATGCCCACAGTGCACTTGCGCACGACATTGGCCACACTTCTATCAGACATCCGGCATAGCTTGCATGATGCTATGGTGCAGTGCAAGCTGCACCAGTATGCCACTGCGCATGTGTGCACTGCCTGTATCGCGCACATGTGCACCGAATGGGGTGGGGTGCTAACCTCGTACCCACAGGTCCTTGAGTGACACCATGACCCCACTAGGCCCTGGTGCACTGCGCATGCCCAGGATTGTGCTACTGCCCTGCACTGCACAGTGACTGCGCAGCTACATGCTGCATGACTGCAGCCCTGTGTACCCTATCGAGCATCCTGTACATGTGGCAGGTACGTGCGCTGATACACAGCCATGTTCCTCTCTTACCCAGCGATTCAGCATGGCGTAGAGGCACAGAGTGAGGGCAGCCAACTGGTCTGCGGTTGAACTAATCAATCTGGTGGCTGTAGTTCAGCCATATGAGGGACAGCTGTTTGGGCAGGTGCTACTGCAGCAGGCCAGGGTAGAGGTGTGGCACCATGTGGTGGAGGCACTGGAACGGAGCACCAGTGTTGGACGCTTGGCAGAGCAGTGCAGGCACCACTATGGGGACCTGTGGAGGAGGGCACCAGACCACCTGCAGTGTCTGCAGGCACGTGTCCTGTGAGGCTCAATGCCACAGCCAGGTAGGTGTGCTCATGTTGCTGTGATGGCCAGGCATCATACTGTGGTGTTGGCAGAGCTTCGTGGCATGGCCCACAGAGGGGTAGAACATCAGCCTGGAGTACCGTGCATCAGGTGTGGCTGCTGTGTCAGTGGCAGCCGTGCTGGCGTGTGGGCCTATGGATGGACAGAGACACACCCAGTGCATAGCGGGCTGTGTGGTAGTGGGGGGGCTCCTCATGCGTGTCTGTGTACTGATGTCCACCTCTCTTCATTCCCTCCACAGGGCCGGAAGACCGTAGATGGGCCAGGGTGGTGGCAGAGGTGGCCAAGGTGGCACAGCCAGGTGGGCAGCAGGTGGCTCCAGCTGCATAGTGTGGGGCAGGTATGCATTTCCACATTCCTTCTCAGTCACACAGTTGGATAGTGGTGGGGATCGGCAAAGCCATGGCTGCCTCTGCCATGTGCTGTGACAGCTGTGCGTGTGTATGTAGCATGGTCCGTCATGCATGCCACTGCATGCCATCTCTTGGCCATGGTGTGCCAGCTGTTGGTGGGGTGGGAGTGCACACAGATGCCACTAGTTGTGCTGCAGTGCTGCTGTTGCTGTGTGCCATGTGCCTGTCACGGTGCGGTGCTGTGGCCACTGCACAGCCGCATCTGCCTCTCTGCACCACTGTGGTGTGCCATGTTGTTGGCTGGCATTGTCCCCCCCCCCGCCCCCGTGGGCATCCATTCTGGGCTCTCTAAGGGTGTGGTACCACCATCCATTGCACGCTGTGGCATATGTCACTGGGCCATTGCACTGATTACTTGTTTTGTCCCATGCCATAAGCGTCGGACGGCGTCCTGCTCCACGTGCTAGGTGGACACATACCAGGCTCCTGAGGCAAATCCTGGTGGTTGTACGGAGGGTGCTGGTGGCTGTGGTCTCCCTGCAGTGGATGTCGGCAGCAGACCGGAGGAGGTGGAGAGGTGGTGTGGTGGTGGTGGTCCGTGGACACCATTGAAGGGCCCTGTTCATATCCCTCTTTTCCCTTGCTGGCCCTGTTCCCCCTCAGTCCCCCTTCCCATTGTACAGCCCCTGTTACCTGTCCCCATCCTTTATTGTCCCTCCCCTGCCCTGTTCCTGTTACCTTGTTTCTTGGTGTTGTTGTTGTTTTATTCTTTATAAAGCTTTTTTCAGCTGCATGCCTGTCTCCGTGTCTGCTTTGCAGGTGGCGTGTGGAGCCATGCTGCAGTGGGCAGGTGTTGATTGGTGGTGTCTGTGTAGGGGGGGTGTGCAGTGCTCCTGTGGTTCACAGCTGTGTAGAGTGGTGTGCCACATTATGGTGGGGGCCATCTTCTGGTTTGGTGGATGTGCTCAGTGCCTGCAGGGTCGCTGTGGGGGTGTGGTCTGGGGTGGGCAGCAGGTGTGTGCAGGGGGTGGCACACTGTCGGGATCCTCCTGCTGGTCCGGTCTGCACACTGGGGTGGGGCATCTGAATCCCCTGTTGGGCGACCAGTCCTGTGGGGTCTGGCCCTCTGCCTGGGCCCTGGCCCTGTTCCTGCCCAGCGTGTAGGCTGCCTGTGTGCATGCAGGGCATGGGTGTGTGTGGCACCAGGGACATGGGGGTGGACACCCATTGCAGTGTGACAGTGGCCACAGCTGGCTGGCTGGTGGGCTGTGGGAGGCACCATTGGTGGTCCTGCATTGCCAGCCAGTGTCCCCTCCGGTCCCTAGCTGGCCGTGCTGCCATTGTGGTCTGGAGTATGGTTCAGGGACATGCACTTGTCCACTGCTGGTGGCCTGGTTCCAGTTGCTTTGGTGCATGGGACCCCTGTTGGTGGCTGTGCCCCATCATGTGTTGGGCATTCATCCCTCGTGCTCCGTGCTCGAGTGTGCACCTGTGTGCCCTGCTGGTGGGGTCCTGTGCCCATTGTCACTGGGCTTCCCTGGCCTTGTTCCTGTGCTTCTTGTATGTGCTCCATGCTTCCCTGGTTGTGTTAGCACATCATTGGTTGCACCCTGATGCATCTCTGGTTGCGCCATGATGCAACTGTGCCATATTCAGCCATCTTGCACTGGTGCACTTCGGCGTGCGCAATCTCTGAATATGGCACCCATGGTGCCATGGTGCATCGGATTTGCACTGCACCAGACTTGCGTCTGCCTTTGGCACATTTCTGAATATCTGGGCCTCTGTCTCAGTATACAAATTAATAAGAAAGTCACTAGGGGTAGGTTGCTCCTGCCCTGTGGTTTATATATGTTCAACGTTGAGTCTGGCAAACATAAATGCCATCATTGACACCAGGAAGATTAATTATTGGTTAATACTTACTAGGATGACACAGAACAGGCTTCCCTATAAGTGTCTAATGGAAAAAAAGAGCTGATCCTTACTAGGCTGTACACAGTCTAACTGGTATAAAAAAAATTTGTTGAACTTGAGGAAGTGTGACCTAACAAGCTTAAACAGGTATGTAGAGAAAAACATAACTCTTAGTTGGAAATATAAAAAGAATATATGTTTAAAACAAAAATCAACAATTTTGGATTGAATTGGTTTAGAAAATATCTCAAAGACAAGGTTCTCCTCAAATACTATCTAGATGTTCTCACGAATCCAGGTTTAAGAAGAATGTTCATTAAATAATAATCTGAATGCTTTGAAAGTAACTTCCTTAAAGTCAGATATAATAAACTACCCCTGTTCAATCAGCAGTGTTTCTGTACAGGTGGTGATAAGTAAGCAATAACCCATGACAGGGTGTGCTGTTATTGGGGATTAACGCACACCCAGGTGCATTGTGATGCACGAGGCTGCAGGCCAAGTGTCCTCACAGCACTCTGGTGTGTGTTAATCCCCAATAATAGCCAACCCTGGAGTGATTTATTGTGCTTAGAACATGGGTTATGTTTAAACAGCAAAAAAATTTAAAAAGCTTCCTTTTTTTTGCAGTTTAAACAGCAAAAAAGGTACTGCATCCTGCCACCTTGTAAAATAGTCCCTAACAAATAATGCAGCCTAAATTGCTGTTATGCACATATAAATGTCACACATACAGTAGAACATGATCTGTGACATTTCTTGTGCAACACTGTCTGCTACACTGCCAACTACCATTCTGTGCCGCCACCCCACAGCTCTCTCTCTCTCTCTCTGCCGCTCTCTCTCTCTCTCACTCTCTCTCTCTCTCTCTCTCTCTCTCTCCCTCCAACATGCAGGCTAACATGTTTTGGGACATGCCCAGCTATTCCACTTCTCTGTGGCAGTCCCCAATGTTGCTCACAAGGTCCCAATAGTCAACATCCCCCTAAATTTCAGACATCCACCTAAGTGCAAAGGCCCACTCTTCCCCACTCCCAGAGACTCCAATCAGAAAGGAAACTGCTCTGGCAGGTAATATTCTACAGTTTTTCATTAGGGAGAATAACACAGTGGGAGATAGATCGGGAAACATGCCCCCTAAGAAAACACTAAAGTCGTGGACAATTTGGATGCTCCTTCCCAGAATGGCAGAAAAAAACATGATAAAACAGACAAGCTACAACGTCCTCTGAAATTGAAGTGGCTCCAAGCAAGCTTTATGGATCTCGGCACAACTGTCAAAATGAGAAAGCATCAGAAAGCAGCAATACCACGAGCAATCTGTCAATGGAAAACAACACAGACTGCTGAAGGAGAGACTAATGCCTTTCATGAACGCAGAACCAAATAGTGGTTTTGGGACATGCACAGCTATTCCATTTCTCTGTGGCGCTCCCTCGATGTTGCCATGCACTGAATACCATTTCCCTGTCCCCACCCATTTTGCAATGTTTGTGGAGCCGACAGAACACACTTACACTGAGCTCTGGAGTACATGATCAACATACACAGAGACAAAATGCTCCTCCTGTCCCTAATCTGAACTTTGGGAAGCTGCTAGAGAGCGGAACATAAATGCGGCTTTTGCAGCATGTAATTGCTGCTGCGATGCTCGGACATCTCCCTGTCCATGGACTGTGATGCAACCTGCAGCAACTTTCTGCAACTTCAGGCTGCTGAGCACTGACTCCTGTGTGTGGGGGGGGGCACAAGGGAATACACTGCTCCTTGGGCCAAGGGTGTAGGCTGCAGTACATACACCATGTAAGCCATGGTGTACAAATTTATTTTTGAGGGGTAACATTTTGCTTGACCCCAAGGGCACTATTTGTCCCTTTGGTGCTTAGGGTAAATAATTCACTGTGCAAATATATACATCTGTGTGCTGCTTTATTTATGTATCTACCCCAAATCAAATTGTATTCCACTGTTTACCCTGCCTATTGTAATCTCCCGGGTGGCGCCTGAAAATAGTCATGTTTTGGTTAATGGCGCTTACCCGGTAAACAAAAAGTAAATAAATAAATGTTTCTACCATGCTTAACAAAGCATTGGGGTATAAAACTGTAGAGCATCAAACAGGTTACATCTAGGAGGCAACAAATTGGGTACACATGGGGGCAACAAGTAGGCTAGGGGAAATAAAAAAGGTACAATTGGGTCAAAAAAGAGGGCAGGGGCAACAAAGGTGGTCCTGGTGTCCAAACTTTATGTTTCTAGCTACACCCCTGCCTTGGTCCCAGACTGCAACGCGACCTACGGCACCTTTCTGCAGCTTAAAGAGCAGCTGACACCTTCAGGAGAACTTTAACAAAATGTAACATTTAGACACAGCTCAGCTCGTATTTCACATTATTTTTTTTTTCATCCAGCTATTTGGTATCCGTCGCCTCCTCCTGCTGGTAACAGGGACACATAAGTAGTTTTTTGCTAGTTTTCTCCCTTGCCCCCCCCCCTGAGGCCCTGGCACACGACCATGCGAGCGTGCGGAGGCATGCTGCGCACCCTGTGGTGCCAGCTCAGCCCCTTCCCACCTCCCATAGTTATTTGCCACCCCCTCTCCACCTAAGCTACCCACCGGACCTCCACCCAGTGGGAGCAGAACTATAGGGGGTGCCAACCCACCCTTGATGCCCTCAGGAGTGGAGAGCTGCCCATCGGCATGCTCGATCCTGCTCCGCCCTCCCCCCCGCGCTGGCCCCCCTGATGACCCAAGGTCATTCCCGAACCCAGGTTGCCAGCGTAGCATGAGGTGTGGCATCCAGTGCCTCAACCCTCAGCACCACCGGGCTGGCCATTTCACGTTACTTTTATATTCTTCCTCCCTATTATTTATCACTGTGGTCATTTGCATGAAAACAGGATCTTTGCTCCTGAAGAGTTCATCTATTCCTATTGCTTTCTCCCTACTTGAGGTCATAATGCCCTGCTTGTGACATCACAGTTGCTCCCACAACAACAGATTGTGATGCCACAACAGAGCATTATGACTTGAAGTAGGGCATAAGCTACAGAGGCAGATAAACTCTAAGGGAAATTGAAGGGATAAAAATCATGTACTCATGCATATTTATGTAAGCAATAATACCCAACAGAGTGGGCAGTATTTGGCAATATCAGACCACCCAGGGGCATAATGAGGCCTGACGCCACAGGCAGAGGGCCTTATAGTCCCCAGAAGGTCCGGTATTGCCTATACCGCCCACCCTGGAGGATATTATTGAGCTTAGAAAATGGGCTAGATGTAACATTTTTTATGAAATTCTGAAAACAATTAAAAAAAAATTAAAAAGAGCAGTAGAAAGCATGAAAAGTTGTTTTTGTTGTAAAGTAGTTCCTGCCAGTAGAGGGCGCTTGTTGGTAGATGCAGCCCTTATCTGACGATTAAGTACTTAGCTTGATATGGAGAAATCTGTAGAAACGGGAGCATGGTTTGCTTTTTTTTCCTAAAACTTAAAAAGTTGGGGCTTCCATTTCATTTCTTACAGCCCCTTTATATGTATTATAGCCCCTTTATATGTATTGTGAGGCAAACCTATGCAGTGCTTCCAGAGGACAAGCATGCTACGGGGCTGATGAAAAGTGGTCTGTGGAGAGAACTTTAGGTACCTAGCATGCCTAGCAGTGATTTCCTTTCCTTGCTTTGTGCTGCCATTTCATTTTATGGGGCTTTCTTGCTCACGGTGGAGGTCGCTACCAAATTAAGAAGCTGAAGAGCTTCATTTGTGGGCTGCAACCCTTTGGGGTCCGACTTCAACTCTTACACATTTGGCGATGTGTCCTGCCAGCTTGGGAATTGAAATTTAGCCACTGGCTTTTGGGGTGGGAGAGCGACAAGTATACGGGTGTATGCTGATGCCTGTGGGACTTTTTATAGCGAATGCAGGTGATTGCTATCAATGTTGGCTTCCTTCTTTACTTTTTTTACATCTTACATTTATTTATGCTGCCTCATGTCATGGTACTGGATTTGGGGAGGCCACAAACTACATGCAAAGGAGTGAGAAAAAGAATGTCTACTTTCAAAGACGAACATTCTGTTTGAATGCTGATCTGGGTGATTGGGCTTGTGGCTAGCTGGTACTTTTTATGCCTGGGCTCTGTTGCCTGATAGATGCCCACCTTGCCAGGGCTATCAGCCAATCAGAGCCCGGGAATTTCTTTGTCCATTTTCTAATCAGTAATAAACAACAAGGAAGAGAAATATATAGAATAATGTGGAGTGCAAGCTGACTTGTATCTAATTATTATGCTTTTCAAAGTTTTCTGTTTGGCTTCAGTAGCTCTTTAAGGTTGTTGGTCACTGACTTCTTGGGGGGGCAAGGGAGTGATGGAGACTCACTCTGTATAACTGCTGGGGCTCTTACACACTCCTGTGCCCTGACTGTCACTCCCAGCGTTGGTCTGTCCCTGAGGTGCACTGTGCTCACTCACCTGTCACCTACCTGCACCACGCGGCACACAGAACTGCGCAGGTTTCCAATTAGCAACTTTTTTGTGACACAGCGATGAGGGTTCACTGTCTGCTTCTTGCACAGAGGTCCGCCGAGCAGGTGGGAACAGACACACCTGCATCAGGATGAGCTGACAGGCTCTTGGGCACTGACTCTGGGAGGGGATAACAGAGAACAAAAGGCACACAACAACATCATTTGCACAGTACAGTGCCAGTAAAATATGTCATGGTACTGCCAGCATTGTGCCACATATTTATCAGCTGCCGCCTTGTTGTGAGGGGCATGAGGGATAACTGTAGCTATGGGGATCTCTCGTTTCCATAAAATTACAAATGGCTGCCAAGCACATTGAGAAATGGAACAAGTCCCAAAAGTAACTTCTGTGACTCCCTCCGTGGAACTGTGCATTAAAAAAGGGATCTAATGCATGGCCAGGCAGAGGGACTCAACCAATGGACTTAATGCATGTTTTATGGGATTGTTCTTGGTATATTAGCAGGCCAGGTGGCACTGGCTTGCTTCATTTCTTAATAATTGGAGCGAGATAGATAAAAGCACACTCACAGAGATTCTCATGCACACAGGGGATGATCGGTCTATTAATAGACTTGCTAATTACTTTCTCCAGATCGTAAAATGAAAAACATAGACATGACTATTGCATAAAGTAACCTGTATTGTGTCTCTTTAACATATTAGCAATGCTTGTTTCAGTCTTCTTAAAGGTGCTGGCTTATCCATATGTAATTTTCAGTGGTTGAAACACCATGATGTTTTTGTGATGTCATGATAGTCAGACTATGGAGGCTTGAATACTTTTCCAGATACTCTGTCTTTTGGTTGTAGCTAGTTGCATGTGGGTTTCACAATATGTAATAAAATTATATCTGTTTTGCTAGTCAGCCCTACTATGAGAAGAATGTGATACTGTATTAGTCAAAGAATATGAGGATGCTGTTGTATGAAAACACTTGAACTCTGACCTTAGACAGAGTTGAATGTGGGCTTGTAGACTTTAATACTGTAGAGACACAAAGCATATATATCCTGTGAAGATTAGGACAAATTGTAAGTAGCTAGGGAATAGATTACGCTCAGTAAGACTTTTTTCCTGATTAATACTAAGAGACAAAGAATTTGTTTGTAGTTTCTCGTATTTTATTGATTGTTGTGCATTTGTAATTGTATACGAAATTTATATATTAATGTAATGTATTTTTGTACTGAATTGTAAAGACTTGTATAGTCGATTAATAAATTATTACTACTAGTACTGCTACTGCTACCACCATGGTACAATTCTGGACCAAGCCAGAGCTGAGACAGGCATCTGCAGTCTTAGCCATCCCTGGTGATAATTCTGACCACATCAGTGGAAGACATGTGACATAGATCATTGCTGCCTAAAATAACAGCACTCACTGTGGGAGAGCTGAGGAAGACCAGCTTCCTAACTCGTGGGATAAGTTCTTGCCACTGCATACCTCCTTTTCTATACCAGTGTGCCAAAGTCTTCTTTGATAATATTTCCAACTGAGTCCAATTTGCCAGACATGCAGCCCAACCATGCACTCTTCCAATGTAGGAGTTTCCCAGTTCCCATATCGCTTTGATTACAGAAACCGGATCTGCAACATAATCAAAAGAGTTAGCACCACAATGTCATTGACCCTCCCTGTCCAGAGTTTCCTCTGGCCGCAGCTGGCCTGATATAACCCTTAGACTGAGGTACTGGTGGTAGAGCCAAGTCAGAGGCTCGGTCTTGGAACGTCCAGTGGTAGGTTGGGCCTTTTTATAGGCTCGACGGACCTGGAGGTTTCATTAAGGGTGAAAAATCTGGGCATTGTGTTTGACGGTGAGCTGACATTTGATGATCAGGCATCAGCTATTGTCCAGACCAGATTTTACCATCTCCAGAACATCGTCCGGATCAAGTCCTTTGTCCCACCCAAAGACCTGGCCACACTGGTGTCAGAGGTGGTGTATTGGGGCACCTGCAGCTTTTGCAGAATGCAGCGGGCACGGGTGTTGACTGGTCATCCTACATTGTCATATCACTCCAGTTCTGTGCGAGCTGCACTGGCTGCCAGTACATTGGCGCTTCGCCTTCAAGGTACAGTAGGTCTTTTGACCTCTAAGGCCCTACATGGTTTGGGTCCGGGCTACCTGAAGGATCTCCTGCACCTCTACGTCCCATCTCAGTCTCTTAGATTGGCTTCTGGTGTTCTTCTGGTGATTCCCAGAGTGAGGCGTAAGAGCTCTGAGGACTGGGCATTCGAGGTTACTTTTTTGGCATTCTCTGCCAGGTCATCTCCAGGAGGCACCATCACTTGAAATATTTAAATGAAAATTGAAAATGTTTCTGTTTACTCAAGCTTTTGGAGTCTGAGGTAGCTGTTTGGACTGAGAACCGATTCAGTTGTTTTAATCATGTTTAGATTTTATTTGTATGTTCTTATTTATTGTTTCCTGTCTTGTTATTGTATGTTCATATTTTAATTGCATTGTAAGGGTACCCAAATAAATAAAATCTACTACTACTACTACTACTACTGCTGCTACTACTTATATGACAGAGAAGCCCACCTGCCAATGTCTTTTATCTTGTCCTCCTTACAACCTGGCTGAGCAGCCTCCGTGGCTGCCTCATTCCTAAATGACTGGGTATTATACCCTCTTGGGTCTCTGCCCACAGCTTGAATTCTTTTTCTAAGAACTGCTTCAAACTGATACCTAGTCATTGGCCACCATTACTGTGAATAAAGAAATCGCCCCTACTCTGTGGCCTATGTGCTGGGTATTCTTCTACCATCTTCCAGGAGCACAGACTATGACCAGCTGTATTAAGCAATGTCACCAACCGGGCTGGTTCCAGTTGGTTAGTCTTTGAGTGCTTCAAAGTTATCACCAGGCAATCCGCAAGCAGTCTCACATCACTGAACTGAATGCTGTTGCTGGCCAGCACTTTAGAGTCCACCACCAGCTCCAACACCCTGAAGGCACTGAAAAATGCAAAGAGAGCCCTGAATAGCAGCACCTTGGCGCCTGTTGAGCATACATAACCTAGGTAGCCTATGATTTCAGTCAACAAAGAACTGTCCACCAGTGTTCTGGTATCCTGCCATTTTCCCCTAATCCTAGCCCAGCCATCTACCATCTTCTGGACTATGAATGAGCCCGTCACATCCCTAAATCCATTCATTTTTGCAAAGAAGTCTATTACAAACAAGTAGCTCCTTATGTAAGCTCTTCCACCTTTATAAGATGGTGGATAAACTACTGAATCATCCTTGCTCTCTCCAACATCCCTGGCCAACTGTCTGTTGCCCCCCCCCCAAAAAAAAAACTTCTGTAATGCCTTCATGTTTGCATCATACGCTATGTTCCCGGGGCCACAGCATGTTGTACCAGTTCAGCTGTTCTTGGGTTGCTGCTTGGCATAGGTAATGTGGACTGTGGACTGAACATAGATCTGCTGCTGGAGCCAGCTGGCAAAAGCAGTTGAACTGCAAGTGAGACAATGCATCCACAATGACATTGTCTTGCCCATGTACATGCTTAGCCCTAAATGGGAGGCTGAGCTGTAGGCAGTGCAACACAAAGATTCGCAACAGCCCCATCACCTCAACTGAGTTTGAAGACTGAACATTCAAAATGTCAGCCACAGACATGTTATCTGAATGGAATAATATTCTCCAATTTATCAGTCTGTCACGCCACACAAAAGTAACTCGACAATAAGAACCAGCTCCAACATTTTATTCTTACTAAGGCCATCTCTTACCTATGTCGCATTCCACTGATCTGCAAACCAGGAAACCTGAAAATATGCCCTGTAGCCCAAACTGCCGGCTGCATCCATAAGTAATTGATAATCCTGTGTGAATACCCTTCCTAACTGCTACACTGAAATCCCATTTAACCACTTTAGCAAAATGTCCCACACCTCCAAATCAGCCCTCATACCCACTGTCACCTGTATGTGATGATGCAGTAGAAGCATGCCCTTGTTGCCCATGTCAAAGGAGAACTGCACTGAAACTGTAAGTCATTTTTCCCAGCAGAAGTTCTTTTTAAGTACCAGTTCAAATTGCTTTTATTGTTCTATCTCTATAGCCATATTAGTAACCTCAGTGGGCATTTCTGATTTACACTCTGGTGCTGAGTGCCATTTTAGAACTGTGTGGAGATTATGTCCCACTCAACCACCGAGTTCTACAATAGAACATGGATGCATTGTACCAACAATAGAATAAAAGAGCAGGGACACAAACTACATCACACAATTCTGAAATGGTTCTTACTAGCAGCATATAAATCAGAAGCATGCACTAGGATAACTGAAAAGCCTGTAAACCTTGAGCAATAATAGAACTGAAAGACTGGTATTCACACAACTTAAAGATCATTTAGAGACACAGAGGAGAATTAAAGATATGCAGTCTGGTTTTAGAAAATATTATAGCACTACAATGGCTTTGGTTAAAGTGGTGGGAGACGTGCAGGCACCCTGGATGGGAGGACCCAGATGGACGCAATATTTGTTGATTTGTCTAAGGCATTTGAATCTCTGGATCATGGTGTCCTCCTGTCCAAGGCAGCCTCACTGGGAATTACTGGAGGAGCACTGAAATGGTTGGCTTCGTACTTGGTTGGTAAAGTGTAGGTGGTCTCCATGGGGAATTTGATTTCGGGTCCGCTGTCTGTTGTGTCAGGGGTCCCCCAGGGTTCCATCCTGGGCCTGCTCCTCTTTAATATTCATATAAATGGTGTATCTTTTCCAGACTCTTCTGTTAAATTTCATCTCTATGCAGATGATACTATCATTTACACATCTGACAACACAGTAAATACAATACAGGATACATTACAAGAAACATTCAATGAATTAACGTGTCTTTTTCAAGAATAGTAAATTGATTCTTAATGCAAAAAAAACACAATCCATGTTGTTCTCTAGAAATAGTGAAATTCATGGCGGTTGGCCCTTAAGAGTGGTTACCCTGGGGGGGCTCCCCGAATCAACAGGTGCGGTCCTATAAATATTTGGGGCTATGGTTAGACTGTTTTTTGAAGTGGGACACCCACATAGACAGTCTGGCAAAGAACACAGGAAAAAGACTGGGGGCCCTATACAGAATTAGATCTTGTTTGACTGCAGACATAAAAAAGAAGCTGGTAAATTCCATGATCATGCCTTTATTTGATTATGGAGACATCCTATATTTGAACAATTTAAAAAGAGACCTAGAGAGATTAGACATATACTATGGTAGACTGGCTAGGTCCATCTTAGACACCCCAAGATTATCTCACAGGTGTCAGTTGTACAGTAGATTAGATTGGTGGACTCTCCAGGAGAGAAGACAAGAGCATTTGCTTGCCTTCATCCATAAAGGGATGGTCGGTAAGCTTCCCCCATACATAGTTTCCCACTTAGAAAAAAAGGGATACAGTTGTATCACTAAGATCTGCTACAGCACTGGATTTGGTGCTCCCAGTATGTAACCTGGAAGTGGGCCATCAAATGGTATACTACCAACGTGCATTACTATGGAATAAAATTCCATCTGATTTAAGAAATCCAGCGGAGATAAAAACCTTGAAATTAATTAAAATGTGGTTAAGGCATTCTAGTAACAAACCAGAACAATGCTGTCACTGCAGCAGCTTAGATGTTGAATAGTAAGTAGTGATTTTGTTTGATTAAACAGAAGAAAGGCCTGCATGAAGACGTTAAGTGACATGTGTGAGCATCTGACCCTGTCTTTTTGTAATTGTTAACTTAAAATTTCTGTATGTATGTATGAATTTATTTTCTCGTTCTGTAATATTTTGTAACACTGCTAGAGGACCTCGTTGTAAATAAGTCTGTGACTCAATCAAGTTTTATCCTAATTCATAAAAATACATTTTATGAATAAACATTTTTACTACTACTAATTTGAACCAGTATTTAAAAACAGCTCCTACTGGGAAAAATGACTTATAGATTTAGTGCAGTTCTCCTTTAAATACCTAATGAATAGTCGACCAGGTGAAATTGCTTTGCATCCAAAATTTAGATGGCCAATCAATGACTGCAAGGTTTTTAATGTTACTTTTCTAGCTGCCCGGACTTCTCCAATTAACTTGCTTAGCCTGTCTGCTAATTGCTTGAGTATGCCTTTGTCACCCTTTCTAAGAAGTTGCTAAAACACTCAAAGGCTGAAAAAAAACAGTACTAACTCTCAAAGAAGAAACCCAACAGATCAAAATCACCTAGCCTGACTGGTAAATAAGGGAAGGCCAACTTTATGTCGGTCTTAGCAGGGTACCTCTGCCTGCCAGCTGCTCAAGCCTGACTGCTTTATCTAAGGACACATAAGTGACTGCACTGTCCTCAGAACTGATGTTATTCACAGAAGAGCCTTTGGTACATGACATATGTATAAGCTGAAATTCATCAGGCATCTTCTTGGGGACTACACCCAATGGTGAAACTCTAAGAGGGTCCATTGGAGGCATATTAAATGGGACAGCCGCCAGCCCCACCTCTGTTTCCTTTTGCATCTTGAGTGCTACCACATGTTTTATGGGGTGAACCGATTTTAGATTGTGAGCCATGGTTGATAACTATGGACCTCTGTACAGGATGGGGAAGTCATTTTTGAAGCCATTTGACAAATACTGTGCATCAGTCACACATGGGTAGTGGTCAAGCCATGATTGAAGGTAATCAATTTTTATGGGGGACTTTGCCAGCCTTCTGGGTGCTCCTGTTGCCTTGATTGCTTTCACCAGTGTTTTGTGCCTCCCTCCTGCTGCGACCAGTGCCAACAAGGGAAGCCGATGCCTTGTGTTTTCCTCCACAGCTGCTACATTCATGTCTGAATTTACAGTAGTCACGAAAACACTTTCCACATTAAACTGGTGGCAAGCCTTCTTTTGGCCCATCCATATTACCTTCACCCTGGTCATGCGCCGTGACCACAAATTGGGGTTTATTTTGTCCCATCTTATCTAGAATACTCTACCCATTTTCATCCTGAGCAGCTCATCATAATGCAACCAGGTGTTACCTTTCACACACCAGATGCACCATTTTGGTATTGTCCCTGTACTTTGAGTTGCGCTGTTTCGGACGGAGGGGGGATCACATGCTGTAAATGGTTATAAAAATATCAAATGCTGCTGGTCTGTGCCATTTATTTTTTTTCTGCCTTATCTTTGTCATTTGAATCAGGCAGTTCCTGATGCAAGAGATCACACATCTGTATGTACTCCCCCTTCCAGATCCTTTCTCTGATTGCGCAAGACACAGGGTTTGTCCATGGGATCATTCACCCCAATGTACACCCAATGATCACCAGCTGTTGGAGTTGCTATTGTCTGAGCTTCGCCATGACTGGAGTTGTCTGCTGCCAGCACTCCTGCTGCCAGTGGGCCATGCATGTACACCTATCCTGGGCCTGTCCCTTGTTGCCCATTGCCAAGGCAATTGATTCTCCAAACCTGCCTTACTGCCTGCTCAGTTTGCAAGCCACCGGCAGTGTTGGGGCTTGCTCTCAGACAGTGCTGAGCCCCTGGGACCCACACAGGCAATATCAACACAGTGGGTGCCCTAACCAAGGCATCCCTTTGTTGCTGTAGACCTTGCTCCACACTTGGCTTCTCCACTGCTGGACTGGCTTGCACCTGGTTGGCCATACTGCTGCTCACTCCCACCAGGGCTGAACTCCTGCTATCCAAGCATGACATACTACCTAAAGTCTGCAGCAAGGCTGTGCCTTGATTCACTACCATGTTGACACCCCCAAAGAATTGCTGCACTCCTCGCTGTGCCCATAACCATATCTGTGGTGCTGGGAGGGTGTGTTTGGGTGCTTGCCCTATCCCTTAGGTGGCTGTGCCCCCTGGAACCATTAGCATAGGGAAAAAGAAAAGTATGGCAGGAACCATGGGGAAGGTATAGGAGGCCAGAAAGATTCTGCACCCATACTGAGACCAGCTACTCCTGCCGGTGTATCCACCCACCTGTAGTTCTCTCTGTACTGCTATTGTCTCCTTAGATTTGACAGGCCAATGGCCTGCAGCCCTTCCCCCCTGGGAAATTGGAAGGAAAGAGTTAATGGTGGATTCTGTAGTTGGCTTATTTTTTTAGCGGTCTGGAAGAAAAAACACAAGCAGGAATTCTCACTGACCACTAGCTAAGATAAGAGCTGGGTTATAAATCTCAGAGTGGACATGTACACACAGACTCACAGTTTAAATGGTTTGGGTCATTCAAATATAAACCTAAGGTTAAGGATGAACTTACTAAGGGCTCTCTTGAGGGCCTTAGCATACAGGCTCCTACCTTTTTTGGGTGGTTCTAACCTTACTCCAATCCTCCTCTTGTGCTTGTACACCAGCCCCTGCCCTAGAGTGGATCAAGTTTGATCCACCTTCCTTCTCAGGCTAACTACTCCCATTATTATCACCTTCCACACAATGCTCACCCTTGGTGGTTTGTGGTACTGAATGTTTGGTCCTTGTCTCCACCCTGTGTGCCTCCGGGCCTGCTGCAGTGTTCATGGATGCCCTGTTCTGGTCTCATACCACTTCATCTGGTCCCTCCATTGCCACCTGCTCTTCAGTCCCTCTTGTGGATGTCCTTGACCTTTTCTTCCTTTTCGCCCCTGCATGTGTTGTTAATGACTGAGCCAGCTTCCTGGATGATTTCCTGAGCCGTGGCAGGGAGCATGATGCATCCAGACCTACTGGCTGCTGGCCTGGTGCTACTCACATCATGGACTGCAGCTAATTGGGACCTTCTAGCTCCATCAAGCACTGTGCTGTCTGTGTAAATTCGGTACTTAATTCGTTCTTCAGCTCTGGGACCCATCAAACCACTGCCTCACCACACTCCCAACTGTACAAACTGGCCTTCATAATTACAGCTAGCTCACATAATTCACCCTTGTAGAGGAATGTTTGCTGCTCTCCTCCATTCCAGAGTGCCTGTTATTGAAGAAAGAGAAAAAGGAGCATGGCCAGTTTTAGGCACCAGCAAACCCTGCAATCGCTGGTGGCCCCCTACTTATGGGGGCCCCAACTAGAGCAGTTTACCTTAATTATTTTAAATCTTTTTTTCTTATTATCATCTTAAAACAGCAACAAAAGACTGTGCAGATTTTGATGTGGGATCACGACTTCATGAAAAGCCTTACTGAGCTATGACCCAGGCAATAAGAGGCAGATGGGTAACAATGGATGTGAGAAAATGAACAGTATGCGCTGACACTGCAGTCTCTCTCTCTAAATTTTTTTAAGATACCACTAGTACTGAAAATACAATAAAATGATGTGTGTATTGGTTACAGTCAAACATATGGGGTGATGGTTGGCCAAGTAGGGGGGCCCCCATGATTTCATGAATCTGCTGGGGGCCCCCAAAACCCTAAAGCCGGCCCTGAAAAGGAGTGAATTTAATTGGGTCAGTGAGCAGCCAGAGGGAATGGTGTTGAGGAGAAGTGGGGAAGGGGACAGAATTTTCAAACCTCTCGCCTTTTACTGAGCACAAAAAGTGCCCTGGTTAAGCCCTAGTGCTGACTGCAGCCTGTATGTTGGTTATGCCCTGCCCCATCACACTCATGGTTCCAAGCACTGGAATGCTTGCAGCTATTCCCAATGTACCACTGGTCTCATACCCTCATATGTGGTTCCTCTTTTTCCTTAATTGGCAAAATATCAAGCCAGCCATCATTCTTCTGGTGTGATGTCTAACAACTGTCTTTGGCACTACCTGTTCACTCTCTGACATGGATATCTTTAGCTCCTATATCAATTCAGATTAATGTACCCACCAAAACAAAGTGCTACTCTCTGTATTTAATTATGTTCTAATTCACCACAGTACCATGTAACTTTCCAAGGTACCTTTCATACAGAATGTGTCACAAAACTGTTTACTAGTTTAGCAAAAAAAATAAAAATAAACACAACGTGCAGAGTCAAGGATTGGACAACGATACAGCTGTATTTGTACTGTATTTTATTGCTTTGCAGGAAACAATTACTTTGACCAATAACTTCATTCATGAGGACATCCTTTGAATGGTTCAGCTTAATTCCAGGAGCCAACAGGACAGTGTGTTTAGGCTAGGATGTGAAGGAAAGTAAAAGAAAGGAAATGAGTTCTGAGATAAGATTTGAAAAGAGGGAGAGAGTCGGTTAGCAGGAGAGTGAGAGAGAGTCTACAGGTCTTGTAGACAAAGAGGACAACAGTGGCAAATGTAGGTGAGCATGGGGGCTGGCGTGTGCCCACCACCAAGAAAACCAGCCTGTCCAGCCTGGTGGTGCTGATGGCTGAGGCGCTGGACACCTTATCTTGTGTCACGCTGGCACCCTGGGTTCGGGAATGACCTCGGGTCGTCAGGGAGCCAGCACGGGGGAGGGGGAGCAGGATTGAGCAACCAAAAGGCAGCTTTCCTCACCCTGAGGGAGGTTGCTTGCCCCCCCCCTATAATTCTGCTCCCATCAGGAGGAGGTCCAATGGGAAGCGTAGGTGGAGGGGGCAGCAGGCGATTGCCAAGGGTGGGGTGGAAGGTGCCGAGCCAGTACCCAGCGGCATGTGTACCTCCATATGCATGCACACACATGTCTGCCAGGGTCCTGGGTGGGGGAGAAAATGCAAAAATTGTAAATTTAAAAAAATAAATAAATAAAATAAAAAAGAAAACCAGCCTGTCTCTTCTTTTTACAATGGGCAAACTACAGGGGACCCCAGGAAAGCCCCCTTCCCCCTTGCTAGCAAGTAGAACCTCCTTGATCCCCGTACAAGGAGGACTGCTGGCTACACTGCCACAAGTTCCCTTTACCTGTACAGAACCCTGCCAGGTGACAGCGACTGAGAGAAGCATGCAGCGCTTGATAATCTGGCCAGCCACCTCTCCCTGGTGGTTCCCCCAGCACCGATCATGCGAGCAAGGAGAGGGCACTCTGTGGCAGACTAGCCCAGAGCCCTTCCAGAAGTTACCGCTGGCAGTGGGACAACTATTGCATCATCATGGACTGTGGGGGAGGGGACCCAGATAGGAAGGTGGGTGTTAGACACACCACAGGGCCATGGCTAGGAGCTTGTATGAATAAACTATTGTTTCACATTACTTTTTTTTTTTTTTTGAGGTACAGCAGGGAAGTGGGCCTGCAAGCTCATGCGGTTGACCGCTGAACAGTACTCCCAACTGGACCACCCAGCTGTGGATACTGCGTAATCTGCTTAGTTATGCTGCAGCTAAATGTTCAAACTGCAGCCCCTCTGGGGCTGACTTATGGGATCATAGACCAAGGACAAAACTGGACTTACCCAAGCTGTCATGGTAGGAAAGCTTCTTTTTCTTCTGCTTGTAGGTTAGTAGGGAAGTCTTTGCCTGTGAAATGCCAAGACAGAAAGAGGAGGGCCTTCTTCTATCTTGGCCTTTTAACCTTCACCTGATCCCCCCCCCCCAGCTAGTTGCCTGCCCCAGCTCAGTGTGGGGTCACTGACCATTGACTCAACAGGCCCTGGGCAAGCATCTTCCCGGTGATACCCAGGAGGGGTAATTTCCAGCCAAGGCTGGTGTCTGTTTGCTTTCTGTTTCATTTGCCTGGTGTTAGCTGAGCACAGTCATTTGTTGTGGAGTGGGCATTCTGTTGATTGCAGTTACTTCCTGGTTTACACTCACAACAATGGCTAGCTGTTTTGAACTGTAAACTCCGAGTGCAATACTCAGACATTATCGTAGTGGCAGCAGCCACCACTAGTTATGTCCTCAATATTTCATGAGGACTTGGGGTTAGGGAATGAGGGCAGTGTCTTCTATAGAAATATTTGTTGCAATCCAGACTCTGGACTTTTTACTGACTGTAAAACTGAAGCTGAAGTAGGAGCAGTTTCTGTAGCAGAGTGGAGTGTTTCTTCTGAAACAGGCATGACCATACAGTCTGCTTTTTGCAATTTGGAATGCATAGTGTTAAAAATCAAGCATCACTGGAATAAACCTTCATTAGAAGTCCTTGTGACAGAAATGGGAAGGAAGGCGTTAATGGTGGATTCTATAGTTGGCTTATTTTTTTAGCAGTCTGGAAAAAAAACACAAGCTGGAATTCTCACTGACCACTAGCTAAGATAAGAGCTGGGTCTTAAATCTCAGAGTGGACATGTACACACACAGACTCACAGTTTAAATGGATTGGGTCATTCAAATATAAACCTAAGATTAAGGATGAATATTAGTGGACACTGACAGGTGTGCAATCTGATTGGGGCAATTAAATACATACATGGTAGATTGGTGCATCCAAAGGGGAAATAGGAATCACCTATTCTCAAGACAGTATACAGTATAAGATGCTGAAAGACAGTGAGAAGGGGGTTGCTGGTTACTCTCTGGGAGTTGAAGGAAAAACTAAACCTGGGGCCTACCCTTTTAGCTATGTCCGCGGGAGCTGGCAGTTAGCATTGGGTCCAGTGTTCTCTTGAAAGGATAGGAGAAGGGTAAGTTTAATACTAGCATATTGCAGTAATAGCCTTTTCCTTTTGCCGTCTGTTATTTAAAAACATTTGTTTTCGTTTCCTGTATTAGTGTTATTCTCTTGTATTGAAAACAGATAGCCTGTAATGCTCTGTTCACTTTCTGTTAAGTAAAAAGCTATTTATTTACTCAACAGTTGATTGTGCTGTAATTTTTCTAAGGTAATACATGGTTTCCACTGGCTGAGGTAAACTCTGTTTAGCATCCGCCACCTAAGAGAGACACACTACCAGACTTTGATTTGTGCAATTGCACGTTTGATTACCCAGTTTTGTAAACTTAAGGGTGGGCGCTGGAGCAAACTCCAGCTGATTGTAGCGAATACCCGAGGACCGACACCTCTCTAAAGGCTGTTCCAGCTCACAGAGAGAGAGGTGGGTTGTCACAGTTCTAATGAAGGTTTATTCCAGTTAGAAGCTTGCGTCAAAGAGGGCAGAGTTCCACTGGATGTGCACAACACTGTACTGTCTGGCTATGGCCAGGAATGACCCTCCTTTGTCTCTGACTGGACTGGGGTGCCTCAGTCTGCTTTGATGCAACTAGTTACACTACACACTACTATTTATACAAGGATTACACTGCACAGCAGCCACAGCTAGAAGCTGAATTACAAGTAATAGAGCTTGAGGTTAAGAAGTTTAAAGAACACCCTGGCTTTAAGGAGTTTGAAAGGAAATTAAAACAAGCAGAGGTCAAACAAGAAATAAAGTTGAAAGCGATTAAACTAAAGAAGTCTGAAAGAGATTGTGCTAACTATAACACAACAATAAAAAGGGGGCCATAGTTGAAGTAGAAGCCACCCCAGGTCCATTCTTAGAAAGAACAAATCATTTGCTTATTTTACATCCACGAGTGATTCATAACAAGACAATTAGGAAGAAGTTGTTTTAGATTAGGAATAGGGGGAAGACAAGATAGGCCCCACCACAGGAGTCTATGGGTTGTCTCATTCAATCCAGGTTAAAAACGCATGGGGTGGGCGTGAGAAATACAGCAAACAAACAAGCAAGAAACAGAAACTAGTGAAGAAATAAGCATCATCAATATTTCTTCTCAGACATTCACAAAAAATGAATTGAGTGTTCTGGGAAAAGGACCCTCATTTATTCCATCACGGGAGATAAAACCCTTGGACCTTTATTTGGACTCACTCACTGAGTCTGAAGTCTCATTTTCCCAAGTGAACGCTGTGAACATGATGACGAGTGTCACATCACTTCTGCTTTGGAAGACAATGCTGTAATATCTAGTAGCCCAGATCTGGAGGTGTTCTGCCAGCATTCTACTTTGTGTCTGCCTTACAATCAAACGGTTGCAGTCTTTGAATGGCAATGCAAAATGGATTTCAAGAAATGTCTGAACAGCCAAATTCCATTCAGTTTTGTGAACATTACTAAGGAAGAAAGACAAGCTATTAAAAGTGTTGAGAATGACACCACCCTAGCAATAAAATCTGCTGATAAGGGTGACTCAGTAGTGGTCACGGACACTGAATTATCTTGCAGTAGTTCAACCTCAACTGAACAATACTTCAGTTTATAAAAAGTTGTGTTCTGACCCTACTTGAAAAAACAAAACTGAAACTGATGTTTTCTAATCTGAAGCTGTTGAAAAGGGTATTGTCCCTGAACATGGGCAGCAATACTTAACTGTGGATTGTTCCAGCAGATCCAAATTGTATTTTGTCCCAAAGGTTCACAACAGTTTGCAGACTCACCCTGGCCGCCCCAATGTGGTGGGGATAGGGTCAGTCATGAATCCCCTATCAAAAATAGATGATATGATCAGCATATTAAAGAAATTGTCCATGATTTGAAGAAGAATCCACATTTATATAGTACTTTTCATACACACTGTATCCCAAAGTGCTTTACAAGCAATACTGGACTGGTAGTGAAGTGACTGAATGTGTAGTGGCAGCCATTTCATCCATCAACACCCACACACAGCCTTGGAGAATTGCATGAATTTTTTTTTGTTTGTTTGGCTTTTTTTTTTTTATGGAAAGGGGAATGTTGGCCAGGACACAAGGGTAAATCCCCTACTCTTGCAAAAAGTGCCTTGGGTTCTTTTACTTCCACCTGAACCCCCACCAGGACAGCACCAGAGCTGGGTAGGAGCAGGTTTAACATCTCATCAAAAGGATGGCATACCCCAACAGTACAGCCCCCCCCCCAAGACTGCACTTGGGGTGCCTGTGTTTAAGGCATAAGCCCAATTCCAGTGTGGGACTAGAACTGAACCCACAGCCTTCTGGCCCAGGGGCAGATGTGCTCCAAACTGAGACACACTGACATACAGGGCTTTGGTTAACTGTATTTTAGATGTATTTTACATCTGAAAATTAGGCAAAAACATCCAAAAATAGACTCATTGGAGGCTTTTGCATCCAGAATATAGTCAACAAAAAAAGATTGACATCCATTTCTCTTGCTTTGGACATTTTTTTGTTGAGGATGTTCACAAGGGGTAGCAGCACTCACTGAAGTGATATGATGCTTTTTTCCCTACTGGTTTTGGTTGTTTGTCCTTGGGTGGACCCCTTCTCCCCCATTCCATCCCCCAGCCAAGCAGCCACCTGGAGCAGTGGTTACATCGCTGACGGTGGAAGCATGCATGTACTGCTTGGCAATGCTTGGTCTCCTCACGTGTCACTAGTTATTGCACTGTGATAGCAGGCAGCCTTTGCTGATGAATGCAATGCTTGGTCTCCTCACGTGTCACTAGTTGCTGCACTGTGACAGCAGACAGCCTTTGCTGATGAATGCAATGCTTCGTCTCCTCATGTGTCACTAGTTGTTGCACTGTGACAGCAGGCAGCCTTTGCTGCTGAATGCAATGCTTGGTTTCCTCACATGTCACTAGTTGTTGCACTGTGACAGCAGGCAGCCTTTGCTGAGGAATGCAATGCTTGCACATGCACATAGACGCAAGTGGCAGTTTGGCACCATTCTAGTTGTGAGTGCATGCATCTGCATTGTGGAGAAGAGTGGAATGGAGTGGACTGAAGCATCGACTGGTGTTAACTTGCAGAGGACATGCGGTGCACCAGAGGGGAGGCTGGCTGTGTAAACCCAACTAACAGACAATCTAGACAGACAATGGGTCTACACCAGTAGTGCAGGGAGCCTGCTGTACTTGGAAAAAAAATGTTTTAACAGAGCGGGGTCCGGAACCGGGAATGGAGTGAATGGACGAGAGGCCTAGGGTCAGTGGAGCGAGTGACTTGGTTGAACAAGTAGATGACGGTGGCTGTTGGGAAAGGAAGAGAAAAGGGAAATGAGAAATGAATCAATAAGTTTCTACCACAGGGTGGGTAAAGGCCAGTATACCCTAGCATGTTAAAAAAGTCATAGTGGGCAGGAACTGGGAAGTGACAGCGGAGGACTACTTACTCAATGGATTAGAGACCGAGAGGCGGGGTCAGCCACTGGTTGGAGCTTGCCGAGAGTGGTTCAGACCCAATTCCAGACAATAAAAAAAGTTAAAAGAGTGGACGGGAACCAGGAAGTGAAAGAGGATGACTAGAGTGACCGAGGCTGGGTCGGGTGCAGGTTGTGGCTCATCGGGAGTGAGTCAGGCCTGCTTCCAGCCATGGGTTGCATCATCAGTGGTTGGCTCACCATCACATCATCACCAGCCAGCCATCCCAGCAGAAGCAGGTGCAGGTCACTGAGACAAGGAGATGGGAGTGTGAGAGTTGCATCTTTTGTGGACACCAGCTGGATTGTTTGTTGAGATTCAGACCGGATTTGGGGAGAAAGCATCCAGAAGCATACCACAGATACCCATGAGGCACAGCAGCAAGTTCATCCAGAACCAACTGACTGGGCAGGGCAAACTGGCAGCAGCACAAGCAAGCCACATGCTCCACTGAAACTGAGGCACTGACTGACTTGGGCAGAAGGGCCCACAGCGCTACAGCATCAAAGCTTGAAGTTAAGAAGGAGATTTTTTTTGTGTGATTTATTTTAATTTGCACATTATAATTGGCACCTGGGCCATATCCTGAGCACTGGGTATTTCTAAAAGCTGCTTAAATTGTCTCCAATTAGCAATTCAATTCTACCTGTGTCTGTGATGTCTGCATAAATGTATTATGTTTGAAAATGTCTGGAAGACTAGTGGTCAGTGTCTTTTTCAGTTCTCTGAATAGATTTTGAGTGCATTCTCCTTTTTCTGGGGATAAATAGTGTAACCCCTAGATGGCGCCATCCCAAGGGCTACTACCCCTGCCTGATTTGCCACTAACAGGTTGAGGGGCCTGGATCCGATGGCGGGTGCCTCCACCCAGAGGTCAGGGTTTGCAATGGTTAATCTAACTTGGTCACAGCCCTCTGGGACACTGCAACCCCCTTTTCTTCCCACTAGTGGCCCACACAATATATCAGAATTACCTTCACAGTATACACTTACCCCCAGGACTGGTTCAGGCAGTGTGACTCCTGGGACTCCCTGTAAAATAAGATGATACAGTGCAAAAACCACAGTACAATACTTTAACATAGACGAATACCTTAGGCAGTGTAACTTTGCTGAAACAAACAGATCTGATTTATTTAGGGGGATATAACAAGGACAGGGGGAAATCAGGTTAGTTAGTTTAAACGCATTAATAATCACAGTACTGTGCGCATATTTCAGAATCCCAAATGTCCCAAATGTCACTCTTACTGGGTATCCAGGCAATAAGAGGCTAGCCTATTTGGTGCAGCTGGTTGGGGCCCTGAAGATGGAAAATGCATGCACAATACCCAAATTGTAATCCGGAGCCGGTAGGCTCAGTTCGTGGAGAAAGAAAGGAAAAGTAATCAGATGGAACACTTGTAATTAGATGATGGTAGGAGCTACCCTGATTTGTACTCACAAATTCAATGCTGAAACTGAATGGACGGAGATTGTCCTGGATTGCCAGGTGGAGCAGACCATGTGGACAAGGTCCTTGTGACTGGACCCCAAGGCAGTTCAGAGCAAATGGATGTAGTTTGGATTAAGCTGGGGTTTACTTGCAGCTTCATGCACTCAATTCACTGTACAGGGGATTTGAAATGCGAGTCCCCACTAGCACTACACACATTTATATGGAAAAAGAAAGTACAATACCAGACAGGCTGCTTCTCTATCCCGATCGCAATTACTGCACAGTACCCGGGAGAACACACAGCAGATTCAGTTCCTGACAGACCGAGCGCGATTCAGCAATTTCTCCAGTCTTCTACAGGGTGAGCCTGGTTTCTGGTTTTCAGATCTCCTCGATCCTCTTCACAGATCAGATTCAGTCCAAACAAGCACTTACACAAGCTGCAGACCAAAACTTGGGGCCTTACACGCGTTTCCCGACTAAAACTGCGCACCGAAGGAGCACAGGGCTCCTTCCTTCTTCACTGCCAGAGCTAAACAGAGACTCCAGTAGACAAAACCGGGCACTTCCTTTGAGTTCCTCCCAGTTCTTGGCTGTATTGGCTGTCACTCACAATAGCCTCCCCCTGTTGGTGCAAAAAGGCGCTGAAGTCCAAACTACATTTCCCAGAGTCACTGCCCATACAATCCTCTTGTGGCTGGCTCAGATTACGAGTCCAAGTTCTGATTCGTTCACAGGCATCATTTTAGAGCTACCTTAACCCACACTGATTGGTCCAGTTCAGCAGTTCAAAATTAGAATGGGGAACTAGGCAAACACAGTTCTGATTGCAAAGAAAAGCAGGTTAGACAAACTGTATTTCATTATTACTCTAAATTATTTCTGGCAAACAGTTACATCTTTCAGATAGGTTCCCTTTGCACTCCTAGTGACTGCAAAAACGGAGTGAATTGGCAGCAGCTCGAGTGGGACTCAAGCAGAGAAACACACAGTCCCCCCCATACAAACTAATTATGTCTGCAAGCAGACAGCTCTTAAAGAGACAGTACCAGATGCTCTAAAAACACTCACAGATAAATGGCTTAAATGCCAAACACCACTCAGGCTCGGAGCATTCAAGCAAGCTCCTGGAAGTCTTTTGGGAACCCCCATTTGCAGGGGGGTTACACCCTTCCTGGCCTAGGAAAGCTTGTGACGTCCGGCCAATAAGTACCCCCATATAAATTTCTAATTGCAACTATATACATTGGCATTATGCTCACACATGTAATCATCAGTCAATATATCACTTTACCAGGAACACATTTCTGAACCGTTGCAGTACGTCACTCTTTACACAGTATTGCACACACATTGTACCATAACTCAGGTTATTATCTCTTGTACATGAAACCTGAAGAGAGGGGGCCTTTCCCTATCAGTTACCTTGGGGCTGGACGGAGCAAGGGCACCATACCTAGAGGGCAACACAAGTAACTTGGAGTTAGCACTGATGCTCAGTTTGGGCAATGAGCTCGGGGACACATACACTCCTTTATGGACAACATTGAGAGGCAAGTCCACAGGCCTCCCAAGGGAATCATAACTGAGGTGCACCACAGGCTTTACAGCTCGACCAGTCTTTACACAATGATTCCATTTCATCTGACCTGATGCTTTGCACTTCACTTTCTGGGAGCATTGGCTCTAGGGACAAAGCTGGGGGCTTAGACAGTCCAGAAGGCCCAGCTTCATCTCCAGTATTGACTAAGGGATTGCCCCGAAACAATTGACTCAGTTCGTAAGAAGGGTAGTACTCAAAGTCACACACTTTCTTTTGATATGGACTGACAGTCATGCTCAACTGGGACTTGTGGAGGGGAACACTTTAACTCAGCTTCTGTAGGTGCAGACTTTCTTGATCTTTCTTAGCAGCAGCTCTAGTCACTGGTCCAGAGGGGCATCTTCTGGGGGCTCAGACTCAATCAAGATTTGTCCAATGGGCAGTAAATGATTTCTATATGTTTTACATCTTTTGAATTATTCTCAGGCCTTACTTTGTTCACTGGCAGATCATCTAGTTTGACCACTACAATGTGAGGGAGATGGTGCCATCTGTCCAGCAATCTTGTGTTTGCCATGCAGTCCCAGATTTCTTAGCAATACCGATCTCCCTCCTGGAGTTCCTGTGCTTTCACCTTTTATCATACCTTTCTTTGTTGGCCAGATTTCTTTTGGCAGCCATGGTTTGAGCCAGTTGGTATGCATGAGTTAGCTGGGCCTTTAACTTTTGCACATACTATAAATAGTTGTCAGCTTGAACCCCATCAGGAGAGGCCCCAAAACACACATCTACCGGCAGTCGAGCTTCTCTTCCAAACATCAGGCAGTAGGGGGAGAACCCAGTGGCATCACTTTTGGTGCAGTTATAAGCATGTACCAGGGTGCTAATTTGTTGGCTCCATCTAGGCTTGTCCTTTGGGTGTAGGGTGCTTAGCATATCTAGAAAAGTGCGGTTGAAACGTTCAGGCTGTAGGTCCCTCTGGGGGTGGTAAGGAGTGGTTCTGGACTTTCGCACTCCCCACAGAGAAAGCATCTCTTTGATCAGACGACTCTCAAAGTCTCTCCCTTGATCAGAATGGATTCTTTGTGGAGCCCCATACTGAACAAAAACGTTTTCTACAAGTACTTTGGCCACAGTGGATGCTTTCTGGTCTTTGGTGGGGAAAGCTTGGGCATATCTCGTAAACGGTCAGTGACCACCAGCACATTACTGATATTTCTTTGATCTGACTCAAACTCAGAAAATCAATACAGACCAGCTCCATGGGTGCACTGGTGGTGATGTTAACAAGGGGCAGCCCTCTGGGGAAAAGCTTTCCTCTGTAGCAGCGACTACAAGTTCGAATGTGTTGCCCCACACGCCCCCATCTGAGGCCAATAGAATCTGGATCTCACCAAGTCAAGTGTTCTGTCTATACCAAGGTGCCCCATGTGGTTGTGCAAGGACCTCAGTACTGAGTCTCGGAAGGCAGTGGGCAGCACTAGTTGTTGTTTCTCTACTTGTCCCCTCTGTCTACTGTTTCTCTGTATAACAGTTTATTGATCAATTTCAACTTAGGACCTTCTTTGTATAACAATGCAGTTCTCAAATCAGTGGAGCTTAATTTGGACACATCTTTTCCTGCATAGAGGGCTTCTAAAGCTGATTTGATCATGGGATCGTGGGATTGAGCCCACACACCGTCCATTGTCCAGCTGAGGCAGTGCACCAATGTCTATTGCAGAAAAGTGGCAATAGCGCAGGTATGCAATTCTCAGAGGGTCCCAAGCAATCCACCATGCAGTCCACTACGTCTGTGGACATTTGTTCCTCCCTGTCAAACTTCTGGCAGAGTGCCCGAATATCAGGTTCTGACAATCTGACCCAATCATTCCGGGGAACAGGCCTCTGGGAGAGAGCATCAGCATCTATGTGGTTCAGGCCTGCTTGGTATTCAACAGCATAGTCGTATGTAGATAATGCAGAAAGCCACCTATGGCCAGTGGCATCCAACTTAGCAGAGGTCTGCACATAGGTCAAAGGATTATTGTCAGTTTTACTAGTATTTTAGCCCCATACAAGTACTCATGGAATTGGTCAACAATAGCCCACTTCAAAGCTAGGAACTCTAACTATGTACAAGATAGTTCTTTTCGGATGGGGTCAGGCTTCTACTGGCAAAGGCCACTGGTCTCAGGCCATTCTCAGTTCTTGGTATAACACAGCCCCCAACCCTTGTGTAGCTAGTATCAGTGTGCAGACATAAGGTTTTCTTGGATCGGCATAGGCAGCACTGGAGCGTGGGTAAGTTGATATATGATCTCATGAAAAGCAGTCTCACAATCAGGAGTCCAGTGGGCCCCAAATACTTCACTCGGATGAAAATACACTCTTTCAGTCTTGAGGGACGCTGACTTTTGTATTTTTGTGGGTTGGGGATACTCTTGAGTAAGGTTAAGTAAAGGTGGGATCACTCTTAAATAGTCCTTGATGAAACACCGATAGTAACCACAGAATCCCAGGAATCTTTGCAGTTCTTTTAGATTTTTGGGCTGTGGCCAGGTGGTCAAGGCCTCAACTTTACTTGGGTGGGTCTCTATTCCTCGGTGGATACTATGTGTCCCACATACTTTACTGATGTTTGAAAGAATTGACACTTATCAATGGACAGTTTAAGGCCAAAGTCTTCCAGTCGGTCCAATACCTTAAATAATCTGCTCTCATGTTCCTCCAGTGAGCTGCCAAACACAATAACATCATCTAGGCATACCAGGCACTCTAGTAAGTTCATGTCCCCCACTGCACGCTCCATCAATCGTTGAAAAGTGGCTGGGGCACCTGAAATCCCTTGAGGCATCCTCATGAATTCATAGAAGCCAAGCGGACAGATAAAGGCTGTCTTTTCACGGTCCTCTGGAGCCATCGGGATCTCATAGTACCCACTGCGGAGATCCAGCACAGAGAACCACTTGCTCCCGTTTAGGCAGTCCAAGCATCCTGAATGCGGGGCATTGTGTACTGATCAGGGATAGTCCGCCGGTTTAAGGTGCGATAATCACACACATCCTTACTGTCCTATTCTTTTTCTCTCACCACAATGGGGGAAGTATATGGGCTTGGATTCTTGTATTACACCAGTAGCTAACATCTCTTGCAGATGCCGCTCTCATCATCTATGTCAGCAGGTGCCAGGCGTCGACCTCTCACTCTAAATGGTCTTTCGTCATGCAGCCGGATATGGTGCTCAGCTCCTTGTGCACATCAGATGTCCCATTCCTTTGGAAGAAAACACCTGGTCTGTCTGGGCAAGCTTCTCATCGATCCTCACTTTCCATTCAGCTGGCAACGGGAGTCACGAAATCAAACAAGTCAGGCGTTATTCTGTCATTCTTCCTGAACTCTTGCTGCTGGGTAGCACTGCAGTGTCTGCACAATGCACATTAGCCAAGGTGCAACCTCTATTTACTCGAATCTCTCTGTCAGACACATTATGAACTTGAACCATTACCCTTCTGGCATAAGCATGGGCTCTAGCAGGCAAAATACTAGGCTTGACCAGCAGTCCCTCCAGCAATTTTCCATCGCCTGGTGCATCCAACATTAATATTTTATTCTTGACATCCTTTCTGATACGGACCTCTCCCTGTAAGGTACACTGGGCATTTGGTGCCAGGATCAGAGACTCAGGATCCTTCTTCCAGACAATTCCAACCGGTTCCTCTGGTTCTACTGTTTCAACATCTCTCTGTGCCTCATAGGCCTTCTTAATCAAGGCCGGAATTCTTAAAGCTCTACCAGCCCTTGACCTTGTTTTTCATAACACAACTGTGCCAGTCCAAACATATGTGCATTAGTCCCAGTAGTAGAGGAACCCATCATCACAGTCCGGTAGGGGACACACTAAGACCAGGGTCTCTACTGCTGGCCACCCAGCCACAGAGGTGGAAAGACAGCCAAATTGGATATATCCAGAGTAGGGGTAGGCCTTCTCACTTAACTCCCCAGACATGCAGCCCCCAACGGTTGTAAGGGTACGCCAGACAAATGCTTCTGATACCAGTCTTGGCACATAATTGTCACTTGGGAGCCACTGTCTAATACAGCTCTTGTAGACACTCCATTCACCTTTACAGTGGTCTCCATGGAGGGACCCACTATTCTGGACCATTCTGGAGAGCGGTGGCGGGGCCTGGGCAACTGACCTTGCCACAAAGACGTGAGCTAGCATTTTGGGGCCCTCACTGGGATCATGCGTGCACCTTTAACTACTGATTTGTTCTCTGAAGCTCTCCTTGTAGCTCTTATATGCAACTTTGTCGGTGTCTTTTGGGACTGCATTTCTTCATGTGCCCATCCTTCCCACAATTATAACAAAACATACTTTCTGGAGTTTGAGCTGGCTGAGGCATCACACTGGGAGCCAGGGCGGGGTACTACTAACTGGAAACCTTGGTGCCATCTCTGTCTGCGGCGTGATAAGCATTTGGAGACATCTCGTCAATTTCCTCACTTCCATGGTCAAGACATTGAGTTTTGAGCTGTTGTCAGCAGGAGATGCATGGGTGGGTACCCCCAACCCCCATAGCAGATGCAGTCGGATGAGGGTCAGGGCCTGTACTTGCAGGAGCGGCCTTCATAAAGGGACTGTTTTTTACTTCCCCTAACTCTCTCAACAGTTCACCCCATTGTGGCATATATTTTTCCTTCTCAGAGCACTCATTAACTGCCAACCTCTGCCCCTGAACTTCACTTGATGGGTCACCCTCAGTCACTCGGGTCATAGCCACAGCTATTGGTGCAAGTCCCTCCCGAGATCGCCTTTTCTCAACTCCTCGAATTTCTCTCATTAGCTCATCATAGGAGGGTGGGGATTCCAGTCGATTTGCCAGGTGTAACTGAAGCAACAGCAGTTCTGAGAAGGGGGCAGACTTAAGGATCCTGTCCAGCCTGGTTAGGTCCAGTTCAATCACTGGCAAACTACCCTTTCTGAGGCATTCTTGCAACAATTTTTCCAGCCGAGATACCTACACAGACAACAACTCCCCTTGGTGCTGTTGTGCACTTATTACTCTCCACCACAGGTCCTCATCAGAATCTGGGCTCCCACACTCATTCTCCAAGGCCTCACGATAGGCCTGTGCAGTCGCTTCAGGGTTACTGGCTCATTTAGCATGGATGGTAGCCAGGGTAGGACCTCGGAGGCTCTCACTAACCCTCTTTTACTTTTCGGTCCGAGCATTGCCATTCTAGCACTTGGGGGGGCAACATAGTCTATCCAGGTCTCCCAGTCATCCTCCCCTTGGGGGGTGGGGAGGGTGCCAGAGAAGATCCACAACCTTCGGTAAGAGTCGTGACTAATGGCAGGTGCAGAAATAGGAGCCTGCATTGGTTCAGCCACCATTACGGGTACTGGAGCGGGAGAGGGTGTTGGGGGAGGAACACCCCCAGGTGGCAAGAATAGTTTCTTCAAGTCCTCCACAGTTTTCCTTTCCCCCAGCAACCATTTAGCAAATTTCTCCTCAAAAGTTTCAGATAGTGGTGGGGGCTCATTTCCCACCCGGGTCTTTACTGTCCTTAGTTATCACTCTCCAGGCAGTGAGGGCTCCCTCTGGGGTAATAGTTGGTGGCACTTTGGAGCTATCTATGCGATCCTTAAACTCTACTAGGGCCAGGAAAGTGTGGGTGAGCAGATTAGCATGCCGACCCACCATTACAGAGTTTTGTAAACCTTCCACCTTGGAAAGTACTCCCTGTACAGTGTCCGTATTGAGACCCGGGGGATGTCCAGGATAAGCATAGCATTTTGGGGGTCATCTCCTCCCAGTACACCACTCCACCAGCGGTGCACAGCCACTTCTGTCGGGTACCATTAATTTTTTTTTTCTTAACAGTGGTTGTAGAATATGGCCACTAGAGGACACACAATCCCAGCGGTGAGCCTCCAAGATGTAACCCCTAGATGGCGCTATCCCAAGGGCTACTACCCCTGCCTGATTTGCCACTAACAGATTGAGGGGCCTGGATCCAATGGCGGGTGTCTCCACCCAGAGGTCAGGGTTTGCAACGGTTAATCTAACTTGGTCACAGCCCTCTGGGACACTGCGACCCCCTTTTCTTCCCACTAGTGGCCCACACAATATATCAGAATTATCTTCACAGTATACACTTACCCCCAGGACTGGTTCGGGCAGTGTGACTCCTGGGACTCCCTGTAAAATAAGATGATACAGTGCAAAAACCACAGTACAATACTTTAACATAGACGAATACCTCAGGCAGTGTAACTTTGCTGAAACAAACAGATCTGATTTATTTAGGGGATATAACAAGGACAGGGGGAAATCAGGTTAATTAGTTTAAACGCATTAATAATCACAGTACTGTGCACATATTTCAGAATCCCAAATGTCCCAAATGTCACTCTTACTGGGTACCCAGGCAATAAGAGACTAGCCTATTTGGTGCAGCTGGTTGGGGCCCTGAAGATGGAAAATGCATGCACAATACCCAAATTGTAATCCGGAGCCGGTAGGCTCAGTTTGTGGAGAAAGAAAGGAAAAGTAATCAGATGGAACACTTGCAATTAGATGATGGCAGGGAGCTACCCTGATTTGTACTCACAAATTCAATGCTGAAACTGAATGGACGGCAGATTGTCCTGGATTGCCAGGTGGAGCAGACCATGTGGACAAGGTCCTTGTGACTGGACCCCAAGGCAGTTCAGAGCAAATGAATGTAGTCTGGATTAAGCCGGGGTTTACTTGCAGCTTCATGCACTCAATTCACTGTACAGGGGATTTGAAATGCGAGTCCCCACTAGCACTACACACATTTATATGGAAAAAGAAAGTACAATACCAGACAGGCTGCTTCTCTATCCCGATCGCAATTACTGCACAGTACCCGGGAGAACACACAGTAGATTCAGTTCCTGACAGACCGAGCGCGATTCAGCAATTTCTCCAGTCTTCTACAGGGTGAGCCTGGTTTCTACTTTTCAGATCTCCTTGATCCTCTTCACAGATCAGATTCAGTCCAAATAAGCACTTGCACAAGCTGCAGACCAAAACTTGGGGCCTTACACGCATTTCCCGACTAAAACTGCACACCGAAGGAGCACAGGGCTCCTTCCCTCTTCACTGCTAGAGCTAAACTGAGACTCCAGTAGACAAAACCGGGCACTTCCTTTGAGTTCCTCCCAGTTCTTGGCTGGATTGGCTGTCACTCACAATAGCCTCCCCCTGCTGGTGCAAAAAGGCGCCGAAGTCCAAACTACATTTCCCAGAGTCACTGCCCATACAATCCTCTTGTGGCTGGCTCAAATTACAAGTCCAAGTTCTGATTCATCCACAGGCACCATTTTAGAGCTACCTTAACCCACACTGATTGGTCCAGTTCAGCAGTTCAAAACTAGAATGGGGAACTAGGCAAACACAGTTCTGATTGCAAAGAAAAGCAGGTTAGACAAACTGTATTTTCATTATTACTCTAAATGATTTCTGGCAAACAGTTATGTCTTTCAGATAGGTTCCCTTTGCACTCCTAGTGACTGCAAAAACGGAGTGAATTGGCAGCAGCTCGAGTGGGACTCAAGCAGAGAAACACACGGTCCCCCCATACAAACTAATTATGTCTGCAAGCAGACAGCTCTTAAAGAGACAGTACCAGAGGCTCTAAAAACACTCACAGATAAATGGCTTAAACGCCAAACACCATTCAGGCTCGGAGCATTCAAGCAAGCTCCTGGAAGTCTTTTGGGAACCCCCATTTGTAGGGGGGTTACAATAGGAAATGTCTAGCTGATGTTTTGATTGCTTGCTTGCACCTATCTGCACCATGAACACTAAGTTACCATTTTCTGTTCACCTATGCTGAAGGCACCTGCTGTGTGGTACTGTAAGGGTCAGTTATGCTGGGGGTACTATTTTTTTTAAATTAAAGCATAAGACCCACTGTCCATGGCAATGTCTGTCAATCCAGCCCTGCCTCCCACCCCCATCCTCTGTCGCATTCCGAGATGTGGCCTGGTCCTAGCCGAAACAGTGTACAAGTGGGAAAGTACAGTAGCCAGTCATCCTTGTGCATTGAAGATAAGAAAGCACTGTGTGGTGCCTGCCTGCTTCAGATTGGGCTGAGCAGACTGAACCACAGAAGGAACAAAAGTATAAAGATCTGTCCATTTGGGGCAGCTCAGCTGCTGTGTCTGTGACTGTGAGAGAGCAGAGAGCAGAGAGTGGAGGGAGGGTCAGACTCAGTGCTTGGGTGGAGGGGGAGTTGTTTGTGGCAGTCAGCCATTATGGAACAGACAGGTTGTACTGCACCTGCATCTATCCAAATCTGAAGGGACAAGGAAGTGGGAATTTGGAAACAAAAACACAGTCCTCCTCCCCCCGTGGCCCTTGTTATGCCATTTATATACTGTACCAGCCCCTCCAGGCAGCCATCCCACGCATGATGCGCAGTCAACACATCACACTTTAAACAATTTGCCTGACCTGCTGTATTACATTTTTTATGTAAAGTACATCACACAACCATGTATGGTCCATGCTAAGACAGTTTCCAGTTATGCTTGCTGAAAGGAAATGCATTTGCATTTAAGCAAGCATACCTGGCTGCAGGCTGGCAGTGGTTGTACATGGTTGAACCGTCAGGTGTACTTCCCACAAAAATATTTAATATAGCAGGTCAGGCAAATTGTTTACAGTGTGAGGTGTGCATCATGTGTGGGGTGGCTGGCAGGGAATAAAACAGTATGCAGAATGTCAATTAAGAAAAAACACAAGCACTGTGATGGATACCAAATCTATGCTGGTGTACAGCCATTCTGTTTCTGATCTATGCAGATCTAGTGTAATTAAGCAATAAGGAAAGAGCAGTTACATACTTACCATAACAGTAGATCTTAGAATCTCTTTTACAAGGTCACACCTATGGAACTTACAGTCGCCATTTGCAAGTAGTCCACTAGGGGCCACCCATGATGACATCTGATGTTGACTTCCCATATAAATGTGGGTGGCCGCTTCCCTCCTCAGTTTTCCACCAGACAACATGCTCAGAGGACCTCCTTGCAGGGAACCAGAAGAGAACCCATGTCTTGTCGAGCAGGTGAGGCAGAAAAGAGCCACTATACCTTCCTGGAGAAGGAGACCATATTCATGGAGCTCTTGACCGTTGGAGGGATGGAAAGTGGGACAGCATGGCCTGATAAAAGAGATTCTCTCAAAGATCATCCATTACAGTAAGTATGTAACCATTCTACCTTCTTTGTGGATATCTGTTTCCTCAGGCCATACCTATGTGTAACCACCCCCTCGTTACTTTACACAGTTAGCTACCCCTGGCACCCTTAACTGGGCACAGACCCTCGGAACACATTTAGAAATGATACCGTCCCTAGATTTGGAAATGAATACCAGGCTCATTACTCTAGAGATCAAGGGACAGGGGGGTGTACAAAAGCAATGTGACCTATTAAGTATTTACAAAAACCAGGTCCTGAGCAGAGAACTTTTTGCTAGAGCTATGCTAGACCTATACTTCTGGAGGGTGAAAATGCAGGGCTCTCAAACTCAGAGCCCTTAGCTGAGCAGTTCTTACTCCTCACACTTCAAACTGCAACTCTACACTGACCACCATCTCAAGATTCTAAACCCCCTACTCACAGCTGGAAAAGGCTTATGCTGCTACGAGAGTTCCAAATGAGTGCATCACTTTCATCTCAGCTGAAGTTAAGTAAATAAAAGAGTGAGCACGTGAAAACCCATTTAACTAGTTAATCACCAGCTGCCTCTCCCTGCCTAGCACTGATACTGAGGGGATTCTAGTAACCCCAGGGGACTGGGTGGTTACACTCACCGCAACCAGAAGAATGACTTTCCGCAGTCATATCTCCATCCGGCACTAGGCCATTCTACTCTCTGTGTTATCTACGAGGAGGTAGTGCTACTTCTCCCCTACCATGTGCCAGGCACAGGCAGGCAACACTAAAGGCACAGAGGCCAGCTGATGAAACTTCAGCCCCATATCCTATAATCTATCTATGGATTCTCAGCGGCTCCAAGAAAACTGCTTGAAGCGTGCCTTAACAGACAGAATTGATGACCCCTATCATCAATCAGGACCACCAACCTGCCTACCCCCCTAGCCCTCTAGGGAAAATCTATCTGACTTATGCTGCCTACCAGGGAAAACCTATCCCCCAGACCTCTCTAGGTACCTGTGAAAAACAAAAGGAAAATATACGCACATTGCATTACATTTCCCAAAAATTCCAAACCTACAAAGAAAACATGTTAACACCCTGTTAACCATACATAATTCTAAAAACACTAAGAAAAGGGGAACTCAGATGAGTTCCTACATCCTCTTCTGTTCTTCTTTTCTTCCTCAGGAACACCTGCAAGAGAAGAAAAACACAAAACACATTCTGCATTCCATCACAGTGCCTAAACCTCCACCTAAACACTAAAGGACCCCCAAAATATTTTTCTATAAAAGTACAAAAGTAAAAAATGGAAAGAAAACATTTATACAACACATTTTGGGATGGGATTCCCTACAATATCCCAACTAGTGGCAATATCACTGTTGCCCATAGACATTTTTCATTAAAGAGTCTCTCCTAGACCGAAACCTGCTGAAGAACAGTTCTTGGACAGGACAGGGCCTGTTTAGCACTGCAATCCATGGGGGGAGTCTTTGATGAAATTTAAAGTTCCTTGGATATTCTTCAAATGTAGGATATGTTGTGCAAAGTTAGTTAATGTAAATAAAAAGTTTTCTTACCAGCTCCTTGAAGAACAAAAACTAAGGATCATCTTACTTCTACGAGCTGAGGATCTTCTCCCTTCAGACCAAATGGCAGCCTCGGATACTGCTGAGCTGATGTCCTCTGGAAAAACAAACGATGACATAGGAAAACTGCTGGCTTGATGTCACCTGAAAAAACAAATGATGAAACAGGAAAACTGCTAAGCTAATGTCATCTGGAAAACCAAACGATGAAACAGGAAAACTGCTGGGATGATGAATCTGGATACACCTGAAGAAACCCTGGAATACCAGAAGAGCTGCATCTTCCTCCATAGATACTGCTGCTTCAGATGACAGACACTGGCCTGCCACTGTTCACTTCCTTTAGGCATGCTGGTTATATTCACAGGGAGTGGCACCATTAAGGGTAATATAACTCACGGTGTGGGATGAGGACAATGACCCCATCTGGGCATTCCAAGTTTATGTTGTAAAATGTCTCTTGCGCAGCCCCATCCACAATCCGCACAGTGTCCATAAACAGAGTCCTGCCCAGTCTCCAGAATCTAAGGCAATCACTGATGATTTGTCCCTTATACATTCTGCCACACCTGGGTGCAAATTCTTACTTGCCTCTTCCATTAGCCAGGACTGCCTGTTCTATTCGATTTCCTCCCAGACGCAGCGAGGAAAGTTAGGAAAGGATTCCTAAGAATCAGTCTCTCCTCATTACTACTCTTTACTAGTCTGAAGCCCATGGCCCATCTTGGGGGTGGCCAGTCCTGATCAAGCCAGTGTCTTAAACTCCATCTCTGCGGACAAATTGCTAGAGCCTTCTCCAACTGTCTCTGGCTCCTCTGAGGCAAGAGCTAGAGGTGACTCACAGTAGCCCTCAACATGAAGACACTCTTCTTCATCCTCCTCTTCCTCGCTCATGATCTGTGCCCAAGAGTGAGCAAACGTCCTCACTCCTGAGACATTCCATTTCTCACTGAGTGTGGAGGTAGACACCTCCCAATTCAATGTCTCTTGCAATTCTTCCTCCTCCACTAGGCTAGGACCCGGACCCTGATTCCACGGGTCCATTGATCCCTCTGTTGCACTATCCATCTGGGATACAGGCATGGAAATATCTCTCTATTCCTGCCCTTGCAGTGGATCAACATCAATTTTACTTGCTCCTTCTGTAACACACTCTGTAGATTGTTCCCCAACAGGTTCAACCTGGTGCTGCATGCTACTACTGGCAGGGTCCTCTGCAGGGTCCACATGGGAGCCAATCTAATTCTTGTTGCTCTCTTTGGCGCTGCACCCCTGCTCATTCCAAACTTCACAAGGCAGTCCGAGCAATGGGGTATCAGAAACACATCCCTTCCAGCCTTTAGACACATAATGCATAGTCTCACTGCATAGCTAGGGATTGCTACATCCGGGGGTAACCTGTCACCATAGTAGGCTCTTTCAACCTCTCTTAGTGCTGCCACCTCCTCGACGATCATAGCTCTGGCATGATCTGGGAAGTGGGGCATTCCTGAAGCATGTCTGAAAGCAAACACGCAAACTTTTCGTTATTGAATTGCTCACTAGTCACATACTGTCTCACAAAATGGATCCCTGCTGCTGTGTTTACATTGATGACCCCGCCCTGTCATGGCATCTGTAACTTTTCTCATGCATCAAATCTGTTCAACTTGCTCAAACTGATTCCAATCTTTCTGGCTACTGAAATTTACTTTAAACTACAATCGATTGCTTTGCTGGTACATTTCAGAGGTTCTACTATGACGCGGATACAAGAAATTTGTCAGCCGTCGGCACAGTGACAGCACAACACCACCAATTGGCGTTGTGCTATCGCTGGGGGGAACATGTGTTTTCTGTGGGGGACTTTGCCCCCCACACTCCCCATGTGGAGGGCTCTGCCCCCCCATACCCCCGCACTAAAGATTACTAACTCCAGCCAGAGTTAGTTCAGGGAGGGGGGCAAACACCCTGGAGGCAGCAGTGTCTGAATACCTGGAGACCATCACAGCGAACTGCTGTAAATGTTGCTGTGATGGTCTTCATGGTATTTGCGTCACTGCACCGTCGGTATATTCATTTCAGCACATTCATATGAATTTCTAAACTGGTAATTTGGACTTTGCGATCAGTATCAATTCAGGAAAACTATTTACACATGCTCAAAGTCACTTGTAAGCCACATTCTTTCTTTGCACAGGATTGCCTGTTTGCTGCATCCACCATATACAACTCACAGCCCTGCTGCTTAGAAAACTTTACTGTTGCTAAAACCATTTATCACTGCTCACAGTCTATGCTCAGAAGTTTCTCTCTGTTGCACCCTCTTTTACAACGCACAGTCCTTCTTTGCACAAAAATCACACTGCTTGCACACAGGTTTAGATGGCTTGATAATCACACACAGTTTGTTTGCACAGTTAACTTGTTTACTCATTGAATTCAGTAGCTGGTTCCCTCTGATGGAAAATTTCAGCCTGCGCCAATTGTAGGAAGGCCTCTCGGGTGAAACGGGCAGGCGGTCTCACCGATCGTAGCCACGAATGCCTCAATCATTCTCCAGTTGGTCGGACAACGAGTTGAGCCGGAAAGTACACTGTACTAGTCTGTTTACTAAAGTTTAGAACACTCACAAGCTCCTCGATGGTTGATCCTGATCTAACCAGCTCGCATGCCACTCTCTCTCTCCTCCTCAAACACTCTGCAGCACACAGATGCTGGCCAGGGGGCGGGACTGGATGCAGCTGCACCAATCACTCAATACCATGCAAATGAACCTCTCTCTCTCTCTCTCTCTCGCTCTCTCCTTGCTTGCTGTTCCTTCATGGTGATCATCGAGCAGGAACAAATTTAAACTGTAAACTGTAACTTTTTTTCTCGGCTGCAATTTCAGCAGCGGGAGTGCCGTTTTGACCATTTTTACCACAGTTTCTGAACAATTTCTCCAGTGACTCCCCCATTTTATAAATTAAGCACATGCAACTTTCAGGGCACATATCTGAGTCTGTTCCTTAAAGTCCACAATACTTTTAGCACTTGAAAATTGCATTTTAAAAGTTCTTTAGTACTTATGATGCAGAGATCAGGACACACACTTCAATGCTTTACTGTTCATTATCAGAGATGAAAACACACAAGCAGCACTCTGTTCATTTACTGTACTGAAAGGCACACAAGCAGTACATTTGGGTGGCATTTTCCTGGGCAAAAATCCATTGTCCAAAGCGTCCTTTCTGTTTGGGCTACACCACTACCAGATAGAAAGATGCTAGATATACCCTCAGCAAAAAATCTCTGGTTCTCTTCTGAAATTAAAACATCACCAGATGAGCCCCATTTTTGTAACCACCCCTCCTCACTACTTGACACAGTTAGCTACCACTGGCACACTTAACTGGGCACAGACACTTGGAACACATTTAGAAACGGTACCATCCCTAGCTTTGGGAATGTATACCAGGCTCATTACTCTAGAGATCAAGGGGTGGGGGGGGTGTACAAAAGCAATATGACCTATTAGGTATTTACAAATAACAGGTCCTGAGGAGAGAACGTTTTGCTAGGGCTATGCTAGAACTATACAAATAGCAAAAAAACAGCTCCTTCATTAGTACAGGTGCTCGAGTAACAACACGTAGATCCAAAAAGCAAAACTTAGCACTCTGTGGTAGGCGTAAAAAAGAGCATACGTTTAATAATAAATGCAAAACGCCAAACGCCAAGCCTCACATATATCAGGAAGCATAACTAAAAAATACCCGACAGGTTTCTGCACTCAGCACGCTCATCAGGATAATTACTTAGTGATATGTCACATATATTTATAGGAGACACTTAAAGAGGTAGCTCACAGAAAGTACTTTAAGTATAACATACATTGAACATATATATATCGAATATGTACTAGGTTACACTGAAAAAGTGTTAACACAGCCATATGCACATCAATGTCTACTACCACTACTCCTAGTAAGCAATGTATATAAATATATATCCATATAAATCATATTATAGACTCCCTATATCTTAAACTAAAATGTGTAATCTAAAAGCAACAGAAAAAGGTGAGCAACAGAACAAAGATCAAAACATCAGTTCTATGTGGATCTAAACAGGTAAATGATGCATACTAAAATCACTGCTAGATGAATATGAGCAAGAAACATGTTAAATTATACAATACTAGACAGGAAATCAGCTCCCAGCCATCGGGACACACCGAAAGTTCCATGTCCAGATAATTTGTAAACAGCAACATGTATCTGAAAAAAAATCAAAAAATATATTAATTACACAGACTTTTCTTATTTCAGTTTTAAACAGCTCAACAATTCCATTTTGTCATTCAAGCCTGGGGCAGCTAGAGCCCCTAGTGTCTAAATCCAAAAGGACTCTCTATATTTCAACTTGGTATCCAAATCTTCTCCCCGAGGTCCTAACTTAACAATCTTAATTCCACAAAATCTGAATACATGTGCCAAATTAGCATTCATATTCTGATCACAATGTATTGCAAGTGCACTTCTAGTGTCTTTATTCAGAATGGATCTTAGGTGTTCACCCATCCGTACCTTTAGTGGGCGTGTAGTTTTACCAACATAAAATGCTCCACATTGACAAGTGGCTAAATATACTACATTCATAGTGCTACATGTAATTAAATCTCTGATTTCATAACTCTTAGCACAATTACAGCTAGTAAAGGTCTTTCACTTAAGTATGGACTTGCAAAATTTACAGTTACCACAATTATACATACCTCATGGAACACAGGAGGAAGCCTTATGAACACTCATATGTGAAGATGCAGTATAACTATGCACTAGCCTGTCTCGAGATTTTGGCCCCTCCTATATACCATCCTGGGGTTGTAACAGGTAACCTGCACCAACGTGGTCACAACAAAACATTCCAATTATTCTGTATGATCTGTTCTACAGCTTTGGAATGTCTTGTGTAAGTAGTAACAAAATTTGCCCTCTGTTCTTTGGGTGTTTGTTTTTTCGGTTGAATGAGATCACTCCTTTCTACACCTGCAGCTTTGAAAGGCCTCCTGGACTGTACTATGGGCATAACCTCTTTCTACAAATCTGTCACATAAATCTGATCCCTGGATAATAAAATCCACATCTTTACTACGATTTCTTCTCACTCGCAACATCTGGGCTTTCGGTATATTCGCACTAAATGGTGTGGTGGCAACTGGAAGCATGTAGAAGGGAATTCTATCTGTTTCTTTACGGAACAAATTCAAACTAAAAGTACCATCTCCTTCCTTAGTTACACTCACATCTGGGAAGGATACACATGTAGAATCCGCTTGTAGGGTAAATCTAAGATTTTCACATTTTTCTAAAAATTCTACAAACAACAAAAGTTCTTCCAAAGTGCCACACCACAAAGATGTCATCAATATAACGACGCCAAATATCGATGTGATCATAGAAAGGATTTGTATCCCTATCATAGACAGTACTTTCTGTGAGCTACCTCTATAAGTGTCTCTCCTAAATATATGTGACACATCACTCGTAATTATCCCTGATGACGTGCTGAGTGCGAAAGGTCGGGTACTTTTTTAGTTGTGCTTCTGATATATGTGAGGCTTGGCATTTGCTGCTGCATTTATTATTAAACATATGCTCTTTTATGCCTACCACAGAGTGCTGAGTTTTGCTTTTCGGATATGCTAGAACTATACCTCTGGAGGGGTACCCAGTAACTCCACACAGGAAGTAAAAACGTAACTGTCCAAGCCATAGTTGGGGTTCTAGAGTGTGACTTTATTCCAAAAGATGTTCTCTAAAGTAAAGGTGGACCCCCAAGGTTTACACATCGTGGCACTAGGAACTTGCAGAACAACAAAACAACTGTATCTGACAGAAAACTCTTTGTATTCCCACACTGTAGGACATTGAATATTGTGCACTTGTATTCCCATATAGCATAGGACTTAGGACATTTCTTCCAGTGGTACTGGCCACCACTGAAAACATATTTACTGACAGGACACTTGCACCTTGTATTCTCATATAGCATAGGACTTAGGACATTTCTTCCACTGGCACTGGTCACAACTGAACCTTTCCTCTAGTGGCACTGGCCACAACTGAACATACATTTTGCTACTAACTAGCACAACCCACTTTAGGGAGTAGAATCCTCTTCAAACATTGGCACTATGTCTAAAGTAACCAGGTGCCCTTACTGAACCTGTTAGTCCTGAACTGGTTACTTCCACATGGGGTCTGCCCACCCTTTGCTCCCAAATCCATACTCAGCCATTCTTTCTGAGTTAGATCTTAAACATTTAAAAACACACTTTGGAAAATGCTTAATTGAATGAAACCTTGGCATCCAGTATTTAAATCACTACACTGGTAGTGGAAGAACTAAAGTCTTGAACAATGTGATATAATCATACCTCTGGACATCACACATTTCAGCCAACTTTAAATGAGAACAGTTTCACACTTCTGAACAGAAAAGTTGTGCATTTCCCTTTTAGCCAAAGAACACAACAGCACAAGTACTTGCTTCTTGCAGCAAAAAGTCAGATTCTATTCACTGTTAGACATTTCAGGCAGCTTCAAAACATCCTGGATCAAAATGGATTGCCCCTTGGATCCAACCACTAGCATTCCTTTTCACCTCCAGGGATGAAAATCAGAGATCCTGCTGTAGACAATGGTTTCCACCTCTTCTCTTGGCAAACTGGAGAATATCAGGACTAGGGTGAGAATGCAGTGCTCTCAAACTCAGAGCCCTCAGCTGAGCAGTTCTCACCTCACACTTCAAACTGCAACACTACACTGACCACCGTCTCAAGATTCTAAACTCCCTACTCATAGCTGGCAAAGGCTTATACTGCTGCAAGAGTTCCAAATGGCGCATCACTTTCATCTCAGCTGAAGCCAAGTAAACAAAAGAATGAGCAGGTGAAAACCCCATTTGACTAGTTAATCACCAGCTGCCGCTCCTTGCCTAGCATTGATACTGAGGAGATTCTAGTAACCTCAGGGGACTGGATGGTTACATATGGAATGAGTACCAAGCAGTACCTAACAGTGAACAAACTAGGTGGATGGAGGTGACAGGCCTAAGAAAGAAGGCCTTGAAGTACCACTGGCAAAAGACAGCCCTCTTGCTGTATGCAATGTCCAGACTGTAGTGTTCAGTGAGGGTGTGAACAGTACTGCAGATGGCAGCTGCACAGATCTACAGTGAAGCCCACCAGGATGAAGCGTAGATTGAGAGTGCAGGACCGTGGAGAGTTTCAAGACCAGTTTAAAAACTTATTTATTCAAAAGCTTTTAATATTTGAAGTACTAGGAATTCAAATAATTTTAAATTGAATGCTGTTGTGTAATGTTTTATGTGATTTTATTGAGTGGTTTTAAGATGTTGTGTGTAAAGTGCTTTGATGTTTGAATTGCGCTATACAAATACAAATATAATTTTTATTATAGGTTTACTGCATGGCAAAAGAGATTAACTCCCATTGAAATTGCACTGTTTACTACAGTAACTCTACTGCAGAATTCTGCAGTGCTGCACTTCATCCTAGTGGGCTTCACTATATGCAGCAGACACATGCTTAAAAGAAGACTCAAGAAACAGGAGTTGCCATGCTTCTAGTAGAATGACCACAAACAATGCCAGGAAGTTCTGTATCATACTTCTGTGACAGAAAGTAATACAGGTTGCCTGAAGAACTGGACAGGCAATCGAGTACTGACATGCACCTTCTTCTTTTCTAGAGGGGGTTGGATTTAAAGGCTGGGAGAGAGGAGCTTAGGAGTTGTTCATTTCCTTATAAGATTACTGTGTTGTACTGCACCTAGTAAGAGGGTTACCAGTTTACTGTGGGACTGTATCTAGGATTAGTGTGTGATCTGATTAGGCAGTAGGGGTGTATCATGGACTAGTGGGGAACCTGGTGGCTCACCCAAGGGAACCTACTTGGAGGGGGATGGGACCACACGTCATTAGGGCTGGCATCTTTGGGAGGGTGGTGGGGTGCACAGGGTGTGGAGCAGCCATGATATTGGACTGGGCTTGGAAGTTCAGTGGTTGCCCAGTGTGCTACCAGCTGGCACAGCTTAGGGAGGAGGTTGCGGGGATTAGGAGACAGCTGGGGGAAGGGGGAAGGTATGGTTGGGGAAGGGGGCAGGGGATCTCCCACAGGGTTGCACCACGCACTGGGGCCGGGGGCATAGGGAAAGGAGTGCAGGAGAATACTCGGGGGTCACATAGGGACCCTGGCAGAGGGGGTCCAAAAGGAGGACACTACGAAGGAAGCAGGCATATAACTGGGGACCCTCACAAAGGGGAAACAGAGGGACAACATTCTCAGGGAAGTAGGCAGATGGCCGGGGCTGGACAGAAGGAAGCAAGGCGGGGAGGTGGATCGGACCTTACGCTCAGTAACCGCTTCAATTCTCTTCTTCTGCTTGAGGATGGGGGTGATGTAGCCACGACAGGGGTGGTTAGAGCGGAGAGGGAGTGGGGGGCAGGAGGCAGGGCCAGATAGCAGGAGGAACAAGGGGAACCTGGAATGCAGGAAAATGGGGGAGCAGTGAATCAGAGCAGGAGGGGCAGGGGAAGGGAGGAAAGCAAGGAGAAGGACAAGTTGGGAGGAAAGGCAAGGAGAAGGACCAGAAGTACAAGGAGGATACAGTAAAGGGAGCTGAGGGTTTAGGCCAGGGAGCACGACAGTAAGGAGGGACTAAGCGGGAGACAGGAAGGAAGTTAGGACGAGTCGGGCTAGTTTAGCGGATGGGGAGAAGGACCAGTCGTGAGCAGTGAGGGAGTTAGTGAGGTACAGAAGGATACTCGGGAGGAGGAGGCATGGGATCGAGAAGGGAGGGTGGCCAGGGCAAATAAGGAGGGACGGCATGTGGCACTCAGATGAGCAGAGAACAAGGAGCCGGCTGGGTGGAGGGGCGGTAGAAAGGATGGGGACATGGAAGGGAAATGGAGGAAAGGAGGGTCAGAGTGCTCCTGTTGGGATTCTATGATCAGGGGTATCAAATGGGATAGGGAGGGAGAAGCCTCACTTAGAACAAAATGCGCCCCTGGACTAACGGTGCACAGGGCCAAGCACGAGGTATATCAGCTGGCAAAGGATTGTGGGGTTCTCCGGACATACTGGTCCACCTGGGTACAAATGACATTGAGGGAAATAGCGAATAGAGATACAGGCAAGATTCAGGGAGCTTGCCAGGGTCTGTCATGACATAGGATGCACAGTTTCCTTCTCAGAAATCCTGCCGGTGCCAAGGGCTAGTGGGGAACACAAAAGGAAGATTAGGGAGATAAACCAGTGGCTCAGGGAGTGGTGTGAGGCCAGAGGGTATGGGTTGATGGGGGATTGGGGGGAGACCTGGGAGGATAAGGAGCTGTATGCTAGAGATAGGCTCCATCTCAATTTGGAGGGAGGGAATCCTTAAGTTGAAAATAGTGGGGTTCATTGGTGAAAAGTGGGGTTTAAACTTGTGAAGGGGGGAGGGATGGGAGAAAAGGCTGTCGAAGGGGTGCCGATAAAGGAGGGACTCTGTCTCCACCCCCCTGGGGAGCTCGAGGATTGCGTGAAAACGCCGACTGGTAAAGTGCAGACCAGGGGAAAACAGAATCACCATGGGAACTCGAGCAGGGGAAATGGAAGTATAGGGAAAGGGTGGAAGGTAGTCCTGCTAAATGCCAGGAGCTTGGGCAATAAAATGCCTGAGCTCCAGGCGATGCTAAGTGTGGAAGCGGTGGATGTGGCAGTGGTCACTGAGATCTGGACCACTGCAGCACACGACTGGGACCTGAACCTGGAGGGTTACACTATGTTCAGGAAGGACGGGGGGAGGGAAGGGGAGGAGGGGTAGCAATGATAGTCAAAAACTGCATTGGCATAGGGGGAGTAGAGGAGGCGGAGGGAACCGTGGAGGTGATTTGGGTCACCTTGATAACAAGGGGGGCAAGAGAGTAAAAATAGGAGTGGTGTATAGACCAGCTGCACTGGCAGAGGAGCTGGAGGAGAGTCTGGTGGCAGATGTTGGGAGACACTGCAGACTAGGCATGGGAAGGTGGTGGTGTTGGGGACTTAAACATGCCAGGAACAGACTGGGAGACTATGACATCCTCGGTGACCAGGGAACAGAGGTTGTTGGATGTCTTTCAAGATGCATTCCTAACTCCAGCAGGTGGGGAACTGACCAGGGAGGCGGGTACTGGATGTGGTCCTGGCAGACAGTGACCAGATTGGGGCCTGAGGTAAGGGACCCGTTGGCGGGAGTGACCATGCCACGGTCTGGTTCTGCCTGGACCTAGGAGGGGTAGAAGGTTACATAAAGACGGAGGTAACTGACTTCGGGGGGGGAGGATTTTAAGGAAATGGGAAGGATCCTTAAGGAGCATTTGGATGGGATTGAGTCAGACAGAGATGCTGATAGTAGGTGGGAAATCAGCAGGAGAGGGATGCAGGATGCTACCAGCACCTGTGCAAGAGTAAGACAAAAATGCGGTAGGGCCCGAAAACCCTGCTGGTGGACCAGAGAGGTCCAGGAGGTTGTGCAGGGAAAGAAGGCAACCTATAGGCAATTCGAGTGCTCAAGGAGTGAAAGGGATCGAGGGGAGTACGAGCTGATGACTAGAAGGGCCAGTAGGGTGGAGAGGACTAAGCTAAGGCAAGGAAGGAGCAGAACCTGGCCAGGGAAATTAGGAGAGGGAACAAGAGGTTCTTTAGATACATTGGGGAAATGAAGGGTGAAGGGGCAGATTAGCAGGATTAAAACAGGGGAGAGATGGGCACAGGACCCGGGGGAGCAGGCTGAGGTACTAAATGAGTACTTCACCTCAGTTTTCACCAAGGAAAATGGGGGTGCTGCATCATACATGGGAGGAGACAGTGATACTGAGGGGGGCCTTACCGATCAGCGGGTCTGGGGAGAGGGAGGCATCACTGGCAGGAGGGGGGAAGGCTAAGCAGGGAGAAGAGGTAGCGAGTGGAAATCACAGCAGGGAGAGTGGAGGAAGCCCTCAGGTCCCTTAAGACGGAGAAAGCACCGGGCTGATAAATTACATCCCAGAGTGCTGAAGGAACTTCCTGATGTCCTGGCGAAACCCCTGGCAGAGCTTTTCACCATCTCACTGAGGACAGGGTGGTGCCCCAGGACTGGAAGGTGGCGCATATAGTGCCTATCCACAAGGGGGATCAAGGGAGGTGGCAGGGAACTACAGGCCTGTCAGCCTGACATGAGGTGGTGGGCAAGGTGATGGAGGGCATTGTTGAGGAGAGGCTAGGGGGACCTGGAAAGTCAGGGTGCCTGGGCGATGAACAGCATGGATTACGTCCGGGAAATCATGTCAGACAAACTTTGTGCAGGTTCTATGACTGGGTGATGAGTGCCTTGGACCTGGGTAGACCAGTGGACGTCCTCTTTCTAGACTTCAGCAAGGCATTTGACTCTGTTCCTCACGTGGGCCTTTTGGATAAGCTGGGAGAAATGGGGGTGGGGAACCAGATGATCAGATGGATAGGCAATTGGCTCCAGGACCGGACCCAGAGGGTCGTAGTTGGCGGGATAGTCTCATCCCCAAGGAGGGTCATTAGTGGGGTCCCACAGGGATCAGTCCTTGGGTCCCTCCTGTTCAATGCCTACGTCTCTGACATAAGGACAGGTATCAGGAGTGAGATGAGTCTCTTTGCGGATGACTCAAAACTGGGGGCGGTGGTGGATGGGGAGGAGGGAAGGGTGGCCCTACAGGGGGACCTGGAGGCTCTGGAAAAGATGGTCTAGAAAGTGGAAGCTGAGGTTCAATGCAGGGAAATGCAAGGTACTGCACCTGGGGGCCAGAAACCCTGGCCAAGTGTACACCCTGAGGGGGAATGCTACAAGTCTCGATGGCTGAGAGGACCTGAGGCTGGTGGTGGATGTCAAGATGAACAACTCGGAGACTTGTAGGAGGGCAGCAGCCAAGGCCAACAGGATGATGGGATGCATCGCTAGGGGATCACCTCAGAAGGAGGGAAGTGATACTTCTCTGTATAACTGCTTGGTTAGGGTCACGCACTCGAGAGTACTGCGTGCAGTTTGGAGGCCACACTTAAAGAGGGACATTAAACTCCTGGAGAGGGTCCAGAGGAGGGCAACCAAATGATTTGGGGCTTGGGGACAGGACCTAGGAAGAGAGGCTCGAAGAGCTAAATATGTACACATTGGAAGAGAGAAGGGACCGGGGACATGATGGAGGTCTTCAGGTACATGAAGAGGGTAAATACGGGAGGAACAGTCAGGGTGCTTTGAAGGAAGGAGGAGGGGCCACTAGAGGGCATGGGTGGAAGCTGGAGGGGGGATGATTCAGGGGAGAAAGGAGGAGGTGCTACTTCACTGAGAGGGTGGTGGAGCCATGGAATGCACTGCCTAGGGGGCTGGTGGAGGCAGAGATAGTGGAGGGTTCAAGAGGGTGGGACAGGTACAGGGAAGGGTTCTGGAAGCAAAATCCAATGCAGCGAGAATATCCGGAATGGGAAGGGAGAAGCCAGAGAAGGTGGGGAAGCAAGGTCAGCTCCCAGGTGGGGCTGACTAACGAGCAGACGCGAAAGACCGCGAGCCTATTCTCTGCTGGCATTTTAGTATGTTAGTATATTAGGTGAATAAGAGAAAGGCTGCAAGGACTTCCTGCAGTCCTTTGCATGGTGTATATAGTGCTTAATTCTTCTATGTGCATCTAGAGTATAGAGCAATGCTTTCCCAGTACATACCTCTCAACTGTCCCTGATTTTCAGGGATGTCCCTGATTTTTGCCTCAGAATTTTCCTCTGTCCCTTGTAAAATGTGTGGTTTTGTGGCTGAATAGTGGGGATTGTAAGCATTAAATAGTGTCAAACATTACAGTTACAGACTTCTTCAGAAGATGCATTCTTCAGTAATCCTCTTATTCTGCCAGCTTTCTGTGTGAACTGTGAATATTATCAGTTTTTAAGACGTGTCCCTCATTTGGGGTCTTTGTTCCTGATTTTTTTAAGCCTCATCCCTGATTTATGATGCAAGAGGTCGAGAGGTATGTATTGGCATGCTCTGGAAAATAAACTGGGAAGTGGACAGTTTCATGTATGGCAAAATTAGACACCACCGTTAGGGGAATGAACGCAAAGGCACCCCTGTCTCTGTGAAAAAGCAAAGAAGGAAGCTCACACATTAGAGCTTAAAGCTCCAGAATTCTTCAAACAGAAAAAATACAATGAAAAATAACACTTTCTTAGAAAGGAAGCATAAACCACAAGTTGTGGCTGGCTCAAAGGGAGCCAAAGGGAGTTTGCCCAACACAAAAATCAGGCCCCAAGCTGGGACTGGATTATGAATAGGAGGCTTTAGATGTAGAATGCCTCTCGAAAATGTACAGGCCACCTCAGGTTGAGCAATTGTACGTCCATCAACAAGCACGTGGAAAGCTGACATAGTAGCCTAGTGCACTTCAACAGAACAGCATTGCAGGCCGTATCTGACAAAGACAGCAGATACTCCAGAACATGATTTTCTGGATTGATAAATCAATCCAAATGGGAGGTACCCTCGATGGGAAGCTTTCTAGCTGCCACCAAGACATCAGCCACCTTTTGGGAAACCCCAGACTGGCAATGGCTATGCTTACCAGAGCTATGCATGTAAATGGAATGACTTGAGGTTCCTATGGACCAGGGTTCCCTGCCCCCCGATAACAGACCCTGGCAGAGGTTCTAATGATAATGTTGATTCCATGACCAATTGATGTAGAAATGGGGACAAGATCTGCTGAAGCCATATGGGAGTTATGAGTACTGGAGTTGTCCCCACCATCCGTAGATTGAATAGCACTCTCTGACTCAGAGGCTTGGAGGAAAGGCGACAAGAGTCGCTCTTTCCAAGAGAAGCTACAACGTGTCTCGCCCGAAACACTAGGGCCCTTGGGGCGAAGTGAGCAAGCAAAAATAGCAGTTTTATTTTGTATAGGAAACACAAAAAGTCCAACTCTGGATGACCCCATCAAATGACCAGATATTGTACCACTGGGGTCAACAGTTACCCGTGGTGTTGACTATGACCTGCATTGCCTGCCCACTAAGATGGTGTGTGGGTGCAAGGCATATGAACTACTGAAGGTGCTAGACCGCATCCTGGGACCCAATATCCAACTCTTGTTGCTGCCCTCCACAGTGGAAGAATAGGACCCCCACTTGTTGACTGATGTAGTTGATATCACCCTGAAGTTGGTCCTCTGTATCAACAAAGGACTGGGGGGAGAGAGGAGTCTGAGAGGCCTGTAGGCCATACAGAGCAACTCTCAGTCATAGGACATATAGATGAGGGACAGACTGTGCTGTGCTCCATATACCCTGAGCTTAATGGGGCCCCTGGTGTGTCCCTCAGGCCATCCCCGAAGCATCTGTAGTGAGCATCTGATGAGGGGAGGGGTGCAGGAACGGAACCTCTTTTTACAGGTGGCTGGGTTCCATCCATCACTGGAGTACCTTGCAAACAGTGTAGGGCCTTCTGTTCCATGCCATCTGGACATTGATCCCACTAAACTCTTAGGATCTAGTTGGGGATCTCTATGTGTAGTCCAGCCAGAGGTATGATGACAATGGCCACTGCCATTAGGCCTAGGAGCCTCGGCTATCTCCAGACTAGGACATACCTGCAGACTTGGACCACCTGAGCCTGCACAATCAGGTTTTAGAACCCTGGGTTGTGTCCATGACTGCCCCTACATATTGCAGATGCTTCCCTGGGGTCAAAACAGACTTTGTTATGTGGATCGCAATCCATAGAGCATCAAACACGTGTCTGCAGCATGCTAGGGTGTGTAAAAGCCCCTCCTTGGACAGGATTTTTAGTAGTCCAGATAGAGGAAGAAACATAAAAGCCTTCCCTGGGAATAGCTGCTGCCACCACTGCTAAGTAACTGACAAAGGCCGGTGGCACAGATGATAAGCCAAAGGGCAATAACCCTGAACTGGTAATGTTCTGTGTGGTTGGTGAATTGTGATAAGAAGATAGGCATTCCTGCATATCCAGGGAACAAATGCCATCTTGCCCCATGTGTTGACTATGGGGAGGTAGCGCTACCTTCTCCCCTACCTTGTGCCAACACAGGCAGACAACACTAAGGGCCTAGAGGCCTTTGGCTGACGCATCAGCCTCTACTCTACCCGCTGACTATGGGTACCTAGTGGCTCCAGTAGAACTGCCCAGAGCATAGCCCTAATAGATCAGCACTGCAACCCCTACTGCAGGTCAGGGCCACAGCCTGTCTATCCCCCCTAGCCCTCTAGGGAAAACCTATCTGCCTTTAACTCAAATCCCAAAACAAAACAAACAAGGGACCTCCCCGACCTTGGACACCATGCAACCACACACCAGGAGCTAATACCATACCATTGCATTACTCCCACATCCCCCACAACCATACCTGTGGAAGAAAAGGGTTACACACAGTAACAACAACAACAACAGTACTTTAAATACTACACTCTAAAGTACTAGTGAGGAACTCCGATGCGTCCCTCCTCCTCTTCTTGTCTTCTCTTCTATCTTCTTCAGGAACATCTGCAAGAAAAAGAAAGACAACACACACTCCTAATCTGTATACACAGTCTATCTAAACCCCTACCATCAAAACACTGGAGAATCCCAAAAATTTTTTTTTTTTTAGAAAAGGTAGAAAAACAGTATAAACATTAGAAAACAGTAGAAAACAATGACATTATTTACAATACACCAATTTGGGGGATGGAGTGCCCTAAAAGTCCCATCTAGTGACCACAGTGCCCGAAGGCAAGTCCATTAAAGAGTCTCTCCTGGGCCGGAGCCCGGTGAAGCACAGTTCTAGCAGGCCAAAGTCCCGAAGGGGAGAGTCTTTGAGGACAGTTCACACATCTGGAGTCTGCTAGTGTAGGGTGTGTACTGCAATGTCATAAGAATAGAAAAGTTTGGACTTACCAGTCCCCTGTAGAACAAAAAATGGCACTGACCTGGTCCTCAGTCGAAGACTATCCCTGGCAGCATTCTTCCGATACAGCTGGGCGGACATTTTCTGGGAACGACAGGAGGGCACATCTGGAAACTGCTGGGCTGATGTCATCTCTGGAGATGGAACCTTGGAACAGGAACAAAAAGGAAAACAGCTGGTCTGACGTCATCCGGTTACCAGGCGATGAATAAGGATCAGCTGGGCTGGTGTCCTCTCTGGATCTGAAGTCATCTGGTGGGCCAGTCAATGGATTCTGGAAAGTCAGTACACTGTAGAACTGATGAATGTGGGGCACCTGAGTCCTGGACATCCATACTGGCGGAACAACAAAGGCACTGCAATGGCTGGAGTGGCAGCACTGACTACCACTGCTCTGCTTTCCATTTGGTAGCGATGGGCACATTTGCAGGAAGGTCTTTGCATTGTGGCCAATAGCACAACAGGTCAGGCGCTTGAATTATTACCCCCTCTGGGCGCACATAATTCACACTGTGAAAGGTTTCACGTCCCTCTCCATCCACTATTCGAACAGTGTCCATTAACAGTGTCCTGCCTCTTTTCCACTGGCTGTATTTTTCGTGAAACATTCTGTTTCTGACATGCTTGTTTGCACCAGGATGCACACATTCATTGCTTCTGCCAAAATCCAGGACTTCCTGTTTTGTTCAGTCTCCTCCCAGACTTTCCGAGGAAAGGTAGGAAAGGACATCCCATAGATTTCATTCACCTTCCTATGAACCAGTCTTTCCTCTTTACTAGCTTTGGCCAACCTGAGACCTCTGGCCTGGCTTGGGGGTGGCCAGTCCTGGTTCTGCCAGCTACGCATTCTCAACAAGACAAAAAATGGATCCCTGACTTCTTCTTCTTGCACAGCCAGGGCAGTGGCATCACCACTCTCTTTCATGCATTTCTCTGAGGCAAGAGCTTGAGGCTGTGTACCAGTTCCTTTTTATTACAAGGCCACATAGGTTCCCCCTCTTCTTCTTCCTCACTGAGAATCTGTGCCCAGGAGTGAGCAGTTGTCCTCATTCCTGAGACTATCCACTCTTCGTTGGGCGTGGAGGTCGAAACCTCCCATTCAAAGGCCTCCCTCATCTCGTCTTCTCCTATGAGATTTGGGCCAGGCCCCACTCTCCACGGGTCTACTGATGCTCTTCCTAAATTGTCTCTCGCGATCCAGAGTCCGAAACATAAGCACGTTGTTCTGTCTGAAAATCTGCACCATCTAGCTTTGTGCCACACTCCCCCGAGGGGCCTTCTTCAACAGGCTCCATCTGGTGCTGTGTGCTGCCAACTACAGATTCTTGAACTTTTGTCCATGTGGGAGCCAAATGAATCTTGGGTGCTTTAAATAAACCGTATTTCTCTAGGTACCCAGAACAGTGAGGTACCATGAAGACGTCCCTTCCAGCATTTAAGCATATTAAACATACTTGCACTGGATATCCAGGAATCGCCACATGAGGAGGCAGTCATCCTCCATAGTAACATCTCTCAATGTCCCTTAACTTGTTTACTTCTACTGCTACCAACAGCCGGGCATGATCTGGGTAGCGGGCTGGTCTTGAGGCCATGACTGCAGAGAAAACAAACAAGACTCACTGTTATTGACAGTCCCACATCACTGAACACCTTTCACTTTCAAAATGGCTCCTCTGCTGCTGTATTTACATTACTACCCCACCCTGTAATGGAGGCGGCAGCACTCCTACGCATCAACATTCTGAAATTGGGTCAAGCCACTGCGCATCCGATTTACATACTCTACTGATAACTTTGCTCAAACTGCACAAAGTTGCACTTTTCCTAGCACATTTATATGATTTACCATGGACTTTTCACTTGCTGAAGACATAGCTCTAGCTCACAGTCCCTTAAAGCCTCAGTATTTCAAGCACAGGATTGCCTGTAACTCTTGCTGCATATCTTGATACAACTCATTGTCTCTTTCATGGCTTTGAAACTTACACTGACGCTGAACCCATAACTATGCTCACAGTCAATGGCTTAAAAGGCTTGCTTTTGCTGGTAAACTTAACACAGTCTTTGATTGCAAAGCGACTACACTGCTGCACACAGATTCAGCTAGCTTTTGGCAAAAATCACTTGTTTGAGCAATTATTTCTGTTGGTACTCACTGTTATCAGTAGCTGTTTGCTGCGATGGAAAATGGCCTGCAGCCAGTCTTGGAGGCCTCTGAACAGAAGCGGGTTGGCAGTACTGCCGATTGTCCCTCGGAACACCACACTCACAGTCCAGTCGATTGAGATGTGGGTTGAGCCCGAATTTAGACAGAAAAGTCAGATTTTTTAAAACTTTTACAGCGCTTTCAGTCACCGCGACACTCCTCCTGTAAGCCAGTACACACACGCCACTCATACTCCCTCTCGAATGCTGGGCAGTCGCTGTAGAGCTGGTTTGGGGGCGGGACTGATTGCAGTCTCGCCAATCGCACAACACCATACAAATGAGCCTCTTTTCTCTCGAGTGCTCTTCTCCTCACGGCGATCATCGAGCTGGCAAATTTAAACTAGAAAACCACACTTTTTTTTTTCGAATTGACTCCATGGTGGGAGCCCATTTCAACCATTTTCATGCCCATTAACACAACAAGTCTCTCAATTCACTGAAAGCATTTCCAATGTCCAGGGCACAATTTTCCTTTTGCTACCCCTAGTCTTCCATACTTTTCTTTGTCACAACAGTTTTTAAAAGCTGGCAAAATGCTGTAATTTTTGATGCAGGACAAGGGCATACTCTCTCAGGCTTTACTGCTCCTTGGTAAACAGTTGGCATTTAACAGCAGCACATGGACAACAGCACACAGCGACACATTAGTTAACCTTGCTTCAGTTTTTGGGCTACCCACTGCCAGATAACCAAAATGCTAGCCCTTTGCCCGAGCACCTTTCCTCCCTAAAATTTCAAACTCAAATCCTCAGCGGTGCCTCCATTTTGTAATGACCAGTGCCGGTATGCCATTTGAATCTGACAGCAATACCAGGTGGGCTGGGTTCGGGGAGGAATAGGTCACTCGGCAAAAAGGATAGGTTTGGTTACTCTGCACAGGGGCACCCAAGTAATTCTGAACATAGGAAGCAATAACTGTAATGTCCAATACCAGAAGTGGGATTCTAAAGTGTGGCTTTTTATTCACATCCAAACAGAATAAACAAAGCATAGATGGACCCCCCATGGGGCTACACTCCTGGTAATGCAAATTAAAAGAACCAAGAACACTTCCTAAACACTTTTAGCCCTCAGGCTCTGAACCCACTGGGAACACAGCCCGGACTTGCACACTGCTTTGGGTACACAGACCAAACTTGTACACTGTTCTGGGATTTCCCAGGCTCAGCTCCCTTGCCAGCCACTCGGACACCTTCCATATGTCATGGATACATTTTCTGGTGGCTCCCTAAACCACCTAAGAGCACCTCAGCTCTATCAGGGAATTCTCCTTTTAATCCCACGTCTGGGTACTTTCCTCAGGCACTGGCCAAGTACCTGAGAGAAAGTAAAAGGTGCCTCAGAGCAAATCCATAGAGGTGAATTTGGTTACTACTGATGGGGGGGTCTCCCACCTCTCGCTCCCACAATTTATACCTGGCCATTTCTCTGGACAGTAAACACCTCATACTGTAAAACTTGGCAATGTAGATTCTTACTAAATGTATGTCACATTCCATCTACTTGTCTTGCTTTCCCTTTGTGCTGGACTTGAACATACTTTTAATTGGCATAGTCCATTGCTCTAGGCCCCTCACTGATTAAGCAGTCCAATCCCCACTTTACAACTGTACTTGGCTGTGTTTTCCGAACCCCACAGTAACAGCCCCTTTAGTTTCCTTCTGTTAAGGTGAAAAACACTTGGCCGTCTTTCAGAGCGAACTCACCCTTTGGTTGCAGGTGCCCCACAGGCGATTTCTCCACAGGAATTTCTCTCTCAGAGCTTCTGGTGCCACAGCACAACTTGAATAGGCAGCTTCTTCCCTTAGCCGGAACCAGGAGGGTTGCCCCTGGAAAACAGGCAAACCTTTCCCCCCATCCCCTCAGGGATGGGGCACTTGGACCAGTAACAGCGGTCTCCACCACTTCAACTACCAGTTTCTGTGTTTCTCTTATGGTGGAAACACACACCTTCCTAATCAGTAGCTCTAAAACAGAGCTTAAAGCTCTGAGAGTCTGCACACAGACAGCTGTACTACTGTCTCTCATCAAAACTGCACACAGACTGAATTCAAAATCCCCAACGTTCTATGCTAACCTCCAACTGCAACATTCCAGTGTGGCTTATGCAGCTGCGAAAGTTCTATGGTGATGTCATCCCTCAGTCTCAGCTGAGACTGAGAACAGTGAACAGTGTGAAATCCATTTAACTGGGTTTCACTGAAGCTGCCTTCCCTGCCTACCACTAGGTCTTACTGGGATTCTAGTAACCCCGGGTAATAGGGGGGTTACACATGTATTCACAAAAGGCAGATCCTGCCAGACTAATCTGTTAGCTTGTTATGGCAATTGAGTATCAAAATTGAAAAGGGTAAACAAGTTAATGTGATTTTGTTGGCCCTAACTAAAGCATTTGCTAAGATTCCGCATAGGAAATTGATCACATCCCTTAATGAAATAGGAATGCATGTCAACATAACAAAATGGATAACTACATGGCTGAATAATAGGAAACAGTGGGTTAGTATACGGGGAGTGATATCAGAATGGACTGAGGTGACCAGCGGAGCACCATAGGGATACATGCTGGGACCTTGTCTATTTAAAATTTACATTGCATCCATGAAAACAGAGGACAGTATATGGTTTGCAAAATTTGCTGATGACACAAGGATAGGTACAGTAATAAATAATAGGGAGGGCTGTGAAAGGTTACAAAGAAGCCTGCATGAATTGGACAGAAGGGCTTGTAGAACTAGCCTAGAATTCAACTTAAACAAGTGTGCAATTATGCTTTTTGGCAAATAATTACAAGTTTATGAGTACCGTTTAAATGGGAAGAAATTGAGAGTTGTGACTGAAGAGAGAGAGATCTGGGAATACTGATTACAAATGATCTGTCACTTAATAAACATTGTCATGCAATCTCCAAAAGAACTAATGGTATTTTAACATGTATAATGAAACATATAGAAAGCAGAGTGGGGAAGGTGATACTGCCATTGTATAGAGCACTTGTGAGACCCCATTTAGAGTACTGTGCTCAGTTTTGGGCACCAAGTACCAGAGGTGAGAATAAAATATTGGAAAGAGTGCAGAGAAGGGCTGCCAGAATAATTACTGAAGTAAGGGGCATGACTATGAGGTCAGATTGAATAACTTGGACATGTATACTCTCAAGTATAGGAGACTTCGGGGTGATATGTGTCTATTGTTTTGGGCCCTGACAAACCATGATCTGTGGGAAGTTTGGGGACTGGAAGTAAGAACAACAATACATAATACTAGATCCACATGTGCAGTTAAAGGGAGAGGTACTGCCCAAGAAAAAGGTGGCTATGGTTTAACCAGAGGTGTGGTTAGTTATGGAACTCACTCCCTGAGGAGGTGGTTGGAAGTAATAACATGACAGAGTTTTAAAAAGATTTGATAGTTATAGCAAAACCAACAATATCAAGGGATATTTTTAGAGACATGGGTAGCATCATGGACTATTGTCTTTTTTGCTCTGATTTTAGCTATGTTACCTATGTGACTTACAACATATATGTAAAATATCTGGTGTACGTGCAATTGTATAGCCAAACAAGTATTTATCAAGGGATCCATAATGAATAACTCACTTAATATCTGCTCATGGAATGTAAATGGGCTCGAAATGCATAACATGAGAAAGACAATAATGGCTAAAACAAAACAAATTAAGACAGATATACTACGTCCACCCCTTCCTCCCCCTTCAGCCCCTGCTAGTCCATTGTACTCATGGCCTCTCTCATTTTTCCACAGAAGTCTGCTGCACTCAGCAAGGGCTACCAGGGTTCGAGGGCCAAGTTGGATTGTCCTCACCACCCTGCAGAATACAGCAAGACATCCCCTAGTGCAGGTAAATCAGCCAGTCCGTCTCATAAACAGTATTCAGCACAACAGTGCACAGCAGAGCCCTGAGCCCTTCTGAAGCACAATTTGCGGCCAGACGGCATTGCGCTTCATACGGCACTACTATATTTTACTTGCCCTGCCCACCCAGAGGTGTGCTGCCTCTTATAGCGCTGTGATGGTTGTAAAAACAATCAGTCCACTTTTGCTCACCTGCAAATGCTATCTGGTGGTCCCTCCCGACAATCTCTGAGCCACTCCTGTATTAAGCTGCCTAATTGGTTTCTCCCAAGCCCTCTGCTACTACCTTGTATAGAAGTTTATCTGCTATCACCCTCCATTGTTTACACTACCTAGTGGCCAAATTGAGGAGCTCACACACAATATTCCACATCAACGGTCTATTAAAATTCAAACAAAGAAGAATATGAAATAAAATAGAATAAAAAAATACATTGTTAAATATTACTCCTCCATAGTTACCTCTGGGTATATCCCCAGCACTGTTCCACTATTACTGATTCCTACCACACGTATCCCAAATGGCCACAAAGCGCAATATACTTACAACCCTAAATATGGGACTTATCTTAATAGGCCAAGTCTGGCTAAGTAACTTCTGTTCCCAGGCACTTGTTATGAAAGGGATCCCCCCAGCTCATATTCCCACTCAATACTTAACCAATACACACCCTCTGCACCATGGCCTCTACTAGATCACCCCTTGCTTTACCTGGCAAGTCTCTCCAGAAGGAAGATACTCCCCCTGGGGGCAGCAATTTACTCCTACTCCACAACTCTGCTTTCCTCCATATGGCCCCTCTCCTGTCCTCCTCTTTGTTGCCACCTATGATTATTGCTGGGTGGAGATATTGAAGTCAGTCCAGGCGCTAGTGCAAGCCCTAAATCTCACACTTATCCTATTTGGACCGTAAAGCATGGACACAAAGATTGCCCACATGAACATACGTAGTCTGTCCCCAACCAAATTTCAGGAGTTAGAGGCTTGGGTAGCCCTCTACAAACCCAATATTCTAGGAGTCTCAGAAACATGGCTAAATCCCTTTATTCCAGTTTCACTTTTTCACCTTAGTGGATATACCACCCTTAGACATGACTGCTCAGGTACAAAAAAAAGGAGGGGTGATGCTACTCATCAGAGAGCACCTCATGGCTTCTATTGTCTCCACTAACCCTGAAGATGTTCCTGGCCCTCAATGGCTCATAGCAGATTTTACCTGGCCCCTACAACAAACTATATATAGGATGCATCTACAATCCCTCTAAAGTAGGTCTGTCAGAGTCTGCAACAGTTCATGCTTACTGTAGGGCCTATCACCTGCCAGAGATATGATCTTGCTCGATGATCTTAATCTAAACCGGCTTAGCGATAATCAGACTGTGTATTCTCAGCTATTGAAGCAATTAAATCTCAATCAGATAGTTTTCTGCTACACTTGACATAATAACCGGACCAAAAATCACTCCCTGCTAGACTGGATTGTCACAAACAGAGTTGACAGAATCTCAGCATCAGGAGTGCTAGCTGACTCTGTAAGTGGCCACACCCTGACCTTCTGCACCGCACTTGCAAGACACCCTGTCCCCTGACCAGAACCATATCCTTTAGGAATTTCTCAACACTGTCCCATAAGCTCCTTAGAGCCCATCTACAGGTGGTGGACTGGTCAACATACTATTCTCTAACTGATGTCGACTCTGCTCTAGGCTTTCTCTCGTTAGTGCTTTCCTCTATCCAAGAAAGGCTCTGTCCAGTAAAAACCCGGATGGTCAGAGGCAGCAACTCCAGATAGCTATCTAGGGAGCTACTCAGAAAAATGAAACAAAGGAATAAAGCCTTGGGTCAGTATAAAGCAAACCCTTCACCAGCTTTGTGGAACACTTACTGTGTTCTCCGCAACAGCCGCAAACATGAGACCAAGCTCCTAAAGGTCTCACATATCAAAAACCAATAGACAAACAACCTGAGTGACCTCCGGAAATTCTGGTCTTCTATTAACTCCCTTATAAAATCAGACACCAAGCAGAGTTCTACCAGTCTGCTTACTGACACTGGCCTAGTCTCTGAGCCTAACATCGCTGCTGAACTACTAAATTGCAAATTCACAAACCTCCAGCCTACCACGACAAACTTTCCTCAGTTTGCACCACAGACCCTGAGGTCACCAGTGCTCCCCAACCACATTCAATTGCCCTTTTCACTTTAATGCACCACTCAAGGGAGTTTTATTGACTCCTTATGGGATTGCCCAAATCTGGTAGTGCAGGTAGCGATGGGCTCTGCCCTGAATTCTTGAGACTAGTAGCAGGATACATTACTCAACCCCTTGCCTTCCTCTTCAATATGTCCCTAACTACCTCCCCCATACCTAGGTTATGGAAGCAAGCCAAAGTAGTTCCCATTTTCAAATCTAGAGATCCTGTGCTTATGGAGAACTACAGACCAGTTTCCATACTATGACACTTAAGCAAGGTTTTAGAAAAGATAATTTTCTGCCAAATGTCCGAATACATAGAAAATAATGGTCTACTCTCCCACCTATAGCACGGTTTCAGGAAGGGCTATAGCACCACCACAGCAACAGCCTGTTTCACTGACCATGTACTCAGAGCTGCTGATGAGGGTAGGCAAACTGGAGCCATCTTCATCAACTTGTCCAAAGCTTTCTATCTCGTCAAGCACAACCTCCTCATTCAGAAACTGTCCTTGGCCAGCTTCTCTGAATGAACGGCAAACTGGTTTCGGCATTACGTCTCTGGGAGGTCACAAAATGTATACATTAGTGGTGTCCTTTCATCTCCCCTTGAGGTATCCAGTGGTGTCCCGCAAGGATCTATACTGGGCCCAATTATTTTACTCCTTATTCGTTAACAACCTACTGCACATAAACCCAGACGTTTTGAACATTGTGTACGCGGATGAACTGATCCTTTACAGAAGTGACCTAAGTAATTATTTATTTATTTATTTAAGGGAATCAGATACACCTTTCAGCCAGGGGTCTTGTACAAAGGTTCCATGTCAGGTTACTTGAAACATTAGGACAGGCAGTGATATTGTGCAAAAGAGAAATAAACATAGCAGTAGGAGGGCTTTGTCAATTACCAAAACATCACAATTGTGCAAATCACTTCTATAACAATTTAAACAATATAGGTTAGTAATATCATATCATATTTGTAAGTATCATCTTCTTGTCCCTCTCCCTATCTCAAGACTTCAATATAACACATAACTGGTTCTCTGTTAACAGGCTACTGGTTTTCTGACCATAGGCTCATCCTAAACTATAAAAAAACAAAGTCCATGCTGTTTGCTCATGCCCAAAACAAGTTCAGTGGCCACCCCCTGCTCATTCATAACTCCGGCAATGAAACTCTGGAACAAGTTACTGTGTCTTACCCTTGGCCGTGAGCCACCACCATGCACACCTATCATGAGCATATCCGCCAACTTAGCATAGCTGTTAATGTGCGATCGGTCTTCTCCACCAGTACAAGTGTTGTCTCCCCTGAAGTGCTGCAACTAGCCATTTCCACCTGTCCTGTCACCATAGATTACGGTATCATTATCTATGGTGCAGCTCATAGCACATCCCTCAACAAAATCAGGGTGACTTTGAATAAGGCTGTAGGCTGGCCACTGGCTGTGACTGGCTCCACGACACCTGAATGCTCTATGCCAGTACCAAGTGGCTAAACTGGATGATCGCCTAAAGTACCAGACCTGTCTTTTGCCAAGAAAATCACAGCTGGCCTCATGCCCACTGCCCTTGCTACACTGCTTCTGCTGCCCCCAACACCAGACGACTCATCACTCAGAGAAAACTCCCTACCAGGTCCTCTTTGTAAAACCTCCAAGCGTAAAAGAACCTTTAGGTACTGGTATCTTTTCTGGCTGAATTCACTATTCAAATCGATCCTCATGGTGCCAAAACTGGGCCTGTTCAAATCCCTCCTCTGTAACCACATCTCACAGGTCTCAGCCTGTGATTGCACCTAACCCCCCAGCACAACCTTTGCTGCACTATGACAATGGGCCCTCTTGGTCCTGCCAGTAGGTACTTGTTGCTGGCCTCTGTTTTTTACTCAGGCCGCTGTCTAGCTGCCGCACACTGGCCTGCACTGTATAGCACCTGCCTTTGTGTGGCTCCACTGTAACTATTGTTCATTGTTAATTCCTCTTGCACCAATATTTTGTTTTGCACCTGACTGTTGTAAATATCCTGAACCAGATTTCTTGTATGCACTATACTGTGTGGCCCAGTTATTCAGAAATGCACCAAAGCCCTGAGCAAGTTCAGCGCAGTGCAAATCCGATGCACCACAGTGCTACAGGAGCCATATTCAGAGGTTGTGCGGGCTGAACTGTGCCAGTGAAATGCAGCTGAATATTGCAAAGTTGTGCCATGGCGCAAACAGGGTTGCACTATGGCGCAAACAGAAGTGCACCATGGTGCACACAGACAGGCTTCAGCGCACCCCTGGCAGTAGAGCAGCAGGGCAACAGAGGGGGCAGGGCACACAGAACAGACCCAGGGACAGGGCAATGGGAGCACAGTGACAGGCCACAGGAGGCCTCCACCAGCAGGGCACACACAGGCACCCCGACACTGGACCCCGAAACACAACAGTGGCATGCCATTCCCTACCCCCCGAGACCAGAGCAGGCCACACCCAGGACCATGCAGCCAAGCACTCACACACCACACAGGCACACAGGGAGCCCACACAGTGGGTACTGTACAGGCTGGGTGGTAGGCTTCTGTATACTTTCTTTTTATTACCTGCATTGTGTGTCAGTTGAAAACGCTGCTTGTTGCAGCGGGTGCTTTTGTATTATCACCGCTATCCATCTGGAGCCTGTCTGTATTGACTGCCTGCCCAATTGCCCTTATCCGGCTAAACACAGCGTGAGAGGCTGTATGCAACTGATTTAGATCGTCGCCAGCTGGAGCTGGGGTTTTACGGAGGGGCTGCCAGTGATTGGTGCGCGGTGTGGGGAGGCAGTCTACAAAGCAGAAGCGCTGCTCGCAAGTGGTAGCTTCTGTATACTTTCTTTTATTACCTGCATTGTGTGTCAGTTGAAAACGCTGCTTGTTGCAGCGGTGCTTTGGATTATCACCGCTATCCATCTGGAGCCTGTCTGTATTGACTGCCTGCCCAATTGTTCTTATCCGCTAAACACAGCGTGAGAGGCTGTGTATGCAACTGATTTAGATCATCGCCAGCTGGAGCTGGAGTTTTACGGAGGGGCTGCCAGTGATTGTGCGTGGGTGTGGAGGCAGTCTACAAAGCAGAAGCTGCTCGCAAGTGGTAGCTTCTGTATACTTTCTTTTTTATTACCTGCATTGTGTGTCAGTTGAAAATGCTGCTTGTTGCAGCGGGTGCTTTTGGATTATCACCGCTATCCATCTGGAGCCTGTCTGTATTGACTGCCTGCCAAATTGCCCTTATCCGGCTAAACACAGCGTGAGAGGCTGTGTATGCAACTGATTTAGATCGTCGCCAGCTGGAGCTGGAGTTTTACGGAGGGGGCTGCCAGTGATTGGTGCGTGGGTGTGGGGAGGCAGTCTACAAAGCAGAAGCGCTGCTCACAAGCGCGAGCGTGGCGCGACATTGTGAGTGTGAGCCACTCGGAGTTGAAATTACTGTTTGTTCTGGATGAGAGGTGGGAATTAGATATGGTATTGCTGTTTATATATGTCAATTAGTTTTACTATAAAGTAGAGTACCTATGTGTATTGTTGTATGAGTCTGTATATGCCATTTTGGCTTTTTAATTAGTTATGTGTAGGAATCCTATTGGACGAGTCTTGGGGCCTAGGATTGTTTATGGGAGCTCGCAGTTGTATGCATTACGTCCTTTTTTCCCCCTCCCTGTATCTGATATCACTATCAGACGTTGTAGGGAAGTGGGGATTGGGGGGGATTGTTCTGCGTATTCACTGTGGGATGACCAGGAGCGGGTTGATCAAAGGATTGAGGTGGTTAAGTCCAGGAGACGCCCTGGAATAAATAGAGCATCTAGAAGAAGTCAGACATGGTTGGTGCCTATTTCAAGGGGGGCCACCAGTCCTAGTGGCCAGGTGACCACTAGGGCTGCATCACCTTCTATACCTCTGACGGCAGTGCTATGCAATGCCAGGTCGATCAGAAACAAGGCGGCTATTATTGCGCTCTTGTTTCATCGATGAACCTGGCGTGCATCTGAGACCTGGGTGGGAGATGATGCTGGCCCTGTTTTGAGGCTGCAGTCCCCAGGATATACCTGTGGTGCACTGCCCCAGAGGAAATCGTGAGGGAGGCGGTGTAGCTATCTGTTTTAAATCTAGTCTTGACTTCACGTGCACCCAGTGGGAACCCCGGTTCACTTGGAGTGTGTGGCCGTCGTGGAGGACTTGGTGGGCTGCAGGATCCTCCCTATCTACCGCCCTTCCGTTCGATGGGGGTTCCTGCAGGAATTCACCGAAGTTTGTTGCCAGCAAACATTGGATTCCCCAAGATGTATCTTTCTTGATGACTTCAATGTTTGGGCCAAAGATAGAAGTCAAAGGTACGCCGATGAGTTACTGCACAGCATGTCCCTTCTGGGACTGGAGCAGACCGTCGGGTGCCTACTCATCAGGACGGCCACACATTGGACCTGGTGTTCTCACTGGGACTTAAGATCGTTGATCTTGCTATTGACCGAGTAGCCTGGTCTGATCATTGCACGGTGAAGTTTAAGTTTAGTGCTCCCGTCATAAATTTTTCCCCTTCTGAGATATTTCGCTGTCGCCCGCTAAAAGATCTTACCCCTGATGGTTTTCTGGCGGCAGCTGATTTATCAAGGGTGGGTGATGCATGCGTTGGAGCCGTTGATGCCGGGGTTGACGCCTATAATACGGTGTTATCTGGCGCCATTGACTCCCTCGCACCTGTCCGTGTACGACCCAGAACCTCATACCTGAGATCGCCTTGGTATGATGGCGATGTCAGGGAGATGAAGAAACTGGGTCGGAGATTAGAGCGTCGCTGGAGGAAATCCCGTCTGGGGGCTGACAAACTGGTCCTGTGTGCACATTATTCTGCATATCAGGAGGCAATCAACCAAAAGAAGGCAATATTTTTGTCTCGGGAGATTGCTGCCGGGAGAAGCCGACCAGCCTCACTCTTCCGGACTGTTGATAGACTTCTTCATCCATCTTGTCTCCAGCCCGGAAGAGCTTCCTCAAATGAGGATTGTGAGGAATTTGCTCGGTTTTTCTCGGACAGGGTGTCTGCGATCCGGCGGGAGGTTTCCTCAGCCAGTAATATCATTGCTGTCAGTGGTCATCAGTTGTTTTCTGAGAGCACTCTCTCTGGTTGGGGAGAGTTTAGGCCAGTGGAGGATCGTGAGGTCATTGAGATAGTGGCTAATCTGAAGTATACCTTCTGTGAACTGGATCCCGTGCCAACACGCTTCTTGATGAGGTGCATTGACACTGTTGGCCCGGTGTTTGCCCTGATTGTCCGGTGTTCCTTGAGTCAGGGGTGTCTTTCCAGATGCCTTGGAAGGAGGCTCTGGGTGGGAGCCCCTTTTAAAAAAGCTTCTCTGGACCCGGAGATTAGGGCAAATCACCGTCCTATCTCCAATCTTCCATTTCTGGGAAAGGTTGTAGAGAAGGTGGTATCACTTCAGTTGGGAGAACATCCCATGAACTCACGAGTTATATGATCCTTTCCAGTCAGCTTTTTGGGCCAGACATAGCACGGAAACTGCATTAGTTCGGGTGCAAAATGACCTTCTCAGGGCTAGGATCGGGGTGACAAGACAATTCTTGTTCTCCTTGATCTCTCTTCAGCATTTGATACTGTGGACCATTGTGTGCTGCTTTTCCGCCTGAGGGAGTTATGCGGACTCACCGGTATTGTTATCAAATGGTTTGAGTCATTTCTTACTAACAGGAGGCAGCGGGTTGTGATGGGCAATTTCTCATCGGCACCCTGCCTCCTTTCGTGTGGAGTCCCTCAGGGTTCGGTATTGGCCCCAATGTTGTTCGCAGTATACATGCTGCCCTTGGGGGGGATCATTAGGAGGTATGGCTTGAGTTTTCACTGCTATGCAGATGATACTCAGCTATACCTATCCTTTGCCCCAGGAACACCAAATGCAGTCGATGTGCTGAACACCTGTCTGGCTGAGAGAAATGACTGGATGTCTTCCAGCTGGCTGCGACTGAACCTAATAAGACTGAGGTACTGGTAGTGGAGTCAAACAGAGCTCGTGATGGGATGGCCTCTGATTCTGTGACTGGCATTGTGCTAGAGTGTCATTGATGGCCTCCCCATGGGTGCGAAATCTTGGTGTGATCTTTGACAGGAACTTGTCCATGGAGGTTCATATATCCTCCGTGGTTCATTCCTGTTTTTCCATCTTAGAAATATCGCCAGGATTAAGCCCTTGTTCCGGCTCTGGACCTCCCTACCTTGGTACATGCCTAGTTACCTCTAGACTTGACTACTGTAACGCACTCTATCTCGGGTCTCTGGAACTTCTCTTCGAGACTGCAGCTAGTGCAAAATGCTTGCTGCCCAGCTTTTGACGGGCAGAGTAAGTTTTGTCATATTACTCCAGTATTGCGTGAATTGCACTGGCTGCCTGTCAGGTGGAGAGTTTTGTTCAAGGTGGGTTTTCTCACCTATAAGACCCTACATGGTCAGGGCCCTGGTTACCTTTCTGATCTCCTGGTACCATACACCTCTGTCTGAGATCTCCGCCTCTTGTGGGGGCCTCCTCAAAGTTCCGAGCTAGGTTAAAATCTGCAGGGGATCGTTCGTTTGGAGTTGCTGCTCCAGCTTTCTGGAACTCATTGCCAGTTGTAGTGAGAAAGGCTCCCACTATAGAGGCCTTTAAGAGTCGTCTGAAGACTTTTTTATTTATGCAGGCATTTGGTGACTGAGTTTTATATATTTATATTTGTATGATATTGTAATTGAATATATACAGTATGACACACTGTACAGATTTTGTGTGGCGCCAGAGCCTTCGGGATTGGGCTCTTTTAAATAAATTTGATTTGATTTGATTTAGGCAGTGTGGTGGACCACATGGAACAGGCTGCACAATGCCAGGCAGAGGCTTTACATTTAATTTGAGCTGACTGTGATATTGCTCTGCACAGTTCAGAGCTCCGAAATATACCATTCTCTATTGTGTTTGCATTTTAACTAAATAACCCTGGTAATTCATCAGGCAGAGGGACTATCTGGCCGTATTTATTTTATTTGTGTGTTTATGACTGCTGTAGTGCACTGCACCTCTTAATTTAAACTTTATGCTTGTCAGTATCAGTGGGGGACCGCGCCACGAAAGGGTTACTTTTAGGGTGCCGTTAACACTTCCGGGTCCCATGGGGCTTATAAATCTGCCCTGCAGTGAGCAGGCGGCCAGCCTGCTGTCATGAAGATGCTGTAGAAGACATGCGTGTCATCAGCATGTTTCAGCGTGTTTAGTGAGGAAGCGTGGATGCGGGACAGCATTCTGATGCCCTGTGTGTAGGACTATTCTATGCTTATATACATAGGATTTGGTTATGCACATTACTGGTAGGTTACTTTAATTTTCAGATTGTGGTTTGACTTACTGGAGGAGTTTGACACAACTCTAATTAGGAACAACTTTGTTGTTTGAATTTGTGTCTAACTTATTCTGGACATTGAGTAAGGTTTACTTACTTGAGCTGTGTGTCACTTTTCTCTGTCATCTGCTATCCATTTAAATTTCCAAGTTCTGTCATTCTGTCATTTGTTCATTTTTTTATTTTTTATTCTAAGTTGATTTATTTTTATTATGGCTGAAGATAATATTTCTACTATTGTAACTACTAATGAACATACTGGTATAAAATGCATAGCGTGTAATATGTATACATTACTTAAGGGAGACCATTTTGACCACCCCTACACATGTAACAAATGCCTTGAAATCGTGGATTTACATACTATGATTGCCCAATTCAATGAACGTTTAATTATACTTGAGAACAGCCAATCAGACATGCAAAATCATTTTAAAGCTAATACTGTTCCATTAAATTTGGAAGTTGAACATGAACCTGACAGTAATATTAATGTTACACCAAGCACTTCCTTTACCCCTGTGGCTTTTGTCCCAATAGTTACTAATAGCCCACAGCCACATCTTGAGGTGTTAGAAAAGAGCAAGGAAGATGACTGTCTTATTGATAATAATCAAAGTGCTGAAGACAGCTGGTTTTCACTCAATCTACTAGAGTTGAAAAGGGAGAAAAGCTCAACATTTTAGTATTGAGCATTTTAACAGATTTGAGCCTTAACTGACCCCACGTTGAATAGTGAAAATGAGATTTCAGATGCGTTACTGGCCACACTGATAATTCCTCTCAAAATTTGCCTGTGGCTAACCTTTTACATACCAATGACGCCCCTCTCATAGATTTATCCACTGATCTTGTTACTTCCCTTTGTTCAGTAGTCATGATAATTCAAATAAACTACAACAAATTTATGTCCTGGGTGACTCGTTAACCAAACTATTTAGACAGGACTATATGTAACTCGATAAAGCTAACAGAACTAGTTCTAGTTTTAGTGGTTGCAGAATCTCTGATCTCACATTAATGCTGCCTGAGATTATGAAAGATCGTGGTAACAACTCTATTGCCCTTGTACATGTAGGTGCTAATAACATCTATAGGGATTCTGTCCAATCTATTAAGGAAGATTATGCTGTATTAACTAACAGATTGGTGGAAATGGGTTGTAGTGTTTGCATATCTGAAATTTTACCAATCCCATGTTTTTCACCATTTCTAAATAACAAAATCAAAACTGTCAATGAGTGGCTCAGAAAATGGTGTTTATACCAAAATTTGACATGTATAACGCATTGGGAGGACTTTGAATACCATTCTGAATTATACTGTTTTGATGGTTTACATTTAAGTAGACGAGGCAATGCTGTATTGGGTAAACAATTTGTGACATCCATTAACCATCTTTTAAACTAAATCAAGGAGGTGAGATGGTGGACAGGCTGCCTTCTCTAAAATCTCCAGTTAGTAGCACTATGACATGTAAAGAACTTTGTTTTTTATGTTTTAATGCTGGATGCCTTACCCATAAATTAGATGAATTAAAATGTAGAATTCACAACAATGATGTTGATATTATTTCAATATGCGAAACATGGGGTGATGACAAGTCATCTTGGGATAACATTATACCTGGGTTTACTTCCTATTCTCTTAACAGGCATAATCGGAAAGGTGGAGGAGTGGCCCTATTCATTAAAAATCATCTTAATTCTATTGATATTACAAAGAATATAAAAAAACATGATAAACAAACAGAAACTATTTGGGTCAAGCTCAGCTTATCTACATCTGAGGCACTTATCTTGAGTTCTTGTTATCATCCCCCAAATTCATCTGTTGACATTCTAGAAGCTATACTACTTGAAACAGAACATACATGCTAAGGCGTTTGGCAAAATTGTAGTCTCTGGTGATTTTAATATTGGCTCAATTGACTGGCAGAAATTATGTGCATATACCAGTCAGGGAAATAAGTTATTACATACATGCACCCAGTTGGGACTCAAACAGAATATACTTATTCCAACTCGAGGAGATAATATTTTAGATTTGGTACTCTGTGATGATGATATTACAGTAGAAAATATTGCAGTTAGTGAACCTATTGGAATAGTGACCATAATACAATTACATTTAATATCGTACAAACTTACATTTATAATTCCAACTGTACTAAAATATATTTCACAAAGGCTGACTTGGTTAGAATGAAAAATATTATCGGAAACATCAACTGGGACTCTTTATTGACTGGCTTTACCCCAGAGCTTTACTGAGAAAACTTTAAGTATATCATTTGTCAATTAAAGAAACAATATGTTCCATCAAAATAAAAATGTGAACTCTAATAAATCTCCAAAATGGATGAGCCAGTCTATCAAAAAATGCATCAGACTAAAAGCATAGAGGTATATTAAATATCAAAAATTAAATCTTCTAAAATTGGATTTCTTACATGCAGATACAAAGAAGATGTAAGATTATGATTAAAAGGGCCAAATGTAATTGGGAGCAAAAACTAGCATCGACTGCTAATAAATCCAATAGTAAGCATTTTTATTCTTACATCAATTCTTTGAAGAAACCTACTTGTCAAGTTGGTCCTTTACTTGACAATGATATTTTAATACATGATCCAAAGAAAATGGCTGATTTGCTTAATCAAAATTTCTGCAAAAGTTTCTGTGGTATACCCAATTCATCATATGATTCATTTTTGTTAGATACCACCAATGTTCCACCAGTCAAATTTTCTACTGTTACTATTAAGGATAAGATATTAACACTCAAGGGCAAATACAGTCCTGGTCCAGACAATATAGCTGGACATCTACTATTCTTATTAGTGGACGTTATTACCACTTCTTTACAATTGATGTTTGAATATTTTTTGGCTATGAATTTTGTTCCTAAGGATTGGCGAGAGGCTTATGTCATCCCTATCCATAAAAAAGGCCAAAAAACAACTGGGAGAATTATAGGCCAATAAGTTTAACATCCTCTATCTGTAAATTATTGGAAGGTTTAATTAAAGATATGATATCACCAGTTTGGGATTTTCATGATGTTGAGCAACACGGTTTCAAAAAAGGCAGAAGTTGCCTAACCAATTTGATCTGTTTCTATGAAAAATCAGTTCCTTACTTGATAAAAACATACCATGTGATGTAATTTATATTGACTTCAGTAAAGCCTTTGATATTATGCCTCATTGGGCTCTTATTACCAAACTCCATAAGTTAAATATTAATAGCATAGTAGTTAATTGGATTATTAACTGGCTTCAGAATCGCACCCAACAAGTGTCTATTGATGGGAATAAATCTGTTCAAGGATTAGTGACAAGTGGGGTTCCTCAGGGCTCGGTTTTGGGTCCATGTCTGTTTCAAGCATTTATTGCCGATCTCACTTCAGGCTGTTCACCTTATTCAATTAAATATGCAGATAATGCTAAAATAGGTGGTCCCTGTTCCTCTGATTTTCAAGCCAATGTTATTCAAAAAGACCTTGATGACATCTTAACATGGGTTAAAACTTGGGGTATGTCTTTAAATATTTCTAAATGCAAGGTTATGCATTTAGGTACCAGTAATCAACATAACCCTATTTTTGAATGGTACACCACTTGACATTACTGGATGAAAGAGATTTGGGCATAACTATTTCAGACAACTTTTCTTATAATCAGCATGTACATAGTACAGTTAATAAATCTAATAAAGTTGTATGGTCAATATTGCGCAACATTAATTCAAGAAAACGAGATGTGCTGTTACCACTATATCATGCATATGTTAGACCACATCTGGAATATGCCTCTCAGCTTTGGTGCCCATATAAAAATCTGAGGGCCTTCTTATGGAATCTGTCCAGAGGAAATTTACTAAAAAGATTTCTGGACTATATGACGTACTTTATGCAGATAGACTTGAAACACTACAACTCATGCCTTTATCGACACCGCCGATTCCGTGGAGATTTATTGTTATTATACAGCATTATTCAAAATCCCTATCTCTTGTGTGAACTTGGTCTAGAATTTAAAAATCGTAATCATAATATTAGGGGTCATCCTACAACTAGTTAGAAAATCCTTTGTGAGATCTAGTCGTAAATATTTTTTCACAGAGTTGTTGGTCCATGGAATAGACTTCCACTCAAAGTTGTTATTAATGAAATTAAAAGTATTTTTAAACATAGATTAGACAGCCTTATTACTAATGGACATGATTTGTCTTATTATACATTGGATTAGAATAGGAGCATCATGGGCTTCTGCCTTCTCGCTCTTATAACTTCCTTAGTATGATCCTTAGTATGACCCCAACACAGTGTGCAGACAGTACCTGATCAATGACCATGGCCGTGAGCCACCACCATGCACACACCCGCCACACACCCTGGACTGTCACCCCATGGGCACCACAATGCACAGCCATTGACCCAGTGGATGGACACCACCACAGTGGGACCGACCACGGCACACAGCAGGGAACCACAGAAGTATGGCACATGCCCCCCACATGCACACAACATGGACGGACACCGGACCACTGCAGCATGGTGCCTCATGCCACCTGCAAAGCAGACATGGACACAGGCAAGTATGCCAGACAAGATATAGATATGGAACAACCATGTACAGGAACAGCAGGGGCTGGGGCCAGGTGGGGACAGCAAGGGAGGGGGACAGGGAACAGAGACTGTGCGGTGGTAGGGGAAGACCGTAGGGAAAGGCCCAACAGGGGTAACAGGGGACACAGGGGCAACCCTAGCGATGGTCCTGGCTGGCCGCCCTGGCATGCCATCCCTCACCCCCCTCCGCTACCGCCTGCATGCCCTGCAGGGCCGCCACCACCCCAAGTATGCCCAGGACCATGAGCAAGGTCTGCCGCATGGGCTGGCCCAGCATCTGGCATGGTGGTGTCTGCACTGGCAGCTGGACACCTAGAGCAAGGGTCAGGGCAGGTGCCCAGTGCAATGGCCCAAGGACCCATGCTCACCCACAGTGCACATGTGTGTAATAGGGAACACGGCATCATGCGTGACATGTGCGTTGCCGGCCCTGCACAGCCTGTGCTGTGCTGATACATTGTGCTGGTCATGTGGCCTGCACAACTGACACCTTGGCAGAACAGTGCGCATGTGCACTGCAGGTCCGAGCACTGTGCATGCGTGGCCATTGTGCCACCGCTTGTACTGGTGCAATACCATTTCGCACGGTGCAATATCCCGATATTCAGCCGCCAAATGTTAATGAGCTCATCAGCCAATGCATGGCGCAGTGGGGTGCATTAATATATCATTGCCATTGTGCATAACCTCATTTGCATGCGTTGCACCACAGAACAGCACAGGCCATGTACCGGTATTGCAACCTTGACAGGGGTGGTGGATGCCACAGCAGCACACTGGGGAAGACAGCACTGCAGGGTGGGGTGGACCAGGGTGATGCTGCCGGTGCCTCAGCGGGTATGTGCAGTCACCTGTGTGGAGCATGCCATGGTTAGCCCTGTGCTATGATGTGCTGTGCCCCTTGCCTGTCCCTAGCACCCACACCACCATATACACCCTGCCCACCTCCACCCCCAGGACTGCGCCACTCTTCGCACCCCTGCCTGTGCCCACACACCATCCGTGGTGCAGCACAGGGCTGTGCCAGGTGTGTGCACAGGCATTGTGTGCACCCATTGGCATCGCATGCCACCTGGAAGGTAATGCTTGGGTGCACCTTCCTGTTGATATGCATCAGTCCCACAGGGCCAGGTGGCACATGCGGTTGCCCATGTGGGTGCAGGCACAGGGCCACACGATGCCAGGCATGCCTGGCCCCTGTGGCTGTCCTGCATCAGTGCTGTACCTCTGCCTGTGTGCTGGTGTGATGGCTGCATTCCACAGCACATGACAGCACAACCGTGGGGACCTGTGTGGGGCAGAGGGCCATGGCCACCTGGGTGCTGCCCGTGATGTCCCCTGTTGGTCCTTGGCCAGTGCCCATGGTGGGCAAGCACATGCCGGCGGTCACTGTCATCACCATGGCCATGGCATGGCTCCATCCGGTGGGTGCCTGCAGCTCCGTGCTGCGCAGCTCACAGGGCTGCCTCAGCATGGCCCTGTTCTGGTGCTGCTGGCCCATGATCTCGGTGTCACTCTGGTTCCCAGCGGTGCTGCGGGCATGGTTCCGCCTGTGTCGGGCATGCCACCGCCAGGCCTTCGTCCGCCACGAGCTATTCCTCCTGCCACCACATACCCTCCTCACCACCCCCATCAGGGCAGGTGCTTCCATGTCCTCTGCTGTCCACCATCCCCTTGGTGGTTGGCTGCTGGCTGTGTGCCACCCAGGTACATGGGCTTTGTGTCTGTGTGTGTACCTGTCAGTCTCTTGCTCTGCCCTCCCACCCTCTCCCATGCCACCTCTCTGTCCCCCTCCCTTTGTGTCTGGTCATGTGCCTGTCTGTCTGTCTGTCTTCCTGTATCTCTCCCTCTCACTCCCACCCTTGGTGCAACTGCTGTCTGTGTGCTTGCACCCTGTTTTACTAGGAACAAGTCTGCTTGGAGCAACTTCGATTTGCTCCATACTTGCACCATGGTTTCATGGTTGAATATGCCACTGCGCTGGATATTCATGGGAATGCCCCCTGCTCTTGTGCCTGCATTCATTATAGTTGCACATTGGCACTCTCGATTTTGCGCTGCACACTGGCTCCCACTGAATATGACTTCATGGCACAATACTGCACTTACACCGGCACAACTCAGTTGCGCCATGTGCAACTGCTCTGAATATCTGGGCCTGTATCTATTGTATGGTGTGATATTTTGTCACACCATTGTTTGCACCCTGTAATGTCTAATCAATGTCTTACTATAGTATTCTATGACATGGAGCCTTTGTAAAGGAGTCTCTGACTCAAAGGTATTGATTCCGATATGTTTCAATAAATAAATAAATAACACTAAAAATATAAGACTGTGCTATTCGGCTCCAGTCAAAAACTCAACGAATTATCCGCATCTAAGGTCACTTCACTGCAATCTTGGTCCCTGGCAGTACATCTCTGGAGCATGTCAAGAGTTATAAATATCTGGGTGTCACACTGGACCCTTCTCTCACATTTAGCGAACACGTAAGTACAGTTATCAAGAGAGTGCACCAGCAGGTTGGTGCTTGCTACCACCTGAAACACTTTCTTACCCCTGAGGCAAGACAGGAGATAGGAAGGAGCACTATGCTCCCTCTTCTTTTTTTTTTTTTACTTTTTACTTATACTTTTGATTAGACACATCGAGGATAGTGCATTAGTACAATTTATCAAGGAGCATAATACATATTTATATACTAAAACCATAAATACATCACATAGTGTAAGTGAGATACAAGATTTTTTTGATGCAGCTGTAATACAAATTGTAAACTAAACCAGACTGTACTGAAGTGGGGGGAGAGGTCTAAAATAAGTTAGGTCTAAGTGTGTCAGGTCCCCAGAGTATGTTTTTTGTTCCCCTTTTTTCCTTTTTATACATATCCATTGTAAAACTGGGGAAAATAGTACAATGGAGCAGGCCGGCCATGTCCTTCAAATCAATTGGTCTAAATAGGGGTATATCAGTCCTTTTCAAGTATATTCAGGGTACAAATTCTGGGCGGAATGGATCAATGTGTATAAGACAGGGAGTCCATCTGTTCATCAAGATCACTGTCCAGTTCTGTAATTTGGCCGTCATGTTCTCCATCTTGTATATTTCATAAACTGTGTTTTCCCAGTCAGTAATACTAGGAGGATCTGGTAGGAGCCATAGTCGGGTTATTACTTTTTAGCTTCTCCTAAGAGTATATTAATTATATAAATTTTGTTGGCTATTTTTAATTTGACAGGGATAGTGTAGTAGAAGAGCCATCTCTGGGGTGAGGTCTTCCAAGCTTGGAAACAGCTCTTTAAGTTGTTTGCCAACTCCTTCCCGAAAAATGGCCAGAGCCGGGCAGTACCACAAAATATGTGAATGTGTGGCAACTTCACACCTGCATCCCCTCCAGCAAGAAGAGTCTCCACTGTTGGAATGTTTAGCTATTATCTGTGGGGTGTGGAAATAATGTGAGGCTATTTTCCAGGAGATCTCCTTCCAGGAATAGGAGCTACTCATTTTGTGCTGTCTTCTCCAGATATGTAGCCAATGATCCGGGGACAACTCAATCATTAGTTCTGCCTCCTAGTTAAACTGTGTGATCTCCATTTCTTTGGAGGAGACATTTTGTAAGGCCTTATAAAACCTAGAGATCATGGGTAGGTGTGTAGTTTCTGATTGTAATTGAGAGAGGAGAGGGCATAGTGGCGGAATTATTTTTGTAGAGACATCCATCCCCAACTCCGTCTCCAGGTAATGATGAAGCTGTGGATAGCGGAAAATGTCCCGCTGTGGTAATAAGAACTTAGCCTGTAGTTGGGCAAAAGTTTTGAATATGCCCTGCCCATAAAATTGGTGTGTATGTATTAAGCCCCTCTCATGCCTTCTCACAAAAGTCGGGTCTGTCAGAGCAGGAGGAAAAATTCTGAAATCTGTCTGGGATACCCATCCATTTTGCCAGAAAATTATTCTCTGGAAGGGAGAGGAAACTTGCCCAGCTTCAGAGCATGGCCTTGGTGAATAGGGAGCACTGTATTAAAGGAACCAGTATCTGGGGATGAAGCACCTGTGTGTAATTCAATGGGACCTCAGACATAGTCCTTTCAATCTTGAGCCAGACTGGGGACTGGTCCCGCGGAAGCAGCCACTTTGAGAGATGTGTTAGGATGGTGGCAAGTAAGTATTAATATAGGTGGGGTAATGCCAGTCCACCCTACTCTTTAGGAAGCTGTAGCCTACATAGCACCATACAAAGTCTATCCCCCGAGGAAGGTATGAATAGCCTTCTCCCATCTTCCTAGTTCAGTATGTGTCAAAGGTAGGGGAATATTTTGCACAAGATATAATTGCTTTGGCAATATGTTCATTTGAACTGACTTTACCCTAGATAGAATTGGAAATTGGGAGGGCTCCCAGCTCAGGAAATCAGCTTGTACAGTCAAGAATAAAGAGTTGTAATTTAAGTCAAATAAACTAGAGAGGTGCAAGGGCATTTTGATTCCTAGGTAAGTTATATGTAGTCTATGCCATTTGCAATTATATTTATCCATAAGATGTTGAATGGGGGAGTATTGTAAGGCCAAAACCTCTGATTTCCCCTGATTTATCGCGTAACCGGTTAGTCTTTCTACTTGAGGTAAGAGCCGGGACAGGGTCACCAAAGACTCCTCTGGCTGTGTAATATACATAAGTAAATCATCAGCATAGTATGCTATTTTGTGTTGAATCCCATTAATTAAGTAGCCATGTAATTGTTCCATTTGTCTAAGGAGTTGGGCTATGGGTTCTGCATATACAGCAAAAAGATACGGGGACAGGGGGCAGCCCTGTCTAGTACTTCTGGAGTGCTGGAAACTATTTGGATGTGAGCCATTTATCTTTACTACTGTTTCTGGGGAGGAATGTATTCCTTGAATTGTATCAAGAAATTCTTGAGGAAAGACAAATTTTTATAGGGTAGACTGTAATAAATTCCATGAAACCATGTTGAATGCCTTCTGTGCATCTAGACTTAGTAATATTAGGGGAGTATCAGACATTTGGGCATGCTTCATGAGGTATAAGGTACGCTTAATGTTGTACATAGTTTGGTGGGATTTAATAAATCCTGACTGATCCGGATGGATTATAGTGGGTAAAATATCATCTGGTCTGTGGGCATGAATGCTTGTATAAATCTTGTAGACCTGATTTAGGATGGAAATCGGGTGGTATGAATTGCATAATTAAGGGAGTTTTAGGGACTTCAATATTGCTGAGACAGTAGGCTGTCTCCAGGACTCAGGGAAAGTAGTGGTATTGTGGCCTGCTTGCATCGCAGCCAGGAGAGGTATTTTAATGGACTCCCAAGCCCCCTTATAAAACTCTCCCCCACAACCATCTGGACCTGGACTTTTGCCATTTTTCACATTTTTCATTACAATGAATAGCTCTTGGGCCGTGATGGGTGAGATTATCTTCTCCTTCTGGGAGGTAGTTAGGGTCGAGAGTTTTATTTGTGCCAAGAAAGTGGATATTTGTTGGGGATCTGCAGTATTGGGGTCAGAGTATAGGGTCTGGTAGTATTCACAGAAAGCCGCTAGAATATTCTTAGTGGGGTATTGTTATTGGCCTGAGATTGAATGTTTTATTTTTGAATGGTAATCTGTTGAGTTTATCTATGTAGTCTATAAGCCAGAACTTTGAATGCCCGAGAACCCCCCCTCGAGAAACCATTGGTGTAGCCACATTAATGCCTGTTCTGTCCGGGCTGTTAGAAGGCACTGAATTTCAGATTGAATGTGGGCTAGTTGGTCAGAGACAGTCAAGTCTCCAGCCATGTGTGCCTCTTGAAGTGACCTGAGTCGTTCTTGAAGTTCTCTCATACGGGCTTCATTCTGCCTTTTCTTACGGGCTGCAAATGCTATGATATAACCCTGAGAACTACTTAATGGTGTCCTACAATAATTGTGGGGAGGTCTGTGGAAAATCATTATCTCGAATAATTTCTGAAATCTTTTCTTTTAGGAGGTCTTTGAACTCCAGGTCTCAGAGCAATGCTGGGTTAAATCTCCATAGGGCTTGTTTTCTTTCTTGGGTAATTCCCAATTCCAAAGAAATGGGTGCATGATCTGACAAACAAATATTCAATATCTCTGCTTTATGGATCAGTTCCTTATGTTCCCCACTAATGCATAAATAATCAAGTCTGGTATAATGTTTGTGGGCGTACGAGCAGTAAGTAAATTTCTGTTGAGAGTGGTGTAACTGTCTCCAGGCATCAACTAAGCCTATATCTTTTACTATGCATCAGAGGTGTTTCTGCTCTGGAGTCTGAGTGGAAGGTCTTGCAGCTGATGTGTCAAGAGAGGGATTCAGTTGACAGCTAAGGTCTCCCCCTAGTATTAATACTCCCTTCTGTCATATCAAAATAGCATCAATAATATGCTGAACGGAAGAAGCATCACTACCAGGGGGGATGTAGTCACTACATACCGTGTGAGTAAGACCCTGAATTGTTCCAACTGCCAGTGCTAATATGCCCTCTGTATCAGCATATTGGTCCTATATCTGGAATTGTGAGGTTTTTGGTATCCAATCAACCGCACCACATCTCCCACCATTTTGGTAAGTAGATTCTACTATCTGAGAAAGGCCAAATTTAAGAAGTTTTTGTTGCTTGACTAATGAAAGATGTGTCTCCTGGTCATCATGTGTTAAGTTAGAATTGTACTAAAGTGGCTGTTGAAAATAATTTTCTAAGTTAATCAAGGATAATATAGCCCACTGAAATACTTCTTTAATTGCATCATTACTTATTTTGTTTTTGAGAGCGGTGGTAGGCTTTGCAAAAATTTCAGAGCATATAAAGGGGATATGCACTGGGTGATGAATTATTTATCTACACAAAAGTAGTTTGACCTCAGGTAATCCCGTGGGTGGTGTAAGCCATGAGTGATGTGCCTGGGGTCAAACTGTTCAAGTGTAGATTAATGCAGTAATATATCACATAGGTCCCCACTGCATGTCCTGTTAATACAATAGAGTGGTGTTTTTTTGAGGGGGGATGATTGACAGGTGGCGTTTATCCTGACTTCTTCTCTGTTATAGGAACTGTTTAGTTAAATATGAATGTCAGGAGACTAGTACTACTGGTCTGGGTCTGGTTCCGAAAGCCTGGGTTCAAGTCCTAGCTGAAGCACTTAACTTCTTTCTCTCCATTGTTTATATGTGTTCCATAATATATGCACACCTCACCCATGTGATTGTATAAATGTAAGTATCTCTGCAGCCACTGGGTTGTGCATGTGAAGAAACAGTAATGTGCTTGGGGACAGCCCAGTTTCCACTTACCTCAGTGGCACAGTTGGTAGTACAATTGGAACGGTATTCTGGGTGGCCTGGGTTCAAGTCCCAGCTGAGCCACTTAATTTTTTCTGCCATTGTTTGTATGTGTTTCACAGTATATGCACACCACACCAATGTGATTGTATATAATGTAAGTATTTGTGCAGCCACTGGGTTGTGCATATGGAGAAAGAGTAATGTGCTTGGGGACAGCTTAGTTTCTAGTTGCCTCGGTGGCACAGCTGGTAGCACAGTCAAATGGTAGTCCTGGGCAGCCTGGGTTCAATTCCAGCTGAAGCATTTACTTCTTTCTCACCATTGTTTGTATGTCCTGTTTATACCACAGAGTGATGTTTTTTTTTAAGGGGAGTGATTGAGGATGAATGACAGGTAGTGTTTATCCAACATAATACGTGATAAATTTCAAGTTCTTAAATTTATCATCCACATGTGGAATTAACATTTTATTATGACATTGTTGGATTTGTGTCCACACATACTGTATCAGTGTTGACTGTGTTTGTTGAAGATGTTTGATTCAACAGTAAAACAGTCAGAGGTATAGCTTTTCTTATCTTTTAGTTGTGCCCATGTCGAGAATCGCTGAACCCTACATAAATAATTCTAACCCAGTCACAAAAAGTTTATCCTAAGCCAAAGGCTTCTAAAACATTTAATATATATTTCCAGTCACAGGTGTTGAAAGATTTAAAGATATCTAGTGATAGTACCAGGGTTCGTATTCTTTTTTTATTTGCTATCAATGTTGTGTTGATCAGCCATCTGATATTATTTATCCCAGATCTCCTTGATATAAAACCAACCTGTTTTCCCTATTAGTTTTCCTATATATGTTTGTATTCTCTTAACTATTTTTTGTAAGGATTTTATAGTCACAGTAATGCAGTGACCGAGATCTGTAGTTGTCAGTTATCATATGCTGTTGGATCCTTTCCTTTTTTGGGGATGAGTGAAATGTATGCACTGTCCAATGTTTTAGGGAGGGTCTTAACCTCAAAAACTTCTGTCAGGACTGCCCTAAATGTTTCAAAATTATGGCACTGAACTAGTTCTATAATTCTGCAGGGAACCCATTGGTACTATGTCAAAATAGCAAAAAAAAAATCGCAAAGGCAATAAGAACGCATGAAAATCAGTGCTAACAAAAACAGCGAGAAACAACAATAGCGATCAGTCAAAACTGTGAAAATTCCTGATAAAAAAAGAACTAACTTACACAACTTGTGTAAGGAGGGAAATGGTACTTCAGGGGGTGAATTGGGGGTGGATTAACTATTTTCACTCCAGGGGATGCAGCTGGGAGGGGACAAACTCAGGAGAGGGCACATTATATATTCTAACTGTGGGAGGGATGCAACTCAGGAAGTGGGTGACAGTCAAGAAGGGAGAATATTATATATTCTCACTCTGGGGGGAGGGCAAGTCAGGGAGTGGGAGGAAGTCTGGAGGGGGGAAGATTATATATTGTCACAGGGGGGCACAAAGGTGGGTACAAAATGTTCCCCCAAAAGAAATCAGGAACGACTAGTCTCAAACCCAGGTGTGCTGGACATAACAAGAAAACACACAGCCGGGGACTCTAACCTCTACACTACGTTGCCAGCATGGGTTTACAGCAAACACTGGTGACTGCATTAACGCCTACATCACTGAACAACATTACTTACTACATCACTTAAATAACCATGTGCTATAAAGACCACATCACCAACATCACATTCACTGTTTTTCACTTGCTATTATTCCTTCACTGTTTTGTCTTCGCTTTTTTGATGAGACACTGATCCAGTCTGGACCTGGAGTTTTCCCTGATGGGATGTCTTTGACAGTGTCTACTATTTCTGTCTTGTAGATTGGTCTATTAAGGGCACACTTTGCTGTCTCCTTAAGTGAAGAAAGTTTAGCAGCGGTAAGACAGCTATTTACGTCTGTTTTGTTATAATTTGTTTCACTTTTGTATAAATTGCAAAAGAAGCTAAATATCTCTAGATTTATGTCTTTATTATTAAGTTTTATCACCCCATCCTTGCTTTTATTCCTGTTATAATGTCCCTTTTTTGGATATTTTTGAGTCTGTGCACAAGCAACTTCCTTGCCTTTTTGCCTGCCTCCCAGTATGCTTATTTGGCCCTAAACAATACATATTCATCCTTGTCCAAGTACATTTTGTTGATTTCAGATTTCAAAACTGTTATCTTGTGTAACAAATCTGGTGATACTGTATTAGATTTATTACCATGTTCTTCTACCTGTTTCAGCTTTCCCTTTTCATGTTACAGCCTTCTCCCTTTTTTTTCTTTCAGCTACTGAAAAGCTACTATTCTTCCTCTTATAATGGATTTGAAAGTGTCCCACAAACATGAATTCAAGACCAATCCTGTATTGTTAGCTACAAAGAAATCTTGTGTTTACTTATGCATCCATTCCTTAAAATGTTTGTTTTGCATTAGCAGTGTGTTAAACCTCCGTTGGAATATTTTGTCTTGCTCAGTGCCATTAATTATTACAAGTGACACTAGACCATCATCTGAAATTACCATGTTGTCAGTTTGTGTTTCAGCCATATCTTTCACCAACTCTTTTGAGACCAATAAACAGTCTATTCAGTTTTATTTCTGACATCTGGCTGAGTAAAAAGTAGTATATCCATGTTGGATAGGCAGTCTTGCAAGTGTCTATCAAACTCAAGTCCTCTAGTAGTTTCTGAAATGCTAGTCTGTATCTCCATATTCTGTGGGGGGTCAACCCCCTCACACATACTTCTGTCCAGGATGGGTCTAGTACTTCACTGAAAACCCCTTCAACATTTATTTTCTAACCCTTAAAATCCATTAGTTTAACAGGCAGCTCATCAAAAAACGTGGTTTGATCAGAGCTGGATGCATTCTTGTCTATACTGTGTAAAACTGTTTTCCTATGTTCTCCTCTCCACCAGGACGCATCTGTAATCGAGCAGTACTCTGCTCAGTATGCCTTCCTGGTAAAACGCTTAAATAAATAAATAGATAAATAATGCCTTTTTCCCCATTTAGTGCACCGGCAAGGATGTGAAATCTGCCATTTATATCTGCTATGTGGGTCTCATTAACAAAGTTAACATCTTTCCTTATTAGTATGGCAATAGCTCTATGGTTACTGTTAAACGACAGAAACTCTATTTGAACTATCCATGCTCTATTCAGTTTCTCAGTTCTGTTGGTAATAAATGTGACTCCTGTATTAAGGCTACGCCTACCTTTTTCTTTTATAGTTAACTAATAATTTTCTCATAATTGGAGAACCAAGTCCATTTACTTCCATGACACAAACTTATTATTAGACATTTGCAGAACTACTGCTATATAAGGAACAAAAATAATATATCTATGCCAATAGAGCAAGACTTATGGGCCCTAATTTTCAAAGGTTAGCACAGCACAAACCAGGTTTGTGCCACGTTAATTCTGAAAGTGCCAGCTGTCAGGGTCTGCCCATAATAGAAGGGTACATATGTGGGTGCACCCCGAAAGCACCACATCGATGCACAATATTGTCTATACCTATGCAAATGAGGGTTACTCATGTATATGCAGCTAGCACAATACTGAACATTTTCAGAAGCACTAAATGGCTGCTGGCAGCAGCGCTGTTTAATGCTTGAAACCCAGCTTAACAGTGCACAGACCCGTCTGTGCACTGTCAAGGACTGGTACCCTGGTGGTTCAGCGCCCCTCCCTGCTCTGATCCCTTCCCGGTATTTCATCTATCATCCCTGGTGGTCCAGTGGTCCCTCCCTAGCTCGATCCTTCCCTGCAATTATTTCCATCATTCCTGGTGGTTCAGTGCTCCTTCCCAGCCTCAATCCCTTCCCTGGTATTTTATCATCATCCTGGTGGTCCTCCCTCTCGCCTCAGCCTCTCTGTCTCAACCTGAAGAAAAACATCCCTGGTAGTCTAGTGGCCTTCACTGGCAGTAGTGACCCACCACTCTTTCTCCTCCACTCAATCCATGCCAGTGACTGGCAAGCTCCCTGCCGTTACAGTTGTTGTCAACTGAACCACACGAGCATGGCCAGTGGCATAGGGGTACGCGTCATTGCTGACCGGGTCAACCAGTGAGCTTGGTACGTGCTGTACACACTCATTGATAGTTCAGTTGACAGCTGGCCATAGCAGTGTAGAAGGGCTATGCCAGTCACCAGCATGGGTTGGGTTGGGGAGTGGGGTGGGTCACACTGCCAGGGTGGTGGGGCACCAGACTGCCAGGGAATTTATTTCTTTGGTCGGGATGGCTGATCGGAGAATGGGGAGGGGAGGGACTGCTGAATCACCAGGATGATGAAATGATTACCAGGAAAGGAATCAGGGCTAGGGAAGGACCACTGGACTATCGGGGATAATAGATGAAATACCAGGGAAGGGATTGGAGAATGAGGGAGGGAACACTGGACTGGCAGGGATAATGAAATAATTACTGGGAAAGGGATTGGGGCTAGGAGGGACCATGTGACTACCAGGGATTATCAAAGCATTACCAGGGAAGGGATCAGGGCTAGGGAGGGACTGCTGCACCACCAATGTTGCAGTTCTATTTCCATGAGGACAGGGATCGGCGCTTGGGGGAGGGCCTGGCCTGTGCACTCAGGTCGGTGCTTCTCATATGCAGATGAGCTTCATAATGGGCATGCATATTGCCCTTAGCACTGTGTGCATTCTTAATGGGCTCATTTGCATGTTTGGGCTGAATATCACCCACGAGGGCCATGGCATTCAACAGTGTGTGCCGTGACTTTACCCCTTTGGGCAGTCTTTAGCCCTGCCCTCTGGTAGCTTATGCCAGACATGGCGTACCCTTGCTGTGCAACAGTGCCACCATGGTCTGATATTCAAACAGATAGTGTGGTCAGTTTGGATCGCACTGTTTGAATATGATACCAGAGTTGGCCAGTCCTATTTTTTCATGTGGCACCTGTTTGCATGCACAGTCGGCTGGCGCTGAATATGGGGCCCACTGTGCGCTGAGCTATTAGAACTGTGTTCTGCTTGGGCTGTCCCTGAGCTGTCACATGCTTTTGTGACTGGCGCTGGCATATCAGTGAAATTTTGCTGAGGTGGGGATGTGAAAAATAAACAATTTACACACTGAAGGCAGATTTCATTTCCTGGAATGAAATATAATGAAAACTATCACTTTGCAAAGTTTTAAAGTAAATGATGTGAAAATCCAGACTTTTCTAGAGGCTGAAGCAGCAACTCACTAATCAAGCATCCATCCTAGTTAGTGCCACACGTGCTGTCTCTAAACTGTGTCTTTGAACATTCAAAAACCAGTGCCACAAACATGCCAATCTACTGAATCATATCAGTGATAACCTTCATGGCAGTTAGAAAAAGACTCAGTGATAACATTGAAGCTAACAGAAAAAGAAATGATGGTAAGTCTGATAGAATTTTTTTCTGTAGTGCTCCATGTTGTCACTATGAATTCATAACACATGGATTTTAATAAACAACACACGTTAAATTAGGATGAGGCAGAATACTGCCTTATATCTGCCAATGACAGTTCTATTTTCTGATTGCTGCCTGAAGCCAGTTGTGACTGTGCAATTGCATAGTACTGAAAAAGAAGCATCTGCTCTTTGGTCCCAGGATGTTGTCATGACTCTTGATGACTGTGTCCCAAGCAAAGCTTGCAGTTTCAATTTTGATGGCACAAGTTATTGCTACACAATGTCTGACTCACTTGACCAAGGTGGACTTGGAAGTTTGCCCTTTCTTTGCAGTTAAGGAGAGCATGAAAAAACTGTTAGACTAGCAAAAAGTCTATGTCCTTACAGGCATACTGTGTCCACTCTGCACACTTCAAGGTCATGCAGTAGATTTTCTTTGGGATTCACCAGCTTTGGGCAAAAAGAACAGCCACTGAACCTCATGTGAAAGGCAGTGAGCATTTTGGGTCGAGGAAGACATAGTCCTGATCATGGTGAAAGACAAGACAAGACTCCTTGTTGGAGAGGCCTGAAGCTCACTAGTCCATTTGGCAAAACAGATAGTTATCTGGAAAACACATCTTGATGGAGAGACAATAAACAGTGGCCAAAGACTTGGGAAAACAGTTCACAGGGATCTCTGAGATCCCATGGAAAGACAAGTGGGCAGAATGAGGGCCTGGCCATACTGACTGCTCAAAGAAACTTGAATATGCCCAAGAACATTCCATTCCAGAAGGAATCCAAGGTGCTCAAACCAACCCAAAAAGTTAATAACATTGCCCGAATTATTGCTTAGGGCAAAGCCCTTATCTTCCTTGACCTGAGGGAATCCAAAATCTAAACCAATGAGGCTTTCCTTTGCTTGAACGTTAAGCCAAATTGGTGAAGGAGTTCCAGACCCTCTCATATGCAGAGGATGTAGAGCTTTTCCTGGAAGACATGATCATGTCCACCACCTAGTCAAATAAGCAGCTAAGTGAAACATGGAAACATAAATATCTACAGGCAAAAACAGGCGATATGCTCATCTAGATTCACTGTTGATTTGCAATAATTATATCCAGATATTCCTCCTACACTCAAGTACTGGTCTAATCTATGCATAAAGAGCTAGTGGATTGGAGTGACGATTTCCAATTTAGAAATCTTATGGTCACACAAGAACTAACCTGTTTCTGATGTAATTTCAAGTACCCTCAATGTATTTTTCTTTATTTTCATTGTTTTGTAGATATTCCATGTGGTCAGATATGCATCTCATCATCAGACACTGAAAAACCTTAGGTGGTGTACTGAGGGGAAAGAAAGAAGAGTTGGAGCTATCAGAGCTATATGTGTGGGCTCATTTGTGCGGTCTGCTAGATGTCAGCTAACTGTCGGGGACTTGTCTTTTCTGTATTTGTAGCCATATGAATGGTTCAGCTCATAGGCAGCAGAAGGCTCTGAAAAGTGGTAGGGCCAAGGATGTAAGGGGAAAAGTCTGCCTTCCCCCCTGGTTGAGTGGGTTCACCCACACACTTATTTTTTTCTCAGTCAAATTAGTAATTCGTGGAGTAACTACCCCTTGCCGACTGACAGCATCTTCTTGTGTGTAGTGCCTTAATGCCCCTCTGAAGATCTGCCCTTTTATTTTCCTTTCTAAAGTTTGACCATTGTGCCTTAACTCAATAGGACATGACCCCAACCAGCCCCTATCAACACTACTGAGACCTTCACGTTCCAAAATTCTGCTGACACCCTGCAAGCTACACAGATAATAATCAGTACGTAACACTGTTTAGTGCACATACAGCATTTTAAAGGCACAATCCACCATAGAATACATTAACATGACTGCAAAAACTGATAGGGCCAGGTCCTACCCCTTATGAAAGTAGTAAGACAATGGTCTTATAACCCTCTCCCCCCCCAGTTCAGGTATCTATGGTTCAGCTTCTATGTTTGTTGGTTGTTTATGAATATGTCCATATTTTTTTGTTTCTGCAGTCTATTAACAGCAGCATGTTGATTTTCTGATTTGTTTTGCTCGTGCTTGGTAACTGTTATTCTGTGTATGTTTCCTTATGAATGTCACTGTTTAACATATGTGCTATCTGCAGTTTGTAATACATTCTGTTGTTAATATTTATTTCAACAGTGTTCATCATTTGTTGTCTTCTGTATCATGTCAAGGGCAGGTATACCTAAGTGTTTTGTGGTGTATGGTTGCAGTAACACATCAAAAGATGGTGTCTCTCTCCACTGTTTCCCTCCTGTTAAAAAAATGGACTATCTTTGTTTATAGAACATGGATACATTTTAAATGTTCTTCACATTCAGTTGTTTGCAATGCCCACTTCAGCCTAAGCCGAGCACAGTGCAAGTTTGAAACAGTCCTTTGATTTGACACATAGCCCCAGGTGAGAACATGCATAGTTATTGAATTATTTTACTTTTTATGATTTAAAGATCGTGGGCAGGATAGTCAGAGTGGATCGCCATGCACAACAGGGATGCACCAAGCGCAAGTACAGAAATCGCCATTGTGTGATATTCAGCGGAGGTGGCTCGCAGTGCAATAAGCAATGCTCCAGAGTGCAACAGTAATGAATGTATGTGCAACGTAGGCGGAACCATGAATAACATCGCGATAACGATATTCAACAGCAAGCAGACGTGCGCCAATAGCGAACAAATGGAAGTATGCGGACAGCGGAAATGAGCCAAAATAAAAGGGAGCAAGAGAGAGGAGGAAGAATGCAACAGGGAAGCCACAGGTGGGAGCATGGAGACAGAGAGCCAGGGAGGAAAAAAAGGAAGCAGGACACAGAACTGGGCAGGATCAGGACAGGGCCCACCAGAACTGTGCCAGGGTGAGGGTAGGAGTGGGTGTGCCCATGCCAGTGTGTAGAAAAGGGTGTGAGAGTGCCACCGTGGACTGAGGGCAGTGGCAAGAGGCAGAACAGCCACAGGCAAACAGCCAAGGTGTACCCGGTGCAGGGAGCACCAGGAACAGACAGCAGGGGAACAGGATAAGCCGCCGCGAAGGAACACCAGCCAGGGACATGGTCAGCGCCACCTTCCAGATGGAGGTGGTAATGAGGGGTGTGAGAAGGCAGGCAGCAGGGGAGGTGCGGCCCTGGAAGGCCTGTCAGCAGTATGCCCAGAACAGGCAGTACCAAGCCCGCACCAGCTCAACAGTACTCTGACACAGAGATTGTGGGCTGGTACCACCTGAACCGGGTGATACTGAGGCAGCTCTGTAAGCTGTGCAATGATGAGATTCACGCACCCACACAACGGAGCCATGCTCTGTCAGTGGAGATGAAGGTAACAGCCATCATGTGCCTGCTCGCCACGGACACCTTCTAGAGACCAACAGGGGACACGACAGGCATAACTCAGTCGGCCGCATCACGCCTACTCACACAATTCCTCAGCGCACTGCTGCTACATGCTGAGGAGTACATCCTTTTCCCCAGCACACAGGCGGAGCACACAGCACACATACAGGAGTTCCACAGGGTAGCATGATTGCCTGGCGTGCTCGGGGCCATTGACTGCACCCACGTAGGCATCTGCATGCCAGCTGGCCCGGAGGGTGCGGCATACATTAACTGCAAGGGATACCCAAGCATAAACTGCCAGGTGGTGTGCGATGCCAGGGGGCACATAATCAATGTCTGTGCCATGCAACCTGGGGGAGCACACGATGCCTTCATCTGGCACCAGTCTGCACTGTGCCACAGGTTTGAGAGTGGGGACATCCCCACTGGCCACCTAGTAGGTGAGTATGCATATCACGCAGGACAATGTGAGCAGATGTGGGGGGGTGCATAGTCAGAGGTGCCATGGGTAATGGCCATGCTGGCCCAAGGCATAGCGATGCAGACCACCATTCTAATGTCCACCCTCTACACACAAGTGAAAGTGGTTACCCACTATGGCCCTGGCTGCACACACCATACCGGCACCCCACGACCCCATCACAGCTATGGTACAATGAGGCACACGCCACAACACGGAATGTCATCGAGCGGGTGTTCGGGCAGCTGAAGGCATGGTTCCGGTGCCTAGACACATCAGGCGGTGCCCTATAGCACAGCCCCTCGAAGGCCTGCAGGCTATTCCTGGCCTGTTGTATCCTGCACAATGTGGCCACTGACTGTGGGATAGCCGTAGAGGTCAAAGAGGGGGACAGTGGTGGGGATGATGAGGACACCAGTCCAGCTGGTGAAGGGCAGCCACCCCCTGGGCGACGAGACCCCCATCTGATCCAGATGGCACAGCTGCACCGGGACACCGTTACAGAGGAGCACTTTGGACAACACAGGTAGGCCATGGGGCCATCCGTAACCACCAAGGGCAAGGGCACAGCCCACAGACAGGCAGGGCAGGACACCAGGGGCAAACAGCAGTAAGGGAATGGGTCTAAGTGGGGCACCGCACATGGCGTCTGGGATGGGCAGGGCCAAGCACGACATGTGCACACACATGCACACACACCACAACACATGCACAAGGGGTAAATGGCATGCCACCCCCAACAGCCACCCCCACCCCTACACAGGACCACACAGGACCATGCCCAGTGGCCATCACTGTGCATGCCTCAGATGCTGGATACCATTGCACATTGGTGGACAGCACAATGCAGGCATTATCATGCACATGCCACAGTGGCCAGCAGCCGGGAGGGTGTGCACAGGGACAGTGTGTGTGTGTGCAGGGCCGGGTACCCCACCCATGCGTTGCACAATGCACACCATACTGCACATAGGGCAGAGGCAGACAGTGGCCATGGTGGGAGACAGGTCAGTCACGTGGCACAGTACCACGGCTGCCATGGATGCGTGGGTGGCTCCGCCGAGACCTGCCAGCCATGCCAGGCTGGCCAGTGTTCTCATGGGGTGGCACCGACGGTCCCCAAGGGGTGACGCTGCATGAACGCAACTGTGTTCGCGAAGGGATCTGCAGCCCACCTAACATGCCTGCGCCAGGTGTGCTCGGTATGCCCACTGCTGAACCCAGTGTTGACATAGCAGGTGTTGCACGGCGCTGGGAACGGGGGGTGGACATGACACTGTGCGGTGTCTGCAGCGGCTGGCCACCAAACTGGGTGCCCAGTGTAGCCATGATAGTTGTCAATGCAGTGATCTCTCTGTCAGTGGCAGTGGTTACATCCGCCTGCTGCCGAGCCATCTCTGCCAGGAGCAATCCGTGGTCCCTGCTGTGCCGCTCGTCTACCTGGTGCAGAACCGCATGGAGTACATCCACCACCGTCATGAGCCACATCTGCTGATCTACTGAAGCCTGGAGCAGATGGCTGTGTTCATCAAGGGGTCGTCCACTGGTCCGGCATGCTGTCCCTCGTGGTGTTCCTGGCCCTGCTGGCCAGCACCCCTTGATGTTGGGCACTGCACACCAGAGCCATGCCGGGGCACGTCCACACGTGGTGCACTGCCACCGCCACCCAACACTGTCCCTCCATTGCCATTGGCTGACTGCTGGCGCTGCCCCTCCAGCTGCTGATCACCAGGGCTTACCGGTGCTGCCACAGCAGCCACAACAGCCCCACCACCCTGGACACACACACCAGTGCTGCCCCACTGCGCATACAGGCACAGGCTGGGACTGGGTTGTTATGCAGGCAGCCATGGCGGCATCACCCACGACAACACCCATGCAGTTGCCTGTAGTGGGACCATCCTGTGTCCCACGTGTATCACTGTCCGGGACGTATGGTCCATCATCATCGGTGCTGGATCCGGCCCCAATCTGTGTCCCAGCATGCTGGAGACCATGGGTGCTGTCACGCTGGGACACAGGCAGGGCCTTGTCCACACCCGCACCACCCAAATCAGTCCGGACAGACATGCAGGTATGCACTTGGCCGGTCCCTCGGACACCTGTGGAGGTGGATGGGTGATCCTCTGTGTCCAGGGCCTCCCCCTCGGTGGACACACCCACCACCACTGCCCCATGTAGATGCTCAGGAGCTGTAAGGGAACACATTAGCATTAGTGGCTCCACCTTGCCCTGTGGCATGCCCTACACCACCCACACACTGACAGCACAGGACCTACCATGCAGTGATAGACTGCCACCCGTCTGTAAGCCACCACCAGGAACACCCTCGATGGAACTACGCCGCATGCTGCTGGCCACCCGCTCCTCCTGTGGCGTCAGGCGAGGTACATCCAGCTGGCCCCCACCAGTGGCAGCACGTGCAGCCCTGATGGCAGCCACCTTGTCCTTGATCTGCCTCCTGTCTATGCCAACCTTCTTCTTGTACTTCTGCATGGACTGCTGGTGGCTGCCATGCTGGTTCACGGTACGTGCCACCTCACTCCATGCCGCAGCATGGGCCTGTGGCATTCCCCGCTGTCCGTTAAGCAGCAGTTCCTTGCCCAGATATGCCTCGAACAGGGCATCTGATTCAGCCCTGGTAAAGTTGGGCCTCCATCTTCTCCCCCTTCCCTGTTCCTCCTCTTCCTCATGCTCGGTCATGCTCTAGCCTGTGGGAATGACAGGTGTTACCTTGGACTGTGCAGTCCTATTCAGCCCTCCCAAACCACAGTCCCCACATCCCAACAGCATGCAACCCACCACAATGGACTGCAATACCTAACCATGGCCTCTGCAGCCCCATGTCACATTTATATAGTGCAATGCATGCAAATGAGGGCAAACGCAATTGTAAGTGGATGCTAATGCAGTGCATGCGCCGTGGAATGGCTAATGAGCTGATTTGCATATGCTGGCTGAATATCGTGCTGTTGTGCCTTGCACAATGTTGGTGAGCGTGCTCAGGCTATGGCGCAGCACTGTGACGTGCGCAATCAGCACCACATGGTGCATGCCCGGGGTGCTGACGCCAATGCGTGTGGCGCTGCTGACTTGCTGTGCACGGGAGGCAGTGCAGGGCATGGCCACCACTGTGCCTTTGGTGCTAGTGTGCTGTTTGCCCATATGGCACTCGTGCCTTGGTGTGCCGTGGCACCACAGTGCGGTAGGCCACTGCAGGGTGTCACACTCAAGCACCCTACCACACTACATGCAGGGCATCCCAATAGCGCTGTGGCGCACCGTGCATGGACAGACCCTTGACACTGCAGTTGACCTTTGCCCCCTAGGCACCATGCATCTGCATGGTTGCATTCCTATCGCGCAGTCCGGTGACAGCACGATAGATGCCTCCGGACGTGGGGCCCATGTGCTACAGAGCGCCATTTTGATTGTGGTTTGAACAGCAAGATGCCAAGAACCAGAGCACAGGTCTGGAGTGCCATTGAATTGGCAAACTTGGTGGCCCTGGTGGAGCCACATGCTGGTGCCCTCTTTGAGTAGGAACCCCTCCACAGGCCACGGAATGCTGTGTGGCAGGAGGTGTCAGAGGGCCTGTAGTAGGTGACTGGGATCAGCCAGTCAGCGAAGCAGTGTCGCCACCGCTATGGCAACCTCCAGCTGTGGGACCCTGACTGCCTGGGGCATCTGCAGTCACGCGCCCGGTGAGGTGCCGTGCCACAGCCAGGTAGGTGCTCCATCCAATCACTGGTAGTGTCCATCTGTCTGGGTATCGCGGTCTGCATAAGGCCACACTGCAGGGGGTTGGGGGCCATCTAGTTGGGGTGGTGGTGGTGGGGGTGCATCATGGCTGGGCTGTGCGAGCATGCACACACAGGAGGGCTTTGTTACTGACCTGTACTGATGTTTCCCTCTCCATGTTTGCACCCTAGGCCCGGAGGAGCACCGTGAGGCATCTGGCCCGAGAACAGGGGAGCAGGCAGGAGGGTGCAGTGTAGATGCAGCCGGTCCCGTATAGGGGGCCATGGGCCAGCAGCACCCTGCTGGCCAGGATGCAGGTGAGTGCCTTGTTTCCCCTTACATCTGTGCATTCTGGGTTGCAGAGGTGGTGGCGGGGTGTAGCCACCCGCCCTTGGCCCCACTGCCGTGCACACCACACGGTGCACTCAGCTCTGTCCTGTGGCACTGCATGTGTGGATGGGTGTTGCAGGTGGGCTGTGCATGCACTGGGTCCATGGCTGTGCCACTGCCTTCGCACCGCATAGCCATGTCACTGTACAGCCACGTTGGTGCTGTGCGGGACATGGGCGGTGGGTGCGTGCAGCGTTCCACATGGCTATGGGTGCCTGGGTAGGCGGGTCATGTGGGCACAGACACTGTGGGTGGTCACATGCCATCACAGGGGTGTGGCCCATGGCTGTATGCCATGCACATTGGGTGGGCTGCAGGAGTCTGGCCAGTCACGCATACTGACTCTGCTCCCTTGCCCTAGGTGGACAATGCTGGACTGCCCTTGGGAGGAATGTACAGGAGCTTCTGTAGCTGTCAAGGGCTACTCTGGAGCTGCTCCAAAGAATTGAACTGGGTAACAGAAGGAGGCACAGGAGGCGCCACAGGGACTGAAGTGGGGAGAGGGGTCACCATTAGGCCCTTCGAGGCACCTGTTGTGCATTTCCCCCCTGGACTTACCCTCACACCCCTTCATCCCACTCCCTGATGTACACCCTTTCCCCATGCCCACCCCCACCTGGTATGTGGCCCTCCCCCCCACATTGTACATAGTTTTGTTTGTTGTGTTTTTTGTACAGTTCACACCTTTATTACATACTTGTTTTTTATGACAACTGTGGTGGTCTCTGATTTGCAGCGGGCATATGGTGCTTGGCTGCAGTGGTGTGCATGGCATCGTGGGTGGTGCAGGCCTGGGCATGTGTGTGTCCGGCAGGGACCTGCTTATGGTGTGGGTGGGGGACTCGGTCCCTGTCTGTGGTATGTGTGCTGTTCCCGGTGCACTGGATACCTGTGTGCAGTGGTCCCTGGTGCATGCGCTGTGTCCCTGGTGCCCTGTCAGTATGTCCATGGCCCATGCAGCTGGCCCCCTTGCATGTCTGTGGTATGCACGGTCTGCTGGCATGTCATTGGTGGCTGTCCATACCGCCACCCTGCGCTGAAGGCGCAATGGTGGCTTGCCTCCTGTCACCGGTTTGTTGCACGCCTGCCTCGGGTGACACTGTGGGCTGCGTGTTGTTGTCCCTCTCCATGCTGTCGCTGGTGTCTGTTGCGGTGTCTATGTTTTGATGTCTGTCACTTGTGCTCCGGCCGCATGCTGGTGGCGGATGGCTTCATGGTGCATGCACAAGATGGCTGGTACATCTGTGCCATGGTGGGGTGCAGGCAATGGGTACACAGCATCAGTGGATGCATGCCAGTGGCATTTGTCACCCCGCCATTGTGGCCCTGTGTCGGGGTGCCCTTGGGTCAGGGTGGGTGTTTGTCCATGCCCTGTGTCACACCCTGTGTGGCGCATGCCTCCATGCACCACAGTGGGCAGCTGTGCTGTCTGTTGGGGCCAGTGCTGGGACAGGGTGTGTGCATGGGTGGGTGTCCAGGGTGCTGTCCTGTTGGTGGTGGGGTCCAGGGCAGGCCTTTTCATGCGGGGTCCTCGGGTACTGACACAGGGTCGACCTCTCTGCTGTGCCATGGGGGCCATGCAGGGTGGCACTGTGTCTGCAGTTGTTGCATCAGTGGCTGGTGCCACCCACTGTGGGGTGCTCACAGTGGGGCTGCCATGCATGGCTCCATGGTGCACAGGGTTGCATTGTCATGGTGGGGGTGGTGGCATGCATTCGGTGCCATGCACTGTTGGGCACTGCTCCTGGGCCGGGTGTCTGGGGATCGCTGTACAGGGTGTGCTCTGCATTGGTGGAATGGGGTGGCACTGGGTGGCTGGCCCTTCTTGTGTTGCGTTCACTACTTGCCAGGGGGGTGTGCTGGGGCATCATGCCCTGGCAATGGATTTGGTGCTGGTGTTCATGGGCTGGTGGTCCATCCAGCTCACCACTGGTTGTGCAGTTCATGGGATGCGGGTGGAGCACTGTTTGGCCTGCTGCGTGCTCCTCCGCCCATGGCTTCCATGGGTGGTGCACCCCTGTATCCTGTCCTGCACATCCCTGGTTGTGCTACGCTCTACCCTGCTCCACTGCACCATGGTGCAGTTGGCACTATATTCAGCTGTGTTGCGTAAGCTCACCTTGGCCTGCACTGTGTTTGAATATCGCTGCTGTTGTACAGGGTGAACTGCACTTGCGCCTGCTGCGCTATTGCACTTCTTTATGGTGCAGTCTGAATATCCCGCCCCTAGTGTATTCAGTATGTTGTTAATCAGTCTGATTTTTTTTTATTCCTTTAATCACTGAGATAAGAGATACTCAGCAATCACTGAGATAAGAAGCCGCATGTAGGACAGCATAGAACTGCTTGGTGCTGTACTCCAGATTATTAATTTGGTGGATATGATAGAAGACATATTTGGCATATTGGCAAATCTTCTAACTTCTCTCTGTAAGAAAAAAAGGTTCCCCTCTCATAAAGTAGGATTTATTCTGTTTAAGTAATATGTAGTACCAGAGTGGTGGGGGCGGGTGGTGCCAGAGTTAGAACATGGTTCTCGATCTGGCAGAAATTCAACTGTCACTGTAATGTACCTTCTCAGATTTATGCAAGTCTCCATCAGGAAATATTAGGAGTTTATCTTGCTAGTCAGTCAGATTTATTTTGTATTCTTTTATGCACTGAGCTAAGAGATAATCAGCAAGCACTGAGATGAGAGTTACATTTAGCACAGCATAGAGCTGCTCAGTGCTATATCATTAATTACACTTTCAGTGTATATGACAGAAGTACATGATATATTGGCAAGTCTTCTATCTTCTGTCTGTAGAAAAAAGAACATCCTTCACAAAAATAGGATTTACAAAGTGGGTGATTTGATACCTTTTATTGGACCAACAAGAGGATTTACAGAATATAAGCTTTCAGGATACGCAGAGCCCTTCATCAGATGAAATGACAGGCTGTACAAAGAAGCAACCTTAAACACATTGGGTAGAACTGACTAAAAAAATAAAATAACTTTTACACATGAATGTGACAGTTCTGTTGATAAGGAAGCAATTAATTGGATATGGGCAGAGACAAGAAAATAAATCAGAACCTCTCCATGGATGGAATAAGACAGCAGGAGGCCTATAAATTGTAAATTGTTGATGGTCTAAAAGCCTCCCTATAAACACACATATATACCCACAAGAACACAGCTAACACAAAATATCAAACATATGAATAGAAGCATGTTAATGTTTAAAGGCACACTAAAACATATAGCAATGTAACAGATAATATATGAAAAAATAACAATAATATTCACAGAAATGTACCTGTGCCTGAGGCTAGGTAAAAGGCAGTTGTCAGTTTACGCTTTGTAATGGTTCATGAAATTAAGGTCCACATTCATTCCACTATTTACTGTAATAAGAAGAAAGATAAACTTGACCTAATAAGCCACCTTTCTTGCATATTCCTGAAATGTCCTTTGAGAACCAGGACAGAGGTCAGAGATGGAGTGATCATATTGAGAAATGCTGTCCCACTTTTTTTCAGTCTTTTCACTTTTATATCATGCCTGTATGAGTTCATTCAGTTTTGAAGGGCTACCTGGTTTCCCCACACAGACTGTATGTGGGCACTTCCTGCACAGGATGTAATAGACAACATTCTGGGATACACATACATAATTCCCTGTACCTTGAATTGCTTGTTTCATGAGTTCTGATAAAATCTGAAGTGAAAATGTGCTCACATGTTTATGTTTAGGAATATTGCAGAGCTTATTCCTAAATGTAAAACATGTGAGCACATGTCCACTTCAGACTTTATCAGAACCCCCAAAACAAGAAACAATGAATTGTCGCTGTAATTTGTCTTCTCAGATTTATGCGAAGCTACGTCAGAAAACACAAGGATTTTACCATGTGGTTGTCAATCAGTCTGATTTATTTTTTAATTCCTTTTGTTTACTCAGCTATGGGATAATGAGCAAGCACTGAGATAAGAAACTACATTTATGATAGCATAGTACTGCTTAATGCTGTACTGCTGATTACACAGTCAGTAAATATGAGAGAAGTAAATTGCATATTGTCAAGTCTTCTATCTTCTGTCTGTAAAAAATAGAAAAAAATCCATCCCTTGCAAATATAGGATGTATTCTGTCTGCCTACTATGTAGTGCCAGGTACTGTGACAAATGTTATGGGGGGTGAGGGGGGGACAGTATATCTTCTGTCTGTAAAAAAAAAAAGAATCCATCCCTCACTCCCTCACAACATTAGAATTTATTCTGTCTGCATACAATCTGTAGTTCTAGGGTAGTGTGCGTGGGTAGAGCCATAGTCAGAACACAGCTCTGTTCTGACAGGAATTCAACGATCACTGTGATTTGCATCCACACACCTAAACATCTTTTACTTTAACACGATGAATATTTTGGCCAGTGGTTGCCTATATGGCCATCAGTGTCTTCCTCTATGTGGCACCTGTTCCTATTGAGCATTCTATATACATTTAATTTCAAACTGGGAAACAGGGACACATGAGATTATTTAGCAGTGACTCTAGTGGGAGTCTAACTAATGCTCCCTGCCAGATCAGAAGCGGCTGCATCCACATCAGTGTTGCTTGTTTTTTTTTTTATTATTTTATTTTCTTGTTGTAATGATTATTTCTTTCAAGTCTCCACATTCGTCCCCCCAAATCCTACACCAGCTACACACATTGAATGCAACTGCATAAAAATGAATTACTATGCATTGCAGCACTAACAATAGTTGCAGTGTTATATGCATAACATGTACCTAATCACTGGGTTTAATCTTTTTACATAAAAAGCATATGTCATGCTGTATTGCCACTTCATTCAAATTTCAGCTGCATTGTGCGATGCCCAAAGAATTAGTGTACAGTATTTTTCCTTTTATACAGTATGCATACATCTGGTGTTATATTTACACAAGCGGATATCTATGTGGCGTATTAGACTGGATTTTTTATGTGTTATCCTGTAGGAGAAAATAATGTTCTTCATGTACTGAAGTATGCTGGTGTTCATTACTGAGTTTGTTAATAAGTTTCAAAGGATACTATTGTATGTATGTTCTCTCCCCTCCACCCCACCCCCACCCCAAAAATTCGCTAGTGGATTTCAATGAACATCCACAACAGTGGTTTTTTTTTTTTTATTTTCTTATTATAAAGATGATTTCTTTCAAGCCCTCCACACTCTCCCGTCCTCCCGAAATCCTGTTCCACCAACACACACTGAATGTAAGTGCATAAATATGAATTACTATGCATTGCATTACAAATGGTAGTTGCATTGTCATATGCATCTCATGTATGTAATATGTTGGTTTTATTTTATTCAAGCCCTCCACATTCAACCCCCCCCAAACCCCCTCAATCCAAAAATAACACAGACATATGCATTGGTGACAGTGAGACTGGCAGTCTATTGTATTTATGGAAAACGTCACTCAAGTGTTGAAAACATCCTGTTTACTGTGTTCTCACAGTCCTATATTATGCCTTTGAAGTATTGCATCTCCAAGAGTATAAAAGGGGTTTCCTTTAATTTTTGTAATGCTTATAACATTAAATTAACTTATGTCCCACTCCACCTCCATATCACCATTTTTTATTGTCCAACTGTCCATGTTGGATATTGGATCAGAGTAGCAGTTTGTAGGACATGTCCAGTTTTTTCCCTTGATGAGCCTGCTGTCACCAGAACTGTAACGGATGGAGGGAGACTATTTTTGTTAAGTAATTTGGCCACAGAGTGACATTATATGAGAACCACTCAAGAAATGTACTTGCAGTTGATCAATTGTTGCTCCTAATTTTCCTATTTTCATGTCTGTCTCAAATCATAATGTATAACATTGTAGGAAACATTTGAATACTGGAGTGCTTCCACACATCCATAATTCTGAGTGTCCCTATCCCCCTAAGAAAATCAGAACTGTTGCAGCAAAATTAGAAAGGAAAAGAGCAAGGTTTTCATAAAATGTAATCCTTATCTACTGTGTTCAGATGTTGAAATATCTAGTCTTGCAAGCCTGTTTCTGAATTTGAACAACATTTATGTCAAATATCATAGAATAGTAGGGTACATTGACAGGCCATGATGGCAGAGTTTATTTAAAGGGACATAGGAACATTAAAACATAGGATGTGGTGGCAGAAAAGGACTGGTAGGCTCATCTAGTCTGTCCTATTTTTCTGCCTATTGGACTCTATTTGGTTACAGGTGTCCCTCCCTCGTCTCCCTACCTCTACCTAATATGGCCATGTGCCAATCCCACGCATGCTTGAAACTCTTCATTGTCTTCACCTACACTACATTTTCTGGCAGGCTGTTCCAGGTGTCCACCACCCTTTCTGTGAAGAAGTATTTCCTCACAACCCTCTTAAACTCCTTCCCCTAGGCTTCATAGCATGCTCCTGTATTCTGTTGCTTCTTCTCCACTGAAAGGGACTCGCCTCCTGCACCTTGTTCACCTCCATGAGGAACTTACAAGTCTCAATCATGTCCCCTCTTCTCCAAGGAGTACACATTGAGCTTCTGCAGCCTCTTCTTGTATAGTTTCTTATGCAACCTATGCACCATTTTGGTGGCCCTCCTCTGGACTACCTCCACCCTGTCAATGTCCTTGTGGAGGTGTGGCCTCCAGAACTGGACACAATATTTCAGGTAGGGTCTAACTAGTGAGCAATACAGTAGCAACACCACCTCCCTTCTTCTGCTACAAATCCCTCTCTCTATGCACTACAGCACCCTGCTAGCCTTGCCTACTGCATTGTCATGCTTCCTTGCCACCTTGAGATCATCAGATAGGATTACCACAAGGTCCCTCTCTTGTTTGGTGGCTGTAAGTTCCTCCCCATCCCCCTGTCTTATATACAACCCCCGGATTTCCCTGACCCAGGTGTATGACTTTGCACTTTTTGATACTGAAACCCAGCTGCCACAGCCTACACCACACCTCTAGTTTCCTCAGATCCCTTTGCATTCTCTTCACCCTCCCTGGATAGCCACCCTGTTGCATTCAGTACTAAGAGCCATACACACAACTGTGTATTGCTTGTCCCCATTTACAGTTTGTTTGCAGACACATTTTTTTGTTTACTGTTTACTGCACTATACTGTAGTAGATTGTGTCAGACTAATTCTGGTGCCTTGAAAGCTAACATTTTCTGTAACAACAAATCCCAGAATCCCCTGCAGCTAGCTAACATCAGAGCATGCAGCAGTTGTATATTAAACAGCTGGCAGTGCAAGTTGCAATTTAAAAAAAAATGCAATATAGTTGTCTAAAAAATGTTTTCAAGCTACATTTAAGATTTCTGCTCTGTGGATGTGTTGATGTATCAGATGTGTCTAGGTATTTGTTAATTTGGCATATACTTGTGCAATCAGAGTAGTTGTTAATATTAAGTTCATAATGTGGATTTGTGTTGTGCAATATATGCATTAGTTTGGAAAATACATATTGATAATTTAATTTGGATTTGCTTACTATTTTTATTTCATAAACTGGTTGATACATTAAGGGAAAAAATGAAAAGGCTAAGATTGCAAAACAACAGTTACTTCAGACAACTATGTCACCTGATGTTGCACAATGTATGAAACCCACCCTTCTGTGCCCCAACCAGAACCCCTGTCATAGCTGGCTGTCACAGACCTTCACCTGTGTCTACTCCTCACTGTGTCCTTGCACCCATGTTTGACCTTGCCAAAGGTAACGCATCTCTGACTCTCTGAGCCCAGTCACCAGTCCCTCTGTATTAAGCCACAGCCAACTGCTTGAACCCCAGGTGAAGTGTGGGGTCTGTCTTTATAACAGTTCACACTCCCTTACCTGTATCAGGAAGGGAATGTGTTAAGACTGCTTACACCAGATTTAGCATGCCTCTTCAGAATGGTGGCTATCGCAGAGATTTACAAACTATACCCTTTTTATATCAAATGCACAACCAGTCTTTGTATATTGTTTAAATAATAATTACTTAATGTGCACAATATATTTATGCATTGGCCAAAACAGAACAGCAAGTGCTTACAGGAAAAAAAAAACATGGAAAATAAATTGAGTTAAACAATGACATGCTCACTAATGCTCACTTAGCTTACTGATAGCTCGGTAAAACTTACAGAAAGACACATGAACAAAAAAAACGACTCTTGCTTTCAGAGAACCCAAACTGCCACTGTGCTCTCTCCATTAGGTCTCCAACCCTCATGGCCCTTTGTGTGTACAACACACTGACTCCATTCTGTGACTCTCTCTCTCTCTCTCTCTCTCTCTCTCTCTGTCAGAATATCACAGTTTTATAGAGTAAAACCCTTACAGTCTAACCATGCACATCAAAGGCTTTACAAGCACAAAATAAAACAACTAAGTTATCACAAACAACATACATTTAAACAGTGACAAATGTTGTCACTTTTCAGAATCCTCAGGAACATAAACTTTTTCATTTCCTCCCTCCCAAACCAGTTGATGGATTCTAGCTGACCCTTTTGTCCACGTGTGCGACTTTTGGAATTTGACCTGGTTGACCTCCCAGTATTTTCTGAAGTCCTTCAGTTTGCCCATTAATTGTATGAAACATGAAGCTGTCACCAAGAGAAGATCTGTGAATCTCAGGCCTTTCACAAGTAAACAACAGAGACCTTATTTTTCCAACTTCAGAAAACATCAAATAATCAGACATTAGCATTTCAGCTAGCTCATCATATTTAAACACAAGTACACCCCGTACAACAACAACAAGAATGCACTGCAATTCAAGATGAGGGTCCAGCTATGAATGTACTGCAATCTGAATGAAGCTGATTTTATGATAATGGAATGTTGCACTCAGACAGATGAGTGTGACATGCACCTTTCCCATCAAGTAAATACAGAAACTGAAACAGTTAATCAGCCAAGCTACTCAGGCATTATGACTGATGCTGCGATTCATGACCATAAGTATATTAGACCACAGTGGAAAGGAAGGTCCTTCAACAGCAGTAGACAAACTTATACAAGTGGAATTAGCAAAGGTTTTTGTAATTTTTAAAAGAATATGTGTACTGAATTGAATTAATTGTATGTTTCAGTTGTAGTCAATTAATCCTTTTTATACTTAAAAGAGATTCAACAAGATACAATAATTAGCCCTGCACCATATCTACCGAGTGCCTTACGTAAGGATCAGATAATGTTAAGCTTTCTGTTAAGCTTGCATTAATTCAAAAGCTACAACACTTGAAAATTTCTATTCACCAGATCTCAAGGACTTCCAATTTTTTTGCAGCCGCCCATGCTCTGCCCTGCTGGCGGTAAGGCACCGATATATATGGTGCAGGGGAAAATCATGGTGGATCTCTTTAAAGTTGTTGTTTTTTGGCTATTTGGCTAATTATAACAGTGTCCACCTGATGACAGTGGGTGTGATGTGTAAATATCACTCCTCTGCAGGGAAGTCTGTCTTCTCCTATTGTCTCTCCTCCATCTAGAACCAGGACCCCTCATCCATCCACCCACCTGTCCCCTCACTTCCTTCCCTTGGACATTAGTTAAGGCTTATTCCTGCTCACTGCTGCTCCTACCATCCCCACTGGACCTTTCTTCTGCTTCTGATCTCCACTCTTGCAAATACCCCCCACCTCCACATGTGGTTTTTGGCTCCTACCTACATGCTGTAACTGTCTGTTTTACTTGCCTGTACAGCCAATGCAGTCTCACTTGTATTACACGCACCATGCACTTAAACTGGTTATTGGCTGCTGTGTAACTAGCTTCCATGTAAGCCACCCAGTGTACTCATTTTTACGGTCCATTTCTCATGGCGTTTGTATACCTGCTTAATCACGGGCTTCTATGTAAAGCACCCATGGTGCTTATTTTTATGGTCAGTCTGTCGTGGTGTTATACACCTGCTTGATCATTGTTCTGTAACTGGACTTCATAATTTATTTCTACATCCGCATTTGCAATTGCTTGATGTAATTTTGTATTCTCTACTCCTTGATGTTTTTGTTTTGCATTCTGTGCTCCCTTTTCCCTTTCCCTATGTCTCACCTGAAACGAGTTCTAGCTCAGTGCGCCACTCCCAGTTACCAATTTTATAAATAAATAAATAAAATATTCTATTTACTTTTTCTATCATGAACACTGAATGAGCAGTCAGTGGCACATGCCAAACAGTGGTATGCTGTTCTAAATTTGGCTTCTTATCTCAGTGCTTGATGATTATCTCCTAGGTCAGTGACTAAAAGGAATGAAAAAATAAATCAGACTGACCAAAAACCAGATGGTTCAATCCCAGTGTTTTCTGAAAGAGACTTGCAAAAATCTGTGAAGGCAGATTTCTGTGACAGTTGTATTCCTGTCCAGTCAGAGCCATGTTCTAACTATGGTGCCACCCCCCCCCCCACCTTCGCACTACAGATTATGTGCATTCAGACTAAATCCTAGTTTTGTGAAGGATGGATTTTTCTTTTACAGACAGAAGAGAGAAGATTTGCCAATATGTCATGTGCTTTTCTGTCATATACACTGAATGTGTAATCAGTGGTACATCACCAAGCAGCACTATACTGTCCTAAAAGTACCTTCTCATATCAGTGCTTGCTGAGTATCTCTTAGTTTAGTGAATAAAAGGAATAAGAAAAATAAGTGAGACTGACTGACAACTGCATGGCAAAATCCTAGCATTTTCTGAAATAGCCTTGCATAAATCTGAGAAGGCAGATTTCCATGACAGCTGAATTCTAGTCAGATCAGAGTCGTGTTCTAACTAGGGCACCACTCACCCCCACCACCCTAGAACTACAGATTATATGTAGACAGACTAAATCCTACTTTTGCGAGGGATGGAATTTTTTTTTGTTACAGACAGAAGATAGCAGATTTGCCAGTATGCCATGTGCTTTTTCTATCATATACACTGAATGTGTAATCAGTGGAACATCGCCAAGCAGTGCTATGATGTCGTACATGTAGTTGCTTACCTCAGTGCTTGCTGAGTATCTTTTAGCTTCAGGGCTGGATTAACAGAGGGGTAAATGAGGCAATGTCCCGGGGTGCCTACTTCTCTACCAACACTCCATTTTTTAAATACCTGTTTTTTTCCACTGTGTTGTCTGACTGGGCCAGCCTTCATAGCAGGATCCGGTGCCCCCATGCCGCAACTTGTGCACCCAGGCTGACAAGGAAAGGCTCTGAGCTCCATTGCTAAGGTAGCCAATTGTGCACAGGCTGCCATTGGTGGTGACAAAAAATATGTGGAGGTCAGGTTGTGCTATGTGAAAGGTTGGACAGTGCACAGCACTGACAGGAACTGTTCGACTACTCGAGGAGTCAGTAAGTCTCAGTCACTGAGAAAGAGACTGACCGACTTGTCAAGACCACCATCCAGAGCCAGCAGTGATGGAAGAGCTGAAGAGTGTGTAGAACAGGCCACGTAGCCAACCAGAGACTTCACAGGACAGTGCATGGATGGCTGTGTGGTGCAGAATCATGGTACCAAGCTGCAGAAAAAGACAGTGTGGGCTATCACTGTGTGGCACTACTGACCACTTACTCTGAGATGAGAGACCCTACCCAACCACAGCCACATCAGTGAGTCCTGGTTTCTTTCCTAGTTTTGTCACACAAAGTGTGTGTGTGTGTGTGTGTGTGTGTGTGTGTGTGTGTGTGTGTGCGTGTGTGTGTGTCTGTGTGACTGTGCTCTGCTGTTGGATTACTCTACTCTGGCAGTTTGGCAAAAAGGGAAAGGGAAGACTCACCTGTGCAGGGCACTGAGCCAAGTGACGAACGGGCAGCCTAGGGCAAGCCATGGCAGGGGACTAGGTGGCAAGCCAGGGCACAGTCACACATGAGCAGGAGCAAGAGGGTTGGGAGGCCAGTCAGCATGGAGGACCTCAGTGGCTAAACAATCTTCTTATCTGTGCATTTATATCTGTTGGTATGTGTAATAAAATAGCACAAACTACTAAATGGCATTTAAACATATTGGGATCTATGCACTATGCCTATGCACCATGGATCTGCAGTGCATAGGAATGTCTAAGTGCCCCCACCATGCACTTGGGTCATGTGGACCCCTGCACACATGTATAGAAGGGACCTTGCACACATGTACAGAAGGGATGCATATCCCCTCTGCACAAGATCCCCCCGACCAGCATGTCACTATGCGCAAGTGTGGTCTGGGGAGTGTCAGAGGCATGCCCACACTCCTGTGTCATTCACAAATGCATGAAGTGCCAGGCATGGGGGCACAAGTTACGCAAGAAGAGACCCTGCCACAACCAGTACATGCCCCCTGTACGAACACACACCAGTGGTGGCAGAACAGGAAAACACTCCACCCTGTTGTCCCAGACCACCCTACTGACAGGGAGGGCTCAGTGCTGCCATTTAGGCACTTGCCTGTACTTTCAAAAATACAGGATCCCACACCTTTCCTGGATCCCCTGCTTGCACGCAGCGGGGGATCCACTTCAGGACTCTGGATGGCATCCAATTGGATGTCCACCTGTGTCTGTTGTGCTACCTCTGTGCAGCTGCACACGGGGTTGGCCCATGGACTAGCGGACAGCAATAGGGAATACTGTACCAGCAGGTGTGTTTCTGTCCGTGGGTGCGGAGGCTGTGCTGGCTGGGTACATACCTCTGAGTACCCAATGCACATTAGTGCATAGAGCCCATTGTTTCTTGCCACTACTGGCCTTTTTGTCCTCATCTAAACTACTACATGAATACAATCCCGGATTTTATTATTTCTCTACAAACACGGGGAGTATAGGCAGAGCCTGTAGAACTGGGCAAGCTCTGTCATCTACAGAACAAGTAGACTGCAGTGGGACTCCAATGCTTCCTGCCATTTTAACTAGCAGTTATGTTTCTTTCAATAAAACAGGAAAATGCTCAAGTCCAAGTCCAAGTCCTTTTTTACAGTGAGAGCTACTACAGTACAGAGGGCATTTAAAACAACTGAGGACACTGGGCAGGGCTGGATTTTATTTATTTATTTATTGCAATTGTTTCACCAGGAAAGGCACACTGAGCAACAAGATGCTCGTCTCCAGGTGTGACCTGGGTGGGGTACACATGGATATGATAACATGCAGGTTATCAAGTGAATAGTTAACAGAAGCAAATGAAAAGCAGCATAAGGATACACGATTGCATGACTATACAAGCAGCACACATTGAATGCTTAGGATATTATAGTGTCAAATAAAAAATTTTTGTGACAAGAAGCAGCAGACAAGGTAAATTAGCACAGTAGTAACAACTGTAAACAACAGAGGATGTATATCACAGTTATACAGTTATACGCAGTACATAGGGTAAAATAGGCCCAGGACATAAGTGCAAGGTTGGGGTTATATGCCAGCTTCTGTAGCAAGGCTAAGGTCGCTGGTCAGGCATTGGGGAGGGAATAGTGGGGCATGGCAGGTTCAAGGACAGGAGGAATTTGTAGTAAGGAAGTTTGCTAGGGTGGTAGACAGAGAGTAGGAAGAGGAGGAGTGCCGAATTTGTGGTGGGAGGGCGTTCCAGAGCTTGGGTAGCTAGTGTGAGAAGGCAGCTTGACCGGCAGAGGTCTTCTGCCTAGGGACTGAAAGTTGGTGGGAGTCATTGGATCTAAGATGATGGGAGGGGGTGGGGCATCTGTGAGCACGGTGGCAAGGTAAGAGGGGATGGACCCAAGCCATAGGTTGGAGACAAATTTAGCAAAGTGAGATGTGACGGTTTTCGAGGGACGGTAGTGCCAAGGCTCCGGTAGAGGTTACAGTGGTGGGTGAGGGAGAGGCATTAAGAACAAAGTGGCAGAAGGCATTATAAAGTGTGTCCAGTTTAGATAGGGTGGACTTAGGGGCTGCATTGTATACAATGTCGCAGTAGTCGATGGAGGGCAATATTGTCTTCAGGACCAGTTCATGTCAGAGTCTGTTACGCTTGGGTTATGCCACTATCATCCCACATACACCTCACATACACCTCACACTGTATTCCTGGTCTATTGTACTGCTTTGCTGCTAAGGTGTGCTAATATTGTCATGCATGATTCATTATACCTCACTATAATACATTTATCTAGATTATGTTTGTCTTTTACATATATTCCATATATAATCTATCTAATCACTGATAAGATGACTCAGAGGGATCATCAGTGATTGTTGTATACTATATTCTCATAATTATATGTAGTGTGTATTTTACACTCAGGCAGATATGCCTGTCAGCAGTTCTCTTTGTCTAAGCAAGCTGACACAGAGAGACAGCTTTTGTTATGTCTTTATGTTTTATATTGTACGTAAGTAAGAAATGTGCATGTAGTTTGAACTGTCAGCATTTCTTTTGTCTAAGCTATAATGCTAATGGAAGCATATTCTGTCTTATATGATACTCATTAGTAATTCTGTCTCCTAAGTCATTCTCCAGTGAAGAATGACTTAGGACCAATATATTGTTTCTCTTATCTGTAACTATATTTGTAATCTCTGTTGCTATGCTTTTATCTGTAGTATTTAGCTGTCTGCAACCCATTGTAGCGCTCTCGAGACACTACTGTAACTTCTCTAGAAGGGCAGAGAGCTGGAGCACGGGGAGAGATAGAACAAGATCTTAGAGAACCTAAGATCTACAATTCTAGAGATTATGTACATTCTTCAGGAATGGTGAGAAACCATCTCCCTTGTGATTTTCTCTGTCACATGCTTGGCGTGAGTAGCATAATAAACTTTATTGGTACTCCTTGCTTGTTTATGAATGTTTCTTGGCAGACTCCGAGACACAAGAATCTGTATTATTATTATTTTTATTGTTTACCCTACACACCAAGATTGTTTAGACAACATAATGGCGACAGCGAAATGGAGTCTGGATGTTTTTGACAAGTTTAATTTTAATTTCCTCTGTAAATTAAAACACTGGGTGAGAGATCAGCAGTAAAAACAAGCTGAAAGTGTTCAATGTTTAAAATTTTTCGGTCAATTGTGTGTTCTACAGTGCAGACAAAACAATCTCTTGGCAGATATTCAATTTCTGTGTAATGAGTTGTTTTATTTTTAATTTGTTTCCCTATTCTTTCTCTGTGGGAACACAGCTATAAAGAATCTAAAACAAACAGACAGCTTTCTTGTGCATTCAAATCCTGATGGGTATTTACTCATCTAGGTGTCCACATACGCCAAAGGCTGTTTGTATGCTTTCATGAATTTTGGTTGCAAACAAAGTTTTTTGATCCACAGACAGCTAAGGGTTTCTTATCTTAAGACATGTCTAAATATATCAGTACTGAGTTGAGGCTGGATGCCTTAATAAGCGAAACTGCTAACAGTAGTTGGCTTGATTTTGCTAAAGTAGCAAAATCCAATGATAGTCCTTTAAGGGATATCAAAAAAGTCCATTATGGGGAATTGAGAAATGGTACCAATGATCCTGAAGGATTATTAATTGCAATGTTGTTTAACTGTTTTGATGCTGCTCTAAATAAGATATCTGTTTTGGAATGTGAGTATGATGCTTGCAAAATGGAGAATTCTGCCTACAAGCAGCAGATTGGTCTGAAAAGGACTTCTCATACAGAAAAAATAGCTGGACTACTGTCTGAGCTACAATCTGTCCATCTAGAAAATGAGTATCTCTTTAATGAGAGAAGCAGCCACGACCTCCATGCCTTAAGAGATAAAGCTCAAAAGGCAAAACTTAGAAAAAATGTTTTTCAGACTAATGGTGTTCTGGCTAGTAACACTGATTCCTTACGTTTTGAAAACAAGGAACTTTGAGATAAGTCTGAAGTAATTACAGTACTGAAAAAGTTAACGAGCTGGTATTTCAACACCAGACCTTGAAGGTACAACATGATTCAGTATGTTTTAATTACAGCAGACTTGAAAAGAAGGTTTTCAATATAAACTATGACACAGCTTCTGTCAATAATAAACATGTTTTACAAGATGGGAATGTCTTGAAATCTGAAAACAAGGCACTTAATAGCATGCTAACTCCTGTATCTGAGTTAGAATGTAGGAGTAAAAAGTCAGATATGGCGAACTTGCGTCATCAGCCAGAGAGTACTGGCAGGGCATACTAACTTAATGTCCAAAGATCTTGCCTCTTCTCATGTTGAAGAGTTTGATTTTGAACACCCACAGCATGCTGTGGGGTGGACTAAACAAAGGCTAGCCACTTGTTTTTCTGTGATTCACAAATGGAGAATTGTTAGAGTCTCAAAATGGTGGACACACATGTGATCAGGTTACATCCCCATACCATCCCCAAGATGGCCACTCATGGTCTTGTGGTGATGGTCATGACACAGTAACCCATGATGTCCATGAGGTAATCCAAACTGGCCAACCACCATCTCACGGAGATTCGATCTTGCAGTCACAGGGACCTGTGATTGCTGCCATAACCAAACAAAACAAACCAGAGTTTTTTGGCATGATTAGTAATGTTATCAGTAACACTAGTGTTTCTGAGGGACAGAAGATTCTCATTAAAAATGATGTTGTCGTACTTTTCAATAAGGCTGATACACAATCTGTCATGAAGTCAGCGTCTGATGCTGCAGAAACAGCTGATGCTGCTAACAATGTTTGCTTTATTACCAAAGTTTATGGTATTCAAGTACCCTTGGATAAAGAACACAATGAAGTTAATTACTTGAAAGGTTGTTTTTATTTCCTATACAATTTAACACCAGCTGAGAAGACTGAATGTACTGCTTTTCCTATGCAGTGCATTAATACCTTAAGCTGCAACATCAAAAACAATGTTGCTACCATCCAGCAACATTCCAGTGGGGAAACCCACTTTACATTTGATGGGGAAGGGGGCAACCCTGATTCTGAAAGCCCCATGGCTGTGATATTTTCAGCATCACAGGCCACGTTGGGGGGGGAGGGTTACAGGTTTGATTTCTGAACCTGAGCTGACAACTGTTTCAGTACTACTTTCACCTCCCCTGATGGCTACTGAACCACAATCCATAGCTGGAGAACTACATGCAGCTTGCACAACACTTTTCTCCACTGTGCAGGCACCCTTGATAGTGCTAGCACTGCCAGCACATGATGCAGAACCCTCCTCCATCAGTGACACCTGGATCATCCCATACTATGGCTGCAATGGCAGGCACTTCTGGTAAGAAGGTGCAAGGTCTCCTAATACTAATATCATTGTCTTTTCTTTTGGGATCACTAACCATGGTTTCAGCATTGGTTAATCTTAACACAGTTTTAGGACATTATTTTGAAACTGCCACATCAGATATAGCAATCTCAGGGAAGTAGGCAGATGACCAGGGCTGGACAGAAGGAAGCAAGGCGGGGAGGTGGATCAGACCTTACACTCAATAACCGCTTCAATTCTCTTCTTCTGCTCAAGGATGGGGGGGTGATGTAGCCATGACAGAGGTGGCTAGAGATGGAAAGGGAGTGGGGGGCAGGAGGCAGGGCCTGATAGCAGGAAGAACAGGGGAACCTGGAATGCAGGAAAATGGGGGGAGCAGTGAATCAGAGCAGGAGGGGCAGGGGGAAGAGGGAGGAAAGCGCAAGGAGAAGGACCAGTTGGGAGGAAAGGTAAAGGAGAAGGACCAGAAGTACAAGAAGGATTCAGTAAAGGGAGCTGAGGGTTTAGGCCAGGGGAGCATGACAAGCAAGGAGGGACTAAATGGAAACAGGAAGGAAGGGAGGATGAGCCAGGCTAGTTTAGCAGATGGGGGAGAAGGACCAGTCGCGAGCAGTGAGGGGGGAGTTAGCAGGGTACAGAAGGATACTCAGGAGGAGGAGAGGCATAGGATTGGAGGGGAGGGGTGGCCAGGGTAAATAAGGAGGGGGTGGCATGTGGCACCCAGATAGGGGGAGGAACAAGGAGCCGGCTGGGTGGAGGGGCCAGTAGAAAGGATGAGGGACATGGAAGGGGGGAAATGGAGGAAAAGGTGCGGTCAGAGTGCTCCTGTTGGGGGATTCTATGATCAGGGGTATCAAATGGGATAGGAAGGGAGAAGCATGGCCAGTTAGAACAAAATGCGTCCCTGGACTAATGGTGACAGACAAGCACGAGGTATATCAGCTGGCAAAGGATTGTGGTTCCCCGGACATACTGGTCCACCTGGGTACAAATGACATTGAGGGAAATAGTGAGCTAGAGATACAGGCAAGATTCAGGGAGCTTGCCAGGGTCTGTCATGACATAGGATGCACAGTTTCCTTCTCAGAAATGCTGCCAGTGCCAAGGGCTAGTGGGAAACACAAAAGGAAGATTAGGGAGATAAACCAGTGGCTCGGGGAGTGGTGTGAGGCCAGAGGGTATGGGTTGATGGGGGATTGGGGGGAGACCTGGGAGGCCAGAGGGTATGGGTTGATGGGGGATTGGGGGGAGACCTGGGAGGATAAGAAGCTGTATGCTAGAGATAGACTCCATCTCAATTTGAAGGGGAGGGGAATCTTTAAGTTGAAAATAGAGGGGTTCATTGGTGAAAGGTGGGGTTTAAACTTGTGAAGAGGGAGGGATGGGAGAAAAGGCTATCAAGGGGTGCCATAAAGGAGGGACTCTGTCTCCACCCTCTGGGGAGCTGGAGGATTGCGGGAAAAGGCTGACTGGTAAGTGCAGACCAGGGAAAACAGAATCACCATGGGAACACGAGCAGGGAAATGGAAGCATAGGGAAAGGGTGGAAGGTAGTCCTGCTAAATGCCAGGAGCTTGGGCAATAAAATGCCTGAGCTCCAGGTGATGCTAACTGAGGGAGAAGTGGATGTGGCAGCGGTCACTGAGACCTGGGCCACTGCAGCACACGACTGGGACCTGAACCTGGAGGGTTACACTATGTTCAGGAAGGATGGGGGAGGAAGGAGGAGGGGTAGCAATGATAGTCAAAAACCGCATTGGCATAGGGGGAGTAGAGGAGGTGGAGGGAACAGTGGAGGCAATTTGGGTCACCTTGATAACAAGGGTGGCAAGAGAGTAAAAATAGGAGTGGTGTATAGACCCCCTGCCCTGGCGGAGGAGCTGGAGGAGAGTTTGGTGGCAGATGTTGGGAGACACTGCAGACTGGGCAGAGGAACAGTGGTGGTGTTGGGGGACTTAAACATGCCAGGAACAGACTGGGAGACTATGACATCCTCTGTGACCAGGGAACAGAGGTTGTTGGATGTCTTTCAGGACGCATTCCTAACTCAGCGGGTGGGGGAACCAACCAGGGAGGCGCGGGTACTGGATGTGGTCCTGGTAGACAGTGGCCAGATTGGGGGCCTGGAGGTAAGGGACCCGTTGGTGGGTCCCTTACCAAACTGCCCTAAGGGAAGCAGGTAAGGCAGTAAGGCAGGCAAAGTCCCAAACTGAGGAAACACTAGCACGAACAGTAAAAGAAGGTGACAAGACTTTCTATAGATACATTAGTGAAAGGAGAAAGTCCAGAGGGGTATTGCTGCTTAATGGAGAAAAGGGAGCATGTGAGGAGGAGGACCCTGCAAAGGCATCTATCCTAAATAGATACTTTGCTCAGTATTTACTGAAGAAGGTAGGGCAGGGCCCACAGCTCAGCATCATGGACACAGGGGAGGGAGGTGAGCACTACTCCCTTCACAAAAGAAAGGGTCCTACAAGAGCTGCTAAGCTCAGGGTGGATAAGGCAATGGGACCTGATGGCATACATCCCAGGGTACTTAAGGAGCTAAAGGAGGAACTAGCAGAGCCATTAGCAGAATTGTTTAGTGAGTCTCTGAGCACAGAAGAGGTCCCAGAAGACTGGAGAAGGGCTCATGTGATCCCGCCCACAAGAGTGGTAGCAGGGAGGAGGCGGGAACTAAGACCAGTCAGTCTTACCTCAGTAGTGGTCAAGATTATGGAGGCACTCCTTAAGGAAAGGATAGTGCAACACCTGGAATCCATAGGGCACAGGATCCAAGACAGCATGGGTTTACAAAGGAAGGTCCTGTCAAACTAATCTCATAGATTTCTTTGACTGGGTAACCAGAGTGGTGGACCAAGGGGGAGCAGTTGATGTCGCCTACCTTGACTTCAGCAAAGCTTTTGACACTGTTCCACATAGAAGATTGATAAATAAACTGGGTAGGCTCAGGGTGGGTCAGAAGTTGGTCAACTGGGTGGCAAACTGGTTGACGGGCAGAAAACAGAGAGTGGTGGTAAATGGTATACAGTCAGAAGAGATGCAAGTCACAAGTGGGGTACCTCAGGGATCAGTCCTGGGGCCAGTCCTCTTCAACATCTTCATTAGTGACCTTGCAGATGGACTAGAGGGTAAGGCTTGTCTGTTTGCAGATGACACCAAGATCTGCAACAGAGTAGATGATCCAGATGGGGTGGACAGAATGAGAAGAGATCTGGATAAACTAGCAGAATGGTCAGAAGAGTGGCAACTGGATTTAATGCAAAGAAGTGCAAAATCATGCACATAGGGAAGAGAAACCCTGAAGCCACCTATAGGCTGGGAGGAGTTGCTAACAGTCACAACGGAAGAAAGAGACTTGGGCATCATCATCACTGATGACCTAAAATCATCAAGCAGACCTCTAAACAGTAGGTAATGCTGGGGGTGTTAGGGTGTATTAGTAGAAATTATCTCAAGTCGAAGAGAGAGGTATTAATCCCTCTGTACAAGACACTGGTTAGGCCCCATCTGGAGTACTGCAGTATTTGGAGGCCACACCTTCACAAGGACATTAACCAAATTGAGGCAGTCCAGAGAAGGGCAACCAAAATGGTGCAGGGACTGCATCAGAAGACATATGAGGACAGATTAACGGAGCTCAATATGTATACCCTTGAGCAAAGGAGGGAGAGAGGTGATATGATCGAGGTATTCAAACACCTTAAGGGCATAAACAAGGTGAAAGAGTCTAACATGTTTAAATATAAGAAAAATAGCAGGACAAGAGGACACAGCATGAGATTAGAGGAGGCCGATTAAGGGGAAATGTGAGGAAATTCTTTTCACAGAAAGGGTGGTGGATGCTGGAATGGCTTACCACAAGAAGTGGTGGCTATGAATACAGTGCAGGGCTTCAAACAGGCATGGGATAGGCATAAGGGAGCAATACAAATGACTATGAATAGATAGGCCACTGACAGAGCAAAGGCCGATGGCACATTTATAAGGTAGAAAAAGAAATGGGCAGACTGGATGGGCCTTACGGTCCTTATCTGCCATCAACTTCTATGTTTCTATGTTTCTATGAGTGACCATGCCACAGTCTGGCTCTGCCTGGACATAGGAGGGCTAGAAGGCTGCACAAAGACGGAGGTAACTGACTTCAGGGTGACAGATTTTAAGGAAATGGGAAGGATCCCTAAGGAGCATTTAGATGTGATTGGGTCGGACATGGACGCTGATAGTAGGTGGGAAATCATCAGGAGAGAGGTACAGGATGCTACCAGCACCTGTGCAAGAGTAAGACGAAAATGCGGTAGGGCCCGAAAACCCTGCTGGTGGACCAGGGAGGTCCAGGAGGTGGCATGGGAAAGAAGGCAGCCTATAGGCAATTCAAGTGCTCAAGGAGTGAAAGGGATCGAGGGAGTATGAGCTGAAGGCTAGAAGGCCACTAGGGTGGTGGGAGGCGGCCAAGGCAAGGAAGGAGCAGAACCTGGCCAGGGAAATTAGGAGAGGGAACAAGGGGTTCTTTAGATACATTGGGAAAAACGAAGGGTGAAGGGCAGATTAGCAGGATTAAATCAGGGAGAGATGGGCACAAGACCCGGGGAGCAGGCTGAGGTTCTAAATGAGTACTTCACCTCAGTTTTCACCAAGGAAAATGGGGGTGCTGCATCATACATGGGAGGAGACAGAGATACTGAGGAGGGGGGGACCCTTACCGATCGGCGGGTCTGGGGAGAAGGGGAGGCATCACTGGCAGGAGGGGGGAGGGCTAAGCAGGTACCGGAAGTGGAAAACATAGCAGAGAGAGTGAGGGAAGCCCTCAGCTCCCTTAAGACAGAGAAAGCACCGGGGCCGGATAAATTACATTCCAGAGTGCTGAAGGAACTTGCGGATGTCCTGGCGAAACCCCTGGGAGCTTTCACCATCTCTGAGGACAGGGTGGGTGCCCAGGACTGGAAGGTGGCGAATATAGTGCCTATCCACAAGGGGGTATCAAGGGAGGTGGCAGAGAACTACAGGCCTATCAGCCTGACATCGGTGGTGGGCAAGGTGATGGAGGACATTGTCAAGGAGAGGCTGGGGGGGGACCTGGAAAAGTCAGGGTGCCTGGACGATAGACAGCATGGATTCGTCCCAGGGAAATCTTGTCAGACAAACCTTGTGGAGTTCTATGACTAGGTGACGAGTGCTTTGGACCTGGGTAGACCAGTGGACGTCCTCTTTCTAGACTTCAGCAGGCATTTGACTCTATTCCTCATGTGGGCCTGTTGGATAAGCTGGGAGAAATGGGGTTAGGGAACCAGATGATCAGATGGATAGGCAGTTGGCTCCAGGACCAGACCCAGAGGGTCATAGTTGGCGGGATACTCTCATCCCCAAGGAGGGTCATTAGTGGGGTCCCACAGGGATCAGTCCTTGGACCCCTCCTCTTCAACGCCTACGTCTCTGACATAAGGACAGGAATCAGGAGTGAGATGAGTCTCTTTGCGGATGACTCAAAACTGGGGGCGGTGGTGGATGGGGAGAAGGGGAGGGTGGCCCTACAGGGGGACCTGGAGGCTCTGGAAAGATGGTCTAGAAAGTGGAAGATGAGGTTCAATGCAGGGAAATGCAAGGTACTCCACCTGGGGGCCAGAAACCTGGGCCAAGTGTACACCCTGGGGGGGGGAATGTTACAAGTCTCGATGGTTGAGAGGGACCTGGGGCTGGTGGTGGATGTCAAGATGAACAACTCGGAGACTTGTAGGAGGGCAGCAGCCAAGGCCAACAGGATGCTGGGATGCATCGCTAGGGGATCACCTCAGAGGAGAGTGATACTCCCTCCTGTATAACTTGCTTGGTGAGGCCGCACCTTGAGTACTGGTGCAGTTTTGGAAGCCATCATAAAGAGGGACATTACTCTCCTGGAGAGGGTCCAGAGGAGGGCAACCAAAATGATTTGGGGCTTGGGAGACAGGACCTATGAGGAGAGGCTCGAAGAACTAAATATGTACATGTTGGAAGAGAGAAGGGACCTGGGGTACATGATAGAGGTCTTCAGGTACATGAAGAGGGTAAATAGGGGAGGAACAGTCGGGGTGCTTCGAAGGAAGGAGGAGGGGGCCACTAGAGGGCATGGGTGGAAGCTGGAGGGGGGAAGATTCAGGGGGAGAAAGGAGGAGGTGCTACTTCACTGAGAGGGTGGTGGAGCCATGGAATGCACTGCCTAGGGGGCTGGTGGAGGCAGAGACAGTGGAGGGGTTCAAGAGGGGGTGGGACAGGTACAGGGGAAGGGTTCTGGAAGCAAAATCCAATGCAGCAAGAATATCCGGAACTGGGAAGGGAGAAGCCAGAGGAGGTGAGGGGGGCAGCAAGGTCAGCACCCAGGGTGGAGCTGACCAAACGAGCAGACACGAAAGACCATTAGACCTATTCTGCTGGCATTTTAGTATGTTAGTAATCTCAGCAGTTTTAGCCCAAACATACAATGGACATATCAGACCCATTGCTTATGCATCCCAGATGCTTGCCCCAGTGAAGCTGAAATACAACCTTTGTGAAAGAAATATTTTGGCTACATACTGGGCAGTGAGATACTTTATGTACATCATTGGGATATGCACCCATTGTGCTGCATTCCAGTCATTTGCCAACTAACTTTCTGTTGTCAGACAGAGTAAAAGATAACTCTGTATCCAATGCTAGACTTATACACTGATCTCTCATTTTACAGGATTATGACATCACTGTCCTTCCTATCAGAACTCCATCCTTGTTGGCCCATGGTCTACAATTTCAGGAGAGACCCATGATTGTTCACTCCAACCTCCTGCTCTACCTGTTCCAGTGCCCTTTCTGACAGAACCTCAGAAAGTGTTCAAAGACACCACTGTGTGTCATGTTTTGACTGATGACTCAGCCACACATACCAACGAGGGTCAGACAGCAGGATTTGGAATTATTTTACATTCTAGTGATGACAGAGTGTGCATGGCTAGTAATTGCATCATCGTACATGTACAATTTTCAGGCAATATTAAAACATGCCTGGCAAATAAAATGAAAAGCAGAGAGGTGAGAAGTCTCCTAATCACCACAGATATTTGTGGATGGTTTAGAGCAGGGGTTCTCAAATGGTGAGGCCTGCCTCCTTGGGGAGGTCCTAACCTGTTCCAGGGGAGGCTCAAGCAAGTCTGAAAAAGTACTGTATTTAAATTTTGAGTTTTATATATTTGTGTGAAGAGATGAAGCAAACTGAGAGGATAATAGTAGGTGAATTTTATGTATTTATTTACTAATAGGTGACAAGGGAAGGTGAATGAGCCAAGGCTCATTCCAGGTGTAGCCGGGGAAGGGTAGGGAGTGAATACATTTCAAAAGGTAACTGCAAAACAATTAAGAAATACACAGTGAACAATAGTGCAAACAAATATGAACAATAAACTAATAATGAGTGGTGATAATTGATCAATTTGTAGACTGATGGCAGAACAGCCCAAATATAAGGGTTGAGCATAGAAGTGCTGAGAGCAACAGCAGGAAGGAGCAAAGTAATCCCTGAAAAGTTGCTTAGGAGCAGGGAAGGAGTGGGAGAGGCAAAGTATGTAGGAAGGTTATTTCGTATAGTGAGGAAACAGAGAAAGTAGTCTGACCCATGAAGGCACTGCAACAAGAGGTAACAATGGTTCAAGAATAAAAATAGCGGAGCAAGTAGGCTGGCCTGTTGGGGGGGTGACTTACAATAAGCGGAATAATAATATTTGTTTATTTTATTTATTTGTTATTCAGATAACACCTTTGAGCACATGAGTTCTTTTTCAAAGGCTCCATGTCAGTATAACACAAAGAACTGAAAGTGAGCCAAGTACTCAAAGGGGTTTCAATTTATTCATGGTGTACTGCGCAAAGTACAGTATGTTATTTTTCTTTGGGGAGGCCCAAGATTATTTCAGTTTTTGGGGGAGGCTCAAAATCTTTTCCATGGATTTGGGGAGGCTCACTGTGACAAAGTCTGAGAACTATTGGTTTAGAGAGCTGGAAAGTCCTTGAGAAAGACACAGCTTGTGTTAAGAAAGGAATAAAAAGATTCTTCCTTACGTACAATGATACCAGCACTCCATGAGAGGATTAAAGGGTACCTAAACAAGCAGTTTTTTAAAACTGCAAACTCCAAACCTGGCTTTATATCGAGGTAAAGTAAAGGCTGCTGTTTGCATGTATGCTAAAACTGCATTTATGTAACTAACATAAATGCAGTTTCATAGCTTTTAAAAAATGTAAACAGCAGCCTTTCCCTTTCAAAAAACAGCCTTGACTTCCCTCTAAGATGTCTGCCAAGTATGTTAAGTGATGAGTCATGATGATATCATCAGAGCCAGAGCCAGAGATCCACATATGTTTCTACAGTGCTAACTAGTTCTTCTTTCCCTCTTTATTTTGAATTGTTGTACCAGAATGATCAACACCATGTATTAACTTGTGGATTATTTTGATCAGTACACGTTAGGCTATGATTTTGCTCATTTTGTTTACTTTAACTTGCAGAAAATGTTTTGCAATCCAGCTGACTTTTTCTTTGGCAAACTGCATTACAGAACAACACTTCAAATACCTGATGATCTAGTGGTTATATGATACACTGTTTTTTTTTTTTATTGTTAACCAGGAGAGACACACTAAGCTGAAAGCTTGTTTACAGGTGTGGCCTGGGAGCACAAGGAAGTTTAGTGACTTGCTCAGGGTCACACAGCAAAGTACCGGTCTTGTTCAGTTCCAAAGCTCATGCTCTCTAGTTGATCCACAAATAAGGCCTTCTTTTTTATGTGAACCCCCTGCACCTAGTCTGCCTTCTGTTGAACACCCCACCATCCATACCCTGTCCTTAGTACTGCCTGGGGCTGCATATGAGCTTGCAGTCTCATGAAGAGAATTATCACACCTCAGATTGTAATCTTGTACCTCAGAGAGTTGTGCACACCTATACTGATATGCATCAGCTGGCACTGTTAAAAATGCCTCCCAAATCACTCTCCAGTCCACATTCTCAATGTTTGACTTCTGCTCCCATAGTAAACAGTGAGTGGATCACCATCCTTCTGCACAGTGAAGGTAGTATGTACAGTTCCCTGTTGTGTTATTTTCCCACCTCATTAACCAACAACTAGGTCTTCCTGGAGGGCCAAGCAATAAGCATCATGACCCACCAGAAAAACTGCTGTTCATGCCCTCATAAGGGCTGCACTTACAATAGATAACAATATTATTAGCAGGAGAGGCATACTAACACCTTGAGTGAATCCACTTGACTTCCAGTGTCAGTCTACTCCTTTACCTGTGATCTGAAGAACCCTGCAGGACAGTTCCCAGCAATTCTTCTCCAGTACTTTTCTGTGCTGTACTCAACAATGCGAGTTGGCTGTCTACCACCCTTCCAAATCTTGAATGAGCTATATACATCTTCCTGAATACTATCCTAACAAATGTTAACATTCCCCCCTCCACCTGAGGGTAATCTTCCTACACTGAACTCAAGTAACAGTTTAGCTGCAGCCCTGTCACTCTGAGTATTTGTCGTCACTGGCTATTCTCATCCACAGTCAGGTAGTGATCACGATGCTGACAGCCCCACATTTCAGAGATCACAGTGATCTGCTCAGCATTTTCCTTCATGTTTTCAACTAACCTGAATATAGCTGTACCCTGCTGGAATGGCCTCTTCAGTTCCTCTCTGGCATTCATTCTTCTCAGTTGCTCCCCCACACCAAAAACAGGTGAGCTCACTACCCTTCCACATCATGAATGTGTTTAGTACAGTCTCCTGTGTAATATTTACACATTAATAATAAACATGATCTTCTGGTAAGCCAGACTGATAGCAGCATGGCACAAGGGGAAAAATAGGCTTTCCTATCCATATAAGATCTAAGCCACCTATGATTAGGCACTATTAAATGACGTGCATAATGATGTGCACACCCATCATTTAATAGTAAATAATCAAAGGTAGACTAGATATTTTAAGCATAGGAAAGCCCATCATTCCCATTGTTCCCTGCTGCTATGAGCCTAACTTACTGGGAAATATATGTTTATATTTGACATGTCAAAATAAAATGGGGACTGTACTGCTTGCATTCATGATACAGAAGGGTGATGAGCTCACCAGTTTTCAGAGTGAGGAGTAATAGTGAAGAATGAATACCAGAGAGCGACTGAGAAGGCCACTCTTCCAAGGCACTGCTATGTTCAGGGAAGAGGGAAGACAGAAGGAGAGAAATATGAGCAGATTACTGTGAGAAATAAGATGTGGCACTGCCAGCACCTTTATCACTACCTGACCCCATTGTCCTGGCCAACATTCCCTTTCCCATAAAACCAGTTCATGAAATTGTCCAAGGTTGTGTGTGGATATTAATGTATGAAATGGCTGCCACTACACATTCAGTCACTTCACTACCAGTCTAGTATTGCTTGTAAAGCATTTTGGGATACAATGTGTATGAAAACCACTATATAAATGCTGATTCTTATTATTATTATTTCCCATGGAAAAAGAAGACAAGACAAGCATATATTTGAGTTTCGAGAAAGTATGAACTGTAACATTGGACTGCACAAGAACTTTGCTACAAAAAAGTGGTGGCTCTAGGGGTGGTGAAGGGTGTGGCTGTAACCCCCCACATAGTAATGTACTTGCTTGCTGCTGCTCCTGCATTTCACTTTGTTGAAGAAGTCTGCTTTATTGATTGTACAAATGTTTACATTCAAACTATGGATTACATTTTTAGGTTCTGTCAAAAACAAACTAGAAAAGAATAATAGCAGAAAATATAAAGGTTTAATAAAAATGTTAAAAAAGTGCATATAAAGCATGCACACCACCCCAGCACCCCCATTGTAGCATCCTGGATCCACCATAACCACTAGACCACCAGGCAATTTAAGATGTGTACTGCATTGTGGTTTGCCACAGAGAAAGTCAATTGGATTAAAACACATTTATTTTCAGCATGTTAAAGTAAACAAAATGAACAGAACCATAACCTAACATGTGCATCATACAAAATAATGGACATAGTTTTGACCATTTGGGTGAAACAATTATAGAAAAAGAGAAAAAAGAACTAGTTAGCACTATAGAGAGCCATATATCTCTCTGACTTTGACACCAATGATGTCATCACATAACACATTTGACGTCCATTTTAGGAAGCAGGTAAGAAAGCTTTTTTTGAAATTGGAAGGCTGATTTTACAATTTCAAATGCTGTGGAACCAGATTTAGGTAAATTATGTGAATGTAGTTTTAGCATTAATGAATACAGCAGCCTTTCCTTTAGTCACCTACAGAGTCAGATTTTTGAATAGTTTGTTGTCAAAATGCTGTTTAGGTATCCTTTAAGTTCTGCCAGCTTCAAGAAATGTCCTTGAGATAATTACAGAAAGCACTGCAGATACAATGTTTTTATTACAGTTTCTAATTGGGGCTGTTTCTTTCTAAACTAAATTTCTTTGGCAGAAGACAAACTTCTGTTCCAGTACTCTATATTACCTCTGAGAAATACAGTGACTTGTTTGTGTACAACACAGCCCTAACCAGTTTAAATACTGTATATTCATAAGGTTCGAGCATGTTGTATGTATATTCTTTATGCTCTATAAGAAGGACCCTTATTTGAGGGCAGTGTATAGGTTCCTTAATAAAGGAACTGGGGAAAGACTTCCAAAAATAGCTCTTAAAGAAAGTGAAAATGACATTCACCTATCCAGTGATGACCTACTCATTGGGAACATCACTGCTGTAACACTCATGAATAGTTATGGGTAATTCCTGAACACCTGAGAGTAGATTTTATCTATTGCACCAAATACATAGTACTCCAACTGGTGTACACCAGTGAGTCAATAAAAACCCTAGACAGACTGAAATCCTCTGTCTTGTGTCCACACATGAGAAATGATGTTTCTATGTTTCTATGATGTAGAACACTACATTAGTAACTGTTTGATCTGTGAACAGAACAATCCTATACCAGCTAGGACAAATGCATTGTTACCCCACAAGCAAAGGCCCCTGGAATAAAATCCAGTTTAACTACATTGGCCTTACACCAACCACTAAGACCAACTAGTTTGCACTAGTGATCACCGACCTATTTTCCAAATAGTTTAAAGCTATCCCAAAACAGAACAGTGCAGTCAAAGTGACTGCATATGTCTTGGTAAACCACCTATTTACCAGGTAGGGTTTTACCCCAAAGGTAAATTCTGATTACAGGGATCTGGCTTTATAGCCAAAGTAATGTAGGAAATTCTGGATTTGTTATGGGTAAAACAAAAGTTTTATATCCCTTACAACCCACAGTCATCAGGACAGGTGGAATGGGCTAACAGGCAGATCAAAGTTATGTTATTCAAACTTGTTCAGAAAACCCTAAAAGGACTGAAATTCATTATTGTCTTTACTCCTTATGGCAATAAGAGGGACATCCTCCGCAGGTACACAGTGTACCCATTTTTGAAATCATGACCGGATGGTTCATGAGACTCCCAGAACATTTACTTCTGGACCTGTGTACTGCCACTGCTGATGTAGCATCAGTAGATAAATTTGTTAAATATCTCAGACAAGACATTCAAAAGGTACACTTGTTTGCTTCACAATGTATGGGCAAGACCCAAAAACATGCCCTATCCCATTGTAAACAAATACAGTCCAGCAGGCTACCAAGTTTGACTGCCTCAGAATAACAGTCATTGATAAATGGCAATATGCCTATCAAATGAACCTGTTTAAAGGAGATTAAATTACTTTTCCATACCCCAATGGGTGGAACAGTACTAAACTAAGTATGTTTTTCTTTTTCTCTTTTCTTTTAGGTTCCAGAGAGAAAGAGATGCTTGCTTTTATGCTTATTATTCTTTTTAAAAGTATGGGTCTTCTTACAAGACCAAACTGCACATTTTATTGCAGATAAGGACCAGTGACATAATCCTAAAAAGGTTGTTGAGGCAGAATACCTCACAAGCCCACATGATTTAATTGTATCTTGTGGAATTCACACTAAAGTCCTAAAAGACATGTTCATTGTCCAGAAGGGTAGTGAGGCCCTATGGAACGTTATGATCATTGCTTTAGATCAATTCTAGCAGTCAGAGTTGATCTGGACTCCTGTTTACATTTTATTGATAATCAGGAATTTTGCATCCAAAATTATATGGCAATAAAAGTCATTAGATCTTAAGGTTTTTAACCCTATGATGCTCCATAATTTGTGACACTTAATACTGAGTGCCCAAAATAGAACCTTGGCCCACCCAGTGGTCTAACAGCCACTTCTCAACCAGGCACCCTAGTTAATAATGTGCAGTTTATGCACATCCCAGTGATTTTTAGATCTCACCCTTTAGAACTAGGAATGATTTGTTTTATGTTTCACAGCAAACATTTCCCACTTTTTTTTAAATAATGATGTGATTGGATACCCTGGCAGCATACCAGGTACTCATTAATGACTCCCTATACAGGGACAGATAGCACACACATACACACACTTAGGATTTTCACATTCTGACTGCTAGTGGTACATCTTACGGCAGTAAACCTATCCAAATGCACTAGGCATTTTAGTTTTGTTTTTCTTATTTATAAAAAAAACACAGGTTTAGACTCAGGCCTATTTGGCTCTGACACATCTATTTGAAATAAGGCTGTTAGCCATTATTCAAGCACATATGTTAAAGGTTCATGATAGTATGAAGTATAATATCATACCCCCCCCCATTGCATGGTATACATGATTTTCCTCATTAAGAGTGATTGACATTTACAATATTAAGGATATTGTGAAGGGGTTTGACCTGACAAATGTTCATATTAATGAATTGATTTCTGCTCTCATTAAGGAAGCAGATGAGCATCACATAGCTAAGAAAGTCATTTGCACTGCCCACTGCTATTATGTTTTTACAACCCTTTGATTATCTCTTCCGGGATCTGGAATTAGGATATATCCTTGATCTCATACATGACAGACATATGGGTCAGTGGTATTGCCACATTTTGCACATCTATTGCATGTGTTAACAAATGTTTATTTCAATCTAGCACTATTCCCTTGTCAATGGCAAGGAACCTTGGATATGTCACCACACACACCAGTATTGTTCCATGTTTCAAAACTTATTCCTGCACAATCCAGGAAGCCATGTTTGTGACTCTCACAATGTCATTGCCACATTTTCATCCGGCAACATCATCTCTGATCGTCTGGCAACCGTCCATTCTATTGGTCATCTTAATCAGAACATTGATCGTGAAAAGGTTGAAACCACCTCCTTTCCTTCTTTACCATGAAGTCTTGGAATCATGACTGACTCTGAACTTTGAATGTCGTACCTGAAAGGAACACCACCTTTTATGCAGATGTGACATCTTCCAACTTGTCTTATCAACTTATGAATACTGGCCTAATAACTGAAATTAAGCTTCCACTTGTGAACTTTCAAATAAACTGTATTCAGTCTAGCCAATCAAGATTCTACAATCAAGCTCATTGTTATGCATACTATGAAGCTAGTCTGGAGTAGGGGCAATCCCCTGTCTCAGCAAGAAAACTCTTCTTCATTTGATCTACAATCAAGAAATCCATTTTCTTCACTACTTGTTTTGCAAGCCTGGCTGGCACCTCATACAGACTGAGAACTGAGTACTGTTATAAACTTTTACACTTTGTGCAGCCATGTGATCATCTTCAACTGAACACTGTTGCTATTCCATTGTAAAACTCAATGTGCAATCCAATGCACCCCCTGCTGAGGCCTATGAAAATACTGCCACCTCCTGAACAGTTTGATCAACCTTTGGAAAATCTGAATGCATCAAATTTGAACTATGAATCTTCTTCTAACACTTGAAGAAACCCTGGATTTATCCCTGGAACTGTTCGTAGTTTATGTCTTGTGGACATTGACATTTTGTGTCCTGTTCAGCTTACCAACTGAAAAATGCCATCCTTCAAGGCGGTATATTCTGCAGATGTGGAACATTGTGTGGTGACCAACTATACATTCTTCTAATATGGACTAAAAGTAATGCAAAGTGAACTTTTATAATTTCTGTTTTTATTCCTTAAACAGGTAATAGGTTATACGGTAATCACACCTGTTTCCATCCCGGAACCATATATCATTAAGTCTAGTCCTAACTATCTTGATGCTCTATCTTGATTTTTACTTATTTTTAATATCCATAGAGGCAATTTAAGTTTGTCTCTTCAATTTCTTCTCAATAGGACAGATACACACTTGATACATATCAGTATTTTACTGATTGTTTTGATATTGGAAAACCTCATTGTGAAGTTTTATTCCAAATGTTTATAGTAATACAAGGTTTACTAACATTTTCCCTTATAATTACATTTTGTTGTTTAAGGAAAACCCTGAAATACCTGTGTGATCAGTTAACTTCTCCTATCAGGCTCATGCCTTGGGCCTGTATACGAATGGTGCCTAACCTCCATCTTTTTGTTATGTTGCCACTTTTGCAATTAGGGCAACAAAGAGGGGATTGTTACACTTGGGTTATGCCCCTATCATCCCACATACACCTCACATACACCTCACACTGTATTCCTGGTCTATTGTACTGCTTTGCTGCTAAGATGTGCTAATATTATCATGCATGATTCATTATACCTCACTATAATACATTTATCTAGATTATGGTTGTCTTTTACATATATTCCATATATAATCTATCTAATTTCTGATAAGATGACTCAGAGGGATCATCAGTGATTATTGTATACTTATATTCTTATAATTATATGTAGTGTGTATTTTACACTCAGGCAGATATGCCTGTCGGCAATTCTCTTTGTCTAAGCAAGCTGACACAGAGAGAGACAGCTTTTGTTATGTCTTTATGTTTTATGTTGTACGTAAGTAAGAAATGTGCATGTAGTTTGAACTGTCAGCATTTCTTTTGTCTAAGCTATAATGCTAATGGAAGCATATTCTGTCTCATATGATGCTCATTAGTAATTCTGTCTCCTAAGTCATTCTCCAAAGGAGAATGACTTAGGACCAAAACATATTGTTTCTTTTATCTGTAACTATGTTGTAATCTCTGTTGCTATGCTGTTATCTGTAGTATTTAGCTGTCTGCAACCCATTGTAGTTCCCTAGAGACACTACTGTAGCTTCTCTAGAAGGGCAGAGAGCTGGAGCACGGGGAGAGATAGAACAAGATCTTAGAGAACCTAAGATCTACAATTCTGGAGATTATGTACATTCTTCAGGAATGGTGAGAAACCCATCTGCCTTGTGATTTTCTCTGTCACATGCTTGGCGTAAGTAGCTTAATAAACTTTATTAGTACTCCTTGCTTGTTTACGAATGTTTCTTGGCAGACTCTGAGACACAAGAATCTGTATTATTATTATTTTTATTGTTTACCCTACACACCAAGAGTATTTAGACAACATAATGGCGACCACGAAATGGAGTCTGGATGTTTTTGCCAAGTTTCATTTTAACTTCCTCTGTAAATTAAGACACTGGGTGAGAGATCCCCAGTAAAAACAAACTGAAAGTGTTTAATGTTTAAAATTTTTCGGTCAGTTATGTGTTCTACAGTGCAGACAAAACGATCTCTTGGCAGATATTCAATTTCTGTGTAATGAGTTGTTTTATTTTTTTTTTCCTATTCTTTCTCTGTGGGAACACAGCTATAAAGAATCTGAAACAAACAGACAGCTTTCTTGTGCATTCATATCCCGATGGGTATTTACTCATCTAGGTGTCCACATACGCCAAAGGCTCTTTGTGTGCTTTCATGAATTTTGGTTGCAAACAAAGTTTTTTGATCCATAGACAGCTAAGGGTCTCTTATCTTAAGACATGTCTAAATATATCAGTACTGAGTTGAAGCTGGATGCCTTAACAAGCCAACTGCTAACAGTAGTTGGCTTGATTTTGCTAAAGTAGCAAAATCCAATTATAGTCCTTTTAGGGATATCAAAAAAGCCCATTATGGGGAATTGAGAAATGGTACCAATGATCCTGAAGAATTATTAATTGGAACATTGTTTAATTGTTTTGATGCTGCTCTAAATAAGATATCTGTTTTGGAATATGAGTTTGATGCTTGCAAAATGGATAATTCTGCCTACAAGCAGGAGATTGGTCTGAAAAGGGCTTCTCATACAGAAAAAATAGCTTGACTACTGTCTGAGCTACAATCTGTCTGTCTAGAAAATGAGTATCTCTTTAACGAGATAAGCAGCCACGACCTGCATGCCTTAAGAGATAACACTCAAAAGGCAAAACTTAGAAAAAATGTTTTTCTGAAGAAGCCAGAAAAGGAAGGAAACATATTAATTTCAGTGCTTTACAGTAACTGGTAATTGTTATTTTTCTTTTAAACTTAGATTGTGGGCTTTGAGTGACACTGTAATTTCTTTGCTGTCTTTACTTAGAATTGTTTTTGGGCTGTTGAAAATTTAAAATGTAGTGGTGGTGTATTTCTTTGCTGTCTTTAATTGCTGCAAATTTAGTCTTGGCTTGTCTGACTTGCCCTGTAGTTTGGGTGAGGGGTGTTAATTGTCTGGCCTCTGACCTCAGCTATGTGATAACTGGAGGTGGGGCTTAGTCAGAGCTGAGGTAGCAAGTGAGTTTTGTGTTCTCAGAAGAAGCCAGAAGGGGAAGGAAACATATTCATTTCAGAGTTTTACAGTAACTGGAAATTGCTATTTTTCTTTTAAACTTAGATTATGGGCTTTTAGTGACACTGTAATTTCTTTCCCCCTCCCTCCCCTTCCCCCAACTCTTAATTATATGCCCTGTTAAATCTGATTGACAGGAGGTAAACACAGGGGATAGTAGCGGGTGTGGAGTAGCAGGGGCATAAGGGGGAAGAAGCCCACCCTCAGCACGACAAGTGTTTTGACTCATTTATTTATTTATTTGTTTATTTTCTTTTTTTAAAAGAAAAGTATCTGAGGATCAGTGGCAGGATTTTTAGGACAGTAAATTAATAAAAAGGGAATTAGGAGAGCTTCAGTAACAGACAAGTAGTGGAATATCAGTATAATTGCAGTATAATGTGGGGAGTTGTGCAATGCAGTGGCTGCGGGGCAGCCATATTCAGGCAGACCTTCTGGACACTGAGGTGCTGCCCTATCTGCATGCATCTCTCTGGACTGTGGGATGAGGTAGCCAGACTCAGAGCAGAAGTAAACTGGGTCAGGAGTACCATCACCCCTATCCAGAGACCACCCAGTCCAATGCAACTGCCTCAAAGGATGCCGAGAACGAGGAGCACTTGGATGACAGTGGGCTCAGGAGAGGTTACAGTGGTCAGGCAGAGGCACATCCCAGATCCTATTCCACTCAAGAACTCATATGCCACACTGGCAAACAGGGACAACTAAATAGAGGTACCCAGAGAAGTGGAAGGAAAGGATGTGGAGGTTAGCCAAGGAGGTGACCTCAGTGGGGAGAGCAGTGGACCCCAGAGGAGGGGGAAGTGAATCCTGGTGGGGGACTCCATCATAAGAGGGATCCAGCTAGAAACACAGGAGGGGGAGGACAGGGAGGTGCAGTGCCTACCAGGTGCCACGGCATGGAGGGATGGAAGGAAGATCCTGGAGATCACTGGGAAGGCAAGATGGGAGAGTGAGCTGGATGTCATTATCCACCTAGGTACTAATGACCTGGCAAAGGGGAGCCAAAGGAAGTTCAGGAAGAGTTTAGGAAATTGGGGAGGGGTCTCAAGCAAGTAGCTACTTCTGTCACTTTCTCAGAAGTACTACCTGCGAGAGGCAAGGGAGAACATAGGGGTGCATGCACCAGGAACTTTAACTCATGGTTGAAGAACTGATGCTGTGAGGAAGGGTTTGGATTCATTGGTGACTGAGGACCCACCTGGATGGATGGAGGTTTGTTCAAGCCTGACGGCCTGCATCCATCCTGAAGGGAAATATAAGCATTCAATGATAATTTTAAATGCTACATTGACAAGCATTTAAACTAGCCAAGGGGGGTGGCAGGCCAGCAAGGAGGGTAGCTACTTGCTCACCCCCCACAGCTAGCAGTAGAACCAGTGAACCAGAGGAGTGGCTATCTCTACAAAGCAGTGTGCAAAAGATGGAGATTAGTGCCCAAGAGGTGGATAGGCAGAAAAGGGGCAAAATTCAGCAGAAGGGCAGACAGCAAGGAGAACCAGGCATAAAGGACAACCAGGGAAGGGCTGGAGTAGAACAGCTAAATAGTCTAGGGAGATCAAATCATGGAAAGCCATATGTACCAATGCCAGGAGCCTTAGCAACAAGATGGAAGATCTGGAGGCTGTCATGGTGCGGTCAGACCTGGACATTGTGGCCATTACTTAAACCTGGTGTAATGATAACCACGACTGGGAGATGGCCATACCTGGCTACAACATATTCAGAAGAGACAGGGCAGGTAGGACGGGAGGAGGAGGAAGAGTGGCACAGTATGTGAAAAATGACATAAGGGCCACAGAGATCCAGGAGGAACAAAATGGGGGAGAGATACTGTGGGTTAAGCTGGAAAGGAAAATGGGGCCAGCCATCTGCACAGGTGTGGTCTAGGTGTGGTCTATAGACCACCAGCCCATGAGGAAGAAACAGATAGGGAGCTGATGCTAGCCATCCAAAGGATGGCAGACAAGGGTGAGGTAGTACTGGTTGGAGACTTCAATATTCCAGACGTGGACTGGAGCATCCCAGCAGCAGCATCAACTAGGAGCAGATTTATCCTGGACTCCTTCAGGGTGCCTTCCTCAAGCAACTGGTCATGAGACCAACTCAGCAGAAGGCAATACTGGATCTTGTGCTCACAAACAGGGACAGTGTGATGGGGTAACAGTAGGGGAGCACCTGGGGAACAGTGACCACCAGTCATTGTGGTTTGAAATCACAGAAAGAGCAGAACCAAACTGCACTAAAAAACACGATCCTGGATTTTAGGGGCAGACTTTGGGAAAATGCAGAGATACTTGAAAGAGGCATTAAGGGGCACGGGGCAGGAATCAGGGGTTGAGGAACAGTGGGCAGTATTTAAAATGGGGATTACAAGAGCAACAGAATTATGCATTAAGCAGGTTAGCAAGAGGAAAAGGACGAGGAGACCATTATGGTTTTCCAAAGAGGTAGCAAAGAAAGTGAAAGTCAAAAAGATTGCATTCAGGCAATACAAAAAGACACAGGCAGAAGGGGATAGGGATAAGTACCAGGAGAAGCAAAGGAGGCAGGGAGGTCAGTAAGGGAAGCCAAAGCTCAGACAGAAGAACACATTGCAAAATCAGTGGTTAGAGGGGACAAAACCTTTTACAGGTACATAAGGGAAAAAAGAAAGGCAAAGGGAGGGATAGTGAGAATGAAGGGGGAGGATGGGGGCCACATGGAGGATGACAACAGTAAAGCTGACATGTTGAACAGGTATTTCTGCTCAGTCTTTACTAAGGAAGAGGAGTGTAATGGGTCTGAAGAGAGTACAAGTGGTGACAATGGTGCAGAAATGGACACAAGTCCCTTTACATGAGAAAGGGTCCTGAAGGAACTTGAAGTAATAAGAGTTGATAAAGCAATGGGGCCAGATGGGGTGCACCCCAGGATACTTAAAGAACTAAGAGATGTGGTGGCTGAACCTCTGGCTATCCTGTTTAGCCGATCACTGGAAGCAGGGGAGGTGCCCAAAGACTGGAGGACAGCAGATGTAGTCCCCTTATACAAAAGTGGGAACATAGAGGAAGCGGGGAACTACAGACCAGTCCACCTGACCTCCATAGTGAGAAAAGATCATGGAAGTACTACTGAAGAGAGATTGCGGAACATCTGGTTGTCAGTGGACTACAGGACCTAAGGCAGCATGGTTTCACCAGGGGAGGTCATGTCAGACCAACCTCGTTGAATTTTTTGACTGAGTGACTAGGGATGTGGATCGGGAGGACAGTGGACATGGCCTATCTGGACTCGGCAAGGCCTTGACACTGTGCCACATAGAAGACTAATACACAAACTGGGGAATATGGGTGTGGGCAGGACAGTAGTGTGGTGGGTAGGTAATCTGGCTGGCTGGCAGGGCACAGAGGGTGGTGGCAAATGGCTGTCACTCCACAGAGGGAAGAGGACCAGTGGGTACCACAGGGATCAGTGCTGGGACTGGTCCTATTCAACCTCTTCATCAGTGACATTGCGCAGGACCTAGAAGGCAGAATTTCACTGTTCGCTGATGACACAAAGCTCTGCAACAGAGTAGACACACCAGAGGGTGTAGACAGAATTGAGAAGGGACCTGCAGAAACTTAAAGAATGGTCAGGGGTTTGGCAGTTGAAATTCAATGCAAAGAAGTGCAAGATAATGCATATGGGGCACAAAAGCCCTGGCACAATATATCAGTTGGGGGTGAGGATATAGCACCAAGCAGGAAAGGGATCTTGGGGTTATCATCTCTGATGACCCCAAGGTAGGGAACAGTGTGACAAGGCAGCAGGTAAAGAATAGGATGCTGGGATGCATAGGCAGGAGCATCACCAGCAGGAAAGGAGGTCATAATTCCACTATACAAGACACTAGTGAGGCCCACCTGGAGTATACTGTACAGTTCTGGTGCCTTCCTATGTAAGGACATAGACAGGGTAGAGAAGGTTCAGAGGAGGGCAACAAAGATGGTACATGGATTGCATCACAAGTCTTATGAGGACAGGTTGAAGGAATTGAATATGTACTCTCTGGAGGAGAGGAGGGAGAGAGGGGATATGATAGAGACATGCAAGTATCTTATAGGGAGGAACAGGGTGCAGGAATACACTATTTTAAGCGAAAAAGATGTTCCAGGACTAGAGGGCATGGGATGAAGTTGGAGGGAGGACGATTCAGAGGAAACATGAGGAAGAATTTCTTCACAGAACAGGTGGTGGACAAGTGGAACACCCTGCCAGAGGAAGTGGTGGGGGCTGAAACAATCACGGGATTTAAGAATGCATGGGATAGACATAAAGGAATTCTGGAGGTCAGGGGTAAGGGGCAACAGACTTCTAGGAAAACATAAACTGAATTTACAAGCTCAAATGGGCAGACTGGGTGGGCCATAGGCCCTTGTCTGCCGACACTGTCTATGTATCTATGTATAAACTAATGGCGTTCTGGCTAGTAACACTGATTCCTTATGTTTTGAAAACAAGGAACTTAGAGATAAGTCTGACGTAATTACTGAAAAAGTTAACAAGCTGGTATTTCAACACCAGACTTTGAAGGTACAGCATGATTCAGTATGTTTTAATTACAGCAGACTTGAAATGAAGGTTTTCACTATAAACTATGACACATCTTCTGTCAATAATAAGCATGTTTTACAAGATGGGAATGTCTTGAAATCTGAAAACAAAGCACTTAATTGCGTGCTAACTCCTGTATCTGAATTAGAATGTAGGAGTAAAAAGTCAGATATGGCGAACTTGTGCCATCAGCCAGAGGTATTGGCAGGGCATACTAACTTAATGTCCAAAGACCTTGCCTCTTCTCATGTTAAAGATTTTGATTTTGAACACTCACAGCATGCTGTGGGGTGGACTAGAGCAAAGGCTAGCCACTTGTTTTTCTGTGATTCACAAAATGGAGAATTGTTAGAGTCTCAAAATGGTGGACACACATGTGATTAGGTTACATCCCCATACTATCCCCAAGATGGCCACTCATGGTCATGTGATGATGGTCATGACACAGTAACCCATGATGCCCATGAGGTAATCCAAAATGGCCGACCACCATATCACGGAGATTCGATCTTGCAGTCACAGGGACCTGTGATTGCTGCCATAACCAAACAAAACAAACCAGAGTTTTTTGGCATGATTAATAATGTTATTAGTAACACTAGTGTTTCTGAGGGACAGAAGATTCTCATTAAAAATGATGCTGATGTACTTTTGAATAAGGCTGATACGCAATCTGTCATGAAGTCAGCGTCTAATGCTGCAGAAACAGCTGATGTTGTTAGCAATGTTTGCTTTATTACCAATGTTTATGGTATGCAAGTGTCCTTGGATAAAGAACACAATGAAGTTAATTACTTGAAAGGTTGTTTTTATTTCCTATGCAATTTAACATCAGCCAAGAAGACTGAATGTACTGCTTTTCCTATGCAGTGCATTAATACCTTAAGCTGCAACATTGAAAACAATGTTGCTACCATACAGCAACATTCCGGTTGGGAAACCCACTTTACATTTGATGGCGGAGGGGGCAACCCTGATTCTGAAAGCCCCGTGGCTGTGATATTTTCAGCATCACAGGCCACGTTGGGGGGAGGGTTACAGTTTTGATTTCTGAACCTGAGCTGACAACTGTTTCAGTACTACTTTCTCCACCCCGATGGCTACTGAGCCACAATCCATAGCTGGAGAACTACATGCAGCTTTTACAACACTTTTGTCCACTGTGCAGGCACCCTTGATAGTGCCAGCACTGCCAGCACATGATGCAGAACCCCCCTCCATCAGTGACACCTGGATCATCCCATACTATGGCTGCAATGGCAGGCACTACAGTTAAGAAGGTACAAGGTATCCTAATACTAATATCATCTTTTCTTTTGGGATCACTGAACATGGTCCCAGCATTGGTTAATCCTAACACAGTTTTATGACATTATTTTGAAACTGCCACATCAGCTATAGCAATCTCAGCATTTTTAGCCCAAACATACAATGGACACATCAGACCCATTGCTTATGCATCCCAGATGCTTGCCCCAGTGGAGCTGAAATACAACCTTTGTGAAAGGAATCTTTTGGCTACATACTGGGCAGTGAGATACTTTATGTATGTCATTGGATATGCACCCATTGTGCTGCATTCCAATCATTTGCCAACTAACTTTCTGTTGTCAGACAGAGTAAAAGATGACTCTGTATCCAATGCTAGACTTACACACTGGTCTCTCATTTTACAGGATTATGACATTACTGTCCTTCCTATCAAAACTCCATCCTTGTTGGCCCATGGCCTACAATATCAGGAGAGACCCATGATTGTTCACTCCAACCCCCTAACCTACCTGTCCCAGTGCCCTTTCTGACAGAACCTCAGAAAGTGTTCAAAGACACCGCCGTGTATCATGTTTTGACTGATGACTCAGCCACACATATAAACGAGGGTCAGATAGCAGGATTTGGAATTATTTTACATTCTAGTGATGACAGAGTGTGCATGGCTAGTAATTGCATCATTGTACATGTACAATTTTCAGGCAATGTTAAAACATGCCTGGCAAATAAAATGAAAAGCAGGGAGGTGAGAAGTCTCCTAATTACCACAAATATTTGTGGATGGTTTAGAGAGCTGGAAAGTCCTTGAGAAAGACACAGCTTGTGTTAAGAAAGGAATAAAAAGATTCTTCCTTATGTACAATGATACCAGCACTCCATGAGAGGGTTAAGTTCTGCCAGCTTCAAGAAATGTCCTTGAGATAATTACAGAAAGCACTGCAGATACAATGTTTTATTACAGTTTCTAATTGGGACTGTTTCTCTCTCTAAACTAAATTTCTTTGGCAGAAGCCAAACTTCTGTTCCAGTACTCTATATTACCTCTGAGAAATACAGTGACTTGTTTGTGTACAACACAGCCCTAACCAGTTTAAATACTGTACATTCATAAGGTTTGAGCATGTTGTATGTATATTTTTATGCTCTATAAGAAGGACCCTTATTTGAGGGCAGTGTATAGGTTCCTTAATAAAGGAACTGGGGAATAACTTCCAAAAATAGCTCTTAAAGAAAGTGAAAATGACATTCACCTATCCAGTGATGACCTACTCATTGGGAACATCACTGCTGTAACACTCCTGAATAGTTACGGGTAATTCCTGAACACCTGAGAGTAGATTTTATCTACTGTACCAAATACTTAGTACTCCAACTGGTGTACACCAGTGAGTCAATAAAAACCCTAGACAGACTGAAATCCTCTGTCTTGTGTCCACACATGAGAAATGATGTTTCTATGTTTCTATGATGTAGAACACTACATTAGTAACTGTTTGATCTGTGAACAGAACAATCCTATACCAGCTAGGACAAATGCATTGTTACCCCACAGGCAAAGGACCCTGAAATAAAATCCAGTTTAACTACATTGGCCTTACGCCAACCACTAAGACCAACTAGTTTGCACTAGTGATCACCGACCTATTTTCCAAACAGTTTAAAGCTATCCCAAAACAGAACAACACAGTCAAAGTGACTGCAAATGTCTTGGTAAACCAGCTATTTACCAGGTAGGGTTTTACCCCAAAGGTAAATTCTGATTACAGTGATCTGGCTTTATAGCCAAAGTAATGAAATTCTGGATTTGTTATGGGTAAAACAAAAGTTTTATATCCCTTACAACCCACAGTCATCAGGACAGGTGGAATGGGCTAACAGGCAGATCAAAGTTATGTTATCCAAACTTGTTCAGAAAACCCTAAAAGGACTGAAATTCATTATTGTCTTTACTCCTTATGGCAATAAGAGGGACATCCTCCGCAGGTACACAGCGTACCCATTTTTGAAATCATGACCGGATGGTTCATGAGACTCCCAGAACATTTACTTCTGGACCTGTGTACTGCCACTGCTGATGTAGCATCAGTAGATACATTTGTTAAATATCTCAGACAAGACATTCAAAGGTACACTTATTTGTTTACAATGTATGGGCAAGACCAAAAACATGCCCTATCCCATTGTAAACAAAACAGTCCAGCAGGCTACCAAGTTTGACTGCCTCACAATAACAGTCATTGATAAATGGCTATATGCCTATCAAATGAACCTGTTTAAAGGAGATTAAATTACTTTTCCATACCCCAATGGGTGGAATAGTACTAAACTAAGTATGTTTTTCTTTTTCTCTTTTCCTTTAGGTTCCAGAGAGAAAGAGATGTTTGCTTTTATGCTTATTATTCTTTTTAAAAGTATGAGTCTTCTTACAAGACCAAACTGCACATTTTATTGCAGATAAGGACCAGTGACATAATCCTAAAAAGGTTGTTGAGGCAGAACACCTCACAAGCCCACATGATTTAATTGCATCTTGTGGAATTCACACTAAAGTCCTGAAAGACATGTTCATTGTCCAGAAGGGTAGTGAGGCCCTATGGAACGTTATGGTCATTGCTTTGCATCAATTCTAGCAGTCAGACTTGATCTGGACTCCTATTTACATTTTATTGATAATCAGGAATTTTGCATCCAAAATTATATGGCAATAAAAGTCATTAGATCTTAAGGTTTTTAACCCTATGATGCTCCATAATTTGTGACACTTAATACTGAGTGCCCAAAATAGAACCTTGGCCCACCCAGTGGTCTAATTGCCACTTCTCAACCAGGTACTCTAGTTAATAATGTGCAGTTTATGCACATCCCAGTGATTTTTAAATCTCACCCTTTATAACTTGGAATGATTTGTTTTATGTTTCACAACAAACATTTCCCACATTCTTTTGTTTTAAATAATGATGTGATTGGATACCCTGGCAGCATATCAGGTACTCATTAATGACTCCCTATACAGGGCCTGATAGCACACATATACACACACTTAGGGTTTTCACATCCTGACTGCTAGTGGTACATGTTATGACAGTAAACCTATCCAAATGCAGTAGGCATTTTGGTTTTGTTTTGTTTTTCTTATTTATTTAGTTTTTGTTGACCGGGTAAGTGCACTAGACAAATCCTGCCTATTTTTAGGCACGACCTGGGGAAGGGGGATACAGATGAATGCCAACTGAACTTGAACCAGATTAAGCTGTTGGTGGTATTTTTAGTGAATGAGGGAAATTTGGCCAGGACACCAGGGAAATTTCCCTACTCTTTTCGATAAGTGCCATGGAATCTTTAACATCCACCTGAACTACCACCAATCCAGGCAGATGGGACCTTGGTTTAACGTCTCATCTGAAAGATGGCACCTCAGAAGTGCAGCACCCCTCTCATGCTGCACTACAGTGTCAGTACTAGGATATTAACCCAAGTGCCAGATGTGGGAACTGAACCCATATCCCTCTGATCTCCCGGCCTCAGAGGCGAGTGTGCTACCTACTGAGCCACTGACACTGTGTTTATAAAAAAACACAGGTTCAGACTCAGGCTTATTTGGCTCTGACACATCTATTTGAAATAGGCTGTTAGCCATTATTCAAGCACACACAGTATGTTAACGGTTCATGGTAGTATGAAGTATAATATCAAACCCCCCCCCCATTGCATGGTATACATGATTTTCCTCATTAAGAGTGATTGACATTTACAATATTAAGGATATTGTGAAGGGGTTTGACCTGACAAATGTTCATATTAATGAATTGATTTCTGCTCAGATTAAGGAAGCAGATGAGCATCACATACCTAGCAAAGTCATTTGCACTGCCCACTGCTATTATGTTTTTACAACCCTTTGATTATCTCTTCCGGGATCTGGAATTAGGATATATCCTTGATCTCATACATGACAGACATATGGGTCAGTGGCATTGCCACATTTTGCACATCTATTGCATGTGTTAACAAATGTTTATTTCAATCTAGCACAATTCCCTTGTCAATGGCAAGGAACCTTGGATATGTCACCACACACACCAGTATTGTTCCATGTTTCGAAACTTATTCCTGCACAACCCAGGAAGCCATGTTTGTGACTCTCACAGTGTCATTGCCACATTTTCATCCGGCAACATCCATCTCTGATCGTCTGGCAACCGTCCATTCTATTGGTCATCTTAATCGGAATTTGATCGTGAAAAGGTTGAAACCACCTCCTTTCCTTCTTTACCATGAGGTCTTGGAATCGTGACTGACTCTGAACTTTGAATGTCATACCTGAAAGGAACACCACCTTTTATGCAGATGTGACATCTTCCAACTTGTCTTATCAACTTGTGAATACCGGCCTAATAACTGAAATTAAGCTTCCACTTGTGAACTTTCAAATAAACTGTATTCAGTCCAGCCAATCAAGATTCTACAATCAAGCTCATTGTTATGCATACTATGAAGCTAGTCTGGGGTAGGGGCAATCCCCTGTCTCAGCAAGAAAACTCTTCTTTATTTGATCTACAATCAAGAAATCCATTTTCTTCACCGCTTGTTTTGCAAGCCTGGCTGGCACCTCATACAGACTGAGAACTGAGTACTGTTATAAACTTTTACACTTTGTGCAGCCGTGTGATCATCTTCAACTGAACACTGTTGCTATTCCATTGTAAAACTCAATGTGCAATCTAACGCACCCCCTGCTGAGGCCTATGAAAATACTGCTGCCTCCTGAACAGTTTGATCAACCTTTGGAAAATCTGAATGCATCAAATTTGAACTATGAATCTTCATCTAAAGCTTGAAGAAACCCTGATTTATCCCTGGAATTGTTCGTAGTTTATGCCTTGTGGACATTGACATGTTGCGTCCTGTTCAACTTACCAACTGAAAAATGCCATCCTTCAAGTCGGTGTATTCTGCAGATGTGGAACATTGTGTGGTGACCAACTATACATTCTTCTAGTATGGACTAAAAGTTATGCAAAGTGAACTTTTCTAATTTCTGTTTTTATTCCCTAAACAGGTAATAGGTTATATGGTAATCACACCTGTTCCCATCCCGGAACCAGATTTCATTAAGTCTAGTCCTAACTATCATGATGCTGTATCTCAATTTTTACTTATTTTTAATATCCATAGAGGCAATTTAAGTTTGTCTCTTCAATTTCTTCTCAATAGGACAGATACACACTTGATACATATCAGTATTTTACTGATTGTTTTGATATTGGAAAACCTCATTGTGAAGTTTTATTCCAAATGTTTACAGTAATACAAGGTTTACTAACATTTTCCCTTATAATTACATTTTGTTGTTTAAGGAAAACCCTGAAATACCTGTGTGACCAGTTAACTTCTCCTATCAGGTTCATGCCGTGGGCCTGTAGACGAATGGTGCCTAACCTCCATCTTTTTTGTTGTGTTGTCACTTCTGCAATTAGGGCAACAAAGAGGGGATTGTTACACTTGGGTTATGCCCCTATCATCCCACATACACCTCACATACACCTCACACTGTATTCCTGGTCTATTGTACTGCTTTGCTGCTAAGATGTGCTAATATTATCATGCATGATTCATTATACCTCACTATAATACATTTATCTAGATTATGTTTGTCTTTTACATATATTCCATATATAATCTATCTAATCACTGATAAGATGACTCAGAGGGATCATGAGTGATTATTGTGTACTTATATTCTCATAATTATATGTAGTGTGTATTTTACACTCAGGCAGATATGCCTGTTGGCAGTTCTCTTTGTCTAAGCAAGCTGACACAGAGAGAGAGACAGCTTTTGTTATGTCTTTATGCTTTATATTGTACGTAAGTAAGAAATGTGCATGTAGTTTGAACTGTGAGCATTTCTTTTGTCTAAGTTATAATGCTAATGGAAGCATATTCTGTCTCATATGATACTCATTAGTAATTCTGTCTCCTAAGTCATTCTCCAATAGAGAATGACTTAGGACCAATACGTATTGTTTCTCTTATCTGTAACTATGTTGTAATCTCTGTTGCTATGTTGTTATCTGTAGTATTTAGCTGTCTGCAACCCATTGTAGCACTCTCGAGACACTACTGTAGCTTCTGTAGAAGGGCAGAGAGCTGGAGTGTGGGGACAGATAGAACAAAATCTTAGAGAACCTAAGATCTACAGTTCTGGAGATTATGTACATTCTTCAGGAACGGTGAGAAACCCATCTCCCTTGTGATTTTCTCTGTCACTTGCTCGGCTTAAGTAGCATAATAAACTTTATTAGTACTCCTTGCTTGTTTACGAATGTTTCTTGGCAGACTCCGAGACACAAGAATCTGTATTATTATTATTTTTGTTATTTACCCTACACACCAAGAGTGTTTAGACAACAACTCGGGAAGGGAGGCTGCTGCGGTTCCTATATAATGCACTGAGCATGGGGCATAGTTTTTTTGAGATAGCATCGATGTGGTCAGAGAAGGAGAGATGGCTGTTGAGCCAGACCCCCAAGTAATGGAACAAGGAGACATTTTCAGGTTTTTGGCCATCCATAGTGGTGAAGTAGGAAAGGAAGGGGAGTCTGGCCAGGTGTTGCCGTATGCCGAAGGTCATAGTGACAGTTTTTTTTTGCATTTAGGAGTGCTGGTGCAAGATAAACTATTGCTGTACCTTGTTGAAGTCAGCTTGGAGGTTTGATTTTACCACATCGGGGAGGAACCCGAGTAGTAGAGTACAGTATAATCTGCATACATGTGGATTGAGGAATTAGAGCAGATGAGTGGCAGGTTATTTAGGAATATAGAGAACAGAATGGGACCAAGAACCAACCCCTGTGGGACACAGTAGTTAAGGAAAGGGGGTGGAGATCGCATTTGAGACTATAACGGACAAAGTTCTACCAGAGAGGTATGATCTGAACCAGTTTGTGGCTGCAACAGAGAGGCCTGATTCAGCAAGACTCGAGAGCAATATGGGGTGGGAGATGGTGTTGAAGGCTTTTGCAAGGTCGACAAAAATGGCTGAGATGATCAGTCCACTGTCCATGCCTGTCAGGTTAGTGTCTGTAAGCCTTATCAGGGAGGAGGTGGTGGAGTGTTCCTTCCTGAAGCCAGACTGGAATGGCATGAAGAATTTGGAGTCAGTGAGGAAGGAGTAGTTGGGTGAGCACAAGGTGCTCTTGTAGTTTGCTAGGGCTGGGAGGAGGAAAGGGAAGAGAGAGAGGGAGGTAGAGGCACCTCCTTTGGTGGAGGATGACAGTGGCATGCTTCCATGCATGGGGATGGCAGCGGCAGAAAGGATTGGTTTAGGAGTTTGGCAAGTGGAGTTGCTATAGCGGTGGAGAGGTAAGAAGTTTGGGGTCTAATCCATCCGGGATTTGCTTTTGAAGGATGAGAGAAAGCAATGCAACTAGGGCCTCATTTGCAGAGATGTCTTTGAAGGAAAAGGAGCGAGGCCTAGTCTGGGCCTTATGTCTGTAGGCGAAAGTAGAGGTGTAGTGTTGGGCAGGGAAGAGAGGAGGGTGCCAGCACAAGTGGAGAAGTACACATTGAACTCAGTGGTGACTGCTGTGGGCTCTGATAGGAGAGAGTTATTAACATTTAGCATTGAAGTGGGATTGGCAGCCGGTGGGGTGAAAAGGGAGTGAATGACCTTCCAGAATTTTGAGAGTTTATTTAGGTTTGACTGGAGGGAGCTGCTGAAGTACTGTGCTTTTGCAAGACGAGTGGCTCTGGTGCACGTGTTATGGAGCATGTGGTTTGTGGAGAGGTGTTGTGGGAGGTGTGAGGATTTATTCGTTTTCAAGGCTTTGTCCCATGCAATTTGACATGCAATCAGTTCTTGGGTGATCCAAGGTAGGTGGTTTCCTCGTACTGTCGTACGATGCGGTGGGGCGTGTGTGTTCCCAATGCTGAGGAATGTGTTTTTAAAGTGTAGGAAGGCATCATCAATGGAGATCGAAGGAGGAGCAGGGGCCCAGTTTGCTAGTGCAAGATCATCTAATACAGGGGCTAGAGTGAGAGATTTATAGGAGCGTTGGACTACAAATTTAATGGGGGATTTTGGGTGGTGGATTTTACGCACTAAGAAGGTTACGTGGTGGTCACTGAGGGAGTCAGGAAGAATACCAGCTTATTTGACCCGGGGGGGTGTGGTAAGGACCCAGTCCATGAGCAAGTGGTTACCAGATTTTAGTTTAAGCCGGGTGGGCTCAGTTATGATTTGTGAGGGGTTTAGGGTGAAAATATCAGTCCTGATTTTGTTGAGGGCAGGAGCTAGCCAACTGTGGTTAAGAGTGCCCATAATGTAGAGTTCCCCTGTCGTTGTTAGGCAGGAGATTTGCTTGAGGAGGTTGGTGACAGCAGAAGCTGATGTACCAGGTTGGCAGTATATCCCAGCAATGTAGATTGGTAGCGAGAAGGGAAGAACAAGCTGAATTAGTACTACTTCAAGGACTTTTGGTTTGGACTTGGTCAAGACCATTGAATAGTGCAAGTCTGAGTTTACATAGATGGCTATTCCGCCACCCTTAGAGGCTCTATCCTATCAGGCCATAGTGTAGCCTGGGATAGCGACAGAGGAGTCGTTGATCTTTTTGTTGAGCCAGGTTTCAGACAGGGTGAGGATATCTGGAGCGTAATGGACAGCAAGAACCTGAAGGGAGTCAAGCTTGTGGACAAGGCTTCTTATATTTAGGTGCAGAAGGCACAGATCATGTGGGAGAAGGTCCCAGAGTGAAGTGAAGAAGAGGCCAATGTTGGAGAGGGGCATGGGGGGTAGTATTTGGGCTGGGGTTAGGGTGGATGTCACCTGCTGCAAGGAGCAGGAGAGTGAGAGTTAGGTAGTGAGTGAATAGCTGTGTATGACTGACTACGAGCAGTTGTCTCTTAGATTGATGGCATATATGAGCTGGGCATAGGGGAATAAGTTGAAAAATGACCCAGGGGAGTGATGGGTTGAAAAGAAATGGGCTGGGATGTGTGGCAGAGTGTGTCCATGCTTGGGTGAAAGAGGAGGAGGATGGCGGGCTGAAGGGGTGGGAGAGCTCAACGAGGTTTGGCAGGATTTGGGAGGGGGCATGGGAGAGGTGGGTGGCATGTTGGAAAGGAAGGAAGGGAGAAGAGAATAGGGATGAACAAGGTCAGGTGGCCTGGTAGAAGGATCATGGCATGGATCAGGTGCTAGGAGGACCCTACTGTTGTGGTTACTTAGCGGGGAAGGAAGGTGCTGTAGTTACTTAGTGGAGAAAGTGGAGGGCTGGGATGAGGGGGTGGGGAAATGATAGGGACCTGTAAGAACTAGGAACCAATGGGAGAGCAGATGGAATGAGGGTTTTAGGTAGCCAATGAGGGAGTGACCAGTGCTGCTAGGCCTATTAGCCAATGAGGGAGCGAATGCTGCTAGGCTTACTAACCAATGATGGAGCGAGACGGAATGTGGGAGGGCAATAGATGTATTTAATCAGTGGATGGGGTGGGGGTGGGTGGCAGGGCCGAAAATACCTCTATGTGACACTTGAATTTTGATTAGTTGCAGCTAAATCTATTTGTAAAAAGTGTCAGGTGGCAAAAGCAGGGGAAAAGATCCTGGCCAATTGGAGTGGGTTTGCTGGAAGTGCCCGTGTTCTGATTGGCTGCGCTTTCACCATACCTTCCAAGGAGCTGCAGGTGGGCGTCCTGGTCTCAGTCGGCTGGGTGCCGTCTGACCGTGGGGGAGCTGAAACAGCCCTGTTCAAGGGCAGGCAGCTGGAGAGAAGAAAAATAGCAGGGGTTAAATAGCATAGAGGCAGGACATGTTTAGATTGAGCAATTTAGCAAGACAAAGGAGAGTGAGACTTTTTGGTGCCAAGGCAGAGTACTTGGATGGGGGGTGGGGTGCAGGAGAAAGGAAACAACAGAAGAGCTGTAAGCACTTTAAAATAGTAGTAGAAATTACAATCCAGCTAATACAGTTGAAATCCTTCCATGAGACACTTGAATTTTGCTTAGTTGCAGCTAAATCTATTTGTAAACAGCACCAGGTGGCAAAAGCAGGGGAAAAGGTCCTGGCCAATCGGAGCGGGTTTGCTGCAAGCACCTGTGTTCCGATTGGCTGCACTGTCACTGTACCTTCCAAAGAGCTGCAGGCAGGCGTCCTGGTCTCAGTTGGCTGGGTGCCTTCCAACCGTGGGGGAGCTGAAGCAGCCCTGTCCAAGGGCAGGCAGCTTCCAAGGAGCTGCAGGCGGGTGTCCTGGTCTTGGTCGGCTGGGTGCTGTCCGACCGTGGGGGAGCTGAAGCAGCCCCATTCAAGGGCAGTCAAATTAAGACTGTTCTCCCACACTTGAAACCGTGATGGCAGAACAGGTTGATGCTGCACAAAGGACTGCCAGCCCCAGTTTTCAAATGCAAACCCCAACTGTTCAGCACTCAGAAAAACAAGAAAACAAGAACTTCTCGAGAATCTAAAGCAAGTGCTTTTATTTGTGAAAATAATTGTGCAAATGCAAATTTCACAGCTTGAGCTGCTGCCAACTTAACCCCAGCGCTTTGACTATCCCAGCCTTCCTCAGGGAATGTGGCAGAAGAAACGCTTATCATTATTTAACTAGTTAGTCAGTCTGCTGTGACATCACATGTAGTGCAAAGGGCAAAGTGTCATCATAAATAAGATCACATTCCATAGTGTTAAAATATTTACAATCATAGAAAAAGCATTTACACAAAACTTTACACACTTGACAAATTCATGTACATTTTATGTGCTGGTATAATTTCACATTGTAATAATCCCAGCTATAAGAGTCTAAATTCCAACAGCACTATTTCATGACTAGACAACATCTGCTATACTACTATAGAGTGCTGGATATGAAACCCACAATGGGAATTATATTTACTGCTTACAATGCATTTTAATTCCAGTAGCACCTATTTTGAGTCCCTAAACAAGATAAAAATGCAAGGTACCTGTTAAATCTCACATGAACAACTCTGTTTTCCCTACAGGTATTTTCCTCCTCTTCTTGCTTTTATCTGGCCCCCTGCAAACTGGATAGATCCAGAAACAAATGGTTTGATACCTTTTATTGGACCAACTTAGATGTAACAAAAGAAAACAGTGCTTAAGCTTTCGGACCAACCAAGTCCTTCCTCGGAAGCTTATGACAGTTTGGTATATCACATACTATTAACACCCAGATCATACATAAAAAAAAAACAAAACAAAAGGAATTCTCATTGGTTTAAAATGCCTTTAAAAAAATAAATAAATAACGGAGGTTTAAATGCAAGAAACCAGTTTTAGTCAGCTGGCAACTATGAAGCACTCCAAGGTCAAATGTCAACAGAGGCAGATAAGAGGAATACTTCGAGGTGCCAGGCAGTTTCATTAACTGACATCATGAATGAGTGATTGTGTTAGTGTCAGTGGCTCAGCAGGTAGCACACTTGCCTCTGAGGCCGGGAGATCAGAAGGCTGAGGGTTCTATCCCCACACCAGGCACTTGGGTTATATCCCAATACTGACAATGTAATATAGCATGGGGGGGTACTACATTCCTGAGGTGCCGTCTTTCAGATGAGATGTTAAACCAAGGTCTCATCTGCCTCTTCTGGTGGTAGTTCAGGTGGATGTTAAAGATACCATGGCACTTCTTGAAAGGAGTAAGGGACTATTTTATTGAATTCACATCCTAACAGTCACAAATACAAAAATTATTTACATCAAAAAAGGGGGGAGAAAAAAAAGGAAGAAGGAAAAGGAACAGAACAATTCAAAATATAACAAGCATCAATCATAATTACATTACATCCAAAAAAAAACATGCTTGAAAGAAAGAAAATTCTCACCCTGATATTAATTGCTTTATAAAAAGGAAACTAGAATTAGTGAATTTAAGTATGAAACTCAGGGCCAGATATTCAAAACTTTGCCCCGGGGCTAAATTAGCACTGCCCGGCAGGCAAACTTAGCTCGGAGCACAAAACAAGCCATATTCAAAAGGAATAGCCTGGGGCAAACAGCTTCTGAATATAGCATGGGAATGAGGCCAGGCAAACTGGGCTGGGAGTGCAGGGCAAACTTAGCCCTGGAATAAGACAGCTCTGAATATGGCAACCAGGAAGTGCAAACCACAACAGCAACACAGTGCACAGCGATGTGAAGGTAGGTAGAGATGAACTATATGACCAATGTGTGCCGAGCAAATCGTGGACCAGTACAGCTGCAGGCGGCAGTGTATGTTGAAAGTACAGTGTGCAAAACTATAAAATATTCCCCGAACTGTTAGCGCCGCTAACACGTTCTTGTGCGGTTTAGCGTCAGGGCTAAACCGTTAGCCCGGTGCAAACACGCTTGTCTGTAGCAACTTGCCATATTCAAAAGTGACATGCAAATGAGCTTACTTAGGTAATCTGTGGCAAACATCTAGATTAGCATCTCATTATGCCCTGATTTGCATACAGTTTGCACCGGGCTAACAGTTTAGCCCTGCGCTAAACCTGCGCCAAGCGTGTTAGCACTGCACAAAACAGCTTGGGGAATATTATACGGTTTGAACACTACTTCCACATGTGCTGCTGCCTGCAGCTGCAGGTACAACAACATAGAGCACAGATGGTGGTGGTGCTGCATGCAACTGATCACGCTGTAGGTCATGCTACAGTGCACAGCAGACACTACGGTAGAAAGGGGCCAGTAGTGTGTGGACACAGCAATGCCTATGTGTGTAGGGCAGTGATGATGACTGCACTAATACAGTGAGAGGCCCAACCTGCAGGTGTTTACTGACAGTGGACATTACTGTTACGCTGTTGTGTGACCCACAGATGCTGCACCTGTGGCATGGGAGGCTCACAGTGACATGTACATTTCTGGCTTTGTGTGCTGTGGCCATTGTACAGATGTGCGGTATGTGGCCGGGGGGGGGCATATATTATCCGAAAGGCACACTGGTGTTGGGGTATTCCCAATACTGGCCCATGTGCACTGCATGATGTGTCCCAACCTTGTGGCCACACCTGGTCTGTGGCACAGCCTCGCCACCCATACACGCTCTCCTCAACATCCTTCATGCCCACAGTGCTGCATGTGTGTGCTGACATCTGTTGATGTCCACAGAAGTATGGTCTGCAGGTGTGTGCTGTATGGCCACACTGCCATGCTGTCCACTGGTGGCAGGGTCACCACTTACTGCCTGACATGGCTGGAACTGGTGGCAGATGATGGCATCATTGTGATGCTGTCAGTTAGTAGCATGCTTCCTCTATGTTTGGCTTTATCTATGTGTCATATTTATTTGTTAGGGTCACGCTAAACCCGCGCAAACACCACGCAAAGCCATAGTGTCATGCAAAGCTGATTGCCCAGGGTTAAGACAAGCTTTTCCTGGGCGGTAATGTGCACTGCGTTAAGTGTCGCACTAAGTCGCGCAAAACCACTTAGCGCGGCACTAGTCGCTGAATATAGCATTGCGCCTGTATTCATGTCAGTTTGCCCCTTGCATACATTATAATTTTGCCCGGCGCTAATGCAGTTTGCCCGTGCTATTTGGCCTTTTGAATATAGTAGACCCGCGCTAATCCCGCGCTAAACCTGTGCAAACGTATTTTGCCCAGCGCAAAGTTTTGAATATCTGGCCCTCTGTCTCGTGTCTTAATTTTATAAAGAAAGAAAACTCTTTTCACCATTTCTTAACTTTGTTTAAGGGATGTAAAGTTAAGTCTTTTTCATAAACTGTACATAAAGCTTGCTCACATAAAATAGTAAATGTTTCATAGTGCATAATATGCTATTGGAAAACCCATTGGCAGTGAGCCTGCCATAAGTAAAATTTTGCACAACATAAGAATACTGCTAGGGTTCCTCCATGGTATTTTTTAAACAAGCTAGGATAAATGCCTAATATTAAAAATTCATATGTCATATTAGTTAGCCAAGCTAATCTCCATTTCTGTGTTGCATATTTCCACAATGGAATAACATAAGAATATTCGAAAACAAAGTGGTCCATTGATTCCTCTTTAGCTTGGCATGTTCCATATGAACAATATCTCTCATGTATTGCTTTATGTTTTAGATTCCCTCGTAAATTTAAACGTCCATATACTGAGAGCCATAAGATCTCCCACATATGGAAGGGAATCCTCTCATTATTCAGCTGCAAAAACACAGATTTGTTTTGACAAGGGGTACATTTCTTATGTCCTGGTTTTGATGCATGAATTATTGATATAATCAGATTTTACAGTTAGGGCCCAGAACATGGTGCTTTCTGTTGTTTAGTAATTCCCCATTTATACAACTTCTGAGCCACAGGTTTCAAATATTCTGGCAGTTTTAGGTGGGGAGTTACTTTAGGAGGAGTATCAGACCATAACAGAAAATAATCAACCAAAATACCTTGTATCCCCAAATGAGCATGAGAATCAGAAGGTTAAAACCCTCCTTTTGTGTTCTGAGAAGTGAATAGGGAATAGAAGAAGGATATTGGGTCAATCATACCCAAACCCCCCTTTTTTGGGGGGAAGATAAGTGAAAGCCCTCCTGATGGGATTGAGTCAGCTTCCCCAGGGCATCTGGAAAAAGGTACTATAGAGTCTAGTTTCTTGTTTGAAGGAAGGTGGAAAAATCACTGCAGTGTAAACGTAGGCCAGAATCAAAAATTGTTTAACAATCTGTACTCATGTCAATTTTGAAATCTCCCATCCTTTTCCATCTCTGAACGTTTGCTTCAGTGGAGGACAGTGTCAAGTCTCAGTTATGAAGAGGGATATTTTGTGGTCCAAACTAAATCCCTAGTATTTTTAGTGGATCTGTAGTTATCTGAATGCCTGAGATGGAAACTGGGGAAGGGGGTGACTCTCCCAGAAATAGACCCTTGCATTTCCCTAGGTTTAAGATGGAGTTAGAGACTCTGGAGTAGGTATTCAGTTCTTGAGAAAATAGAGGTAATTGTGTTGGATTCTCAAAAAATAAGCAGAGATGGTTTGCATAAGCCTGGGCTTTTAGTTGAGGGAGGCCATATGATCTAGGTATGCCACCCCATTGTGAATTATACATTAATCTTCTCAGAAAGGGGTCTAAGGAAAAAATATATAGCAGAGTTCTCAAAGGACACCCCTGCCTTACTCCTGTTGACATTTGGAGGCTCTTAGTTACCTGTCCTTTGATAATGGGGGTAACAGTCGCAGAGGAATACAGAAGTTTTATCCAGTGTGTGAATTCTGAAGGGAGACCATAGTATTCTAACATGGCAAATAAAAAGGGGTGGAACACTCTGTCAAATGCCTTGCTCTGGTCTAACATTATGATACAGACTCCCTTTTTCTGAGATGATAGTGAGTCTTTTGTGTCCCTGATAATCATCAGTGGGTGTTGGATTTTTCTGTCTGGGAGCCCACAGAATTGGGAGGGGTGGATTAGGGTTTGTACCACTTTCCTTAGTCTTCTGTTTAATATTTGAGATAGAATTTTACAATCTGAATTCAAAATTGTAATAGGTTGCCAATTCTGAATCTGTGACCTATCTCCACTCTTAATTATGAAAACTATTAATCCTGCTGTAAAATAAGATGGGGCATTATGATTTTTGAAAAAGAAGGCAAAAACGTCTCTTAAACATGCAGCTAATTCTGTAGGGAAGGTTTTGTAGAATTCATATGGGAGGCCATCCAAGCATGGGGAAGTTCCTAATTTTAAGGTTTTAATGACTTCTTCTATTTCACGGTTGAAATAGGGCTGGCCAGGTTACTGTAGTACAGAAAATGTCAGTGCCCCCAAATGTTGGCACTTAGCCCTAGTATAACACATCTGCGGTCTTTTATTTACGCATACGTGCTAATGACTTGCCCTTTACAGCAACGAGGTGTCTCATACGTGTGATCTTACAGTGATCGCTTCTATTGTTGTCAAAGTGCAGTACATTGCCAGCAGCTTTACACAGAGCACACAGTAATTACCCCCTTAAGCACCATTAATTTATTTTGTAAGCAATAATACCCTCCAGGGTGGGCGGCATTGGGGAATACCGGACCGCCCAGGGGCATAATGAGGTCCGACGCCATAGACGGAGGGCCTTATAGCCCTTGGAAGGTCCGGAATTAATATAGTGAGTGTTAAATATTGGCAGGTTGATCTGTCCCACGAAGAACGCAGGATATAAATGACAGTAAATATATCCGAAACTACAGTATTTAATCTGGGGGGGGGTAGGCTGTTGCCTGCTTCCTTGTTTTATAAGCTTCGAAGGGGTCCCCCAATAGGTGTTTTTTGTGTCCCATATTGTAGAATTGCTTGTGCTGTTTTGGCTCGATCATACTGGTATGATTTCATCTGAGCTTTTGGATGTTGAATTTGAATAGAGTAATCATCTCTAGAATGAGAAGCTAGGGAGAATACATCTGGAGTTGTTGACGCAACTGGAGGTATCTAAAAAATTGAGATCTTTCCTTTTTTTTCCCCAGAGGACTGGAACCAAAGTCTTATGTCTAGCATGGTGTCTGCCCACCACTCTCCAACATTATTATAAATGTCACAGACTGATGCTCTGGCCCAAAGGAGATTTGAAATACCTTTTTTAATCATGGGGCCTGATAAAATGGAAGTATTCAGTCTCCACCGATCCTGGTTCCTTTTTGGAAGGGAGTGGTCCTGAAGGGTTAGCTTCAGTAAAATGTGGTCAGAGAATTCTAAAGGGAGAATATCCAGAACTGGAGGGGGGATGTTTTTAGAGATAAAAAAGTAATCAATGGTAGCGGAGAATCTACCTCTTGTGTAAGTGAATCTGGACTCTGATCTGTGGTACTGAGCACAGTTAGAAAGATCTGCTGCCATTATACAGTTTCTTAGGGCGTTGGAATCACAGTAGGTTTTTTGCCTTCTGTTTTTGTTGATTTGGGCAATTCACAATTGAAGTCACCTCCCAGAAATATATTCTGGCAGGTCAGTAAATAAGGTTAAAGGGATGAAAGAAAGGCTTTCTGCTTTGGATTGGGGGGCATAAACGGAGATGAATCTACAAAGAGAGTGGTACCAGATCCCATCCAAAATCAGTAACCTGCCGGGTACTAGATCAATAAGTTTTGTAAGGGAGAAGGAGAAGGAGTTAAAAACAATTCCCACTCTGTCTGTGCTGTCCATCCCAAAGGACCAATAGGAAGGTCACCAGCACCATTTAGCTTGGTACAGATGTGCCCGGTCACTTGTTGACATCCAGGTTTCTTGAAGCAAGGATACCTCAAAGCACGAATCATGTAAATACTGAAACACCATATTTCTCTTTTTATGATTTTCCAGACTACAAATATTTGCAGTAACTACACAATGTTTCCCCATGTAGCAGAGTTTCTAGGGATTAAGGTCTTTTTTTCTCTTCTTCTTCTTTTTCTCTTTGTACCCAACTATGTCATTGCTAGTAGAAATGGAATCATGGGTTTGGGAGTTCATGTTGGAGTCCCCAACCTCCATTTCTGAATCACCCCACGTGGCAGAAACTAGTACTGAAAAGGGGTTATTGGACTCAATGTTAGGGGTTTCGGGGGGGCTTTCACATTCCTAGTGGACCATCTCCTAGGCAGGGGAGCTGGTCTCTCTACTGGCAGGTCACTGGAGGGGGGGCTGAGGGGTGAGATGACTTGGGCCTTCCCTTCAGGAGGGTCTTGATAGCATACAGGGAGGAAGGCAGAGGAAGGGGATGGATGTTTATCAACTTCAGGTGCTAGCTGAATCATGTTTGCAGGTGTTTCAAGCTGTTCCTCAGTAGGCATGTCCTGAAGGGGGGGTTGGATACTGACTCCTAGGGGTAGGGTGATCTGCTGCATCCTGGGCTTTTTGGATTAGGAAGTCTGGGCTTAGGGGAAACGATTTGTTCTTAGCCCATGGGCATTCAGCATAAATGTGCCCAGGCTCTTCACAGAGATCACATTACATGTGAGTTGCGCACTGGTGGCTAATGTGGCTGACCTCCCCACAGTTGTTGCAGCGGGGTTTGTCACAAATGCTGAAAAGGTGAGTATGAGAGCTGCATTTGTAACATGTGCAGGGCTTCCTGCGTAAAAACAAACCACCCCCGGTCCCTTCCAAGCATAAAGGAGTTTGGAATGTGCATAATGCCCTCGTCTGTTTGTCTTAACTTCACCTTAAATTTCCAGCTTCCTGTCCAAAATAATTCTAAATCAAGAATAAGCTCTGGAGCACTTAAAACATTGCATTTCTGGTTTAACCAGTAAACAATGTCCTCAATGTGAACCCCCTCATTTCTGAACATAACGGTCACCTATTTGATCAGTGGTTTTGACAACAGTATCAGCAGGATGGGGGACCAGAAAGGTGAAAATTTAAAGGTTATACTGTTGCCACAAAAGTTCTAGTGCATTGGAACTCCTGAAGCTGACGTCATAATTGTCTTCACCTGTGATGCTGATAAAGGTGAAGACCTCCTTGGGAGAAAGGTGGAGAGAGTCTTTTAATAATTTTTTCCCTACTAAGTATGTCTGGCCTTGTTTCCAGGCCCCCTTTATATCTGATATGAACAGTGCTCCTCCTGGGGGCAGCGTCTTGTTTTGTTTTTTGAAGAAGGTCAGAGAGTAAAGGCCTTTGAGGAGGTATAGGGTTATCATCCAGTGGCTGTCCTTCTCTAAAGGTATCTTGAGCTGGAGGGGAGACCCTGTATTGTCATCTTGTGGGAGGGGGTTTGAGATGTCTCTCAAACCCTTTTTGTTGGATACATGGGTAGGATTTTCTGTTTGTTTCTCCAATACAGGTTGATTTAGAGGTGCAACAGGCATTTTTTTCTGTCAAGTTTGGTGCAGGTACCTGAGGTGCTACTGATGGGTGCCATTCTGGTATTGCTTGGGAGAAAGTAGTAGCTGGAGACCAGTCAGGGTCCGGGAGCCATTTGTCATCTGGCATTCTTTTCCGCCCCGCTTCTGAGAGTGTTTTTTCAGGGGACCAGTGAGCAAAAGGATAGTGAGAGGATGGGTTTAAAGAAAATGCCGACCGAATTGCGGTAGAGACTCACTGGTCTGGAATTTTTTTTTTTTTATATATTTAATATGCTTTGTTGAATTTGGAATAACAAAACAGAATCAACAAACAATTAAATACATAAAACCATACAGATTTTTGTAACCCTATACAACAGGAAATAAACTCAACCACATATGTATGTAAATAGGTAAACATATATAGGTTCCTCGGCTCAACTAGGCTCAACCCACCCCCGTCCCCACATGACCACCATTCAAGACTAACCTAATGTACAAGTTGCAACAAAACAAAAACAAGGGAAGGACTGCTCCACAGGAAGATAAACTCCAGTATCCTGTTAAAGAACCCAGTTCGGGGCCAGGAGTTAACGTATTATTATACTGGCTACTTAAAAGTCATCTATGCACTTGGGTAGCTGTGTTCTTGTTGGATAAGTACAGCGCATAAAGTCTCCCCCACTTCTTATCAAAACTTTTAAGATTATGCCTTAAAGACGCAATGGTTTTTTCAACCCTAAGGTTGAAAAGTAGTTCATTCAACCATTCATTGTAGGTGATTTCTAAGGAATCCTTCCAGTGCTTAAGCACCAGTTTTTTAACCGTGTGGGAGATAAGGGCTAAGTTGAACCATCTCTCTTTAACAAGCACAGTGGCATAGTCCCCCACTATACAGATCTCGGGTATAAAACCCTCTTTCAGACCTAGTAAGGGGTCTATTTTCTCTTGTATCTCTTTCCATAAGGCTTTCACCCTCGGGCAGTCCCATAGTATGTGGAACAGAGTACCCTCTGCCTTACCGCATCTAATACATATATTGTCACTTAGTTTATTCATGACTGCTAACTTGGAGGGAGTTAGGTACATATTATGCAATATATAAAATTGCATTATCCAAAGATTATCATTGGAAGTATAAGAGAATGCTGCCTGCCATATCTTTTCCCAGTTTAGATCCTTAGTGGGAAATTGCTCTGTCCAGTATGCTGATCTGCCAGACACCCCAGGGCAAATAAGGGGATATAGGGTTAAATTAATTTGAGAGACCGCATGCGGTTGCCAAGCCAAGGCTCGTAGTGCTTCTATGAGCTCTGATTGATCCTCATCCCATTTATCATTCCCCAGTTTGGAAATTAACAGGTGCCTGACCTGGTATCCATAAAAAACCTGCCTCTCAGGGATGTTTAACGTATGCATAAGATCTTTAGTAGTTTTGAGTTTGCCTTCTTCCAAGAGGGCCGAGGTTGTTAAATTGGAATTTTGAGATGATGTATACGGCTTTAGGCACTGCCCACTAATTTTAAAATTGGGATTTGAGTATAGAGGCTGGGAAATGTCTTTAAGGTTATTATATTTAATAGCCTTGCATAGCTGCTTATGGACCTTAATGGACATTAAAATTAACTCATCCCTAAGGAAAGGGCGACACTCCTTGACCGTGGTGTATAATAGGGCAGAGGGATCTATACCACTCTGCTTGATCCAGTGTCACTCTAGTTGTAACCACACTGGATCCTGGGTATTTCCTTGGATCTGGAGGGCAGGATGGATCCAACATAAATATTTAGCCATGTGGCTTGCTAAATAATAATGATGAAAGTTGGGAAGTTTAAGGCCTCCACATAGCTTCGCTGCCCCTAACCTCATGTAGGACCTTCTTGGCAGTTTTCCTTTCCACAAAAACCGGGAAATAGCACTGTGTAGCTTCTGAAACCAAGAATATGGAAGATGGAAATTAAGCATATTTAGAGGGTAGAATAAACCTTGGGAGAATATTCATCTTTATCACACAAACTCTCCGCTATATCGAAAGATGTAAAGGGGCCCATCTATCCAGGTCCAACTTAATAATTCCTAATAAACAGTCTAGGTTAAGTTTCTTAATCTGCCTCATATCCCTGGAGATAATAAGTCCTAGATATTTGATTTGGGGAGCCCAGTTCAAATCTGTGTTATTTATATGTGTACGATGTGTGTAACAATTCAGCGGCATCACTGTGGATTTCTCAATGTTTAATTTATAATTTGCTAACTTCCCAAAAGCTTCTATAATACTCAAGGCTGCTGGGATCAAAGTCTCAGGGTTCGTCAAGTGTAACAGAATGTCATCCGCATAGGCTGACAAGCAGAGACTCAGATGACCTATCTGAATATCTTACACCAAGGGAGAATGCTGCAGGAAATACAGCAAGGGCTCAATATAGAAATTAAATAGCATTGGCGACAGCGGGCAACCCTGACGGGTGCCCTTATGCAGTGGAAACGAGTTGAAGCAGACCCCATTGCAAAGAATTTTTGCCGTAGGGTCAGTGTACAGGGTTTTAATCCATTGAATAAATTCCTCTGGGATACCGAATTTCTCTAAAACTGAAAACAAGAAGGGCCAACTGACCCGGTCAAAGGCCTTCTCTGCGTCCAGGGATACCAGAACCATTGGAAACGGGCTTAGTCTGGACGCAGAGAAGATATGAAAGAGCTTCCTTAGGTGGTCTGCAGATGACTTCCCTGCCACAAATCCCACCTGTTCCGAGCTGAGCAGGGGTTTCCAGACCTTTGCTAATCTTGTTGCCAGAATTTTAGAAAACAGCTTAATATCATAGTTCATTAAGGATATAGGCCGGTAATTGCTTACCTTGGTTTGGTCTCTACCAGGCTTTGGTATCACCATGATGAGTGCTTCCAGCAGGGTTGGGTCAGTTATCCCTGACTCACAAAAAAATTAAACACTTGCAAGAGCAAAGGACAAAGCTGCTCCTCAAATGTTTTATAAAACTGAGACGGGAAGCCGTCTGGTCTGGGGGCTTTGTCGTCAGGAAAGGCGTGTATGGCTTCTGACAGTTCTTGCTTTCCTATCTTCCTAACTAGAAACTCTCTTTCTGATGGGGAGAGCGAGGGGAGATGGGCATGCTGTAGGTAATTCTTAATTTCTAACAGTGTTGAAGGGCAGGTTAAGGGGGAATATAAATCTTTATAATATTTCTCGAACTCTTGAACAATCTCCCTAGGTTTCGTAAGCAGTGTACCATCATTACAGGAATTCACTGCCACCACCATTCTAGACTCCTCCTGTTTTTTAAGTTGCAATGCCAGAAGACGGCCCGCTCTATTACCCTGTTCTACGTATTTTGTGTGAGACCTAAACAGCGCAAATTGTGCCTTTTCCCTTAAAATTTCTGAGTATTAATTCCTTAGCAAAGCTAATTGGGTCAGGGTCTCTTCATTTGGAATTTGATTTGCCCTATTTTCCAGATTTTGAATTTGGCCTAACAAAGAAGAAGAAAGGGCCTCTCTTTTCTTCTTCCGAATTGTGGCCAACTGTATGCATTCTCCCCAATAACACATTTAAACGTGCTCCATAACATGTCTATACGTTGTATGGAACCAGAATTCTCTGCTATGTAGCGTTCTATACTCTTTTTAAGGATGTCCACTGTTTTTGGCTCTTGAAGCATCTGTACATACAACCTCCAACTACTATCTTTCACTGTAGACTTAGGCAAGATTCCCTCTAACCAGATAGGTGCATGGTCCAAGATAGTTCTAGGGATAATCCCACTGCCAGCTATCTCATTCAATATTGGATTATTAACAAGGAAAATGTCTATGTGCGACAGGGATCTGTGTACAGTAGAATAACATGTAAACTGCTTGAGATTGGGATTTAATAAGTGCCACGGATAAATAAGTTCGTGGTCTGCCATAAATTCTTTAAATGCTAGCTGTGGAGGAGTTGGGAGTTTTTTATTCTGACTACTTGACCTAACTCTGGAGATTGCACCGTGTTCCAGTCCCTTGCCAGTACTATTGGCACCTTTGAAAAGGATCCCAAAGTTTGTGAGATGTCAGTAAAAAATTCGGGGGAGTCCTTATTAGGCCCATAAATTGAGCCCAATAACACCTCTACATGATTCAATATTCCCAGTAAAAGTATAACCCTACCTTGCGGATCTATATGCGCTTGCTGCAACTGAAAGGCTGTGTGTCGAGTAAAAGCTATAGCTACCCCTCTCTGAGCTGTGGTGTTACCTGCAGCATGGATTTGTCTGATCTGACATCTTCTAAACAGGAGTTTTTCTTTCTCCAGTAAGTGCGTTTCCTGGAGGAAGATTACCTTACTGCCTAACGACTCAAGATGCCTCAGAATTTGGTAGCGTTTAACCCTATTCCTGGCTCCCCTCACATTCCAGGATACAAACCTCATCATTCTCCCCTAACTATAGACCAGAGGAAATCAATCGGAAGCCTGCTCAAAACAGATTGATTGTATCTTATCTCCCTGCTGTATCTTTTAAACCAGCTTCATTGTAGTGCAGCACTTTCCATGAACTTGTAATCTTTTTTCCCTCATTCATCCCCTAGAATGGTGTATATTCCTTCCCCTCCCACCCTCTCTACAAAAACCCAGAAATCTAACACTACTTATAACCTCCTTCCTTCCCGTTATCCCAAAACTAATAAACCGCTATTCCCCAGTCCTACAGACTGTCCTCCTTCCCAAGTATCGGTTACAATCCAACTTTGCTACCAAATATCCCGCTCCCTTCTCTCACTCCTCTTCCCCCCCCACCTACTAGAATGTCTTAGGAACAGCATTCACTTTCCTTTCCATCTAGCTAGCCCCATCTTTAACAATATTAATTAAGAAACCCTCATGAATCTTCTTAACTAACCCACAACGTGCAACTATAAAGAACCGGATTAACTGACCTAACTTGCATTATATCCTAATTGAAGGAAAACACTCTTACAGTTTAAACACAGTTTAAGTGCCCCCCACTATCATTAATAAAGTGTCCCCCCGCAGCATTAAAGTCCCAGATTGAATTCGTTGAGACTCACAGTCCCTGGTAGAGACAGCACACTTCTACAGGCCACATCACTTAAACAAGTCTGGAAACCTCTTCTTTAGGTCTGCCATAGCTTCTGACAAAGACTCATATGGTATCCATTTGCCCTCATGCTGAACTTGGAGTATAGCAGGATACCGCATATGGAATCTTATATCCACTGCGATTAACTTCATGACCACCGGGTGTAGCTCCGTGCACCTCAGCCTCACCAACCTTGGTAGATCCTGTGTGATACGAATCTTTTTATTTTCCCACTGGATGTCTTTCGTTTCTCTGACCTTGTCTAGTATATACACTGCTTATCAATATAATTCAGGAAATTAAAAATTAGCGGACGTGGAGGAGACCCCTGTGGTGGTGTGGGTCGAATAGGTCGGTGGGCATGCTCTAATATAGACAGGGCCATTGGTGATGGTCCAGCACTGCTGCACAGCTTCTGTATAAATACCACCGGATTCGCCCCTTCTTCTCCCTCCGGCAGACCTAGGATTACTAGGTTATTTCTACGTGATCGACCCTCCAAGTCTTCTAACTTTTCCTTTGCTTTCTTCAGCCGCTGTCTTAAGGTAGCTATCTCAGGTTCAGTTTGTGCCATCCAATCATCCAAGGATGAAATCCTGATTTCATTATCCCCTGTCCTGATGCTTAATTGGCTCAGGGAATTTTTCACTTCTTGTAAGTCAACTACCACCGCTTGCATCACTTCCTTTAGTGGGGCCAGGCCCTCAAAAAAGGTGGCCTCCGTTAGCAGGGCCTGAGAAGCCGGTGAATCCATTTCAAGCCCTTCCCCCATTTTATTCCTCTTGACCGGCTTTGTTTTGTCTGGGGACGTGGGCAGCATGTGTTCAGAATGTTGGGGCTTCATGTCCACTTCCATAAATAGTGTAGCTCCTTCTTTATGCAGCAGCCTTTCACCTCTAATAATGCACAAATACAGCTTTTAATATGTGCTCAAACGGGGAATTCATGATCAGGTCTCCAACTGCAGCTGTCCTCGTATTCAGCCATCAGTCCTGGATTCTAGTGCTCAAATTAGGCTTCGAGCGCTACCTCTGAGCGGTGGGATTCGCAATCAGACCAGATATTGCTATTCTCCCCTTCTTCGGCAAGCTTTTTCAATGTTAGCACACAGATTTAAGCGTTAATTAGTGAATTCGAGCGGGGGGGGATTTGTGGAGCTGGAAGACTCGCACCTCAATCGGCAGCCATCGCAACCGGAAGTCCCTGGTCTATAATTTTATCTGTTGGGGTTACTTTGTTTTCTTCCATGGGTTCATTGCTCTTAATTGGCAAATATGTTTAAATGTCTCTTTTAGAGATGGCAAAGGCAGCTCTCTTATTCTTAATGTAACCCCCCTGTTACCCGGGGTTACTAGAATCCCAGTCAGACCTAGTGGTAGGCAGGGGAGGCAGCATGTGAAACTCCAATTAAATGGATTTCACACTGTCTCACTCTGTTCTCAGTCTCAGCTGAGACTGAGGGATGACATCATCTTAGAACTTTCGCAGCTGCATAAGCCACACTGGAATGTTGCAGTTGGAGGTTAGTGTAGAATGCTGGGGATTTTGAATTCAGTCTGTGTGCAGTCTGAGTGAGAGACAGTAGTAAAGCTGAGTGTATGCAGGCTCTCAGAGCTTTAAGCTCTGTTTAGAGCTACTTTTGGAAGGTGTGTGTTTCCACCTGAAGAAGAACACAGGAACTGGTAATTGAAGTGGTGGAGACCGCTTTCAATGGTTCAAGAGCCCCATCCCTGAGGGGATGGGGAGAAGGTTTTTGCCTGTTTTCCAGGGGCAACTCTCCTGTGTCCGGCTAAGGGAAAGAAGCTGCCTATTCAAGTTGTGCTGAGGCACCAGAAGCTCTGAGAGAGAAATTCCTTATGGAGGAATCACCTGTGGGGCACCTGCAACCAAAGGGTGAGTTCGCTCTGAAAAAGGGCACAGTGTTTTTTCATCTGAACAGTTGGAAAGTGGGGATTGGACTGCTTAACTGGGGTCTAGAGAAATGGACAGTGCCACTTAAAAGTATGTTCAAGTCCAGCACAAATGGGAAGCAAGACAAGCAGATGGAATGTGATATACATTTAGCAAGAATCTACGTTGCAAAGCTTTACAGGATGAAGTGTTTACTGTCCAGAGAAATGGCCGGGTATGAATTGTGGGAGCGAGAGGTGGGAGACCCCCCCCATCAGTAGTAACCAAATTCACCTCTATGGATTTGCTCTGAGACACCTTTTGCTTTCCCTCAGGTACTTGGCCAGTGCCTGAGGAAAGTACCCAGACATGGGATTAAGAGCAAGAATTCCCTGATGAAGCTGAGGTGCTCTTAGGTGGTTTAGGAAGCCACCAGAAAATGTTTCCATGAAGTATGGAAGGTGTCCGAGTGGCCGGCAAGGGAGCTGAGCCAAGGAAAACCCAGAACAGTGTACAAGTTCGGGCTGTGTAACCCTAAGCAGCGTGCAGGTCTGGGCTGTGTGCCCAGTGGGTTCAGAGCCTGAGGGCTAAAGTGTTGAGGAAGTGTTCTTGTTTCTTTTAATCTGCATTACCAGGAGTGTAGCCCCGTGGGGGTCCATCTATGCTTTGTTTATTCTGTTTGGATGTGAATAAAAAGCCACACTTTAGAATCCCACTTCTGGTATTGGACATTACAGTTATTGCTTCCTGTGTTCGGAATTACTTGGGTGCCCCTGTGCAGAGTAGCCAAACCTAGCCTTTGTGCCGAGTGACCTATTCCTCCCCGAACCCAGCCCACCTGGTATTTCTGTTAGATTCAAATGGCATACTGGCCCTGGATTACACTAATGTACCCTTTATTTGCCTGTTTTGGGCCAGCTTGCCTCGCAGTAAAGGAAAAAACAGTAGTCTCATCTTGATTAGAAAAGTCTGACTGATAAACAACTTTTTTTGAGGGAGAGAGTTTTTGGGAGGCAGTATAGCACAGTGGTTTAAGGCTCTGAGCTGCCAATCTGGTGACATCCAGCAGACCAGACCTGGTTTTGAATCCCACAGCTTCCACTTCCATACTGTGTGACCCTGAGCAAGTCACTTAACTTACCTGTGCTCCGAGGTCGCTCCTGTAAAAAAGCTTTGAGTTAAGTGTGCTGCTCCTGGTTAAACAACTAAATAAAAAACCAGAGAGATTCTGTCAATAGCCCTTCTGGATTCATTTACAGTTGGAGGAGCTCTTAGAAATACAGAAACATAGAAGTTGATGGCAGATAAGGACCGCAAGGCCCATCCAGTCTGCCCATTTCTTTTTCTACCTTATAAATGTGCCATTGGCCTTGGCTCTGTCTATGGCCTATCTATTCATACTCATCTGTATTGCTCCCTTATGCCTATCCCATGCTTGTTTGAAGCCCTGCACTGTATCCTCCACTTCCTGAGGTAGGCCGTTCCATGCATCCACCACCCTTTCTGTGAAAAAGAACTTCCTCACATTACCCCTTAATCGGCCTCCCTCTAATCTCATGCTGTGTCCTCTTGTCCTGCTATTTTTCTTATATTGAAACATGTTAGACTCTTTCACCTTGATAATGCCCTTAAGGTGTTTGAATGTTTCGAACATATCACCTCTCTCCCTCCTTTGCTCTAGGGTATACATATTGAGCTCCATTAATCTGTCCTCATATGTTTTCTGATGCAGACCCTGCACCATTTTGTTACCCTTCTCTGGACTGCCTCAGTTTGGTTTAATGTCCTTGTGAAGGTGTGGCTCTAGTACTGCAATGCAGTACTCCAAATGGGCCCTAACCAGTGTCTTGTAAAGAGGGATTATTACCTCCTCTTTGCGACTTGTGATGCCTCATTAATACACCCCAACATCCCCTAGCCTTACGTATCGCTTTAGTGGTCTGCTTGGATGATTTCAGGTCATCGGTGATGATGATGCCCAAGTCTCTTTCTTCCCTTGTGACTGCCAGCAACTCCCCTCCCAGCCTATAGGTGGCTTCAGGATTTCTATTCCCTACGTACATGATCTTGCACTTCTTTGCATTAAACCCCAGTTGCCACTCTTCCGACCATTTTGCAAGTTTATCCAGATCTCTTCTCATTCTGCCCACCCCATCATGGATCACCTACTCTGTTGCAGAAACTGGTGTGATCTGCAAACAGACAAACCTTACCCTCCAGTCCATCTGCAATGTCGCTGATGAAGATATTGAAGAGGACTGGCCCCAGGACTGATCCCTGAGGTATCCCATTTGTGACTTGCATCTCTTCTAACTGTATACCATTTACCACCACTCTCTGTTTTCTGCCCGTCAACCAGGTTGCCACCCAGTTGACCAACTTCTGACCCACCCCTAGCCTACCCAGCTTATTAATCAATCTTCTATGTGGAACAGTATCGAAAGCTTTGCTGAAGTCAATGTAAGTGACATCAACTGCTCCCCCTTGGTCCACCACCCTGGTTACCCAGTCAAAGAAATCTATGAGATTAGTTTGACTGGACCTTCCTTTTGTAAACCCATATTGTCTTGAATCCTGTGCTCCTATGGATTCCAGGTGTTGCACAGTCCTTTCCTTAAGGAGTGCCTCCATAATCTTGCCCACTACAGAGGTAAGACTGACTGGTCTGTAGTTCCCTGCCTCCTCCCTGCTACCGCTCTTGTGCAGCGGGATCACATGAGCCCTTCTCCAGTCTTCTGGGACCTCTCCTGTGCTCAGATACTTACCAAACAGTTCTGATAATGGCTCTGCTCATTCCACCCTTAGCTCCTTTAGTACCCTGGGATGTACGTCATCAGGTCCCATTGCTTTGTCCACCCTGAGCTTATCGAGCTCTTGTAGAACCCTTCATTTTGTGAAGGGACTAGTGCACACCTCCATCCCCCCTGTATCCATGGTGCTGAGTTGTGGGCCCTGCCCTACCTTCTCTTCAGTAAATACTGAGCAGAAGTATCTATTTAGGATAGATGCTTTTACGTGGTCCTCCTCCTCACACGCCCCCTTATCTCCTTTGATCTTAGCAATACCCACTCTGGACTTTCTCCTTTCACTAATGTATCTATAGAAAGTCTTGTCACTGTCTTTTACTGTTTGTGCTAGTGTTTCCTTGGTTTGGGCCTTTGTCTGCCTTACTGCCTTCCCTGCTTCCCTTAGGGAAGTTTGGTATGCCTCCCTATCTTCATCCCGCTGCATTCCCTTATATTACCTGAAGGCCAGCCTTTTGGCTCTGACCTTTTCTGCTACTTTTTTAGGGAACCAAAGTGGTTTCCTTCTTCTTTTGCACTTCATTATCTCTCTAACACAATGGGATGTTGCTTCAAGTATTGCATCCTTAACGCTTGCCCACTTTGCCTGTACCCCCTCACCTGTATTTCTTTTTGCCAGGGCCAGCTTAACTATGTTGGCCATCTTATCAAAGTCAGCTCCTCTGAAGTCTTATATTTTTGCCTTGGAATGGGATGATTTAGTTCTAGTGGCCAAATTGAACCATACCATGTGATGGTCAGTGGCCCCCAGGTGACCTTCTACCTGGAGATCTGTGATCCTTTCCCTGTTAGTCAGTACTAGATCTAGGCTAGCCCTGCCTCTTGTGGATTGTTGTACCAGTTGTTTGAGGCCTGTCTAGTTCTGGCAGATGTTCCTGCTGGTATTAACCAATCTGTATCTGGCATGTTGATGCCTCCCATTATCAGAACCTCCCATTTAGCTGTCATGTTTTGTATATCTTCTAACAGTAATGTGTCTATGTCCTTCCCCTGGTCTGGGGGCCTGTAGACAACCCAAGTTCATATGGCTGTCCCATTTCCTGTTTCCAGGGTGACCCACAGTTCTTCTGACTCCTTATATGTATTCTGAATTTCTGTAGCTTTGATATTTTCATTGACATACAGGGCCACTCCACCCCCCCTTTTTGCACCTCAGTCTCTTCTGAACAGTACATAGCCAGGTATTGAAGTCTCCCAAATGTGGTTACTGGATAACCACATCTCACTAATTGCTACTATGTCCAGTTTAGCCTCTGTCATTATTGCCTGCAGGTCTTGGATTTTGTTTCCCAGACTGCAAGCATTTGTGTACATGATTTTCCATTGGCCAGATTTCGGTGTGTTAGTTGTTGGGTGAGGTCTGGCGTTTCCCCTGTGCATCGTATGGGGAGCCGGACCTTTTTCATTACCTGGTGATGCAAATGAACTGCAAACATGCTGAACTCCTGTTTGACCACTAGCTGAGGGGAGGGAGTTCTTCCCATTCAACATATGGGTGCTGCACCCTCTCCCCATTTGCTAGTTTAAATATTCTGCAAAGACATCAAATTTCTGCCCCAATGCACTGACTCTCCTTAGTCAGATGCAGTCCATCAAATTTAAAGAACTTTTCGCTCCCAAAACTGTTGCCAGTTCCTCAGATTTGTGTCCTTTTCCTGGCACCAGCCCTTGAGCCACATGTTTAGCTCCCATATCTCCCTTCTCTGACCTTCCATCCATCTTCCCCTCTCCCAGACTGGCAGGATCTCAGAGAAGGAGATGCCAGATGAAATGAATGAAATTTGTCACCCAGCCTGGTCAGGTGTTCTTTGGTCTCCAACCTGACCAGCTGGTGAGATCATTAGTCCTTATGTGTACCAGGACATCAATGTTTTCTCCTGCTTCCTGAACAATTTTAACAATGTGATCAGTGTCGCTCAGCCTGATGTACCTGGGAGACATCTGACCATTACCCCTGGCTGGAGATGGGTATCAACTCCCTGAATCATGGAGTGTCCTATGATCAGAAGTTTTTTGGATTTCCTTTATGCTTTTTTTGTTTTGGTTACTGTTTTGGGTGAGTTTTGTTGTGCTAGCTCCTGTGCTGCAGTGTTCTGCTCTGCAGTGTCCTCTGCCCCTTTGTTTGATTTCAGAGATTGAGGCAGAAACCTGTTTGTAGTTTTCATATGGTTTATGGAGGTAATATGTTGGAGAGCACTGAGTGATGGGGCACCCGATTTGCCTCTCCTAACCACCTGCCATCCTCCCAGACCTACTACCTGCTGCGGTCGAGGTGCTTCTGTTGGATGTTGGAGAAATGGCGGGTGGTCCTTATAATATATTCCCTCCTGAATATGCAATTTGAGGCATGCAATCTCTGCCCATGCTGCCTGGAGCTGCCCCTTAGATCTCCAGTGGCCCAGCATGTAGGACAGTGTCCTAAATCCTGTAAAACTGCCCTTCTAAAAAGTGTTCCACAGTACCTACAGTAATGATATCCATTCCAGATAAGTTGCTGGGTTTATATCCTGGTCAGAGTAATTAGAAGGAGGAAAATGAAAGCAAAGGTTTGATTTTGTGTTTTGTTTGTTTGTTTTTGTATTACTTGTTATAACAAGTTAAACTACTAGTGCCCCTGTAAATGAGGTCACCATGTGAATACCCCACTGATCCACCCCTTCCTGCTTTGCCACAGCAAATGTCACGACCGTGCTACCTTATAAAAGGAGTGTAGTGTGGGGTGGTTGAGGATGAGGATAGGGATGGGGTGGGTGGTTGGGCCCTTCCCCTGCTGAAAAAGAAGAACCACGGATGAAAGAAACAAGGAGGTAAGAGCAGAAACAATCAGACAGCAACACATGCAGTAGCCCTGAAAGCTTATCCTAATGACAGATAAAACTGTAAAACCTGTAAAGCACCACCTGTAATAATTTCACAGAAGATATACCCTGTAAGAAACACTTTGCTACAGAAAAAAATAAAGCACTAACAGAAGATATACCTTGCAAAAGACAATTTCTATCAGAAGATTACAGCAGTAATCTGTTAGCACACACCTGTAGGCACACCCTGCAATAATGCAGTAGAAGGTATACCCAGCAACAACAATTTGAATCAGAGAAAAATAAAGCAATGAAAGGTTAGCAACAAACAGTAACAATCCCTGTGAGTACAAAATAAAAATAACACACAGTAAATCTGCCTAGCCAAAAGAAGCCTTAATCCTTTCCCTTGCTCTTGTAAGGTTCTTCGCTCTGTCCTTTCAGCAAACCTAGTCTTCCACCCAGAGCCAGCTCTTCTTTTAAACCAGCTATGATAGGATTAAAAATATTAGTTCCAGTTTGCAAGGGTGGTGGCCTGGAGCCGGCATCCATAGATTTACTGTTTACTTTGCTAACCCCCATAATATTTCTCTCTGGCTCTGGGCACATGCTAATCTTAGCATTTTTACTGCCAGCCATATCGAGTAAAGGAGAAGAATTTGTTACCTGGGGTGAAGGAGGTTTGAGAGATGCCGGGACAGTGGCTCCTTTTGATGGTGGTGCATCGTTGAGGAGGTGAGTCATGCTGACATCTGGGCTGGGTTGTTTGACAGCAGGGGTTTTTAGCTGAAGTTTTGATAGTTCTGCTGTCAGAAGTTGTTTGTGCTGCTGATGCCGATGCTCTTCAGCCGCTAGCTCTTCCAGCATTCCGGTATGTGGGTCCTTGGTAACCTCGGTGCAGGTTGCCAAAGTTTTAGAAAGAGCATCCTGGGGTTTGACTAAAGCTGCAGTCGGGGAAGGCATAGCTTCATCCATGGTTAAGTCTTCTGTAGACACAAAAATATCATTTCCAAAATCCTGTTCGGGAACTTCCATAATTTTTAACAGATTCTTGGTGTCCTCTTGTATTATGGTGGCAGTGGAGGAGACCTGCTCCTCCGCCTCTACAATGTCCATTCTCTCCTGGGGCTCCAGCAGAGTGGCCATTGTGGCAGAACGACCAGCAGTCCCCCCTACTGGCAAAGTAGGGGAATTTCCCTGGTGCCCTGTCCAAATTTCCCCCATTCACTAATAATACCACCAACAGCTTAATCTGGTTCAGGGTCCATTGGCATTCATCTGTATCCCCATCCTCCAGGTCATGTCTGAAAGTAGGCAGAATGTGCCTAGTGCACTTACCTGGTCAACAAAAGCCAAATAAATAAAAATAAGCTTCCAAGGACTTAGTTGGTCTGAAAGCTTAAGCACTGTTTTGTTTTGTTTTGTTACATCTATGTTGATCCAATAAAAGGTATCAAACCATTTGTTTCTGGATCTGTTTTTACAAGGACCAATACATCAACTAACTATTTTTGCAAACTGGATGGAAAAAATGTTGATCCCCTTAGCTAAGACAACTGGATTATGGAAATAATTTGGGGTGATCACATGATATTTGCCAAATACCTTGCATTTCTATCTTGTTTAGAGACTCAAAATAAGTGCTGCTGGAATGAAAATGCACAGTAAGCAGTAAATACTGCATAATTCCCATTGTGGGTTTCATATCCAGTGCTTTATAGTAGATGTTGTCTAGTCATGCATTAGTGCTGCTGGAATTTAGACTCTTATAGCTGGGATTATTACAATATGAAATTATACTAGCACATAAAATGTACATGAATTTGTCAAGTATGTAAAGTTTTGTATAAATGTTTTTTCTATGTCTGTAAATATTCAAACGTTATGGAATATAATCTTTTTTATGATACTACTTTGCACGTTGCACTATGTGTGATGTCACAGCAGACTGACTGTTTAAATAATGATATGTGTTTCTCCAGCCACATACCATGAGGAAGGCTGGGATAGCCAAAGTACTGGGGATTCAGTAAGTTGGCAGCATCTCAAGCTGTGTTGAGCTGTGAAATTTGTATTTGCTCATTTATTTTCACGAATAAAAGCACTTGCTTTGGATTCTTGAGTAAGTTCTAATTTTCTTGTTTTTCCCAGTGTTGCACTGTTTGGAGTTTGTACAGGATTAGGACCAGGCAAGGTATTTCAGAAGCACTAATGAGAGCAGTGAGGCTGTATTAGAGTGGCTTGTTGGAGTTCTGGGGTGTGAGCAGTTTGATGTTGGAGCTTTGCTGTGGGGGAGAGGGAGAGAGTCATAAGTGACCGGGAGGGCAGAACCCCAGCGATCTCTAATGGAAGAATGGAGTGATGTACTGCTGCATGCACTGAGTGGTTCATCTCTCAGAAGTGGCTGCACAGCCCATCTTTAGAGCCTCTCACTGGGTGGGGGGGCACTTAGGTGTACTACCTGTCTGGGGTGGTCCTGTGTGGAGGCGGCCTAGTGTTTGAGGGGGATCTGTCTGACTGTAACTCTCAACATTCTGTAAATGGACAGGATCTTTCAATGAAGTATTTTGGAAAAAAAAAAGAAAGGGCCTTTTCAGTCTTAATCCAACCCTGCTTAGCTCCGTGAATAAAACAAATGAAAATATCAATCAGACTGACTAACAACCATGTAGTAAAATGTTAGTGTTTTCTGGCAAAATCTTGCATCAATCTGAGAAGTTAAATTACAGGGACAGTTGAATTCCTGTCATATCAGAGCCGTGGTCTAACTAGAGAGCCACCCACCCTCACCACCCTTGCACTACAGGCTATGTGCAGGCAGAATAAGTTCTAGTTTTGTGATGGATTGATTTTTTTTGTTAAAGACAGAAGATAGAAAATAGCTTAAAATATGCCATTTACTTCTTCTGTCATATACACTGAAGGTGCAATCACTAGTTCAGCACCAAGGAGTGCTATGCTGTCATAAATGTTGTTACTTACCTCAGTGCTTGCTGAATATCTTTTCATTCTGTAAATATAACACATAGAAAAACATCAAATTGACTTACAACCACAGATAAAATCCTGCCACTGTTTGACAAACTATAGACTTGCTTGAAAACTGAGAAGGCAAATTACCGAGATAGTTGAATTCCTGTTAGATCAGAGCCGTCTATTTGCTACTGTTTTACTTTCTTCTACATTCATCATGTCCACTTGCAGCCCACCCATGCATGCGCTCCCCATTCGAGAATGGAGTCGGCAAGTAGATAACAAAGGATAAGAAATAAACTCAACAACTAGTGTAAGTAATACATTTTTATTTGCATAACAAACATACGCAGTACAGCTAAAACACATTACTCCCATTCTAATAGTACTGAAAGAAGTGCTCAAAACACTAGCTCTTTAAGGTGCAAAAATTGGGGTTTATCATTAAACTGCCTTCTCACCTGTATTATTGGGGCACTGCCTTGCCCCAGAAATCTGTAGCTAGATAGACAGATAGATAGATAGATAGATAGATAGATAGATAGATAGATAGATAGATAGATAGATAGATAGATAGATAGATAGATAGATGGATGCACACAACAGGACTGGGTGTAAAATGTAAAGATGAAAGTGATGTGTTGTTGAGGACAACAGTAACAAGCACAATATAAAACATATGTTTATGTTATTGTTATCACAATGCATTATGGGTATCTTGAAAGTTAGTATCATCACAATGGAATACTAAACCATTTAAAGAGCAGCTTTCACAATGCTGCTGACACCACAGTTTCCTAGTGCAGCACTGATGCCGGCAGTTGAAATCAAAGAGATAAAGTTAAATATTCAAACAGCTGATTTAAAAATTCAGGTAGTAAACTGGTGTATATATAGAATATGCAGTGGCCTGACTCAAAATATACACATCACTTGTGAGAGGGCAGGACTTTATAACTCACTCGTGGCTCTGACGCTCATGAGTTATAGGCCTGCCCCCTCACACCGGAACATAAATTGATATTTTGAGTTAGGCCATTGCATATATGTACAGTATATTAATTGCAAAAAAAAAAGTTAATGCAGAAGTTAGAGTTGAAGAACATGAACTATGGTTTGGAGTTTCAGGAGTCTTCATGAATCAGTGGTCTGGTATTCCTTGGGGTTCTCAACCCTAATGCCCACCCCCTCCCCACAGCCTGTAGCCTCCCATCTGATGCACAAGGCACAGATTCAAGCATGTACCTCACTGATATATACTCTTTAGAGGTAGAGAAGTATTGCTCACCACATGTGGCAAACAGAATCAGTCGTAGTTTTCTTCACATGGGGCCCTGTGGGTCCTGCATGAAGTAAGAGATTATGTATAACCTTGTTTACTCAAGGGGAGGAGGTGGGCATTAAGGTTAACAACCCCAAGGAACACCACCACACCAGTTTGTCAAGAATCTTGAGGCTCCAACCCTTAATACTTTTAATTTCCTTACTATGTGCAGTTTGCATTCTTAAACCCTAATGTCTACATTCACATATTTGTGTGTAATTAATTTCCCTTCTTTTCGTAACAGCGGAATCGCATCCTCATTCACGCAGGTCCCCTGAATGAAATTAAATAAAATAATGGGCATGTTTCTAGCTGTGCTTTATGAATCACCTAACAAGCGAAAGACAACAGTGTCTTAATACTTGGAGTTGCAGTGTTACAACTTACGTAAGCTTACAGATGTCTAATGAGGAGCACACTGGAGCCGGGAGCGAATAAAGAACTGAGTATGAATGCAAAAGCACGGCTACATGGTAAAGGTGCCAAAGACCACACGACTTGGTCTAAAGATAAAAAATTACATTTATTCAAACGTAAAAACATATAGCAGCAGCAACAAATCCTCAAATGTGGAACGTTTTAGCGTCAGCTGACGCTTTCTCAAGACGTAATAATTAGGTTCCCAATCACCCTTTATAAAGGGCTTACCATTAAAGTGACAGTGCATTATAAAAAAATGATAATGCAACAACAATCACCACAAAAATGATATATGAACAATTAATATAATCCAGTACATCAAAAGAAATAAAAGTTAAAGACAACATTGTCTTAATTCTTGGAGTTGCAGCATTACAACTTACCATCCTAGCATATATAATAATAAATAGATCTCTTGCCTGAGTCTGGGGGAATTTGGGATAGGCGTGGGGGGGGGTTCAAGGGAACATCCAGTCATACTTGTAAAATAAGAATAGCGATGGGTACACAAAGGATCAGAAACTCTTTAGTAACTATCTAGGATAAACAAGGTAGTATAAACATAAAACAATACTTATCTGCTACACGTGTCCAGTCACAGTATGGTCAGTGTCCCATCAGACCTGTAGACATTAAAGGGGAAAATGGGTTAGCATGCTTACTAAATATACAAATCAGTGGGGTCAGGTTTAGAAGGGCTTGCAGAGTTTTTTTTTTTTTTTCAAAGTAGGCTGTGTGGGAGCAGATACTGATACCATGCCTGTGATATGGGTATAGGAATGGATCTGGGTCACTTGAGGGGGCAGTATGGGGGAGGTGTACAGGATTCAGTGTCCCTGGGACCGCTCTCCTATCTGGGCAGAGGGGCCATGTTGCTCCACTCATCATCTGCCACCTGGGTAGGATGAAGCCACTGGCTGTTGCACACCCTGCAACACTGAAAAAGCACCAGACTGCAAAACTGATTGAGAGTCAATGGGGGTGAACAGCACTCCCCCTCTTGACCCTGCCATGAGAGAATTTGTGGTGGGGGGGTACCAAAGGTATGCGGTAAGTCCCTGGGATGGTGGATGACAAGGTTGGGCAGCTGGCGACAGTAAGGAGTCTGTCACGGTATGGAACCTACAGCAACAAGACCTTCATCCTACCAGGTGCTGTTTTCCCCATTTTCATGCCAATCCACTTCTCCCAATGTAGTGTGTTCCCCCATCAGGGCTCAACACACACATCCGCCACTTTTAAGGGAAGGCTCCCTGGCCCACAACAAGGTGTCACCTCTGCAGTAGAACACAGCATCATCCCTGTGGGGTACAGTGATGGGTGTTGAGTGGGGTTGGAGGGTCAGGGGCACAGATAATGTCAAAGGACAGTTTTCTTTTTTATAAGTTACAAACAGAAAAAAAAGAACAGAACTTCGAAGGACAATTTTCTTTTTTTTCAGGTACTGACACTGGGTTTGAGCAGTTCAGTTTTGGTGGGGTGTTTGGCGGCACCGGGGGTGAGCACCTCAGTGTATCAAGCTACCGGTGGGGTGATGGAGATTGAGAACATCAGGGGGTAAGGAGTCTTTCATTTCCAGTGCCACCAGAACTGGGGGCTGCAGTGTTGCCTACAGTTTGAGAAGGGTGTTAGCCAGCACTGGGTATTGGGTACACCAGTGTCAGAAAAAGGAAATGTGGGGGCAAGTTGTAATATGGTAGTGGGACTGGCACTCATCACTGTTTCTCAATATAAAACTTGGGTTTGGAGGGAGGGGGATACTGTACCAGCAGCAGGACTGTGCTCCTGCTACCACAAACGCATAAATCAGATGGGCGGTCATGAGGGTTTGATAAAGATAGCTTTATTCCTTTGAAAGCAATGTGAACAAAAGTGATGTCCTTCACGCTGCTTTTGTTTTCCATGAACGCTGCACTGACGTGGCCAGCCACACCCACAAGCAGCATGATATTCATGGAAAACAAAAGCAGTGTAAAGATCATCCAGTCTGCCCATCCGACCTAACTATTTAAAAACTGTCAGTTATGAAAGCACGTGCCTTGTGCCAAACTCTATCAAATGTGCAAGTTTCATCTTTTAAAAACAAACCATTTTGTAGTTATAATGAGCAAAAATAGTCTTAATTTTGGTGAGTTTATGTCTGTAACTTTGTCCCTGATGAACCGATTACTACAAAAGTTACAGGATCCAGAGACACCAGCACCGACTCCACATCTACCCAGTTTCATGCCAATCAATCAAATGGGGGCAGAGTCATTAAGGGGAAAAAATCAGGGTTTAAAATTAAAGTGCTTACTGAACCCTAATATACAGGTACTACTGCGCCTGTATAATATAATAATAACTGGTCAGCAATAGCAATTTTTCTCATTAGGCTGACCGGGTTGATGTTTGCTGTAATAACCAGCTGGTTATTACAACATTCACGAGCCATGTAAATCAATCTATGCTGCTCCCTCATTGGATGACGTTCCATGTATGGGCAGGCCGAACACTCTCACAAGCATGGCGGCTCCGTCTCTTGCTTATCCAGGAGCCACCACAATGACATTTCACTCGCTTTTTTTTTTAAGTTGTTTTAACAGTATCTGGTTGATCCTGCCATCTATTTTCCTTTTTTAAATACTGTCTGGTTGATCTTGATCCTCATCCACTTCGGACCTGGACCATGCCTTCACACACAGCACCAGTCTGATTGGGACAGCTATCTCCAAATGTAAATAAAAAAAAAGGAAATGAAAATGAGAAGAAAACAATGGGCAAAATAAAATGTAAAACTAATAAACAACTAATGAAAAAGGGACAGGGAGACAATGAATGTGTGTGTGTGTGTGTGTGTGTGTGTGTGTGTGTGTGTGTGTGTGTGTGTGTGCGACATATGGTCAAAGAAACTGAGCTCGAAAAAAATGGCAGCCCAGTATATTATATGAAATAAAAGATGGGGAGGGCGTGCATATGATAATTTAATGCACACCCTCATTGTGGGATGCTTTGATAAACCCCTCGGGGTTTGTGTTGCATCACACAACTTGGGTTTGCATTAAATTCTCATATCACACACTTCCCCATCCTTTATTCTATATTTAATAACAAAAAATTACATTAATTCAGACTTTACGGTTTAAGAATGCAGAAGCTTGGTGAATCAGTGGTTAGGTGTTCTCTTGGGGTTGTCAACCTTAATACCCACCCCTCCCACCACCCCATAGCCTCCTGTCCAAAGCCCAACACAGCTCCAAGCCAGTTTGTCATAGTGATAGACTCTTCAGAGGTAAAGTATGTCTCGCCACATGTTGCCAACAGAATCAGTTGTAGTTTCCTTTATGCAGGGCCCTGCACAAAGAAAACAGATCACCTCTGGCCTTGTTTTCTCAGGAGAGGGGTGGGCATTAAGATTGACAACCCCAATGAACACTCCACCACTGATTCGCCAAGACTCCAAAGACCCAAAATCGTTATGGTTTTTCATTTCCCTACATTGTACAGTCGTGGCCAAAAATATTGGCGCCCTTGCAGTTTTTTCTAATAATGCACCATTCCTTCCAGAAAATTGTTGAAATTAAAAAAAATTTTGATATCTACATATGTATTTCTTTGGTTTGCAGTGGAATAAAACACAAAAAGCAGAAAAATTTACTAAGTCTTAGCTTATTCCACACAGAAATCCTTAAATGGCCAGGACAAAATTATTGGCACCTTTTAGAAGTAGTTAGAAATAATTAGATTTCAAGCAGGTGATTCTCCTTCACTTTGGAATTGAACTCACCTGTGGTGAGTTGCAGGTGCCTGCAATATAAAAATCACTCATTCAACCAGTTTGATTAGAGAAAAGGACTCATTCTCCTGTTTTGTGTCACTGTGTGTACCGCAGTGAGCAAGGAGAAAAGAAAGACAGCCAGAGAATTGCCTGAGGAGGTCAGACAGAAGATTGTAGACAAGCATGGACAATCTCAAGGCTACAAATCAATCTCCAGAGACCTTGATGTTCCTGTTTCCACCGTACATAATGTTATCAGGATGTTTAAGGCCCATGGCACTGTAGCTAACCTCCCTGGATGTGGCCGCAAGAGAAAACTTGATCGAAGATTGCAGCGCAGGATTGTTCGAATGGTGGAGAAAGCACCTCAATCAACTGCCAAACAGATTCAAGCTGACCTTCAGACACAAGGTACGACAGTTTCAACTCACACCATCCATCACCAGCTCAATGAAAGGGGGTTATATGGTAGGAGGCCCAGGAGGACCCCACTGCTGAGAGAGAGACATAAGAAAGCCCTACTGGGGTTTGCCAAAACACACCTGAACAAGCCAAAATCCTTCTGGGAGAATGTCCTGTGGACAGATGAGACCAAATTAGAGCTTTGTGGTAAAGCACATCATCTCTATGTTTACAGAAAACAAAATGAAGCCTTCAAAGAAAAGAACACCTTCCCTACAGTCAAACATGGAGGAGGTTCAGTGATGTTTTGGGGTTGCTGTGCTGCCTCTGGCACTGGGTGCCTTGAACGTATGCATGGCATCATGAAATCTGGAGATTACCCGGCCATTTTGGAGCACAATGTTGAACCCAGTGTCAGAAAGCTGGGTCTCCGTCAAAGGTCATGGGTCTTCCAGCAGGACAATGACCCCAAACACACTTCAAAAAGCACCCAGGAATGGTTCAAAACAAGATGCTGGACTGTTCTGAAGTGGCCAGCAATGAGTCCAGATCTAAATCCCATTGAAAACCTGTGGAGAGATCTGAAAACAGCAGTTGGGAGAAGGCACCCTTCAAATCTGGGAGAACTGGAGCAGTTTGCACAAGAAGAGGGGCCAAACTGCCAGTAGAGAGGTGCAGGAAGCTCATCCATGGCTATAGGAAGCGGTTGATTGCAGTTATTTTGACCAAAGGCTGTGCTACCAAATATTAAGTCTAGGGTGTCAATAATTTTGTCAATGCCATTTCTTTTCATTTTCTGATTTAAAGGATATATTAAATTCTGAATCAAAAACAAAGGTTCTGTAATATTAACGGAGAAATAAAGAATTGTGGAGACCAAATACTGTACTGTTGTTAATTTCAACTTATGTTTAGAGGAATTGTGAGTTATTTGAAAAAGTGCAAGGGCACCAATATTTTTGGCCATGAGTGTACGCTTTGCATTCTTAAGCCCTAATGTCTGAATTAACATAGTTGTTTACAATTAATTTCCCTTTTTTTTCTGTTAATGGAATCGTATCCTGGGGACCTGCGCAAAATGAAATAAATATAATACTGGAGATAGTCCTGACCCAGTGCATGGGCCCCTCAGGCCTCGACACGAGGGTTAACATCTTATGAGGCAATGCTCCCTGGCCCACCACAAGGTGTCATGTGTGCATCAGAACACTGTTCCCTCCCTCTCCATGCTGGTACTGGTGCTGCACGCTGCAGCACATCCCTTCCCCCCAGCCTTGGCCCACAAACCGGCTCACTGATCTCACACCCAAACTCAGGTCACTGCCACGGGAAGGCAATGTGGTCCCCACTGGGCCAAAGGACATCCCTGCAAACAAGTTACTTCATAATATCTTTTTGTGACATTTTGAGCCAACACCAGAACTTCAGCAGTATCTTTTTATGGCCCCTCCTTCTAAACATGACAGGTGTCATTTATTAACATATGGACAAAATGTAATTTTACACCAACAGTGAGAAATCACATGTTGGCCAGGAGTATTTTGTTAGGGCTTATTGTGAATGGAAATCAGTGACTGCTCAAAAGTTGTTCTGCGCATTCTATAAGTTGTTCTGCATGTTTCATTATGTTACTACAAACGCTTTATTTCTACTTTTTTTTCCATATATAGGATTTGTATCCTCCTTTTCAGGACCGGGTGACTGTTTTCAGCCCTGTCCCTGCCAGCAGAAGCTGTCCCAAATCTCCTCTGGTACCAGGGACCATTATCCCCTGCAGGTTGCCCCCCATGGCGGGAAACAAATCCAGACTGTCCCAGACCAGCGAGATCAGGTGAGCCATCAGCCTGACAGGCAGAGCTTCATGAAGCCCATCCTCCATTCTCTGAATTTTCTCCTCTGGACTGCACGGACATGCAATGAGCATGTTGTGCAAACTTTGCCTCTGCAGAGACACCCCAGGTGCTCTGAATGTGGGCTTTTCCCGATCTGTGTGATTCGTGTGCACCTCCAGGTGGCAGTCGAGTGGCCAGTCATGGAATCCCCCTTCTCTGAGGGAGGAGAGCAGTCCTACGGATGCTCAATCCTCCCTTTCCTGGCTGACCCCCGAGCAACCTGAGTCCATTCTCAAACCTGGGTCACCAGCGTGGAAAGAGGTAAGGTGCCCAAGGTACTTCAGCCCTGTTCACCACTGGGACGGCTTCTATTTCTACTTTTTTCATTAATTTCCAGCTTTACTGTTCATTGGTCCCTCCATACTTTAAAATCCCCCCAGGCAACACAATCTGACAACTGATCTGATGAGTAACTAAGGCACTACATCAGGGTGCAGTGGTGGATATTGCCTTCCTCGATTTCAGCAATGCTTTCAACACTGTTCCACATAGGAGACTAGTAAGCAAGCTGGGTAGCTTAGAAGTGGTTCCAAAAGTGGTAAACTGGGTAAGAAACTGGTTATGGGATAGGTGGCAGAGGGTGGTGGTAAACGGAGTTCACTCTGAGGAAGTGAGGGAACATGGGGTTGTGCCATGAAGCTGGAGGGGGTAGATTCAGGGGAGATGTGAGAAAGTACTTCTTCACAGAAACAGTGATGCATAGGAAGAGGCATCACCAGTAGAAAACAGGAAGTTATTATTCCTCTGTACAGACAGCTAGTGAGACCCCATCTGGAGTACTGCATGCAGTTCTGGAGACCCAATCTCCGCAAAGACATAGACAGGATGGAAGCTGTCCAGAGGAGGGCAACTAAAATGGTGCAGGGTCTGCACCGGAAGACATATGAAGAGAGACTTAAGGAGCTTAATATGTATAGCCTCGAGGAAAGGGAGGGAGAGGGAGACATGATAGAAACTTTCAAGTACCTCAAGGGAATCAACAAAGTCCAAGAGGGTAGCATCTTTCAAAAAAAAGGGTGTACAAGAACAAGGGCACAATTTGAAGATAGAAGGGGCGGCTCAGAGTAATTTAAGGAAGTATTTTCACAGAGAGGTTGTGGATGTATGGAACGGCCTTCCAGAGGAGGTTGTGGAGTCAAAAACAGTGGTGGAATTCAAGCATGCATGGGACAGTCATAAGGCAATTCTAGGGGTTGGGGGTAGGAAGAAGTAGGCTGCTGGTTAACTAGGACCTGCAGCTTATCCATCAGGTAGGGAAATGGGCAGACTGGGTGGGCCAAGTGGTCCTTATCTGCCATCAAATTCTATGTTTCTATGTTTCTATTCCTGAAACAGCCTTCCAGTGGAGGTGGTGGGGGCAAAAACAGTGATGGGATTTAACAATGCATGGGATAGGCACAACGGAATCTTAGAAGAAAGGAATGGGGGAAGGAAAATAGGCCAGAGATTAAGTAGGCTCTGCGCTGATACTGTAGATATGGTAAAATGGACAGCCTAGATGGGCCAAGTGGCCCTTATCTGCCGACAAATTCTATATTTCCATGATTGCATCTGCCAGGTTTCGCTATTCTCTGTCTAAGCAGCACCCAGAACACTGGAACAAAATAACAGGTACCCTTACATTACTGCAAAAGCCTTATTTCTATTGTTTTTACAAACTGTAGTGAAAAAGAAATAATGTGACCTACTGCGAATTAAACCCAGGCCCCGAGAATACTGTCCTGGTGCTCTAACTACTGAGCTATAGGCTCACATAGTTGGATCTAAGGTTCCCAGATTCACTTCCTTTCCCAGGTATTGCATGTCCTGTAGCTAGTAATAATTAAGATGACAATTACAGTAGGTGCTTTATGCTGCAGTATTCGCCAAAACTAATGAATTTAAGTGATAAATTGTAGTGAAAAAGAAATAATGTGACCTACTGAGAATTGAACCCAGGCCCCACAATACTGTCCCAGTGCTCTAACCACTGAGCTACAAGCTCACATCATTGGAACTGGGGTCCCTGGATACACTTCCTTTCTCTGGTACTGCATATTCTGCAAGTAGAAATAACCAAGATGACAATTAGATGTATTTTGGTGCAGTATTAGCCACTGTAACATAGAAACATAGAAGCTGACGGCAAGTAAGGACCGCAAGGCCCATCCAGTTTGCCCATGCAGTTCACATTCTTTCTTTCTCACTGCAATTTTGTGAATTAAATTGTTTAGCGGTGGCTCACACTGCACCAAAAAAGCATCTAATTGTCATCTTGATTATTCTTAGTTGCAGGATATGCAATACCGGAGAAAGGACAATGTGTTCGGGGACCCCAGGTCCTATCGTGAGCCTGTAGATCAGTGGTTAGAGCACCAGGATGGCATTTTGGGGGCTTGGGTTCGATTCCCAGTAGGACAAATTATTCCTTCCTCACTACAATTTGTGATCTAAATTACTTAGCAGTGGCTAATACTGCACCAAAAAACATCTAATTGTTACTATTTTTTAATTAATTTTCAGTTTTTGTTTACATTGTGTACCCCATTACCTCAATATATAGCACAATCTGATAGCTGAGCGCATCCTTCAGATTATGCTATCTTCAGCCTACGCTCCACCCTGAACGCTGGCGCCACTGAACAGGTGCCCTTACATTACTGTAAAATGTTTATTTCTCCTTTGTTTTAATTCATCTTCTGTTTTATTGTGCATTGGGTACCCCAATACCTTTAAATCCCCCAGGTAGTATAGTCTGATTGTTGATCACATCTATCAGATTGCACTACCTCTAACCTAATCAGCACCCAGACCACCAGAGCTAGATAACAGGTGCCCTTACATCACTGCACAAGCTTTATTTGTACTTTGTTTTAATGCATTTTCAGTTTTACTGTACGTTGGGTGCCCCATTACCTCAATACCCCCCAGGTAGCACAATCTGATAGCTGATTGCATCTGTCAGATTGCACTGCTCCAGAAACTTTCAGAAGGCAAGGCAAATATTATTTATACCACGCCTGTTGTGTACGCGGCTGCGAGAAGCACTTTTTATTCGGTTCACACAAAAGAAGCTCAGACAAGAAGCTTACAATCAACACCATCTCTTTACTTCCACTTCCTCTAGAGAACATATCACATGACACAGTAATACAATGACACACTGAAGCCACTAGAGGGGCACCCCAATACCACACATAACGTTTCCTCCCCCCTTACTGAAAACATCCCCACGATGAACAAGAACATGCAATATTCATTAGAAAAACAATTCCTAACTAGGGAATGAGGGCAGGCTGCCTCGATTCCCAGCTCACCCTGGGGATTATTCTGCCCCAATAGTTCTGGGTGTGCCACTGACTACAAATCCAAATGATGTGGTGGTCTTCACACTCTGGTAGATCTTCATAGAACCTTGGGTGCATTAGTTTTGATGCTCGCACCCCAAGGTGGTGGCTCAGAAACTGTTGTTTGAGTTGGTGAGGTCTGCACAGGCTGTGGCATTGCTTCAACAACAGCTGGGGTGCAGCCCCCCTTTGGTAGAACTAACTTGTGGAGAAAAATCTGGAGTGACTGACTGTGGAACTGGGGTACTTTCAGATATCATATTTGAGTTTAAACCTTCAAATGTCCAGCAGATGACACCATGGAAGACACAGTAACACTTGACAAAAGCTGATCCACATGTCTTCTCCAGACAAGATCATTTTCAGTCTTAACAGTGAATGACACAGGTGCAGTCTGTGCAATCACTGTGGCTGGAATCCATTTTCCCCAGCTGCAAAATTACAAGCTAGCACATAGAAACATAGAAACACAGAAACATAGAATTTGACGGCAGATAAGGACCGCTTGGCCCACCCAGTCTGCCCATTTCCCTACCTGGTGGATAAGCTGCAGATTCTAGTTAATCAACAGCTTACTTCTTCCTGCCCCCCCACTAGAATTGCCTTATGCCTGTCCCATGCATTCTTGAATTCTCCCACTGTTCCTGACTCCACAACCTCCTCAGGAAGGCTGTTCCATGCATCCACAACCCTCTCTGTGAAAAAATACTTTCTAACATTACCTCTGAGCTGTCCCCCCTCTATCTTCAAATTGTGCCCCCTTGTTCTTGCACATCTCATCTTCTGAAAGATACTGCCCTCTTGTACGTTGTTAATTCCCTTGAGATACTTGAAAGTTTCTATCATGTCCCCCCTCTCCCTCCTTTCCTCAAGGGTTTGCATATTAAGCTGCTTTAGTCTCTCCTCGTATGTCTTCTGGTGCAGACCTTGCATCATTTTTGGTTGCCCTCTTCTGAACAGCCTCCACTCTGTCTATGTCTTTGCGGAGATGGGGTCTCCAGAATTGCATGCAGTACTCCAGATGGGGTCTCACTAACTGCCTGTAGAGAGGGATAACAACTTCCTGTTTCTACTGTTGATGCCTCTCCCTATGCATCCCAGTATCCCCCTAGCCCTCCTTACTGCCTTCTCACATTGCTTGCCCACCTTTAGGTCATCTGATATAATTGCTCCTAGGTCTCGTTCGCTTTTTGTTGTTGTTATTAACTCACCCCCCATTGTGTACTCTTCCCCTGGGTTTTCACAGGTTGTCCAGGCTGAAAGGTTCTATCCTTGGCTATTGGTTCACCCCTGTTCACTTGTAGTTGTTGATGATGTTGCACCACTTGTGCTGCTGCAGGTGGTTTCAACAGGTCTAAACAAGTGCGCAATTGTCGACCCATCATTAAGAATGCTGGAGACAATTTTGTAGTAGTATGAGCCGTGTTTCTGCAAGACAGCAAAAAGGTGTCCAAAGGATTTTGTAGACAAGCTTATCTTCTAGCTGATTCTAAAGCCTGTTTCAAGGTCTGGATGAGTCTCTTAGCTAGCCCATCATTAGCTGGATGATAGGGTGCTGACTTAATATGATGACTGCCATTCAACTGCATAAATGTGGCAAACTCCTTGGTCACAAATTGCAGTCCGTTGTCACTTACTAGTTGTTCAGGTAGGTCGTAGTGAGCAAACATTCCTCAGAGTTTTTAAATTGTGTTTTCTGCTGAAGTACAGGTCATTATAGCGACTTCAGGCCATTTCAAGTGAGCATCAACCACAACCAGGAGCATGTGTCCCTCAAAGGGTCCAGCAAAATCAATATGAATACATTGCCAAGGATGTTCAGGCCAATTCCAGGGATGCAAAGGTGCTAACTGGGGCAAATTCCGCACACTCTGGCAGGAAGGACAAGACTTGGCTTTTTCTTCAATGGCACTGTCCATACCAGGCCACCAGAAGTAGCTTCTAGCAATTTCCTTCATACGCACAATACCACAATGACCTGAATGTAGCTGTTGCAATATCTGCTGTCGCAATGGTGGTGGAATAATAACTCACATTACACATAGCAAACAACCAGACTGAACAGACAACCCTGTCTTCCTAGTAGCATAGGGCGTCAGCTCAGAAGGCTCTTCTAAGTTTCCTGGAAACTTGCCATGCAGCACCATGTCCATGACCTTGGGCAGTAGCAGAGCCACTCGTGTATCCTTTTTCACTTGAGAAGCTGTAATGGGTGCATTTTCCACCTGTTTGAAATAGAAAATTTCTCCTTTAGAACTGTCTACATGACAAATTGGCAATGGCAATTTGGAGAGTTCATCCGCGTTACCATGCAGTGCTGACTTCCTATACTTGATATCATAGATATGAGCAGACAATAGTGGAGCCCAATGTTGCACTCTGCTTGCAGCAAATGATGGAATACCCATATGTGGCTCAAAAATGGAAGTCAAGGGACAGTGATCAGTCAGAAGTGTGAATTTCCGGCCAAACAAGTACTGGTGAAACTTGCGGATGCCAAAGATAATTTCAAATGCTTCACGTTCTTTTTGGGCATAGTTACTCTCCGTCTTGCTCAACATTCTGTAGGCAAATGTAATTGGTCTGTCTTACCCCAATGGCTTGATGTGAGACACCACAGCCCCTACCCCATAGGGAGATTCATTACAAGCAAGTTGTAATGGCAATGCAGGAGCAAAATGTGTCAGAACCTGAGAATTCACTAACAATTCTTTAGCGCAAGCAAATGCTGAATCACAGTCTGATGTCCAGTTCCACTTCTTGTTCTGACAAAGAAGGACATGGAAGGGTTTTAAACTGTTGCCGGGTTGGGAATAAACCATCCATAATAATTAAGCAGTCCCATTAAAGAACGCAACTGACTCACACTCTGAGGGGTAGGAGCTTCCACAATGACTTTGACCTTGGAAGGAGCTATGTGGAGGCCTGTTGCATCAATCACATGTCCCATATATTCAACAGAGGGCTGGGAGAATGCACATTTGTCCTTTCGAACTCTAAGTCCATACTCCTCCAACCTCTGTAAAGTGGCATCAGGGTTCTTGAGGTGTTCCTCCTCATTTCTGCCTGTTACCACAATATCATCCAGGTAGCATTGTACTTCTGGAAGTCCACACAAGATCTGGTCCATAGCTCTTTGAAACAAAGCTGGAGCTAATGTTATTCCGAAAGGCAAACGATGATAGCAGAAAAGTCATTTATTTAGTTTTTGTTGACTGGGAAGGAGGACTAGACAATTTTTGCCTATTGCGTCACATTAGTCAACAGTTCCTGTGACTCCTCATGGACATGCAGCTCACCTGCTTGGGCTCTCCTGCTGAGGGGCCTCCACTCATGACACCAGATCCTGGGGAAGCCTTGATTCAGCCCCCCACTCCAGGACCCCCTTGCCCGAGTCAGCCTGCCATGTGCTCCTGTAGCACAGCCACTTCAAACCTCGGTCGCCACCACCGGCAAGCTCCCGGGAGAAGCCCTGACTAGGGTCTCCCACAGAAGACTCACTGCTTCACTTGGACAGAAGACTGCAGCTTGCCCACTTGGGCTGTCCTGCTGAGCGACCTCTGCTCATGATGCCAGATCCTGGGGAAGCCTTGATTCGGCCCCCACTCCAGGACCCACCTGCCCAAGTCAGCTTGCCATGTGCTCCTGTAGCACGGCAACTCCAAACCTTGGCTGCCACTCCCAGCAAGCTTCCAGAGGAAGCCTTGACTAGGCTCTCCCCACAGAAGACCATCTGCTTCACTTGGATGGAAGGTAACCACAAGTGGCTGGTAACTTTTTGAATCTGCCTGATCTTTTGGCGCCGAGTGCTTTGGACTCTCATTGACTGTCTTAGGCCCTGGAGCATCCTGATTGGCCAGTGGTCTCAACAGCCACCTGCTGATTGGTTTCCACTCCTATCCTTGTCTAGCTCTTTGCTCTGACCAGTCTGAGACTGAAAGAACTGTTAAAAATGCCATTTTTACATACATAAATGCTGTAGCTGTTTAGTGTCTAATTACTGTTAGAACTACTGCTAAATTATTAAAAGATAGCCTGTGATCTCAAAGTTTAATTTTGAATTGTCTCACCCTATGGCAGCCACTTGGCACTTATTCACTTAATTAAGTACTGTGTTAAACATTTCTGTACACTCAGCAGTAGCCGCCAGGCACCTAGCTCACTACACTTCTAAAATCTATCTCCTGCTCTCTCTCTCTCTCTCTCTCTCTCTTAACTCTACTCTCTTGACCCTCTCCCTGCCTAGACACTCTCAGACTAGCTAAATCTAGTCAGGGCGAAAAGCAGTGCTGAATTAAAGCCAGCCTCTTTTCTCACCTCCTCCCAGCCCTTACTGCCTAGCTTCCCCTAGCTTTCGCTACCCCACCCTACAGCTTTTGTCTCCAGCACAGTCTTTTGTCCTCAACCCACCTGTGCCACTCAACTTAATCCCCCCATTGTTCTTGGACCTCCTCTAAGCCTACTTAATGATCTCTTCTCTCTTCTCCCTTCCTCCTCAGACTGCAGCTTGCCCACTTGGGCTGTCCTGTTGAGCGACCTCCACTCATGACGCCAGATCCTGGGGAAGCCTTGATTCGGCACCCACTCCAGGACCCACCTGCCCAAGTCAGCCTGCTGTGCGCTCCTGTAGCGTGGCCACTCCAAACCTTGGCCACCTCTGGCAAGCTCCCAGGGGAAGCCCTGACTAGACTCTCCCACAGAAGACTCACTGCTTCACTTGACCCAGCCCTCACCCTCCCCTCCCTCCCACCCTATCTGGACACTTACTTATATACAGTCCAGGGATCACATGCTGCTCCTGTAACTCACTAAGTGTCTACTTCCCAATTGGCATCCTATATGAAGCTACCACTAGGGGCATCACAGCCGTCTGACCTACTGCCTTGAAACACCTCATCCCATCCCCTCTCTAAGGCCTGAACTGTTGCTATCCCAGACAGAGGTTGCCTAGCCACTCCTGTGAAGGGAAGCACTACCCACCTCCTTCTCAAGTGTTGGTTTCGCAGCCTCACGGCATGTTCAACAATGGCACCCTCTCATACCCGAGCCTTGCAAAGTCTTATCCTAATCACCTTTCTCACTTCCCAGAGCATTCATAGTGGACACCACAAACACTATCTGACTTCCCAGGAAAGGGTAGTTCTAAATGTATACGGAACCATGACCTCATCACCATTTGAGGATTCCTGTGACCTTCACCAGCTACCCTACACTAAAACAGTAAGTGAGGTCCCAGCAAATGACTTGTCTAAGGTGCTACTACTCAATGGTTTCATAATCCACATAGAGCACACAAAAGCCAGTGCGACTAACAAAAGGCAGCAGCACATCTACAAAAAAATTATTAAGGCACATATCCTATGTCTACTTCTACTACTCTTACTACTAATGTCTGGCAATGTGCACCCCAACCTGGTCCTATACCCAGTCTCAGTGCTCCACCATGGAAAACCCTGGGCTTGTGCTTGCCTTTCAAAACATCTGCAACCTGCTTCCCAAACTGGACTGCCTTAAGGCCTGGGTCACCCAGCATAGCCCAGATGTGTTATCCATTGTGGAAACTTGGCTATCCCCGAAGATACCTATGATTTTTTGTATGTGTTTTTCATGTATCCTATTTACCGTGATGCCATACTTGAACTGATGAATATGGTTGTATGCTCTCTTTAAGTTGTATGCCCTTGTTTAACATGTTTAACATGTATGTACTCTCCTGACATGGAACCTTTGTAAAAGAGCCTTGGCTCAAAGGTAATTGTAATCCTAGATCTAAATAAACAAATAAATAAACAAAACCCAACTCAGCTATCACTCTGCCCAACTACATTCTTTACAGACAGGATCAACAATTGAAAAGAGGCAGGGGCTGTATCATCCACACCAAAGACCACCTCCAGGGTCATATACAGTAATATCCCCGCCATGTAACAGCGATGCCCTACAAACCCTGGCCATCAAACTGCTGCTAGGGACCCACAACAGAGTGCTCACCATACTCTCAGTTTACATTCCGCCAAAACGGTCTCAGGCTGGTGCCAACAACCTAGTGAACTATATTAGCGCACTGAGCCTAAACTCTGAGATAGTATTATTAGGAGATTTTAATATTAACTGTCTCTCTCCCACATCTACTGCAATTAAGGACACTTTCTCCATGATTCAATTCTCCCAACTGGTGATGACTTCGACTAGAATCAACTATAAGACCGGCACCAGCACACTACTGGACTGGGTCCTCACAAACAACCCTGTGCACATAACCGACCTTACCATTCTCCCGGATGGCCTGAGTGACCACGCCTCTGTCAAATGTCAGTGGAACAATAAATACTGCAAGCCCCCAGCCAGAACCATAAAAAATCCTGCTCTTGAAGCACCACTTGCCTCTACTAAAGGATGACCTCAAACTCATTGATTGGTCTGACTTCGGAGAATCCAAAGATGTGGACACAGTGCTCAACCTCTTTATATCAAAATTTAACATGGTCTGTGATAAACACGTCCCTGTCAAAACGAGGAAAGCCAAAGGTCCCATTAATCCCTGGATTGCCCCCAATCAACTGGCACTATTAGACTTAAGAGACCAATACTGGCCAAAAGTTAAATTACAGGGCTCTGCAGCGAACATCCAGCGTTACAAAAAGGCTCGCAATGACTGTACAAAAACGATCAGACAGGCAAAAAGTAAATACTACAAAGAAGCCCTCACAGCCTCATGGAACAGCAGCAAGTCCTTCTGGGCAAACCTACAGGATATTACAGGGAAGGACCCAAAAACATCCTCTGCTATGCTCACTGTTGAGGGTATCCGTACCATAAACCCCCTACTCATTGCCAACTCACTGAATCAGTCAATGCCCCTAACCTTCAAACCTCTACAAGGGCCACTATACCAACTCCCGACTGCCCGCCTTTCCGCTTCAAAATAATTTCTGAAGCAGAAGCACGAAAATATGTTGTGAAGGTCCTAGGAAAATCAAGGCATAGTGGGGATTCACTGGACCTAAAATCCATACATCTGGCCCTGGACTAAATAATTGGACCGCTAACAAAAATAATTAACCTCTCCCTCTGCCACTCACAATTCCCACAAAAATGGAAGTCTGCCACAGTAACCACTCTGTATAAATGTGGGAACCGGACAGCACACAACAATTACAGATCAGTCTCTATACTCCCTCCACTCTCTAAGGCCCTGGAGCAGTTTGTAGCCTACCAGATGGTGGAGTATCTTAACCAACACAAGCTCCTCTGCCCAGGACAGCATGGATACTGTGGCGGCCACGGTACCAACACGGCCCTTCTAGAATTCACCGGGTACATCAATAATGTTTAGTTTAGTTAGTTAGTTTTTGTTGATCAGGTAAGTGCACTAGACAAATCCTGCCTATTTTCAGGCACGACCCCGGGGAGGGGGATACAGATGAATGCCAACTGACCTTGAACCAGATTAAGCTTGTTGGCGGTATTTTTTTAGTGAAGGGGGGGAAACTTGGCCAGGGCACCAGGGAAATTCCCCTACTCAGTAGGGGAAGGACTGGCTGGAGGCAAGATGGCCTCTGCGTGTGAGAGCCCAGAGGAGGTGGTTATGGAACGAGCATCTCAGGGCTTGGGAGATTTGTCTGCACAGAGTTTGCTAACTTTGACATCCACGGAGGTGGATAATGGGGTCTTTTTTCATGATTCTATAACTACTACAGATGGAGTCGAGTCTCCAGTCTGCGCTGCTACTGCCAAGGAATTTACCTGTATATCCTCCCTAGCATCTTCAGATGGGGTTCCGGTCATGACAGAGTCTGTGGAGGTTGCAATTTCTGCAGGATTGGTGCTGGGGAATCCACAAACTGATCAGGAGATTCGGCAGCAGGAGGAAGTTAGTCGGAGCGTGGAGGTGGTGGAACCGCAAAAGGTGCAACAAGAGGAAGTGGAGAAGCTGGTTCCAAGTTCAGAGCTAGGTAAGGAAGGGCAAGCTCACGGTGAATCACTGATGGTGAAACGGGGAGCAGTAACAATCAAGACTGTGTTGGGCAAGGCTGAACGAGGGTCGGTGAGTGATTCTACGGGCTCAGTGGTTGGCTGCCCTTCCCATTTGAATAAAGATTCAGGGTTTGTTTTTAAACCCTTGGAAGTGGACCATAAGCTCACTAATGTTCCCAGTATTGTCCGTTATCAAACGGATGCAAGTAACCAAGAGGGGGGTTACTGACTTTAGATTTCCATCGAAGAAAAATCTGCAGGAGACTTTTAAAACTGGACTGGGTGAGCTTTTACAGCGTACTGTACAGGAAGATCCGAACTTAATGGTGGAACAGAATAAATTACAGATTTTTGAAGTACCTTTAGCCCATGATGAGTCCTGGTCTCCCAAGGGGGCGTTACAGGCTGCAGGATGGGGACAGTCTGGCAAAGGGGTATGGACTCCCTTCCAGGCATGGGACTCGACTTTTGACATTGCTAAACATTCCCCTAACTGGCAACACCAGGGCTTAGGGGATGGGGTTCTCGGAGTGCAGGAGGAGGACTCAGAACACTCTGTCAGTAAGGACTTGGTTAGGGTTACGGGGGAGTCAGAAATGGCTGCTGTTAAACCTGGTTTGTCAGCTTCTGTTGTGACCCCGATTGCCAGTAAATCGTTGATGTCTTCTTTGTTTTCTAATGCCAAAAGGGAGGCTGCACCAAGGCGTAATGCAATGCCTTAGGTATAAGGGGTCTGCCTACTAGGCCTGACAGATATCATGTTGGTAAATTACTAATTAAGGATTCACTGGGCTTTTCCAAAGAGATGTCTACGCCTTTATTAACATCTCAGGTGAAGACAATTTTGATATCAGTTTCGTTCTGCTCACTTATTGGAATTATTTTGGGAGAGGTATACCCAGATGAAGTTTTCCCCCTTGTGGACTCCCTTTTTGGTTAATCCCCTTTCTACACCTTTGATTAAATTTATTACAGTTATGTTTCATAATGAAGGGGTTCATGTGGAAGACATCACACATTGGTTGTCCCTCAAATGCGAATTACTGGGCGACCCTGAGCCAATATTAGACTGAACAATTTTGGACAGGGGGTTGGAAATTTAAAGTTAAATTACGGCAATCTGACACTGGTATTGAGCATATTCCCAATTCCTTTATGTTAGGTAGGGACAGGGTGTTTGTTTTTACAGTGGTCAACCACGGGCATGCTATAGATGTGGTTCCAGGACCCATTTATCCAGTTCATGTGATCACCCTAGATGTGACAATTGCGGGGAGCTTGGTCATGGTATCATGCAATGTATTAATCCAACTAAATGTGATCTCTGTGAAGAATTTAGACATGCTTTTACTGACTGTACTTGGGCAGTTAGGAACAAGGCCTCCAGTGGTAGTGTAGATTTATTAGTACAACAGGCTCAAGAGGCCGTTCTTAAAGCAGAGACGGTGGGGCAGCGGTCCGTAACCATCTCCTCAAAACCACTGCAGGGAGTTGAGAAGTCACCAACAAGACCCCCATACCTGTTTTATCAGTTGTTCACCCCACTAGTGTCCCCCCCTTCTGTGAGGCAGTCGGTGGGTGGTATTTCGGAAACACAAATTCAGGAAATAGGCTTATTACAACCAGTCTGTTATACTGACCCTGAGAAACAAGCTGTAGAAGTGACCTCTCTGCCTTTGCCGCCTAGACAATCTAGTAGGAACTTTAAATTGACTACTGCCCCGGTAAAAGTGGAAACCGATACGCATAATAAATATGCGGCACTCTTTCCTAGTTGGGGGAATTCAGAAATGGACCCGAGGATTCGATTCTCAAAAATCTGTTCAGGGAATTTTGATGAGCCCTGCAATGAGTATAAAGAGAAAAAAAAGAAACGTGGGAAAAAATGATAAGGTGTGGTTGACTGTCTGAGAGTATTGGCTAATGGGATTTATTTGGGCATCATTAAATACCCATAGTTTACTGAATTCAGTTAAACGTAAAGCTCTTTTTCATTTACTACATGACAAAAGGATTTCTTTATGTTTTCTCCAGGAAACTTGGATGTTTTCCCAAGTTCAGACTCTCTCCTTTCGAAATAACTGGCCGTGGGAGCCGTCATTTTGGTCATTTGGTAGATCTACGGCTGACGGCATTGGGATTCTTTTCAATGGTCCTCACTTCTCCTTGTATAAATTGATAGATCTGATCCCAGGAAGAGTATTGATCCTGGATGGCTCCTGGCTAGGGAACAGGTTTCGGTTGATAAATCTATATAATCCTCAAACGAAAGCCGCCAGGATAGCATGTTTTAAAGAAATACAACCATATTTAGTTACAACTTTACCAATTCTATGGGGAGGGGATTTCAATAGTACCTTGCTTACTAAGGAGATTACCCGAAATAAAATCTATTGCGACTCTAATTTTTTTACTTCTTTAATGTCAAAAGCTGACTTGATTAATTGCAATCAGCCTCTTAAAGGCAAAGCTGATTATACTTTTTATAAAGGGTCAATTGGCTCCACTATAGATTATTTATTTGTTTCTAAGTTCCTTTTGGTACATCACTTTTCTATAATGCCTGTAGAATTTTCAGATCATCATCTAGTGCAGATAGAAGTGGGTGAGTTACCCTGTAGTGGTCCAAGGACTATTCGTTGGAAATTAAATTCTCAATGCCTTCAGGACCAAAGGGTCAGGAATTCACTTGCATTAATCTTGGAAGCTAGGCTTTCTGTGCGGTTTTTATATACTGATCTTGGCAGTTGGTGGGAGGAGACTAAATCTGACTGTGCTCAATGGCTTAAATCTTATGGGGTTTATAAAAGGAAAACCCAGTTTGGGGCTTATTTAAAACTGAGAGCTCACTTGCAAGATTTATATTCCATTGTGAATGTTACCAATCAGGACTTATCCGCTCAAATTTCAGTTATTTGGAAAGATATGAGGAGGCTTCAATATGATAGGGCTAAACTTTGCAAGGGCTTTTGAATAATCATGTATAATCAGTTATTGGGGACCCCTTTTCATTATGTAAAACTCTGAAAGACTCTACTGTGTTGGAATTTCTGAATACATCTTCAGGGACGGTGTCTGATATTAAGGGTATTTGTATTGCTATTGAAAAACATTTTCGTGAATTGAGGCCTACCGTATCACCAGCTGCTCAAGATTTGAGGGATTATTTTAGCTTTATTCCTCCTCCCCAGTTGGATCAGAGCATGCTGGCCAACATTATTAAACCCTTCTCAGTGCAGGAAATCGAAGACGTCATAGGTCATTTGAAAGACATCACCTCTCCTGGGAATGACGGGTTGTCGAATTTATTTTATAAAGAGTTTTGTGCTGTATTAAGTGTGGGTTTGCAAGGGCTCTTTAATTCTTTCTTATTGGGAAGTTCAATTCCATGCGCTGTTACACAAGGAGTTCAGATCTATCTTTTCAAATCTGGGGATAAGGGGCAGTTTGCAAACTGGAGACCAATTACTCTATTAAACTCCGACTATAAGATTTTGGCAACCCTAATTAATACCAGATTACAACGCTGGGCATCAACAGTTATTTCTCCTGTGCAGCACTGTGGACTTCCCAATAGGAGAATTCAGTCAATGTTGTCTACAATCAGGGATGTGATTGAACACATGTCTGACTTGGGTTCTGGTGGATGTTTGATTTCTCTAGATTTTGATAAAGCATTTGATCAGGTCAATCATACTTTCTTTTTTTACACCTTAAATTTTTTTGTGATACCATCTTCAATTTTGGGCATCATTGAAGGATTGTATGCAAAGACTACTGTATTCCCAATAATTAGGGGTAGTTTGGGCCACCCCATAGAGATTACGACTGGGGTGCGGCAAGGATGCCCATTAAGTCCGTTGCTGTACATTTTTTCATTGGAGCCATTGATCAGAGCTGTCAGCTTAAAACCCTTATGGGATGGCATATTAATCCCAGGTACATCACAATGGTTGTTGATACAAGCATTCGCTGATGATGTTTGCCTCTTTTTTCAGAATTCGGAGCAATTGGATTCATTTTTTCCTGAGTTTCAATGTTTTGCTACACTTTCTAATACCAAATTGAACTTAGTAAAATCTAAGGGTCTAGGGATGGGGTGCGGCTTTCAGCAGCCAATCTGTAGACACTCTATTTCTATATCAACAGGCCCAATCATGATTCTGGGAGTATTATTTGGTTCCCAAAACTTACCCTTGGAAAATTGGACATTAGTCTTGAATAGGGTAGAGGGGGAAAATAACCTGTTGGAAAAAAGTTCATTTTAGCAAGCTCAAGAGAGTGCACATCTTGCGACAATTTATTTTACCTTGTAAACAATATCTAGTGGTCATTTTTCTGCTGCCATTGCAGTTTGAGACTAAACTTTATAGTCTTTTTTTTCAGTTTTTTGCGGGAAATAGGTTTAACCCGATTAAAAGATGTTATACCTATTTAGATAAGAAACATGGAGGTGTGGGTATGATTAACCCAGTGGTATTTTGTTTCTCATTGTTTTTTGTACACTCTTTAAAAGCTTCACTTAGTTCCTCTACTGGGAGTGATGGGCAGTGGTTCAGGGCAGTTATTGGCAGGTATTTAAAATCTTGGACGCAGTATGCTCCAAAATGGAACCACCATCATTCTCTTCCCATTTATTTTAAACCGGCAGTGCAAAAATTATACAAATGGAAGTTGACAAAAAACCCAAATTTGTTGCAGCTCGACGAGAACATTATGTAAAACTATTCTGAATGCAAATTATCCTGTAAGTCCAGTTTTCAAAAACTGCCCCTCTGATTTAAATCCAACGGTGTTGGACCAATTAAATAACCCTAGACTGCCAACCTATTTGTGGGAATTACAATGGTTAATTATGTATGGTAGAATTAATGTTAGAGGGTCTGCTAAATATAAAGCGAAGGAGGAACGGAATTGTCCTTATTAGACATGTACAAATATTGAAGAAACTATGGAACATTTCTTTTTAGAATGTCCAAATGCTATTTCTTTATGGGCTTATTTAGCAAAACATTGGTTATTGCCATGGTTGTTGAATCCCTCTTATAACCTCTTTATTATTGGAGATCTCGGTCCATTTACAAAATATGATAAGAAAGCGATGTGGATCTTTTGGCAGTTCTAAGGTTTTGCCTATGGCAAACCAGATGCCAATGGGTATTGTATCAAAACTTACTTCAGACAAAGCATTTTTCTTTATGTCACAACAGAATTACAGAAAGTTTATTTGTATGAATTACAAATTTATACTGCTGATTCGGTCAGGTTGTGGTGGAAAGGGTTCTCTCACATTATTAAATATAAATAGTGAAATTATGTTAGCATTGTATAAATTTTGACAGTTGTTGTTTGAGGCTGTCTCTGCTGCTTGTTACCTGTGTGGTATATGCTTCCTCTTATTATTTTTCTGTTTTTGTGTATTTTTCTTATGATTGTTGTTATTGATTGATTCTACTTGACTGTTTTGTTATTCTTTTAATAAAAATTACCCCTACTCTCCACAGGGGGAACCTTTGTCATCCTGGTCCTTGGTCAAGATGGCGAAGCCCATGGATCCTGGTGGTGGTGGAGAATGTGAGACGGCTGCTGGACCACGGACCTTACCTCTTCCTCTGCTCCAATTTTGTTTGAGGCTTCTTCTGCCCTTGCTCATGAAGCTATGGATGTTTCTGATGCTGGTGTTTCTTCTGTGAGTTCTGAGGCTGGTGTTCTGCTGAATTCTGCTGATCGAGGCTTTACTTCCAGTCGTCCTGTTGTTGTTCTCCCTGTTTCAACTCTCATGTCAGTGCCAGCCGTGCTGAATGAGGATCTTCTAAGCTGTCAGTCTTTCACCTCTAGAAGCGATTATTTATGGGCGCTTTTAGCTGAGGAAGAGCGCCGCGAGTCGCTACAGTCTCTACCTGGTCCAGCTACTGCTTTACCTTCTGTGGAATGCCCCTTGCCTGAAGTTCAGCCTTCTCCTGGTTCTTGTCCTCAGACTGGAGTTACTGCAGACTGTGCATCTGCCGACTGTGCTGTTTCATTTGGACTTGCCAAAAAGACGCTTTCTGGCGAGTTAGTGCATGATTTACAGCAGCGTTTTCAGGAAAGTACTTTTTGCTCTGACAGTTCTGTTATTCAGCAAGTTTTCCTTAAGGAAGGGATGGGAAACAGGGATGACGTTGGGGTTATATCTCCTGCTGGGGTAGGCTCCCAAACTCTGCCTTTTGAGCCATCTTGTACTGTGCAACCTACTTCAGATGTGCCGGTTGCTGATGTATCTAGTCCTGATAATGATGATAATGTTTTGGTGACTGGCAGGACTGTGGCTGAGGCTTTAAAAGCTGCTGGGTGGGTTAAATCGGCCACAAATCTCCCATGGGTGTCTCCCCACCTCCAGGCTGAGGATGACTTTTCTGATCCTTTGGCCTTCCCCTCCTCCCTGGAGTTGACTGATTCCCTGGTTTTGTTCCCTGTGGCTCCAGTTACACCCCTGTTTTCTTCTCAGTCTGTGCCTTCCTCTGCTGATAGATCTTATCCAGTTACTGCTGTACTGGTGCCTACACCTGGTGTTCCTGAGTCTGAGCCAGGTCACTCTGCCCCTTCCCCGCACTTTCACACCAGGGCTTTTCTGGTCCAGGAGTTTCTGATGGTCCTAGTCGGGCATCTCAGAGGACCTACGCTGGGCTTTTCCATATACCCCTGAACCTGCTAAATGCAGAAATGCCATTCACATTAAGTATATGGGTAGCTTAGACTCTTTTCCTGATTGTATTTATGTGGGTCATACCCTTTTGAAGGACAGTATGGAATTCTCAGCTCAGGAGATTTATGCCCTGATCCATACCTCTGGGGACCCTAATTTTGATGCTAGTTTCAAGACTGCAGCTGGGCTGGAACTGTTTTGGGAGCGTTATCAAGCAGTTAAAAGAACTTCAGAATGGTCTGTGTTTTCTGTGATTCCCTTGACTAAACCTGCTTACAGGACAATCACTGTACTGTTTAAAAATAAAGGGGTGGCATTTCTGACATTTTGTTCTGGTTACGCACTAAGTGTTCGGTGCTTGGAATTCCTCCCATTATTGACTCTGAGGACATCTGGATGGGGGGGGGGTGTGGAGAATCCGAGTACAACTTCCTATAGAAAAAGGTGTTATTCATCATTTGCCAAGCTGCTTTTATTTGGGAAGAGACAGTGGCTTTATTTTCTATGCTGGACAGCCGCGATCCTGCTTTCAGTGTGGGGCCCATACCCACCTGAGCAGCGCCTGTGATAAAATGAAATGCTCACTTTGTGGAGGGATTGGTCATGTTGCTGTTACATGTCAGACCCCTGTGGTCTGTAATCTCTGTGACGAAACCAGTCACACTTTTAAAGATTGCCCTTGGGCCTCCCACAATACTGGGAGAGTTCTGATATGGAGGAGGAGACTCCTACTCCGCAGCATGCTGACCTGTCTCATTCAGACTTTTTCCACTGGCCTACTCCCCAACACACACCTCCATCTGTGGATAATGTGTCTCCCTCGGTCTCTCATAGTGTGCAGGACTCCTTTCCTCCCCTGGTTCCTGCTAGGCACTCCATTCCTGAAGTTGATCCTTTGGAGGGGGACATCTTGGTGGCTGCTGATACTATCCATTCTTCTCAAGTTTCTATGGGAGATCAAGATGTTATTGTTTCTGCACTGCCTTCTGACCCTTCCACGTCCCAAATCCCTGTCATGCCGCCTCCCCAAATGGTTGAATGGGAACATCATAAATCTAGGCAGATGACACGCAGTGCTTCCCAGAAACTGGTGAAAGGTATGGCTGAGGTGATTGACTCTGATATTGGTCTCAAAAACAGATTTCTTCCACTGACTAAGAGAAAACAATGGGAGAAGGAAGATGAGAATTCAGATTCCTCTTCTATGATTTCCTCTCAACCAGAGAATGTTACTGACTCTGAATTTCCTTTACAGGACTCAAAAGGGGGAGTTAAGAAAAAGAAGAAATCCAAATGCATTGCTGCAAAAGCTCCCAGGGCCCAAGCTCCTGATAATATAGTCCTGCCTACCACCTGATCATGGCTTTACACCTGACTTTGGGCTCTCTTAATACTAACAGTCTTAAAAACCACAAAAGGTGACTTTCTACCTTTTCAATTCTTGCGGGACACCACCTTGATATTTGCACGGTGCAGGATACCCACTTACATACCATCAGGGAAGCCCACCCGGCATCTCAGGACTGTTTTGAGGTCCTTCTTTTTGGTCCCTGGAGGAGGAATTATGTTCAGGGGTTGGTTTTTTGATTCTCAATCCTGACCTCCGAGTCTCTTGTCTCATTGATCTGGTTCCTGGCAGGGTATGCATCTTGGATGCGAGACTTGGAGCTCATGAGCTGAGGTTGATTAATGTATATAATGATCAGACAAAATGTGTTTTATCTCTTTCTGATAAGACAGGTAAAACAAATAAATTGTATGCCGATTCTAATTTTTTGAACACCATGTATCTGCAGGCTCGATTGAAGGATTGTGCGGCTGAAGTAATTTGTTTGCCTGATCACACCATTTCTAAAGGGCATTTAACGACTAGGATTGACTTCTTGTTTGCCTCCCAGTGGATTCCTGTGTGGACTTTTTCAGTCTCTCCTGTGGAGACTTTGGATCATAGATTAATTAAAACTTTCGTGGGGGCCCCTTTAAATAAACCAAACCCCAATCCAATCTGGAGACTAAATTCAGCTTTATTGGATGATGTGGATACCTGATCTACTATCCAAGAGGAATTGGAGGCCAGGATTTCTGTATTCAAGTTGTATGACAACTCGTTGTTTTGGTGGCAGGACACTAAACGTGACCTGAAGGCCCTCTGTGGCTCTTTAGCAAAAAAGGCAGCAAATACTAAATATCTGACATATTTACACCTGTGGGACCATTTATAGATGCTATTGTCTCACTCAGTAGAGACTAGAGAAGTCCTCACTAAAGACATACAGGCTGTCAAAGGGGAAATGAGCAAATATCAATATGACAGGGCACATTCATTATTGTTGGAGCAGAAATTTGGTACGCAGGGCAAAGCTCAAAATGTTAATCCATATGACTGTTGTGCACGCAGGGCAGACACTAGATTTATGACTTCTTTGAGACATGCTTCTAGTGTTCTGGTAGTTACTGGGGAAGCAATGCAGGATGTGGTTCAGGATTTTGTGGAAGCTTCATTTTGTGAAAATGATCTGCCTTTTCCTGGGATTATTAATTTTTTGCATCAGCTTGACATCCCTGAATTGTTGGAAGCCAATATAGTGGCTTTGACTTCTCCTATATCTCAAAAGGAGGTTGAAGATGTGATCGGTGGTTTACCGACTGGGTCTTCTCCTGGGCCGGATGGTATTCCAGGGAAATTTTATAAAAAGTCTAAGGGGCTACTAAGTCAGTATTTGGTGTCTGTTTTTAATGATGTTTTATCTGGTCTGGTCCCATTTCCATCAGCAAAAGGGAGACATGGAGGCCCTCCAGAATTGGAAGCCTATAAGTCTTATAAATGTTGACTGGCAGATCTTGTGTAAGATCTTGTGCAAACATCTGTCTTGGATTGCCCAGAGGTTATTTCTCCCAGTCAGACTTGTGCTATTCCCCATCATACTATGAGGGATGTGGCAAAAATTTTGAGAGAAGCATTTGATGATCCCGGGGTTTCTGGATATCTGATTTCACTTGACCAGACTAAGGCTTTTGATAAGGTTCCACATGTTTATCTCTTTCAGGTTTTGAAGAGGTATGGTGTTCCCGACCTTTTTGTTAACTGACTTAAGAATATTTATAATGTGGCTTCATCTTGTCCCCTGGTTAATGGACAGCTTGGAAAGTATGTGAGGATCAGGAGAGTGGTTATGCAGGGGTGCCCTTTGAGCCCTCTTTTTTATGTCTTCTCTCTGGACCCTTTATTGAGGGCTTTGAATGTGGGTTAAGGGGTTTTGCCCATGCATGGTTTATGGGGTATTTCTTTTCCTGTGGCATTAGCTTATGCAGATGATACCACAATTTTGGTGGTGGATAGGGTATCTGGGGAGAGGGCCATGGCAGTGGTGGATACCTTTTCTGGTATTTCTGGCTCTAAAATTAATAAAAATAAATGTAATGTTGTAGGTATTCATGTTTTGGGTGCGGCTGGACAGGCAGTTGGGGGCATCCCCATCATTGCCGCACCAATTAAGCTTCTAGGCTTTTGGTTTGGAGCTCCAGATTCGGCTTACCTGAACTGGGAGCTGGCTTTATCTCTTGCTGATGATAAGGTGAGTAGATGGAAAGGTTACCTTATGTCTAAGAAAAAAAGGGTTTATATGTATAAGACTTTTATTGTACCTTTATTTCTTCATGTTAGTCAGCTTTATCCTTTGCCAGTCAAGCTAGAAGTAAAAATGTATAGCGTGTCTTTTTCAATTGCTTTGGGGGAGCCGACTGAACCCTATAAAGAGAAATTGCACTTATTGGCCGATTGCTCAAGGAGGCCTCAATATGTTGAATCCAGTGATTTTCTTTTTCTCTATGTTTCTTTATAATAATTTTGTGCCCATTTTGTTGGGGAAACAACTTAACTGGGTTCCCCTTCTGGAGGACAGGTGCTTATATTTTTGGCAACGGTGGGAGACACTGCACTGGGGAAAGTTTTTGGGTATTCCACATGACATGTCTCCTTATTTGATGGAAATATGCAGGAAGCTAAAAGCTTGGCAAATAACGATGGTTGAACTTTTGCACAATACTAGGAAGTTAGAGTATCAAAAGATTCTTCATACAGTGTGTTTTGCTAACCCTTGTCTTGTTTTGCCTGACTCAGTTGTGCTCTCTGATGTTCTTGGACAGCTGACTGAATCTAGGATCCCTCCTAAAGTGTGGGATGCTATGTGGCTCTGTTTCCACTCTAGATTAAATGTTCAGGGCAACTACTTTCACGAAAGTATTTTGGAACGGTCCTGTTTGAGGGAGGGTTGTGGGCTGGTTACTAAAACAATGTCACATCTTTTTTTTCACTGTGAATACATGAAGGATTGATGGCAGTTATTGGCCTCTTCCTGGGGTATCCTTCAGATACAGGACAAGACCTATGAGACTTTGATTAATGGTCAGTATGGTCCAGATGTTTGGAGGGCTTGCTATAAGGCGACAACTCAGGTGGTTTTGGCGATCATTAAATGGGTTATTTGGCAAACAAGATGTCAATTTGTGTTGCAGTAGAAACAAATACCTTTATTGGGTCTAAATCTCAAAATAGAGCAAGAAATTTATGTGGTTTATGTTAAAGAAAGTCTTGGTTTTTCAAAAACTTTAATGCGCACCTGGTGGAGAGGTTGGAGCACTGTTCCTTTTTTGCAGGTTTCTGCTTGACTCCCTATTTGGTTGCTGGGGGTTGTTGTCATGCTGATCAGTGGTATTCTCTCTCTGGAATGATTATGGGGGAGGAGTTCACCCTGTGCTGACGTTTTCCTTGTTTTTCTTGTTTTGCTTTTCTTTTTTTTGATTTTGTCTTTTTTATGCACTTTTGATGGTGGATTCGGGGATTTTGGTGGGTGTTTCTATTGTTTTGTGTAATAGAATTGTTTTTCATTTTCTGTTTTGTTTTTTATCATGTTGCAATGTATTTCCATTTTTCTTTTGTTCTATTTTGAAGTATTGTTCAATAAAAAATTCCCCTACTCTTTTTGAGAAGTGCCATGGGATCTTTAACATCCACCTGAACAGGCAGATGGGACCTCAGTTTAATGTCTCATCCGAAAGACGGCACCTCAGGAGTGCAGCACCCCCCCGTGCTTCACTACAGTGTCAGTATTGGTATTAACCCAAGTACCTGGTGTGGGGATAGAACCCACAGCCTTCTGATCTCCCGGCCTCAGAGGCAAGTGTGCTACCTGCTGAGCCACTGACACTGCAATGCCTTGGATCAAGGCCTCTTAGTAGGGGCATCCTTCATTGACCTATCAAAGGCATTTGATATGCTTCATCGTGCCCTCCTCCTAGAACAGCTCTCTGAAATTGGACTCACAACAGAAACCATGGACTGGTTTAGCAGCTATCAGTGCCTCCACTCCCAACAAGTCAGGACTGGGGAAGTCCTATCCAACAGCTGACCTGTTAGATCTGGAGTACCACAAGTTCTATACTGGGACTGTTGCTATTCAGTAGCTTCCTAAACAACCTACTGGCAGCTTGCCAATGCTGCATGCTCTTATATGCAGATGGCACAGTAATCTTCACCAGCAACCAGCAACTGGAACTCCTCAGAAAGGACCTCCAAAATGGCTTTGCCTCAGACAAAAAATGGTTTAAAGAACAAAAATTAGTCCAGAATTATAAAAAGATGAAAACCATGCTATATGCCACAGCCAAAAACAAACAAAAAACTACCCCTTGACAATACAGAATGTCAGTGGCAGCACCCTGGAACTCGTCCCCCATTTCAAATACTTCATGCAGCACATCGACAACAGGCTCTACGATGCAGATTCAACAACAATTTTGTCGACCGGCATCACAGAGATGGAATTTATGTCAACCGCAAGTTGCAGGCGGCATAAATCCCAACTGACTCCCAGTCCCTGTTTCTAGCTTTGGCTTCCCCGAACTCCCCATGCAAGGGCTCTGCCCCTGAACCCCCATTCTAAATATAATCAACTCCAAATCAGAATTGATTTGGGGAGGAGTTGCAGGACCAGGAGGCAGTGTGCCCCTGTCTCAGGCGCACCAATATAGTAACCTGTTGACGAACTGTCTGTTTCGTTGTAAGCAATGTGGGTCACTGTATTGGTTTCGCTGTTGGGGGGTATACCTTGACAACACTGCCAAAGCAATCAACATCAAAATCATCATCCTCTACTGACACAGCCATTGCCTCACCTACAAAGCCCTCAACCTGGCAATTAACAGCTCGATTGTATCCCTAATAGATTACGGACTGGTAATAGACAGATCCGCAGCTGACTCGGAACTCCAACGCATCTCTGCCACCCTAAATAAAGTCTTCCGCCTGCTCACTAATGCACCTAAACTAACCCATACCTGTGAGCTCTATACTCATGCTAGCTTGCTACAGCTTAACAATAGAATAAGATATCAAGCCTGCCTTCTCGCCAAAAAAGATCACACTAAACCAGCTTCCTCCTGGAGTGCAGAACCTGCTATCCCTACCACTGAACACCAGGCAAACCAGGAGCTCCTTCACACAAACTTTCTATGTACCCAGATGCCACACATCCATGGCACAATGTGCCTTTGTTTACTGGGCACCGCTCTGGACATACGCACTTCCACCTGATGTCTCTGGCACTGCAATGCTTGGATCTTTCAAACTCAAATTGCACCAACATCCTACTCATATGAGTACCTGCAGGTGCCACCTCTGAGTCATCCTACGCATCCACTGACTACCTCCAGCACTTCCCTGAACCTCGGCACTTAGCCTTACCTCTAGCCTCTTTCACCCTATCCTCTAGCCTTTTTACGCTACCTTATCCCAGCCTAACCCCTCCTCTTCCCACTCTGTCCTGCTTACCCCACCCCCTCCTTTCCCCTCCTTCCCCTACTCCTCCTTCTCTGATGCAGGCATACTTTGCTCATCACTGCAGTTTACATGTTCCACATGGATTTAGATACCCTAATGTTAATTTTTTCCTTATCTGTTAATGTCCTCTCGATGTTTATCTGTATTTTGTCTACAATTCCTTGCCTTGTTGTTTTATGAACATGACGTGGAACCTCTCAACGATCATCCGCGCACAGGTGTATCCAAGACTTCAATAAACAAATAAATAAATAAAACATGCATCTGTAGATAAGCTTGGTTCAAGTCTATCTTGCTGAACTTTTGTCCACCAGTGAGACGAGAAAACAGGTCCTCAATGTGAGGAAGCAGATATTGCTCCGGACATAGCACCGGATTGATGGTAACCTTGAAATCCCCACAGATTCTTACTGAGTCATCCTTTTTCAGGACTGGAACAGAAGGTGTCACCCACTCACTATGTGTGACTGGCATTAGGACTCCCACTTTCACTAGATGCTCCAAGTCAGCTTTTACCTTTGGCCTAAGGGCATATGGCACTGTTCTGGCCTTCAAGCACTTTGGGTTACTGTCAGGCTTAATGGGCAGTTTATTAGTAATGCCTTGCATGCTCCCCAACTCCTCTTTAAAAACAGAAGCATGTTTCTTCAATATGGCATCCAGACCCGCCTCAGTGTTGCTCATCATACATATCTCAGGCCAGCATAGTCAGATTTTCTCAAGCCATGACTGACCCAGCAAAGCTGGGTAGTCACTCTGTACAATAAACACTGGTAGTTTTACAGACTGTCCATGAAGTTCCACACGGACATCAATGGTGCCCATCATCCGTATAGGTTCCCTGTGTAAGTCTTCAGAATGACCTTCGTTAGCCACAGTGGGAGATGTTGCAGTTTTTCTCAATATACAGCATCAGACACCAGTGATACAGCAGCTCCTGTATCCACCTCCATCTGCAGTGGCTTCCCTTCAAGCAACAGGGTCACCCAGTAGCCCTGTGGAGCACCAGTCATAGCCAAAATATATGTCAGTGCCTCCTCTTCAGACTGACTTTCACTCTCTGTATCCTGACCCTGTTGCACAGAATACAAACTGGATTTCTTTTTCTGTCACCCAGTTGATCTCTTTCGATCAGGTTTATCTTTCCAATCTGGCTTATCTTTTTCATATACTGCATCTTTCATATTTTTGCAAGCATGTGCAATGTGTCCTTTTTTATTACAATTCTGGCATATCCAGTCTTTGTACCAGCATTCATATTCCAAATTACCAGTCTTTCCACAATAGTAGCAATTTTTACTACCTGTCACCTTATTCATACTCTCGGCATTCACTTTATGCACTTTAGTAGATGCACTCATCTCCTGAGATTCCTTTGCAGCTAATTCCATAGAAACTCCAGTTCCTAAAGCCTTTTGTAGTGCAAGGTTAACCTCTGTCAGCAAATGTTTCTGAATTGCTTCACTGCACAACTCACACACCAGCCTATCTTGCAGAGTATCATTTAGCACATTGCCAGAATCACAGTGCTCAGCCAGCTTTTTTAACACTGCCTCAAATTGGGAGACTGTTTCTCCTTCTTCTCGGTTCCATTTATGAAAGTGAAACCTCTCTGTGATCACTAATGGATTTGGAGAGCAGTGTGCTTGTAATACTTGCACTATCTCTGCATAAGCGTTAGTGCCAGGTTTATCAGGCTGCACCAGACTGCTCAATAAATTGAAGGTTTTTCCACCCATCACACTCGGAAAAGTAGCTAAGTTCTTATCCTCTGTAATATTATTTGCAGTCACAAAACATTCAAATTGCTCTGTATAAGAGTTCCACTGTTCTACAGTTTCATCAAAAGGTCACATAGGTCCTGTTATCATAGCCATTTTTCACTGCCAATTCGATTACTCAATATTTCCACTGATAACTCAGTCTTTTCTAGAAGTTTGACTGGCACACAGGGTTGCTATGCTCTCCCCCTTCTGAATTTGCACACACACACACACACACACAAACACACTGAGGCCTACCCAGAAGTTTGCTTTCACTTTCTCTTTTGCATAAAATAGTCCCAAACAAATATTAAAGATAGTTCTTATTTTGATATCTTTGAAGCAGTGGGTGCAGCAGAGGTTTACCATCCACATCACCAGTTTTGTTGTGTATGCAGCTGCGAGAAGCACTTTCTATTTGGTTCACACAAAGAAGCTCAGATAAGAAGCTTGGAATCAACACCATCTCTTTACTTCCAATTCCTCTAGAACATATCACATGACACAATAATACAATGACTCACTGAAGCCACTCGAGGACACCCCAACACCATACATAACAGCACCCAATCCTAGAGGCTCTGGGTGCCTTACATTACAGCATGAACAGGTTAAAGCAGACTAGAGAACAAATAAAATAACACAGTATTCTAAAATATCTCAGCAGCAATATTAAAATTAATACTGGTCTTAACCCTTCGCCCGAGAAGCCAAGGGCAAACAGATAGGCCTTGAGATCTGTTTTAAATACTGCGACCAATGGGACCGCCCAAACAGATGATGGTAGAGTATTCCACAGGACTGGACCAGTGACACTGAAGGTACAGTCACCAGCAGTTCTGATCCTATTCCTGGGAACTTCTAGGAGGCCCCTGGCTGAGGAACGGAGGGAATGGACTGAGGTGCAAGGTGTCAGAAGCTCAGCCAGGTAATTGGGGCCTAGACCATGTAGGGCCTTACAGGCGAGAAGATTCACCTTGAAGATAACCCTCCACCTGACAGGCAACCAGTGCAAAGAATGCAACACTGGGATCACATGACTAGACCTCAAAAGGCCAGTCCGCAACCTAGCAGTGGCATTCTGCACCAGCTGCAGTCAGCAGAGGGTACCTCCAGAGATCTTGAAGTAAAGAGCGTTACAGTAGTCAAGCCTAGAGGTTACAAAGGCATGTACCAGTGTGGGCAAGTCCTTGGGTGGAAGTAGGGGTTTGATCCTGGTGATATTTCTTAAGTAGTAAAAATCACTTTGGATGACCGCCAACACCTGAGCTTCAGTTGTCAGCCTGTCACCCAGGATCATGCCAAGATCTCGCACCCTAGAGGAGGCCAATAATGATGCAGGACCCAGATAAAGACCCGGCATCCATCCCAGCATCGGTGACACTCCCATCACACCCTCATCCCAGCCCAACCACTATTTCCTCCGTCTTGTCTGGATTCAGTCACAACCAGCTGGAGGACATCCAATCATTAATCTCTGCCAGGCAGTTATTCAGCACTTCCACAGGGTCTGATGTCCCAGGAGCAAAGGACAGATACAGCTGGGTATCATCTATATAGCAGGGAAAATCCACACTGCAAAGCCTAATGAGCTCACCCAGGGGCAGCATATACACTGCAAACAACATCAGTGACAAGATCGATCCTGAGGCACTCCACACAGCAGAAGCTCCGGGGAGGAGGAGAAATTCCCCATCACCACCCATTGCTTCCTGCCAGAGAGAAAGGACTCAAACCAGTGGATGACAGTGCCAGCGAGTCTGCAGGACTCTCTGAGGTGAAGAAGCACAATGTGATCTACAGTATCGAAGGCTGAGGAGAGATCTAAGAGAAGAAGAATTGTCTTGTCTCCTCTATCTCTCACCCTGAGGAGGTTATTATGCACCCTAACTAACACTGTTTCAGTGTTATGCTTGGATCTGAAACCTGACTGGAGTGGCTCATAGATGTCAAAAGGTCATGAGATCCTCCTCAAACTGCTGCGCCACAATTTTCTCCACAACTTTACCCAGAAATGAGATGTTGGAGGTAGGATGGTAGTTCGCTAGAACGGCAGGGTCGAGAGATGACTTCTTCAGAAGGGGCCTCACCAGAGCCTCTTTAAAGACACCTGGAAAAAAACCCTCCAACAATGAACACCCAACCATTCCAGTGAACACCGGGCCAACTGAACCAATGTATTTCATTAAGAGACGAGTCAGTGCCGGGTCCAGTTCACAGTATGTGTGCTTCAGCTTTAAGATAACCTCAATGATCTCAATGACCTCGGCAACCTCCACTAGTAAACTCCTCCCAAACAGGTAGGGCACCTCTATCCCCACCCAGCTGACAACTGTGGACCATATCGCGGTCCACTTATGGAATCCTATGGCAGATAGAGGACACTCTATCAGAGAAGAATTGAGCAATCTCATCACACAATGTGACTGAAAGAGCTTTCTTCAGCTGTAGACAGACAGGATACAAAAGTCTGTTGACAGTGGGAAAAAGCTGAGCAGGTTAGTTCTTCCCTGCGGCAATCTCCCTGGACAGGAATTCTGCCTTCTTACAGTTGATTGCCCCTTGGTACTCACAATAATGAACGCGCAAGGCTAGTTTGTCCCCCTGTGACCTAGTCCTTCTCCAGCAATGCTCCAACTTTCAATCCCTGATCTTTATCACCTTGAGATCCCCATTAAACTAAGAAGATCTCAAGTGAGATCTGGGTCATACACAGACTGGTGCAATGGTATCAAGTGCCCTGAAAACTGCCCTATTATAGGTGGCCACCGCTTCCCCCCATGCCAAACACACATGCAGTGACAACACTAGATTAATCAGCTACCACCAGTAGTCCCTCTGGGGACAACCCCCTTAAAAGGCAGTAGCTGACCATCTCAACAGGGGAGGGACATTCACATGGTACATTACTTGAGAAGTTCCATAAACACATAACGACTGGCCAGATACTCAGAGTAGCTGCACTAAAATGCATGATGGTAAAATGGCTTAGCCTGGCAGCTTCCACACTAGAACAGTGATTTACCAAATTGGGCAAATTTTATGGACATTTATTTATTTTCAAAAGTTTTACCAGGAAAACATACTGAGCTAAAAACAGCTAATTTCCAGATGTGTCCTGGGGAAAGGGGAAATAGTGTTACACGTACAAAACAGAACAATTGATTATGCAATAACACAAAAAATCATGTAGAGATATATGAATTAGATAGCGGAAGCTACTGTATGTGCATAAGGAGTTTGAGTGAACTAGACACACTCAAAGAATAATGAATAACACATAATAAGTAACAAGTAACACAAGTCAAGGGAGGGAGATAAGTCCCATAGGAAGAGGGAAAGGAACCTTAAGTAGGTGTGGATAGAATAGGTAGGATGTAGTAAGGAGGAGCACTGAGGGGAGGAGGAGGAGGAGGGAAGGTAGAGAAACTAGTGAGGGGAATAAGGAAGGGGGAGAGTGAAAGAGAAAAGTAGGAGTGCATCATGTAAAGAATGGGAGAGATAAGTTTGAGGAGGAGAGGTGAAAGAGACGGGTAGGAGTGGGAAGGGGGAAGATGTTAAAGAAAAACTGGGATGTAGGAAAAAGTGGCTTGGGGAATGGTTTAGAATAAGGGCATTCACAGGAGGGAGCAGTATGAACAAGGAGTAGAGAGGAGCGAGAGCATTTGGAAGATGCAGAACAAACAGGGGGAGAAGATTCCAGAGTTTAGGAAAGCGGAAAGAGAAGGCAGCCTGACCAGCAAGGGATTTACAAGAGGTAAGCATGAGGGAACGAAAGCCTGAGTTATTGAGGGTGTATGGGGAGGGGGGCAGAGGGGAGAGGAGAGGAGAGAGCTGAGATAGGAGAGAGAGAAGCCAGCCAGAATTTTGAGATGAAAGACACAGTGGGTTAGGCGGCAATTTACCAGGGAGAGGAGGAAGAGGACAGAGTACAAAGAATAATTAAATTTTTATTTATTTATTTATTTATTTTGAAAGTCAGATTTACAACCTTTGAGTCAGGGACTCATTTACAAAGGCACCTCATCACAGGGAGGGTAGACGTGGTTACAGTGTGAGATACAACAGTGGTAACATACAGGTGCAATACAGATAACAAAAAGAACACAATATAACAGTGGTTTACGGGATAAAGTTGCATGCAGTAAATAGCGTGAGTGCGAGGCAGACAATCCAAGGCAAAACAGCAGAAGGAGTGAAAGAGGGGGTGTAGTCTGGCAAGGGTGGATTTTAGGGCAGCATCGCAGAAAATGTTGCCATAATCAATAATGGGGAGGATCATTTTAGAGATGATATCTTGATGGGCAGGAAACGGGATGCAGCTTCTGTTTCTATAAAGAGCACTGAGCTTGGGGTGAAGTTTTTCGTGAATAGCGTCTATGTACTGTGAAAAGTTGAGGTGTCTGTCAAGCCAGACCCCAGACTACTTAAATGAGGTTATGTCATCAATTGAGACCTCATCTAGGGTGTGGAAGGAAGGGAGGGAAGGGAGTCTGGAGAGCCTCTGTCTGGTACCAAAGGTCATGAAGACTGCTTTTTTTTTTCATTTAGGAATAGTTGATTTGATCTGAACCATTGTTGGACAGCATTAAAATCATGTTGGAGCCTGGCAATTAACTCAGCTGGGGAGGACTCAGAAGCAAACAGGACTGTATCATCTGCATACATGTGAACGGTTGCAGATGAGCAAGCAGAGGGAAGGATGTCAAGGAAAATGGAGAAAAGTGGAAGGTCAAGGACAGAGTCTTGGGGGATGCTGGTGCAAAGGGGGGGAGGAAGAGACTCTCCAATTCAAACTGATTGAGATCCACTTGAAAAGTATGAGCTGAATCAGCTCATTGCAGAGTCAGAGAGAACTGCTGACTTAAGCTTGTCAAGGAGAAGAGAGTGGGAAACAATGTTGAAAGCTTTGGCTAAATCAACAAAGATGGTACACTGAGGCACTGTTCCATGTCTGTATGGATGGAATCAGTGAGCCGGAGGAGGGAGGAGGTGGTGGAGTGGTGTTTGTAGAAGCCACACTGGATGGGGGTGAAATAGGAGGAGGAGGAGGAGGAGTCGAGGAAGGGAGAGAGTTGAGACAGCACTAAGCGCTCTTGGAGCTTAGATAAGGTTGGAAAAAAATGAGATAGGGTGGAAGTTGCCGGGAGAAGAGGAGTCACCGCCTTTGGAAAGGGGAATAACAGTTGTATGCTTCTAGGCATCAGGGACTGAAGCAAGAGAGGACAGGAGAGGTTTGAAAGAGAGGAGACAGGAAAGGCAATGGCAGAGGTAGAAAGGAGTAGGAGCTTGGGATCATGCCCATCAAGGCTCCCACCTTTCTGAAGGTTGAGGACCAGGAAGGCATTTAAGAAAGTAGTAGAGGTAACTGATGAGAAGGAGAAGGGGTGTGATGGAGGGGCATTGGGGAGGGAGGGAGGAGGGGTGCTGGCAGAGGGGAAGGCAGATAGGAGTGAGGAGGCACAGGTAGCGAAATCAGAGTTGAATGCAGAAGCCACTGAAGGAGGGTCAGAGAGGGTGTCACCCACCCTAAGGACTAGGCGGGACTGGTTGGGGAGAGAAGAGGGCATGGATGACCTTCCAGAACTTACAGGGATGACTAAGATTGTTCTGGAGAGAGGAGGAAAAGAACTCAACCTTTGCAAACCTGGTGGTTCTGGTACAAGTATTCCTCAAGGCTCAATACCTGATAAGGTTGACTGGTGTGGCAGTGGATTTGTAAGTCATCCAAGCCAGGCCACATGCACGGAGGCAAGCCAAATGTTCGGTTAAGATCCAGGGGAGATGAAAGTCATGGATCCTGGTTTTCTGGAGGGTGTGTGTGTGAGCAGATCCCATATAGATAAGAGTTTGGAGTGAAAGTATTTGAGTGCTGGGTTGATGTTACTGGCATTAGAGATAGGGGACCAGTCTATGGATAGCAAGTCTGCGTGTAATAAGGATAGGTCTAATGACCTACAGGACCTGATCTGGATAATTTTGGGGGGGACTCTGGGGTGGTGAAATATGCACATGCCCTAGACCGTATGGTGGTCACTAAGTGCATCAGTGACGGTGCCAGCATCAGTGATGCAGTGCAGATGGTTTGTGAGTACCCAGTCCAGTAGTGAATGGTTCAAGAATCTGTAATTATGATGGGTAGGGACTGAAATAAGTTGTGGAAGATGGAGAGATTTAATATTTTGGCAAGATTTAGAGTGGGAATGTGAAAGCCAATTAATATTGAAGTCCCCAAGGATGAAAAGTTCACTGGAGGAGGCATGAGAAGAGATGGTGGTTAGGAGCTCGGTAATAGAGGAAGGGGTCAGCCTTGGGCAGCAACAGACACCAGCCATGAAGATGGGAACAGAGAAAGGGAAGGAGAGCTTGAGGAGGAGGAGGAGTTTGTATGCAGCAGAGGAGGAGACAGAAAGTACTGGAGTAGATTGAATGATGGAAGAAAGGCAAATGGCGACACCCTCACCCTTCTTGGCATGGTTTTGATGGGTGAGGGGGTAACCAGGGATGGTGGTAACAGAGTCGGGAATCTTGGGGGAAAGCCAGGATTCCAAAACTATCAGGACATCAGGGAGGAGGGAAACCATGAGGGGTTGTAGTAGATCAATTTTAGCCAGGAGACTACGGATATTAATGTGGGCCACCCATAGACCTTTGAGGAGGCAGGTGGGAGGGGAGAGTACAGGGCCAAGGCTGGGCTCAATATCACCAGCTATGAGGAGCAGCAGTGAAATGATGAGTTAGGCAGAGATTGTTATGCATATTCCAGATGAAGGGGGAGAGAGGGAAGGAGGGACAGGAGGGTTTGAAGGGAGTAAAGTCCTAAGGAACACCTGGTGGAGCCAAGAAGAAACAGAGGGGATGTAGAAGCATCCTGGAAGCCAGAAGGAGTGGGAAAGGGGAAGGAGGCAGAATGGGGGAAGTGTAGAGGAGAAAGTAGAGGGGAGGAAGAAAGAAGGGGTTAACAGGAAAGTTTTCAGGAGGGAAAGAGGTTGTCGAAAACAAAAAGGGAAAGAGGGAAAGTGTGATAAGTAACATACTAGTTGGAGGTATGAACAGGTAAAATGGAGAGGAAGGCAGTTAACAGGAGAACAGGGGATGGAGTGAGAGTGAATGTAGAAGCTGGAGGTACCCTGATTGGGAGTTAGATTAGTGACAGTAATAGGAGGGGAAAGAGGTGGAGAGAGTGTGGAAAGTTTGAAGGATCCTAGACAGCTATTTTAGCATTAGGAATAGGAGGGAGGGGGGAGGGAGAGAGTGGAGAGCTTGGTGGATCCGAGAATAGGAAGTTTTCAGAGATAGTGGAAGAGGTAGATATAGAGATACAGGTATAGAAGGTTACAGCATATTGGCAAGAGATAGTGCAAATGCAACAGTAGTACGCATGCAGGCACTATATAAAACTAAGCAAAAAGAAGTCATGTAGCTATTATACTGCAGCAGTAACAAGTCATCAAGCACTATAATAACACAAGTACAATAAATGCAACAGCAAATTGGCAGAGGCAACATCAAGTGTAGTAAATGTCAATAGCTAATAGACTATGGCAGCAGTAGGCTGCAAGAGAGCAATGTTATTGATTAAAATAGATGGTACAAAACAGCTATAGTAGAAGAACAAAACAAAAACAAATAATGCAGGTACAAGATAATAGGTCTAATGGTGTTATGAACAGATGAAGCAGTTCAGATCAGTCTGATAAATTAAGAAGACAAAATAGATTAACCAAGGCAGCATATAATTAGCAGTATAACCAGGAGGTCAGATGCAACTGTATAAGAAAATCAATGGGTTGCTATGCACTTACACTAAGCAGCTAGGCAAAAGGGAGTAGACGGTACAAGTCATACTCTACACATACATTGCAGAAACAAATGTGAATACATGACTTAGTACATAAATCACAACTGCTGATGTAGGAATTGTACCTTTCTGAGAGTGCAGCATCTCCTGCCAACTGCCAGCACACGCTGACACCCACATTGTGACGCCCTTAAGCTGTGGCCCTTTAGCAAAAGGACCTCAGCCGAGGACCGCTTGAGAAAAGCAAATAAATATACAAGAAAAAGAAGAAAGCCACACCCCCTTCCACAGCTAAGCTCCGTATTGGAGCAGGGGTCAGCAACACAGTCAGCAAAAATGAATGGCAAATGTCAGCTGGCAAATGGACCTCTGTTTCCAAGTCCAGCAGCAGTTGCAGTCAGAGCAAACCACAGTGGACAGCTAGCCTGAAAACACAATTCTTCCCAATGGAGCCTGCAGCCAGGAATGAAGAATGAAGGGGATTTAGGTTATTGGCTTCCTTTCATCTTCACCTCCACTCGTCCTCCTCTCCTTCTGACCTTCCACCCTGCCTGTTTTCCTCTTTTTATTTTACATCAAAGCACTTATTATCCTTTCACTTGAACTCTTAGCACTTGGTAGCCATTGCAAATTCTTCCTGTCCACCTGTTTGCATCCTCTTGTACGCAGCATTGTACACATCTCAAACTACTTCACTTATGCACCTTTGCCAGTACCTATGCTGTATTTTCATTAGTTAGGTTGAATCATATGCCATATCCTAAATGAATTGCACTTGCATGAAGTTTTCCCATTCACTGTACTGCTTTATCCAACATTGTCTATGTTCTGTATTGTACTGCTTGTAATGGTTACACTTGTTTTGTACACTACTCTTTATTGTTAAGTTGTTATTTTGCTCTTCCCCCTATGTAACCCCCTCCCCCCAGGATGCTTCTGGAAACGAGCTGTTTACAGCTCATGTCATCTTTCCTGGTGAAACTTTTCTAAATAAATAAATGTAGACATCTAGATCCCATGGCACAGATACAGGCTGCCCCAGGGAGACTTTGGTGCTCAGTCGGGGGAAGAAGTAACAGATCTAGGAGAAGGGCAGTTGCAATAAAAACAAGGAAAATGTTATTGATTGACATAAATTGTAGGGTAATATGAATGCCTTAATGTTCTCTTGATTTGATGACAATTAATCATGGTTCATGATGGCCGCCACACTGGCCGAGCTGAAAAGAGCTTAGCTCCACAGACTTGTAGTTTTCGGTGCAGTTTTTAAACTAACCATTTTCTCATCATTTCATTTCTCCTGGTTCATTTTAGTTTGCCTCCATGTTTATTTTACAGTTGTACTGTAAAGTTTTAACCCTCCCCCAATTTGGAGCATTGTCGGTGCTGCTCCACGGTTTCGAAGGGTGCACTGGACTGTGCGACCGGGCTAGCTGCCGCCCCGAAGACGGGAGGTGAGGGCTTGAACTACTGGAAGAGGTTCCCCTATGGTTTTCTATGGTTTCTCCTGTCTGTTGAATTGAGAGCCAAATCATGTTACTGTACTAGTGAATGCTCGGTCGAGACCGTGAAGTGGGGGGAATGAGGTGTGATCCGATGGAGAGGAACTTTTTGTGCTTTCGGAGTAAATGTGCTTTTTTAATTTGGAATCTGACATGGAATGTGGAAATATATCTGTGTTGTGGAGTAGTGGCTGTGCATGATTAAAACTTGGAGTGAGTCTCGAGAGGGAGCGCTGCATCGGTGGTCGGTTTGCCTTGGATTTATCACCTAGGATATTGTATGTGAGCGACCTGGAACCTGTCTGTGGCCCTGCATTTGTGGGGTTGGTCTGTGGGAGGCTGCCTCTACCCGGGAAGACCAGGCCTAGATTGACCGGGGAGCCGGCTGACAGGTCTGTGAGCCCTTCCAAGGCCCTCAGCCAGTCAGCCGGTGGGCTGGTACAGGCTGAGTACCAAGGTGGTGGGGCAGCTATTTCCAGTTGCAAACCCTTGCAGACAGAGTACTGGGATGCTCGTTTCTGCTCTGGCTTGTGACTGGGTGGCTTGTCAAACTCCAAAGAAGATTGGATTTCATTAAGAGGCTCCCTTGGAGAGACCATTTCTTGAACGAGAGGTACCAAAACTTGGGACTTACGGTCAGAACACTTTTTTTCTGTTTTTGGGCAGTGAGAGTGCCCTGTTTACTTTTGCCTCCCAGGTAGTATGAGTGTCTGGGGCTAAAACTTGCATTTTCCAAAAGATTTCATTTGGGCAGTCAGAGTGCCTGGTTCATTATCGACTCCCAGGCAGTGAGAGTACCTGGGGCCAAAATTACATCTGACATTGTATAGTTTAATTTAATTTTCATCCCTCAGTGAGAGGAGGGTATTTAATATTTAATTTCTATCTAAGTTCTATTTAATTATGTTTTATTTCAGCTTAGTAGTATTTATTTTTCCGGGACTTGGACTTTCTCTGACGTGGACTCTGCATGGTATTTTCCCTTATTGGATCCATATTATCTATCTATAGACTTTGGAGTTCGGACTGACATTCTATAATTTTAACTTATTGTTCGTTATTATAGTATAGTTTTGTTTAGGTGGGAGGGTAGTTAGTCTGTTTTTTATCTTAATTGTTTAGTACTCATTTCTCCCCCAAAGTGAGAGTTGGGGGTGCTGTGTGTAGCTGTTATAGTTTGGGTTCTTGCTGTCCGGGGTATATTGTTGTTTTTTGACCCTTCTTTGTGCCTGTGTCATGTGTTGTAGGCCTTCCTCCCAGATCGTGTGTTATTCATCCTCCACTCTTCGTGCCCTCCGCTCTTCCTCCCCCCCTATCATTTTCGATCTATCAGCGCTGTCATGCGCTGGGCATTGCCTGGAGGGGTGGGGTGGGGGTGTGTGAACAGTGGAGGATGGATGAACAGGGCTCTCACATTGGGGTTGTTAAGCCCAGAAGATGCCCTGGAGCGAAATGGAGTCTGGATTGTGGTCTTCCATGTCTAGTCTCCATACCCCAGGGCACTACCATTACGGGTGGGCAAGTAGTTGGGGCTGCACACGAGACCCGTCCAACCCGAGCGGTGTTATGTAATGCCAGATCTGTTAGGAACAAGACTGCAATTATTGCAGATTTTATTGGGACAACAGATCTGGCATGCATCACCGAGACCTGGCTGGATGAAAATGCAGGCCCCATACCTGAGGCTGCGATTCCGGCCGGGCACTCGGTGATCCACTGCCCAAGATTGGACCACGGGGGGGGTGGCGGTCTGTTTCAAGACTGAATTGGGCTTCACGAGTGTACCAGTTGAGGATGCTGGGTCATTTGAGTGTATCGTAGTAGCAGGTGTAGGTTGTAGGATAGCCCTCATCTATCATCCACCCAGGGATGAGAAGCGATTCCTTCAGGAAGTAGCGGATTTCGTGATCAACATGGCATTTGAGTTGCCCAGGCTGATGGTCCTGGGTGACTTTAATGCCTGGATCGATGACGAAGTCTCTCAATTTGGACAGCACTTCCTCCAGTTGATGACATCACTGGGCCTTACACAGATTGTTACCACTGCTACTCACAAACACGGTCACTCCCTTGACCCGTTTTTTCTCCTGGAGATCGATGCCTCCAATGTGGGGGTGGAACCAGTTAGGTGGTCTGATCACTACACTGTGAGATAAAATTTTTGCACTCCCCCTTCATAGGCCTACCCCTGTGGAGATGGCCAGGTACTGCCCCTTTAAGGGATGTGAGGCCCAAAGGCCTAGCGGCAGTCCTGAACCTCTCGGAGTTTCCTGTGGCAAGTGGGAATCCAGAGGCCTTGATTTTGGCCTACAATGAGGTCATTACCACTGCCCTGGATTCTATCGCTCCAGTCTGTGTTCGCCCTCTCTCTCTTCGCTATCGGTCCCCCTGGTTTGATGGGACTTTGAAGAAGTTGCAGTGATTGGGACGAAGGTTGGAGTGTTACTGGCAGAAATCTGCCCTGGAAGCTGATCATCTTAGATTAATAGAACATTACCAGCACTATCAATCAACAATCTCCCATAAGAAGACAGAATTCCTGTCGGGGGGAGATTGCTGCTACCCACAACTGACCTGCTATGCTCTTTCGAACTGTGGAAAGGCTGTGCAGCCCAACCTACCTGCAGGTTCGAAGAGCCTTTTCACAGCTGAAGTGTGAGGAGCTCACTCGGTTCTTTGCAGTTAAGGTGGCCGACATCTGGGCGGAGATCCAACCAACACACTCTATGGGGAATGTTAGCGATTGTTGCCCAGCCACATTCCCTCACTTTTCCTGGAGTACCTTCGACCGGCCGGAGTTAGTGGATGCTATGTGGATTGTCCGGGGTTTGTGCCCTACATGCTGTAGTTTGGATCCGGGCCCAGCTTCCCTGAATTTTGGTTGTTGTGATACCATCGGCCTGGTCCTAGCTCAGATAGGGTGCTCCCTTGAGTTGGGTGAGTTTCCTAGCTCCCTGAAGGAGGCGGTGGTGACACCCCTCTTGAAGAAAGCTTCTCTGGACCCAGACTCTCTGGCAAACTACAGACCTATATCTAACCTTCCCTTTATTGGGAAGGTAATTGAGAAGGTAGTGGCCGTACAGCTGGAGAACCATTTAACCATCCATAGCATCTATGAACCTCTCCAATCCAGTTTTTAAAAGAGGCACAGTACCAAGACTGTTCTGGTTCGGGTGCTCAATGATCTCCTGATGGTGAGAGATCAGAAGCGTCGGTCCATCTTGGTGCTTCTTGATCTGTCCTCAGCTTTTGACACCGGGGACCATGGGGTACTGCTTGAGCTCCTGAGGTTCATCTGTGGCCTGACTGGTGCTGTCCTCAGATGGTTTAAATCTTTCCTCACTGGCAGAACTCAGATGGTGGTGTCAGGGATTTATTCCTCTGACCCTCTCTCTCTCTGTCATGTGAGGTGCCTCAGGGCTCAGTGCTGTCCCCCATGTTGTTTGCGGTGTACATGCTGCCCCTCAGAGACATTGTAAGATGGTATGGGCTGAGGTTTCACTGCTATGCTGATGACACCCAGCTCTACCTGTCTGTCGCACCCAACCAGGATAGTGCTCTCTCAGTCTTTAATAACTGCCTCACTGAAATCTAGGATTGGATGAATTCTAGCTGGTTGAAGTTGAACTCGAGGAAGACTGAGGTGATGGTAGTGGACCCTAGTCACCGGATAGAGGGGTTGGGGGCTGGACAGCCCATGGGGCTTTTCCTGGGGGGGCTCCCTGCTCCTTTTATCCGAATGGGTGTGAGACCTGGGGGTGGTGCTTGATGATGGGCTGACACTGCGGTCGCAGGTGTCGGCTGTCGTCAAGTCATCCTTTTACCATCTGAGGAACAACACCAGGATCAAGCATCTTGTTCTGTCTGGTGACCTACCTACATTGATCCATGCCTTAGTGACCTTGCACCTTGATTACTGCAACTCCCTTTACTTTGGGCTACCAGGGGTTGATATCCCCCACCTGCAGTTAGTGCAGAACGCTGCAGCCTGGTTGTTGATGGGGACTCCCCGTACCTGTCATATTACACTGGTGCTGCATGTGCTGCACTGGCTGCTGATTCAGTGGTGGATCACCTTTAAAGTCGGGTTACTAACTTATAAAGCCCTACACGGTCTTGGCCCAGACTACTTGAAAGAGTTCCTGATCCCTTATTGCCCCGAGCAACTGCTCCATTCGGCTGACGAGGGGTTGCTAGAGATTCCAAGGGTATATTTAAAATCTTCCGGGGCCCATGCTTTTATGTACATTGCCCCAGCCCTTTGGAATTCTCTACCATGTCGGCTCCGGGAATGTGTGACTGTAGGGGGTTTTAAACAGGCACAGAAGACTTTTTTATGGATGCAAGCATATCCAAACTTTTAATGCTGTTTTATTGGATTTTAGTGAATATTTTATATTGAGTTGTTTTATCTGCTTTTATCTTAGAGTAATTTATTGTAATGCACCTTGATATTTTTGAAAGGTGCAAAAGAAATAAAGATAATAATAATTATTATTATTATTATTACAGATGCATTGAGTACCACCTCTACCACATTGAATAATGTTTCAAGATCTTAAATGTAATGTACCCGGCTTAGCAGATTTAGATGATATATTGTTGTATATTTTTGACACTGTATAATCTATATTATATGTAGTCTGTGTAATTAATTCTGGGTCACTCCTGAAAAAGGGACGTTATGTTCCAGGGGACCTACTCGGTTAACAAAATTCAATCAATAAATAAAAATATAACGGACATATCTGACATAGGTAGGCTATTTTGTCCATTATAAGCAGTGTCTGTGTTATGCATCTGGTTGATTTTGCATTTCAGACAGAGTGTTTAGAACGTGAGTGGTAGTGAGTGCGTATGTCAGTGTATATGTGTGTATGTGTTGGTACATGTGAATTACCAACCAGACCATATTTAAATGCTGATTATTGACTGAGTTTAATTTGTAGCAAAACCAAAAATGTTACTTTAGAAAGTTTAGAAAGGAGCCAGCTCTAGCTCACGATCTTGATCATGATCAGTCAGTGGGTACTGTTTCTGACATGATGCATTCAGTAATTTTCTTCTGAACTGCGGGTTTCCCTGAATATTTTTTTCCAGCTTTTCTCCATCAAATGTAAAAAGTTCTAGTCCAGTGAGATTTCAGGTTGCTGCTCCATTGCCTTCCTCAGTGTTAGTAGTAGTAAGAAGTAGTAGTAGTAGAAAAAGTTTTTTTTATGCAGGTAGAAATGGTTTACATCATTGGGTCAAAGACCCCTTTTCAAGATGGACCTGTTTACTTCAATTTAAAAAAGTTACAAAATTTTATACAAAAGTCCAAACATTGACATTCAATATAGTAGTCATACAACATTATATAATTTTTACATATACCCCCATACAAGACACTACGTCAAACATTTATATTATATCATGGCTATAATTTCTAAATCACTAAGGAAAACCTCTATAAACAGTTCCTAAAATATCATTGTTCTTTAATAACGATATTTCATCCATTACACTTACATCTAATTGTCAATCCACGTAGCATGGCACACACTGCTGTGGGGGTCATTGGGTTGTCAGGTTGGACTCCCTGTTCCTGATCCTCAATGTCATCATCGTCTTCTAGTTTTTCAGTGTCTGTTCTGTGGGCCACTAGGACTATCGGTGTCATTGCCTGAGAGAGTCATGCATGGCTGGACCAACTAGTACAACCTTAGGAGTAGATTATAGTAGGCGTGTGCAAAATCAGGGAGGTTTTGGTTTTGGTTTTGCCAAATCACCTCTGGTTTTGGTTCTGGTTTTGGTTTTGGATTCACAGCCAATATTCATTCAACATAAAATGTGGCCTGTACCTTCATTTTAATAAAACAATAAAATATATAAATAAAACAGGTTAAATTATGTAGAAACACATTTTAATATCATGGCAGCTAGCAAGAGGCAGCTGTTAGCAAGTTCACAGGAAATTATGTATCTTGTAAGGTATTTTGAGCCAGTACTAAGTTAAGTAAACACATAGTTTCATTTGATTACAGTCTAAATTCCTAGCAATAAATGACAGGAGACAAGACACCTTGAATAAATGGACATGGCCTGAGGCAATGTAACAGTTGAGTATAGCAGTATAGCCTGGTAGTATAGCCTAGAGGTTAGACTAACGAGCTGTGACTGAGCTTGTCCAGGAGACCTGGGTTTGATTTCCCACAACCTCCACTTTCATGTTGTGTGACTCTGAGCAAGTCACTACTTAACCACCCCAGTGCTCCCGGGTCACCCCTGAAAACAGGCACTTGTGCTAGTGGGCCCTACCTGGTTATCAAAGAATAACACACATACACACACCCTGGCTACCCTGTTTAGTCTGTTAAGCAAGGTGTGCACTGCTAACAAAAGTGGCTTGGTGACTGAAGGAGGAGACAGTAAATCACAGGTGATGGTCTGAGAGGAGATTAAAAAAATGGTAGCAGCATGCACATACAGAATATATTGGCCCCTCCCAACCTCCCTTTTGAACTGATGTTTTTTTTTTTGATAAGCTGACTTTGTTGTTTGTGTTGCCAGTGATGGGCCCCCACAGTTTTGACAATTTTCTTTTACTCAGTGAGGATGCACATGCCGGTATATATATATTTTTTTGTAGTACAACACCATGAAAACTAAACTGGTAATTATGTAGTCAGACTGTGGTAACATTGTGATTTGTGAAAGAGAATGCCCACTTTTACATAGTGTTTGTAATTTTTTTTTCTTTCATAGATGACTATCGATTCAAGAGCAGCAGATCAGTCAGAACTCAGAATGGGGTCAGAGGTTATCCAAGACAGAAGATTTGGCACATAGGGTACATAACTGGAAGACATCTACCAGAAGTCAGTAATGTCATTTACAAATCTAAGTTAATCTTTCAGATAAAAGATTGAAGAAAAAATGTGTGAGTGTGAAATTCTTTCATATGTTCTACAGAGTCCGAGAGTGGCCACTAGCTTTTGTAGTCTTGCTATACAGCAGTTCAGTGCAAGAATCAAAATGGTGACTGGCAGAAGACAGGACATGAATGACATGAGAGGTAGGCTGGACCAGTACTATTCTTCTTCAGCATCTTTGTCAGTAGGCTCATCATTAATACTGTCCGAGCAGTGTTTTGGAAGTGCCCGAGTATCTGGCAAATTCATCATAGTTTAGTGTAGTAAAAGTTAGAATTTCAACGTTTTCTGGAAGGCGTTTTCTCCTCCTATTACTAGCAATATAGCCAGCAGTGCTAAATATTCTTTCTGAATAGACACTTGTTCCTAGGCAACTTAAACAGTAAAGGGTCACATTTTGTAATGCTGGCCAGATCGCACCCTTTTCATGCCAATTCGGAAGTGAGTCATCTCAAACATTTATCTTTCTGGGATCCTTTAAGAAGTCATCCACCATACTGCTTGCTGAGTAGCTTGTGATGGGAGCTGTAACAGCGCTGTCTTTCTCTGTGTCATCCAGTCCTGCCCAAATATTGTCCGTGGAGGCACCATAGAAATTGTCCCTGGGTTCCAATTTGTAATGCAAGGCTTTTCTTACTGTTCTGCCTTCACTGGGATTTGTTTATTGGAAGGGAGCATGGCTATTTTTGTGATCAGTAGCTGCAGCACTTCTAGTTGGAGTTTCTTTTGTCAGTTTTAGAGCAACTTTATTAATGAGCAGTTCTTTATAATGGTTGAGGACTACGCTACCAGATTGGGGAAGACCTGGCAAACTGGTTTTGAAATATGGATTCAGCATTGTTGCTGTCACATAATATTCAGATTCCAAAATCATGGCAATCCTGCGGTCTGTTTCCAAACACAAAGACAGCTTTTCAGTAAGAGTGACACCTGTGCTTGCACCTTGCTCTTCAAATGTTTCTCAGAATCTTTCCAGTCTCTGCATGAGAAGACATATCAATGGAATGACTTGACTTGACTCATGGCTGCGCTAACAGTGCTTGCTTCATGTGTGGTTTCCTCAAGTGGCTGAAGCAACTAACATAAATATGATATAAGATTCTACTGCCAAGAGGTGAGTGTAACATCCGCTTTCCCTGCTGCATGGTTCATGGTGTACTGGTACACTGTTTTGTGTTGTTCTTGGAGTCTCTGTAACATGTAAAAAGGTGGAGTGCCACCTAGTGGCAACTTCTTGCTTTAGCTGGCGAATTGGTAAGTTATTCGGATTTTGCAGTTTCCACAAAATTTTACAAGCTTTTGCAGAGTGCCTAAAGTGATCACATATCTTACATGCAGCACCCAGCATATTCTGCACACTCCTGTTTTCATTGTAGAAGTTCTGTGCCACTAGATTGAGTGTATGTGCAAATCATGGTAAATGCAGAAAGTGTCCTTTAATGCTTTCACAGTCTTAGCTCTATAGTCTGCAACCACAAATCCTGGGGGAATGACATTCTGAGAACTGTTTCCTTAGCTTCTGTAAGATGTTCACACTGTATGATTTCTGTGTCAAAGCTTGCAAGACAGAAGGCAACCTGCCTGTGAGGATTTTGTTGGTCCCTGGTGGTGCCAGAAGATGTTGCAGAGGAAAAAGATACCCAGTGGGCAGTGACAGTCATGTAGTCTACTGTTTGATCACTCTTCCACATATCTGTTGTTGTATGTACTTCTTCAACAGTCGATGACTGCAAGGCACTGTTTACCTTCTGGCACAGTTCCCTATAAAGAGCTGCCACAGCCCTCCTGGAGAAATATGTTTGTGATGGCAGCTGATCCTCCTTCCCTTTACCATCCCCTCTACTATCTGTACCCAACTTGTCCTTGCCTACTCCTGCCCCTTACTATAAGTCCTCTTCTCATTCCGCCACTGACAGCTATCTCAGCACTCTGAAGGGATCAGTTCCAGGTATGACTCGTCCTTCCCTTCCCTATCCCTAACCCCCTCCTCTCTCCTGCCCCCCCACCTCCCTGCACTTAATCAAAGGAATTAGTTCACTTAAGCTAATAATTTGCACTTTTTGTTCTGTCTGAGGTGCTCCCAGATTACACTAGTACTGTGTTAACTTGTCCTTCACAACCGATTATTTTTATTTTTTGTTTGTTTATTTTTTGCTCACTTTTCTCCAGTAATGTTCCCCCATCTTTATCCTCTCCTTTCTTTCCCCAGCTTGTGTCCCCTGTCTACCCCTCTACCCGCCTTGATGTCCCCCCACTGAACCACATTTATTCAATAACTGCTAAATAACCTGCCTCTTGACCGTGATCCATTCCTGCAAGGAGTTGGCTCCAAGGCTACATTAAATTTCTGTACTATGTTCCTCAGATATACCACTTATAATTAAATGCATATTCCACAGGTATGATATATTTAATTGTATGTTATGCTACAAATGCAACTGTATAATTATTTATTATATTTTTTAACTGTATGTCTTGTTACAAATGTAATTGAATGTTTAATTTCTCGGATATGATAAATGTTAAACTGTATGTCTACTTCTTCATCCAATTGCCCCGGTCGCACTGGGAGATGAGCAACTTGTTGTTCAGTGTGCCTTTCTAGTGAAACATTTCAAGAAATAAATAAATAAAAATATCGAGAAGCAGTAAGCTTCATCACCTCCAGAAACCCAGCAGAGTCAGCAATAGAAAAGGGGCACATGTTCAATGCAGCCATTGCAGATACTGCTTTATTCAACTGCTGAGCAGCTGCATGGCTTTGGTCATATTGAGCTCTCTGTTCAAAAGCCTGCTGCATCATTAACTGTTTCTGAAGTGCAACTGGTAAACTAAAAAACGCTGGAGGAGACAGAGAAGAACTCATTTTGTTTTCAGTTGGGGAGCTTTCTGATTCTGATAAAGACCTAGCAGACAAAGGGGCTGAAGTAGTCAAAGTCCTGCTCGGTGTCTGAGGGGTTTTTACACTGTATATGGAAAAATTAAGTTATACCATCAGTGTGAGTACCAATGTTAACCTGTGCAACTTCCTCTGCCATGTCACCTTGTGACTTATTCCTGCCCTACTGAAGCGGATGTATCCACTGTAAGTGTCTTATTAAGGCTGACATGCCAAGGTTGCTTGCCTGTCTTCCCCTGCTCAAAGAGGCCTTACATAAACAGCACAGTGAACGCATACTGCTCTTTGAGTCAAGGTGAAAAAAAAAAGGAAGATGATGCCTTTTTCATTTTTGTCCCTGGCATTGCAACTTCCGAATCATCATCTGGCATGTCTATGTTAATTTCTATATTGATTATTTTCCTACGTGTCCTCACTGGATGAATAGGTATGAGGCCTGCCCTCAGCAGAGGAGACAGGCAAGTCAGCCATAACTTCCTTTTCACTGGCCCCTAATGACCTTTCCTCTGATGACTTTTCTCCAGGTTTTTTGGTCTGGCATCTCACAGGTTCCTCTGGCTCTGAGTCTTTATCATCAGAGTCGCCATCATGCATTGCCTCTCTTTCAGGGATGCACGCACTGCCACTGCTATCCACATGGTCTGACACTGAGGAATGAGAAATAGTAGAATCCTGAGACAGTGGCACAAAGTTTGCTTATTCTTTCCTTTCCACTACGTGTAATGCCTGCAACTGCCTTTATTTTTTTTAATAACTGTACCTTTGGCAAATCTACTTTTCTTAGTTGCTGGTTCAGCACCCAAGCTTTTCTTGCTGCCTTTTACTTGGCCTGTATTTGTTACCTGGGTATCACTTACAGCATCAGACAAACATGATGGGATCTCAGAAGATGAAGAGTCAGAGCATGAAGAAGCTTCAATTGGTAAAGAAGAGAATGCACCTACTGCAGTAGAAGAAGCACTTTTTTGATTTTTTGACTGTTTCTTTTTCTTCTGAATTGCTGTCTGTCTTGGAAACTTGTTTCACAGGCCTTCTCCCTTCCATCATTATTTTAATAACAGTTGCTGATCACTAATGAAGCCAGCCCCCTTCCAAGAAAAAAAACAGTACCTAGTCGTACTACCTTCCTCGGTCACCTTGTGGAAATAGGTGGCAATGATGATTGGTAGTTACCGCACATCTCAAGGCAAGGTATGAATATGATCTGGTTAACCAGCAAGACTGCAAGTTGGGGCTACTATGTAACTTCCAAGAGTTGCCCCCTCCCTTCAAAAAGGTTTCACACGTGACACAAGACTTTATTTGACAGGACTACACAAAATAAATATGGTCCTGTCCCAACTCCTGCTTGTGTGTTAAATGGTCAGTAACATAGTAACATAGTAATTGACAGAAGATAAGGACTGCTAGGCCGATCCAATCTGCCTGCATATCCTACCTTTATTAGCGTCCACTGATCCTATTTGGTCCTCGGCTTTAGCCTCTCCTTTCCACCTCTAGGGTTCCCTTGTATCTGTTCCATTCATGTTTAAATCCCTCACTGTGCTTGCCTCACTACCTCCCGGGACATGCTGTTCCATGCATCTACCACCCTTTCCGTGAAGAAATACTTTATCACATTTCCCCTTATCCTACCCCCTTCCAATCTCATATCATACCCCCTAGTTTTAGTACTCCTCCTGATTTGAAATATGTTGCCCACTTGCACCTTGTTAATGCTCTTAAGATACTTGAATGTTTCAATCATATCTCCCCGTTCCCTCCTTTCTTCAAGTGTATACATATTGAGGTCTTTCAATCACTCCTCATATGTCTTCTGGTGCAAGCCCTGCACCATTTTTGTCACCCTTCTCTGAACCGCCTCCACCGTGTATATGTCATTACAAAGATGCGGCCTCCAGAACGGTACACAGTATTCCAGATGTGGCCTCACCAGGGTTTTGTATAGTGGTATCATCTCCTCCCTCCTTCTTCTTTTTTTTTTCTATGTAACTACCCCTACCCTTCTATCTGCATGCCCACGCATAAGTGGGGCTGCCTAAGGGATATAGGTTGGCACCTGGGTTCATGGTTAGAATTGGCTTGGCAAGGGGCACAGTGCCTCCACCTATGGGGATCCTTATAGCAGCATGCTGCCAGGGTGCTTCCCCACAGGAAATGAAATACAGCCCCCTCCCTTGTTAAAAGGTAGAACAATAGACACTCCTCTCCCCACTTATCACTCTAAGCATGCAAATATTACACTACAAAATAATGCAAATAATTCGACAATTGCAGTAAAATAAATGGGGGGGGGTTATTTTGGGGCTGGAAGATGAAGTAAGGGACAAGGGAAGCAAAGGGTAAAAAAGCATTCAACAAAACCTTAGAACAAAAAACTGTAAGCAGCAGAATAATCATATGACACAGTACATTATAACCCAGTATTCCATGTCCCAGTCCCTCTCCTCCCACTGGTGCATCAGTTAACCCCACAGTCCCTGTGTGAGCTCCTAAATACTTTGGCCCAGATATTCAAAAGGGTTGCGCCATGCGCAACTCCAAAAATGCGCCATTCTGCGATATTCAGAAGGGGCCAGTTGTGCCACCGAAAACATGCTGAGCAACAGCGCAATGGAAATGAAGGCATGAGCAACCGAAGGGGGCGGGTCCATGCATAAAGTGCTCAATGCGATATTCGAACACTTGAGCAATGCGCAAGAGTGGCTCAGCCGGAAGTTGTGCAGTAGTGGAATTGAGCCAAAATAAAAGGCACAAGGAAGCGGCGCAAGAACCCTAGCAGGCCGCAAACTGGGGGAGAGAGACAGAGACAGAGAGAGAGACAGAAGCTGGAAGGGCAGACAGGGACAGTGGGTCTAGGAGGACAGAGAGGCCAGCGGGGGTGCCTGGTGCAGTGGAAGCAGCAGTGGGGCAGCGGGGTAACACAGGAACCTTGGCAGGGGCAGAAGCCAGGAGATGGACAGTGCCAGCTTCCACGTGGAAGCTGTAATGAGGGGGGTGAGACACCATGCTGCAGGGGGATGTGGCCGTGGAGGGGTCCGTCGGCGGTATGCCCCCGACAGGCGGTATCGTGCCCGCCTCAGCTTCGAGCTGTACACAGACCTCGAGATCGTGGCCCGGTACCACCTGAACAGGGCAATACTGAGACGGCTCTGTGAGCTGTGCAGTGATGTGATGCAGGCACCCTCACGACGGAGTCACGCTCTGTCTGTGGAGACCAAGGTGACAGCCTGCATGTGCCTGCTCACCACGGGCACCTTCCAGAGGCCGACAGGGGACACCACAGGCATTACACAGTCGGCCACGTCACGCATCCTCACCCAATTCCTCAGCGCACTGCTGCCTCATGCTGCAGAGTACATCCATTTCCCCAGCAACCGCAGCAGGCGTACAGCAAACATGCAGGAGTTCCACAGGGTAGCACGTATGCCTGGCGTGCTAGGGGCCATAGACTGCACCCATGTGGCCATTTGCAGGCCACCCGCCCCGACGGCCAGGCATATCGGAACCGAAAGGGTTTTCCAGTGTCAACTGCCAGGTGGTGTGATGCCACTGGGTGCATTATCAATGTCTGTGCCACACACCCTGGTGGAGCACATGATGCCTTCATATGGCACCAGTCTGCACTGTGCCATCGATTCGAGAGTGGGGACATCTCCACGGGTCATCTAGTGGGTGAGTACACATGTATGGAATGCAAACTCTGGGCAAGGGTGGGAATGACACAGGTGCCATGGTAGTGGCACACAAGAATATGGGCAATATGGACCTGACATGACACTGCTCTCCACTATCTCCACACAGGTGACTGCGGATACCCACTCCATCCCTGGCTGCTCACACCGTACCGGCGCCCCATGACCCCAGCGCAGCTATGCTTCAATGAGGCACATGCCGCAACACGTAACATCATAGAGCGGGTGTTTGGGATGCTCAAGGCACGCTTCCGATGCCTAGACACCTCCGGCGGTGCCCTACAGTACAGCCCCCAAAAGGCCTGTGGGATATTCCTGGCCTGTTGCATCCTGCACAACATGGCCAAAGACCATGGGATAGCCATACAGGTCGAAGAGGGGGACAGCGATGGGGACGCCAGTGGCGCCGGTGATGTTGGTGATGAGCAGCCCCCCCTAGGACGGAGGGACCCCCGACTGACCCGGCAGGCCCAGCTGCACCGGGACACCATTGCAGAAGAGCACTACGCCCAACACAGGTAAGTCAAGGGACATGTGCAGGCAACACTGTCCATGCGCAAACCACAGGCACACAGGGGAACACACCGCGCATGAAGGTCAGGGGAGTTGAAGGTTCCAGGCATACCAACACACCATCAGGGAGGGGTGAGCACTCATATGGACACACACACACACAGGCAGCGTACATGGGCAGAAGCACAGCACTGCGGAAACGACATTGCCAACACACAGCACCACCGACCACCCCCACCACCTGTACTGTCCAAGTACGTGTGTCAGGACCTGGGCACCCTTGCACCTTGGTGTACAGTGCAATGCAGGCATCATCATGCACACGCACCTGTGGACAGCAGTTGGGAGAGTGTGCAGGTGGTCCGTGTGTCAGCGTGGTGAGCAGAGCACCCAGCAGTGCACTGCCCACCATGAAACACATTGCACACAGGGCAGCACCAGACAGGGCCCACACTGGGAGACAGCTCAGTCATGTAGCACTGTCCCACGGCCACCACGGATGTGTGAGTGGCCCCACCGTGGCCCAGCAGCACTGGCAGGCTGAGCAGGGGCCACATGGGGTGGTGCTGTTGCACCACCAGGGGTCCCACTGCGCAAACGCGACCTTGCCCGCACAGGGGTCTGCATCATGCTGAACAAACGTGCACCAGGGGTGCTCGGGATGCCCACAGCAGAACCCGGCGTCGACAGGCCTGGTGTCGCATGACGCCGGGAACGGGGATTGGAGAGTGCACTGTGTGGGGTGTGCGGTACAGGGGCACCTGACAGTGTGCCCAATGCGTCAGCGACAGAGACCACTGCCTGGGTCAGCCTGTCAATGGCGGCGGTCACATCCGTCCGCATAAGGACCAGCTCGGCTCGGTCCCAAGCACACTCCCTGCTGTGCCACCCACAGACACAGACAGTGCCTCCACGGACCTTGCAACCCGCCCCTGCAGCTGTACTGATTCCTGCAGCAGGTGGGTGTGCGCGTCCAATGGGTACTGTGCCCCAATGGCATCGTGACCCCCAGGGTGTGGACGGTCCCAGTGCACAGCACCCCTTGAGGGTGGGCGCTGTTCGCCAGGACCAGGTATGGGCAGATCAAAGGGCGGTGGACATGTGCCACTGCTTGACACTGTACCCCCAGACCTGGTGTTCGACTGCTGCTGCCGCCCCTCCAACTGCTGAGCCCCCAGGTCCACCTGTTCCACCTCCATGCTGGCAACAGTGCCGGACACCTGCACAGCCACCAGTGCTGCCCCACCGGTGCTGACAGGCACAGCCTGGGACTGTGCCAGCATGCTGGTACACAGGTGTGAACCAGGAAGGCCCAGGGGCACGTGCTGGCCTGCCATGTGTCCATCATGGGACACACACCTATCACTGCCCATTGCAGGCCTGCTATCATCAATGGTGCAGGTACGTGCCACTGCCATAGGCACAGCATGCTGGCATACCTGCATGCTGGACTGCTGAGACACAGGCTGTGCATCCCCCGCACTCATATCACTGACACCAGAGTTGTTGGCCCAGCGTGCATGCTGCTGCAGTGCCTGCTGGCTGGTGGCGGAGGTGGATGGTCCCTCCTCCACTTCCAGCAGGTCTGCATCACTGTTGGACCCACCACCACCACCATCTCCTGAAGATGAACAGGATCTGTAACAGAAAGAGAGTACATGTGAGTGCATGTGAACAACAGCCCCCCCAACACCACCACCATGTCATACCGCATACCGTGCAGTGATGGGCTTCCACCTGTCTGGAATCCTCCGCCTGGTACGCCCGCAATGGCACTCGGCTGCATGGCCGTGACCAGTGTCTCCTCCATTGGGGTCAGCTGCAACAACACTGGCGGGCCCCCACCAGTGCCAGCACGTGCCGCCCTGAAGGCTGCCACCTTCTCCTTCAGCCTCCTGCGGTCACTCCCCATCTTCTTCTTGCATTCCTGCACGGAGCGCTGGTGGCTTCCATGCAGGTTGATGGCCTGAGCTACCCCCTCCCATGCAGCTGCACGTTCCTGAGGGGTGCCCCTCCGTCCACTCAATAGTGGCTCATCCTCCAGGTAGGCCTGGAAGAGGGCCTCCGTCTCTGCCGCTGTGAAGTTCGGCCTCCTCCTACGCCCGCCATCCTCACCCTCAGCTTGGCTCTGGGCAGTCATGGTGATCTGTATGGGTGGAAGTGGACACCTGTCACTGTGCAGTCGACAGCATTTCCCATGAGCATAGTGGTCAAAGGAAGCCCCACGCTTCTTCTCCGCATGGCAGATACTGATAGAAAGGGTGCCCTTGTCCCTTTCTAAGTGCCCTTTCATTCTCAGCCCCTCAGCCTTTATCATCCTCTGGCACCCCTGCCCATGAGCATTGTCCTGAGCATCACACAGCATGTAACTCACCTCTCACCTGCAGTAACCGAATCTGGCCAGCACAACCCACTGTCGCGTTTTTTATAGCGCAACACATGCAAATGAGGTGGGCGCAACTTTAATGACATGCTAATCGCGCCCACCGCGCCTTTGAATGGCTGATCGAATGATTTGCATATGTCGGCTGAATATCACGGATTTTCGCTTTGCCCAATACGGAAGGGCCGGCTGAGCCAATGGCGCAGATTTGTGCCTGCATGCTACACTGCATTGCGCATGCCCAGACAGCTTACGCATGCGTCTATCATGCTGCAGACCTGCTGAGCGCGATAGGTAATTCAGGCCATGGCCACCATTGTGCCAGTGGCACTACAGCACTGGGCACTATATGGCACTGTGGCACTACTGCGCAATAGTCCACTGTGGCACTGGTACGCAGCTTGGCAGTCGCGCAGGATGCCTATACGTCTGACGGCGCTGTACGTAGCCTTGCGTCATTGCCGTGACCTTATGTATGCCCTTTGCCCCCTGGCACTGTTCGCATGCCATGTGTACGTCCCTATTGCGCTGTCTGGTGACAGCGCTATGTGAAGTGACGGCGCTGTTCGAACAGCGCGATTGGAGCCTGTGGTGGTCTATTGTGCAACATCTCCACGTGGGGTTACAGTGCAGCGGAGCGCCATATTGCCTGCTGTAAACTGGCTGAGATGGCTAGGAGGAGGGCAGTGAGTTGGAGCCCACTGGAGGTGGCCAACCTGGTGGCCCTGGTGGAGCCCCACTGTGAGGCACTCTATGGTGAGGCGCCCCTCACCACGCCTAGGACGCATGTGTGGCAGCAAGTGGCCACTGACCTGGTGGAGGTCACTGGACGGGGCCGGTCTGCTGAGCAGTGCTGGCACTGGTACGGTGACCTCCGCCGGAGGGAGCAGAACTTGTTGGCCAGGCTGCGGGCACATGCCAGGCAGGGCATGGTGTCTAGGCCAGGTGAGTGTACCATCTATGCACCTATATTCTCTGTAGGGGTGTGTGTGTGCTTGTGTGGCTGTGCATAGGTGACAGCTTGGACACGGTTGGCTGTGTCACTGTGTGCAGCTGTGCGATGGATGGTTATGGCTGTGTGGGCGGGCACTCTCACTGGGGCAGGGGGCACTCTGCTTTTGAGTCACACTGATGTTTGTCTCAACATATGTCTCCCACAGGCCTGGATCTGAGGATGCAGGGTCAGGATGAGGAGGGCCGTGCCAGGGCCCCGGTGGCAGCAGGAGTCGGCACCCAGAGAGGGCAGCAGCAGCAGCAGCAGCAGCAGCAGGGGCAACAGCGGCAGACAGAGCTGCTTGAGCAATGTGAGTATCATGACTTCATGGATGCTATTGCATGCTGGGGGAGTCCACTAGCCCTGCACAATACAACCATGCAGGAAAGGGGAGGTCATAATTCCACTATACAAGACACTAGTGAGCCCCACCTGGAGTACAGTGTACATTTCCGGAGACCATACCTACGTAAGGACCTAGAGTGGCCAGGGAAGATTCAGAGGAGGGCAACAAAGATGGTGCATGGCTTGCATCACGGGTCCTATGACGACAGGTTGAAGGAACTGAACATGTACTCCCTGGAGGGGAGGGGGGAGACAGGGATATGATAGAGACATACAAGTATCTTACAGGGAGGATCAGGGTGCAGGACACACTTTTTGAAGTGAAAAAGATGTTCCAGGACTAGAGTGCATGGGATGACGTTGGAGGGAGGACAATTCAGAGGACACATGGTGATGGACTGTCTTCACAGAGCGGGTGGTGGACAGGTGGAACACCCTGCCAGAGGATGTGGTGGGGGCTGACACAATCACGGGATTTCAGACTGCAGGGGACAGACATGAAGGAATTCTGGAGATCAGGGGTAAGGGGCAACAGACTTCTAGGGAAACAACGTGAACTTACAAGCTCATATGGACAGACTGGGTTTGCCATAGGCCCTTATCCGACGACACTGTCTATGTATCTATGTATGTAGGCATGACACAGGTGACATGCATCACTGTGCAGTATCACAGCACGTCTGTGTATGCGTCACTGGTGGTCCAGGCATGCACTGGGCACATAGCTGTGTAACTGGCATTGCACCACGTTGCCACGTCACTTGCCAGCCTTGTTTATACTGTGATGGACGTGGGCAGTGTGTGTGGCCAGTGGTGCACATAGCTGGTGCCGCCAGTTTGTGATGGCCATGTGCATGTTCACTGTGGGTGGGTGTATGCCATCACAGGTGAGGGACATTGGGCTATATGGCTTGCAGGTTGGGTGGTGTTCAGGGTTGTGGTCAGTCTCAGCCATTGACTGTGTTCCCATTTTCCTAGGCCTCGAGGTACTCAGGAGGATGTCCCAGGATCTTCGGCGCCTCACCCAGGTTGCACTTCAGAACCAGGAGATCCTGCAGGCCATACAGCGCCATGGTGATTGGCGAAGGAGGCACAGGAGGGGGCGCCAGCAGGGGGAGGACCAGCAGCCAGCTGGGCCATAGCCCACATTCCCTTCCCACTTCTCCCATCCCTATCACCCTGCCTTCCCTCTCCAAGTTTTTATTCCCTCCCCCTTGAACACCCCTGCCTTTTACCGTCCCCCACTTGTACATAGTTTCACTTGGTTTTGTGATTAGTCTTTTAAATATACATTTCTATTTTGATATGAATACTGTGTTGGTCTCTGATTTGCAGCTGGCTATGGGTGCTCAGTTGCAGGGGTGTACATGCCATCTGGGCTGGTATGGTCCTGGGTATGTGTGTGTGTGTGTGTGCATGTGTGTGCATGGGGAGGTATCTCCAGCATGGCAGTGCCTTTCGGTTGGTCTTGCCGTCTGCTGCCACCCACTGCTGGGTGCACAGGATGTGTCTGGCTTGTAGGCTTCTGTGTTGCACGGGGCTGATGAGTGCTGGGGGGACTGCATGGTTTCCTGCAGTGCCAGTCACTGCACATGGATGGTGTCTTGGGTCACAGTGCAGGGTGTGCTACTGTCCTGGAGGCTGATGTGCACTGTGGTTGTCACCCCTGTATGTGGCACTCTCCTCCTGCCAGTGGTTGTGCTGGGGTGTCATGCTCTGCTATGCTTTGTTGGCTTGTCCCCTTGGGCAAGTAGATCATCTGTCCCACCCCCAGTGATGCTGTTCTTGGGGTGCGCAGGTGTGGTGTGGGTTCTGCAGTGTGTTCCTGTGCACATGTGTGGCATGGCTGGCGGTGGGCCCCAGTCTGCCTCCCTGGATGTGCAGTTCCATTGCTCTGGGGGCTGTGCTTGCGCTATGGCAGCTCTGGATTGCTCAGCTGAGCTTCCCTGGTTGCTCCATAGCGCAACATTTTGGCTCAGCTTCTCCTTCCTGGTTGCGCGATGGCGCAGTATGTGCGATATTCAGACGTTGGTTGCTTGCGCAATTTGCTCTGCTCCATGTTTGAATATCGCACCTGTTGCGCATTTTCCAACTGGTTTGTGCTTGCTCCTGCTGTTGCGCTCGTTTTGAGCGCAGTTTGAATATCTGGGCCTTTGTGTACACACTGAGGAGATGCAGGCATGTGACTAGTAGGCACTGGGGACAGCACAGTTGCAGTGGTTGGATGCTGCAGATGCAGAGTACAAACTACACCAGGGGGTGTAGGAATACAGTTTATCCTGGCTGTAACAATGGATGTGGGCATAGCTAAGGACACATAGGAAGCCCAGATGGAAAGCTAACTAGCTAGCTAGCGGAACAGTTAGAAAAGTATTTGTGGGGGTAAAATGCAGTACTCATGACCTTTTGGTGAATAGGAGATGCAGGAGTTGGGGGACGGCTCCTCTTACTGGCAGTTTGGAAGAACAAGTAGGACTGGCATGGATGCAGGCAACGATCCTCTTCACCACACAGAGGGACTTGTCTTCACCCACCTTGACAGATAGGCAGGCTGTCGTCTTCATCCCACAGAGAGACTTATCTTCACCCACCTTGGCAGTAGGCAAGCCGTCTTCACCCCACAGAAGGACTTGTCTTCATTCACCTTGGCAGTAGACAGGCCGTCGTCTTCACCCCACAGAGGGACTTGTCTTCACCCACCTGGCAGGTAGGCCAGCAGTTGAAGAGGTAGCCAGAACCTCTGAGCTTATGTCCCCCGGCAGGAATCACAGTCTCTTGTGTAAGGACAGTGAGGCAGTGGATTTCGTTACCTCATCCAAGCTCAGATAAACTACTTCTTTCAGCAGTCAATGATATCTGGATTGGCAAATATCACCAGTTCAAGAAGCTTAGGTAAATCCCCTTGTCTCTGGGATTTACCAGTCAATTAGAAACAAGTTCAGAAGCCCTTAGTTTGTTTTGGCATAAACTAAATGTTTTTTGGCTATGACAGCAGCAGGGGCTGTCACAAAACAGCAGTTTCTTCTTCAAAAATCTCACAACGACTCACCAGGGTCAAACTATGAACCCCAGAATGTTTAGTTTGAATTGCAACACCTCATTAGTCCACCTTAGTTTCGAGCCCTACGTCCTGACTGGATGTACTGCAGCTACCAATAGGATTCCATGCTGTCTTCAAGCAGACCTTGGCAAAGATGGCTGGCCTCAGGCAGTACTGTTCATCTAAGTCCATTATAAATAAAAGTACACGTTGGCTGCATATGGCTGCATGGCTAGGACCCTCCTGGTCCCTTCTGGTGGTCGCTAGGTCCAGGAGGCACTCTGGGGGGGATAGGAGCTCCACTGGAAGTTCCATTTTATGGCCACCCCAGGAGAAGCTGTCTCTGAAAATGTCAGTTCAGCAGTTAAGCATTATGAGACTTGTAGTCCCTTTGGGTGCCATGTTGTCCCCGGACTCCCAACCCACTGCAGGCAAGAACTGGGTTGGGAGCCTTCATACAGTTTTAATTTTTGTTTGATTGGTTTCCCCCAGCCCCTTTTGCTGTTTTGTGGGGCTGGGGAGAGGAGTCCTACAAGCGGCGCTTCTGCCACAATCTTAATGGGCATTTGGGGTGCCAAGAAACAGTCTGTATCCATTTCTTGCCCCCAACCCCACTTCGTGGCAGTTCTGGGGAAGGGGAAGCAACACTAGGGTGCAGCTTTCTGACCACTCCTCTTAGAGGGCGCTTGAGGCACTGGAACTGTCTGTAACATTCCATGGCCCTATCGGTAGTCCAGGATCAAGCAGAGGGACCGAGAAGGCAAGCAGCTTGCTGGCCGCACAGGACTAGGCACCGCACCAAAGTTAATCTGCTCTCTCACCCTGTTGGAAGTCCAGGAGTGGTCTGGGGGACCAAGAAGTGAGCGCTGGCTACAGGAGGCATCGGGAGGCAGCTGCAGGAGTCAGCAGGTAAGCTCCCGACTTGGGAGGGGTTACATCTATATATATTTTTTGCATTTCTGTACCTCGGTTTTCTCTCACCCCGTCTCAGTGCAATTGCATGTGTGTGGAGGCAAGCACACATTGTGCTCGAGATACCCTCCCTTCATGTCACCCCCTCCTGCCTGCGCCGTTACTGGACCTCCATCTGGTGGCAACGGAACTACAGGGGTGGGGACAGCAGCCTCCCCGAGAGAGAAGAGCTGCCGTTAGACAACTCGATCCAGCTCCTCCCCATGTTGGCTCCCCGGTGACCCGAGGTCATTCCCAAACCCAGGTCGCTAGCATGGCGTGAGGTGTGGCATCCAGCACTTCAACCCTCAGCACCACCGGGCTGGCCTACCTCCCTCCTTCTACTAGTGATACCCCTACCTATGCATCCCAACATGCCACTGGCTCTTGCCACAGCCGTTGTACTCTGTTTGGCCACCTTTAGATCATCCAAGATGATAACCCCTATATCCCTTTCCTCCCTGGTGATTGCCAACAATCTCCCCCTGTCCTGTAGCTCTCACACTAGGTGCATGATTTTGCACTTCTTCACATTGAACCTCAGTTGCCACACCTCAGACCATTTTTCCAGCTTTTCTAGGCTCCTCCCCATTTTCTCCACACACACACACACACACACACACACACACAGGAATGTCCACCCTGTTGCAGATCTTTGTGCTGTTTGCAAACAGGCAGATCCTTTCCCTCCAGCCCCTCTGCAATGTTATTAATGAAGACATTAAAAATGACTGGTCCCAGGACTGATCCTTGAATTACCCCACTAATCACCCCCCCCCCAGATTGGATCCCATTTACCACTACCTTCTGCTTCTTGTCCACAACCAGTTTCTAACCCAGTTCACCACCTTGTGTCCCACACCCATGCTACCTAACTTGTTCACCAGTCTTTCATGTGGGATGGTGTTGAAGGCTTTGCTGAAATCGAGGTAGGCAACATCTACTGTTCCCCCCGATCCACCTCTTTTGTCACCAAGTCAAAAACATCTATTAGATTTATTTGATATGACCTTCCTGCCATGAACCCATGCTGCCACTGATACTGGGCCCTGTTGGATTCCAAGTGTTCCACTATCCTTTCTTTAAGTAGTGCTTCCATAATCTTACCCACTACTGAGGTGAGACTGACCAGTCTATAGTTTTCTGCCTCCTCCATGCTACCATTTTTGTGACACTGCAGACAGAGGCTATTCAACTGCCTTGCTTCCCTTCCCTCCAAAACTTTTCACATGAGACAATCACACAACCTCTTTATTTTACAGGACTACACATAAAACAAATATGGCTCTGTCCCTGTCCCGACTCCTGCTTGTGTAGGAAATGTCTGGTGATACTGCAGACAGAGGTTACTAAACTGCTGGGCTGCCCCTCCCTCCAAAACATTTTATACATGATGCAAGCCTTTATTTTATAGGACTACACAAAAAAATGGTCCTGTCCCGACTTCTGCTTGTGTGGGAACTGGCTGGTGACACTGCAGACAGAGGCTACTCATCTGCCGGGCTGCCCCTCATTCCAAAATATTTCACACGAGACACAAGCCTTTATCTGACAGGACTACATAAAAAAAATATGGTCCTGTCCTGACTTCTGCTTGTGTGGGAAATGGCTGGTGACACTGCAGACAGAGGCTACTCAACTGCTGGGCTGTCCCTCCTTCCAAAACATTTCACATATGATGCAAGCCTTTATTTTACATGACTGCACACAAAAGTATATATATGATCCTGTTCCTGTCCCATCTCCTGCTTGTGTGGGAAATGGCTGATGACACTGCTCTGACGAAGCTTAGGGGTAGTTAAACATGTGACTTCCTCAGCATCTCACAGTATGCCAAATTTGAATCCAATCCAAGGTCTGCAGAATAAGTTGTCACTCACTACTCTACTCTCAGCTTGCTATTTTTATTTTATTATTTGGTAACCCTGTAATACCCACTAGGCACAGGTTTCAGGGGTCACCTGGGAGCACTGGGGAGGTTACGTGACTTGCTCAGAGTCACACAATATGAAAGTGTAGGTTGTGGGAGTCAACCCCGGTCTGTCTGGTGGATGTACCAAGCTCATTCACAGCGCATTACTCTAACATCTAGGCCAGTGGTGGGTAACCTAAGATAATCAGAGAGTCACAAGTGCAGCCCTCAAACACCTCCTAGGGCCACAAGACCCCCTTTGCCTCAGTCACAAGCCAAAATTATACATTTGAATTAAAAACAATTATATGTATGAACTATATATATCTCTTTCTTTGTTGTTTGAAAACCTTGCACCTGTATTGTAGATGGATAGTATTTAAGTGAAACTACTGCTGGCATTTGTTTAGACCACTTGTGTAATCCATGACCTGAGTGTTTCTTGGTGTTGTCAGTTATTTGAGGAGCAGTGTGGTGTTCCTTGAAGGAGAGGAGCTTAAAACATTTAAATCAGTGGTGTAAAAACCAAAAGAAAACTGTGGTAATAAAGGGACGACAACATCGGTACCACCTGAGTGTCAGATGAAAGAGCTGCAAAGTCCCAATTCACACTACTAGTGGTACAGTTTTGATGAGTGAAGTTTCCATTCTGGCTTTTTTGTGACTTAATAGTAACAGAAGAGCAAAGAAAGATGGCACTGTTGGTACTGCAGAAGTGGTAATTAAAGCAGTAACTAAAGAAGGGTACCACTCGACTTAATAAGAGATTGTCACATTTGAAGTTGATGAACAATGGTTGCACCCTCTAAAATGCATCTACAGCATCATTTTTCGGGAGGGATGGATACAGGGGCTATGGGTTAGCCCCTGGCTGGCCACATGTGGCTCGCGGGCCACAGGTTGCCCACCACTGCTCTAGGCTATACTGCCAGGCAGCCAGCTTCAAGTGCCAAGTGCCAGCAGAACTTTTGTACGCCTGAGATGAAACTTCTTTCATTTGTGCTTTTCTGTTCTGCTGCTGCACTGTGCCACCGCCATGCTTTGGGGCTAACAGAAAGCAATGCAGTCTCCCACTCCACCACCCCACGCACACAGACAGAGTTTTCCTCCAGTTAGCACCTTGCCCTTAAGCAAGTTACGTTAAAAAAAAGGTTTTGGCAGCCAGCTGCCTAACAGTTTTGTCATGTGGCACAAGGTGCCCCTGCCCCCCCCCCACACACACACACACTCAGTCCATGGCCCATGTCCCTCCCGAGTCCTGACCCTCTCAATTTTTTTCCTTTTCTTTTTTTTTTTTCTTTCTTTTCTTTTCTTTTCTTTTTGTTGGTGGTGGTGGGTGGAGGATGTTAACTGGTCCATGTCCATGAGGGACAGAGAGTAAGACCTGTTCTCCCTTTACTTTCTGCCCGGCCACTCATTAATCAATAACAGAGTTCCTCTCTCCTCAGTGACTGAACTGAAATGGCATCAAGGGCAGAGCTGCATTCTTCTACACTCCAGTTTGCACACCTTGAGCACTGACTCCTCGGCTCCTTTCTCACCTGTCACATGACAGGCAGGAGCTAATAAAAAAAAAATGCTCAGGGATATGAGCCGAGCCAGCAAGGTTCTGCTTGAGTCTCATGGAAACTGAGCCATATGTGTTCCTGACAGCTCGGTTTCACCCCCACAGGTTCGGCATACCCCTAGATCATAGTCTGATGTACTGAAGTAAATGTAACTGCTACTGTCTGGTACATAACCAAGCACAGACACATTTGCCCCTAGGTTAGTGCTCACCCCGCCTAGGAGGATATCACTGTGCACTGGTCTTTGGAGCACCAGGGCTCCAGGGACACCATATGTGGGAGATACAGAAGATATAAAAACAGATTGTACATGATAATGGGAGTGAAAATAACTTGTGATAATAGCATCAGCAGAAGTGCACTTTGGATCAAAGGGAGGGAATCCTGGAGCAACTATTGATACAGTGTAATGTACCAAGTGTAGGAAGCTTACGTCTACTGCAGAGTGTGGGTACAGTGAAGTGTATTGAGTATAGGAAGTTTCAGCCTACTGAAGTGATGGCAGGGAAATGGCATGTGGAAATGTGGTGACAGTGTGGAAGAAATTGAATAGCGAGTGTAATGTCCTTAAAGGCTTGTTGACACTGTGAACATTGCAATAAATACATCCTGCTTGATCACAGCTCCTAGTGTGAACTCTGTCTGTGAGCTGTCTTTTGTATGTGGTACCTAAAAGCATACATTGATTGCCATTGGACCCCATTTGCCCTGACCTGATATGGTAAGGTAAAAGGGGGGGTGGGTACAGGTTTTCATGTTGTAAGGTGGCTGCTCCTCTGGACATGAGATGCCACCATATACCCCTAGATGCAGGGGATGCTTGGCCCTTATTACACACACTCAAAGTATACTGCCCTCAGAGATTTTGACTGCACATGTGTGATGGAAATATTCATGCAAAGTTAATAAGAATAGGACAATCTGAAGAGAAGGGTGATTTGATTGTACACTGGTACAGGCATCAGATTGGCTTGCCCACTCCTTCTCCACATGGCTCCACACTAAATGAGTGTAGATGCCGATGATGCCATCCAGTGCTGTCAGGCATTAGCGGACAAAGTGCTGTGGACAGAATACACTTGATTCACCTGTATTCTGTATACCTTTATGGTTCAGTCCCTAAGCCAGAATCCCACTTTAGGAATAAATACTGATTCAGGCTCAAATACAAGTAGCATGTATCTGTAAAACCTCTCAGTCAGAGCAGCAGGTGGTATTCACCCCGAAGCAAGTCAGTTTATACACCCACCTCATCAGGGAACACTCTATCATACAAATAGCATTGAGACAGGTGTTCAGTAAATGAAAGAGGGTGCACGAGTGGTTGTAGAATACACTCAGGCAAAAACTGATAACTAGTTGAATGTGACTAGAAATGCACCAGCTATAACGAACATTACAGATACTGATCTTGGCAAAGGGGTGGGGTCCAGGAAACCCTCTCCTCTCCTAGAGAAAAAAGTACTACAGAGGTGCTCGTCAGTGATTATAGCAATGGAAAGGATAATTACTGAACCTCCACTCCTTACATTTATGCATATAAAATGATGTTATTCATCCGACATCCACTACCAGTGAGAACAGACTGATGCCTACATTTGTGGCCAACACCACTGCCACCTGGACATGCAATGTTCCTGTGCTCCTCCGGGCATAATAAATGTGCTCACAGCTTGTATTAATTAATTTAATTTAATTATTTATTGAATTTATTTCAAAAGTTTCACCAGGAAAGACATACTGGGCTGATAACAGCTCTTTTCCGGTTGCTTCCTGGGGGTGAGGGGTAACAGAGATAGTACAATAGGAGAAAAAATAAATAGTATTAACAGCATTACAAAATAGAAAACACATACAGCAATACAGAATATCAAAGGTGCATAATCATAAATTGTAACATTGTAAGGCAAATCAATACAACATGCACATGTAGATACAAATTGAGCTTTGAGAGGCAGGGGGAAATTACTCATACATGTATAGCAGGGGGAGGAGTGGAGCAAATGGCCAGGGCAGTTTGGGGGGGGGGTCAAGAGGTAGAGGGTCATGAACAGTTGTAGTTGGGAGTAGAAGAGTCACAAAGAAGAGACCTGGGGAAGAAAGCAGAAGAGGCGGAGCAGTTTGACAGGGGAAGGGTGGACCAGAGTTTAGGAAAGCGATATGAAAAGGCAATTTGACTAACAGTAGATTTCCTGGAAGGAATAGAAAGGGAATGGGAAACATTGTTGTGGAGAGGGGAAGAGGAGGGAGGGGAAGAGGATAATAGGGAGGCAAGGTAGAAGGGAAGGGAATAAAACCAGAAGTTGGATATAAAGGAGGCACAATGGGAAAGGCAAAAAACAAACTGGCACCAATCTTGGACAGAAAAATGGCTACAACTTGCTTCAAGTGCAAACATCGCAAATGAAACAAAGTGTATAGTGCTAATGCAAAAAGAATTCACATATTATAGTTTCCCACATCAGGCAGCAACAAACAACTAGGACTGGAGCCCAAAGCGCAGTCTTTGTACAGAATTCGAGAAGCTCAGCTACACAGCCTCCACTGCAGGAAACACACAATGTGTTATAGGATAAAACTTACTTTTATTCAAAAATAATAAAACAGCAGCAGTATATTACCAAACACACCCTTCCAAGTGTAGCTGCATTTGGGATGGTGTATTTGGTAACATACTCAGTAAGTCATCTCTGCTTTTCTCACTGGCTGTCATCCTAGCATTGGCGGCTATGTGTTTATAAGGGTGCTAGGAGGGCCTCTTCTGGATGTAAGAGTGTCGCTTTACAAGTTCTTAGGTCAAGAGAACTGTGAACCAAAGGTGAGCAGTTCTGGTGCCCAATGGATGCAAGAGGTGACACTCTGATCTATAAGAGGCCCTCTTAGTGCCTCTATAAACTTATTACAGCTTGTGGCACCATTTAAAAAAAACTTTCTGCTGGTCCATTTCTCCGACACGCATGCCGGTTATTGGGAAGCCTGTTACAGTGGGAGCACATGAGGTACTGTTATGGCAATAAGAGTACCTCACGTGCAACTGAAGGAGGCACTGTGATTGGTTGGGGAGCATCACATGACACTCCCACAATCTATAATACACTTTGACTGTAACCTCTAGAGAGAAAGTGTTGTTCTAAATCATCAAAACATGTTTCAAAATCTGAATCTTTGCTACAATTATGCCAAATACTTAGGAACTGGGATTTTGGTATACTTTTTAAGGTGTGTCTAGAGTGGCAGCTGGAGGAGTGGAGCAAAGTGTTCCTAGCCATTTTTTATGAAACAGATTGTTACTTATAGTGCTGTCTTCTCATTTCTGAATACTCAAATCCAAAAAATGGATACACATCCGGGGCCCGATATTCCAAATTGTGCAAATATTTGCACTCCCCTTTGTGATAGCCCAGGTACCCGAAGATGCTGTATTCAGTGGACTAGCATACTGGCACTATTTGGCTGAATATTGGACCATGTTGGCCCAGTGCTAAGCCTTTTAGCACTGCCTCAACATGGCTCCTGAATTACACCGTTGCAATGGATTGCTCCAAAGTACAATTTGCAATATTCAAACAGACCCATGCAAATGATCCCATTGGGCATGCAAGGCACTAAGGGGCCATTTGTGTGCCAATTATAGGCTCATTTGCATGAGTAGCCGGGGAATTTAGCTCAGTGCTGCCCCCCCAATTGCCCGATCCCAACATGGAGCTATCCCTGGTGCTAGTGGTCCCCTCACCCGATCCCTTGTCCAGTACATGCACACAATTTCCCTGGTGTCCAATGGTCCCTGTCCCCACCCTCACTCATGCCTGATGTCCACACACAATTTCCCAGGTGTCCAGTGATCCCTCTCCCATAGGGCAAATAAGCAGCATGCTCTCTCCTTCTGTCAGATGGCAGGTGGCCAGCGTGGTGTGAGGAGGGCTGTGTCACTCACCTTCACTTCACTGTGGCATCGAGATTCAGGTGAGAGTGATCAGGGGGTGGGTTTTCGGTGCTGCAGAAGGGAGGGGGCCACTAAACACCAACAAGACATGGCTAGGGGGGTTCAGAATATCACTATTTGGGTACAGGGCTAGAGCTGTTTTGTTGGGGGGGCATTACTTGCCACAGGTCACGTGATGGCATCCATCTAAGCAGCAGCTGGGATACTGAGCTCCCCCCTCTGGCCACCTTAATTGAGAGATTTAAGGTGCATCCTGAAGTTTTCTCGACAGAATTTAACTAAATATCAAGTGCTCTAATAGTCTGCCATCGATAGAGGATTTTACTTTGGAATATTGAGCCCTAGCTGGGTCGCGATGGAGGTGGATGGAAAACAGGCCCTTACAAAGCACACTCCTCCAGCATCCCCTGAGAAGGCCGCGAAAAAGCAAAGGAACCAGGCCCCAGCCAGGCCGGACCGCGGAGGAGACAAGGCAATACAATCCACGCCACTGTCGGAGGATAAATTCCTCCAAGAGCTCAATCCTTTGAAGGAGCTTCTTGTTGAGCTCACTGGAGAACTCAAATCTTTGCGTAGCGACCTCTCTACTGTTTCTAAAAAGGTCTCGGATGTAGAGGTCAGGGTTGCTTCCTCTGAAAAATGGAGATCCAGAGCCGAGATGGAGATAACAGAGCTTAGGCAACAAGTGAAGAGGCTGCAGCTTAAGACCGAGGACCTGGAGGGGCGAAACCGCCGAAATAACTTGTTAATAATCGGCCTTCCTGAGCTGGAAGAAGGCCCAGACCTTATGGCCTTTCTACAAAAATTCTTTGTCAAAATAGTGGGCCCATCTCCCATAAATACCTCCTACCATCTCGAAAGGGCCCATCGTTCACTGCGCCCTCGACCTGCAGCTGGATCCCCCACGCGCCCGGTCATCATCAAATTTCTTAGCTATCTGGAAAGGCAACACGTATACCTGAAGGCCCGGAGTTGAAGGAGATTCTGTGGGTGCTTGAGATCCGTATTGCCCAAGATCTTCCCAAAGAAATCCGAGAAAGAGAGCAGCGTACCATCAAATAGTACAAAAGTTAATAGCAGCGGCGATTCCATTCAGGATGGTGTATCCTGCTACCCTAAAAGTGACTATTGGTGGCTCAGCTACGAGTTTTGGCACCCCTGAAGCAGCGCATAAGGAGCTCATCAATAGATTGCCTGATTTGTTTAAGGGACCTGGCTGAGGACTGTATTGTGGATTCTAAATGGCTGTTTTAGTGCTCGCTTGAGCTAATTGTTTTTGTTTTGGATCTTGTTTGTGTCTGCTCCCCTCTTGGTCGTTTGTGTGACCCCCCTGGCCCTTTGTCTTGCGTCTGCCTACCCTCCCTGTCACCTACCTCTGTTCTCTGTCTTTTTCGTTGTTAGTCTCCTCCGTGTTGTTTTAATTGTCCTGATCTTCCTTTTTGGGTCCTCTTTGTGGGCTGGCCGTTGGGGTGGGAGGACGACGGATCACTGGGTTTGGGTCTCGGTTCGAGTTCCTGGTCCCGTTTTATCATGCGTATACCGGCGGTGGAACTTCTAGTCGATGGTTGCAGTGTCCGGGTGGGAACTTCCTGGAGGACGGACCACTTGGGGTTCGGCGGTTTTAATGGTCCCTCAGAAATGACAACCTCTGTTGTGGTTCTCCGGTGAGCTCCCCCTACTCCCCACTTGGATTGGCATATGTGGGACTCGCTTTCATTACCTACGATCGGCGCGGACTCGGGTAGGTGTCCCACTTATTTCACTGGGATGGGGAGGTGAATTGGAACCTTGCTGGGGCACTTGGAGTGATGGGGCCTAGGGTGCGTCCTTTTAATTTGGGGTTTAGGCACCTTCTATGTTTTGTTCTTTCTCTTTCCCTCATGCCCTTCCTTTACTATTCCCGTTTTATTTTGGTCTGTTTTACATGTTGTGGGGCTGGGGGTGGCTATGGGGGAGGGAGGACTTAGTGGGCCTGCTCGCTGGATGTGGGATTGCGAGCCGTGTGTTGGGGGTAGCTAACCTCTGCCGGGGCTGGTTCGTGGTAGGTGTGGGTTTGTTGCGTGGGGATCCTATCTTTGCTGAGGGCGTACTTGTTTTTGGTAGTACATGGACATCTGCTCCGGCTCTGGGGGTTGGAGGTTCAGCGTTGGGATTAGGGAGGTTCATGATCCGGGTAACAAGCTACATTTGGGACCACTGTTGTATGGACCTCCATTTGTACATAGTTTCTGGTGGGTTTGTGCTTTGGGATGTTTATGGGGGGCCTAGTATATACATGGTTATAGTACGGTCTCTCTGATTTCGTTAGGGGGATGGGGGTCTTTTCTGGTGTTGCTTGGTCTTTTGCTAAGCTCAGAGTTCTGATGGGGGTGGGGTGTGTGGGGTGGGGGTTATGGATTGATGCTCCACTTAACTTCCAGCTACTCTGGATTGTTTACGCAAGGAGCTTTTTCGGGTTGACACGGTTTTGGGGTGGTGGTGGGGGTTTTCAAGAACTGGTTTACTTTATTTCTCTGGTTGGGGGTTTCTTGGGGGAGGGAGGGAGAGATATGAAAGGGTCTCAGATCTTTATATGTGAGGTGCACCTTGCTATTGTATGTGATAATCACCTTGTCTGGATATCTAATTGTTGTGTGATATTTTCAAAATGGCTAGAAATACAGTTAAAATAGCATCCTGGAATGTTAGAGGGCTCAGGGATCGGGTCAAACGTTTACAGGTTTTTAATCACTGCTCGCTGCTCCACACTGACATCCTTTTCTTGCAGGAAACGCATTTATGCCATGATGAGGCTAGGTTGCTTTCTCGGTCTGGGTTTTCTCAATTTTATCTTGCAGGGAATTCTTGTTTCAGCAAGGGGGTGGCGATTCTTGTTAAAAGACATGTTTTATTTATCAAAGACCTAGTTCTCTCAGACCCAGATGAGAGATTTGTCCTAGTTAAAGGTAATTTAAACGGAGAGAGTGTGGTTCTTGGTTCAGTATATGGACCGGTGGGAGGGAACCCTGAGTTCTTTATGACGCTGACGGATAAACTGGCCAGCTTTTTGCCTACTCAATTTGTACTAGGGGATTGGAACGTACCCTTCTCCTCATCGTTGGATAGAGAACCCCAAGATAGGCGTGCACCTTCCTCGGCTCAGAAAGCCCTCTGTGAAATCGTTTCAATGTTAGGTTTGGGGGACCCGTGGCACCTTGAAAACCCTTCATGTCGTGCTTTTTCCTTTCAATCCCAATCACACGGTACTAAGTCAAGATTAGATATGATATTAGTTAGTCTCTCTTTCCTTCCGAATATCCCTCTGTCTGGCATGGAACCGATCATTGTGTCGGATCATGCTATGGTATGGTTACAACTGTCCCTAAATCCCGACTACTCTCGTGACTCCATGTGGCGACTAAATACTCAATTACTAAAGGACCGCCATTGTGTCTCAGAGATCAGTTCTAGAATATCTCTCTTTCTGGCTGATAATATGAACTCCACCCCTAGAGTTGATATGGTATGGGGAGCTTTAAAGTGTTATCTCAGAGGTGACTTTATCAAGATGGCTTCCCTTAGGAAGAAGGCACGATTAGCTAGGTCGTTGGAGTTGGTTGGTAGGATTAGGGAGTTAGAAGGTAGGTATTCGTCAACTTCCTCGGTTTCAGATCTTAAGGAGCTTCTTTTAGCTAAGAATGAATATTCGGATCTTCTGAAGGAAAAATAAGTACTGTCTGGTGAAAACCCAGGCTAGATATCTGGATCTCGCGAAAAATCCGTAAATTACTAGCTACAACTGCGTGCACTTGAAAGTTCGAGGATCATTCCTCTTTGACTTCCCCATCTGGTAATACTGTTTCCTAGCCAGAGATATTGCTCAGGTCTTTAAGGAATACTACTCGAGTCTTTATAGCCGCTCCGGCATCTTATCCAGTAGCGGACATCAGGGATTACATAAGAGGAACTGGTGTTCCGAGCATATCGGAGTCCAGCAAGCGAGTTTACTAGCTCCTATCTCAGCTGAGGAAATAAAAAGTACTATTGCTTCTCTGGTCCCAGACAAAGCACCGGGCCCAGATGGATTTCCAGCAAACTTTTACAAAGTCTTTGTCAAAGACCTAACTCCTATTCTGCTTAAATTATACAACTACTTCCCGGTTTCATCAGAGCTTGATCCGGCTCTATTCGAGGCCACTATAGTTTTAATCCCTAAAGTAGACAAGGAACCCTCTGATCTGGCTAGTTACTGCCCTATTTCTCTCCAGAACTATGATATTAAAATACTAGCTAAAATACTCGCTGAAAGGATCAAAAGGATCTGGCCGGAGCTTCTGAGCCTTGAACAGGCCGGTTTTGTTTCGGGGAGGTCGGCAGCTGACCATTTGAGGACCTTATCACACATTTCACAGTATGCCCGGTCCACCTCAGACCCAGTTGCACTAGTTTCTCTTGATGCTGAGAAAGCATTTGATCGGGTCGACTGGTCCTTTTTATGGATAGTAATGGAGGAAATGGGCTTTCCGACTTCCTTTTTGAAATTGATACAGGTATTTTATAAGTGCCCTTCAGCAAAAATTTACTGTAATGGGGTTCTGTCCCCCCCTTTCCGTCTTTTGGCCGGCACCAGACAAGGCTGCCCTCTGTCTCCCTTGTTGTTTAATTTATATTTGGAACCTTTATTGATTAATCTCAAGTCCTCCTCGGTGAGAGGGGTCAGGCTCCAAAAACGGGATCTAGTCCTATCGGCGTATGCAGATGATGTCTTGTTACATCTAATGGACCCAGTAACATCTCTAGAAGCAGCCCTGGATATTATTAGGCAGTTTAGTTCCTTTTCTGGCTATAAACTAAATATTTCTAAATGTGAGATCTTTCCTTAAATAATTATACTTTTAAGCAAGATTTTCTTCCCTTTGGAATGAGGTGGACCTCCAGCTCAATTAAATATCTGGGATCTATTTTTCACCGACCCTCTCTACTTAAAAATTAAACTTAACTAAGATCAGGGACTCGATTAGTCAGGATTTGCAACGCTGGGCAGCCCTTCCTATTTCTCTGTGGGGCAGAATCAGTATTATCAAGATGAATGTCCTCCCCCGGATCTTCTACCCACTGAACCTCACCAACCTTTGGCTCCCTCTTTCCTTTTTCCAGCAGCTTCATAGTCTGTTCTCTACTTTCATCTGGCGGGGGAAGGGGGTACGTTGCTCTTATGGCTCCTTATCACTCCCTAAAGAAAGAGGAGGCTTAAGACTCCCAAATTTTCTGTTATACTATTGGGCGGCCCACTTGTCCAAGTTAGGAAGATGTTTTTTTGTGAACACCGAGAACTCTTATCCAATCTGGCTTCAGCTGGAGAGGGCCTTCCTCTCCGAACTTAGATTGATATGTCCGCTCTATTCTACCAGATCCGAAAACACTCTCACAACTGATCTCTGACAATCACGGTGGTAGTTTCTCTTAGAGTGTGGCTCAATGTCTCAGGGCTTTTGGGATCTCCAACCACATGGATTTAGGGCAGCCGATAACTCTTAACCCCAATATCAGATTAGGAGATTCTTGGTTAGACCAAGTTGGCTCCTAGCTTAAAGACTCCAGGGTTGAGCACTTGTTCGGTCAAGCTTCGCTCCTTACTTCAGGTGATATTTTAACTAGATTCGACATCTCAATTAGAGAAACTTTTAAAGTGTTTCAACTCCGGCACCTGGTGGGTAACAAATTTGGTACTGCGCTTAAGCAATCTGTGGTACACCCCTTTCTCTCTAATATTATCACGCTGGCATCTCAGCCCCATTCTATCTCGCAGATTTATTCCTATCTCTTGACTTTTAACTTACTGGAGGAGGTTGGGGTTCCCCCAGTCTGGACACATCTCCTTCCTGAAGACGTCCCGCTTTGGAGGAATTTCTGGCCTAATCTACATAGATATCATACTCAAGATAGGTTTCGGTTAGTGCAATATAATATTGTTAACAACCTGTACTATAACCCTGTTAAACTTTTTCAGCGTAAATTGATCTCCGTCCCGGATTGTTTCAGGTGCTTACAAGGTGAGGGCAACTTAATTCATATTTTTTTGGGAATGTTCTAAAGTTGCCCCACTATGGTCCTCGATTCGGGACAATTTGGATTCCTTCTGGGTCTGAGTAGGTTTTTTTGTCCCAAATTTGTGTGTTGGGTGATTTCTCTCATATAGATAGTGTGGGAGCGAGGTATCATATGGCCCTGGTATCTATGGCAGTCAAGAAGCTGGTTCTAAGGCACTGGAGGGACCAGTTGGTTCTATCATATGGGACTGGTTAAAGGAGTTGATGTCGTATCTCCAATCTGAAAATTTGATTGCCAGCTATAGGAATCGTATGGATCTATTTCATAAAAGATGGGTAAACTCCAATCCTCTTGTTCACCTTAAATGGTAAGGTCTGATGACCCGATCCTTTGACCCTCATATCACATAGCATAGTATATACTACCTTTTTAGTTCTTTGTTTCATTGTGGATTTAGGATATGTTCCTCTCTCATTACAATAATTTGGACTGTTGGTCAGGTTACCAAGCACTCTGTGAATAGGCGCTGATATCCAGACTTTAGAGGTTGTGTGTTTATGGTTTTTAGCTGGTGCACCCTGGGAAGGGGGGAGGTGGAGGGGTATATACTCTTTGACACTCTGACTAATAGATAGATATTTCATGTTTTGTTTCTTACTCTTAAGTGTGTCCTGATATTCTATACATTTGTTTATGGGGGGGGGGGATTGGTTTGGTCTTGGCTTACTGGCTTGTTTTTTGTTTGCTATTGTCTTTGGTTGTATTATTTCTGAAACTAATAAACTTAAATTTCAAAAAAAAAAAAATTACTTGCCACAGACATCCTGCACATTAGTGGTGGGCTGGTGATTGTCGGGAGGGAGAATGTCAAACTGGGTTGGGCTTTCAACGGTATGGGGATTGGATGAGGGAAGGGACCACTGGACACCAGGGAGAATTTTCATTTATTGATCAGGCAGGGCCTTGGGTGGGGGGACCACTAGACACCAGGGTAAATGTTCTGTTACATTAGGCATGGGTGTGGGGGGGGAGGAGAGACCACTAGACACCAGGGACATTGTGTGTGGACATCGGGTGTGGGTTGTAGCTGGGGAAGGGCCCACTGGACACCAGGGACACTGTTTTGGTGGCTCAGGACTGGCATGGGGGGGCCACTGCACTTTCTCTGCCAACTGCTAAGGATGTGCAGGAGTAAGTTGTGGTCTTCATTGGTGGTATTTGCGTCATGCAAAGGGACCATGCAAAACAACCTTGTGCAGTGCAAATACTCTGAATATTGGACTGCATCGATATTCAGGTCCCTGCCCCTTCATTTGAATTGTGCCCCTCTCTGCAGATTGCCGGTGTGCAAACCCTGTTTGCATGTGCAAACTGGGCTTTTGAATACAGGAAATCCGTGCAAAGCTTGGTTTGAGCATGCAAACCAGTATTTGCACCTGGGCAGACTTTTGAATATCGGGCCCCTGAGCTGCCTGAACATAAAACCTAAGACTGGGGTTACTGTCTTGCAGATAGGAAACAAATTGATCCAACTTGTCCCTGTCACCCTTGCACACAAGTAGAATGTCATTTATATAGTGCTTCCAGAGGTCAATCCTATGGTAGAAAGGACAGATCTCACTGTTATCGACCACTTCTGTCTCCCATTTACCAAGATGAAGGTTTGCATAATTAGGTGCAAAACTGGCACCCATCGTAGTACCTTTAATTTGTGGCCAGAACTCATCCTGGAAAGCAAAACAGTTTGATTTTGAGAACAAAATCTGCATGTGTCAAAAGGAAACTTTAGAAATCCACATCAAAATCAGTTTTTAAATCTAGCCAATGATAGAATTCTTCTAGTCCCTCCCCAAGGGGACAGTAGCATAATGCACCTCAGCATCTAATGACATCAACCGCCAGCAGTGTAAATATCCCCCAAAATACAAGAATATGTCCAGGATCATAGACTTAAGATGGCAAATGTGTCAGCAGGGGTTCAGATAAGTTTTTTGAAGGTGGAAGTTAAATACTTCCATGAGTTGAAATTTGGAAGTCATTTCAGTTTTGTTGGAGTCAAAATACTTCCAGATGCCAAACTGGAAGTCAAAATAATTCCAGTCCACAATTTCTTTTGAAGTCAAACTACCCCCAGTGCTCTATTTCTTTGAAGTCATCAATTAGTCTGACCTTCTGTATGCCTCATTATAACCAATGCCACTTGCCACATTCATAAAAAATATATTTCTTAATGAGTCTAACAAAGAAAATGTATACTAAATCACTCGATATGTTTTTATTTCTTGAGTTGCTGTACTGCAGTTCCAGCAGTCTTGTCTTAAGTTGCAGATGCCTATACAATCAAGTTCTTATAATCATACACATCATGAAAGCGGACTATATCTTTTTTATATCATATTTGTATGCATTACTTGTTGAAGATGGCAAGAGACAAGTATGCAATAACACATCAGTGGACATTACAACTGAAACAAGCAATGATACTTGTGTTTTTTTGGTTGCTCATTCATGATTAACATAACAGAATGTTTCCGAGTTGCACCAGAACAATCATCACAAAGGACCCCATGCCCACACTCTAGGATGGTGCTGGTGCTGATCCCCAGTGTGCACTTTGTGTGCAGAAATATTTGACTTTATGGTTCCTATTTAGTACAGTAGATTCATCACTGTATTATCAGAGTCATTTTGCTTACTTGTTTTAGGCTGACATCTTCTGTTACACACCCCACAGAATCAGTGGCAGTGGCGGAGGAGTGTACCAAAAAGTGTGTGAGGGGGAGGTTAGAACTGCATAGAACATCTTAGCCCAAGGTGCTGGGAAAATAGTTGCCTTCTTGAATATACTTTAGTCAACCTATTTAGCTTTTTGTAATCCTGAATAATCCAGGCATTTCAATGAATAATCCATGATTTATTAACAGAAAGACATGGATTATTCAAGACAATCAAAACAGAATAGGGTCAGGAATTGTAGCTTTTGAAGAGGTTTGAGAGGAGAAAGGAAGCCAAAAATAACTATACAGTGCAACTAATGCAACAGTAAAACAAAACGTTCCATAGAGTTTTTCCAAAAAACATAATTTTGGTTGCCTGGATTTTCGATGTACCTCCGTGCTGTCACTGGAGAAATCCTACCTGTCTCAATTTAATCCTACTGCACTGATTAAAATGAGGGGGGTGAAAATTCATTGTCTAACCCTTCAGCTATAAAAGTGAGGGGGGTCTTCTGCCCCTCCTCACCCCCTGGCTCTGCCGCCTATGATCAGTGGTGGCTGCAGGCAGCTGCCATCAGAGCAGCCAGTGGGACAGAAGATTAAATAGCCCACAGTGCCGGTGCATGTTACAGTTTGATCAGATACATCAGCTCTGAATGATGACCTTTTGTTTGCAGGTCCTAGTCCTCCCTGGGCTAAGTACAGTCACTCACTGTGTGTACTTAGCACCTGGAGAAAAGCACAACCAGAAAACATCTGATCAGTGATCATAAAAGCAGTAATATGCACTGCAGGCTATTCAGTCTCCCACACTGCTGTGCAGCCTAGTGTTCTGATGTCAGCTGCACTCTGACCTGCTGTGATTCTAGGATTTGTAGTAGAAGTAGAGGTCAGTCTAGGGTACAAGAAGTAAGCAAAATTAGTCTGACAATGTACTATACAGTACAGTTAACAAAAAGTAAACTAAAATGCTTTTGCACACAAAGTGCACACTGGGACCAATCCCACCACACTTGAGTGTGGGACAGGAGGGCTAGGAACCCCTTTGTGGTGATGATGACTAATGCCTTTTGATGGGTAAATGTTTCACAGAAGGAGCATGCCTTCCGCCAATTTATTCCTGACTTGAAATGGAACTGTGTCATTAATTTTACTGCTGAAAGTGAGTTCCACAGTTTTTGCCCTCCCCCAGTTTTTCATCACTGGTCCTCCTCCTCCAACTGTCTCTTCTGAACAACAGAACATGGTTCTGGTGAAGGAAGGAAAGAAATAAGGGACAAAACCTTTGACTGAGACAGATAAACAAGGGAGCAACCCATTGCAAGACAGCACTGAGGTACTCCGTCTCCCACTCAGGTAGCCTAGGGAGAACAGGGGTAGTGGAACCCCAACCTTCTAAAGGTACAGACAGTATGAGCAGAGAGGCACCTGAGCAATCCATCTAGAGAGTGAGTGGTACTGTGACACAGCCAAGAGGAGACAAAGCCCAGGCCCCAGCCCTGGAGCAAGCTGCCTACCTAGTCCGCACACACATCAGGGCAAATGACCAATATCAGGGTGCATAAGGCTTTAGCTCCATATTAAGAGGAATTGCATGCTTTCTAACCATTCACAACTTTACTATATGTACTACAAGGAAAAAGTGCTGACCACATTGTAAGCTTAGACTGTTAAACATAAAACAATGAAACATGGGAACCTGCTGTAACTACAGGGGGTAGGCAGTAACATGCTTAGTAAGGCTTCCAAGGCTCAAACATGCTTAAAAAAAACACAGCTTGGGCTATGATAAGCCATTTATTTGATATGGGGGACTACAGAGGAGAGATACCTTGCTGTGACATTTACACCGGTCATGATGCGTATGCTATATTTCAACTTTAGAGAACTATTTCTTGCTTAGGTTACATAATCTGAGGCAACTGTGTGACATAAAAAGTTCTGTCACTATTGTCTATTTCTAGCAGTGACAAACTGAATCTAGAACAGAAGAGAGTATGTGTGAACATTTTAATACAAAACATGTTCATTATTTCCCTCCTAACTCCCAGTCTCCTCTTAATTTGTGTTGCAGACTGCAGCTGCAGTGTCCCCACTACAGCATGTTTTAGAAATGGTTAATGATTTACCATTTTGTTTCCCAACTTGTTTCTAGAAAAATATTGCTGAAGTATGTCTGACAATGCATTTGTATTAAAGGTAAATGTCCACATAGTTATGTCCACACCTCCGTGTGGGACACCCCCCAATTAGCAGTTTCACAATCTAATTTTTACTTACTGTGCTGCTGTTTTAATTCTATTTCATCTGGCTTGATCCTGCCTACCAGCAGTTTGAGTAACGCACTTCTAGCGGTGCATCCCACAGTCTCCCAAGGCTGACATCAGAGCTGGGGAGCAGTCATGGGAGCGTGTATGGTGGTGCCCTATAGATGGAGCTATTAATAGCTCTGGTTTATGAGTTAGAGGTCTCAGTGCTATAGTAAGACCAAGTATAGACTGGTAGTTGATCCCTCTCTTGCTGTATGCATTGTCAGACAGCGCCCCCCCCCCACACTGCAAACAGCATGCCGTCTTCTCCTATGACAGCTTTCGCAGTGCTGGTTTCCAAATTAAAAACAACAAACATCCAGGCCAGTAATGATAACAGCAAGCCTCAACCTAATCATAAAACAGAGGTGCCGGTTCCTCTGAGAGCTCCCATGCTATTCCCTGCTCCACCCTTGATCTACCCCCTTTGTTGATGCTCTGTAACCACAAAATAGAATACAAGACATAACAAGAGATACTTTTCAGTTAAAAAAGCAACATTAGAGCACTGCAAACCCTTTTTTTTCATTAATCATCTTTCTTCTTTTTTCTGGCTGTCACGTTTCACTTGACCATGAGTGCATATCTTCTGACTGTGGTTTAAAAAAAACAAAACAGGCTGATAGATAGGTAAACATGCACCAAACTATAAAATGAATCATTGTGTGTGTGGGGGGGGAGATCTGTTAGAGCAACCGACCACATTTGTTGTACCGTCTCCATCTTGCTCTAGCTATTGGCCTACCTCCTCTGTTTCTCGATCCAGCTAGCACTCGAACTATACAGACCCCCCCCCCAAAAAAATTCACAATAGGAAACAGAAAAAAAATCTCTCTTATGCGGGGGCAGGAGGGAGGAAAGGAAGCAAACATTTTAGGCTTTTGGAAGCAACCTCAGAAGATCATTTTGTGCTGCTCAATGCAGCACAACCCAATTAGTAGAAGGGCTAGTTCACAAAATAATTTTTTTTATATAATGTTTAAGTGATTATTTAAGCTTTTTTCAAAATGTTAATTTTTCTTACATAAATATTACCTATGTCCATTTTTTAAGTGCATTAATACCCTCCAGGCTGGGCAGTATTGGACCATACTGTACCTTTCAGGAGCTGTGAGGCTCTCCGCCTGCAACGTCGGGCCTCATTATGTCCCTGGGTAGTCCAGTATAGCCCAATACCACCCAAGCTCTAGCGTATTACTGCTCACATAAATGTATGAAGGCCCTGAACTTTGCATGGTTTCTGTCCTGCTTCAGTATAGGGACAACAGCATGGTAACATATATGTATGGCATTTACAACATTTTCCATTGACCGCCAACGTATGTTAATTGGTTCTTTCCACCTTCCTTTGACTGTACCAATTGCCTTTTGCATATCTTCTAGTTCACCTTGCCTAATAGCAGATGTACCGAAATAAGCATATGTACCATTATTATTCCTTTTAAAGTCTTCTAGGTATCTAAATTTGGTAGCAGACTGTGAACAGGGCAAAGCCAGTCTGTGAGCCAAATGGTGGACTTGAACCATGAAAGGTGAAAGCAGTGAAGTCATAAGTGCACCAACATTATTAGAATTTCCCATTATTACACTTGTCCCATCACTGCCTTACCCCACAAGTTTGTGCATGGCAAAGCCCAGGGCCTGACATCTGTTTACATTTGACTCAGTCAAGTGTTTCGCTGAACCGTCCTTTACTCTGATATTGCCAGTTAGTTTTGTTTTCATTTCTCCATCACTGACATAATGAATATACATAACTACCATTTTTTTGACAGACAGGTCTGTGGATTCATCAACTAGCAAGCCAAACAGAGGAATTTTTAAAGCTGCATTCATTACTTTGCTGTCTAATACTTTATCTATACTTTTTTGAACAGCATAGACAGTATAGTCACTTATGTCATGTATTGAACACTGACCTCCAGTCCTACGAATAAAATCTAAACGTTGATGGACACTGCAGTTTGGTATATCTGTCAGTGCAGCAAAGTACACAGCCTTAAAAAAAATTATTTCACTGTCTTTGACAAGTTTCGCAGCTGAAGGCAAATTGGTATCTTCTGAACGTTCTGCCTCATCATTGTCACTAACTGTATTCTATCTCTTCTTTGGGATCTTGGCTTCCAGTGCTTTGCAATTGTCCTTTCTCTGACTGTGCTTCCTGAGTGTTGATTTTTTGACAGTTTTCTAAAATAGGGAATGGTTAACTTGTAAATATTGAGAACAATGACAATGGACAACATGAGAACACAAATCTTAGTAAGATATTGCTTTCCTTTCCCTAATTTAAATGTTACTGTGAGCTAGTTACATTTATGTTGCTTAAAGGACTCATAAACGTGATCATTTGATAAGTGCTCCAAAAACACAGGCTCGTAGGTTAGGGGCTTACCTACATAATCCTGGGCTCCGTTTTGCTCTGAAATAATGTTCATCCACAGTCACTAAGTCCATAACATCTTTCTGACATGTAAACAAAACCCCAGCTCATGTTTAAACCCCCCACCGCAGTAGCTCCCTAAAATGGTGACTGCATCAGTACGTGATGACATAATGTGAGAGACAGCACTCGGAAGCGATAATGCAGGATGAATGGGGACTTAAATATAAAGTATGAAATTACCTTAATGAAGCGCTTCCCCTCCAAATCCTTTACATGTGCAGGTGTGAAATCAGTGGTCACACCTGCACAGTTACTATTACCCTCTGTGTCCTGTTGTCCAGCCAATGTTTTACCCAGGCTACCACCCTGGGACCCACTCCCAGGCTGGCTAATCTGTTTATTAATCTTTTGTGTGGGACTGTGTCAAATGCCTTACTAAAGTCTAGGTAGGCCATGTCCACAGCCACTCCCTGGTCTACTACTTTCGCCACTTAGTCAAAGCAATTGATTAGATTCATCTGACATGACCTTCCCGCTGTGACTCCATGCTGCCTTGGGTCCTGTGCCCCACTGGACTCTAGGTACTCAACAATTCTTTCCTTCAGAAGTGATTCCATCATTTTACCTACCACTGAGGTCAAACTGACAGGTCTATAGTTTCCTGCCTCTGTCTTGCTCCCACTTTTATGAAGGGGAATCACATCTGCCCACCTCCGGTCCTCAGGTACCACACCATCCTCCCATGATTTGTTAAAAAGGGTAGTCAGTGGTGTCACTAGTTCTCCCTTTAGTTAATTTAGAATTCTGGGGTGAATCCCATCAGGCCCCATTGCTCTGTCCACCTTCAGTTTTAGGAGTTCTGTCAGAACCCTTTCTTCTGTGAAAGGACTGGTAGCGACCCCCCTATCCAAAATGCTTCTATTGATTGGATTAGGTACCTCCCCCTCCTCTTCCTTTGTGAATACTAAGCAGAAGTATTTGTTCAGTATAAATTGTATTTCTGTTTCAGCTTATAAATCAGTAGTACCAAATCTAATGCTGAAATCTCCTACCAATAGCAACGCTACACTTTTATATCACTTTTGTACAAACATAATATTTTGAACAATTTTGCTGAAGATGTTCTTATTACTGTTATTGAAGTTTTTTGTCGATTATAAATGATAGTCAGGATTAATATATCCTTAAGAATTTTAGCTACTGCGATCACGTGATGCAGAGAGCCAGCTAACAGTCTCCAGAGTTAGCTCCAGCCGCCCGACTGCTTATTTTATCTAAAAACCTTAAAAAAACAACATTTTTCAGCGGTGTTATAACTTGAACGGGTATCTAATTACCATCACCTGCACTGTTTGTTTGTTGGAGTGGTTTGATGGAGGCAGACATGTGAAAATTGCTACCTAAACACATGCCGCCTTCTACGCCCCAAAAAAGGCTCCCAAGAAGCCGAATGCTGCATCTGTTGTTAAGTTCGCAGGGATCACCCTCCTCAAATTCTGAAACTGAACCTTTCACTTTGGCACATTTCCTTGAGGAATTCAAACCATTCCAATCAGAACTGAGGCAAATTACAGACAAAATAAAATCAATGGCTCTAGCCCTAGAAGATCTCTCTGTCCGGACCTTGGATAATGAAGCTCGTCTCCATTCTAATGAGTGGAAACAAACTCAATTTGATTCTGAATTGGTTGCAGCCTGCCAGAAGCTTAATAAATTGGAAAAATAAAGTCGGAAGATTTGGAAGGTCGCAGCTGGCATAATAGCGCTGTGCTAATCGGGCTACCTGAAAAACCTAGGAAACAAAAACCCAGGGGAAGATTACACAATGGGGGGAAGTAGTAACAACAACAAGAATGAAAAGGGACCTGGGGATAATGATATCAGGTGACCTTAAGGTTAGCAAGCAATGTGAGAAGGCAGTAGGGAGGGCTAGGGGTATACTGGGATGTATAGGGAGAGGCATCACCAGCAGAAAACAGGAAGTTGTTATCCCTCTGTACAGACAGTTGGTGAGACCCCACCTGGAGTACTGCGTCCAGTTCTGGGAGACCCCACCTCTGCAAGGACTTAGACAGGATAGAGGCAGTCCAGAGGAGGGCAACTAAAATGGTGCAGGATCTGCAAGAGAAGCCATATGAGGAGCAGGGGCATAGCTACAAGGGTGCAAGGGGTGCAGCTGCATCAGGGTCCATGAGGTTTGAGGGGCCCAAATCATAATTTTAATGTTTATTCAAAACCAGGGGGGCCTTATAACATACCCTTGCACCCAGGCCCTCTAGGAATTTGCTATGCTACTGACGAGGAGAGACTAAAGGAGCTTAATATGTATACCCTTGAGGAAAGGAGGGAGAGGGGGGACATGATGGAAACTTTTAAGTTCTTCAGTGGAATCAACAAAGTCCAAGAAGGTCTTATCTCAAATTCGGATGCTAGAATCCAAACTCTCACCTCAATCCCCTGAACAAGTCAGATTGGACTTAGTAAAATTGAAAAATTCTTATCTTGATTTATTGAGAGAAAGAGCAGAGTTTGCAGTCTTGAAAGCCAAGGCCTCATACACTGACTAAGTTGAAAAAGCCAGTCATATGTTGGCCCTTAGAATTAAACAGCAGAACTCCTCTCATCTGATAGCTTCTGTTCGTAGTTTGGAGGAGAACACTATAGAAACAACACCAACTGAAATTGTTATAGAGTTTACCTCCTATTACACTCAATTGTATAGCCCTATAACAAATCCCCCAACTGACCCAGAGTTGGACAGATACTTATTAGACTCACATTTGCCCACCCTTCCGATAAATCAACACAAACTCCTGACTACGCCCATTTCGCAAGCAGAACTGGAACAAGTTATTAAAGCTCTTTCATCTGATAAGACTCCCGAACCAGATGGTTTTTCCCCTAATTTTTACGAAGTATTTATAAAACAATTATCCACAGCCCTTTTACCCCTTTTTCAACATATACTTTCTGGAACTGATGTAGATACCTCCCTGTTTGAAGCATTGATTGTACTGCTTCCCAAACCTGATAAAAGCCCAGAATTTGTATCTAGCCAGACCAATCTCGCTTTTAAATCAAGATGTTAAAATCTTATCTAAGATTTTGGCTGACCGAATTACTAAAGTTCTCCAACTTCTTATAGGACTGGAACAGGTTGGCTTTATGAAGAGAAGATCTTCAGTAGACCATTTTCTCACGATGTCCCATGTCTTCTCGACCTCCAGGGATGCCGATTTTCCCACGGCCTTGGTGTTCCTGGACGCTAAGAAGGCCTTTGATAGGGTTAACTGGGGCTATCTATTGCATACTTTAAAAGCTTTTGGCTTCCCCTAACAGTTTCACAATTTGATTGGATCCCTGTATACATTTCCCACTGCCCATATATCTGATAATGGAGTAATATCACATAAATTTCCCCTGTATTCTGGAATGAGACAAGGCTGTCCTTCATCCCATCTCCTTTTTAATTTGTATTTAGAACCCTTGATACACAGACTGACGGATTCTCAGGAAGTCCAGGGTATCATGGGTCAAAACCAACTAATACAAATTTCTGCTTATTTATTTATTTTTATTTGTTGAAATTTTGGAATTACAATCCTTCGAGTCAAAGACTCCTTTGCAAAGGCTCCACGTGCTTATGCGGATGACTTACTTCTTCAATTTTCCCACCCAGCGGACTCTATTCCTCCAGTGCTCAGGATTATAGAAGAATTTGGTAAAATTTCTAACTATAAGTTAAATGTCTAAAACACGATAGTCTTTCCCCTCAATTACAGAATCTCAAAATCTGCCATTTTGGACCTTGGACTTACATGGAAGTCTGACTCTTTGCGTTATCTAGGTATTGTTCTTACGAGGAGTTTATCACATACCCAACAACGAAATCTCGATGCCCTTGTTCAAGTGATTAGCCAAGACTTGAAACGATAGTCCCTTTTGACCATTTCTCTCTGGGGTAGAATTAACCTAATTGAAATGAATGTTCTTCTACGGCTCTTCTACCCCCTCAACCTCTTAAATATCTGGCTTCCTTTAACATGGTTCAGAAAAGTCCATGGTCTTTTCACTGACTTCATCTGGTCCAGTAAAAAACCTAGACTAGCTTTTTTTAAATTGGCAGCTTCTAAATTAAAGAATGGACTTAGACTACCTCATATAGGTCTCTACTATTGGGTGAGCCATGCTAATAAATATTTGAGATGGTTGACTCCAGATCCAGTTCAATATCCCTTCTCCTACTACCCAGTTTGACTACACATAGAGATATATTTGATTAGCCGACAGGGTTTTCCCATTCTACTCTAATGTTTACTAAGCTACATTCCCTGCCAACCCCACTAAAAATTAATTTGATTGCTACATCTGTCAGAGTGAACACTCAGTTGTGTTCCTTTTTAAAATATATACATGCTAGTGATCTCTCTCAAAATCTGAGACAGAACCCCAGTCTCAAGATAGAAGGTAAATTCCTTCCTGGTGGATGGCTCCCCAGCTGGGGAACAGCCAACTTTCCTATTTCATGTCAGAAATGGGGCAGTGGCTTTCCTCTCCAGACATCTTGCATAAAGCAGATATCCCCAGCTCCCAGATCTTCCAGGTTTTCCAATTATGGCACCTTTTAGTACAAGTTATAGGAGTCACACCACTGCAGCCTCTGAGACTATCTTTCCTTACAGATTTAAGTCCCTTGGCAGGTCGCCCTCATGCTGTGTCTAATTTATACAGTTCCCTATTTGATTGGATTTGCCCTGAAAGTTTTGGTCCCTCTACTTACTGGCCCCCTCTCTTCCCTGAAAGAATCATTAATTGGTCCCTATTATAGCAAAATTGTCACAAATTCCTTTCCTAGGACAGACTTAGACTCATGCAGTTTCATATACTGCACAATCTTTACTATTCCCCTCATAAGCTGACTAAAAGATGTATACCATCCTCTACATGTACTCGCTGTCAACAGGATGAAGGCAATCTTTTCCACATTTTTTGGTCCTGCCCCAAAATAACTCCACTGTGGGCCTCGATTAAAGATAGTGTGGATCCTCTCCTGTGTTTAACTAATTTATTCTCACCAGATATATGTGTATTAGGGGACTTTTATTCGATTTCTGTTCTTGCCCGTAAATATCATATAGCCATGATCTCTGCTTCCATCAAAAAGCTTGTATTAAAGCATTGGAAATACAACTTAGATATTTCATACACAGAGTGGTTGCAGGAATTTTTGGCTAATTAGAGAATAGAAAGATCCATTGCTAGTCTTCATAATAGAAACATAAAATTCAACAGACTCTGGGGCCCACTGCAATCACTATATTTCTTACAATATATTTTCTGTGGAACACCCTTCATGTATGTCAGGATTATGTACTAGTACTCTGTGAGGGATGGTTGGGGGAGGGTGGTTTTGGGAAAGGGTGGGGGGGTGATTGGGAGAGGATAGATCATGTAATTCCTATGCTTGCAATAAGATATCTGTTTGTCATGTATATGATCTATTCTCTGTAACTGAAAAACCTCAATAAACTTTAAATTGGAAAAAAAGAATTTTAACTACTATAATCACATAATATTAATTATTATTAATTACTTCATTATTACTCGGTATTACTCGATTTGGAAAGGTGACAGAAGGCTGAAGCTCATCGAGATCACCTTCCCTGCACCTGAGGGGTGTATAATTATACACTTTGGTTGAAGATGTATCTGTCCAAGTTGTTTTTAGAGGACTCAAATGAGTCTATGTTTACTAAGTAGGAAGGGAGTGCATTCCATATTTTGGTAACTCTAACAGTGAAAAAAGTATCTCTTTTATGTGTTCTTATCTTTGGAACCTTGAGCTGCTTATTGTGACATCTTAGGCCCCCTGTTTTTTCTACCCATTCAATGCTACAATCTTTCTGTAGATTGTGGTCCTTCAGAATATTAAACAGCATAAGAATGTCACCCCTTACTCTCCAAGTTTCCAAATCATACATATTTATTCAATGTCTTCGGTCTTTGTATATAAGGGAGGGAGTTACATGTTGTTACCAATTTGGTGGCTTTTCTTTGTACTGATTCAATCTGCTTAATGCCCTTCAGTAAATAAGGTGACCAAAAGGAAGCTGCGTAATCCAGATGTTGTCTTACATACATAGTATACAGTGGAAGGATGCAAGTGCTGCTTTTATTAACAAATGATTTTTGAATGGTTTTCAGAATTCTATTTATTCTAAGGGTAATTTTCCTGCATTGGTCAACATGAGTCAGATGTTTGTTAATTGTGACTCCTAGATCATTGTCTGATTTTACTTCTTTAATCATCTCCCTGTTAAGCAAATACAAAACATCTGAATTTCTTTTTCCAAAGTGCATAATTACAAATGTATCCACAATGAACACCATTTTATTAGTCTTTGCCCATAGGTCCATTTTTATTAGAGCATGTTTAAATTGCTCTATTTTCTGCTCCTTATCCACTTCAGAGAATATCTTGGTGTCATCAGCAAACTTAGCAACCTTACACCTTAATCCTTCATCTAGGTCCCTTATATAAATTTCAAATAAGACCGGACCCAGCACTATTCCCTGTGGTACCCCACTAGTCACCCTAATCTTGTTAGAGAGATGACCCCTTATTTGTACTTATTGTGATCTGTTATCCAACCATCTTTGAACCCATCTGACTATAAAATAATTCAACTCTAGCTAGTTCATTTTAGTAACAAGTAATGCATGGGAGACCTTGTTGAAGCGGTTTTTGAAATCTAGCAATACCATATCAACTGGGATACCCTTATCCAGACTATTATTGATTTCCCCATAAAAGGAGATCAGATTCATGGTGCAAGATCTCCGTCTAGCAAAACCATGCTGTGTCTTGTCCATCAAATCTTTTTCCCTTAGCCCCTTCTCCAGTCTAATCTTTAGAATCCTTTTCAAACATTTACAGATCATCGATGTAAGGCTTATGGGTCTATAGTTACTAGCCAAATTTCTATTTCCCTTTTTGTAAATGGGTACAACAGAGGCTCTTCTCCAGTCTTGTGATAATTGTCCTAGTTTAACAGATTTGTTAAACAAAATTGTAAATAGGGTAGTTAAGGCTTCAGCTGTTTCTTTAATAAATTTACTATTTCTTGCATCAGGGCCAGCGGACGATATCTATTCCATTTTTTTTAGTACAGTATAAAGCTCAGCACTAGTTATTGGTTCATAGGAATCCTTGTTTGTATTAGTTTGTTACATGGTTGCCTCAGCTGTAGTAAATACAGAACCTAAGAAACTATTAAATGCATCATCAATTTCCAAAGGATCATTGATTTCCATATTTTCTTTTACCAGTACTCCTATTTTGTTATGTTGTGTCTGAGTGTTCCTTACATATGCATAAAAGGCCTTCGGATTTTTATTAAGTGTTAGTTTTAGTTCAACCTTATTCCTTTCCTGCCTAATTACTTTTTAATTTTTTTTTTGTTCAAGTTTGTATGCTCTCCTATTACACTCATTTGGAGTGATTTTAGATTTAATGTATGCTCTTTCTTTATTTTGAATTTGCTTTTGGACTCTTCTTGTGAGCCATTCTGGGAATTTCCCTCTTGAGTTGTTAATTTTCTTTCTAGGAATATATATTTCCTCTAAATTGTTAATGATCTTATTGATGGTTTCCCAACATTCCTCAGTATTTTTGTTTACTAACACATATTCCCACTCTATTGATTTTAGAATACTTCTAATAGTGTTATAGTCTCCTTTATTATATTGATATTGGTATTGGGGAGGGTCAGATGTGTATTGGTGTCTATTCATTTTGAACATAATATTATCGTGGTCACTAGTAAGTAATGGAGTTGAAACCTTAATGTTTGTTAATTCCATAGGTATGATGGTTAAAACAATATCCAATATATTGTCACCCCTTGTGTGTATATTAACCAGTTGGTCCAACCCTGTCTCTACAATTGTGTCTAAGATGATATTTTCAATATCTGTTGCTGCTTTAAGGTTATCCCAATTTATACTAGGTAAGTTAAAATCACCCATAACACCTAGATTTTCATTTTCTGCTAACTTAGAAATAGCAGAACATAAGTCGTAATTATATACTTTATCTGTTGCAGGTGGTCTATAGAATATACCCAAAATGAGGTCCTTTCCTTTATGACATTTGATACTCACACAGATAAGGACATATTCAACTGCTTCTAAGGAATTCTTAATATACATACAGACACCTCCACCCTTTTTATTAATCCTATTTCTTTTAAATAACTAATAACCGGGAATGTTATTAGACCAATCTATGGTATTGTCATACCATGTTTCACAATTGGCTACTATATCTATTTCTTGATGATTAATTAAATATTGCAGTTCAGTACTTTTCACAAGGTTCAGACTTCTTGCATTAGTACAAAAAATGTTCAAGGTATGCTTGTTATTACTGAGTACTTTTAGTGCTGAAGCCCATTCCCCTTGCCCCTGCTTTATGAGTTTAAATGCTTCTTTATGTATTTAAGTATGGATTTAGCCAAGAACATGTTTCCACTTTTGTTCAGATGGAGTCCATCCCAGGAAAATAGACTGTGGTTTCATGGAACTATTCCCAATGGGTCAGACATGCTAGTGATTCCCTTAATGTTCACTTTCTTATCCACTTGTTTATTGTTTTAATTTTAGCCATTTTTATTTTATTTGCCCTAGGAACTGGAAGGATTTTAGAGATACATGTTTCTGCACCTAACTTCTTTAGGGTATTGACTAAAGCCATATAATCTTCCTTTATATCTTCTGTCATAGAGGTACCTATATCAGTGGTTCCTACGTGGATCACTAGCAATGGGTTGTGGCCTGCAGCCTGTAAAATATTTTTTCCATTCTTTCTATATCTCTTATTTTGGCACCCCTAAAACTGGAGCATGTTCTATTTGCCTTGTCTTCATTACATATAATTCCATCTGTGTATTTCAGAATGGAATCACCAAGGACTATAACCTGTCTCAGAATAGTTTCAGAGGGTATACTGGTGGAGTGGATTTCTGTGGGTATCATTTCAATTCTGGGCTCTACCGCAGGTGCCTGTATTACAGTGGTAGAATCCCCACTATCATTTGTTGGGTTAGGGGATGTCTCAGATATTTCACTTACTAGAGGCTGGTGATCAATACTATGCACATCATTTTGTGAACTGTCCCCAACACAGTGACTATTCTCCTGATCAATATGATTCAGAAATTCAAATTGATTATGAAGCGGTATTGGAAAGTTCATTGCTCTTCTTCACCTCTTTACCCCACTTTGTGTAGCACAGGGGAACCAGTCTGAATCGTTATCACTATCTTGTTCCCTATCCCTTTTTAATGAATATTCAGTGGGGTTATTGGTTTTTTCCCCAGTTTCATTAATATATATTTGGACATGCACATGTTTTACCTCTTTAGACATGTGTAGGAGTGCTGTGTTTAACTGGGATTCAAGTACCATGATCTGTTTTTTTTAGGGACTCTGTTTCCACACATTGTTGACATTTTATCCCCTCCTGTTTTTTTGTGGTAGTTATGGAAAAGTTGTTACATAGAATACATGACATGGCCACCTCCCCAGTACTGAGAATCACATATCCTTCATTTATATTCATCTTGTGTTGCTTATATGTCTCAGTACTACCTCCGATTGGCAGTGGTCTTAACTATTACATTCTGTCCACTAACTTGTATCTACTCACCCCTCTATGTCATTTTTTATATGCCCCATCCACCCAATCCATGCTAGACACGCTTAGACACGCACTCGGACTTGTCTTCCAAGTGTTTGGTTACTTTAACATAAGTAATTAAACCTCCACTTCCCTACCCATTTTTGTCTGTTTTTGTGGAGCAGTTTGAAAAAGCTGATAACCATTTAAATGTAATGAAACCAGTTCTTCATTACTATGCCACATGTCCTGCAGATCTATTATATCTATTGCATTAGAAATTTTGAGTATTTTATTAGTTTTGAGGCATGGATAGCAACATTTCAAGATTGTGTACCAAGATTTTGTTTGTTTTTATTAATAAAGTTAATAACACTGTTTCCTATTTCCCTTTGCCAGTTCAAGTCTGCTATCCCTTTTTTACCTAGTCCCCCAGTTTCACTTATTCATTCTGATGGTCAATTTTCTATATCAGTGAGTACCTGGAACGTATTGCTATCTTTACATTATACTCCAGTTCCGGTTGCCCTTTGTTTATTTTCATTCCTCTTCATATGACCCTTATTTTTCTGCTCATGTAGTTGGTTGAAGTCACAGTCAAGATTCACAGACTATCAGGTGTATACCCTGCCCTGTATTTTCTTGGCTAACGCTTTATTTTTTATAGTTAGATCAGTTTGGTCTCCCTGTGTCCGGCTTTTAAATATTCTTTGGACAACAGTTACATCCTCCATATAGAACTCCAACCCCAAAATGTTTCCAGAAAGGTGACACATCATATGTTTTAGCTTTGTTCTATTTTCAAAGCCTATATGTGCAATGCCAAATATATCAATATCAGGAATAGTACATATTTTTTTTATTTTATGATATAATCTTCCTAAATTTGAGTATTTTGCCAGTTCTGTAACTAATTTAGACTTAGTTATACTTTCCAGGGTTTCATTTTCAATTGTACAGGGTAATCCATCCTTAAATTACATTTTTGCAGTGTTGTCACATTATACCAGATATAGTGAGCCACTCTTGCATATTTGACCAAAATCAAAAGATTGTTTTTAGTTGTAAGATCATCACATCTTATAACACCACATATATAATTTAAGACAATTTCCAACCCTAGTAAGTTCACACAGATCATGTGACAAAGGATTTAGAGTATTCTTGGGTCTTCATATTCAGTTTTTTGTATCCCTCTTAGTGTGATTATTGCCTCCATGTCTGTTAAGGTGTCTGGTTTTATGTACTAGATATTATACAGTTTAGGCTGCACAAGAGGGAGAACAGCTACCACCACCACTGGCCCAGTTATTTTCTTTTCCTTTTTTTTTAACAATACACATAATTTTTGTTGGATCTTCCCCCTGTGTGAACTCTAGGGGTTCCACTACTGACTTATTTTGCAGGGCATTTGCATTATTTTTTTTTCTTTTTGTTCTTTTCCCCTTCTTTTGGAGTTATTACTTCTGATATTTCTATAGTTTGGAAACCTAGCCTCTGTAACATCATGATTGTTGCTAACTTGGTTTGTTTCTTCACATATTATAGAGATTGAGGTTTCTTTTTGTCACTTTTTGCTTCCTTTCTGAAATTCTAATATTTCCTCCAGTTGTGCTCCATTAATTGCCACATTCCCTCTAGGGGATGCTATTTCATTTTTACTGCTGCGTTAGCAGAGCTCTGCAGCTGTATTGCTATCATTCAGTTTAAGAGCACTGTGGAAGCATGTGACTGGACAGCACTCCGGCGTGCTTCCACTGTGCTGGGGCACAGTTCCAATCCTTTGTGTTTCTATGGCCCTTTCCCTCTGCTGGCCATAGAAACACACCCTCTTCACAGGGCACTACTTTCTGTCCCACAGTTGCAGAACTGACAGCAACCATACCCAAGATGGCTGCAAAAGCAAGTTGCGCATGCACGAGTATCACGCATACACAGTTCTGTGACAGTGGTTATCTTGGTCACGTATGTCACCTGACAATCTTGTGTGTGGCTGCCTCCGGTGTGGTGAGAGCTCTAATTACTGTTTCACTTATTCTCACCATTCTCAGCAGCCTTGCCAACTCTGAACAGAAATTGTTTAATGTTACTAGCTGCTCCAATATAGCTACACTTGCTACATGTGGATTTTTTAAAAACCTTACTAAATTTTCATCTAAACAAATAGAAAAAAATAAAAAGGAGGAATAGGTAATCTGTCTGTTCATTATAATTTTGTTTTCTTAACTTTATGTTGTATGTGCAGTCTGTTTCAGTCCTATAATTTCTCCTGAAGCTTTTGCATTATTCCCGGAATAGTAGTTTTAATTTGTTGGGAATGGCTACCTATGGAACCCAGTTTCTCTTTAGCTTTGCTCTTTTCCAAAGTTGGACTTAGTAAGTTTTGGTAGCTACTGTACCATGTGAAAATTCTTCTTCAGTTTCTATGGATGGTTTCTCATACAATGCTACAATTTCTTCTTTAGAGTCTGCCAACATTGATCCTATGCTTTTTTTTTCTTTCAAGCTTTATCCATAGGGATCTTTTTTTTTTTCAAACTCTACTGTATTTGTCACACTCCACCACTGACCTCTCTCCAGTGTGGTCACACTGCTACTGGCTCTGCCCTTCCACCTGAAGTGCCAGTCATTCATCTCCTGGTTGGGGGGGGCACCATCCTTCCACACAGCATTGCCCTAACCCCTCAGCTCTGAGTCCCCCGAGGAAGGACCACCACTCCTGCTGGTGCTCTGTCTATAATGTTGGTGGGCATGACTGCATGGAGGAGGAACCTGGAGTGAACTTTCTGGATGCCCGGCATTGGATGTGGGGCCACAACTACTGGGCCTGCCTTCGCTTATCAGTAGGGAGAGGGTTTCTGCTTAAGTCCCCGGGAGCATGGATGTGCAATGACATCCAACACAACATGGGCATGCTTCTGCACCCACTTGAAGAATGTCTGCCACTGCTCTATACCCTGTTGTGTGCTCTTCATCATGCTGCAGTCTCACGGCCTCCATGAGGAGCCACCAGAGCTGTGAGGAGCACCTTTCACCCACCCCAGGAGAGGAGAGCAGTCCTCTAGATGCTCAATCCTCTCCTTCCCCTGCTGACCCCCAATGTCCAAGTTTGTTCCCAAACCCTGGTCACTGGTGTGGCATGAGGTGTGGCGTCCAGTGCCTTAACCCTCAGTGCCACTGGGTTGTCCCCATAGGGATCTTTCTAAGGAGCTGGTATTTAGATTCTGGTTTGAATTTTGTTGACATTTTGTTGGGTTCAGAGCTTCAGGTTATTGTGTTGAATTTTTCTTTTTTTTTCTTGTACGTTTGTATCATTTATAGGAGTAGAAGTTAGTAAATTGTATTCTTGATCCTCCACAAGAGTCCTCATTTTATTCTGTTTTAGGTGGTCAACAACTGAAAGCTGACCTGGATCAATACCTTCAGAGGCATTTGTGGCAAAACTCACTATATGGTGCAGCCTGGCTACCTGTGCACCCTCCCCTCAACACCCTCCACTTCCCCAGTGCTGCATGTGTGTGCTGGAGTGTGTTGGTGTACTCCAATTAGGGACTGGAGGTGTATGCTGTATGGCTGCACTGCCAGTTATTTCATACTTTCATATGTATTTATCGCTGTGTTGACCAGATAGCCACTGTTGGCCATGGCCCATATTCAGGAATGAACCGGAGCCACTACATGTGATGATGCACTGTACAATACATACAAATAATGTACAACAGCACACAATTCACATATAGCAATGCAGTTAGTTTGGTGCTGCAAGTGGAGTTTTAGCTCTGTTGTATAATATGCATGATTGTTAGCTTCCAAGCAATGTTGAGGCATTGTATACCGCAGTTTGGGTGCCTGTGCATATGGAGTAGCCCAGGGTTGCCGCCCACCCTTGCTTCCACCTCATTGGCTGCATACAGCCTTGTTCACTGTTGCTATTGTGTCCATTCCCCACCCATCCTTGGTTTGCCTGGAGTTAAAACTATCTCTTTGAAGGCGGTAATTTGCACCGCGTTACAGATCATGCTAATGCACGTTGCCGGTACTATAGTTTGGAATATACCGTTGCACCTGTATGCATGTCCCTGCCCCTCACTTTGCACTGTGCATACATTATCTTTTATTATACAATGGCAAGAAAATTTCCTGGACTCTGATTGGTCAGCTGCCCACCACAGCAGGGATGTTATCCTGGCATAACATCCCAGCTGTAGTGCCAGCCAGCTGTCAGCCATTTCACTACACATCAAAAGACAGATCACTACACAGCAGCTGTCAAAGACCACTCTGTCAGAAATAATAAACAAAATAAAGCAGACTCATGTCAGCATTTCCTAAGCTAAATTTCAATTTGTTCAAAATGGCAACAATAGATAAATGGTTTTCAGAGGACAAAGAAAATACTGAGCCCAAAAGGAAAAAAGAAAAATGAAGGCATGTTGAAATCCACGACAACCAGCTAGATCAAATTGAATGTGACAGGAATGAACCATCCACAAAGCGGCAAACTGTGTGGGCCATTAACGTCTTAAATGACTGGATCAAAGAAACAGGTACCGAAGTTGACTTAGCAACAGTAAGCGAAACTCTCTTAAATAAAATTTTACTGAAATTCTATGCCTCAGTCAGAACCAGTAATGGAGCCCAGTATGGCATAAGCAGTTTCATCGGCTTGAGATCGGGGCTTAACCGTTACCTGAAGAGCTCCCGCTGTCAAGAAACATAAATATAATCAGCCACACAGAGTTTCAGACCGCGAATAACGTTTTCACAGCCCAAATCAAAGCCTCAGACATGACGGAAAAGACAAGGCCCAACACCACGCTCCCCTCACGGACACCGAACTGTCATTCCTCAGACAATCCGAGGCACTCAACACAGAAACCCCAGAAGGACTTCTACGCCGAGTCTGGCTAGAAGTTCAGTTGCATTTCGCCAGATGTGGTTGCGAGGGGCAAAGACAACTACAACCCTCCAGTTTTGACTTTAAAAAAACAGAAACCGGACTTGAATATGCCACCCTGAACTTCAATGAAAAAACGAAGAATCACTGCGACCCACTAGAAAAAGACCGGGATCGCTACAGGGCACAATGTTTGCTATACAAGGTCATCCTCAATGCCCAGTTGCTCTCCTAAAAAATACATTTCAAAACTCCCAGCAACAGCCCATGCCTGTTTTGCATCCTAGGAAAAAGCCTGCCAGTCTCTGGTCACAGAAAAAGTGTGGTATACCTTGGAGCCGCTTAGCAAAAATTACCTGTCTTCCATGCTGCCGAAAATGTGCCAGGTTGCAGGGCTCCCACACACATACACAGATCATTCCTTGCGAGCGACGGCCATCCAATTGTTAAGTAATGCGGGACTAGAGAGCCGTCAAATAATATCCGTAACTGGCCACAAACAGGAATCATCTCTTAAAAGCTACTGGGGCCCGATGCTGGAACAAAGATCCCAATGGAGTGCTATCATCTCAGGAACAACAGGAAGCACCGGATCCATGCCTCAAACCTGAGACACAGCAAACGTCACGGCGCCGGAACCACAACCATTGACAGCTACCTCCGATCACACCATGGCAACAGTAAACATCCCACCACCAAGAAACACCAGAGAAGACTGCATCAAGCAAGAAAACAGCAATACCGCCCTGCAAACTACGAGCAACAGCAACCAATTTTACATCCAAGGCAACAGCATGTGTGTATTTAATATTTACAAGCCGTAAATGAAGTAGCACTTTGTCCTTCATGTTGCTTCTAAATTAATTTAAAACTACTCACCTGTTAGCGTTCCTAAATTAATGTTAAAGTACTAACCTGTTTGACAGTCAGTTTCTACAGCTGTTTCTAAATCGATCTTAAACCACCAAAATTTAAGTCTTCAGTGTTTCTCCACAATAATAAAGTATTAAAAAAGTTTATTAAGTTTGAGAAATGTTGTATATCTTTCACATGTTAAAAATACTTAATTTATTCCCATATTTGTAACCGATTTACAACTTAAAGAACAGAACTATTTAATGCAGTGGAAGGATATTTCACATTTTAATCAATAAAAAATAATTTAAAGTTACTTTTTCTTATCTGTCTAGGTCATTTAACACATTAGAGCCATTGTATAATAGGAATAATGCCCTCCAGGGTGGGTGTTATGCTGGAATAACATCCACCTCGGGTGTTGGGCGCCCTCGGCCGTTGGCCTCGGGCCCAACCACCTGAGATGGGATATTATCACTTATAACACTGTCGAGCGATATTCCTTAAGTGTAAGTGCTAACACGTTGCACCGGCTCTGTTTGGCCTTTTGAATATAGCAATCTGGTGCAAATGTGCCATAATCATGGCTCAATCAGTTTCAACCCGGCGCAAAGTTTTGAATATCTGGCCCTTGATGCTATACCTAATAATATAGCTGATAAGTGATTGACGCTCATACACTGCTAGATTAACGTTCAGTTCGCAAAGAATTTGGCACACCAAGGAACAGTTATGCCAAGTCAAATAGTACATTTCAGCAATTCAGATCAGAGGTCAGGGGGACCGGCACCATACCAAAGGGAACACAGTATGTGTTTCTTCCCACTGCTGTATATAAGTATCTCACATTGAGCCTTGTCTGAACACAAAAGAAAAGTCACTCACCACAATGGAGATAGTGCTTAAGTCCTCTAATCCAAAAATCCAGTATCCACATGGCATAAAAAAACAGACAAAATTGGCAATGTAGAAAACAAAGCAGCAACCCAGAAAGTAGCTCCATCCACTCAACGTTTATGCAAACATGTCTGTCAAGTGACAACCCCCGCCAAGCCTCAATCGTGGTAATCGCAAATAGCTCATCTCCCATTCCCCGGTAGTCCAGTGGAACCCCTTCCCATCTTGATTCCTGATTGCCATTGTCCTGACATGTAGTAGCCGCAGTGATGCCCTGGTAGTCTTGTGCCCCCCCCCCAGCCTGATCACTTTTGCTGAAAATAAATCAAACCCCATTCCCTGGTAGTTTAGTGGAACCCCACCACCACTGCTCGATCCCCAAAAATAGAAAACATGAGGCTTATCTCTGTTATATAGTGTAGTGGACCCCCACCTCCTCAACCCCACCTGTGCTGGTGACTGGCACAGCCAACCGATCCCTTCCACGGCCAGCTGCTGACTGACAGGCATTGGGAATCAGTCATAATATAGGACAGTGCTCAATGGTTGTTTCTGGCAACTGATGAGCACTGTCCTGTATTATATCAGATCCCCAATGCCTGTCAGTTGGTGGCTGGCTGTGGAAGGGAGTGGTGGGCTCTGCTAGTCACTAGCACAGGTGGGGCTGAGGGGGTAAGGGTCCTGCTATGGAACAGAGGTAAGCCTCATGCTAATCTATAGTTGGGGATTTGGCTAGGGGTTCCCTGACTTACCAGGGCATGTGGTTTGATTTATTTTCAGTACAAGTGATCAGGGCTGAGGCGGGGCCACTAGACTACTAGGGAATTGGGTATGTTTATTTTCACGAAAAGGGATTGGGGCTGGGGTGTGGTGGCCACAAGACTACCAGGGCATTACCTGGGCAACTACATATTAGGACAGTGGTGATCAGGGATCGGGATGGGGGGGAGTTTCACTAGACTACCAGGGAGGTTTGGTGCAGGATTCAGCATCGCTTGGGGATGGGGGCTGGAAGGGGGCTGACCAGGTACTTTCCACCATGCACAGCCATGCTGGTGAGCTCATAATGAGCATGCATGGTGCCCGTTTACACCATGCATGCCCAATGAACTCATTTGAATTTACTGGCTGAATATTGCCCTTGGGGTCATGACGCATCCAGGTATGTGCCACACATTTCCCAGTGGCGGTGGTCAGCCCTGACCCTGGATGCGCTGCGCCGGACATGGTGGCCTACCACTCTGGGCAGTGCATCCAGGGCCAGATATTCAAACAGTATGTGTGATCAGTCCCGATCATGCATACTGTTTCAATATACCATTAGAGCCGGCCAGCACATCTTTTCTGCGTGATGCATTTTTGCATGCGTGCAACCAGCTAGCTCTGAATATATCCCCACAGGATTTTAAATATTGAAAAGAAAATGAAATTAGAACCAATCATTAATGAGTAACATCTGGACAGTGTAGCAGTCATTGAAACTTTGTGGGAGGATGTTAGCAATTGGAATAAAAATATATCTGGTTTTCAGCTCTTTAGTAGAGAGAGGAAGGGGAGAAGAGGTGGGGGAGTTGCCCTCTGTGATAAGGAGGGAACTGATTGCCAATTCCTAGAACCAACACAAGATATAGAGACTAGTTGCGAGTCTCTATGGACATCTATTTCTGATAAATTCAGTAGAAAAGTGACTATTGGGGTACAATAGAACATTGACCACTGGATGATCTGAATGAAACAACGGAAGGATGATTAAAACAGATATCCCACCTTTCTGATAAGGGTGATGTGGTAATCTTGGGTGACCTAAATATGCTCCATATAAATTGGGAGGAATTGTCAGCTACTACAAATAAAAGTAATAATTTCATGGATGCTACCACTACCCTAAACTTGACACAACTGGTTTCATCATCAACCAGGAAAGTAATACCTTGGATGTGATTCTGACAAATATGAAAGATGACATTAAGAGTGTAATGATCAGCCCCCCATTAGGTACAAGTGATCATTCCACTGTCACATTTATATTATGCAGGAGTAGATCGGTAATGAAAGGAAAAACTCAAATTAGGAACAATAATAAAGCAAATTATGATGCCATCAGAGGTTTAATGAACAATATTGATTGGGATTATACTATTGATCACTTAAATACAGATATTTCTTGGACATCCTTCAAGAACATGATAAATGCAGTCATTGGGAAGTTTGTCCCTGTAAAGAAACTGTACAATCACAAAGCAAATACTACCCCCCCCCCATTTGATGGCAGGATTAGGAGATTACTAAACCAGATAAAGAAACACTTCTCCATTTACCAATTCCCATCCCTCCAATTCTAACATGCTCCATTATAACAGTGCCACAAAAGCTGCTAAAAAAGGAATTGGACAAGCCCAAAGGAATTTAGAACTAAGGCTTGCTAATACCAACGACAGCTTAAACACGTTCTATTCCTACATCAATGCTAAGAAGGGTAAGGCTAGAGAGTTAGGCTCATTGTTAAAAGATAATGAGATAGTGAAAGATCCACAAGACCTGGCAAACTTATTTAATGAGTTCTTCTGTTCTGTATTTACTAAGAATGACATGTTAATCTGAGAGGGAGTACTAACTCAGCCTGCTAGCATTGTTATAGATACAGACATGGTGTTGACCAAATTAACAGGACTCAAACCAAATAAATCCAAGGCCCCAACAGCTTACACCCCAAATTTCTGAGAGAACCGAGAAAAGAGTTGACACCTGTGTTTGCCAAAATATTGACTAAATCCTTAAGAGAGGGAAAGGTTCTGGTAAAGTGGAGATCAGCTGGTGACCCCATCTTTAAAAAGTTCAGTGGAACATAACCAGATAATTATAGACCCATTAGCCTGGCCTCGGTGGCAAGTAAAGTCATGGAGGAAATAATCACAACTTCAATTACTGAAGCCATGGTAAACTTAGGCATGTACATGTAACCTCCCCCGTTACTTTACTCAGTTAGCTATCCCTGGTACCCTTGACTGGGCACAAACTACTTTGGAAATGGTACCATCCCTAGCTTTGGGAATGTATACCAGGCTCATTACTTCTAGAGGTCAAACAAAGGGTGGGGGTGTACAAAAGCAATGACTATTGACCAATACCCAGGTCCTGAGGAGATAACTTTTTGCTAGAGCTATGCTAGACCCATCTATACTTCTGTAGGAGTACCCAGTAATTCCATACAGGAAGCAAGAATGTAAATGTCCAAACCAGAGTTGGGGTTCTAGGGTGTGGCTTTATTCCAAAAGATGTTCTCTAAAGCAAGGGTGGACCCATAGGGTTTACACATCGTGACACAAGGTATTACAGAACAACAGAATGACTGTATCTGACAGAAACGCTATGTATTCCCATTTGTCATAGGACATTACATTCTCTTCAGTGGCAATGTTAACAGCTGAACCTTTCTTCTAGTGGCAATGGCCACAACTGAGCACATACATTTCCCATATGGCATAGGACTTTTAAACTTTTTCAAGTGGCAACTGGCCACAACTGAACCATTTGTTCTAGTGGCACCAGCCACAACTGAGCACACTGGGGCTCATTACTAACACAATCCACTCCAGGGGGTAAACTTCTCTTCAGAGATTGGCCACCATGTCCAAAATAACCAGGTGCCATTATGGAGCCTGTAGTGCTGAACTGGTTACTCCAGATGGGGGAGGGCTGCCCACTCTTTACTTCCAAATTCATACCCAGCCATTCTTTCAGTTACACCTTAAAACTTCTTAAACACACTTAGGTAAATGCATCTTTGAATGAACTTTCGCATCCAGCATTTAGGAAAACACTGCTCTGGGAGTGTATGAAATTAAAGTTCTGAACAATGTGAACAGTCTACCTCTGTACCCCACAATTGTCAGCCAACATTATTCTGAGAAAAGTCTCATCTTCAGAACAGAAACTGGTGTACCCTTCCCTTTTAACCAGAGAAACACCAAGGTGCAGGTACTTTCTTCAGGAAGCACAAAGTAAGATCTGCTCACAGTTAGAACAATAAAGTCAGCTTCAAATTGTCCTGGATCAAATAGGGGATTGCCCCTAGGATCCAGTCTCTAGTAATCCTTTTCATCCCTCTTGGGATGAAAATCAGGAGATCCTGTAGACAACGGTTTCCACAACTTCTCTTGGCAGGCTGGTGACCTTCAGGACTAGGGTGAGAAAATAGGCTCTCCTCACAGAGCCCACTGCAGCTCTCACTCCTCACACTTCAACTACTGACTGCCAACTAACTCTACCAACTGCTGCTGACAGACTAACTCAAGATTCTAAAAACTTCCCACTTACAGCCAGCTGCTGTGGCTTATGCTGCTGCGAGAGTTCTAAATGACCTCAATTCTCTCATCTCAGCTGAGACCAAGTAAACAAGAGGGTAAGTAGGTGAAAAACCCTTTTAACTAGTTATTCACCAGCTGCCTTCCCTACCTAGCACTGACACTGATGAGATTCTAATAACCCCAGGAGACTGGGTGGTTACAGACGACCACACTCAACATGAGTTTTAGGAAAGCAAGGTCATGCATCTCAAATCTATCTGTCTTCTATGACTGGATTAGCAGGCAATTGGATGAGGGCATCAGTATGCATGTGATATATCTTGATTTTAGGAGAGCATTCAACATGGTCTGCCACAGTATTTTGGTATCTAAAATGATCAAACTAGGCATAGATCTGTACCTGTACAGGTGGGTGCAGGCCTAGCTAAGAGACAGGACACAGGCAGTCAGAGTAAATGGTTTTGTTTCACATGAGATAGCTGTGACAACTGGAGTGCCCCAGGGGTCAGTTCTGGGGCCACATTTTAACATCTGCATTTCTGATCTACAGCTAGGGAGCAGCAACCACCTAGTGAAATGTACAGATGGCATCAGATTGAGAAAACCAGTATCTGAAATGCAGGATAGGATTAAAATGCAAAATTATCTGCATTCCATTGAAATGTGGACAGTGCTGATAACATCCAGTTAATATCGACAAATGTGCAGTATTGCACTTTGGGAGAAATAACATATGTCAGAACTACTTCATAAATGGTATCAAGACTAAATGTTTGAATAAAGTAACTGACCTGTGGATCCAATTCAGTGACATTTTAAAATTGCATCTACATTGTGGACAGGTCATCACTAGATCTAACTACTGGATAAATTACATTAAAAAGAGTTTTATAACCAGATCTGAAGCAGTCCTGATGCCCATCTACAAGGCTTACATATGCCTGTACTTCGATTATGGTTCAGAGATTTGGAGCCCCTTCCTAAAGAAAGACATCAATCTGGTTGAGACACCTCAAAGAAGGATAATTAAGCTTATCAATGGCAATAGAAATAAGTCCTATGATGAAAGACTGAAGAGTTTGGGTCTATTCACCTTAAAGGATAGGTGGGTGAGAAGCGATTTACTTCTATTTTTTATTATAAAGACAATCAGTTGTTTATTGAGCTGGGATTAGAGTTCAAGGAACAGCCATCATACAATTTACATGGGCATCAGCTACAGATAAAATAAATAAAACCTATTAGGGATAGCAGAAGGTATGCTTTTATTCCCAGGACAGTTAGATTGTGGAACAAGTTACCAGTAGAGGTTGTAACTTCCAACTGTTTTGCAAGTTTTAAAAATAAACTAGATGGGTTTATAGTGAACAGCTGCTTGCCCAGCCAAGACCATTGAGAAGTCTATGGCCCTTCTGCCTTTTATCACCCTACAGCCTGAGTATAAACCTGAGTATCTTGTGATGCAAATTATGCAAAAGTCAGCGGATTCTGGAGAGAATGCAGGGCTTAAACTTTGGATTTGGGTCCAGGGAGGCATTTCTCCCTGAGTTTACCAAATGTGAGGGAATTCAAATTTCTCTAAGAAAAATTGCATTTCATTTGCCGATGTGTGTGAATGTTAAGAAACATTGTACTTACAGTTCTGTGTCTTCTGGTCTTTCTTTTGGGTGCTTCTGATGATGGACTAGTCATGGACGTCAAAGGCATTGACACGGACATGGCAGTTTAAAAATAAAAAAAAGAGAGACTGGGTGAAACACAGCAGGATAGACAGACGGTCACTGAAAAAATAAGCCAAATGAATGAAAACACAAAATACTGAGCTAAAATACCTAACCTTCCCCTTAAAGTTCTTAAATTGACCCTTTGTATGATAAGTGATGCTGAGGCCTGAACCTGTCTCCTTTTTTCTGTTCTTCAGTTTTCACTGTGTGCGCAATTCATTCAAAATCTACACTTCGTCTAGTGCCACCCAATTCTGACCTTCACTCAGAAAAGTTCTTTCTTCATCTTTTTTAATAAAAAATAAACCTTGACTTGGGAGTCACCCAGGCAATAGACCTTCCCACTCAGTTGCTTCACTCAAAAAAGTATTTTTTTTTTATTTTTTCCTTTTTTTATATAAAAAATAAGCCTTGTCTTGGGATTCACCCAGCAATAGACCTTCCCACCCAGTTGTTTCACTCAGAAAAGTTGTCTTTTTTCTTTTTTTCATTTTTTATACTGAAAAATAAATCTTGTCGTGGGATTCACCCAGGCAATAGATCTTTCCACCTACATTTTTCACTCAGAAAATATTTTTAATTTTTTTCATAAAAAATATTTTCTTGGGAATGGGACTCAACCCAAATAATAAACCTTCCCACCTAGTTATTCCACTAAAAAGTTTGTTTTTTCCTTTTCTTTAAATAAAAAATAAAGCTCTTCTTGGTACATACACACCCAGGGACTAGCTTTTCACAACCAGGGCACACAGGTCAAGGCACAGACCTTCTGACCCTGTTCACACACAGTTTTTGCAAAAGGTATTTATTACACCCAGGTCACATAACTTTCCACCACTTTCATTTGTTTCCACACACAGTTCTTGCACAACAGTTTTTCTAGTGTTTTGGTTTTTTTCTTTTTCTAATAAATCCAGTTGTCTTGGGATAATACCGGGTCACAGACCTTCCCACTCTGTTCACTTGTTTCCCTGCCTTGAACAAGTTGTTTATTTTATTTTTCTTGTTTTCATTTTTGTCATAATCTACAGCTTTATTTATTTATTTATTTATTTATTTATTTATTTATTTATTTAGACAGCAGTTTGGAAAACCTTTGAGCCATAGGCTCATTTACAAAGGTACCTTGTCAGAGTAAGACAAACGAAAATACACAGTATTACAGTATAACAGTAACTTAAGACATAGATACAAACAAGCTGGTACAGATAGGATCGGTGCAAACAATACCAGAGTTATGATCCGTGGCAGCTTAGTAGTAAGCTTTGTCATAAGTATTGAGTACGGCTTTGATTAGTGGCAATTACAGCTTCGGGTGTTAACAAGGTGGTTCCGTAAGGACGTTTTGAAGCACAATATAGTTAGAGCTTTGGAGATGGAGGGTGGCAGTGTGTTGAACCAGGAGGGGGTCCTAAAGCTGAAGACTCTTTGGCCGTGAGAGGTCCTAGCTCTAGGGATAACAAGAGAGGTTTTCCCAGGGGTCTGAGTATGAACTAGTGGGACAGAGCGGCTGATGGTGGTGGTCAATCCTGGCGGGGATAGCCCAAGAAGGGTCTTTTTTGTAAGGGTACAGGTCAGATATTTGAGGTGCTTATCAAGATCAAGTCCCAGCGCTTTAGGGTACAGTAGACAGGTGTGTGTTAGCCTAGGTGCCCCAGTAATTAACCTGCAGGTCTTATTCAGAGTAGTGTGAATTTTATGGAGTGCGGTCTGATCAGCAGCACCATACACCAGCAGTCCATAGTCCACTAGGGACAGGATAGAGGAGGTGACTGCAAGTCGAAGAGCCTCCGGGGGGAGGCAGTGTTTATACTGATGTAAGATGCCCAATCGGATATTAGTGGCAGTGGCTAGGGCAGCGATGTGTCCATGGAAGGAGAGGGAGGGGTCAAAATGGATCCCTAGGTATTTATAGGAGCAAACTTGTTCGAGTGGGAAAGAGGACCCAGAGTGAATGAGGAGTTTGAAGTTGCAGGACTTGTTTTGAGGATGAGTGAAGAACATGGTTTTTTTTTTAAGGTTTATCACCAATCTATGTTCCTTGAACCAGCCCTCGGCCAGTGAAGGACTTCTGCAGCGAGTCCTGGAGGGCAATAGGATTCTGACTTGAGGCAAGATGACTGCATCATCGGCGTACAATGAATGTTCCCCGAGCAAGAGTATGGAAGGGTGTTAAGGTAAAAGGGAGAATAGTAGGGGCCCAGAATGGAGCCGAGGAAACCAGAAAAGATGGGACAGATGTCTGAGTGGGTCCCATTAATTTTTACATGCTGTGAGCAGTCAGACAGATAACTGGTGCACCAGGAGATAGGCCCAGCAGCAAAACCAGAGACTAAGGGCATCAAGAAGGAGGGTGGGAGACAGTGTCGAAAGCTTTAGAGAGGTCAATGAAGACCACACCAGCCAGAGAACCAGTGTCTAAGGAGGAGTGAAGAAAGTTGGAGAACTCTAGAAGGGCTGTGTTGGTACTGTGGCCCACTCAGAAGCCATGCTGCTCAGGACATAGGACATTGTAGGTGGAGAGGTAGTCAGAGATTTGAGAGGCCACCACTTTTTCCAAGGCCTTGGAGAGAGGAGAGAGAATAGAGATTGGCCGATAGTTTCCAGCCACAGTCTTATCACCACCTTTAAAGATAGGGGTGACAGTGGTGACTTTCCAGGCAGTTGGAACCTTCCCCAGGCAAAGAGAGTGGTTGATGAGGCACGTGATCGGGCTAAGGACTGTGTCTAAGACCAGCCGTAGGATACACGGATCAAGGGTGTCACTGCCCGTACTATTACTCTTGAGGGCAGTGACAAGGTGCGGCCTAAGTTCTTGGGCAGAAACACGGCGGAGGAGAAAATAAGGGTGAGAAAGATTTACAGCAGGCGCTAGGGGAGGAGGGTCAAAAAAATTTGTAGGGAGGATAGGGCTAAGTTCAGTGAATGAGGTGTTGAGGTGGTTGGCTATGAGGGCTGGGTCTGAGGAGATCACACCATTAATGTTGATCTGGAAGGGTGGGAGGGAGTGTGCACTCCCATTTAACTGTTTAATGTTATCCCAGAAGGTTCTGGAGTTCCCCCATGAGGCAGTGAGTGAGGACCGATAGTGCTCAGACTTGGCCTTTCTGATGGCCCGAGTGCACTTGTTTTGGGCGGCAGCATATAACTGCATGTCACTGGGCCGGCCAGTCTCAATGGCACAGTGCCATAGGTTGTCCCTATGTTGGAGTTGGTGAATCAAAGCTGGGGTTACCCAGTGGGCATTCTGCCTTTTAGAATGGCGGGTCGACATTGGGGCAAAGATATCACAGGCATTATTAAAAGTTCGGGTGAGGAAGGAGAGAGCTGTGTCAATGTCAGGAGTTGCCTGTATAGGAGACCAGTCAATTTGGGACAGAAGTTCCTTAAGTTTTATCAGTCCACCAGGTATTAGACGCCGCTGGCAAGTGGACTGTGCTATGGGTTTGGGGACTAAGGATGACCAGTGTAATAGAATGGGGGAGTGATCGCTGAGAGAGTCTGGGAGGACTTGTACATTGGGGATCCAATTAGGGCGGTTGGTGAGTACCACATCAAGCAGGGTACTGGAGCCTCTCTTGGGGTTAGTCCTGGTAGGGTGGGTAACTAGTTGCGTTAGGTCTATTGCAGAAAAGGAGTCACGGGTAGAGGAGGAGATGGGGCTGAGCCAGTTGACATTTAAGTCACCCACCAGAATTTGATCAGCGGAAGGAGGTAGTGAGGAAAGGTATTCTGTAAGAGAGGCAATGGCCTGCATTTGGTCCCTGGGGGGCATGTATGCAGTAGTCAGATAAAGGGGTCCCTTTAAAGGGTCAGGGGTTAGTTTCAGCGTAAGCGCCTGGGCCCTGGAGTCAAGGATGGGAGCAGGCAGGGCTAGTACGGGGAGAGATTCCTTGACATAAATAGCCGCCCGCCTGCCCTCCTAACATGGTCGGGACCGGAAGAGGGTGAAACCAGGAAGGGAGACTAGGGAGTCAGGGAGGATTTCAACAGCCAAGTCTCAACCAGAGCAATGACATCAGGGTTAATTGATGTGACCAGGCATTGTAGTGAGTCAAACTTTTTTAGGAGGCTACAGATATTCATGGAGACCATGCATAGGCCTGTGGTGCTAGTCGGGGAGCTCCTGGGAACCGGGCCAGGGTTTGAATGAATGTTCCCTGACAGGAGTAGTAGCATGACTAACACCCTGGCTGGGAGATGGTGAAAGGTTTTCCTACGATTGACATGGGGGAAGGGGAGGTTAAGGGAGCAGGGGGTGGGCAGAGTGGTACAGGAAGGGAAGGCAAGAATAAGAAGACACCCAGATGTGCCTGAGGTGAGGAGGAAGCTAGGTGGAGGGCAGGGAGGACCGAGACACACAGAGGTCCCAAGGGGCAAGAGAGCAGGTTCAGGGGCAAGGGGAGGGAGGGGTGCCAGGGCACAGTGCGGCGTAGCAGATGGGTAAGTGGGCAAGTGCACTGCTAGTGGGGATAGGCACAGGCACAGCGTGAGGCAGGGCCAATACATTGTGGTGAGCAAGATACAAGGGAAGTAGTACTGTACAGGTAGGAGTAGGAAGTAGCGAGGGAGCATAGGTCCCTCTAGTGGCCAGCAGGCATAACCTGCAAATGGGAAAGTGGGGAGATAGGTTCTGGGCAACAGGATGTGATGTCACCAGATGTGATGTCACGGGGTGGATCCTTAAATTGACAGCCGCCTCTGGGTGGGTAGGTGGTTGGGGCGGGCGGGGCAGACGACACGAAGCGTCATCGGGCTAGCACCCCTGCAGGTCAGGCGAAGAGAAGCTCTCTTTACCTCAGTAATCAGGCTGGAAATTCGGCTTCCTCAGCTCCTCAGGTGAGCTGCTTGTGTTGCTTGTTCGTCCCGAGTGCCTGCGGCGGCAGTGAGCTTGGGGGCTGCTATGTAGTGAGAAAACAAAGCCTCTCATTACTATGCAGTGGAGAAAATGTTGTGACTTACACAAAGGGCTCCACTCTAAGCAAACAGGGCTATTCAAAATGAGGTCACACTAGGACCCAGCTATCCTAATACCTTCAGTTACAAGCACAATTAGATCCAATACCACAATATTAAACAAGTCTGCTCTATATTAGCTGCTTAGTATATCTGGCTTTAAGGTATAATCAGCAAGGCAACTCTAGGGCACCCGGTGAATCCCTAGCTTTACACTTCAGCATTAGCAGCACAAAGAAAAGCAAATAACAAGCCCACCCAGCGGTGAACAGGGAACAAAGTTCATAGCTTGTCTCAGGATACAACCAGTTTCTCCCAAAAAAACGTTTTCTAGAAGCAACTTGCTGCTTTTGGTTTTGGAAAACACTTTGTCAACCTTTGATTGACAAGGGGAAATTAATCCTTTTTATTTGGGCCAAATGCCCCTTTCTATTTCACTCACCAGACTTTTTTAGCTCAGTAATTTGTGTTTTCATTCATTCAGCTGCTTTAGTTATTGCCATGTCACATTATGACTGTGCCTGCTGCATCACATTTGGTTTTCCTTTCCATTTTTTTGGTACTTTTCAATGATGCCCTGCTGACTGACCACATCTTAACTCGGCTGCCACAGGCTTCAGCTGTGTCCCCCCTCCATTTTCTGCCACCAATACTGCGTGAGTGCATTTTGTTTTCAAATCTTTTTTTTTTTGCTGAGTAAATGGTTACAGGACTGAATTTCTGAAAGTAACAGTGACCCTGTCTCACTGCCGCTAACTCATCTACATCACTGTCTGCTGGGTTCTCATCATCAACTCCTCCTCAGCTCTTCTCTTGACCTGTTCTCCTCACCAAATGTTAGCTCCCCCTCATGATGCTATGATGTCTCTTAGTCCCACTACGTGAACCAGTCTTGCGAGAGCAGTGAAAGGATGAAAGGCACACACACTAGACCACCAAAGACTATGAAAGCTCCAAAGGAACACAGGAGGAAAAAAAGGCAAACGTCAGTGGTGCAAAATGCCACAGAAGGCGCTTTATGGCACTTTGCCACTGTGTTATAAGGGCATGTGGTGTGTGCGTGACTGTCTCACATGGGGGTCCAGAATTTGTAGAGGGCTAAAAATAACTTGAAGGCCAGCTGGCCTACCAGTGCAGCGGCAAGATGTCCACTTGCAGTGCCAACATCACGGGTTCGGTGATGGACTCGGGAGTCAGAGGGCAGGCCAGGGGGAGAATGATCGAGCATCCTGGGGGTTGCTCTCCTTCTCCAGGGGAAGGGGGTAGAGTGCATGGCACTTTATGGACCCCTGACAGTGGCTGGGAGCACCACTGTGGCTGCCACTGTGACTCAAGGGGGGCAGGGCAGACGCTGAACGTCATTGCACATCCACGCCCCCAAGTATCCAGCATTCATGAAAAGGCCAGCTGCCGGGTATGATGTTCAGCTCCGCTGCTGTCTCCACTGCCACCAATGTCCATTGGGGGGGGTTCTGCTCCCATGGCCCCAACCTGGGGGGTAAGCTGGAGCTTGCCTACAGTGTCCATTAGGGGGAACCTACCGAGCAACCACATCCAGGAAGGCAAGCCTGGGCATGGGGGGATGGTGAATGGAGCAGGGCTGACCATCAAATGGAGGATTGAGGAGAGGCACCAAGAAAAAAATAGCTTGAATCATAAAGTACCCCCCCCCCCGAATTTTTAGCCCTGACATGGAAAGACGTACTTCATACCAACAAATAGGATTGGAATGTCTTTGCTTATCCTCTTATTGTGCAGTTTATAACAGGGCTAAATTAAAACCCAACAAAAATAAAACCACCTCACTCAACTAAGAAGGCCATTTTTAGTTGAGGAGTGGCTTTCTCTGCCTGGCTGCAGGAATGGTGTTGTACCAAATGGTATGGGTCAGTAGGTGGCTGGGGCAGAATCTGGGACAATAATGATCTGTATGCAGGGGACAGGCTACACTTGAGCAGGGAGGGGAAGGGAGTATTGAAACAGGGGATAGAGGGGTACATAGCAACAAGGGTAGCTTTAAACTAGGAAAGGGGGGTGGCAAGCGGACTGCTTGTAGGCAGGGTTTCCAGGGAGGGGAGCCAGATGAGCCTATCCCCCCAATCTATAGGGAAGGGCATCAGGGTAGGGGCAAAGGGGGGTAAATCAGGGAGGGGAAGGGAAAGGAGCAGGGTGTAGAGTAGTGTCACTTAACACGAGGAGCCTAGGCAACAAATCAGTCGAGTTACAGGCTCTCTTGGCAGTGGGGCAGGTGGACATTATGGCCATAACAGAAACTTGGACCACCCAGTACCAGGACTGGGATATATTGATCCCTGGATACAGGCTGTTCAGAAAGGACAGGGCAAACAGGAAGGTGGGGTGGCCATCTATGTAAGGGAAAGATTAAGGTGCATGAGGGAAGATGGGGAGGAAGGCGGGATAGAGACCTGTAGATGCAGTTTCAGGATTAAAAAGGTAGGGTACTGAGGATGGGGGTAGTGTATAGGGCACCAACTCAAGGGGAGGAGCTGGACAGGGAGTTGGCAGAACACATTAGGAGGCTTTGAATGAAGAAGAACACAGTGGTGGTGGGGGACTTCAACCTACCTGGGGTGGACTGGAGCACACCAACCACCACAAGTGCTAGGGAGCAGGTTATACTGGGGGCCTTTCAGGATAGCTTCCTGGGGCAGTGGGGATATGAGACAACTAGGTTGGGAAGGACTCTGGACCTTGTACTATCAAATGGGGTAGCCATAAGGGACCTGGAGGTGGAGGACCCTCTGGCTGGGAGTGTGCATCAGTCAGTGTGATTCACACTCAGAATGGGGAAACAAACTGGGGGTTCGGGTACCAGGGTGATTGATTTTATGGGGTCAGACTTCAACAAGATGAGGGAGATTCTGATAAGCCTTCTGGAGGGAAACCAACCAACCGTGGATGCCAATAAAAAATGGGGTGTTATTAAGGCAGGGCTGGCAGAGGCTACTGGGACATGTACTAGGGCACAGAGTAAGAAGAGGAGGGCAAAGAAGCCTAGTTGGCTGACCAAAGAGGTAATGAAGGGGGTGAGAGCCAAGAGGAAAGCTTTTCAGGGATTCAAGAGATCAGGGAGCGTGGAAGAAAGGGAGGAGTATAAGAAGAAGAAGTCCAGGGAAGTTACAAAACTGGTCAGAGCCGCCACGGCATCCAGAAAGCTGAGGCTGGCACAGGGCATTAAGGATGAAGAGAAGGACTTCTTCAGATACATTGCTGAGAGAAGGAAGAACAGGAACCAGATAGTAAGAATTAAGAAAGACGAGGGGTGGGTAGAGAAGGGGGAGGAGCAGGCAGAGGCACTAAAAAAGTACTTCTGCTCTGTTTTCATGGAAGAGAGAGGGGGACAGATACCTCATGGGAGTGGTGGAGTGGGCAGGAGAGGGGGTGACAGATGGAGAAATTACAGAGGGCAGGGTACTGGAAGGACTGAGGGCACTGCAGGTGGACAAGGCTCCAGGACCTGATGGCATTCACTCTAGGGTACTCAAGGAACTGGCAGGGTGCCTGGTGGGACCACTGGCTGACCTGTTCAATACCTCTCTGGACACAGGATGCATACCACAGGACTGGAGGTTTTTATTTTATTTATTTAGTTTTTGTTAACGGGGTAAGTGCACTAGCCATAAAATGACTATTTTCAGGCATGACCCGGGAGAGTACAGACATGCAGAAACTTAACAGGATAACAAATTATAAGTGCTTTACATACAATGAGTTAAAGGGGATACAATATATCTGAAGATACAAAGTAAAGTGCTTTACATACAATGAGTTAAAGTGGATACAATATATCAGAGACATACAGAGTAGACATTTATAAGTTCATAGGTGCCTACCTATGCAATGAAGAGAGAGGACCTTAGACAATAAATTATCAGGTGACATATCATATGAACAGAACAAGGTACACAAAAACAAAAACAGGCAATACAAAAGGAAGAAATAACCACTTGAGAGCAGGGGCTGTCATTAAGGGAAAGGTCGGTAAGTGAGGAAGAGGGGAGCAAGCCATGAAATTAGATTATATGAGTGTATGTAAGTGTAAGAGAGATGCCTGCAGTGCAAGATTGTATATGGGCAGGGAAAGGGAGCCAGGACAGGCTGAGGCAGTAAGAGGGTTATAGAGAGGTGAGGAAATGCTATTGTATGGCCAGAAACAACAGTCATTAGGTAGGGTGAAAGCAGTAACAGGTATCAGCAATCAGCAGATTTGAGTGTAGTTTTCTCTTAAAGCATGTATGGGAGCTAGAAAGTCTAATGCCGAGGGGAAGGGAATTCCATAGCTGTGGAGCCGCATGCTCAAATGCAACAGTTCCTTTCACCTCGGCATATTCAGAAAGGATTTATCAGCTGATCGTAGACCATGGAGTGTGTCCTGAGGAACAAGCATAGCTGCAAGACATCTAGGGGTTTGATTTCGAATTATCGAATCAATAAGAGAGCCAAGGTAGTATTTCCTACTAGTTAACGGAGACAGCCAACCAAGATCATTATAAAGCTGACAGTGGTGTTTAAGCGAGGAGCAGATGAGGCATGGCGACATATGTTGTTATACGTAATATCCCATCTGAGTAGGTCAGTTTTATAAGTAGCCCCAAATAAGGGAGCCCCATAGGTTAGGGTGGGGAGCAGAATCCCCTTCGCAATGGCCATGTTAGCCGATGGCATGAGCATATAACTAGTCTTATATGCAACACCCAGTTTGGAGTTGACAGCTCTGCAAACAGACTGTACATGAAGATTAAGATCAACAGATTGATCTAGCAGGATGTCCAGGTACTTGAAAGAGGTCACACATTCCAGTAATTGACCTTCTAAGTCCTGCACCGTCAGTGCTGTTGTGCAAGCCAGGAGCTTTGGGGCCAATCCAAGCAGCATGACTTTAGTTTTGCTAGTGTTGACAGTCAATTTGTGGTCATATAGCCAATTTTGGATGTTGTTAAAGTCAGAGGAAAGGGTAGTGTTGATAGTGTCTGTATTAGTAGAACTTGTATAGATGACCAGATCATCAGCATATGGAATAGCAGAGCAGGATTTTAGAGCAGCTCCAATGTTATTTATATAAAGAGAGAATAGGAGGGGCCCTAGGATGGAGCCCTGAGGTACACCAATGTTAATGGTGGTACTGTTCAATAGAGAGGAATTAAATTTCACCACTTGAGTTCTATTTGTCAGGTAGCTTTCATACCTGTCAACAACAGAGGAGGAGAAATGCAGGTGTTGAAGCGAGGAGAGAAGCAAAGTGTGATCAGCAAGGTCAAAAGCCTTTGTGAGGTCAATAAAGACAGCCCCAATCAGATTGCCAGTATCCATTTTTGAAAGAGTGTCTGTGGTGAATTTAAAGAGTGCAGTCATTGTGCTATGTTCTTTCCTGAAGCCATGTTGGGTATCCGAGAGTAGGCTGTGCTTAAGTAGATAGTCAGTTGTCTGAGTTGCAACAATTTTCTCCAAGATTTTGCTCAGTACCAAGAGTATGGCAATTGGTCTGTAGTTCATGACAACCCTAGGATCCCCTTTTTTAAGTACAGGTGTGATCCGAGCAACTTTCCAAAAGTCAGGGACCACTCCACCTGAAAGTGATAATGTAAAAATTTTGGCCAGCGGTAATGGTTGGCCCATGTGGTGCCCATTCACAAAGGAGGTCCAAAGGATGATCCGGGTAACTACAGACCAGTGAGCCTCACATCAATTGTGGGAAAGCTCATGGAAACAATCCTTAAAGAGAGGCTGGTGATGTTTTGGGAGGACAGTGGTCTCCAGGACAGGCATCAACACGGGTTTGTCTCAGGCAGGTCCTGCCAGACAAACCTGATTGAGTACTATGATTGGGTGACCAGGGAACTGGGCAAGGGTCTTGCAGTGGATGTCCTGTACTTGGACTTCAGCAAGGCCTTTGATTCCATGCTGCATGGGAGACTAGGAGGGGAAGCTGGGATATGTAGGGGTGGGTACTAAGATTGTCAAATGGATCAATAACTGGCTGAAGGGCAGGCAGCAAAGTGTGGTGATGCAGGGGAAACTCTCATCGCCAAGAGTGGTAACAAGAGGGGTGCCACAGGGATCAGTACTGGGGCCAGTGCTGTTTGGGATATTCATACCACCCAGAGTAAGATCAGTCTGTTTGCAGATGGATAAAAAGATGGGAGCTGTGGTGGATGACATTGAAGGGTGGAGGGGACTGCAGGGAGACCTGACTTAACTACAGGAGTGGTCAGAAACATGGCAGTTGGGGTTCAGTGCCAAGAAGTGTAAGGTACTGCACTTCAGAGCTAAGAACCAGAGGAGGAGCTATCAGCTTGGAGGGGTACAGTTGGGGAACACAAAGGAGGAAAAGGACCTGGGGTGATTATAATGGGAAATATGAACAACTCGGCTCAGTGCAAGAAGGCAACAGCAAAAGCCAACAAGATGCTGGACTGTATAGCAAGGGGGGATCTCCTCAAGAAGCAGTGAGATGATCCTTCCCTTGTACAGGTCACTGGTCAGGCTGCACCTGGAATACTGCATGCAGTACTGGTACCCATTCCTGAAGAAGGATATCAGACTGTTGGAAGGGGGTGCAGTGCAGAGTGACTAAGATGATCCAGGGTTTAGAGGGGAAATCCTACGAAGAAAGGCTGAACATGCTTCAAGATGAGTCACTTTGGATGCAATTCCAGGATTCCAAGAATAGGACTCTCAGAATGGGAGTGGTGTACAGGCCACCCTCTCAGACAGAGGAGTTAGACAGGGAACTAGCAGTATAGATCAGAAGGACCAGCGTGAGGGGTAGTGTGGTGATTGTGGGGGACTTCAACATGCCAGGAGTGGACTGGAGTACCCCAACAACCAGCAGTAGAAGGGAGCAGGTACTGCTGGCTGCCTTCCAGGACAGCTTCCTGATGCAAATGGTCAGTGAACCAACTAGGTTAGGGAATACCCTTGACCTTGTGCTGGCAAATGGGGAGTTTGTGAGGGAACTTAGGGTGGAAGAACCACTGTCAGGGAGTGACCACCACTCAGTATGGCTCACACTGGATATGGGCAAGAAAGGAGTGGAATTTGGCACAAGGGTGCTGGAGTTCAGGAGGGCTGACTTTGGGAGGATGGTGGAAGTGGTAAAAGGGTACCTGGCCAAAATTCAACCTAGCATGGACACTAACCAGAGGTGGGAGCTCATAAAGCTGGGGATAGCGGAGGCAACCAGAACGTGCAGAAGGCCCCGAGCAAGAAGGCTAGGGCTAAGAAACAGCTGGGTGAGCAAGGAGGTCATGGAAAAGGTAAGGAGGAAAAGAGCTGCCTTTAGGAGTTACAAGAAAACAGGAAGGGGGGAGGACAGGGAAGAGTACCTGAAGGAATCTAAGGAGGTAACATGGGCAGTAAGGGGAGCCAAGGCATCTACGGAGCTCAGGCTGGCACAAGGCATTAAGAAGGGTGAGAAGGACTTCTTTAGGTACATCAGGGAGAAAAGAAAATGTAAGGACCACTTAGTAAGGATTAGTAAGGAGGGGGGTTGGGTGCAAGCAGGGGGTGATAAGGCAGAAGTGCTAAATGATTACTTCTGCTCAGTATTTACTAAGGAGAAGAGGGGGTGATACCCAAGGGAGAGGAATGGCAGAAACAGGGTGGGAGGGGGTGACAGATGGGGAAATCATGGAGGGTAGAGTTCTGAAGGGTTTGAGGGCACTGAGGGTGGACAAGGTGCCAGGCCCAAATGGCATCCACTCCAGGGTACTGAAGGAAGCTGGAAGAGGTCCTTGTAGGACCTTTGGCAGACCTATTTAATGCCTCACTACATTCAGGTTATGTACCTCAGGATTGGAGGATGGCTCATGTGGTGCCCCTCCACAAGAGTGGCCCCAAGGATAAACCGGGTAACTACAGATCAGTGAGCCTCACATCCATCGTGAGTAAGCTGATGGAGACTATCCTGAAGGGAGGCTGGTGGCCCTCCGGGAGACCAAAAGACTACAGGACAGCAGATAGCATGGCTTCATACGTGGCAGATCCTGCCAACCTGGTAGAGTTCTATGACTGGGTAACTAGGCAATTAGACGGGCCATGCAGTGGATGTCATGTATCTGGACTTCATTAAGGCATTCGACTCAGTGCCACATAGGAGGCTGGGAAGTAAGTTAGAAGGCACAGGGGCAGGTGCAAAGCTGGTGAGATGGGTAGGGAACTGGCTTCAGGGAAGGCAGCAGAGGGTGGCGCTGGGTGGGGCTCTCTCATCCTCAAGGGTAGTGATGAGCTCTGTTCCACAGGGCTCGGTGCTGGGACCATTGTTGTTCGGGATATTTATTGTAGACATATCTTTGGACATCACGAGCAAGATCAGTCTGTTTGCTGACGACACCAAGATGGGAGCAGTGGTGGACAACCTAGGGGTATGGCAGGGGTTGCAGGATGACCTGAAGAGGCTGGAAACCTGATCAGACACCTGGCAACTGGGGTTTAATGCCAAAAAGTGCAAGGTGCTGCATTTTGGGGTGAAGAACCCAAGGAGGAGTTACCAGCTGGGGGGAGAGCAGCTAGCCAAGACAGAGGAGGAGAAGGATCTGGGGGTGCTCATTACATGGTCAATGAACAACTCTGCACAATGTAGGAAGGCAGCTGCAAAGGCCAACAAAATGCTGGGTTGCATTGCAAGGGGTATTTCCTCGAGGAGGGGGGAGGTGATTCTGCCACTGTCTAGGTCATTAGCTAGACCGCATCTGGAGTACTGCGTCCAGTACTGGTGCCCGTATCTGAAGAGGGACATTAAATTACCGGAGAGGTGCAGTGCAGGGTGACAAAGATGATCAAGAGGCTAGGGGACTTGCCATATGAGAGGAGGCTCAGGGAGCTGAACATGTACTCGCTAGAGGAGAGGAGAGACAGGGGGGACATGATTGAAACCTTTAAGTACATGAAAGGAATAAATAAGACAGGTACAGAGGGGCTGTTCAAAGTAAGGGAGGGAAGGGACACCCGGGGCCTTGATATGAGGCTGGAGGGAGGAAGGTTCAGGAGGGAGATGAGGAGACATTATTTTAGAGAGAGGGTGGTAGCTGGGTGGAATGTGTTACCGGCAGAAGTGATATCCAGTAGAACAGTGGACTGCTTCAAAAGGGGCTGGGACAGGGCAAGGGGGAGGGTCAATGGAGGGGAAGGGTGAGAGGAAGGGGCAGCTGCAAAACAAGGGGTGCTAGCTGCACATTCAAGCAGACTTGATAGACCTCTAGGCCTTTTCTGCTGGCAAATTTCATATGTTCGTATGCTTAACATGTATTCTGTGGAGGAGAGGAGAGGAGAGATAAGGGAGATATGATTGAGACCTTTAACTACCTGAACGGGATAAACAAGAGTAATACAGGAGAGATATTCTGGATCAGAAGAGGGAGGGATACTAGAGGGCATCAACTGAGGTTGGAGGGGGGAATTCAGAAGGGAAATCAGGAGACCTTATTTCATGGAGAGGGTGGTAGACAAGTGGAACACTCTACCTGAAGAGATGGTTTCCTGTAGCATAATGGGCTGCTTCAAGAAGTGATGGGACAGAGTGTGGGTGGAAATGACTGTGATGAGGGGAGGGAAGGGTGGGGCAGCTGCAAGTTGAGGGGCTAGCTGCACAATCGAGCAGACTAAATAGACCCTGTGGCCTGTTTCTGCTGGCATTTTGTATGTTCATATGTGCACATTAGCACTGTAAAATACACAAAAAATTATGAGGACAGATGTTCACATTTCTTTCTCTGGAGCATTCCCACACATTCCCTAAGGGCCTACACTATTCACAAAACTTGCTACCGATGTGGTGGTAGCATAGTGGGACTCAGAAATAGGATGTGGAACAGATCTATCACTCTATCTGCTCCACTGGAGCCTAAATAAGATAAGATCCCTTCCTTCCCAAAACCCACGACCATATAATTTAATTTAATGGATCATCAAGAGGCATTAAGACTCTTTTCTCTTAATATTTAAAACTGCAAGCCTTTACTAGATGAACTGAGATGAATCAAAGGTTGGTAACTGGAGAAGCCATAGTCCATTGGGCCATTTCTGCCATATTTTGTTTATGCAGCAGTCAAAGTACCCCCCACCTCAGGGAATAGTGGGGATTCAAAAATCTTTGGCCCTCAAACTACTCCAATGACCCACCCCATGGGGGCAAGCCTTGGTCTGAATCCCATATAAAGCCCCCATCTAAAATGCACCACAGGAAAAATGCCTGAGGGGGGGTGAAACGGCATGGAATCCCTACATTCTGGGGCAAAGAAGATGCCAAAATCCTTGCTCCTAGCCATCGACGAGACACTCAGGCTGGGACCTGGGGCTGATACTTCCAGTTCTAGCTTGGCTGGTATCTTAACGTCATCAGTGGTGTCTTTGCCTCCCCTGTCGATACGTTTGATAGCGCCCGCTTGCAGTGCAGGTGTCAACGCTTAGGTGCTTCTCTTATCTTGTTTAAAAATGATAACATATCTGTTGCGATACACTGATGGTGGTGCCTTTTGCCTCCCCCACTGACACATTCTGTCATGCCCATGGACAGTCTGGGCATTGAAGCCCAGCTGGTTCCTTATCTTCCATAGACATGATATGGAGCATGCCAGGATTCATTGATGTCAACAGTAGGCTTTCACCTTTCCCATTGATGCATTTTGGCATCTTGTTATACTCATGATGTAGCCCACAGCAGGCTGCCATGAGATTTGTGTTGGTGGGATGATCATTCCCTTTGGAGGATGCTACCCTTGCGACACTGGCATAGGCCTGACATGATTCTTGCCATTACAAAGACAGGTGACATGTCCCAGGCCCACTCAGGTGAACCTTTTTTCTCTGCAGGCAACCTGAGGCAGATTCTGTAATTATAGATGTTGCCCATTACACAGATCTGGGGCAAATCTTTCAGTTCTCATCCTACTGATAAGAACTCAAGGAGATTGTAGATTAAGGCAAAGATAATCTTTGCCCCTAGGCCTGAGCCTTGCTAATTACCAGATCCATCTGGCCACTCTTTGGTGGAAAGCTAAGGCAGGTACGACAGCTCCCCCAGTGGATACCCCTAAACAGCAGCTCCTCAAGGATCTATTAATTGAGGCACTAGTTGTCCCATGTATGGCCTTTGACATCCCGGACACATCTATTGAAGCAGCAACCTCTGGAATATGCCTTAGAAGATACCCCTGGCTCAGGGTGGATCACTTTACAAATTCTGTCTGACAGTCCATTCTCAATGCCCCTTTCAGAGGATGGCAATTTTTTTTTTTGTAAACATTTTTATTGAAAAGCTTCATACTTAATTACATACAAGTAAATATCAGTCTTGGAACTTACAGGGGTACATCCATAGTCAGTGGTTGCATACATATATGATTACACTGTACAATTAAGTAAGCATTAAGCCACAACAAAGGGTGGCGGTTCTACTGGGGAATTAATGCCTGGTTGGGGTGCATAAGGCCGCAGGCCGAATGCCTCTATCAATCAATCAATCAATCAATCAAATCTTTATTTATTCAGGCGATCATCATTGAGCAAGGCTCATTTACAAAATGGACCTGATAAGGTCAAGTTTCGAGTTGATACACAGCAATTACATCACACACTTATAAGACAGTTATACATACAGAAAAAATGATGTTTATAACACAATGATATACAGTGAATTCACATGTTGAAACTCGGTTAAGAGAAGGTTAAACTAATATCTACAATATGTATAGTACATATATATCCCAATTAGGGTCAGGACAGTCACACACATAATGAGTACAAGGATGGTGAAGGAAATATTGGGTGCCATAAACTGGGGGTGTCTGGCTGGAAGGAATATGTCATATATGATTGGAATATAGGTTTGTGGGATGACTATTCTATCTCTAGCGGTAACAACTGCATTTCTCTGTGAAGAAGGCTGTACATCGCTGCGTAAAGGATGTAAATGGAATGATAATGGACAGTTTTAGGGATTTTTGTAGGGTGTTCCATGCTATAGCTAGAGAATAGCTGATTGCTGCCCTCTCTAACCACCCAACCAGACATTAATTCCCCAGTAGAACCCTCCCTTGGAGTGGCTTAATGTGCCTGTAACATGGCAAGCATTTCCAGAAATAAACAGATTTATTATTTGTAATGCTAACTTGTAATAAAAAAAAGACACACACTCAGTTATTATATTTCTTATCTTTAACAGTGACTCGATAGTGCATATTCTGCTGAATGTAGCCTGTCTTACATATATTGTGGGTGTAGGGAAGCATTATTTTACAACATTTTGATTTAAGTGCATGCTGTTATTATTGCCAAACATACTTTTATAATTTTTACTATTATGGTACCTTTTCTCCTAACCTACTGTCTGGATCAATGCTAGGTACTTCAATTTTCTTCTGTATGTATTACAAGTTATGGGTTGCACTGCATGATGGGACCATGCTCGGGTACATTTTCATGTTTCGTTCCTGCAGTTCCATTGGCAGGCCAACAGATGGCTGTGAAACAATGCTAGCAGCACAGCACTGTTTTACAGCCATCTGTTGGGCTGCCATGAGAACTGCACTTGAACAAAGAATTTGCTCTGGTTCACAAAGAGCAACAGAGTATTACTAGGGAATTAATGCCTGGTTGCTCCTTGGTCAGCTGTTGCTATTGCTCCAACAAAAAGTGCTTATTTCTGTCTAACATTTATTGCCATGTTACAAAGGGTATTAGACAATAGACGTGTAAAATATGCATATGGTTTCCTATCTGCCCTAACCAGGAGTTCTCATGCTTCCTTACCCATCCACCTTAATTACAAGCTAAAGATACCCTCCACCGCCGCCTTCAGAAAGGGATAAATAGTTGATCCTGCCCATTTGCACTTAGATGACATTGTTCAAGTTTCATGCATAAAGCTAAGTTGTTGAGTCAGTGTACTATGCTGGGTGGAGTGGCACTTATCCATTGTTGGGCAATTGTTTTTGTGGTGTTGACTAAGGCCAAGTCACATAATCTGTACAGGGGTTGGTTGCCTTGAATTCATGGATCTGCACCCAGCATAAGCTCCAATGGGGTAAACAGAAGTGTGACCCACAAAATTTCCTGCATGATTTTATGGACTTGGGCCCAAAACGGTGCAACTTTATTGCAGAGCAGTGCCACGTGTGCAAAGTTACCACATTCAACCAAATATTTTGGGCATTGTCAGACTTATTAGGATTGGATCTGTGGAGTTTAGTAGGGGTTAGGTAAGATCTATAAAGGAAATTTAATTGAATCCTATGTAATTTATTTGATCTAGAACAGACATGTATCTGTTTCATCGCTGCTCCCCATGTCTCATTATCAATTGTTATATTACTCTTGCCCCCGGTCTCTTATAGCCTTATTTTCTGGGGCAGGGATAGAGCCTATGAATAGTCTATATAGTGCAGATAGAATCAATTTTGAGGGTTGTGGTTTACACAAAATCTCCTCGATGGGAGACAATTATGGATTAAGCCCATTCAGGTACTGCTGAATTCTTAAGTATGCAAAAAAATCCCCCACTTGTATGCCATATTGCTGCCTGAGTTCAGTAAAATACCCCAGCACCCCACCATAATACAGGTCCCTTACATATTGTATGCCACATTTCTCCCATCTCAGCAAGATCTGATGCAAAAATACATTGTTGCCTGTCTGGTTTTTATAACCAGCAGATAAAGATGCATTAGATGAAAAAGTTTTTTGATATTCTTTAATTTGATGGGTTCCTCTCCATAGTCTTAACACCTGATGTGTGAAGGGATTTTATTTAGTTTCTTGGAAATAGGGTCACTAAGACTTGTAGCAAGAAGCCCATGCATTAACCTTCTTGATATGTACTCTTCTTCCATACTCTGCCACACCGGCAGCACACCCCCTAAAGGGCACTAGAGAGATGCAGTTTGGGCTGCCCAATAGTAGTGTTTAAAATGGGGTAGTGCCAGCCCTCCTTTTTAAGTGGTAGCTGTTATATACTTTGTTTGATTCTGGCTGATTTTCCCTCTCCATATAAATCTATTTAATATGGTATTCAGTTTCTTGAAGAAGAAGAAGAAGAAGAAGAAGAAGAAGAAGAAGAAGAAGAAGAAGAAGAAGAAGAAGAAGAAGAATTTGGGCACTCTTATTGATAAACTGTGGAAAAGGTGCATGCATTTTGGCAGGATGTTTATCTATATTGTATTAATCCTACCAATTATACTGATTGGTAGGTCCTGCCATCTCTCACAGTCTCTCTTTACATTATCTAATAATGCATTGAAATGTGCTCCAAACATGAGAGAGGACTTCCTAGGAATATTTATTTCCAAGTGCCTTAATATCTCCACAGTGCTTAGCTGCAATGGGACATTTAATACCATGTTGGGGTTGTCAACCACTAGTGGAAGAATCTCACTTTTCAATCAATTAATCCTGTGACTTGATATCCCACCGTACTCTGCTAATATAGTTTGTAAGGCCACTAAACTTCTGGATGGGTCTCTCAAATAGACCAACAGATCGTCTGTGAGTAGTGCTGTCTTTTGGGTCATCTCCCCTGCCTATAACCCCAAAACCTGCTTGTCTATCCTCACTGCAGCAGCCAGAGGCTGAGGAGCCACACCATACAAGGGTGCGATAGAGGGCAACCTTGCTTAGTAGCCCTGGTCAGCTGCAGAGAACGTGTAAGCCTGCCATTTGCTAATATTTGAGCACTAGGTTTGTTATATAAAGTGTGTGGATCCATGTTCCCCAGTATGCTGAACTTCTTTATTGCTTCAAATATATATTTCCATTCCACTCTATGAAATGCTTTTTCAGCATCTAGGCTAAACATTGCAGCACCTTCTTTCTGTGGTCTGGTCATATACTGTATCTCCAAACAATGTTTAGGGTATGTCGGATATTATGTTTCCCATACCTACCTTTTATAAAGTCAGACTGGTCTGGATGGATGATGCCCGGCAGAACTGATTCAATTCTCCCAGCTATCATTCTAGCTATAATTTTGTAATCTGCTGTTAACAGAGAAATTAGGCAATATGAGGAACACTGCTGTGGATCTTTCCCCAGTTTAGGGAGAATGATAATTTTTATTTTATTTTATTTATTTATTGAGTCTTAGATTCCAACACCTTTGAGCAGTACAACTCATTTACAAAGGTTCCACGTCAGTAGTACAAATACAAAACAAGGTAAACAATAGATAAACACATAGCGGACATCAAGAATATACTTTAAGAAAACATACATTGAAAGCAATCAAAATAGCACTGAATGTTATTCAATAAACAGTAGAGTGGGCTGGAAGAGAAGGCAGCCTGGGAGACCTTTTCAAAATCTAGGAGAGAAAGTAATGGGGTGTAAGGTTGGGGATGGGAGAAACAAGAGGGGAGAAGGAGATGAGTTGCACAGGAGGTGGAGTGGACTTGCAAAGGAGGTAATGGGGACAGAGAGATGAGGGGAGGGGGAGGTGGATGGAGGAAAATGGGGCAATTGCAGAGAGAAGGGGGAAGGGTGCTGAAGTGAGGGGAAGGAAGACAAATTAATGGTAGAGGGAGAATAGGTGGTGTTTAGCCAGGGGAGCGGGGCAGCCTAGCAGGCCTTGTTGAAAACCCAAGAAGAGAGAGAGAGAGACAGAGTAATATGGGTGGGAGAGAGGTAAGAGAGAAAAATGTAAGGGAAAGGAGGGGAAGAAGTTGCAAAAGAGGTGATATGAGATAAGAGAATGGGTGAGGGGGTAGAAGAGGGAAGGTGAGGAGGAACAGGAGAAGAGCTCGAAGATGCACCTGCAAGGAAGAAGCAGGGGTGAGGGGTGGAGGGGAAAAGGCTTGAGGGTAGGATTGAAATGAAGTACCAAGTGTTAAAAGTGCCAAAAGGTATAAATACAATGATAACATAAGCAGAAGGTTGCTAAGGGTGGCAGACACATTGGTGGAAGAGATCCTGTGTCTTAGATTTTCCTATATCATATCCATTAATGGGCCTTGTAGGTGGTTCTGAAAGACCTTATAAAAGTTCATTGGAAACCCATTACAGCCAGGAGCTTTGCTTACTTTAAGGTGCTTAATGGCCACTTTCACTTCATTCCAGACCAAGGGTGCCTCCAATACAGTTCATTAAGCTTCTTTTATACTAAGGAGTTCAATTTGTTCCAGAAACTGTGTGATTTTTTTTCAGTAGTGGAGATACCTCTGATGTGTACAGATTTTCATAACATTTCCTGAAACATTCCCCTATTGTGGGAGCATCCCTTGCTACCTCACCTTCAGGCATTACTGCTGCCGCTACATTTGTTGCACTCTCCCTAGTCTTTAATTTCAATGCTAAAACTTTACCCCTAGTGTCTCCATCAAAACATTGTCCAGTCTCCATTAGAAAAAGAGCTTTCTCAATTTTATTATTATGTATGGTACTATAGTCCCATTTTACTTGCTGAAGGTACTGGTACCTGTTAGGAGTGGGTGCCTCCATATGCTCTTCTGCTTTCCTTATTTTCCACTCCAAGTCTAGCAATTTTTGACTCTTACTGTGAGCAGCATAGCAGATTTTTTCTCCCCCTTAAAACTGCTTTAAGAGTCTCCCGTCTCATTGCAGCTGTACTTTGCTCATGGGGGTTATACAACAGGTAGTCAACTATCTGATTTGTTATGAATTCCTGGAACTCTTCCTTTTTTAACAAGGTAAGATCAAGCTTCCACGCTCTATTCACATGTGTGGTACCCATGCCTGACATTGCCAACTGCACTGGAGCATGGTCAGATGTAATCATTGGCCCATGTGTTATAGTTAGCATAGTGGGTATCAGACTCTGAGAGATAATTGCCAGAGCCAGCTTAGCATAAGTTTTCACTGAATGCGAGTAGTGAGTATATTCCCTGCCCTTTGGGTTCAAGTATCCCCAAGCATCTATTAACCCATGGTCTGTCATCAGCATAGTTAAAGCTTTGGCATTTTTGGTAAGGAAGCACCACTGTACAACAACGACAACAATGCCAACATCCCCCACAACGACACCCAAGAACCACCAGACGAACTTGATGAACCCCAAACCGAATGCCACAAACCCGACGCAGAAGCTGCAAAGGACACACTGATGGACCATGAGGTGCACAGCACAGGACCAAAGCACCAGCATAGACCATCCACGACATTCACGGAACTGCAATGAACCAGGCGCCCCCAACCGAGCCACAGTAGACCCGACGGACAGCTGTGTGATGATGCAGGACATGGGCAGGGTCACTGGTAGGCAACAACAGAGGCAGCAGGTACTCATTAGGACATCAACTGCAGGATTGGGGTCACCTGAGGGCAACTGACACAGGGGGACTGGGTGCCCATACACTACACATGGGACACATGGAGCACTGCAGGTGGGAAGGGGCCAGATGCATGGTGCACAATGGTCAAGGTGGCACACCAATGACACCCCCTGGGGCCAGGGATCTACACCTGAAGACTGATGTTCAGTGCCACCCCCATCATGTAGTCCCTGCAGCTCTGGGTGCTATAATGGCTCACAAGGTCCGTGATCCACCATGCACTCTCCCTCCAGCGCCGCCGGGTGCACCCCACAGCTTGGCCAGACAGGACCTGCTGCAACTTGACTTCTGTCAGCCACTGTTACCCTTGCAGGACATCCAGGAACTGCCAGAGGGTGGGGTGTGCCATTCCAAGCAGGGCATTGAATGCCCAGTGCCACCCCTCAATGGCATTACTGGTGCACGGCATCCCATCCTTGACAGAGGCATGGCAGTGGCTTGCGGCGGTGCCCTCTGCGGATAGGCCTGCCCAGCTAGGTATCCTCAAAATAGTCAAGGACAGGGCCAAGGGCCTCTTCATGCTCATTAAAGTACTCCCAGCCATGTAGCTCCTAGTACGTGGCACACACGTCTTCAGGGGGCACAAATGCCAGGGCAGGCAGCATGTGGAGATACATGGTACAGACATCATCCGTGCAGTACAGATGTACCAGCTCCTCATGCTGCTGGATGTGCCGCCATACACACTGGAATAGATGGAAGAAGCAGCCATGTACATCCATCTGAGTCAGCACTGTCCAGACAACCCTATATGTGGCCATTTTAAAATCTATCAAAATGTGGCGGGGACCACCTAAAGGGTACAGCTCTGTGATCTTTGTGAATACTGCTGTGTAGTTGGCCACTGTCCTGCTCACCATTAGGATGTAAATGGCGAGGAGAACTGTTGCCCCATCCACCCCATGCAGTGTGTACAGCTGCTGTAACAGCCTTGAGCAGCAGAGGAATGTGCCATTGCCCATCCATGATGGTCTGGGACCTAGAAATTCCAGGTTCCTCACAGTGCTGAAGATAATGAAACTGTGCTCTTTGCTGGCCCCTGCTTCCTGCCCAGAGTCATAGTGAAGGAATTGCTCACTTCCAATGGTCTTGTGGTACTCCACAGGGATGGTGAGCTCTGACAGGTGTTGTGGGTCCACTGGACCTCGCCTGCTGCCCGTCTGGACTCATTGCGCTGCCCGTTTCAGCAGTGGTACTGAGGGTAGGCATCCCCCACAGCCTCATTGATGCCAGAGCAGCATGCCACCAGTATCTGCTGGCTGCTCTCACAGGTATCTCTTGCCCTTCTTTTCACCCTGACTCACACCTTGTGCACCCCTACGGCCGCGGTGTCGGGTACATGGTTGTGAGTGCCCGATAGTACTGGTGTGCCCTCAGCCACAGTGAGCACACATCTCCTGCACCCAGCTTCTGCATGCTTGCAGCATTTCCAATATGTGTGCTCACCTCTGCTCCTCTCCTGCTGGTAGGTGTACCCAGACACCACCAGCAGTCTATGTCCCTTCACGCTTTCCAGGTATTTAGCTGACATGTCCCCAGCGAATGCAGAAATGGGTCCACAGGTTTAACAGCCATTTCATGTCTCTGCCAGCGCACCTGCTGATGCTGTGGGGCGGTGTCAGCTGCTGTGGAGGGTTGCTGTTGCAGTGGTCGGGATGTCGGCCATCACTGTGTGAGTGTCAGGACTGTGGTGTTGCTCTGACACTGCTTCCTTTGGTAATAGGACCCCCGGACCTGGAGGTACTATCCAGGATACTATCCAAGGTGCAGTTAAAATCTCTACACAGGATCCACAGACCCACAAAGGGGGACATTTCCATACATAATCAATTAAAAATTCTGGTGACTCAATATTGGGACCATATATGGAGCCTATGGCTATTTGTTGTCCTGAGCTTAGTTGTACCTGTAAAAAATCTCCCCCCTGCATTATCAACCCTAGCTTGGGTCAATATTCCAGGAACTATAGGTCTCAGCCATATTACTGCCCCCTATGCTCTTGAAGAGAAATAAGCAGTGCATCACTCCCCACCCGTTTTTTGCCATGTGGGCACCCTCCTTTGCTGACATATGGGTCTCTTGGAGACATTTATTTATTTATTCATTTATTTTATTTATTTATTTAGTTATTGACCGGGTGGGTACACTGCTCCCAGGGACCATTTTCAGGCATGACCCGGGCCATAAAGATGGCACATATACATAGTCATAAAAATTGTAGGTACATTACAGTAAAAGTACAAGGAACACGTAATAAGTACAAAATACATACAAATATTTTCTGAGATTGAACATTTGTGGTTTACAGTATTGAAACAGGACAAATAAATAGAGCAAATACTGTATGGTGGCATAGCAGCAGAATGGAAATAGATACAGGTGGCAGGCTGTTATAGAGAGCAACTGCATAAAGATTTGGGGATGAGGGTGGAAAGTTAGTTGTATTTTAAAGTCTGTATATGGCCCAGAGTGAGAAAGAAAGATGGGAGGCTATTCCAAAGAGAAGGAGCCGCAACAGAGAAAGCTCTCCAACCCATGTTCATGTTGGAGTGATATACATTTAGCAATGGTAGAGACGAGGACCTCGTCGTCATAGTGAATTGCTTATAGTGAATTGCTACTAAGGGGGTGGCAGAACCAGCCATGAGCAGATGGACCTGGGGTGAGAGCCAACCTAGTGCGGCATACAGTGAGCAGTGATGGGTGGTTAGAGGGGCTGAGAGAATAAAGCGGCAGATGCAGTTATAAGCAGTGTTTAGATGGGTGAATTCCCTGGCTGATGTTTGAGCAATGTCAGGGGAGCAGTATTCAAGCAGAGGGAGCATAGGAGAGTTCTAGTGCATCTCTCTCAGAAATGGCAGCATAGACCTTGAGCTCCGTTACACTCCACAGTGTTTAATTGATAAATAGCCTCTTCAAATGGCTTCTCTATGGGATCGATCATATCCTAACATTGCATGGCTATCAATAAAAAAGAGGAGGGGGAAATCGCTATCACCAGCTGGCACAAGACACTGAGTTCACCGATCCCGATCTTTTCAACTCAGAAGCCTCCACAAAATTCCAACTACCACCTTACCAACCGACCGCAAAGACGTCCAAATCAAAGGCAAAGAAAACCAATAAAATGGAACAAAAACTTGATAAAATATTAATGGAACTCCACAGCTTTTAATCAGAGTTCCTCCCTTTTAAACAAGCTCAACAAGATGTACAGCACGAACTGGCAGACATGTGCTCCAGGGTTACTAGTCTCGAGCAGACCTCTCAGGAACAGGGGACTATAGTTCAACAGCTTCAGACTACCATGGTGCAGATCACCCAGTTATGCCACCTTTCTGTAGAGAGACAGGAGGATGCTGAAAACCAACATCTCTGCCGGAATCTACGCATCTATGGCATACCTGAAAATAGTGAAGACTCTGATATTCAGGACTTTCTTGAAACTGTCCTTCACACAGCTCTCACCCTGGAACCTGATTTTGTTTTTGAGATAGAGTGAGCCCATTGCGAGCTGAGCCACAAGTCTACGCAGCCAGGCACCAGACCACATTCTATAATCGTACGTTTTCTAAAATACCAGACCAAGGAGTTACTTCTTAAAAAGGTTTGGGCACAGGGGAAAGTTTTCTGCGGTACAACAAGAATGTTTATTGATAATGATTACACACCCACCACTATGCAAAGGAGGAGGGCCTATATTCCCCTGTTTCCAGTCCTCAGACAACATCAGCTGAAGTTCCGTACTCCATACCCAAGCAAATTAGTAGTACAGTACCCATCAGGGCAAAATATGTATGAATCAGCAGCAGAAGCAACCCAGGACTTGCAATCTGGGAGATTCTTTAACCCCCCCAATGTGGCTGGACCTCAAAAAGGCCCACCTCCTAGGGCCTCACAACATGCAGCTCTTCAGGGTCAACAAAACCAGCAATCTACTTTGGCAGCCATCAAGCAGCGCTTTGGCTCAATTTTCTAGGCAGGAAAATTGATTTATTAAACCCTGCATCTTTTCTGATTCTGAGGGTGGGGGGGGTGATGGTGATGGAGGTGGTGTCTGGCCCACATGGTGATGGACCTCCAGGGCTTGGTGGGGAGGGGGGCTGCATGGCTTAGATGAGTTGCTACCTGAAGATGGAACTGGCACTGAACTCTGGCATAAAACCTTGAGATGAGTGCAGTGTGGGGGGTGATCCTTCTTCCCCGGACCTCCGCCTCGCATTGCAGTATAAGGGCTAATAACTTGAATAAAGGAGTGGCAGAGTGTTTTGGTGGAGTTGGTGATGGAGACGGCTCTGACATTGCTCTTGGCCTAGATCCCAATCAATAGGGATGGTTGGAGAACTATGGGCCTCACTCCGCCCCCGGCCGGTGGGCTAGGGTGCAGGGAAGGCTGTTGAGTCAGCTAATTCTGCACATGTACTGCTGGCATGGTACCTTGCTTATAGGATAACTTTTGGGGCCATCCCTTGCCCCAAGTCCAGTCTCCTTTAATAGATAAGATGTATTTTCACTCCTGCTTTATAGCTCTTTTGTAGACTTGGCCTGTGCGTTGGGTCTGGAGTTGCCCTGGGGAGGAATTGGGTCCACCCGAATTTTCCCTTTGGGGAGACTAATGGTGCTTGGTTGGAAAGGATTAGTTTTGATATGCCTGCCATTGATCCCTTGGTGCACTGTCTGGCCATGGGTCTGTCTCCCTTCCCTGGAGCATACTAAGGGGGTCCCTGCATTGGGCACTAGTGCACTGTGGAGTTGCGTGAGTCATGGGTGGCTCTTTCCCTCCTGTTGCCTCTCTTCAGCCCTCCCTGGAGGGGGAGTGGGGGCGCTGCCATGGGGCTGCTTGCTTTGGACCCCGGGAGTTAACATTTTGTGTTTAAAATACCAGCCTAAGAGTTTATAGTTTGTGCAGAGACTCATATGGAGATCAGTTCGGGATATTAAATCTAGACTCTGGTCTTTGTTCTGTGAGAAATCTCCATGTAAGCAACTTTACTGTCAATTTCCCCAACATCTATGGATAATTTTGGTTGAACATTTGCTGGACAATATTTACTTCAAACCTTTCAAGGATCTATAGCCACCCCATCTGTAGGAGTTGGCTTGGGGGGCAAACCGAATTTGAGAAACAGGAAGTGAGCGGGTTTAATTTTTCTACCTTTTATCTTCTACCTATTCCCCCTCATTTTAGAGACTTAAGAGAAGTGGAGTAGGAAGAAATGGAGCACAGATGACAGAGAATACTGCACCTTTATTTCCCATCCCTACCCAACCCTGGCCCCTGGGTCCAAATTTTGCATTCGATTCCCTTATTTTGTTTTCTCCTCTCAGATTAACCCTCCCTACCCATGACTGGGGCAAGAGTTTCCCCATGGGATCTTCTTCACTGAGAAGAACAAGGATCCCAACTAGGCGGTTAGCTATACTGCCCTTGCCAAGACCCCAGCTGGTGAATTTGGCATTGGAAGTCACTTGTAATTTACATATTAATGTACTATATATAGTTGTGTTTAATCCTACTAATGGTAGGCCCGGTTGGCCTTTAGTGGTTAGTTTACCAGGTTTTTTATTTATATTATTAGGTACTGTTTACAGTTTTCCTCTAGCTACCTCTGATATAATAGACACAGGAGGACTTGTTAACCCTAGACTTTTTTTTTACAGGGAGTAAACTTAATTCTCACATGGTGCTTATTTTGATCAACAGTTGGAAGTTCAGAATGTGGAGGGGGGTTAACTGGAGATCCCGAAAACTTAACCATGAGGGTCCCATTTAAGACAGTTTCACACATTGTGAGCGGGCTGGCCAGCCCCATTAAAAGATATAGAACTATTCAGGCATTGAAAAACTAAAGCCAGATATCCTACTTCTGCAGGAATCTCAAACATTTAACTAAGCATAACTGGCATAAAAAGTCATAAAACAAGTCAAAGATACATTACAAAGAAATTCCTTCATTTACTAGAACATATTGAAGGATAGAGCTTCCCTACAGCAAGAAGATCAACATTTTTGCATGCTTCTAAGTAGCAGCATAGTGGCTAAATCTGGAACAAAGACAAACATCTGCGACACCACTGAAGATACTAAGGAGTTTCTTAGACTCATCCAATTAAAACCCTCTATATTACTTCAATAATGTGCTAGTCAACAAGATTCATGGAACTCCTTCAGAAAATAGCAGATGGTGGTCTTAACTAGAGATGCAGCAAAGTTTTTCTCCATGGGTGAATTTGTGGCGAAGTCACCAAATTCGCAGCCGTGAAGCACTTCGCGTAATTTGCCAAAATTACCCAGTATTCACCATTTTTAGCTTCGCCTTGCTTTTTGGGGTTTTAAATACAAATTGCACTTACTATCTCACCACAATATAAAAAAAAATGTATTTTTTTCATTAAATCCCTTTCCTGGAGGCAGTGCTCCACTCTGCCACCAATAGCCAGCCACAATAACCCTTCCCCCAGCTGCTGGCACCCTGCCCTGGTGTCTAATGGCTCACCCCGCCCCTGCTGATTGCCACTTGGCCAGTCCCCACATCCACATTACTGTCTAATTAAAAAAAAAGTTTCATTTAATCCCTGGTGTCTCGTGGACCCCCCACCCTGTCAGGTAGTGCCCACATCCCACTCCTCCCCGTGTGGGCCACCAGCACAGCCCTCCACTTACCTCCATGGCCGTCAGCCTAACTGAGCTCAATGAATGAGCATGTGCTTGTACAAGCATGCACTCATTCACTGACAGCTCGCGATCATTTTCTTCAGTTTTCAGGGTTGTAGAGAAAAGGAGGGAGCTGCTCTGGTCACTGTCGGGGGTGACGGGATGTGGGGGAATGGTGTTGTTGACCCCAAAGCCATTCCCCCATCCTGCTTCCCCCCATGGGCCACAGGAGCAGTCCCTCCCCTTCTCTACACCCCAAAAACTGAAGGAAATGACTGCAAGCTGTCAATGAATGAGCGCATCCTTGTACAAGCACACGCTCATTCATTGAGCTCAGTCGGGCTGCCAGCCATGGAGATGAGTGGAGGGCTGTGCTGGTGGCTCTCTCGGGTTGAGATTAAGGGGGAGCAGATGGGGGCACTATCTGATAGGATGGGGGGTGGGGCATCCACTAGACACCAGGGATTAAGTGAAACTTTTTTTTTTAATTAGACAGTATTGTGGATGTGGGTGCCGGCTGTACAGCAATCAGCAGGGGGGCCACTAGACACCAGGGCAGGGTGCCAGCAGTTGGGGGTTGGATTTATTGTGGCCAGTGATTGGTAGCAGGGGGGCACTGACACCAGGGATGGAATTTAATGATTTTTTTTTTATGTATTGTAATGGTTCTTCCTGGCAGCAATTGGCTGTGACAGGGGGAACCACTAGATGCCAGGGCAGTGTGCCAGGGAGGTGGCAGGGGGGCACTACCACTAGACCCCAGGGATGATGGACCCTATCCACATATGGGCGGGTAGTACATGCCAGAGGCACGTATCCCACCTGCAAAGGGCTGTACCTGTGGACAGGTGCGCACCCAGGGGTATGCACTACTGGAGTACACCTGTCTGTGGTCCCACCACCCTGGCACATGGGAGCATGGAGGACAGATACACGGATCAGGCGGGCATCCAATGGGATGCCCAACCCGGTCTGCTGGTGGCTCCCTTGTGCCCATGGGTATGGAGTAATGGCTGCCACTGTGCCATCAATGGCAACCAAGAAGCGGGCTGGTGCCTGGTCGGCCATCCCCAGACCACCGTTCATTATCTGCAGTCTGGGGCAGCATGGTGTGAAGGATGTCATTCCCTGCCTGACTTTCGTGACCAGGGGGGCAGCATCCCGGGGGGGCACATAGACCTTATGGCAGGGGTTCCCCCTGCATACTGTGTGCCCCCTGCACACAGCACTCCACAACACTGTGCATGCCATGGAGTGTGGGCATGCCCCTACCCACCCCAACTGTATTGCCCTCCGTGCAGTCTGGCTGTGGGGCTGCATGCCCCATAGGTGAATCCCATGGTTGGCTGTGTGTGGGGGGCACAATGGGTGTGGAGTGGTTGCACACCCCAGATATGCGCACATAGCCACTCTGCCCCATTAGTGCATTGGGCCCATTAATTTTAGTTGTTTTGTGTGGAAATTCCACACTTCAGGGTCGACCCCCCCCACTCTATGATTTGCCAGATTTCTCGAACTGCACTTCGTGACTTGAGTGCTATTCACAACATTTTTGGCAGAGCAAATTTTGTCAACTTTGCCCACCTCTAGTCGTAACAGCTAAATAAAAAAACACTGATAACTGGGACTGGAGGAATCTATGGAAAAATGCCACAAAATATTTCTACTGAGGTAATACTAAACTGATCCAGTTTAAGTCACTACATAATCTCTATCTAACCCTTCAAAAATGTATAAAATGGGAAATACAAGAAAGCAGCAATGGCACTAAATGTGACCAAGTGGATGCTTCCACTACACACATTTTGGGAATGCTAGAAAATAAAAGACTGATGAATGGGGTGGAAGATTGCCTCCAGGAGTTACTCCATTTATACAACAAATTAAATATGGAGTCATGTCTGATAATGTACTTTGATAGTTCATTAATATGGGATAATGGGACAACACATATACTGTAACAGCGATTAGAGGGACCCCTGTTAAAAAAGTGAGTTTAAAAGTATGGATAGACAGTACACCCCTTCTTTAAAAAAGTGGAAACAAGAGTTAATAAAACTGCAAGAACAGAGAAAACAGCTCACTGCCTGCCAGGAAACAATAAGATTTGGGGGGAAAAAATGGGAATCCTTGTACAAATTCCTTATAAATAAAGTTTAAATATTAAAAAGCTTCATAAACCAAAAACAACAGTCAACTTATCTTATTAATCCTACCAACAGGCATTCGTACTAAAAAAGACAGCTATAAAAAAGACTAAGACCAATAGTATCGCAGTCTCCTGACATTCACCTTTACCTGAACAGTTCCTACAACAGAAGAGAAGTTTGGATCAGGCTATCACCCATTAAACATGCTTTCTTTCTATAAACCATCCACACAGGCTATACATGAACCGATTTAAAGAACACATGGATCCAACTCAGTTATTAATTTTACTCTGCTTCTTCTTACTTTGTTTATATATCCTATATCTTCAGTCCAACTTACTTTATTAGAATAACTCATATAAATGCTCAAAACATACCTGACTGCTCCTCATTGGTGCATTTGCTCTGTAGGTATCACCAAAACTAATCCTTCATCCTATATACTCTCATACTTTCTACCGCTATTCTACTTCAACTTTTCCAACTTACTATGATAAATTATATGATCTTTCTATTATTTTATTTCATTTATTTATTATACTGGATAGCAGCAAGATGAGCTAGATAACCCATTTTCACAAGTGACCAGTTAAAATCAAGGGGGGAAAAAAACACAAATTAGCCCAAACAAGAATTCCGGCTAGTTGCAATAGTTCAAACAGGTATATAATTTTACAATATAACAATAGTTATCACATTATACAGGTAAAGGTTAAGTTATGCGGAAGATATGCAGTACAGTCACATGTGGCATGGGTAATAGAGTCAAGTTAGGAGACAGTTGCACTGCATTTTGTCTAGCAGGAATTGACAGAGATTAGTACTGAAGGTTAGGACACTCATTCTCAGTGTGAGGGGGGCAGGTAGGAGATTGCAGGATCCAGCTGCCCTGTAGGAAAGAGCTCTTTGCCCTGCCATAGTGTGCCTGAAGGGTAGTGAGAAAGTGTATTTGGCCTGGGAATGAGTCCCCAGCATGTTGGTGGAACGGTGGAAAGAGGGAGGAAATACAAGGAGGCACTATGCCAAGTGCCACCTTAAGTAGGAACACAGCTGACCTGTGGGCCAGGTGATCAGCATGAGAATGCCGGGCAGCAGATTTATAGGGATGGCAGTGATTAATGTGGTATGGGAGGTCAGTCAAGAAGTGACAGATGCTGTTGTATGCAGTGTGTATTTTAGTGAGCGCTCCGGCAGGGGCAGCAGCACATACAAAGGGCACCATAGTTAACTATTGGCAGCAGGCTGTATGCAAGTAGCCTCTTAGTCTCAGTGGTCAGGAACCTTTTGGCCCTGTGTAGGGCACCAGGTCTCTGGTGGACTGTCTTTACTAGGCTATTGATGTGCACCTAGGTGTTTGAAGTGAGAGACTGGCTCCACCTCAGTGCCATTTAAACAATGGATGGAGAACAGAGAGTAGGCCACTTTCCTGTGTGACCCTGAAAAGACTATGGCCATGGTCTTCTTGCTGTTGAGAACCATTTTATTGTTTAGAAACCAAAACTGGATGAAGTCAAAGTCTTGTTGGATGGTTCTATGGTTCTACCTAAGATTGCCAGGTCGCTTCCTGAGCTGAAAATTACTGCAGCATCAGCATACAGAATGTGTTTTGGTGGATGGGCAGATATTGGGGAGAGAGTTTAGGAAGAAGGAAAAGAGAAGGGGGCCAAGGATGGAACCTTGCGGGACCACACAGTAAATGTAGCTAACATACAAGAGGACACTCTCTATTGCAGTGCTGTGCATCCTGCTGGACAGGTAGTTTTTGAACCAGTGGGTTGTCTCAGGAGAGAAGTTGAGGGAGGAGAGGGCACAGATCAGCAGATCACGATCCACAAGGTTGAAGGCTTGTTTGATATTTTATTAATGGTTTCTGTAAAAATGGATTTTGACATTGAGCATAATCTTATTTATTGCAGTATTCTTCTGTTTGCCACATTGCTAAAGTACTATTACAGTTTTCTTTAAGTTTTATCTTTACACTTGCACATACTCCTTGGACTGCTGTACATGTCAACTTCCTCAGGAATGGGAGAAATGGCAGAAAAGACCCTGAAGCTGGCCTGATGATGGCCTTCAGTACCTTGACAAAGGACAGAATCCAGAAACCTATGGCCACCGCCTGACAAAAGTTTGTCCAGGTAGAGGGGAGTAGAAAGAGGTGCTCTCTCCTTTCCCACCTGGGGGGCAATCTGAGGAAGTGTGGAAGCAGAGTACTAGGGGTAGTATGGTAGTACTCCTAGCAAGAGGTACCTTGGAGGACCCTGAGGGAGTGACTCAGCTGCAGCATAGAAGGGGGCATAAAAAACAGAGAATTAAAATAAAAGTTTTATCTTTACAGGTTTTCTTCTAACAGGCCAATATTACTGAAGTGTTTGAAAACTATGTTAACTTTAGTTCTGTTAAAATGTTCTTTATTCTTTATTCTTTATATAAAAGTTTTAAGTGAGGAGAAAGGAATTACTTATGAAAGCCCAAGCTGAAGCTATAAATAATGAGCTGATATTTAAACTCCACAAAGAGTAGAGGTAAGGGTAGGTGTTCATTATCCTCGTACCTGCCTATTTAAGCAATGGAACCGTAATCAGGAACATTATTAAATCTGTTACTATCAAAGAGGTAAAAGGAGGTAAAACAGTAAATAAGTTAGAACCCTGTAGACTATCACCACACTGAAGACATGGCTGGATAAATTTGCATGGATCTCAGGTCTAAAGGTGAATTGGAAAAAACACAAATTCTGCAATTTGACTCAGTCCTGGGATCGTAAAGGAAAACTACCTGATGTCACCTGGGTTAATGAAGAGACAACATATCTAGGAGTCATGACTACTAATACTCCAAAAAAAAACTCTTCTCTTAAATTTGACTCCACTTTTCGGAGACATCAAAACTGATCTTAGTAGATGGAGCAAGCTACATCTCTCAATTTGGGGGAAGTCAATTCCCAAGGCTTAAGCTAATTGCTTGTCCCAAAATATTCCATACCTTTTTTAGAATATACCAATCCAGTTCAGAAGAAAGAAAATTGTTCAGATAGATCAATTGTTCAAGAATGTTATCTGGGAAAACAAATCGCCAAGATTAGCTATTAATAATTATACAATGGCTACAAAGAATCCTGGACTCTGACTGGTCAGTGTGTGCCTGAGACAGTGATGTTATTACACAATAACATCACTGTGTTGATTCCCCCAATTATTTGTTCACTTTTCTCTTAAGAAACAAAGATATACTGCCTCACTAAAAATCTACTAAAAACATTTTTTAATTTGTTTTATTTGTGTAACATCGAGTCATTGTATAATTGCAATAAGGCACTCCAATGTGTGTGTTATTGTGTAGTGACGTCACTCCTGCGGTGGTGGAAGCACTCAGCTTTGCCTCGTGCTTCAACCCACCCCAGGAGTGACATTATTGCATGATAACGGACACCTTGTCATGCCTTATTGCTTAAATAAAGAGCCCATGGGGAGAATGGAGGCCTTGGTTTAACATGATGGGAAGGATACCAGCTAGCTTTCCTTTTTTAATACAAAGTTTATTTTATAAATGAGGACTCTCAGGAAGAATCCCCCTTTGGTTATATTTCAAAAGAAACATCTTGTATTCAAACAGACTTTCAGACTTTATGTTTAGCACAGTTCCAAATACCTTTAAAGACAATCCATATATTAATGGGTCAGTGTACACCCTAAAAGGAATATGTAAGAAACGTGATCAAGGTAAATCTTCCTTAACACTAAAGCCACTTTGGAAAAAAATGAGTATTAGATATGATAGAACACCCCTAACAGATATAGGAAGGAGTGCCCTTAGGATAGGGAATGTCAGTCATGTTATAGATAAGAAATCTACACCCCTGCTGTCATTTGCAGAAATGAGGAATAACCAAAATTCAAAATGTTAATTTTTATGTTTCCTTGCACTTGCGCAAGAAACATCTTGGGAAAGTACCAAATTTGAGAGGTGTGTCAGGGATGAGTCCAATGTAGAGCATGGTACAGTGGGCTCGACCCTGACACACCAATGACCACTGAAGCCAAGTGTGACGGCTGTCAAACTTTCACAGCGGGGAGCTGGACGAACTTGAGAGAAATGAACCACACCAATGAGATAGTGCACTTCATTCCTCTCATTTGCATAGCCAGCATTGCAACTCGGCAGACCCTTCTGCTCCCTCCCACTGCTACAGTCCGCCCCACACCCTTCGTTCCCCCACCGGCCCAGCATCTTTCATTAAACCCTCCTGTTCCTTCCCACAGCTGCTGTCCTCCCCGCTCCCTCCATTCTCCATTTCCATGCCGGCATCGGGGTGCCCAATCCCTGTGTCAGTATCATGTACCCCCCATCTAATGTGGCACACTGAGAGCCCACCCCAGTGTGCCCAAACTTATTTATTTATTTTTTTGTACCTGTAAATAAAGAAAACTGTCCCCAACCTCTTTTTTTAACCTTTTAAAAAAAATGGTCCCTCGTCATCTCCCCTCCCCACCCCCACTGAGCACCCACCTCTCTGCACCCCCCCTTACCCCAGGCTTACCTCTGGAGGTCGGTGCTGTCATCTTCTGAGAACTGGGACATGTCTGCACCCTTCAAAGCCGACCGACAAACTGAAGAATCAAAGGTGAGCGTCATATAATGGCAGTCAATGGGGTTTTCAACTTGGGTTAAAATCTCAGCCGTTTTTAGGAACTTGGCTCCAAATTTTCAGCATGGGGTTCTTGAAACCCCACCTCATGAACACCGTCACCGTCATTTCATTACTCGGTCCCGAAAGGTGATTTCGCAGTCGCTGCGTGGAATCACCTTTCAGGATTGATTAATGAAATGACAGTGCCACTGTTCATGAGGTGGGGTCCCAAAAAGCCGATGTCGCAAATCTGGTGAAAAAATTCCAAACAATTACTGCATTATGAGTGTGTGTTGCGCAGTTTCTACGCACTCTCTTAACTTTGCCCATTTTTAATATTTTCACTCCAGATGTTCAACATTGCCATTTTTTCACATCTCCTTATGAAGAGTACAGCTGCCATTTTTCACATCCTCCCTGAAATGTGTTTTCACACTTGTGGCACAGAATGGCACGGTTGCTCTGTGAAATCACCTTTCGGGATAAGTGAATGAAATGACAGTGGCACACTTCATGAGGTGGGGTCCCAAAAAAGCCATGTTGAAAACTTGGTGAAACAACTCCAAAAAATGGCCGAGTTACACTCAGTCATTCAAAATTTTCTACACAAGCATGTAACTTTGGTCATTTTCAATATTTTCAGTCCAAATTTTCAATATAGCCTTTTTATCACACCACCTCATGACCAGTACAGCTGTCATTTTTCACATCCTACGCATAATATGTTTTTGCACCTGTGACATGGAATGTGCAGTGGTTTAAGGCTCTGAGCTGCAAACCTGGAGACCTGGGTTTGAATCCCACAGCCCCCACTTGCACACTGTGTGACCCTGAGCAAGTCACTTAACTTCCTTGTGCTCCCAGGTCACACCTGAAAACAGGCTTCAGCTCAGTGCATCTCTCCTGGTTAAAATAAAATGCTGTTTTCCCACAGATTTGAAAATTTTCACCTACAGGGTTAATGAGGTGGGGTGATAAGAAGACTATGTTCAACATTTAGGGTCAAAATATGAAAAAAATTACAAAGTTATGCCCACTTGTTACAATTTCAATATGCATGTTAGTAACTGTGAAAATCTTAAATATCTGCACCCCACATTTTTTTTTCAATTATTTGTACTCCTGCTCCACGGCCCTCTCTATCTGGAGGGAGCCCCAGCCCTGCCCCCACGTCCACCAGCCAACACTGACCAGCTCCCCCAGGGTTTACCCCGGCAGAGTTGGTGCCCCCACCAAGACCAGATCCAGTACAGGAGTCAGTGCCATGACTATTTAGGGTGGGACCTGTGAGCTCCTCCATCATCTGTCATGAGCTTTTTTTCCTCCTTGTTTCTCCCCTTCAGAGATGGAGTGTGCAAGGATGCCAGCAACGGTGCCAAGCATGCTCCCATGTATGCACACCATCAGGCACTTGCTCCGCCTCTGACCTGATGTCTGCAGCATTGGTGTGCCAGTCCCCAGCCACTGCTAGGGTCCAGGCATGCACCAGCAACTGGTCACCCCTCTGCCTTGAGAATAAGAGCTGTCCCTGGGATGCTCGATTCTTCTCCTCCCTTGTTGACCCCCAGCAGCCTGCGCTCGCTCCTGAACATGGGTTGCTGGCATGACGCAAGGTGTGGCATCCAGCGCCTCAACCCTTAGCACCACCAGCCCGGCGATGCACCCCACATTTTCAACATAGCCTTCTTATTACCCAAGCTTCTGTATTCAAATGCTGTCCAAAATATGACAGCTTGTCAAAATATAGTTCTAGCAGGCTTCTCCTCCCACCAGAAGTTCAACTAACACAATACCCACCTGCCACATAAACCATGCAAGGAAACATTCAGCATTGACAAATGCTTGTTACTACTGCCTTCAGCTTAGGAAGGCACTATCAGAGTCTGTCTTGCTTCTGGACCTTAGTGTTCCAGAGAGTAAGGAATGGAATCAATTAATCAGGGTGGTCTCCTTAAGATGAGGAGCAAGTCTTATTTAAAAATAGTTAAATAACTGTGACCCCATCACTCACACATGGGGCAAAGGACAAATGGAAGAAGGAACTGGGGGTGAACATCTCAACAAGACTAGAATACAACACAGACAAACACCCGTAAATGCAACAGGGAAATATGTGGTAAACTAATTCAGTTTAAGTTACTTTGATTTTGCTATTCTCCCAGTAGGCTTGAATCTATGAACTACCTTCAAGATGGTCAAGGCTAGAAATGTAATCAGCCACATGTAGACTTATTGCATGTGGACAGGGAATGCACCAAGGTAAACAAAAAATGGAGGGAAATTCATAACTTTTGTAGGCATATTATAGGACAGAATGTCCCCTTCACCCCTTTAATTTACATTCTATGATCCAGTGTTTATATTCAAGGGTAGATACGTTTCAGTACTTATGGTTATTATCAACTGCACACTTACTTGTGACTAATTGGAAAGCCAATGTAGCACCAGCAGTATCAGACTGGTTTAAGAACCTAAGGACCACAGCTACTATAGTAATGAAAGGATGAACTGCCTTGTGTTGGATAAGACAGACACATTTGACAAGATATGGTATGCCTTTCTATTATACAATAATACTATCAATGAATTGAATTGGTTGAATCATTTTTACATAGGTTCTTGTAGATTGAACAGACATCGAACGTGTAATTATATTGCTTTTCTCTGACTTTCTATATATTGCTATTACAAGAATTTAATACAGAACTTTTATTGAATAGAAGCTAGTTATAGCTGTTTCTGTAGATCTGCTAAGAAGTTTGTAACTTGTTACATATTTCATCTATATGTTGCACTGTACATGATCATTCTTTTCTAAATAAATGAAATATTTAATGGGAAAAATGGCATAGTTTACATGACTAATTTCACAGAAACATAGAAACACAGAAACATAGACTTTGACGGCAGATAAGGACTGCTTGGCCCACCTAGTCTGCCCATTTCATCTAGTGTTGTGGGTTGGAAAAGTTTAATCTTTCATTTGGAGAGTTATCACTTAATTAGTATGTTCAGTTACTTCCTGTTTCTCCTGAGTTCATCAACTTCATTTTCCATGCTGCCAAGAATGTCTTGGGGATGTCAGAAGTTCTGAGCCAAAAATGTAGGTTTGACTCTTCTGCAAAGATACGGTGCACTTTTCTTTTCCTGTTATACAGTGTCACTCATGATTTGTTTTGGAATAATATAAACTGTCATTAGCTGAGGTTATTATTGTTACTGTAATACAGTACTTTGTTGCAGTTTAATGTGGACTGATCACTTACAGGCTCATGTCCCCAACAATCCATGCTGATGTCATAGCTTTGAGCTGTGCCAGTGACTGCAGCTTATCAGTTTGCTGTGAGTTCCCAGTGACAACATTGAAGCTGACAGAAAAATAAACTGTAATTAAGTCTGATAGCATTTCTTGTATTTGCAAACATGGTATGATGAAGGGAGAGTGGTTGGACAGCGAGGAGGTATCAGTGGTTGAGGAACAGTCCAGTTTAATTATTTAAGATCATCACAATAAAAGCTAAAGCAGGGGATTATTTTCTGAGTAGCTTTGTTATGCTATTACATAAAAGGAAGGATTATTTTCAAAGAGGGATCAGGAACCCTCCTGCCTCTTTAGAGAAGGTAAGCATTGACACTGCATACATCTCAGGCCTATCTGTTCCTGATGACGTGGAACTGGGCAATGAGGTTTTATTCTTCACCAGCATGTATGTGGGTCCTTACCACATTGTGCCATGGATCCAGCATGGCAACTTGAGTTTTAATTACATTTAAGCAGTGGTTCTTCAACATCTGAAACATAGAAAATGAGAGTGCAGAGTGCTGCCCATCCCTCCAGAGAACCATCACAGGCATCTTTGCCATCATAAATGAGAAAATTGATCAATTATAACTATAAGCTATATTCATTGTGGTGGACAAATTGCTTGCTGTGATCCTCTGGTGGCAGAAGTGGCCACTATTAATCACCACTCATCTGGTCCATGCGTTGTATACCTATATTGCACCAGGGCCCTCTTTTTCTAAAAACATCTGTCACCATGCAAGCCACTGCCAAGTTTTGAGTCAAGAGCAGCCCATATCGGCAATAAATTGATGAGAGGGCTCCTCACCTTCATACCTCCTGGGGTACACGTACTTCCAAATTAACACCCCTAATCTGGCAGAACCCCAAAAACCAGCATGCAAGGAAAAGTGAGACATAAAAATAGCATACTATATTATGTATTTATTTTTTTATTATATTTTATTTTATGGGGTTTAAATCTGTGAGCTCCTGGTTTCCAAGGTGATGCTGTAACACAATGAAATGGTTCCACTGTCAGAACATGCCCATCTGAGTGCGGCCATCATTAGGGTGCCAGGGATTTTATTTTACCTACCATCTTTTATACAAGGGGGGATGTGCCCCTTCACCTTCCCCATGTGGGGGGCTGTGCCCCCCAAGCCCCCCTAACTATTTATGCTAACTCCAGGGGGGGCAGACCTCAGGAAAGGGGTGGCATATTTTTGAAATTTGGTGCCCTATTGATGGGTGCATTCAGACCGGCGCATGGATGGCCAGAGAGGTAATGAGACAACTTTAAGGGGGTTATTAGGAACAAGAAGGCTGTAATAAACAGAAAGGGCTCTGAGGAAATTCTTCATTCAGAGTAATATGTCAAAGGTTGTCTAGTCAGACTTGATGGACTTACAGTCTTTCTCTGTCTAAAAGACCCCTTACCTTCTCTGTGGTCTGCCAGACCCTTCGGTTGCTACTGGTGCTGCTGGTGAGGACCCCATCTGGACCGTGCGAATAACTAGACGGATGCATAAAATAATAATAAGGCAGGCTTATTCTGTGCTGCAGATGTTCTCTTCATGAGGACAAGACACAGACTGACAAAATCTCTGACTGACAGGCATACATGACACCACCAGGCAGTGCAACAAATTGTTACATGCAAGTTCTAAGTGCTCTTAAAGGGGCGGCAGCTTAACATTAAGCCCCATGCTTAATGTGTGCTTCACATCACCGCTGGAACAGTGAATGTAAGCACCACTCGAACAAGCAATAAATCCATAACAGTTTCTAAGAAATATTTTAAGTAAGTTTTAGAGGCCAAAAAAAATTTTTCAAGCATTACAAGGCATTAGTTTCACTAAATAGAATTCCACTGCAGGAAGGGGGAGGAAGAAACTGGACTACACTGGGGACCAGTCAGAGTAGCACCAGAGAGGGGGGAACACAATAGTACTTAAGACTTGGTCATGCCACAAGCGCTAAGGTATGGGGGAAGGAAAAGGGAAGAGAGGGAAGGGTAGCAGCAGGAGGATACCCAGAATGCAGGCCAAACTTTTATTAACAGTTGCATAACAAACAGATGGACTGTCCATGTAAAGAGACATTCCCAAGGGGAAAAAGCATTAATGCAGGTAAATAGTACCATAGAAACAGTTGCATAAGATAAGTACAAGCACATTTACTGCAAAATAATTAAACACAGAGACTATCACCAGAGAAAGAAAATTCAGTCCCAAAACACACCGAGTCCAGTAACAAAAGTTCAAGACCTCCATCGACTTTTCCGGTCAGTGGGAATGGAGGCATGCATGGATTGCACTAGTTCCTGACAGGAGGGGTCATGTCATTAAAAGCAACCCAAGAGTTCTGCCCACTATCAAATCCACACCATATTACTCTGTAAGTCCAGGATCCATTGACAAACTTCTTCCTTAAGAGCTTCTTGATCTGGTACACTGAGATGTGTAGAAGAGAGTCCTGAGAAGAAGAAGAAGGTTGAGAAGAAGAGGAAGTTCCAGGCAAATCATCTGGTAAAACGGAATCTGGCTGGAGAGTGTCAGGAGTGGGAAGAGCTGTAGGAACTAGTTGCAGGTTGTCCGGAGGGATCTCAGCTTCAGAGAGGATGGTAGGCTCAAGGGCAGCTTTATTTCTGGGAGGACTGGGGTCTTCTGGAAGGTTGTTATTCAGGTACCCATGCTTTAGTGAGTTTATATGGACTTTGTTGTGTACCAGCTTGCCATCCGATTTGTGTCGCAGATGAACGTGGACCGGAGGAAGCTTTTCTATGATGTAGAAGGGACCAGTCCAGGGGCAAAGGAGTTTCTTGGTGGCGCCCAGAACAAGAACAGGTCAGTACAAATAAACAATGTCCCCAACAGAGAATGAAGGCTCATGCGCCTTGGCTGCAGACATTTTTTGCATTGCCGATTTTCTCTGGCCCAACATGGTGATTGCAACTCGTCAGGCAAGTTCCAGCTGTTCAAGAAGAGGGATAATGAAAGAAGAAGCTGACTTAGGAACCTCTAGCAGTGAGAGATCCCTGTACAGTGGAGTTCTTGGGTGATGTCCATGGACTAAGAAGAAGGAAGTGTGTTCTGTGCTGTCGACACAAGGACTGGTATTGTATGCAAACTGCACAAAGGGAACAAAATGGTCCCAGGTGTCGTGAGTCTCATCCAGATACTTGGAGAGTGTGCCAAGAATGGAGGACATCATTCTTTCACTCTGTCCATTGCATTGTGGATGGTAACTTGTGGTATGTGTCTTTTTTTTCATGTCGAGAAGTTTGCAAGTTTCTCGGACAATGGTGGACAGGTAGTTAGCTCCTCTATCTGAATGTAAGTATGATGGGTTACCATGATGACAAATGACTGTGGTGAGAAAGGCACTTGCCACAGTGGTGGCTTTAATGTCTCTTAGGGGGATGAGTTTCAAATACTTTGTCAGGTAGTCCACAAAGACAAGGATGTATTTGTTACCAGAGTCAGAGCATGTTGGTAAGGGCCCAATAATGTCAGTGCTGACTCTTTGGAATGGTTCAGTGACTACAGGCATTGGGATGATGTGTGCCTTTGTTGGTTTGGCAGGAGGCTTTCTTTGGGAGCAGGGCTGACAGGATTTTATGAAGTGGACAATGTCCCTGTTCATGTGTGGCCAGAAGAAGTGAAGCCTTGTCTTTTCCAGAGTTCTGTGTATTCCCATATGACCTCCCGAAAGTGGAGAGGCATGAGTGGAGAGAAGAACTTGAGGGATGAGAGAGGCTGGCACAACTAGCTGTACGTGAGTTCTATCCATGCGATAACCCTTGCCTTCCTTGGTCCAAATGTGAAAGAGCACACCGTCATTGAGGAAGTATTGCGAAGCAAAGAAAAGTACATCTTGGCGATGTTTCTTTTGCTGTGGTAAGGTTCCAGACTCTAAGTAGGAGATTATGTCTGTAAATTGAGTGTCAGCTCTTTGTTGTGTTTTAACAGTTGCCAAGGACAGATTAGATGTAGAGGTGATGAGAAGCTCTTCAGCTGCTTGCAATAACTGAGGATTTGTGTGTCTCTCTGTAGAAGCGATTGGTAGCAGCAAAGCAACTTGAGGTGCTGTAGAAGTGTCCACAGGAAGCACATCCGTGGCATGGAAGGAAAGAGCTTGTAAGCAGGATTCTTCATCTGTTGAGGAGAATGCAGAGGGATATCATCTCAGGCTTACACCATCAGCATTTGAGTGAACTCGACTTGGTCTGTATTGAATTTCAAAGTTGTAGGATTGCAGCATGGTAATCCATCAGGCGAACTTGCTTACTGGCTCCTTCATTTCAAATAACCATCTGAGGGCAGAGTGATCAACGATAGCTGTAAAGGAGGAGTAGCGAAGGTAGCAGTCAAATTTCTTCATGGTAAATACCATGGCTAGACATTCTTTCTCTGTGATGCCATAGTTCTGCTCAGCTGAGGAAAGAGAGCACCCAGCATAGGAGACAACTCATTCTGTTCCATCTTGAATTTGACAGAGCACAGCGCCTACTGCAAAGGAACTAGCATCTGAGTAGAGCTTGAATGATTGATTGAAACTTGGGTATGCCAATACCAGAGAAGAGATTAGGTTTTGTTTTAAGGTTTCAAAGGCCTCTTTACATTCAGAAGTCCAAATATAGTCACATCCCTTTTTGGTGAGGACATATAATGGAGCTGCAATCTTGGTGTAGTTGCAAATGAACTTTCGGTAGTAGCCAGACAAGCCCAGAAAAGCTCAAAGGTCTTTGAGATTGTTAGGCTCTGGATAGTCTTTAACTGCTGAGAGCTTGTCTGGATCTGGAGAGATGCCTTGAGAACTAACCACATGTCCCAGGTAATGAATCTGATGCTGCGCAAAACAACAAATTTCTGGGTGAAGCTTGAGATTGGCTTGTCTGAGATGTTCAAACACTTCTTGGAGATGTTGGAGGTGCTCTGGCAAAATTCTGCTGAAGGCAATCACATCATCCAGGTAGACTAGGCAAGATTTCCAAGACAACCCATGTAATATGGCTTCCATAACACACTGAAGTGTGGCTGGACTGTTCCGAAGACCCATAGGCAGACATCTGAACTGGAAAAGTCTCAAGTGGCAGCACCATGCTGTGTATGGATGAGAAGCTGCATCAATGGAAACTTGATAGAACCCACTCTGAAGGTCTAAAGTGGTGAAGTAAGTAGGACTGGCTGCACCAAGACTCTGTGAAGCATCTTCGGTTGTAGGCAAAGGATGAGCATCCTGTACTGTGTAGGCATTGAGTTTTCTGTAGTCTACCACAAAACGATACCCTTTGTCCTTTTTACCACCAGCAAGCAAGATGCACCCCAGGAGCTTGTAGATTCTTCGACTATGTCTTGGTCAAGCATGTCTTTGATTATTTCCTCAAGGACTTGTTTCTGTTTATGTCCCACTTTGTAGGCTCACTGATGGATTGGTTTCTGATTGGGCTGTACTTCGATGGCTTGTTGTAGGATATCACAGCATCTGAGCTTGTTATCCGAACCAGCAAAGACATCCGGGTAATTTTCCAGGAATTTCAAAAGTTGTTGCTTTTCTGTTGGAGATGCTGGAAGTTTGGAAGAGGATAGTCGCTGACTGAGGGGTAACTCTGTTGAAATTGGAGTGGTCATAATAGTTCTGACAGGAGTAGAGTTGGGGGAACCAGGTTGAGGTTTGTGCATGAGATGGAGCTGGCCCCCTGGAGACAAGCAGACAAACATTCTGATGTCGGCACCGTTTGAAATGACCACTGGCTCATCTGTGAAGTTGCAGCATTTTTGGAAGACTGCACCATCATGCACCGCTGGTAAGGTATTTCCTGGAAGGAGACCTGACGAATGCAGTGCGGGGGATCCTGTGATGATGCCAACACCTTGTGGAAGTGGTTCACCTTGAATCTTGGCAATCGAAACCATTTCTGACAGAGGAGGCACATTGACTGAGTCTATAGCTGCGAGTTGCCTCTGAGGATCTAGTGACAGTTTGCTTGAGGCAAAGTATAGGATGGCTTTGTGGGCTTTGAGAAAGTCCAGGCCTAGAATTATTGCAGGTTGAAGAGCAGGCACTATATAAAACTTGACAGTAGGTTGCTGTGAGCCAAAGTGGAGCTTGAGATGGACCATGCCTATGATAGGTACTGTAGCTGTAGTTGCTGTGATAATGTACTTTATGTCAGCTGGAGAGACATTAGATATGTGACGAATAGCTTGGTAGTTAGAATACTGCTGTCGATAACTGATATTTCTGCTCCAGTGTTGACCAAGACATGTGTAGACCAATCTCCGATGGTTACAGGTACATAGTTTGCTAGAAGAGGTGATCAGATGACAACTACCTTTGCTCCAGGAAGTGAGGGTGTGCCACAGTTCACAGCTGGAGGAAGAGTTTTGTTTGAATTGCGAGAGTCATAGGGGTGGTCAGTTGCTCTGTTCCTCTGATCCTGGGAGTAGTTGCAGTTATCTTGCTGACTGTGCAGCAGTGGGCACCTGTGGTTCTCTTGATTTCTGTTGTACTTTAGCTTTCGGCAGACAGCGGCAGTGTGTCCCCTGAATCCACACCACTGGCAGGTCACTGGTTCTTGTGAAGGCAGAGGTGGATGAGGTCACTGTCGAATTGGGCGAAGGACATTGACAGAGGTAATAGAAGAAGCAATTGAGCTGCGATGCAGAGTATTGATACTTGTAGTGAGCGTCTCTATCACTGATTGCTACTGCTGGAAACATGTTGCAAGTGTGGCTAACTGCGACGACTGAGGTGCTTGTACACTGGTAGCCTGGGACATTGCTATGGATTGTTGTGCAAATCATGCCGCTTGGATTGTGTCCATCCAGGTTGCTGGCTTCTGTTGGATTACATAAAGATGGAGTTGAGGAAGCAGTCCCCGGACAAAGATGGTGATTTGTTCTTTCTTAACTTTCTGTAAGTGTTTGCAGCAAGACTCAAAGTCCACTATGAAGGCTTCAAGAGATTCCGAGGGTTGCATGGTGCGCTCCCACAGCTGTTGCTCTAATAACCAGGGTTGATGTGCTTGGAGAAAATGGACTTTGAAGGTGGTGTACAGTGTGGAAGTATCTCCTTTGACTTGGTCTGGAAGTGCTTTGAACCAGGAAATGGCAGTCTCTCTCAGAAGCAAGTGCAAGGCATTGGAGATGTGCAAGGGATCAGTCCATCCATTGAAGGAAATCCATGCTTGGAAGTATTCCAGCCAGTTGACCACGTCTTCATGAGGTAAGGCTGAGAAGGGTACTGACTGTAGGCTAGTATGGACCATGGACTGTGGTGAAATGGCTTTAATGTAGGCCAAGCCATCTTGAATAGCTTGCATAGCTGGTGCTCCTTGAGCAGAAATAGAAGACTGGATGTCATGGAGGATTGTTTTGATTTTGTAGTCCCATGCCCTTGAGGTGGGTGAAGGTAGGACTCCAGACGCTCCGGTGCCCATATATGTGTCATCGTCAGACATTGTGGTTGGAGATGAGCTTCGTTTCACTGAGTGAAGGTCGTACGGGTGAGAAGGAGTTCCCGTCATGCAGGAGACAGGACGTCGTGTAGCAGATGAAGTGCCGAGCAAAAATTATGCTTGTAGACAAAAGCACAAATTTTTGTAGCAAAGTCCATCAATGATGTTTTAATAAAGAATTTCCACTCAAGTCTGAGTTGTTTGTTATTTAAATAAAGGGTATGTAGCAAAAAGCAGCCTTTTGCTGCAGTGTCCATTCATTTAAATAGGAATCCCATTGATTTCAATGGAGTGAGTTCAATTTGTGCCCTTCACAATATGGCTGCCAAACTGTGATATGCAGTTCCTGTGGGCATACCTCTCAACCTCTTGCCTCATGAATCAGGGACAAAGCTTAAAAAAATCAGGGACAAAGATCCAAAATCAGGGACACATCTTAAAAATTGGTACTATTCACTCAGAAAGCTGATAGAACAAAGGGATGTGTGCTAAGATGCATTTTCTGAAGAAGAACAAGTCTATAGCTTAAATGTTTGACATTAATTTGTGATTTTAATCCCCACTGTTCTGTCAAAAAACGCAAATTTCACGAGGGAAAGAGGAAAATTTTGAGACAAAATCAGGGACGTCCCTGAAAATCAGGGACAGTTGAGAGGTATGCCTGTGGGTTTTGGCAGGCCTAACTGTAGCAAGATGGCTGCCAGCAGGGGGGGTCAAGGTTAACTTCCTGTCTTGCTGTTTTTGCTGTGTACAAGATGGAGGATTTCTGCCACGAGGCTGCCTAGATGCTCTGCAATGTCCAAAATGGCGATTGCCACGTTGTTGAGCTTCTTCCCCAACCCTGACAGGAAAAATGGCGGGCTTTTTCTGTGGTGAGTGAAAGTGCTGGGGAATTTTATATTTATTTGCTTGCTGCCCACTTTGCCTTTTCTTTCTTTTTATTTAGTCTCTGGCTTGTGCATTTGGTGTTCACTTTTGTCTCAGTCCCTTTAGTGTAGTGCCCTGCTTGGCTTATGCAGGTGCATTGCAGTGTTTTGGTTTCTTGTCCCCTTTTTATTTGTTCATGCTGTGCCCTGCTTGATTTTTTTTGTTCTGTTCCTCTTTTTTTTTCTTCTGATGCCTGTATTTATTTATTTTGTTTATTGATTGCCTGCCTCTGTATAGCGTGGCTGAACTGCAGATTGTGTGACAGCGTGTTGAATCAGGGAGCAGAGCTCTGTAGTAGTCCTGCCCCATTAATTTTTAATTTATTTTGTGTGTGCCCCATAATGTGCGCTCTTTGTGGAACTGCAGGGCAAAAGGAGAGCTGCCATCTGTGCCTGTGGGAGGAGCGGAGCTCCGTGCTGGTGTAGTGGAAGCTGCAGTTAGTAAGGCGCTGCAGAGCGGGTGGACAGTGCATGTAAAGCTGCAGCCAGAGTTTCCCTGCTTGTCTGGTTCTTGGTGTATCCCTGTTTATGGGGATTGCAGGAGGTAGGGCTGGTCAGGGAGAGCAGCATGCGGTTGCAGCATTAGGTGAAGCCGCTGTTGTGAGGGCAGGCCAGGAGGCTTGTTGCTGTGGTTGTGCTGGAGGAGTAGAGCTGGAGAACCGAGGAGTGGGCCTGCTGTAGATGTGGGAGGGAGCGGAGATCCATGCAGTTGCAAGGTAAGAGCTGTGGGTTGTGCCTCCGGAGTTCCGGTGCTGTTCTGTGCAGGAGAGGTTCAACTGTGTGGAGAGGAGGCTCCATGTTGTTTGCTTGTAGGCTGGAGAGTTGAGGAGCGAGCACAGTTGCAGGCTCGATCTATTTTTCTTTAGGCCCTTTAGGAAAGCACTCTGTGTGGCTGCAGGGGTGAGAAGAGAGCCCTGGTGGCAGTTTGGAGCCATGGTCCACTGCGGTTGTTGGTAAGGCAGCTGGAGATCCAGTTGCAAGAAGGGCAGGGTGGCTCACTGCTGTGGCCTGGGGGAAGGATTGCTCAAGTGTTACCACCTTTGTGGTAAGGAGTCTGTGTGCCTCTGCAGCAGTATGGGAGAATGGGGCCACGGAGCATAGGAGTCAGAAGTGCACGCTTGGTGCAGTTATTTTTGATTTCCTGTGCTTTCTTTTTTTCATTTAATAAGCAGTCCCTTTGTGCAGTACATTTATTTTCTGTGGAGCTGTGATCCTCCCTGGGTGTGACAGCTGTAGCTGGGAGGCAGAGTGGGAGCTTGGATGCCAACCGGAGCAGTTTCAAAAGAAGCCCTGCCACGAGGTGGTGGGGGTGGGTTGTATAGTTCACAGCTCCATGGAGTTTCTAGGGCTGAGTAGAATCAATGTGCTGGCAGTTTTATTTAAACTGCAGGCTAGCAATGCTGAACAATTTTTTTTTCTTTACAGCCAACAATGTTAGAAGAAGGCTGCAGTCTGTTGTATAACACAGGAGACGGTTCATATTTTTTTTTCTATGCAGTTGTTTGTAAAATATCATTCAAGCAGTTCAGATGTACTGGGGTGATGACTTGGGGTAACCAACGATGAGGGCAAGCGAGATGTGGGTCTGGAAAGAAGAAGGGCCACATTCTCCGCCATGTGTGGTGTTTTGGTTATTTGGTCCACCATTAAGATACCCCTTACCTTCTCTGTGGTCTGCCAGACCCTTCGGTTGCTGCTGGTGAGGACCCCATCTGGACTGTGCGAATAACTAGATGGATGCATAAAATAATAATAAGGCAGGTTTATTCTGTGCTGCAGATGTTCTCTTCATGAGGACAAGACCCAGACTGACAAAATCTCTGACTGACAGGCATACATGGCACTGACAGACAGTGCAACAAATTGTTATATGCAAGCTCCAAGTGCTCTTCAATGGGCGGCAGCTTAACATTAAGCCCCATGCTTAATGTGTGCTTCATACTTTGCTATGCTATTACATAAAAGGAAGGGTTCTTTTCAAAAAGGGATCAGGAACCCTCCTCCCTCTCTAGAGAAGGTAAGCATTGACACTGCATACATCTCAGGCCTATCTGTTCCTGATAACGTGGAACTGGGCAATGAGGTTTTATTCTTCACCAACATGTAAGTGGGTCCCTACCACATTGTGCCATAGATCCAGCATGGCAACCTGAGTTTTAATTACATTTAAGCAGTGGTTCTTCAACATCTGAAACATAGAAAATGAGAGTGCAGAGTGCTGCCCATCCCTCCAGAGAACCATCACAGGCATCTTTGCCATCATAAATGAGAAAATTGATCAATTATAGCTATAAGCTATTGTATACCGGAAAATGTTCGCACCCGCTAATATTAGCGCTCCCAGATTGCGAAACTTATTAGCGCCCGACAATATTCTCAGACCAGCATTAGGTTGCATTTGTAACTTAGCGCATCTTGTCCTGTTAAAATGCTGAGTTTCAATGAGCTGAATGAATGGGGAATGTGGTGGAACTGAGGGTGAAGGAACAAGTATCAGGAAAGCCAAGGGAATCTTACAACAAGGGCAGAGCATCTCAAAAGACAGAATCTTGCTCCTCTGGCTTCTGTTTGCCAGTTCCCATGTTAATTCAGTCTGGTCCCTAGCAGCTGTTGAGGTCACATGACACACACACACAACAGGAGAGCTGTAAAGCAGAGAGAGAGAGATGCTTCTGTGTGAAACACTAGATAAACTTTCCTTCACAAACTTTAGCTTTTTAGGACAAAAAAATTCTTCTATTCCGTCACAGTTCCACAAGAACCTTCACAAGAGAGGTATTCTCTGGCTTCAGTGTAAGTGAATAAATCTTTCAGACTGGGGACAGGAGAGAGGGAACTGGAACAGGGAGCAAAGGACATTACTGGGTAAAGTGAGAGCAGGAGCAGGGAGAATCTGTAAAGTTAAAGTGGGGGATTAATCTGTACTTCTTCACTTCTTTATAGTAGATCCACTTGCTTGATGGGGATGCAGTAACAAAGGAAAAGGAACACCCGATATGAACTTTTTTATGTTTCTGCCTGCCTGCTACCAGGCTGCTCCCGAAGTGCTAGTGCTATTGTGGATTACCCATTAAAACCAATATTGTACTTCGGCTGCATTTTTCAGCAACCGAAAATATTCACAGTTCTCTTATATTAGTGCATATCGCAAAACTGCGAACATAGCGAATATAAAAGGATCGCGAATATTTCCTGTTATACAGTATATTCATTGTGGTGGACAAATTGCTTGCTGTGATTCTCTGGTAGCAGAAGTGGTCACTATTAATCACCACTCATCTGGTCCATGCGTTACACACCTATATTGCACCGGGGCCCTCTTTTTCTGAAAACATCTGTCACCATGCAAGTCACTGCCAAGCTCTGAGTCAAGAGCAGCCCATATCGACAATAAATTGATGAGAGGGCTCCTCACCTTCATACCTCCTGGGGCACACGCACTTCCAAATTAACACCCCCAATCTGGAAGAACCACAAATACCAGCATGCAAGGAAAAGTGAGACATAAAAATAGCATACTATATTATGTATTTATTTTTTTATTATATATTATTTCATGGGGTTTAAATCTGTGAGCTCCTGGTTTCCAAGGTGATGCTGTAACACAATGAAATGGTTCCACCATCAGAACATGCCCGTCTGAGTGCGCCCATCATTAGGGTGCCAGGGATTTTATTTTACCTACTGTCTTTAATGCGAGGGGCCTGCGCCCCCTGTACCCTCCCCATGTGGGGGGCTGTGCACCCCCAAGCTCCCCTAACTATTTATTCTAATTCCAGGGGGGCAGACCTCAGGAAAGTGAGAGCATATTTTTGAAATTTGGTGCCCTATTGATGGGTGCACTCAGACCAGCGCATGGATGGCCAGAGAGGTAATGAGACATCTTTAAGGGGGTTACTAGGAACAAGAGGACTGTAATAAACAGAAAAGACTCTGAGTAAATTATTAATTTACAGCAATACATCAAAGGTTATTTGGGCAGACTTGATGGACTTACAGTCTTTTTCTACCATTATTCAATGGCCCCCATATTTACACGGTTAGCATGGCACTAACCAGGTTAGTACCACACTAACCATGATTAGCCCCAGTGACTGGGGCAGTGGTCATATTCAAAGGCCCCAGTGTACCGCACAATACAGACAGCATGATTACGAAGAAAATACTGCTACACCTATGCAAATGAGGGATCCCTCATGCATTAAGGGTGCAGTCGTATATTCAACAGTTTCAGCAGTGCTAAACAGCCACCATCACAGTGCTGTTTAATGCTGCCAAAACCCTGCCCTTATTGGGCACAGTGGTTGCACCTCCCCCTCCCTGTACCCATGTTGTTGTAGTTCTTCAAATACCCTGGTGTCTAGTGATCCCCCACCCAGTCACCAATGTTGCTATTTTCCATACATTCCCTAGCATCTAGTGGTCCCCCCATCTCTTGAGCAGATGCCAATCTGCCCTCCCAACTTGCCCACTCCATATCCACTCCCCCATACCCCCATCTCATCCTGGACAAAGGTCCATACATACAGACAGTAATATCAACTGGCACAGCACTCCATTCACTTCCCTGGATTACTGCCATCTGACTGTCAGTGAGCAATCACAAGTATTTTGTACTTACAATTGCTCACTGACAGTCAGACAGCTGCCAGATGATTAGGTGAGAGGAGGGTTGTGCTGGTCACTATCATTGTCCACGTGTATGGACTGGTGTCTACGGTGTGGAGGGAGCAGTGCAGTGGGTGTGATGTGGGCAAGTCGGGAGGGAGGGAGGATTGGCAGTTGTTCAGGGAGGGCCACTAGACATCAGGGAATGTATTGAATCCAGCACATTAGTGATCAGGGTTGGGGGGACCAAAAGATACCAAGATATGTAAAGAACTGCAGCAACATGGGTGATCGTGTAGTGGGGGAACCACTAGACACCAGAGAATCTGTTATTTAAAAGCCTAATATGGGTGCTAAGGGGCTGCACAGTATGCTAATGAGTCCATAATGGGCATGTAAATGGCCCCATAGTGCCATGCATGCCCAATGGGCTCATTCGCATGCTAGGGCTTAATATTGCCCAAAGGAGCTCTAGCACTATCCTGTTTGTGCAGCACTATCTCCAGTGGGTTCCCCCTGTGATCCATGCTCAGCCTTGGGCTGTGCCAGTGCAGCAAATTGTCACTGTGTACCACCCTGGTATGGTCCCACAGAGCATGCTGTCTGAATATTTCACAGGGCTGTCAGTATGCTGTTTACCATGCAGCACTACTAGCTGCATGGTGTTAACAACCAGGTCTGAATATTGGGGCTTCTGTCTCTATGTTTCTAACCACTAGACGAAACTCCCTTCTGATGCATCACGCTGCATTTTTTTTTCATTCCCTTCTCTCTGCTTACTGGTGTTTGGTGGCCTCACGGGTTATGGGGAAGGGGTTATGTGCAGGGCCACTGTTTTTGGTTTTTTTCTGGAAAATCCGGTAAAATTCTGGAATTAGAGCTGCCTGAAGACCGGTAAAAACAAAGATTTCATAGAATCTGGCTTTTTATATCAGACCAGTAAATCTACAAAACTTGGGTTTTTCTTTTAATTCCTTCCTGTACTATTCTCAATTTGCTTTATTTAATGTTCTGTATATTAAGCCTTCTTTAATTCTGATTATTTATGCACATACTAAAAGAATGATAGCAGAATCCCAGTAAGATCTGGAAATTAGAGTAACAATCGCTAGTGCAATTCCAGAATCTGAAGTCTTGAAAGCGGAATTTCATTGTTTTAATCACTATAAATCAGTGGCCTTGGTTATGTGTGTGGACTTCATGATCCCTAAAAGGCTTGAACATGAGGACCCACTCATCAAGGTATCCCTCTAGCTGGGTGGTGGGCCTGGGGTGGCCTATTTGTGCCAGGAGGTGGTGAATGTATTGAGCATACGTTTGTGTCAGGGGGGGACAAGTTGGAATGAGGAATTGTTTTATTCTGGGGAAGTGTGGGCCAGCAACTAGGGGGTTGGGGTAGAGTGGGAAGGCCAAGCGGTCCTTTTCTGCCAACAAATTCTATGTTTCTGTCTGGTTTGTGGCTAGGTACTAGACCTTGGTCACCAAGCCTTGAACAGAAAGTTTAGCTCCACTCGTCCCTAAAGCTGCATAGGGATAGTACAGGATGAAATTGAGAAATCCAGTTGCACTGAATGTTCATGTTTGACTGGAGTACTCCTAGCTGCTTCCTGAACCTGCAGCTGCAGCTTAAGGATGTAACCATCCACCCATCAGCACCCCATATTCACCCCACCTTAATTTGCAGGCTTTTAAAAAATATCAAGTAACCTTTCCCCCTACCACACCCCCAGCACCTTTTATACACTCCCATCCCAACCCCAGCACCCACTATTACTTTCATGTATCCCAGCTAGTAACATGATCCACTGCTGGCTGCCATATTCCACATGTCCATCTTCCTGAACATTGAAATACAAGTTCGCCCAAATTCCCGAACATGAAAAAAGCAAATAAGCTGGCTGGCCTGCTGATAATATAATGTAATGTGTGGCCCTAATCTGTGTTTACAGAAATTGAAAACGTTTATAATATGGTGTCTGATTGATGTGGCAAAACTGCATTCTGCCAGTCCAATAACCCCGATGGAGGGATGCCTTTCCTATCTTCTTCTTTTTACTACTGAAATCTATTGTGTAACAGTATCTTCCTATACTATACTATACTTTATCTTTTTCCACCCCTTGTGTAGGTGGACCATCTTAGTCAGTCTTTTCAATCTCTCACTAAATCTTTTTTCCTACTGCCTTTATTTCTAGTTTCTCTCTCTCTCTCTCTCTCTCTCTCCTCCTCTCCTCTCTCTCTCTCTCTCTCTCTCTCTCCTCCCCCAAAATAATCCACCAGGCTAAGACCAGCTGACAAGAATGAAATAAGGTGCATTTATGGCATTAAATGCCAAAGATATAAAGGGTGGGATATTCAAAAGGGTTGCGCCATGCGCAATAGGGTTGCGCATGCGCAAGTCCGAATTTGCGCCATTCTGTGATATTCAGCAGGAGGCAGTTGCACCACTGAAAACAGGTTGAGCAACAGCGCAATGCAAATGAAGGCATGCGCAACTGAAGGGGGCGGATCCATGCATAAAGAGCGCAATGCGATATTCAAAGGTTTGAGCAATGCGCACTAGCGGAACAACCGGAAGGTGCGCCACAGCGGAAATGAGCCAAAATAAAAAGGCTCAAGTAAGAGGTGCAAGAACGCTACAGGGATGCCAAGCGAGACAGACAGAGAGAGAGACAGCGACAGTCCAGAACAGGGCAGGCAAGGGAAGTCGTGGGGCCATAGGCTGCAGAGGCCAGCGGGGGTACCGGTGCAGTGGAGGTAGCAGTCAGGACAGCGGGGTAACAGAGCAACATCAGCCAGGGGGTCACAAGCCAGGAGATGGACAGTGCCAGCTTCCACATGGAAGCTGTAATGAGGGGTGAGAATGCATGCTGCAGGGGATGTGGCCGTGGAAGGGCCGTCGGTCATCGCCCCCAACAGGCAGTACTGTGCCCGCATCAGCTTTGAGCTGTACACAGATGTAGAGATCGTGACGGTACCGCCTGAACAGGGCAATACTGAGACGGCTCTGTGAGCTGTGCAGTGATGTGATGCAGGCACCCTCACGACGGAGTCACGCTCTGTCGGTGGAGATCAAGGTGACAGCCTGCATGTGCCTGCTCGCCACAGGCACCTTCCAGAGGTGGACAGGGGACACTACAGGCATCACACAGTCGGCCACGTCATGCATCCTCACCCAGTTCCTCAGCGCACTGCTGCCACATGATGCATGCATCCATTTCCCCAGCACCGCGGCAGAGCGTACAGCAAACATGCAGGGATTCCACAGGGTAGCACGTATGCCTGGCATGCTAGGGGCCATAGACTGCACCCATGTGGCCATTCGCACGCCACCTTGCCCCGATGGGGCTGCATATAGGAACAGGAAGGGCTATTCCAATGTCAACTTCCAGGTGGTGTGTGATGCCACTGGGCGCATAATCAATCTCTGTGCCACACACCCTGGCGGAGCACATGATGCCTTCATATGGTATCAGTCCGCACTGTGCCATCGATTCGAGAGTGGGGACATCCCCACAGGCCATCTAGTGGGTGAGTACACATGTAGGAATTGCAAACGTGGGGCAAGGGTGGGAATGCCACAGGTGCTATGGTAGTGGCACACAGGGATATTGGCAATATGGACCTGAACATGATACTCATCTCCACCATCTCCACACAGGTGACAGCGGATACCCACTCTGTCCCTGGCTGCTCACACCATACGGCCCTATGACCCCATCGCAGCAATGCTATAATGGGCGCATGCCGCCACGCACATCATCGAGCTGGTGTTTGGGATGCTCAAGCGCGCTTCGATGTCTAGATACCTCCGGCGGTGCCTACAGTACAGCCCTCAAAGGCCTGTGGGATATTCCTGGCCTGTTGTATCCTGCACAACATGGCCAAAGACTGTGGGATAGCCATTCAGGTCGAGGAGGGGGACAGCGATGGGGACGCCAGCGGCGCCGGTGATGATGGTGATGAGCAGCCCCCCCTTGGACGGCTGGACCCTGACTGATCCAGCAGGCCCAGCTGCACTGGGACACCATCACGGAGGAGCATTATGCATGACACAGGTAAGTCAAGGGGCCATGCGCAACCAACACTGTCCTGGCGCAACCCACAGGCACACAGAGCAACACACCAGGGGTGCATGATGGCAAGGGGAGTGGAAGGGACCAGGCACACAAACACACCATCAGGGAGGGGTGAACAGTCATATGGATACACACACACACACACATCAGGCACAAAGCGTACATGGGCAGGTGCACAGCAGAGCAGGAACAGACATGGCAAACACATAGATCCACAGACCACACCCACCACCTGTACTGTCCAAGTACGTGTGTCAGATGCTGGGCACCCTTGCACCTTGGTGTACAGTACAATGCAGGCATCATCATGCACACGCACCTGTGGACAGCAGTCGGGATGGTGTGCAGGTGGTCCGTGTGTCAGCATGATGGGCAGGGCACCCACCAGTGCACTGCCCACCATGACGCACATTGCACACAGGGCAGCACCAGACAGGGCCCACACTGGGAGACAGGTCAGTCATGTTGCACTGTTCCACGGCCACCGCAGATGCGTGGGCGGCCCCGCCGTGACCCAACAGTACTGGCAGGCTGAGCAGGCGCCACATGGGGTGGCACCGATGGACCACCAGGGGTCCCACTGCGCGATCGCGACCTTGTCCGCACTGGGGTCTGTAGTATGCCAAACATACCTGCACCAGGGGTGCTTGGGATGCCTACAGCAGAACCTGGCGTCGACAGGCTGGGTGTCGCACGACACCGGGAATGTGGAGTGGAGAGCATACTGTGTGGGGTGCATGGTACAGGAGCACCTGCTTGTGTGCCCAATGCAGCCACGACAGCGACCAATGCCTGGGTCTGCCTGTCAATGGCGGCGGTCACATCCATCCGCATATGGACCATCTCTGCAAGGATCAGAGCACAGTCCCTGCTGTGCCGCTCCACAGCCACGCACAGTGCCTCCACGGACGTTGCAACCCGCCTTTGTTGCTGTACTGATTCCCGCAGCAGGCGGGTGTGCTCTTCAAATGGGTACTGTGCCACAACGGCATCCTGTCCCCCAGGGTATGGAAGGTCCTGATGCTCAACACCCCTTGAGGGTGGGCGCTGTTCACTAGGACCAGGAATGGGCATATCAAAGGGCGGTGGGCATGTGCCACCACTGGACAATGTACCCCCAGACCTGGTGGGTGACTGCTGCTGCTGCCCCTCCAACTGCTGTGCCCCAGGGACCACTCGTTCCACTGCTGTGGCCGCAACAGTGCCAGACACCTGCATAGCCACCGGTGCTGCCCCACCGGTGCTGACAGGCACAGTCTGGGACTGTGCCAACATGCTGGCACACAAGTTGGAACCAGCTAGGCCCAGGGGCACGTGCTGGCCTGCTGTGTGTCCATCATGGGACACACACATGTCACTGCCCATTGCAGTCCTTGCATCATCAATGGTGCAGGTACGTGCTACGGTCACAGTCACAGCGTGCTGGCATGCTTGCATGCCAGACTGCTGAGACACAGGCTGTGCACCCCCCACACCTGACTCACTGACAACAGAGTTGGCAGCCAGGCGTGCATGCTGGTGCAGTGCATGCTGGCTGGCGACAGAGGTGGATGGACCCTCCTCCAACTCCGGCAGGTCTTCCTCACTGCCTGGACCCACCACCACCTTCCCCTGAAGACGAACAGGATCTGTAACAGAAAGTGAGGACATGTGAGTGCATGTAAACAACCTTCCCCCCCCAACACCACCACCACCATGTCATACCATGCAGTGATGGGCTTCCACCTGTCTGGAATCCACCTCCTGGTATGCCCTCAATAGCACTCCGCTGCATTGATGCAGCCAGTCGGTCCTCAGCTGGAGTCAGCTCCGCCACCGCTGGCTGGCCCCGGCCTGTGCCAGCACGTGCCGCCCTGAGGGCTGCCACCTTCTCCTTCACCCTCCTGCAGTCTGTCCCCATCTTCTTTTTGCATTCCTGCACGGAGCGCTGGTGGCTTCCATGCAGGTTCACTGCCCAAGCTACCCCCTCCCATGCAGCCACACGGGCCTGAGGGGTGCCCCGCCATCCACTCAGTAGTGGCTCCTCCTCCAGGTAGGCCTGGAAGAGGGCCTCTGTCTCTGCTGTGGTGAAGTTGGGCCTCCTCCTTCGCCCACCATCCTCACCCTCACCTTGGCTCTGCTCGGTCATGTTGGTCTGTATGGGTGGAAGTGGACACCTGTCACTGTGCAGTCTACAGCGTTATCCCATGACCATTGTCCAGAACATCACACAGCATGCAACCCACCTCTCACCTGCAGTAACCGAATCTGGCCAGTGCAGCCCAATGTCACACATTTATAGCGCAATGCATGCAAATTAGGAAAGGAGCAACTGTAATGAGATGCAAATCATGCCACTGCACCTTTGAATGGCTGATCAGATGATTTGTATGTGTCGGCTGAATATCACGCCGTTGTGCTTTGCGCAATACGGTTGAGCCAGCTGAGCCAATGGCGCATTTCCGTGACTGTGTAGTACACCACATTGCGCATGCCCAGGTGGCTTATGCAGGCGTCTGCCACGCTGATGACGTGCTGTGTGCGATCAGCAATTCAGGACATGGCCACCATTGTGCCAGTGTCGCTACAGCACTTGGAACCAAATGGCGCTGTGGCACAACTGCGCAATAATCCACTGTGTCACTGGCACGCAGGTGACCATTCACACAGGATGTGTAGACGTCTGATGGCGCTGTGTGTGGCCTTGCGCCACTGAACCCTGACCTTGTGCCTGACCTTTGCCCCCTGGCGCTGTACGTCTGGCATGTGTACGGCTCTATCGCGCTGTTCGGTGACAGCGCGATAGGGAATGGCAGCGCTGTACCAACAGCGCAATAGGGAATGGTGGCGATGTGCCACGCAGCACTTCCACGTGGGGTTGCTGCGCTGCGGAGCGCCATATTGTCTACTATAGCATTAGAGATGGCATGCAGGAGAGCCCCTCAGTGGGATGCCCTTGAGCTGGCCAACCTTGTGGCCACTGTGGAGCCACATTATGGCCCACTCTTTGGTGAGGTGCCACTGGACAGGGCCAGGACCCAGGTCTGGGAAGAGGTGGCCACTGGCCGCAGGAGAACAGCCGAACAGTGCAGGCACCGGTATGGGAACCTGAGACAGAGGGGCTGGAGCTACTGGCACGCCTGGCGGTCGTGTGCCAGGAGGGCGTGGTGCCTCGTCCAGGTGGGTGATACGCTCACACACTTGTATGGTCCATATGGGTAACACTGTCTCATGTGTCCAGCACATAGGGAGGGATGGTCTAGGGTTGCTGTGGCAGTGTTTACAGGGTATGGGATGGGTGGGTCTGGCTGGGTGGGTGGGCACACACACTGGGGCGGGGGGAATATGCTTTGGGTTTGTACTGATGTGTTTCTCTCCTTTTGTCTCCCACAGGCGTGGCCGAGCGGAGGAGGATTTTGGAGCAGCAGCAGAGGGTGGTGGCTGCAGGACCGGATAGTGGTGGTGAACAACCACAATGCCAGCAGCATCCCGATGAGGGTGAGTGCCATGACACCATGATTACTATTGCATGCTGTGTGACAGGGTGGGAGGCAGGGCATGGCCACCATCCATGGACACCACTGCCATGCACGCGACATGTGACAGTCAGCACTGTCCAGTGCCACTGCATGTCTGGGAGTGCATCAATGGTGGTCCATGCATGCACTGGGAACATGGCTGTGGCACTGCCTGCTCACCGCATAGCCATGTTACTGTACAGCTTTGGTTGTGCTGTGCTGGACATGGGCGGTGGGTGTGTGCAGTGGTACACATGGCTGTTGCTGCCTGGTTGGGCATGTCTTGTGGACACGGTCACTGTGGGTGGGTGCACACCATCATAGGAGCGTGGCACATGGCTGTCTGCCATGCATACTGGGTGGGCTGCAGGGGGATGGACAGTCACACCCATTGACTCTGATTCCTTGTCCTAGGTGTGCGAATGCAGCGGTCCATCCAGGACCTTGTGCGGGTGGCGCAAGAGTCCCTTGCCATCCTGCGGGATCTGCAGCAGCATGGCGTGAGGAGGATGAGGCGACCCAGACAACAGCCCCAGGCAGCAGAGGACCAGGCTGGCCGCCAGTGAAGCGAGACAACCTCCCCCCTTTGACCAACCCTCACACCCCGCCTTCCCTCTCCCATATGTTCACCCCTGCCCCTTACCCACCCCACCTTGTTCCTGTCCCTCCACCCCACGTTTGTACATAATTGTAAATAGTTGTTGTTGTTATATTTTTGTAATACAGTTATTTTGATATGAATACTGTGGTGGTCTCTGATTTGCAGCTGGCTACAGGTGCTCAGTTGCAGTGGTGTGCATGGCATCTGGGGTGGTTCAGTCATGGGTATGTGTGTGTGTGTGTGCATGGGGAAGTGTCTCTGGTGTGGGAGTGGCCATCAGTCAGTTGCCTGGTGTGTGTGTTGTTCCTGTGCATTGCATTACTGTGTGCAGTGGTCCATGGTGCCTGCTCTGTGTCCATTGTGCCCCTGTCAACTCATCCTTGGCCTGTGCAGCTGACACCCTTGCATGTCTGTGGCCTGCGAGGTCTGCTGCCTTCTCAGTGGTGGCTGTCCCTGCAGGTCATCCACTGTGACCATCACCATGCTGGGTTACCTCCTGTCAATGGTGTGGTGCATGTTTGCCTCGGGTGACACTATGGCCTCCGCAGTTGCTGTCCCACCTCCATGCTGTGGCTTGTGTGTATTGCAGGGGCTGTGCACCACTGTCTGTGACTTGTGTTACAGGCATCTGCTGGTGGAATACAGGGCCACAGTTCATGCACAGGGTGGGTGTCACCCCTGTGCCATGAGGGACTGCAGGCTGTGTGTGCACAGTTTTCATGGGCCCACACTGGGGGCTTGGCTGCCACACTACTGCATCCCTGTGTTAGTGTCCCTGTGGGTATGGTATGGTTTGCCCTGCACTGTGTTGCATCCAGTGTGTTGCATGCTTCCACACACCACTGTGGGTGTCTGTGCAGGCTGCTGTGGCTCATGGTGGGTTTGGCTTGTATGGTTCTGTGGTACATGAGGTTGCAGTGTGGAAGTGGGGGGGTGGTGGTATGCATGGGGATTCCCGCAGTGGTGGTCGCTGCTCATGGGGGGTGTCTTGGGGTCATGGTGCAGGGTGTGCTGTGCACGGGGGGGCTGCTGTGCCATGGGGTGGTCCACCCTCCTTGTGTGACAGTCTCAGCTTGCCGGTGGGTGTGCTGGGGCACCATGGCCCAGCTGTGCTTTGTTTGCTTGTCCCTATGGTCCGATGGCTGTTCCATCCCTCCCCCAGTTATGCTGTGCTTGGGGTGTGGGTGTACATTGTTGGTTCTGCAGTGTGTCCCTGTGCCCATCTGTGGCATGGGTGGTGGGCCCCTGCCTACCTCCCTGGTTGTGCAGTTCCATTGCTCTGCTGCTGGGGGGCTCCCTGCTTGCACTATGGCACCTCTGGGCTGCTCAGCTGGGCAGCCCTTGTTGCGCCATAGCGCATCGTCTCTGCTCAGCTTCCCCTTCCTGGTTACGCTATGGCGCAGGTTGTGCGATATTCAGACGCTGGCTTGTTGCACAATTTGGCTTGCTCCATGTTTGAATATCGCATCTATTGTGCATGTGCGCAAGTGACTTGCGCTTGCTCCTGCTGTTGCGCACTTTTTGGGCGCAGTTTGAATATCCAGCCCAAAATGCCTTTAAGTATATAAGGTGCTGGGGTAAATAAAGTGCATACAGTGCATTTTGTGCCATATTATGAGTTTAAACTGCTGCAGTACTTAATTAAGTTAATGCTTATGCCATTTTTATGTATATGGTGCAGAAATGTTTAAAATGGCAGTTGCAAACTAAATAATTCCCACTCTGATAGGTGGAATATGAGTATAATGGAGCTGCATTATGTCTCTCTTTTTTATATTATTTTGATGCTGCTCCATTATGTAGAATGTTATGCCAAAGAAATCCTGCATCGAAGCAGGAACTGTTTGAACTGAGCAGCAAACTTTAATTTTTGCTGCCTCTTGGTATCTGTGTGAATAATTACTGGTGCCTATGTATTATTAGGACTCCCGGCTACTGGCGTTGTATAACATATGCTGTAAAATGTGCCAGCGAGCCGTGAAGGAGTCCATGGCATGTGTGCACCCAGTCCAAGCTGCTAGAGAGGCAGGCTTCTATGGAGTGGCAAATTTTCACTTTCAGCTTCCTCACTTCCCTGAAAGAATAGAGCAATCTGAAAAGTGAGCATTTAAAAATAAAAGGGACTATGCTGTCCCTAGACTTAAAAGCTAAGCCCAGGATAACAATAATTAAAAAGGTGCTTACTAAAGCTATGCAGAGCCCCAAAGCGGAGAGGCTAGATAATGATTGTTTAGCAGTCTGCCGCTCTGCTATAACATAGAAAACAAATGATTTAAAGGGACAGTAACGTCCCTATGTATGGAAATGCTTTACAGAGAGAGTAGCGCTCAGAATAAGGAGAGGGCTGCAAGATAAACTAAACACAATAAAGAAATTAAACAAATTAAAGAATAAAGAGACACTGCAGGTTTCTAAAGGAGCCCCATTATATATAGAGAGCCCTGAGATATAAAGGGTTAGTGTCTATACTATAACAATACAGCACATGTATAAATACAATAAATGTTTGCACTGTTTGCGTATATAGAAAATAAGGTGCTGACCTGTAAGTAAAACCTCAGGATGGGGATTTCCTATAGAGGGACTTCCCATAAGTAAAACCTCAGTATGTAATAGAGGAGGAGTTTCCCTATTTAGGGAACATTCTAGAACTAATTGGATGTTATGGGAGGGACTTTCCCATAATTGGGAGGACTATATGAGCCCTCCTCAAACACCAAGAGTCAGATTAGCTGCATAGCCAGTCTCACTTACCCGGAGTAAGGTAAGCAGAAGGACCTGTACCTGAACAGGAAGTTATCTCTAACAGCAGGAAAGCTGATGACTTGTTTTGAGATACCTGAAGTAAGGTGAAATAGCCTTGGGCTATTGTTTATTTTCTTGTTCTGTTTGAACTGTTTTATTTATATTTATTTATTTATTCTATTTTTACATAAAATAAAACACACTGCGAGTATGTTGTACCCCATTACTGTGTCCAGTGTTATCTTTATACCCATGTACCTGCAACATATGGTGTGAGAGTGGGATTATGTTGCAGGTATGTGGGTAATAAATTTACCTGGAGGGGAGAGGGGGGAGGTAGGTGGGGCAGCTGCAATCTAGGGATGCTAGCTGCGCACTCGAGCAGACTCGATAGACCATGAGGCCTGTTTCTGTTGGCAGATTTGTATGTTCACATGTTCATGTACATGGAGAAAGCCTGGAGAGCCATGCCCAGGAAACAGCACCAAACCCTGGCAAAATGCTGATGCCACTCTTCTTTTTAGGGACCACCACTATGGGAGATGACCAGGCACTAGAGGATGGTTCAATTATGCCAGTTCACTACCATACCCATTGACTTACACGGAACCCCTGCAACATTCCAGAGACTTATGATACAGATCCTAATCCCATACATGGCCTACTGTGCCACCTATCTGGATGACGTTGTCATCTATAGTCCAGATTGGTCGATGCACATCACACAGTTGACCGCTGTGTTGTGTTCCATCCAGAAAGCTGGACTCACTATAAACCCAGCAAAAATGTGTACTGGCTATGTCAGAAACCAGATACCTTGGATTTCTTTTGGGTAATGGCTGTGTGTGGTAAGAAATAGAGAAAGTAGAGGCAGTAGCTAACAGTCCTGTGCCAAAGACCGAAAAACATGTCAGGTCAATCCTAGGCCTAGCTGCATGATAGGGAGCAAAAGTATGCCACAATCGAAAAGAATGCCTGGCCATCAAGTGGGCAATTAAAGCTTTGCACTTTTATTTGTGAGGTGTGGAGTTTACTCTCCTTACATATCACAATACACTTGTGTGGATAAATCAAATGAAAGATCAAAATGCCTGCATCATGTGGTGGTACCTGACATTGCAACCTTATTGTTTTGTGGTAAAACATAGATCAGGAAGTCAACACAAAAAATGTTGATTTTTGTCATGACATGGGGCAGCTATAGTGAAGAAGAATGAAACATGAGTATGCTTGCATATATTGAACTGTTATAATGATGTACCATGATGGTTAATAGTGCAGTGTGTTTTAAACTCCAGGGTAATGAAGTAATTACAGTGTGTACAGTAAAGACTGTACTTTAATTTGTTTATTGTTTAAAGGGACCCTGGGGTGGAGTTTCTAAAGCATGGGTGAGTGGAAGCTCCAACCCAAACCCCCATCAGTATGGAATGTACATACATTCTGGGGGTTTGTTGCTAAAACCAGTTGTTGTAAGAGTTACTGTTTTTTTCTTAAAGAGGGAGGGGTGTGGCAGAACTGTGTTCTGCCAGTCCGATACCCCCAGTGGAGGGATGCCTTTCCCATCTTCTTCCTTTTCCTACTGAAATTTGTTGCACAACAGTATCTTTCTATACTATACTTCACCTTTTTCCGCCCCTGGCATAGGTTGGCCACCTACACCAGTCTTTTCAATCTCTCACTAAATCTTTTTTCCTACTGCCTTTATTTCTAGTTTCTATATATCCATCCCTCACCAAAAACTCCCCAAAGTAATGCACCTGGCTAAGGCCAGCTGGCAAGAACGAAATAAGGTGCATTTGTGGCATTAAATGCCAAAGATATAAAGTGCCTTTAAGTATATAAGGTGCTGGTTAAATAAAGTGCATTTTGTGCCATATTATGAGTTTAAAGTGCTGCAGTGCTTAGTTAAGTTAATGCTTATGCCATTGTTATGTATATGGTGCAGGAATATTTAGAAATGTTTAAAATGGCAATTAAATACAACATAACACCCACTCTGATAGGTGGAATATGAGTATAATAGAGTGGCATTATGTCTCCCTAGTTTAAATTATTTTACTGCCACTCCGTTGTTATGTAGAATGTTGTGCCAAAGAAATCCTGAATGGAAGCAGGAACTGTTTGAACCGAGCAGCAAATTTTAACTTTTACTTTTGCTGCCACTCGGTATCTGTGTAAATAATTACTGATGCCCCTGTATTATTAGGACTCCCAGCTTCTGGCTTTATATAAAATATGCTGTAGAATTGTGCCGGCTAGCCATGGAGGAGTCCATGGCATGTGTGCAGCCAGTCCAGGCTGCTAGAGAGGAAGGCTCCTATGCAGTGGCAATCTTTCACTTTCAGCTGCCCCGCTTCCCTGAATGCATAGAGCTCTCTGAAAAGTATGTGCTTGAAAATAAAAGGAACTATGCTTTCCCTAGACTTAAAAGCTAAGTCCAGGATAAACATAATTAAAAAAGGGTTTATCAAAGCTATGCAGAGCCCCAAAGCAGAGTGGCTAGGTAATGCTTGTCTAGTAGTCTGCCACTCTGCTACAACATTGAAGTAAGCATTAAGCCACTCGAAAGGATGGGTCTACTGTGGAATTAATCCATGGCTGGGGGAGGGCAGCCTCGTGCTTCCAACAACCCAACCTGTGTTAATTCCACAGTAGACCATCCTTTCGAGTGGCTTAATGCTCTTGTAACATGTCAAGGCTTCTATTGCTAATGTTATGATGTTATGTAAGTAACAAAACAGAGAGAGAGAGAGAGAGAGAGAGAGAGTGTGATTTTGGTTTTAAATTGTTTATGCTGTGCTGTGAAACACAGACAGAAAATGTTTAATACACCTCTTAGAAATATTGCGGCTGTTATTATGCTTCTCTAAACACAAGTTTCATTGGAAACTCCAAGGTTTATAACATGAAAACACATTTCAAAAATTTCTAAACACTTGCAGTTTCTTTTCTACGGTGCTTGCTAATGCTGCTATTGTGATTGTGCTGTGTTGCATTGTGGGAAGGGTGACTTCACAAACGTCACATTTACATACAGCCTGGTACAGTAAACGAGGAGTAGCAGTCAGCTGATCAGCTGTTTCAAATTTATAAACATAGAACAAACTTTTTAATATCAGCTTTAAAAATGGACTGCAGCAGTATTTAATTTATAACAAAGCTACGTCTAAGGCACAACAAAATAGGCACAATAGAACTCTGAACTGCTCCATTTTACTTTTTCTTTGTGAATGATGGACTGCAGGGCAAGCGGTTGGGAAACACTACTGCTGCTCTTTATTTTTGTGGTTTAGAATGGTACTACATGAGTAGCCATGGTATACAACAAATTATTTAAGGGGATAGGAACGTCCCCTTGTATGGAAATGGTTTACAGATAGAGTAGCCCTCAGAATAAAGAGAGAGCTGCAAAATAAACTAAACACAATAAAGAAATTAAATTAAAGAATAAAGAGACACTGCAGGTCTCTTAAGGAGCCTCATTATATGTATAGAGCCCTGAGATATAAAGGATTAGTGTCTATATTATAATAATACAGCACACGTATAAATACAATAAATGTCTGCACTGTTTGCATATCTAGAAAATAAGGTGCTGACCTGTAAGTAAAACCTCAGGAAGGGGATTGCCTATAGAGGGACTTCCCATAAGTAAAACTTCATTATTTAATAGCAGAGGAGTTTCCCCTTTTTATGGACCATTCTAGAACTAATTGGATCTTATGGGAGGGACTTTCCCATAAGTGGGAGGGCTATATAAGCCCTCCTCAAACACTAAGAGTCAGATTAGCTGCATAGTCAGTCTCACTTACCTGGTGTAAGGTAAGCAGAAGGACCTGTGCCTGAACAGGAAATTATCTCTAATAGCAGGAAGGCTGATGAGTCATTTTGAGATACCTGAAATAAGGTGAAATAGCCTTGAGCTATTGTTTATTTTCTTGTTCTGTTTGAACTGCTTTATTTATATTTTATTTTTTATATTTTTGTACAAAAAGTAAAACACTGCGGCGGGTGTGTTGTACCCTATTACTGTGTCCAGTGTTATCTTTATAGCCACTTACCTGCGACAGTTGATTCTTACTCCTCATTGGTCAGGACCCTGTCACATGGTACTATGTGAACCTACCATATATTCCTGATTAGAAGACATGATCATGATATATTAATCAAGAGCACAACCAGACAGGGTCAACATGATCAAAATGCTAATCACATATCCTCAGGATCAAAAAGGTCACAGTGCAAATCAAACAACACAGCAACATCAAAACAAAATCATGCACACTAAAAAAGATCCCCCGAACATTGCTCGAGAATCACAAACTGTAAATGAAATCCATCCAACCATTAAAAAAAAAAATACAGTACTTCCTATTCACAAAAGCAAACCCCAAAAACCTCAGTGCTGCTCTTACAAGAAAAATATTTTAAGCACCTAATAAAAACCCAAAATATATTTCAAACAAATCTGAGTCCATGCTAATGTTTTCAAAAGAATAAAACCACATTGGTTGCTTCAGTTTAAAACATGTTTATTGGCTTAACATGTGCTGCACTCCCCTATAGCGTCAAGTGCAAAGGCCTTGAGAAAGAACATGGAGGTGTTTGTAAGCACTCGGTGCTACAGGGGAGTGCAGCACATGTTAACCCAATAAACATTTTTTAAACTGAAGCAACCAATGTGGTTTTATTCTTGTGAAAACCTTAGCACTGACTCAGATTTGCTGGAAGTTTTTTTTTTTTTTTGCCCAGAGCTTGGCTAAATATTCTGGTGGCTGCCTCTTGCTGTTTTCCTTTGAAATATATTTCAAACCTACAATTCTACACAACGACAGAAGCATGCATACATACAGTACTTCACTAAACTATCAACAAAACATCTACAAACATTGCTCTAAAAGCTAATAAAATATTGTCTTACCTTGAAACACAGGGCAGCTCAAACTCTCTACTTGAATCCCAGCTGCCCCTTAGTATACCTGAATATGGTCACAAGGCATCTAATCGGTAGCCTAGGCTACCAGTTCTGACTTAGCCTCACGAATCACATGGGAAGTACAGGAAGTTAAAAGTCAGGAAAACTTATTTAAAGCAACAAAATAACCCATTCCCATGCAATGCAACTGCACCTAACTAGTGCAGCTCACCAGCTGCAACTTAACCCCTGCTGCATATCTAATTATGCTAATGTCCTAAAGGCAGCCATTTAAAGATACAGCACCAAATTACAGCACTACTAAACAGTTAAACATCTAACATTACTAAACATTTGAGAAGTGGAATAAGGCAATTCCATCGGGGGGATTATGTTATGTCAATGTACCTCATGTTGGTTGAAGTCCCTCGCCCTTCAGGCTGGGGACTCCCAACACTTGGTACATTAACACAGCATGATCCCTCTCTGTCATGCCTTATTCCTTACATAACTGAGTCCCATGGGAGGGAGGTTTTGAAGAATGCAATTCTGAAGTAAGAATCATTTGGGTCAACCAGTTCGGAGCACTAAATGCACCTGGATTAAGTGACAGAATGGAACCATCAGCATTTTTTTATATAAAATATGGTCTCTGAAAAGAACTTAAATGAGGCAATATAATATGCCTTGAGGATAGAACAGATAGATTGAGCATGATGGAGCAATTTTTTTAAGTATGATACTGACATGCTAGTAGATGTATTATATGTGGAGAGAGTCCGGGAGGTGGATAAAGCAATGGGGCCAGATGGCATAAACCTGAGGATATTAGGCCCTGTTCACATTACAGCACAGCTGAGCAATTCATTTTCAAAAACGGATTAATGCTTACCATGCTGTAGCGTTCGCATTGCAATTCACTTGGGTGATCCATTTTTGTAGATGTGGTCTCCAGTGTTCACATTAATGGCCATAATCCATGTACGGTGCAAGCCAGGTTAAGCAGTGTGCTAAAAGCTGCTTATCATGATGCACTGCATGCTCGTGACGTATCCCAGCATTCCTTCACCTGTTGCCATGGATTTGTTTAAAGATGGTGACCGATGAGATGTTGTTTCTGTCAGTGATTGCTGCAGGCTATTTAAGTAGTTCCAAGCACCGAATAGCAGATATGAGGTGGAGAATGCTGTGTAGGCAGCGCAGGCAGCATGTGCTGCATAAGCTACTGATAAAATTACACAGTTTGCTCATTATAATGCACCATGTTGGCCGGCCCAGTGGCACTGAGGGTTGAGGCGCTGGACGCCACACCAGCGACCTGGGTTCTGGAATGAGTCTGGGCCACCAGGGGTTGGCAGGGGAGAGAGAGGATTGAGTGTCCATAGGACTGCTCTCCTCTCTTGGGGGGAACCAGGTTAAGCCAGGCACCGCAGCAGCCCCCAGTGGAGACCGGAGGCACTGCAAATCTTAGGGCTCCATAGTGGGTTGCAGAGGCATGACAGACGTCGCTGGCATCATTGCATGCTTGGGCTCTGCCAGGGGGAAGGGGTATAAATACACAAGAAAAACCCCTCTTGCTATTGGTAGGCAATGGTGGGGCCAGGGGCCGGGACCCCACGTCACTGCCGGGCATCCGACATCCAGACCCGGTCTCCTCCAAAAGGGTTGCAGCCCACAACACTATAGATAGAGCACCCAAGGAGTAGGGCGGTCCCTCCCTGGGAGACTCAGAGCCAGGGGGATGGGCTAGCAACCTGAGGAGGGGGTCCCTGCCACCGGAGAAGGTTGAGCAGAGCTTCAGGCAGATGGGAGAAAGTCTCAAACCGAGTGCCCACACCAGAGAGAATCCGATGGAAAGAGAGGTGAGAAAAATAATTTAAAAAATAAATAAATAAATAATGTACTGTGTTATAAGCAGTGCATACCTGGCGTTCAGTTTTGGCAGGGACATCTGGTGCAGAGAGTGAAGCACAGGGTGGTGGGATGAAATTGTCCTCTGTACTTGGGGTAAGGATGAATGGATAAGTAATTCTAGAATGTCCAGGTCTTCATTTAATATGCTGTGCACAGAGTTGTGTGACTCCAATGCCAGACATTGACACTCAGTTAAGTCAGTGTGACCCTGTGGAGAAGCGAGTGGCAATCGCTCTTTGGAAATTGGCCACTAACATTGAATACCTCACCCTGGGGCACCTATTTGGGGTCAGCTGGTCAACTGTGTGTGAAATACTGGTTGAAGTTTGTGAAACCATTGTTAATGTTCTTACGGCACGTGTCATTTGGATATCAAATGTTAATGATGTGGTTATTGGATTCAAGCATGACTGGGGTTTCCCTTGCTGTGGGGGAGCAATTGACTGCACTCATTTTGCCATTATCTGCCCACCACATAATGCCACCAACTATTACAACCAGAAAAGCTACTACTCAGTTATAATGCAGGCAGTGGTTGCCTATGAATTCTGTTTTGAGGACATTAACATTGGTTGACCTGAAAGGGTTCATGATGCCTGTGTTTTTAAGAACAGTTTATTGTACCGAAAGGGGCAGGGTGACACATTGTTCCTACCCAGCACAAGACAGATTGGTGGAGTTACTGTTCCAACTGTAATTATTGGTGACCCTGCATATTTACTTCTACCGTGGGTCATGAAACCATTCCCAGACTACAACGAACCAAGGAAACAGAATTTCAATTACAGACTCAGTCATGCTAGCATGGTGGTGGAGTGTGCATTTGGGCAGCTTAAGGGCAGGTGGTGATGTCTACTCAAACGCATGGACCTCTCCCTGGATCATGTCCCCACCATTATTGTGGTCTGTTGTGTGCTTCACAACCTCAGTGAAACAAAATCAGAACAATTCTTGCCGGAGCGGATGAGTGGCAGTGATGTGTTCCAGCAGCCAGACTCACAGCAGGGAAGACATGAAGACAGCAGCACCACAAAGTTATGCCACCAAGCACATGCTGTTCATGATGCCCTTGCCACCTACCTTGAGACAGTGTGAGGAGAAGGTGAACACCTGTCTGCATTTGGAGATGGCAGAGGTAATTTAAAAAAAAATTTGTCACCCACAAAGCAAATTATGATTACTGACAGGGAAAGTTTGCACACCCAGTGCATTATGCCACTGCTGTGTTTCAATTCATCCTCACCTTTGGAGAGCAATTTCATATGGTGAAAGTTAGTGGTCAGAAAACAGAAGTGGCAAAACACTCTGAGCTTGCTTGATGATAAACATTCACTGTTTTCAGTACATGGCAGTAGTGCTGTACAGGAGAAGTCTGATTTGCTGTGGATAGTTTCACAAGAAATATAAGCATTCACAACTGGTGACATAATGGTGATATAATGCTATTATGCCACACAAGGGCACAATAAAATTACACGTCATGTGCATGGTGTTGTAATTTATGTTCTTAATGAGATGCATTTCTAAGTACAACAATGTTTGTATCTGCATTGCACTGGTATAGTTTATTGCACAAGCACAGCTCAGTAATTTAAAACAGAAATTAGTGTAGTAATTTTTTTTCATGTTTTCTTAGGCAAAATTCTACCTTCACAAGACAGTAAACAGAACAACAGTCATGAATACACAACCAGTACAACCCTGTATAATGAAATTGTTATTTTGAACTGTGAGTGACAGTTTATTGCAATGACTGATGTGAGGAATTACAACAGGTGTAAAAACAGTCCTTAACAGTTTTAATTGTCTGATCTTTTTTTTAAACACTGTTAGGTTAAAACATGTTATAACCTTGAAATTGATTTGTTTCTAATGTTTTGAAACTTCTGTAAAGCTTTATTTAACTGTTAAATAGTCTACTATAAAGACTGTCTTGTTAAAACAAGTTAAAACCTTGTAGACATTTTGAAAGGTTTATACAACTTTTTAAAACTTCTTGAAATTATTTATTAACTGTTGAACAGTGTACTATAAATGCTGTCTTGTTCCAACAAGTTAAAATATTGTAAGACATCTGAAATGTTTTTAAAACTTTCTAAACATTTTTAAATGTTTTATTAACTGTTTTAAACAGGTTATAAAAATGCAATAGTATTCAGTACTGTATGTCACTTCATAAAAATCCCTAATTTTTGTGTCATTAAATGGCTGGACTCGAGAAATGTCTGAAGTATGGTTTTGTCTGCACTTCATATCAACATGTAGTACAACAGCAAGATATGGGGCCCGATTCTAGAAAGAGTTATGCCTGGCGTAAACTGACTTGCGGCAAAAAAAATGGTGCAAGTAGCAGTTTACGTCAGGAGTTACGACATTCGATATTCTGCAAGGCAGTCCGCGACATGCCACAGGCTGCTTGTGCCAAAGTGGACTTACGCCACCAGTTATGCCATAAACCCCCCGCAACATGGCATTAGGGAGTTTACAGCAGTAGTTGCACACAATTCTGGAAGGGCAGCCTCCAAGTGCCCGATATTGCTATTCTCAAACAATCCCCGGAGGACAGGCACCAAAGTACATTTACACCAGCTAATAGCTGGTGTAAGTGTACTTTGTGTCCACCAGGGGTTGCATCATGTGAAGTTCTACTCCCCCAAGCAGTGGAAAAAGCCCTGCAGGGCTAGACCCCCCTCCCAGCCCTGAGCCCCAGGTGTACTGTATATTTGTATTTTGTTTTTATTTATTGCTAGGAGATTTCTTTATATCAATAATAACTTTTATTGCAGTAAAATTCACAATAATACAATACATGTTTCCTATAAAATAAATCAGAGCTAATAAAATCAGCCCCACAGGGCTACTCATGTCCCCCCAAGCCCCGATCCCCCAATGTATATATGTTTCACAGCCACGCAGGGCTAATCAGCCCCGCAGGGCTACTCATGTCCCCCCAAGTCCCAATCCCCCAATGTATATATGTTTCACAGCCCCCTGCAGGGCTAATCATGCCCCATGCCCCAATCACCAGCCCCCACAAATGGCAATCAGTGTTATAAAAGACAAATCCATAATCCATCATCCCTGGTAGTCTATTGCCCCACCCTCCCACCCGGCAGTTCCAGACCACCCCGCTCCCAGCCGGACGATTGGCATAGCCCACCTCTCACCACTGTGGTCAGCCACCGACTGAGCTCCATTTGAGCTCGTACTTACTGTATATAGTACACGTTCAATGAATAAGCTGTTATGTACTCACTGGAGGAGAGGAGGGATGGGGGACATGATAGAAATAGTCAAGTATCTTGAGGGTATAAACAAAGTGCAGGGGGAGACCTCTTACAGTACAGGAGAAGTACAAGAACAAGGGAGCATGATATGAAATTGGAAGGCAGCAGGTTAAAGGGAAATATGAGGAAGTTTTTCTTCATGGAGAGGGTGATGGACACATGGAATGGTCTGCTACATGAGATGGTGGGAGCGAGCACAGTGGAGGGATTTAAACATGCCTTGGACAGACATAAGGGAACCTTAGATGTGGAAAGGAGGAGTGAAAAGCCATTGACCAGGTAGGGTTAGAAGCCACAAACTAGTGTAATGCTAAAGGGCAAACTAGATGGGCCTGGCAGTCCTTATCTGCCAACAAGTTCTATGTTTTTATATAATACTAACTATTTATTTGTTGCCTTACATGTGAAACGCTTCAATAAATAAATAAATAAATAAATTACATGTATCATGTCTGGAATAGATTGGAATTTAGTTTGACTTCAAACAAATATGGTTTTAAATGGGTGGTTTTAACTGCTTTTTTTTAACATTTATATATCATGCACAATTGCCACTTTAAATCATTTTAGTTTCACTTGATAGTTTTGTTTTTGTTAACAAAGCTTTTTCTCTCTCCCAATTCTTCCCTACAGCAACCCCCAGCCGCATTATTGACCTTAACAATGACTGATTATCCAAGAGGTGATCTCATGGAGGCCCCCTCTGTTGAGGCATTTCAATGGGGGTGGAAGTATCATCTTTTCTCCATGGCTTTTTCCATCAATAATAAGGCAGTACTATTCTAATGTATAGCATTTTTTAATGCTGTATATTTATTTATGTGCTGTTATTTATTCTGTATAATTGTTGTAAGGCACCCAGAGCCTGCAGGACCAGATGCCTAAGAAACAAAAATACTACTACTACCACTCAGGAACATATTGTGATGGTTAGCCTTCCATATCAGTTGTGCATGAGCCTTTAGGGTTTGCTGGCATGGCCTAGACTGGGCTTTTTCCTACATCCCCCTGGTTTCTCCCCAGGGATGCGGGCATGCAATGACACAAACATGCATGCATGCAATGGCATACCTACATGCCAGGTATCCAGCAGCTATCCCCCCCCATTCTGTGGTCCCAGCTGTGTTCAAACCTGGTCTACACCAGGTGCCAGGCAAGCATGGGAAGCAGTGTTCCCCCCTCCCTTAAGAAGAAGAGCAGTCCTTGGAATGCTTAATTCTTCCTCCCCCATCTCCCCGGCCAGCCCCGACAGTCCATGCTCATTTCTGAACAGGAATCTCCAGCATTGTGAGTGACAGTGTTACTACTATGCTGACAGTCTGGATCTTATTTCACTTTATAGTTTGTACCATTGTTCATAATGCTATCCATATCTGCAAATGCTGAAACGTATGAAGGCTTTATATGTTTTGGTGGGCAGGACCCCTGAGAAAGCACCTAAATTTGGTGTGAAACATTGGGTTTGTCCTTGGGGGTGGGTGTTTCTCCTTTCAGCATGTATCTGACTTCACTGCAAAGAAAGAAGATTTGAGCACCTTAAAACTGGGTTCGGTGCCTGTTTGCTGTCTGATGGGTGAGTGAATGAGTGCTCCATTCTTTCTGTTGGTATAAGGAAAAAGCAAACATACTCAATGAGTATTTCTGCTCTGTATTTATGAAAGAAAACCATGGTCCACTACTAGAATGTCAACTCAAAGATAATATGGAGGGAGGGTTGGAGATCAATATGGAACCCATAACTGAGGAAAGAGTACTGAGGGGTCTCAATGCTCTAAAATTGGATAAATGAATGAGTCTAGATGGACACCCCCTCAACAGTTCTCTTTAACAGCTTGCTGGAATCAGGGGTGGTGCCATGGTATTGGAGATCAACAAATGTGGTACTCCTATATTAGAGTGGGGAAAGGGATGTGCCAAGGAACTATAGGCCAGTAAACCTGACATTTATTGTTTGTAAGATGCTAGAGGCCATTACAAAAGAATAACTAATGGATTTTCTGGAGGCAAATTGATTCCAGGGCAAAAGGCAGCATGGACTCATGAGCAGAAGTCTTGTCAGATAACTCTGATAGACTTTTTCAATTAGATCATAAAGGCAGCTAATAAATGCCATGCTGTGGATGTATTTGTACCTGGACTTTAGCAAAGCCTTTGACTCAGTCCCATAGAAATGGCTGTTTAAAAAATTTAGGAAATTGATGGTAGGGGACAGAATTACGGGGTAGGTCAGAAATTTGGCTGTGTAGAAATGTATAGAGGGTGGTCTTGAAAAGTGAATTCTTAGAGGTTCAGAAAGTCACAAGTGGTGTTCCCAAGGGATCCATCTTGGGTTCAGTCCTTTTTAATGTTCTCATATGAGACACTGGGGAAAGGATTCAGGAAAAACTGTTAGCCCAAATTCAGTCTCACCAGCAAAGGTAGCACTCCAAACAGGAAAGAAGGTTCAAAACAATGTTGTAGATTGCAATTAAGAACCCCCTAAGGAAGACTTATCAGACAAAGCACAGTGGTTCTGGTGAGACCATCTGTAACCTGCACTTTTCTTTGAATATTTGCTTACTTGGAACCTACTATTGAATAAAAGGATTAATTGCAATATATAACATTGTATGGAACTTTCTTTCCTGTTTGGAGTGCTACCTTTGCTGGTGAGACTGAATTTGGGCTAACAGGCCCTGGTGTGTGCACCCAACCTGTACTGGTACAGTGCAGGCTTCACATTACTTCAACCATTCAGGAAAAATTGCTCTTTTTGCAGATGGCATGAAAATCTGTAGCAGAGTAGACACTGAGGAGGGGTATAAGGACAGTGAGGGGCAGTCTGGGAAGCTGGAAAAACGGTCCAAGGTTTGACAGCTGAAAATAATGCAAAAAACATTCAAGTTAATGCAAATTGGGGCTAGGAAACTAAGAACAGAGTACAGGATAGCGACTGTGGAAGTGGAGGTGGCAGCTGAGGAGAGGGACCTTGGGGTGATAATTACAGACAACGTGGAACAATCAGCACAGTATGATAGAGCAATAGGAAGGGAAAATAGAACGCTGGGCTGCATAGGCAGGGGCAACAGCAGCAGAAGAAGGGAGGAGATCTTTCTTGTGACTTTCTGAACCTCTAAGAATTCACTTTTCAAGACCACCCTCTATACATTTCTACACAGCCAAATTTCTGACCTACCCCGTAATTCTGTCCCCTACCATCAATTTCCTAAATTTTTTAAACAGCCATTTCAGATCCATGTACAGATCCTTGGAGAGCAGAGGCCACACTAAGAATGCACAATGCTGGAGTGCACACTTGAGAAAGAACAGGGATAGGGTAGAGGAGGTGCAGAGGAGGGTCACCTGGTAAAGGTGGATGGAGACAAGGGCCTGGGTAAGGGGAATGACTGACCACTAGGGTACTCACAACATACCATAGGTAGGGTTGGGCAAACAAGATCTGTTGTGAGTCCTTTTTGTGCCCTATTTTTCAATATTTTTGTGTAACCCAATGGCCTGGATTAGAACAAATTCCTTTACATCTGAAATAATTTGGCCATATCAGGACACAAGACAGGGTTGCCCTTTATCTCCTTTGTTGTTTGCTCTGTTTATTGAACCTTTTGCTGAGGTGATCCGTAATACAGAGGAACAGAGGGATTTATTATAAATGGCACTGAGCACATATCTGTGTATGCAGATCATGCTGTAGTCTTTCCAAAGATATTCACAAATCTCTTACACCTCTACTTGACCTGGTAGAAAAATCTGATCAGTCCTCAGGACATAAGATGAATTGGGGAAAATCTGACATATTATCCTTGGAGACCCACTGCGATTTTAGATCCCTAATGCAACAATTGGGTACATATAGTAAGTACATTTGATACTCTCTAAAAGCCTGACAGAGATTTGTAAGCTTAACTTTACCCTCTTACTGAGTGGAATCTACAGTGATCTAGAGAGAGGGATGTCACTCCCTCTGACCTTAATGGAAAAGGATAATATTATAATAATAATTATTTTATCAAGCATATTATTCTATTTGCAAACCCTTCCCTTCAGGATTAATTAAGAAGACTTTGCAAAAACAGAAAGAAAAATAAGGCTATTTATTTGGCAAGTTAAAAGCCAAGACTAAGTATGGAAGAACTGTTATATAATTACTGGGCAGTATTTTTTCCCATAGGGAAACCTCGTTATAATTTGCTGTTATAACCATCTGGTTATAATGGTAAACACGCACATTGGACCACTCCTGCACCAGTTGCTAGTCTTCCTCTACTCTGCGACCTTCCCTCAGGCAATTCCCAATCACGACAGACTTCACCGCCCCTCGCAGTGGGCAGTAAATTCATTTATTTATGTAAAAAAAAAAGTCTCTTTCTCCACTGACACTTTTAAAAAAAATTAAAAACAAGAACAGAAACTTATTTTCTGCCACTGACTACCCTCTTTAACAAATCACGGAAGGATGGGGTGGTACCTGAGGACTGGAGAAGGGTAGATGTAATTCCACTTCACAAAAGTGAGAGCAAGGCAGAGGTAGGAAACTATAAACCTGTTACTTTAATCTCAGTGGTAGGGAAAATGATAGAATCACTTCTGCAGGAAAGAATTGCTGAGTACCTAGAGGCCAGCAGGGCACAGGACCCAAGGCAGCATGGATTCTCAGTGGGAAGGTCATGTTACATGAATCTAATACATTTCTTTGACTGGGTGACCACAGTAGTAGACCAGGGAGGGGCTGTGGACATGGCTACCTAGACTTTAACAAGGCATTTGACACAGTCCCACACAAAAGATTAATATACAACTTAGCCAGCCTTGAAGTGGGTCGCAAGGTGGTAGCCTGGGTAAAACATTGGCTGCACAACAGGAAACAGAGGGTAATAGTAAATGGAGTCCACTCTGAAGAAAGGAGGGTCACTAGTAGAGTACTGCAGGGTTCAGTACTGGGACCGGTCCTCTTTAATGTCTTTATAAGTGACAATGCAGAGGGACTGGAAGGAAAAGTATGTCTCTTTGCAGATGACACAAAGATCTGCAACAGGGTCGATACAGAAGGTAGGGTGGAAAGGATGAGAAGGGACTTGGCAAGGTTGGAGGAATGGTCCGATGTATGGCAGCTTAGATTCAATGCAGAGAAGTGCAAAGTAATGCACCTGGGAAACAAAAACCCAGGGGAAGAGTAAACAATGGGGGATGTGATACTAACAACAACAAAAATGGAAAGAGACCTGAGGGGTAGTCATATCAGATGACCTAAAGGTGGGCAAGCAATGTGAGAAGGCAGTAAGGAGGGCTGGTGGGATACTAGGATGCAAAAGGAGAGACATCACCAGTAAAAAACAGGAAGTTGTTATCCCTCTGTACAGACAGTTGGTGAGACCCCATGTGGAGTACTGTGTGCAGTTCTGGAGACCCCATCTCGGCAAGGTCATAGACAGGATGGAGGCTGTCCAGATGAGGGCAACTAAAATGGTGCAGGGTCTGCACCAGAAGACATACGAAGAGGGATTAAAGGAGCTTAATATGTACCCTCGAGGAAAGGAGGGAGATGGGGGACATGATAGAAACTTTCAAGTACCTCAAGGGAATCAACAAAGTCCAAGAGGGTAGCATCTTTCAGAAAAAGAGATGTGCAAGAACAAGGGGGCATAATCTGAAGATAGAGGGTGACGGCTCAGAGGTAATGTGAGGAAATATTTTTTCATGGAGAGGGTTGTGGATACATGGAACAGCCTTCCCGAGGAGGTAGTGGAGTCAAAAATAGTGGGGGAATTCAAGAATGCATGGGACAGACATAAGGCAAATCTAGTGGGAGGTAGGAGGAAGTAGGCTGTTGGTTAACTAGGTTCTGCAGCTTATCCATTAGGTAGGGGAAATGGGCAGACTAGGTGGGCCAAGCGGTACTTATCTGCTGTCAAATTCTATATTTCTAGGTTTCTATCATTCATTCAGCACTGAATAGTGAAGAGACCAGCTGAACATTCATACAAAAATGTGCATTTCTAAACTTTTTAAAGCTGTATTATTTTGTGTATCCTCAACTTTTTGAGGCTTGGTGAGAGGTTGGGTGCAATGGGGGGTTTGGTAAGGAGAGTTTTATTGACTTTTGGTGGTCAGTCATCTGACCACGGTGGGGGAGGGGTGGCCACATGTTTGAAGTGGGTACAGGGATGAGATATTTTACAGCATGGTGGGCGAAGTATTAAATAACCTACTGTACACCTATTACTTTACTGGACCTGTGGAGGAAGTATAGGGAGGTCAGTGCTAACGGGGGGCTGGCTGGGGTGATATAGTATGTGTTAAAATTATCTGGGAGGTGGGCATGGGTAGGAGAATTGTGCATAGAGGATGAGGTGGGTTTGGAATATAAAATAAAGTTTTTCTGTGTTTAAATGCAGCACTTTGTGTGGTTCTTCACAGACAAAGTGTTATTTTGCACAGGAAGAACTGTGTATAGTGTCACTGCATGAGCACAATTGCTGGCAAATTGACACTATGCACATACTTCACCATGTAAAGAACAACATGGTGTGACTCTGCATGACTGTATTTTGGAAAACTTTGTGAAGATTTTTTTTTGTGGTGACATTTCCTGAATTCACACACCTTAAGTCCAGAAACAATGATCACAAGTCTGCTGCTTCATGTCTGCAGGACCAGTCATCATGTTCTTAGTACTGTACAGGAGACCAGTCATACTTTTCTTGGCACAGGACCCTAGGCCTATTTCTTGCTTCAAACAATCCCACACAAAAGATTAATAAACAAGTTAGCCAGCCTGGTAGTGGGTCCCACGGTGGTAGCCTGGGTAAAAAAATTGGCTGGACAACAGGACACAGAGGCTAATAGTAAACACGGTCTACTCTGAAGAAAGGGGGGTTACTAGTGGGCTACCGCAGGGTTCAGTACTGGGTCCGGTCCTCTTTAATGTCTTTATAGATGACACTGTGGAGGGGCTGAAAGGAAAAGTATGCCTCTTTTAGACGACATAAAGATCTGCAACAGGGTTGATACACAAAGGGGGGTGGAAAGGATGAGAAGGGACTTGGCAAGGTTGGAGGAATGGTCAAAAGTATGGCAGCTTAGAGTCAATGCAAAGAAGTGCAAAGTAATGCACCTTGGAAACAAAAACCCAGGGGAAGAGTACACAATGGGGGGGGGGTACGGACTACAACAAAAATGGAAAGGGGCCTGAGGTAGTCATATCAGATGACCTAAAGGTAGGCAAGCAATGTGAGAAGGCAGTGAGGAGGCTGGGGGATACTGGGATGCATAGGGAGAGACATCACTAGTAGAAAACAGGAAGTTGTTATCCCTCTATACAGACAGTTGGTGAGACCCCATCTGGAGTACTGCATGCATTTCTTGATACACCATCTCTGCAAGGACATAGACAGGGTGGAAGCAGTCCAGAGGAGGGCAACTAAAATGGTGCAGGGTCTGCAACAGAAGCTATACAAAGAGAGATTAAAGGAGCTTAATATGTATACCCCTAGAGGAAAGGAGGGAGAGGGGGGACATAATAGAAAGTTTCAAGTACCTTAAGGGAATGAACAACGTCCAAGAGGGTAGCATCTTTCAGAAAAAGAGATGTGTAAGAACAAGGGGGCACAATTTGAAGATGAGGGGGACGGCTCAGGGGCAACATAAGGAAGTATTTTTTCACAGAGAGGGTGATTGACACATGGAACAGCCTTGCTGGGAAGGTGGTGGGTTCAAAAACAGTGGGTGAATTCAAGAATGCATGGGACAGACACAAGACAATTCTAGTGGGGGGTAGGAGGAAGTAGGCTGTTGGTTAACTAGGATCTGCAGCTTATCCAATAGGTAGGGAAATGGGCAGACTGGGTGGGCCAAGTGCTCCTTATCTGCCATCAAATTCTATGTTTCTATGTATGTTTCCTCCGGACTGTGGACTGAGGTGAAATCTGACCTTAGTCCATGTCTTTCTCTGTTTATTTCATATAATTGCTGTGGCAAAAAAAAAAAAAAACGCTGGCCAGCAATTATATAGGATAAAGGCTGGGTAGATGTGTAAAACTCAAATTTCACATTCTCTCAGTGTGGAGGCCTTAATAAACCCTCAAGCTTCACTCTGGGGTTTATATATATCCTTGACAACCGCAGGGGTGTATCATTCTACTATAACCCCTCACCCAGTCATTATTCTCTATTTACCACCAACAAAGGGGGGTCTGGGACTCCCTAATATGGCCTGGTACTACTACATAGCCCAGATGGAACAAGTGCATACAGTATGTGGATCCATACAGAGACTATAACCCCTTGTGGACTTGATGTTGAAGAAAGTGCTACTCCCTTGCGAGATCTGTGGAATTCATTATATGTTAAACTCCACATGAGCAACCCGTAGGAAAATAGCTGGTCTTTCTAAAATCCAACAGTAAAGGTGTGGCAATGTACATTAGCCTGCTAGGGGGTTAAACAAAGCTCTCTGTAGTTACGCCAATCTAACATAATACAGACTTCCTGGGGGACACTCTTCTAAAAATGTGGCAAACCAAGCATCTATTCCAACTTAATGGTTTTTACTGTGAGAATTCATTTAAAACTTTTCAAATGCATTGCAAAATGTATAATATCTATCGGGGGCATTTCTCAAATTATCTACATATTAGAAACTCTCTTAGAGGAAACCTAATATACATCAACACAGTTCCAGCCTCCCTATTGGATTTGGAAACTCCAAGGGACAGTGCTCTCACAAATGAAAAACATCTAAGCAAACTATACCACATAAGAGACACCAGAGAGATGAAACTGAGAGAAGCCTGGCGAAAAGAGCTAAGTACACAATCTGAAGACTCAGTCTGGTATTCCCTATTACCGTCAATACAAGAAGTGGCAAAAACAATAAAATAAAACAAATTCAATGCAACATATTTGATTCATCATAGTATGTACCTGTAAAACTAAAAATAATTAATAACAAGATCTCAGATAGATGTCTCAGATGCACCACACAAGCAGGCTCTTTGGCACATGTTTGTCACCTATCCCTCTTCTAAGGATTTCTGGAGAAAGAAGCTTCAGGCTATGGGCCATGTGGTGGACTTGGGCATCATTTTTCTGGGCATTACGTATACTGATGATGTCTGTTTTGATCCAGGCTCTCATACCTTGATTAATATGGCCTTCTTTAATGCAAAAATAAATGATTCTATTATCCTGGATAAACAGCCTCCCATTCACCTGTGCCTGTTCACTTAATGTGATCATCGACTGCTCTAAGCTGGAAACAGCACACTTGATTATGTAAGAGAACCTTGACAGATTCAATAAAATATGGGTGCTTTTTGTAAGGACACTAAAAGCAATTAGCAGTGAGATCAGTAATGATTTACTTTCCTGTGTTTTCCTTATCAGTGCAGCTCCTTGGCTCCCTTTTTGGCATTTTTTCTGACATCTAAGTTCTATTGTTATCCTTTTTCTTTTTTGGACCTTTACACAAAAGACAAAATATATTAATAAGCGCTGGACGCTATATTTGAAGGGGTATGATAATTTGCAACTTACTAGCATTGCTAAGGGTGGGCCCAAATTAAGGGTATCATCTACTACAGATCTGATGGTGGTCTCGTCTCCAATCTGCTTCTAGGATGAGCGAGGCATTTTTTCTGACACACCCACAGAAAGGAAGGAAGGAAGGGGTTAAACATACATTTTGTTCCCCATTTGAATTAGCTGGTTATGTGAATACGGATGGTTTGGTTGATTTAGTCTGTGGCCAGACAGATTACTGTTGCAAAGTTGGGTATTGAAGTGAATGATTCTTAAAACAGGCTTCATGGATGAACTGCTTCTGTTTCCCAGAATAGCCTTGCACTGCAGCATCACAGGCTCTCTGCTACAGTTATCTCTCTCTCTATTGACCACCTTTGCTCTGCTTTACTGGATTTTTCCTCCCATCGTCTGTTTATCCTCCTGTGCAGACCAGGCAGCTGATCAGCCCTATCCCAGGTGTCATTGGCCAGCCTTCTTCCTCTCTCCTTTTTGAGGGAGGGGTATTCCCCTGTGAATTCTCTTCACCCATGTGGCATGGCCAGGGGGTAGGGCCATCCTCTGCCACCCCCAGAGACTCGCATCTAGATTTCCCCTAACCCCTCCTGGACTGTGACACCTCACGTAGAGTTTCATTCAGCCTGGTCCTCCTCCATTTTCCACCTTTGTTTTCTCTCAGGGTTGTGGCAAACTCAGATAGCGCATGTGAGTGGAGTCACGCGTGCACTCTGGAACCACCAGCCACTTCCACCCACCTGACTTTATGTCAACCTCCCTCGCATTTGTGCTAACACCAGGCCTCCACATGGTGGCAGCCAAGGATCAGGGCAGCTCACTAGCCCAGTCCAGGAGAGGAGTGTTGCCAGACAGCCACTCGATCCTCTCTCAGCCCTCCCCCCACACCAACCCTCGGCAATCCGAGCTGGTTCCTGAACGCAGGTCGCCTGTGTGGCACAAGGTAAGGTGCTTTGCAGTGCCTCAGCCCTCTGCACCATCAGGCCTTACTGAACTTTAGCAAAGGGATTTACTTAGCACAGTCTCAGTGTTGCTTGATCCTGATAACTACAGGTACAGATATTTTTCTGATGAGTTATGAATCTCTCATACTCTCTGAAGTGTTTTTGAACACTTATAGGTAAAATGCTGTGGCTCTGTGCAGGAAGACGCCATGGACTACTGATAATAAACATTTAAGAAGCAGCAGTACAGCTGCAGTGAAACTAAAATAAACCATTACAGTGCTTTACCTATAAGTGTTCAAAAACACTGCACAGAGCATGAGTAATTTGTAACTTATAAGAAAAGTACCCATACTTCTGGTTAAAAGGGAACAGTCAGCACAAAGGACTCAGCACTGAAATGGGGGCTGGTCCAAATGTGCACTTTGTGGGCAAGCCATTTTGGTTTACTTACTGTTTACTATAGTTTAATTACTGGTCATCATTTTTTATATATGGATAACTATGGTTCTACCCCATGTTACAGCCACCCAATTGATATTCTGCATTACAACTGGGCAGTTGTAATCAGTGGCTGTCAGTCTAGCTCACGCTACAGTCAGCATGAGCTAACTCCAACTCAGTCAACCCAATGTTGTTTTTTTTTTTTGTTAGCACACTAAGCTGAAAGCTTTTTTACAGGTGCGACCTGGGAGCATAGGGAAGTTAAGTGACTTGCTCAGGGTCACACAGTATGCAAGTGGAAGCTGTGGGGTTCAAACCCAGGTCTGGTCTGCTGGATATCACCGGATTTGCAGCTCAGAGCCTTAAACCACTGCACTATACTGCCTCCCAATATATATAAAAAATGATGACCAGTAATCAGATTAAATAAAATATAAGTGTGTGTGTGCGCGCGCGCACGTGTGTGTGCATGTGTGTAAAACCAGAATATTACACACACAGTCTCAGTGTGGGATGCTTTTATAAACCCCTCGAGCTTCGCTCTCAGGGTTTATATGGCATCTCACACCTCGGGTGTGTGTAAAATTCCGGTTACACATAACCACCAATGTATTATTCTATATATAGTAGACTATATATTTTGCATAGTTGTAGGCTGACATCTTCTTTTACTACAGATCACAGAATCCCCTGCAGCTGACATCAGAGCAGTAGGTAGCAGTGGGAGATTCAGTAGCCTGTAGCAAATGTTAGAGCTTTTATAATCTTCAATCCAGTGTTATATGGGATTACTTTTCTCCAGGGGATAAGTTCAGTCCTCTGTGACTGCATGTAGTCCACAGAGGACAGCAAGACTAGACATCAAAAGATCAGAGCATATATAAACTCTGACATGCACTGCGGGCTATTCAATTTTCTCACTGCTATCTGCTGCTCTGATGTCATCTGCAGGGGATTTCGGGATTTGTAATAAAAAAAAAATGACAGCCTTCAACTAAGCAGAATTAGTCTGATACAAGCTACTCTACAACAATAGACAGTAAGCAAACCAAAATGTTTTTCACACAAAGTGCACATTGGGACCAGCCCCACACTTGAATGTGTTGGGGGGGGGGCAGTCCTTGGTGGTGACTGTTTCCCTTTAACAGGTTCAAGCAGCACTGACATTGTACAAAGTACAGTAAATCCCCTTGAAAAAGCCCATTCAAGCAATGTAAAATGTTGGGATATCTGCAAAATAAAATTTTTGGAGTGGCTTATTTTGAGAAGGCCTAGGAACAACCCACATGTTTAGCATCTAACAAGCTTTACTACACCTTCAGTGGGTTGCAAGAATACTTTTTTTTCCTCCCTCCGATCGGACCTCCTTCCAAGGAGCACCCCAACCCTGTCACCCCAAAGTCTGTCAGGATTTACCTGCCAAACATCTTTTCCCCAGGGTTTTCCCCCCTGGCAGGGTTGATGGGGTCCCTCAAGCCCCACCGTAGAATGGATCCAGTTCTGGTCAGCATGCCCAGCTGACTGGGTGCGGGACCTGCAGGCGCTCCTCGTCATCTCGATGCCAGCATTTTACTCCAGTTTTCACTCCTGGAGATGTGACGTGCAATGACATCAGTGTGCATGCCATGCGCTCTCGTGACGTGTACTGACATGTACCTCATCTCCCAATTTTTCTTGGCCCGAGCTGCCTTTCCCTCAGCTTCTGCCAGGGGCCAGGCAAGCTGTGGGCTCACTCACCCGCACCCCCCAGAGAAGGAGAGCATCCTATGGATGCTCGCTCCTCCCCCCCCCCGGATGACCCTCCGACAGCCTGGATTCGCTTCTGAACCTGGGTCATCAGCATTGCAAGCAGCAGTGCTACTGCTGCAGCGGCAGGCCGGCCGGTTGCAAGAATACTATAAAGTGGTGCCATTTCCCACAACAGCAGCATCATTCATGACTTCTCTGTTGCTATGGTACAGAGTTTAGAAGAAACCTTTGGTTATTTTTGTATTCACTGGATGAATCTGCCCCGTACAAAATACTACTTTTTATATCCACATTACTTTTGCTGTTTGCTACAGTTAAGACCAGTAGTACAATCAATTTTGCAATTTGGGCCTGTGGCAGATCTCATCATGGATGCTGCAACAATCAGTAAACAGAACAAAAGGAAAATAAAAGATCCTTTTATTCTGTTAATTGTGCCATAATGTGATTTGCCAAGTGATGGCACCTGGCAGAATTTAAAGTACCATTGGACTTACAGTAACTGTAATAAGAAAACATGAAACCTGAAAGAACTAGTGTATTGTGTGGAATTGTACTCTGCCAGACGGATGACATTTCCAGTTTCATTACCTTTCTTAAATCATCAGCACTGTGCTCTCGCTGACTGTGACATCACAACTGCCAAAGTACAGTACAGTCAGCATTAAATTTCAAAGCAACTTAATTTCAATTGAGTTGTTAATCCATTATCTAAACTCAAAAGTAATCAGCTTAAAGTGTAGCATTCAGTGATTTACCAAAGCAGATGTTAATGAATTGTTAGCTATTTGTTGTATCTAAATATTTTCTATAATATTTATGTAACCCCTAGGTGTCGCTATCCCAAGGGCTACTACCCCTGCCTGCTTGGCTAGTAGCAGGTTAAGGGGCCTGGGTAATGAAACGGGTGCCTCCACCCGGAGGTCAGGGTTGGTAGTGGTCATACTAACCTGGGCACAGCCCTCCGGGACACTGTAACCCCCCTCTTTCCCTTCTAGTGGCCCGAACAATATACAATAATTACTTTCACAATGAGCCTTATTCACCAGGCAATTACCCACACTGTTTGCACTTACCACCAGGGCTGGTTCCTCTAACCTGACCCTGGAGACCCCCGTAAAACAAGGTTAAGCACAGTAAATAGCAACAGTACAATACTTTTGGCACAAACTGGAACAACAGTCAGGTTAAATGCAAACAAATTTAATCTGATTTATTCAGGGGACTTAAACAAGGGAGGGGCGTAATCACGTTGATTTGCTTAAAAGCTATTTTAATCAGACAGTTATGCATGCAGTTCAGAGTTCCTACACAGTCACACACTTTGGGTACCCAGGTAGGAAAACGGTGGGCTAGCCAGGAACGTTGCAGGTGGTTGGGGCCCTGTGATGGAGGAAAGCAACATGCACAACACACACTATTTGTAATACGGAGCCGGAGGGCTCAGTTCGTGAAAAAAAAAGCACAAGTTCCCTCTCAGGAACAGGAGGCAGGCATGCAGGCCAAACTCCAGCCTTTCCACAGTTCTCCCGCACAAATCCACTATGGATTGCTGCTCAAACTATCTCGAGCTGTTACTTCTTCACTGCCCAACTCAGATCTAACTGAAACTGCAAGCAGTGTGGGACTTTCCTCAAGATCCAAAAGGTTCAGTTGGCTGATCTGTCTGTCAGTAACAACAAGGGCTCCCCCTCCAGGTTATTTTAGGTGTCAAAAGCCCAAACTACAATTCCTACAAGTTTTGGCCCCACCAAGCCCCTGTAGACAGGTTCCATTTTAGAGTCGCAAATGTTCTGATTGGCCCATTCTGCAGTCCAGGACCAAGATGATGGAAACAAACAGAGCTGTCCATGCTTCAAAGAAGGCAGGTTAGAACAAACTGCAATATTATTACTACTCTAACAAATGATCAGCAAACAAATACATCTTCTAACAGAGCTCCCTCTCAGATTAATTATGACTGCAATCCAGGCCACTCTTAAAGAGACAGTACACAGAGGCTATACAGGCACTCTCTGGCAATACATTTAAACTGCTAAAATGCAGAACACTAGCCTGGCAGTGAGCATTTAGGCAAGCTCAAGGAAGACCTTTTGGGAACCTCCATTTATAGGGGGGGTTACACTTAAAAGATATCAACATGTATACATTACATTTATATTCAAACTGAATACTTAAAAACATATAATTAGATAAACAATATAACCAAAAAGCAACCCATTAAACAAAGAGTTAACAACTCACTGCTGGTAAAATGTTCATGCTGACTGTACTGTACAGCCACTCACCTGCTGCCAGATTACTGGCCCGTGAAGCCCCAGTGCTGGTGAACTATGAAGGGGAACAGAATAAATGCATATATGGAATAGTTATGGAAGGCAGTGTGGTGTACTGGTTAGAGCACCAGCTTGGGAACCAGGAAATCACTGGTACCCCACTAGAGCCATAAACCGACCATGGAACTTTGGGCAAGTCGCTTGACCTCCCTGCACTGCACTCCACCCAACTGCAGAAATGAGTAAAAGCAGGGCTCCACTGGAAATGAGATGTTGCATCTTAACTGGGCTATCATGGGTAAATAAATTGTTAAATTAAAAACATACGTCTGTCTGCCTGCAGGTAAAGTACTACTGTTTACATCACACATAATATTATGTAGTAGACAATTGTCTAAGGAGCAAAAGGTTGAAGAAAAATACTTCAGAAATAAAACGCAACTGGTTACTGTTTGAAATGTAATTTATGTCTGCTATTTTGGGTACTACTAGCTCTTGAGGGGGAACATTATATTTTAAAAACCTTTTACAATCACAAACTGCAACGTTTTCTTCCATTATAACTGTATAATTAACAAGCGTCCCTCCCATGTGCAAAAGATTAAGAACCCTTGCATCAGGACATTGGCAGTTAATGGTTCTTTGGATGCTACACGTTGAAGCACTCCCTTGGGAGGCCCTACTGTGGCACTTCGTCTCCTAGAAACCCAGCAACGATCAGCTTCAAAGAGTCAGGTGGAGCATGACAATATACTGTTCTGGGCAGTGTGCAGTGAAATAGGCAATATTCTGATAGAAGAAGAGGTGCATATTTCAATGGTACTTAAAGGCTACATCTTCGCCTCAATTATGTTTTCATCTACAGTGAGTATGATTGCCTCTCCCAATTCAGCAAAAGAGCTACAGTATGTTTCACATTAAAACCTTTCTTTAATGTTTTTCTTCTCATTTTATTTAGCTGGTGTTAAAGTAAACAGTAAAAGATGTTTTTGTATCATCACCATCTACATACTGTGTAATCTCCAGTTCCACAAGTCGTACTTAATATTGGAGGATTCCCTGCTGTTGTTGGTGCTGGCTATGGATACCTTGTGGACACACATTGGAGCCTGGAACCGATCCCTGGCTGAATTCCAGACCAGGTCAGCTCTTGGAGTAAGGTTGGTGTTGGTACTACTACTGCAGCAGCAGCTATGGCTTCAGTTTGCACTACAAGGGATGATCTCTGCCTCCATATCCACAGCTGGGGTTCCATCTATCACAGACCGGCACAGCACCTGTGAGGGCAGCCGAGTTTTACGTGGTATTCCTGAGGTGACTGCTATTCCAGGAAAAATATTTTATTATCCAATACCCCCACTTATCTTTGGGAGACATGTAAGACAATACAAGGTAACTTTAAGCTAGACATTATGTAAGTGATATCCCTTTACGATTCCCCACTATTGTATGTTCCATGAGACCAGAGAGAAACAACAGTTGCTAGGTAAAGAATGACCTGAAGGATGAAAGTTTTTTTTGTTTATAATTTATTTACACAGGATAGCCCAGCTAAAATGCAACTTCTCTTTTCCAGCGGGGTCCTTCTACCTCTTTCTGCAGCTGGGTGGACTGGAGCACTGGGGAGGTTAAGTAACTGGCCCAAGATCTCACAGTGAGTACTTTGGTTTTAGCAGGGTTTGAACCTGAGAACTGCTGGTTCTCAAGCTGTTGCTTTAACCTCTAACCACAGTGCCTCCTAAAAGAGGCTGGTGTAGGTTAGCGTAAGGAATAGTCGAGTTTCTCCTCCAGATTTAGACATGGCATATTTATGTATTGACTTGCTCTAGAGCTGAAGAAATGCCAACTCCACAGATTCAAAATAATTGAACAACCTGTTTAAAAATTAGTACTGAATTATTATGTGAAAGATACTTTATACAACATCACACTGATTACTTTATTTAAAATATGCAATTAGCAAGCACAGTTTTTTTTATTTTTCTTAAGATTCTCCAGGTGTTTCAGTCCAAAGAGTGATGAAAAACACAGTTTTTCAAATGCAGTACTTTTGTCAAGGTCGGCATTTGGTACAGAAATTTGTAAATTACTAAGTATTAGTCAAACAGTAACAAACACCAGAGTCATTTTAGAAGGCCTGATTATACACAATCTGTGTCTGAATGAGGCAAAAACACATGCCAGTGTGTTCAATTGTGCAACAATATGTGGACATCTGTTGTGTGTTGCAAGGCATGAGGTGAAGCTGAATGCCTTCAAGTTCTTCAACCCATCAGTGGAGTCCATGTATATCTAGCACAAATGGTTCTTAGAAAACCAAAGAGCAGAGCTCAGGCCACACACAGAAAATGTAATTCCAGGCTCTTTTTTTAATCCAGGTGTTTGGTCCCCATCGCCTCCTCCTGCCAACTGGTGATGGGGACACATAGGTAGACCTTTTTTACTGTTTTTCTCTCCTGAACCCCCTAAGGCCCCAGCACATGGCCATGTGAGCATGTGGAGGCACGCTACACATCCCGTGGCACCAGCTCAGCCTCTTCCACCTCCCATAGCTATTTGCCACCCCCTCTCCACCTATGCTACCTACCAGACCTCTACCTGATGGGAGCGAAACTATGGGGGGGCACCAACCCACCCTCAGGAAAGGAGAGCTGCCCATCGGCATGCTTGATCCCGCTACACCCTCCCACTCCATGCCGGCACTGCGATGACCCGAGGTTGTTCCTGAACACGGGTCACCAGTGTAGTGCAAGGTGTGGCGTCCAGCACCTCCACCCTCAGTGCCACCGCGTTGGCTGTAATTCCAGACTCTTGAATGTCTGATAGTTGCTGCATTTATTCAAAATATGCAGGCCAGAGCTTCACACCACACCACTGACAGCGAGCCCACTGGGCCCCTCAAGGCCTTGAGAAAGAGTCCAGTGGGGCTTGAAAACATTCGGCAGGTGTGTGGTGTAGGCTCCTCCATACATTTTTTACATTTTGAATAAATGCAGCTACTGAATCAGACATTCAAGCATCTGGAATTACATTTTCTGTGTGTGGCCTGAGCGCTGCTCTTTGGTTTTCTGGTGATTTTTGTATATTTGCAGCTCGGTCTTTTGGTCCAGTAGCTGTTCTCCCTGTTTCTTTATTCACAACTGGTCTTTGTAAAGTGTATTTTTCTACCTATAAAATAGTTTTTAAAAGATTAAAAGAATCAATAAATATAATGTCACTAATGTAGAAAGGAGCTGCAAGAGGCATAGGCCCATATGTGCTCCTTTATAGGGTGGTAATAGTTTATTGTCCTGCCTCCCAACATCAGATTATCAAGATCCCGTTTAAAGACTTCTTTCTTATTACATAATACCAAGCTTGCTGGTAAACCATTCCATGCATTCACCTCTGTCTCTTGGTGGAAAAACACTTCTGTTTTTTTTTTTCTAAAACGACCACCCTTGACCTGTAATGAATGCCTCCTTGTGTCATAGTTTGACTCACTTATAGCAATATCTAATTCCCTACTTAGTACTGGGTCCTTTATAAAAAATAGTATCACAATAGGTCGACCCTCTTCCATCTGTCCTCCAGGGAATATAAACCCAGTTTTTCAGTTCTGTCCTGATATGGTAAATGTTTAACCTTAGTAATAATTTTAGTCATTCTTTGTTGTGTTTTTTTGATCCTTGTTATATCCTTTCTTTTATACGGATTCCACAATTGGCTACAGTAATTCAAGTGTGGCCTAATGTAGGACTTATACAATGGCAGTATAACCTCTGCATTCCTACTCTTAATGTTCCTACATATTGATCCTGTTATGCGATTAGCTTTGGAGATCGCATTGGTACACTGCAGACTAAAATCTAAGCTAGTATCTACTAACACACCCAAATGCTTATCTCTATTTTCCTGTTTTAATATAGAATTACTAAAAGTGTATATGTTTTGTTTATTATTTTTCCCTAAGTGCAGGACACAACACTTTTCAGTGTTGAAACTCATTCCCCACCTGTATGCCCAGTCCGTTATTCGATCCAGGTCGTCTTGCATTGATTTTACGTGTTCATACGTTTCACAAGAACCACCAAGCTTGGTGTCATCAGTGTATTTTATTAATTTGTTTTTTATATTTTCCCCCAGATCTGATATAAATAACTGGAAGAGTGCGTGGCCCAACACAGAACCCTGTGGCACGCCACTGGCCACACACCCCTCCCTGGACAAAAAAAACATTTACATCAACTCTGTGTTCGATCTACCAACCAATGACTTGTCCATTGTACTATGTAAGAGTTTATCGTAATTTGATTGAGTTTGTGGTCAACAGCCCAGTGTGGTACAGTATCAAATGCTCTAGAAAAATCCAATAATATAATGTCTGCTGGGATGTTTTTGTCCAAGAATTTACTGAATGTTTCATAAAAAAATAATATATCAGAGAAATCAGTCTGAAAAATCAGCTGCAAGAACCAAGCTGCTTGCCATGCTGAGATAACAGAACACCATGGAACAGATTTCTGGGATTTTTCCAACCACTTTTATTTAGTTTGCATTGGGAATGCTACCTGTAATTATTGTCAAACAGTTTTCCAAAGTCCTCCTGACCTTGCAATTAAGGAACCTATCTAACAGCACCTTACCACAATCTTTAAACTACTGTTTGTGAATTAGGACAGCCAGCCCAACATATGTGTCACCTCCACAAGGAATGATGCCCAGAACTTAGGATCTTTTTCACAGATGCTTTCTCTGTCTCTCTCTCTCTCTCTCTCTGGGTTTGTCCTGAGACTTCCAGTTCCACTGTATTTTGGGGACAGTCACTGTCAATAACATCACATTTAAAGCAGCAGTGCATGATAGCAGGGAAGATTTTGAATTGCTCAGTGCCTCCTCTTTTGTATGATCCCCTTCTTTTCTCATTTTAAGTCTGTTACCACTTCTCTTTACATTTGATATCATTAAAGGAGCATTTCTTTTAATATGGTTCTGTCCAGGTTTTTATTGATATTCTTTGTTGTTTACAGACCTATTGTTAAAGGGCACGTTTCTTTTGATCTAATATGAATCAGCATGCAGCACACACTACTCCCTAAACTTGTAGGACAACAGATGTACAGAAACTGCTGAAAATACTGATAGAAACCTGGTCTGAGCCATTTCAAAAGGAGCCCTCCTTTTATTATTTCAAATAAAAAAAAAACATTAAAGTACACACAATACGGGAAAAGAAGGGTATAATACAAGGCAGGAGGCAGGGGCAATCTAAAATGGAATATATAAGCAATAACACACAATGGGGTGTGGTTTATTCTAGATAAATGCATGTCTAGGGGCATACTGCCCCTAGAAGTGTGTTCATCCAGAACAAACCACACCCCGGAGTGTGTTATTGCACTTATAAAATCTGTATATGTTGAGAAATAGCATAGCTTTTTTTTTAAAATTAACAAGTATTAAAAGTTGTTCTTGTCTAAAGTAAAATAGTCCCTCCATTTGTCATTAGGAGCACTGGGGAAACACTTTCACATTGGGTGAATGAACTTTGTGGGCTGCTTTATAACAAAAAAAAGGAAAACTTCTCACTGATTGAGTCTTGCTGCCAGCCTGAGTGAGGAAAGTGAGACTTTGTTTTTTCGTTTTGCTCACTTTCCCCCATACTTTCCTAAAGCGCGACTGCGGCAGGTTTGCTAGGCTGCCGGCAAGACCAAGAGTTCCTTGTGATCTTGCCTGCAGCATGCTCCCTCTGTGCTAGCTGTTTTGTAAAAGTGCTGGCAATCTCGCTCTGTGCCCGTCAGAACTGAGAGCAAGAGACCTTGGGCAACTCGGGTGGCAAAAGATCCGTTTCAACTCCACGTAAGACACTGCTTTCTCTCGCTTTTTTTTTTTTTTTTTGTGGTTTGAGTCAGGGTGCCTCTTGCTATGAAAAAAATAAAACAAAACAAACTGGTGGCTACATTACTACACTGGATCAGTGGCTTACAGATTCCTACAGTAGGTTGTGGTTTTGTACAGGTCCGGAGGGAAAAAAACAATATTAGGGCGTCTTTGTTTGAAGACCTTCGTCTTAATCAAAATGTAATGAAACGAAAGTGTGTTCAGACATATATTTTTTTGACAAATTTGTTCACCTGCTTATTTCGGATGTAATTCTTTTCCCACCATCCTAGAGGTTAGCATAGGTAGGTGCCACTGTTGCACCCATCACTGTTCCACATGCCTACAACAATATTTTTAGTCAAACACAAAATAATTGTGCTAGAACAAAAATTTAAAACCTATGATAAAAGTGGGTTCAGGGTTACCATGGAGGGAACCAGATGACAAATAATACTGTATTGCATTCAAACCCTGGTCATGCCTGATGGAAGTGTAGAGGCTAGGTATATCGATCATCAACCAAGACTTGTTTTGTTCCCATATAAAATGATGAATCTTGTACAATATTTGCAGCATGTCACTGATAATATAGAGGATAATGTATGGTCCTCTATCGTTAACCGGTCAGTTAACAGTCGAGAGGTTGCCAGGGTGACCATGTAAACCTCGAGAGCGAAGCTCGAGAGGTTTACGTCGCCATGGCAACCTCGAGACGGTTAAATTGACCGGTTGCTGATAGAGGGATTCATACATTATTTTTTATAGTGTGCGGTCCCACTATCAAAAAAAAAAAGGCTTACCTTTTTAAAAGTCACCGCTGCCCTTCAGTCCTTCCCCGTCGGTTTCCTTCAGTCGGTTCGTGTCGAAAAGCGTGCACATGTGCAGACTATCACAGTTAGTTATCTCTATCGATGTGACGAGATCGAGTAGGTTAACAACATATCTACGTCACATCGATAGGTTAACAACCTTAGGAAATGATGATTTCCTAAGGTTAACAGCATTCTAACATACATTATAAGAGTATAACTGTACAACATATTCCCTTCAACAGAAATCTAAGAGCCTCGATAACTTCTCTGCCAAGGAACCAATAACTGAAACAATAAGGCATCAGGAGGTAGCCACAAGGTTTTTATGCGTTTTTGGGATAATGTAAAATGGAGTGATTGGACACTTCATTTTAAAGAAAGCAGTCTCCTGTTCTGTTACTCGCCCCCTGTCTCTGACTTAATCAATAAGGCCATCATATCTTGGACCTGGGTTACTTTTAATCTAGTGTAAGACTCCATATAATTCAACTGCTTATGACTTCATTGTAATTGCCCATTTAAAAAAAAAACTTATATTTATAGTTTATTAAAAACAGGAAATATAGCCATGCCTTTTAGACTGTATTTGTACTTATTTATTTTAGAACATAAAAATTTGATGGCAGATGGGGACTGAGTGGCCCAACTAGTCTGCCCATGAACCTAACCCCCTCCCCTTTATTTTACTGTTTTTGCTTATACCATAGTGCTGATCCCATGTGTGTTTAATGCATTCACCGTCTTTGCTGCAACCACCTCTGGGTGCAGGCTGTTCCATGTGTCTATTACCCTCTCTATAAAAAAGTACTTCCTGATACTGCCTCTGAGCCTTCCCCCTCTCAGGCATTGGTTATGCCCTCTTGTATGTGCCTCTTCATTTGCATGGAAGAGTTTGTCTACCTGAACAGTGTTTATACCCTTGCTGAATTTGAATGTTTCTATATATCCCCTCTGTCTCTTCTCTGTTCCAGGGAGTACAAGTTTAGGTCTTGGAGTCGAGACTTATATGGCTTGGGTTGGAGGCCCTGCACCATCTCTGTGGCCCTTCTCTGATTTGATTCCAAGTGCTCTATGTCCTTCTTCAGGTGGGGCCTCCAGAACTGGACACAATATTCCAGGTGTGGCCTCATCAGGGATCTATAGAGTGGAACAATCACTTCTGGTTTCCTGCTAGTTATTCTCCTGCCTATAAATCCGAGGATGCTGCTTGCTGTTTGTGCCACTTTTTTGCATTGATTCCCTGCTTTTAGGTCATCTGATATGATTATGCCTGAGTCCCGTTTAGTCCTGGCCTCTTCAAGTCAATGCCCATCTAGGAAGTATTGAGTTCTTGGATTCTGTTTTCCCAGGTGCATCACTTTGCATTTTTTAGCATTAAATCTAAGTTGCCAGTCGTTGGACCACTGTTCAAGTTTCTTGAGATCCTCCTTCATACTGGATGCTCCCTCCTGATTGTCCACCCTATTACATGGTTTTGTATCATCTGTGAGCAGGAAGACTTTACCCTCAAGACCATCGGCAGTGTCACTGATGAATATGTTAAAGAGGACTGCATCGGTCCCTGACGGACTCCGCTGGTCACAAAACCCTCTTCAGACATGGCACCATATACTGTGATTTTCTGAGTTCTCTCCTGCAGCCAGTGCACTACCCAGCTTACTATCTTATGACTGACACATGTGTGTTCAAGTTTATTGATCAGCTTCCTGTGTGGGATGGTGTCAAAGGCCTTGCTGAAGTCCAGGTACACCACTTCCACTGCCCCCCCCGGTCCATTACTTTGGTCACCCAATCAAAGAATTTGATCAGGTTAGTCTGATTACTGGTTTTACAAGGAGAAAAGCTCCATTGAGCAATACACATATACAAGGAGGCCCTGGTTAGGACAGATAACGTAACAGAAGATAGCTGGTACATACTTTTGCATGTAAAGTAAGAAAGATACCAGCCATCTCAGTGGCATGGAGGGCAGAGGCACTCAGTGCCTTATCTCATGCCACACCAGTGACCTGGGTTCAGGAATGGATGTGGGTCACTCAGGGACTGGCTGGAGGAGGGAGGATTGAGTGTCCGGAGGACAGCTCTCCTCCCTCATGGAGGGGGGCTAAGACTGCCACATGGAGGTATCCGGATGCCAGTGCAGGTCAAGGCACATTACACTGATGGACCAACCCAGGTGTTTGAGAAGGTCCGGGGGGAACCTAACCAGAAAGAAAAATCCCTCTGGCCACTGGATGACAACAGGTCCCTTGCAGACTCTGCACCAGTGTCCAATCTCCTGTTACAGTCCAGATAGCCAGGACATCAACAAGAAGATAAGCCCTGAGATGCCGGATGATGGGGCTTGGGGGACTGGGCTAAAGGGGGCAGGCCAGCGGTAGCGGTGACTAGAGGATAAAAATCTCTATGTAAAAAAATGTAAAAAAGATATTCTACATACTCAGACATTTGATATACAAAACAAATATGTTTCCCCCTTATCAAAGGTCTTGATTTCTATTGCACTTCGACTTTATAGTTGTTGTAAGGCACCACACTCAGGCTTGGTTAAGTTAAATGTCATTCTTTTTGTGCTAGAGTTCTTTAGTAGCTCATCAATTTCTTTCCGGATTACCATGTATTTGTTAATAGAGTCACTGCTGTGGATCCAGGAGAAAAGACAGATTTGGGTCGAAATAGCTTTTTTGTTTGCTGGATTGTCCCACGTGAGGTCTTGTGGCCCAGCAGTATTTATATCCAAATCCATATCTTGATTTAAAGTCAGTCACACTTGTATATTTGAGGTCATGTAGCTTGACTACATGTGGTTAGGCACAGCTTGTCCCTCCGTGACATCACTATGTCCCATAAAATGGTGGCAAAGTAGTACTAATATACAGCACACTTCATCAGATATATCGCTAGACCGCTTCCAGCTACAGCCAAGTCCAATGTCACATCTGAAAGAACATTTCATGGGCTTTTCAACAAAGTAGGCCACTGTTCATGAATATTATCCTTTAAATTAACAAAATGATGACTTTTTAGATGAATCAACAACTTGGGAGATACTTTCAGAGCAAGAGGATGGTCTACCACTTAACACCCTACATGACCTAAAATATACAAGTGTGACTGACTTTAATCAAGATATGGATTTGGATATAAATACTGCTGGGCCACAAGACAACTATTTTTCAAGACAAACTCTTGTTCATCTGCTCTTGGGTCTCTGTGCGAATGCACAGTTCCCAACCCTCCTAAGGCCAGCTCTGATGCTAGACATAGAATAGTGGATGGACAACCATCCACAACAAGGCTGTGTTTCCATCAAGGGTGTTAATGACATCAGAGAGACCTCGAGATCGAAGCCTATGGTCTCAGTGATGTCATCAACCTTAGATGTGAAACGCTGTATTAGTTAGGATGGTCAACCATCCACTATTTTATATAGTATATGGTTCTCCAATGTGTGAAACATTCATTTTACAAGGTTTCATACCTTGTGTATTGACAGCTCTGCTTCGTCCCGGTCCTCACTACAGACACTCACTACACACGCACTCCTCTCCCGACATGACCCCAAAGATCCCGATACTCGCTGATGTTTCCTCTGTTCACAATCCCAACCATGAAGGAAACACCAGATTTAAATTGAAAAAAACTGACAAACTGAAAACATGAATACACGGAGCAGACTATGGCAGTCCATGTACAGACTTGCTTTGAACTGCTCGCCGGACAGCTTGCTATATGACACCGCCATTTTTGTTTGAATTTTTTTTTGCAAGGAGCGGAGTTTCCACCAATCGGGTGGCAGCTCAAGGAAAAAAAGTTGTACTATCAATGTGATGTCAGAATGATAGTACAACTTTTTTGACCTTTGAACTGTCCTACAACAGGATTTTGAAAGCCACTGCTTTCTATTCATAATAAGCCCTAACCATATACTATAAGATGATTTTGTTTGCTTGTGCTGTCTGCTTGATTACCTGTCTGCCTGTTTTTCCTCTGCCACTTCCCCCCTCTTGTACCCCTTCTGTTTTTTTTTGTTTTGTTTTCTTTTTGGTTGTTGCTTGCCTGTTGTGGTTTTCTCTAAAAAGGGAACATTTTATTTTTCTGGTGAGCTATCACTGCAACCTGATTCTATGACAACACTGTTCTCTATGCTTGCATCATGAGCGTTCTGTTTATTCTGCTTCCTTTGATTGTTTCTTTTTCTCTATCTCAGTAAAGACCTTGCTGGTTTACATCCCCCCCCCCCCGCTCTAAGACCTTACTTGGAGAAACCACTTGTGGATGGCTCCTTTTTTGTAACCTTTTGAAATTTCTTACATTTATGTCCTGCAGCTCTTCTACATGAATGTTTACTTTCTTGTGCAAACTTCTATACAACTCAGCAAATGCTTTAGTGTCCTTGAAATCTGTTAATTCATTCTGTTTCTTCAATCTCTTGTATAAGTTTGGCATGTACTATTATGTCTGATCAAATAAGGCTATCCACCAATTTTTTTGTACATTCCTCCAGGGCCTGAGCCCACTCACTATGCAGTTCTCCTTCACTTGTTCAGCTATGGTGCATGCAGGGATTTTCTGAAATTGTAGGCCTTGGGGTGCTCTATAACACTTCTTAAACTACTAAATTAAACCAGTTGCACTGAGGGTTGAGGTGCTGAATGCCACACCTCACACCACGCCGATGACCCATGTTGAGGAATGAGCACGGGTTGGTGGGGGTTGGCAGGGGAGGGAGAGGATTGAGCATCTGATGGATTGCCTTCCCCTCCCACGGAGGGGGGATTGGCTGTCTCGCTCCTTGATTACCATCTGGTAGAAGCCAGGTGGCAGCACTGGAGTCCAAACAGCAAATAGGGGCCATGGCTATGTAGTGCTTGTGCACCTCTACACGCATACATTTATGGCATTGTGGCATAGGGAGAAAAGCAGGAGGAAAGTGGTGACTCTGGGCTACATGAAACCTTACCTGCCTGCCCTCATCCCACTCCATAGCAGCTGGCCGGTGCTCCAATCTGGATTGTGACTCCTGGTTGGGGGAGGACGACCCTACCCCTTCCTGGCTCCACCATTGGGAGAATCTGTGGGGGAATGGGGCACGGTGGAGAGAGACGGTAGACAGATATAGGTGGCAGGAACAGGGCTGATCTCAGCTGTCCATGGTGCACCTACACGGAAACAACCTATATGAAAAAATATATATTAAATTGAGCTAAGTGCTTCTTTCTTGCAGGATCTAACTTAACACATACACATTTTTAAATCAGACACACCTTCTTTCTCTGCTTCTGTAGTCTCCTCTGGCCCAAATAGCAACTGTTCTATGTCTTCCTCTTTTTCCTTTCTTTGTTGATTGTGGCACCCTAAATAGGTAGAATACTCCATATGGGCAGACTGGATGGACCCTTGGTCTTTATCTGCTGGCACTGTCTATATTTCTGTATTTTTGTGTTGCTGTGACTCATGTATACTGCTCTGGTATACTCCTCCCAGAAGCTTGTCCTGCTCTACAATGTCGAAGACCTTGTTGAAGTCCAGATAAACTACTTCTATGGCCCTGTCCCTGGACACCTGCTCGAAAGTAATTTGGTTGGTCTGGCACAATCAGCTCATAACAAAACTCCTCTTTACATAGAAACATAGACTTTGAAGGCAGATAAGGACCACTTGGCCCACCCAGTCTGCCCATTTTCCTACCTATTGGATAAGCTGCAGGTTCTAGTTAACCAACAGCCTACTTCCTGCAACCCCCCATTATAATTGCCTTATGTCTGTCCCATGCATGTTTGAATTTCTCCACTGTTTTAGACCCCACAACCTCCCCAGGAAGGCGGTTCCATGCGTCCACCACTCTCTCTGTGAAAAATAATTTCCTCACATTTCACCTGAGTCGCCCCCTCTCTATCTTTAAATTGTGCCCCCTTGTTCTTGCACATCTCTTTTTCTGAAAGATGCTACCCTCCTGGACTTTGTTGATTCCCTTGAGGTACTTGAAAGTTTATATCATGTCCCCCCGTCCCTCCTTTCATCAAAGGTATACATATTAAGCTCTCTCAGTCTCTCTTCATACGGTTTCTGATGCAGACCCTGCACCATTTTAGTTGCCCTCCTCTGGACTGCTTCCATCCTGTCTATGTCCTTGCGTAGATGGGGTCTCCAAAACTGCACGCAGTACTCCAGATGTGGTCTTACCAACTGTCTGTACAGAGGGATAACCACTTGCCTTTTTCTACTTGTGATGCCCTTCCCTATGCATTCCAGTTTCCCCCAGCTCTCCTTACTGACTTTTCACATTGCTTACCCACCTTTAGGTCATCTGATATGATTACCCCCAGGTCTCTTTCCATTATTGTTGTTGTTAGCACCTCCCCTGACGTTGTGTACTCTTCTCCTGGGTTTTTGTTTCCCAGGTGCATTACTTTGCACTTCTTTGCACTGAATCTAAGTTGCCATACATCTGACAATTCCTCAAACTTTGCCAAGTCCCTTCTCATCCTTTCTATCCCACCTTGTGTATCAACTCTGTTACAGATCTTTCTGTCATCTGCAGAGAGGCATACTTTTCCTTCCAGACCCTCTGCAATGTCACCTATAAAGACGTTAAAGAGGACTGGACCCAGTACTGAGCCCTGAGGTACTCCACTAGTAACTCCCCTTTCTTTGGAATTAGTTCCATTCCCTATTACCTTCTTTGTCCCATTGTACAGCCAGTTTGTTACCCATGCTACCACCCTGGGACCCACTCCCAGGCTGGCTAACTTGATTATTAATCTTTTGTGTGGTACTGTGTCAAATGCCTTGCTAAAGTCTAGGTAGGCCATATCCACAGCCCCTCCCTGGTCTATTACTTTTGTCACCCAGTCAAAGAAATAATTAGATTTGTCTGACATAACCTTCCCGCTGTGAATCCATGCTGCTTTGGGTCCTGTGCCTCGCTGGCCTCTAGGTACTCAACAATTATTTCTTTCAGAAGTGATTCCATCATTTTCCCTACCACTGAGGTCAAACTAACAGGTCTGTAGTTTCCTGCTTCTGCCTTGCTCCCACTTTTGTGAAGGGGAATCACATCTGCCCTCCTCCAGTCCTCAGGTACCACCCCATCCTGCCATGATTTGTTAAAAAGTGTGGTCAGTGGTGTCACTAGGTCCCCCTTAGTTCTTTTAGGATTCTGGGATGAATCGTCAGGCCCCATTGCTTTGTCCACTTTGAGTTTTAGGAGTTCTTTCAGTACTCTTCCTTCTGTAAATGGACTGGTGTCAACCCCCTACCCAGAGTGCTTTTTTGTTTGGTTTAGGTAACTCCTCCTCTTCTTTTTTTGTGAATACTGAGCAAAAGTATTCATTCTGCATCTCTGCCTTTTCACTGTCTCCCTCTGCCCACCTTCCTTTTCCTTTATTAATCTTCACTATCCCTCCCTTAACCTTTCTATGCTCCCTAATGTACATAGAAAAGGTTTTATCCCCCTTCTTAACTACGTTGGCTATCTTTTCCTTGGTTTGGGCCTTGCTATTCTGACTGCCTTCCCACTTCTTTCTGCTTTAATTACGTTGTAGTTCCCTATCGCTTCCTCCTTCTGTGATTCCTTATACTTTTTGAATGCAGCCTTTTCTCCTTAACCTTCCCTGCCACCTCTTTTGAGAACCATAGTTTTTTCTTTACTCCATTTTGTTTTCTTTGTTTCACACAAAGGCTTGTTGCCTCCATGATGGCAGTTTTGATTTTTCTCCCTTGTTTTTCCACCCCTCCTTCCTGCCCATTTGTTAGTGCATTCCTTAGGCACTCACCCATTTTGCCAAAGTCAGCCCTTCTAAAGTCCAATATCCTTATTTTTGTATGGCTTGTCTCCATGGTTGTGCTTATTGTGACCCAGACTGTGTGGTGGTCACTTACTCCCAGATGGCTACTGGCTTCTAAATCTGTGATCCTCTCTCCATTTGAGAGTACCAGGTCTAATATTGCTCCCTCCCGAGTGGGTTCCAATGCTAGCTGTCTAAGGCATGCCCCCTGTAGGGCATCGAGAATGACTCTGCTCTTGGATGTGGCTGCAGTACATGTTGACCAGTTAACATTGGGCATATTCAGGTCCCCCATCAATAGTATATCCCCTTTTTCAGCCATTTTGAGAATGTCCTCTATCATTTTCTTGTCCATTTCCTCTCCTTGAGATGGGGGTCTGTATACAACTCCTGTGCAGATTGTGATGCCATTTCCTGTCTCCAAGGTAACCCACGGTGCCTCTTGTCCTCCCCCTTTACTTTTTAGTTCTTTAGCTTTGATCCCTTCCCTTCCCTTCCCTTATGTAGAGAGCTACTCCACCTCCTCTTTTACCCTCCCTGTCCCTTCTGTAGATTGTGTACCCTGGTATGTTGACATCCCAGTCATGGTTCTCCATGTACCACATTTCTGTGACTGCCACAATATCCAAGTGTTCCTCTTCCATCAGGGCTACTAGCTCAGGAAGCTTGTTTCCCAGACTACAGGCATTGGTACTCATTGCCCTCCATATAATGTTGGCTTTATCCTTTTCCCCCATCCTTACTTTTATATCCTTTGTCTATTTCTCCATTTACCCCTGTCCAGCCCTCTGTCAACCTCTATACCTCAGTGTTTACCTTACTACCTGCCATGTTTTGTGGGGGGAGACTTGACATTTCCTGCTTCCTATCAGCATCTCCCTCCTTGGCTAGTTTAAAAGCTTGCCAAGGAAGCATTTAAACCTATCACCTAGAAGCTTGGTTCCCTTCCTGGACAGATGCAGACCATCGTGCCAGTACAGACCTTCATCTCTCCAGGTGGACCCCCAGTCCCCAATGAAACCAAAGCCCTGAGTTTTGCAACCATTCATTAAACTTCATGGTGTGCAGTACCCTAGCATCACCCCTGCCATAGACTGGCAGCACCTCTGAGAAGGTTACGATGCTTGCTACCTGTCTGAGGCCCCTCCCCAACCCCACAAATTCATCCTGCACTGCTCTGATCTCATGCCTAGCTAGGTCATTTGTCCCAAGGTGGACAATGATATCTAGTTCCCTCTCTTGTAATGCTGCTTCTGCAATCCTGAGGATTCGCTTCCTGTCCCTCCAAGCCATGGCACCAGGCAGGCACCTTACTTCCCTCTCCCCTCCCTTTTCCAGTTCTACCCCCCTAACAACTGAGTCCCCTACCAGAAGCTGTTTTCTTCCCCTGTGGTGTCCCTTGCCACCCTTTTGTGGGTCTCCCTTGTGGATGTCCCCAGCATTCTTCTTGGTCTCCACTGAGGGTGTCATCATAAAGGAACCTTGCTCTGCCATACTGGCATATGATTTGTGAAGAGATACAACTAGAGGGATTCGCCTCTGTTCCACCACCCTCACCCTCCCAGAACCCAATGTAGTCCAACTGCTCCTCATACTTGGCAACCTCTGTGGCAGTGGTTGTGGCACTGGTGCTCTTTGGGAGGGGGAGACCTCCATAGTCCTTGCTAGTTGAGCCTGGAGATGGGCAGTTGCCTCCCTCAGAGCTGATAGCTGCCTGCAAATAGGGCAGCAACGCAGTTTCCTGAATGTTTCCCCAAAAACTGCTGCCCCACAGCCAGTGCATTGCACCACTACCCACATGTCTCTCTCTCTTACAATATGTAATATATAATTTATTTTTTATTTTTTATATTTTGATGTGTACTTTATCTCTCTAAATTAATCCTCCTACTATTCAAGCGCATTGCCCCTTCATTCCTCCTGTTCAGATCTCCTCTCTGTTCCTGCCCACAAACTATTAACTGCTAGTGGCCATGCCTATGCCACTCCTCTCTGTCTGTAACAGCCTTCCATTCTCTTTCTGACCCATTTACTCTTCAGATTTCATCTCACAACTCATCTCTTCTCCCTTGTTTTTTTTTAATTAGCTTTTTATGCTCCCTTACTCTCTGGCCCTGGTCTTCCCAAGACGCCTCAACATCCCCTCCAGCCCCTTCTTACCCTCATATCCATCTGCAGCCCCCATGGAGCCTTGGTTTACCTCCCAGATAGGGCATGGGTTGGGGTGATAGACCCCATATGAGCACTTGTGTCGGGATGTAGTAGACTGAGGCAGCAGGGGTTGGCCTGGATGTACCAGTGTCTCAGGGAGCTAAGCTGGGGCCATTTTCCACTTTTCATACCCCCATCCTTGGAAAATGGTACAGGCACAGGGGTCCAATGTATGCAAATGCAGAGCACGCACAGAGTGGGACGCCACCTGACATCATCCCCTCCCACACTATCTCTTTCTCTGCACTGCCACCTCTGATCACCCAGGTGGCAGTTATGCAGTGGGAGAAAGAAACCCTCCCTCCCCAGAGGAGAGTGCTCTATGGGACGCTCAATCCTCCTCTGTCTGGTCAGCCCCCAATGACTCAGACTCATTCCCGAACCCAGGTCACCAATGTTGTGAGCGGTAATGCTACTGTTGCACTGGTGGCAGGCTTCTTCTCCCTTGTTTTCAACTCTTAGCATAATTGCACTGTCTTGTCATCTCCTGTTGTGTGAACCTTTGTCATTGTGCTGTTAATAGTTCTGCCTGTTTATAACTTGTTTGATAATCCTGTGAAGTTTTTTTAGAATACACATTGTATGAAAGATGCTTTAGAAAATAAAGTTGTATTGCATTGTATAAAGCCATACTGAGAGGGCTAAGAGGGCCAAAAACATTGTCCTCAGCCAAGTGCTCCATTCTTCTGTCCCTGATAATGGCTTCCTGGATCTTGCCCAGTACCGATGTCAGGCTGACCAGACTAGTTGCCCAGATCCTACCTTGCCCACTTCTTGAATATGAGGTCCACATTGGCCATTTTGCAGTCCTCCAGGGCCATACCCAATTGTTCCTTTAGCTCCACAATGATCCTGGGATGTATGTAGAGTGCTCTTTAGGATTTATTTGGTTTGATCTTCACCAGGTAGTCAGTTATCAGGGCAGGTGTGATGGTTTTGTTGGTGTCCAAAGTTCATGCGGCAATCCTGGCTTCCAGCCCTGCCTTGACCACCTTAAGTCTAGTCTTGCAGTCCCTCTGTGCTGCTCTGTACTCCTCACTGGCCTAGAGGTAACCTGTCTCTTTCCAACAGTCATACATTTATATTTTGTTCAGAATCAGTTGCCACAGTTCCCTGTTGAGTTGGGGGATAACTTCATTCCCCTTTTTCCATTATTGTTTGCGGGGATACAGACCTTGTGGCTGCTTTGAGCACATTCTTCAACGAACCCCATATGCACTCTGCATTACCAGCTTCATACAGCTGCACCAGACACTTGGATACTATGTCCTACATTTTGACACAGTACAGCTTTCTTTATTTTAGGTAGTTTTTTTATAATAGTACTAATAAAATAATAGCCTTTATTTTTAATGCACCTTTCAAGAAGCAAGGCACAGAACAGGTTATAAAATCACACCATGATAAAACATTACAATACAAATCAGTAAAATACATCACATCAAACAGCATGACGAAATAATAAAATTAGTCCAGATCAACCTCTTCCCCATAAGCCTTAGTCCATAAAAATGATTTTAATGCTTGTTTAACCCCCCCCCCACTGTCGCACACTCTCTAATCCAACGTGGTAGAGAATTCCAGAGGGTCGGAGCCATGAATGCAAAAGCCCGGGCACCCGATGATTTCAAAATAACCCTCGGAATCTCTAGCAACCCCTCGCTGGCCGAGCGGAGCGGTGGGTTCGGGAGATAGGGAACCAGGAGCTCTTTCAGGCAGTCAGGGCCAAACTGCAGGGCTTTATAAGTCAGCAGACTGATTTTAAGGGTGATCCGCATTGAACTGGGTAGCTAGCAGTCTCCACAGCATCGGTGTAACATGGGAAGAACAAGAGGTTCCAGTTAACAACCGGGCTGCAGAGTTCTGCACCAGCTGCAAGCGGCGGATATCAACCCCAGGAAGCCCAAAGTAGAGAGAATGTTTTTGTTTACAATTTTTGATTAGGAAAGACTCACTATTCTGAAATTTGTTTCCAGGTGTGTCCTAGGAGCACAGGGAAGTCAGGTGACTTGCTCATGGTCACAGAGTATGCAATTGGTGGCTGTGGGATTCAAATCCATGTCTCCAGGTCTGCAGCTCAGGTGGCTAAGGACTAGGTAATCTTCCCTGTAACTAGAGAGAAGGTTACCCAGTTGTGATCACTGTCTCCCAACAGTTTCTTGACTTTCACACCAGAGATGACCCCACCCTCATTAAATGTGTTAAAAGTCTTGCTGAGCATGTGAGCACGTACTGTAAATGATGTGCAGTGGTTGCTGTACATGTGAGTATATAGTAGTAGTAACGCTGAATGAGTCAAGGGATTTTTAAAGATTTTTGAAATTCCCTATTGAAAGTTGTGAAACCTTTTGTTGGGGATTTTTTTTGTTTGGTAGTGTATTCACTGCTACCAGAAGAGGGTGCTTCCATCTGAAAGTCTAATTGAAAATCCACTAAATGGGACCTGAGTACTGTAATAGAAACTGGCCTCTTTCCGTAAGAATAACAAAAATAATTTTAGAGGATTCTGTTTTTTTCCCTACATTTTTTGAAGGATAAACAGGGTTTCTCCCAAAATTGCCTGACACATTTGGCACCACTACTGTACACGGTGCATGAAGTATTGCTGAGCATGTGGCTCCATACTGTAAATGGTCCTTGAAGTGTGGTTGGGCTAATGGGCATGTACTGTAAATGGTGCATGAATTGTTGGGCATGTACTGTAAATGGTGCATGAATTGTTGGGCATGTACTGTAAATGGTGCATGAACTGTTGGGCATGTACTGTAAATGGTGCATGAATTGTTGGGCATGTACTGTAAATGGTGCATGAACTGTTGGACATTTACTGTAAATGGTGCATGAATTGTTGGGCATGTACTGTAAATGGTGCATAAACTGTTGGGCATGTACTGTAAATGGTGCATGAATTGTTGGGCATGTACTGTAAATGGTGCATGAATTGTTGGGCATGTACTGTAAATGGTGCATGAATTGTTCGGCATGTACTGTAAATGGTGCATGAATTGTTGGGCATGCGAGCACAGACCGTAAATAGGGTGCAAAGTGATGCAGACCACATGGGCATATACTGTAAATGGTGTGTAAAGTATTTATGGGCTTTTGGGCACAAATGTAAATGATTCATAAAGTGTGACTGGGCATGTGAATGGGTGCTATAAATGGTGAGTACAAAGTTGCTTGTCATGTATTTTTATTTATTTGAAATTTGTTGACTGTCAGAGGCACACTGAGCTGAAGCTCATTTCCAGGTGTGTGTGTGTGTGTGTGTGTGTGTGTGTGTGTGTGTGTGTGCATGCGTACGTGTGTGTGTGTGTTACATGGTAGTAAGAAATATAATAAAAAGTGACAAATGCAGCATACAACATGCAATAAAGTGACAAGTGCAATGCCCAATACAGAAAAGACAAAGGTACAAGGTACAGTGTAGTTCCCATGACCCCAATTCATCAAGACACTCGGCGTCCTCTGCTGTAACAGAGATTTGGGGTACCATGGGCATAGGAATCAGAAGGGGAAACCACCTGATGTTACCCCACAAAATCAGGTCCTCGTATTGCTGATGGGTCAAGCAGCAGGCTTTATTCTCCCAAGTACAGTGTGTCAAAAACGCACTCAGCAGGTCAGGCCCTCTACTCCCACAGTGCCAACCTCTGAGCACAATAGTGTGAACAGGTAACAGACAGGGTAACCCTCCTGTCTGCTTTTGGGTCCGAATCACCTTTAGTCTCAGGTTCTGGGGGGATTCAAACTGTGAACCTTATGCTACCGTACCAAATGTACAGGCTCAGATACGTACCTTCTTCAGGGATTGCGGTACACTCTTTCACCAGGGGCACCAAGCCAGGCTTCCAAAATGAACCCTTAAAACTCTATAAAAGACCTTAGGTATATTCTTTTTAATTTTTGTGGCAGAGCCCCTCTGCCAGGTTTCTGCCCTGGTCACGGCCCCCAGACTTCCACCTTCCATCACTGCCGTGATCCCCCGGTCATCCCCGGCTTTCCCCCCAGAGGGCGGGGCCATGGAACTGGTCCCCTATCCAGCCCGCGGTACCAGTAACTGGTTGGGGGATCCAGCAACAGAGGCTAATTGAAGCCCGGGGAGGGCTTCATAGAGGCTGAGGCCCCACCTGATTTTTCTTGTTGGTTCCCCTGTGGAACTGGGTGCGTGCAGTGATGCAAGCTGAGGAGGAGCCTGCACGCTTCTGTGTGCGCTCCCTTTAAAGTGTCTACACTCAACTCCCCCCATGCTCTAGTCCAATGCTGAGCACCCCCCATTCCACCAGGGAGCAATTTGACGCCAGTGCTGGGCTTCCCTCCTCCCCGGAGAAGGACAGCAGTCCTTTGGACAGTCAATCCTTCCCCCACCGACCCCCAGCGACACGTGCCCATTCCCAACATGGGTGACATTAGGTATATTCTTATCTTTTCCCAGTTTAGTAACACCATCAAGCTCTCCAGAAGAGCTGTCAAACTTAATCATGTATACCTCACATGCAAAAAGAACTTGGAAGACACCCAATCAGTCTTTCAAATAATAGGTACTTTACTAAAAGATGATAAAAATATGAAAAATGTAAACACAGAACAATATATCAAAGAGCATACAATCACTTAAAAGAAAAGCAAAGAAAACTACAGAAAAACTCCTACCAACATACAGTTTAGCTCTTTTCTATCTAATGTATTACCTCTTTAAGTGCTTATCAGAGCTGTGTGTCTCTACAGTCCCAAGATGGTAAATATAACAAACAGTTCAGACACCAGTATTAGTTTAAACTGTGTGTCTCCACACCCCTTCTGTGAGTCATCTAGCTCCTCCTTTTAGAATATAAAAAAAATACAAACAGGATGTCTTTTCAGGAGGTATATTAAATAAGGTGATATCAGCAAAAACTCATTTTCCAGATTATGAGTTTTTAGATCCACCAGTTCCCTTGAAGTTTTACAACCCTGCAATTCCTCACCTAAGTGTAAGATAGCTGGTAGGAATCAGCTTAATGATGACCTGTTTCTGAAGTCATAAAATGTATATCTTAGTTTCCCAGCTTCAGAGCAGCAACAGGTCATAAAATGGACATAAAATGCAATTTCTCAAGGAAGTTAATTACGTTACAGAGATCTCCTGTCAGTGTAATAAATGTAGCTTCACTGAAACCTGGGGGGGGTACCCATGAAGCACAGGCTGTCTTATGTGAGACAATCACATATTATATTTTTATATTACATATAGTATACAATAATCATAACCAGCTGGCCAAGGGTCACAGCCTCCCCACCTAGACTGAATTTGGGGGCTCTCTCCCCTGCATGGGATGAGCTTCCCAAGTCAGTTCACTCCTCATATAGATGTGATAAACCATCTGCATTCTGACTGGTCACTCCAGCCCTATGTAAGATTGTCATGTCATACCCTTGCAAGGCAAGACTCCATCTTAATAGTCTACCATTAGTTTTCCCATTTGTGTCAGCCAAACTAGGGGGTTGTGGTCAGTTTGTACCTCAAAATGCTGCCCATATAAGTATGGCTCTAACTTCTTTAGGACCCACACTATGGCAAGACACTCTTTTTCCACAGTAGAGTAAGCCTGCTCCCTGGGAAGTAACTTTTTACTCAGGTACACTACAGGGGGATCTTTCCCTTGGTTGGATGTCTGACTCAGTCCTGCCCCAATACCCACATCTGAGGCATCAGTCTGGACAATAAAGGGTCTGCTATAGTCAGGACTTGTCAATACAGGAGCACTGCATAGTGCCTCCTTCAGTCTGATAAAGGCTTTTTCACAGGCTGGTTCCCAGGTAATTTTCTTAGGCATCTTTTCTTTACTAGGTCAGATAGGGGAGCAGCCAGGGCACTGTAATTGGGTAAAAATTTCCTATAGTACCCTGCTGTCCCTAGAAAACTCCTAACCTGCTTCTGCATTTCCAGTCTGGGCCATGCCTTGATCACCTTTATTTTTACTTGGTTAGGACGGAGCTGTCCCCAGTCTACAACATGCCCGAGGTATGCCACTTCAGCCATGGCCACCTGGCATTTCTCAGCTTTGATAGTGAGCCCAGCCCTCTGTATCCTGCCCAGCACTTCCTTAAGGTGGAACAGGTGTTTCTCCCAGCTGGCACTAAAGATGGCACTGCCATCCAAGTACGCCATGGCGTACTCCTCAGCACCATTTAACACCTGGTTCACCAACCTTTGGAAAGTGGCCAGGGCATTCTTCATTCCGAAAGGCATTACTTTAAATTCAAATAAGCCTGTCAGAGTGATGAAGGCCGACCTCTCCTTAGCTCTGTCAATTAACTCTATCTGCCAATACCCCCTTGTCAGGTCAATAGTCGTAGGATAGGTTGCTCCTCCCAACTTGTCCAGGAGTTCATCCACCAGGGCATTGGGTAGGCATCTGACTTTGTGACTGCATTCAGTCCATGATAGTCCACACAGAAACAAGTAGAGCCATCTGGCTTGGACACAAGGACTACGGGTGAGGCCCAGGGGTTGTGGGATCTCTGGATTACCCCTAAATCCAGCATTTTCTCCACCTCCCTTCTAATGTCCTTTTGGACTGCCTCTGACACCTGATATACTGTCTGCTGTATGGGTGTCTTTGTCCCTGTCTCCACATCATGCGTCACTAAGGGGGTTAGCCCAGGTTTGGTGCTAAACAGTGGGGCCAAGTCTATTAAAACCTCCCTTACTTCCTGGATCTTGTCCGGGGCCAGCTGGGGCGACAATGTAACTGCCTCCACAGAAGACTCCCACTTGCTTTCTTCTAGCAAGTCCAGAAGGGGGTCTCCTTTGTCCATCCCCTCCCCAGGACTACATACTGCAAACACCATGTTAGCCCTATTAGCATATGCCTTCATCATGTTGACATGGTATATTCTTTCTGTATGACTTCTGTCAGGTAACTCTATGATATAGTTCACATCATTTACCTTTCTAACTACTTTGTACGGCCCTGCCCATTCAGCCTGCAGCTTGTCTTTCCAGACTGGAATAAGAACCATGACTTTCTGACCCACCGTGTACGAGTGAGCTCTGGTTCTGCGGTTGTACCACACTTTTTGTTTCTATTGGGCAGCTGCCAGGTTGCTCCAGCCTGTCCCCATAAGCTCCTTCAGCCTTTCCCCAAACCTAAGGACGTAATCCACTATGAGAGTTCCCTGGGTGGTGTGCTTGCCTTCCCAGTCCTCTCGGATCAAGTCTAGAGGCCCACATACCCGGTGTCCATATAAGAGCTCGAAGGGGGAAAATCCTATCGACTCTTGGGGCACCACCCTGTATGCAAACAACAGGTGGGGAAGGTATTTCTCCCAGTTCCTCCCATGCTGTTCAGCAAATGCTTGGAACATTGACTTCAGGGTACCGTTAAATCTTTCCACAAGCCCATTGGCTTTTGGGTAACAAGGTGTTGTGCACTTTCACACCACCCCACGCTTTTCACCCACAAACATTTCATCAGGTCCGACATGAAGGAACCCCTTTGATTGGTGATAACCTCCTGCGGAAACCCAACATGGGAGAAAATCCCAAGCAAGGCATCTGCCACTTTGTCTGTCCTCAGTGAGGATAGGGCGACTGCCTCTGGATACCGGGTGGCATAATCCACCACAGTAAGGATGAACCTCTTCCCACAGGAGCTGGGTGTATTTAAAGGCCCCACAATATTCATTCCCACCCTCTGGAATGGTTCCTCCACTATGGGCAATGGAATTAGGGCGGCTTGAGTTTTCTTACCCACCTTCCCTATTTCTTGGCACCGGTGACATGACCTGCAATATTCCTTCACCTGCTGGATGAAGTTGGGCCAATAGAAATTCTGGGCCAATCGCTGCATAGTGCGCATGATTCCTAGATGGCCAGATAAGGTAATATCATGTGCAATCTTGAGCAACTGCTCACGGTACCCCTGGAGAATGACAAGCTGCCTGTCTATCACCCCTCCCTCTGTCTTCACAGCCTAAGTATACATCAGTCCATTTTCCCAATAAACTTTATGTTTACCGTCACCTCCCTGTGCTCTATCAGAGTCTGCCCAAGCCCTCAGCTTCTCTAGACTAGGGTCACTTTTCTGAGCAGCTGCAAACTCCTTACACATTCCCAAGGCATGGGACAGGTCCCCTTCGGTCTCTAAATTAGGGTCCCTAGCAGTAGCATCAGGGCACTCAAGGATCACTGTCATTCTTAACCCTCTGACAATGGGTCACCCCTCTTTCTTTGGAGTAACCCTCCTTAGCTGTGTGGTTAACTGCTGCTGGGGAAATTTCTGCCCCCTTTTCATTAGTCTCCATATCAGGAGACACAGGCTGGGGAACCAGCCTCCCAGTGATTTCCACAATGACTTCTGTGGGGTCCAGGGAACTAAAATTTTCTCTTGCCACTTGGCTATGGGTAACTGCACACACCATCCCCTGTTTGAGATTATTGTCAAAAATGACATCAACTGCTAAAGTTTTGGCTATAGCCATCTGTTGCACAGTTCTCCCTATTTCACCCCAGGAGAACACTAGCGAGTGGCAATGTGGTTTCCTCACCAGTGAACCCTTGCGCAGTTACAAATTCATTGGGTATAAGCTTACCAGGCTCTACCAGATCCCCTTTTACCAATGTCAGGGATGCCCCTGTGTCCTTTAACCCTTGTGTCTGTACACCATTCACCGTGACTGGGTGCATGTGTTCCCTCATGTTCCCAGTCATGCTTCCAGGGACACACAAACAACCCACTTCTTTTCTAGCCCCATTTTGCATATTGCTCACCCTTTTGGAACACTGTCTGGCAATATGCCCAGTTTCTTTACAAACCCAACATTTGTTTCTTTTCTCAAAGAAATCTTTTCTCTGAAACCTGGGGCTAACTGGTTTTGGTGGAGGCAGAGAGGGTTTTAGCTGCCCTGAAGGTGCTTTTCCCTATCTGCACTGCCACGCCAGCCCCATTTGCTCTCAGAGCAGGTCTGTTCTTGGCATAGCGGTCCGCGAGTTCAGCAGCCTCTTACACTGTTTTGGGATCTCGGTCCTCCACCCAGGTTTTCAGCTCTGCTGGGCATGCCCAAAAAAACTGCTCTAACAAAATAGCATTTTCAATTTTATCTACAGAGTTTGCTTCAATTTCCTCCCACCAACATTTTAAACATTGACGTTGTTTCATGGCTAGCTTCTCGTAGCTCATGTCAGGGCTTCTCCTTAGCTTACGGAATTTAGCTCTGTATGCTTCTGCAGTTAAATCAAAGTTTTTTAAAAGTGCAGCTTTAAGTTTGCTGTAATCATTACTGTCCTCATTGTCCATTTGACCCAATGCATCCCAAACTTTCCCGGTAAGTAGCGGGATAGCTGGAAGCTCCAGGACCCTCTAGGAATATTTCCCTAAATACAAACTTTTTCAAAGGAATTTAAAAAGGCATCCATATCCTCCCCCTCTTTAAATTCAGCTATCAATTTTGAATTTAATGTGTAACCCAGTCCTGTAGTTCCAGTTAAACCCAAGCCACTTACCTGCTCTGGTGCTGGTGGTTGGAGTCGTAGCTTCTCCAGTTCATGTCACCTCTGGTGCTCATGCTCCTCACGGTCCACCTCTCACTGTTCTCACTTCTCTTCTCTCTGGAACTCCAGCTCCATTTAGTGAAATTCAATCTGCAGCTTGATTGCTTCTGGCTCCAGAATCCTGAAGACCAACCCCTGCTGCTGTGGCCCTTTGCTGGCACTGGCCTTGCTGCCCTCCTCACTGGATCTGGACACTGCACTGGCCACTGGCCCCTCCATGCCCAAGGTTTGGTCCTTTACAGTCACAGTCTGTGACTCAATGATCTGGGCATCTGCTGCAATCAGGGCATCCACAAGGTTCTGCTTGGTGGCTCTCACCTCGTGCAGGACTCCTCTGTCCTGGCACAACTGCCTCAAGTACTCTGCAGTGTACCCGCTGTAGTTGGAAGCCATCTTCTTCCCTAACTATGGCTACTGTAACTTGAACTTTAGCAAAAAAAAACAAAACAGGTAGGAACTTGACTGTAAGCAAAATTATATAGTTCTGTTTCCTTTTTAAAAAAAATAAATCACTGCCTTATTTTGCAAGTTAGCTATACAGTAATAAGCTGACACATTGAACAGTTAAAGCTTGTGTTACCAAGTTTATCGCACCACTGCCAACCAAATCTGTCACAAACGCACTCAGCAGGTCAGGCCTTTTGCTCCCACGTGCCAACCTCTGAGTGCGATAGTGTGAACAGGTAACAGACAGGGTAACCCCCCTGTCTGCTTTTGGGTCCGAATCAACTTTAGTTTCAAGTTCTGGGGGGATTCAAACTGTGAACCTTATGCTAGCATACCCAATGTACAGGCTCAGATACGTACCCTCTTCGGGGACTGCAGTACAATCTTTCACCAAGGGCACCAAGCCAGGCTTCCAAAATGAACCCTTAAAACTCTATAAAAGACCTTAGGTATAGTCATACCTTTTCCCAGTTTAGTAACACCATCAAGCTCTCCAGAACAGCTGTCAAACTTAACCATGTATACATTACATGCAAAAAGAACTTGGAAGACACCCAATCAGTCTTTCAAATAAAAAGTACTTTACTAAAATATGATAAAAATATGAAAAATGTAAACACAGAACAATATATCAAAGAGCATACAATCACTTAAAAGAAAAGCAAAGAAAACTACAGAAAAACTCCTACCAACATACAGTTTAGATATTTTCTATCTAATGTATTACATCTTTAAGTGCTTATCAGAGCTGTGTGTCTCTACAGTCCCAAGATGATATATACAACAAACAGTTCAGACATCAGTATTAGTTTAAACTGTGTGTCTCTGCACCCCTTCTGTGAGTCATCTAGCTCCTCCTTTTAGAATATAAAACAAATACAAACAGGCTGTCCTATCAGGAGGTATATTAAATAAGGTGTTATCAGCAAAAACTAATTTCCCAGATTATGAGTCTTTTGATCCACCAGTTCCCTTGAAGTTTTACAACCCTGAAATTCCTCACCTAAGTGTGAGATAGCTGGCAGGAATCAGCTTAATGATGTCCTGTTTCTGAAGTCATAAAATGAATATTTTAGTTTCCCAGCTTCAGAGCAGCAACAGGTCATAAAACGGCCATAAAATGCAATTTCTCAAGGAAGTTAATTACATTACAGAGATCTCCTGTCAGTGTAATATATGTAGCTTCACTGAAACCTGGGGGGGGACACCCATGGAGCACAGGCTGTCTTATGTGAGACAATCACATACTATATTTTTATATTACAAATAACATACAATAATCATAACCAGCTGGCCAAGCAGCACACAGTGCACAACTACAGTATTGCCACCTGACACATCTACCATGAGGGAACAACTCCGCACGAGATGTTGGCAGAACTTTAAGCATACACAGCAGTATTATACAATCAGCAGATCCCACAGTGACAAAGCCTTCTGTCACTACCACACAGTGGGCTGGATGCCAGATTATAAGCCTAAGCACAGACATTATTGAAAAACCTAGCACTGCTGCAGTACTCTCAGATACATGTACATGGCCCCTGACAGTAGGGTGCAGTGCTATGGTGCATGTGAATCGGATGTGAATTGGACAGTGTTCCTGGTCATGAATTTTCATAGGTCTATCTATTGCCTTGCAGTGTCCTATTTGATGATGCACCAGTGTGGTGGAGGCTGGGAGTCAGGGCAGAGCCACTGCACATAACTCTGGCTGCAGAATGGACAGCTGCGTCTAGCAGAACAGGCCCTACACATGTCACAACAGCTGATGCATGCAGTGTTGTGTCCTATACCACAGGCATTGCTGTTACCCATCATACCACAGTTAACAGGGGAGGGTTAAAGGGTAGTCGGCTGGTGGGATGACATCTAAGAAGGAAACTTTTCCTTCACAGGGACAGAGAAAAGGATAACTTGGCCCACCCAGTCAGCCTAGATGTTCCCTGCCTAATCTGTCTCCAGAAACTCTTCCTCCTCCCTGCTTATTAACTGATATACCCCTATATCTATCCCGCGCATGCTGGAAGCCAAACTTCTATCACTCTTTCAGTAAAATAGTATTTCCTCACATCCCTCTTAAATCTTCCCCCCTCCAGCTTCATTGCCTGTTCCCTGGTCCTGGTCCTGGTGCTCCTTCCCATTTGAAAGAGACTCCCCTACTGCACCCTGTTCACCCCTGTGATGTACTTGTAGGTCTCTGTCATGTCATATCTCTCCTTTCTTCAAGGATGCACAAGTTAAGATTCCCTCAGTATCTTCTCACAGGTCTTCTTATGCAACCCCTGCACTGTTTTAGGTGCCATCCTCTGGACTGCCTCCACCCTATGTTCTTTCTGAGATGCGGACTCCAAACTGGACACAGTACTACACCAGCTGGGTTTCACCAGTTAGTGACACAATGGCAACAGCACCTCCCTCCTTCTGCTAGAGATACCCTTCCATATGCACCACAGCATCCCATAACCCTACCCACTGTTTTGTCACACTGCCCTGCTACTTTGGGGTCATCAGTTATGATAATCCCAAGGTCCCTTTCCTGCTTAGTGACTGTCAGTACCTTCCTCGTCTTATACTCAGCTCCTGGGTTCCTGCCTTAGGTATACGATTTTGCACTTTTTGGCATTGAATCCTAACTGCCATGCTCTTGACCACTCCTCAAGTTTCCCAATATCCCTGTGCATTCTCTCTACCCCCTCCTCAGTGTCCACCCTATTACAGATTGTGGTATCATCTGCAAAAAAGCATATCTTCACTTATAATGACATTGAAGAGGACCGGTCCCAGTGCTGAGCCTTGTGGCACCCCACTGGTCACTCTCCCATCATTAGAGTCAGTGTTATTAACCACCACCCTCTTGTCACCTATCCATTAACTAGTTTTTAACCCACTTCACCACTTTGGGTCTCACCTCTAGGCCACTCAATTTCTTTCGCATAGCAGGTTACATTCACACTTATTTTATTTTTGCTGTTTTCACTATTGTGCAGAACAGTGTAGAGGACCTTTCCAAAGTCCAGATAGGCCATGTCCATTTCCCCTTCCTGAGCAATTTCCCTGGTCACCCAATCAAAGAAATAAGATTATTCTGACATGACCCCTAATCCATGCTGCCTGGTCTTCCTTTAGCAGGCTTTCCATAAATGTCCCCACCACTGAAGTAAGACTGACTGGCCTATCATTTTTAACCTCCTTCCTGCTGCTGCTGTTATTTAGAGGGACTATATTAGTTCTTCTCCAGTCCTCCATAACTGTGCTTGTTTTCAGTGAATTGTTGAATAAGGCTATCAGTGGAGGCAGTTAGTACCTTCCTGAGTTCCTTTAGTAGCCTTGAATGAATCCCATTCTTCCTCATAGCGTTGCCCATCTTCAGAGCTTCAAGTTCCTTCAGGACTCTTTCCTCTGAAAATGGACTTGTTTTCACCTTCCCCCCATTCCTGCTACTCCCTGGCATTTCGTCACCCCCTCTCTACTGTGAAGATTGAGTTGAAGTACCTGTTCAGAATGGCAACTTTTTCTTGGTCCTCTTATGTGCAGTCTCTGCCTTCAGCCAGGGCTGGCCCTAGCTATTCCGGGGCCCTGTGCAAACCTCCTTGCTGGGGCCCCATATGTGAAGTCAAAGCCCCAAGGAACATCATCTTCCTATCATGGCCTCCTGTAGCTTCATTTCTAGCTAGTCTTGTGCCATTTTGCACTTCTTACTTAAATTAGTACATACAGGACTAGGAAGAAGGAGGCCAACTGGACAGCTGAGTTTTTTTGGGGCCCCTCTGCTCTTGGGGCCCTGTGCAAATGCACAGTTCACAACCCCCTAAGGCCGGCTCTGCCTTCAGCCCTTCTAATTCTCAATATCTCTCCCTATGCTTTCCTTTTCTCACTTATGTATCTGAGGAAAGTCTTATCTCATTTAGCAAACCCTTTGAATATCCTTTTCTCTGTCTGTACCTTTGCTCCCCTCACTGCCTTTCCTGTTTCCCTCTATTTTACTTACTATACCTCCTTGTTCTCTTCCCTCTGTGTTTCATTATACCTTTTAAATGCCACCCTTTTTTCCTTCAGCGCTTTGGCCACTTTCTTAAAGAACCATAAATGTCTCTTTTTCCTTCTCCTTGTGCTCAATTCTTTCACGCAGAGGCTGGTTGCCTTAATTATGCCCTCCATTCCCTCCTATGAGGCAGTTTATGAGGCAGTCTTCCATTTCTTTAAAGTCTAAATCCTCCTAAAGTCCAGGACCCTTGTCCTCATGTGGTTTGCCTCTGCTTTGGTCTTTATGCTAACCCACACTGTACAGTGATCACCATCCCCCCATCCAGTGGCCTATCCTGCATGCCACTCATCCATGTGGTTTGTATGCTAATAATCCTGGCAGTCCCAGACAGTGGCACTTGCTGCAGTCTCTGTGGATTCATGGCAGGCAGCACTAAGCCCAGGACTGGAGGCAGAAGCCTACATACTACATAGAATGAGGATTTACCACTGTCAGTAGAATAACGACCACTGGAAAATCTGGCATTATTTATTCCAAGATCCAGCCCATTGTTGGGGGCAAAGCACACAGAGAGAATCTTGTGACATGTTGCAGACTATGAGCGCACCACAGTATCATCATACAGCCAAAGCTTGGGCTGAAAGACAAGTCAAAGATGCCTTACAACATAGCTAGGGAATACTCCACCGGACAAGCTCTATTTCAGGGGGGCTCTCTGTCTCCGCAGGTTATACATAGTTCAAAAGTTTAGGGAACAGCATTGCTACTGTTTCTCAAATCTCAACTTGAATTACAGAGGATGAAGATAGAGAAGAATTCATGGCACAGCCAAATGCTGTAGAGGATCTACTATCAGAGGTAGCCTAAACAGTAGCCACCGCCATAACTGTCCTTTCATTGACTAGCCTGCAAAACAGAAAATGGGGTAGCAGCACTATGGGTAAGGATGTCATTACTTCCAGGTATACTCCCAATGAGCTTTAATGGAGCCATCAGTCTCCTACTCTATTGCCAGCCTACGAACAGCTCCAACCCCACTCCGTTTACCTTCCTCCTCTTGGATATGCTTAAATAGGCATGGTAACCCCTAATACTTGGCATGCCTCCCATGATCAGGTGAGTCAGAGTTAATTTATAACAAGGAGAATCTGCAACAACAGATCCATGGAAATAAACTAAGTATCCACAAGGGTTACAAAGGCACCAGGGAGCACCCTGGTGTTACAACAACATTTACAAACTTGCAAGAATTTAAAAAGGCAGAAAGTAATACGTACAGTGCACAACACAGAATATCAGATGGCACGCAGTACACAAATTTGCAAAAGTACCAAAAATTGATTGCATTAATGGTAAAACAGGTTGGGGGGGCAGCGTTAGCCAGGGGAAGGTAATGTCCCAGCTACAACTGGTGTGAGTGACTACATTTTGGAGCAGTGTAGGTAGAAATGAGCAAATAGAAGTGTTTTAAGAGAGGGCAGTGAGAGCAAGAGATAAATAGGGAGAGGAAGATCATTCAAGAGAGTTAGAAAGTGGACAGAAAATGAGGGCTAAGCAGCGGAGGTGTAGCGAGGGTTATGGAGTGAGTGAGTGTTAGATGAGTAAAGGAAGTATAATAATGTGATGGAGGTGGTGAATAGAGAGGCATGGTAGGAGTGGATGATGACAAGTCAATATTTAGCCAGGAAAGGGAAGCAGTAGGATGTATGTCAGTCTTCAAGGGAGTGGGAGAGAAAAGATAACAGGAGTAACGAAGGTAAGTGATGGGGCATTTAGGGCAAAACAACAGAAGGAATGGAAAAGGGGGTACAAAATTTAGGGCTGCAAAATGTTTAATGAGACATACAGTAGATAAAGAGTGGATGGTTAGGAAACAGCTAGAGAGGTGGCTAGGACAGCTGGAGGGAGCATTGAGATGATAGAACAGCATTCTTAAAGGCACTAATTGTTAGAGTTTAGTCCACCATTATAAAATATTATATTTTAATATATGGATACATAAAATAATACCCTTGTAAAGTATACAAAAAACTCCCAGTAATACCATTGCTCCTGGAGTGATAATACCATCGTTCCCGAGTAATAATACTATCGTTCAGGTGCCGTAATACTATCGTTCGGGACCTGAATGATAGTATTATCAATAAACCTCAACTGCGCAAGTGCAGCTTTGACAATGGCATCATCCTAAATGTGCTCTTCCTATTGGCCACTTTCTAGTGGGTGGGCAGAACAATTTGAAAAAGATGGTAGTGCTTTCACCGCTTAGCTTAGAAAACGCCCCTCGGCTAGCACCGTTATTTTTATTTTTAATTTTTCCTTTCCTTGTCCAGCACCTCAAAAATATCTTGTTAATCCTGCTTTCACACATCTCACCACAGAAATGCAGGTAAGACTCAGAAATGTTTAGCCCTCTCAGTGCAGTGCACAGTAGTAGAGTAACAGTCGGCGCTTTATCAAGGCTACCCAAAGTAGTTGGCTCATTATTTTCATAAGAAAAATTGTTAGATCCATATATTAAAAAACATAAAAAATAGGCGAGTGTGTATGACTCGGTAGTAAAACCATCTCGAGGTTCTGGGGACAAAGAAACCTCTCAAGCTTTGCTCTTGAGGTTCCCTTGTCCCCAGAACCTCTCAATGGTTTTACTGCCTTGTAATACACACGCACCTATTCATTATTCTGTTTGTATTGCATTGCAGTATATAGTATATTATATTATGTTACGTTACATTATAATGCAGTAGCATATAGACTCTGCTACTAGAAAGAAATGCCATTCAAGTTTCTGCACCACTATATATATTTAATTTAACTCCTATCAGTGTCTATATTATGGGGTAGGGTGGATTTTACGTTTCAAAATTAGGTAACCACTGCAGTTATCTAGTTTACTGCTATTTAAAGGGCTTGGGGATACAATTTCTAGGAAATATGATATTAACAAAAACCTTAACCAGGGCCCTTGGGCTGGGGTTCTCTTCTATTCAAGTGGTCCGGCCAGGGTTCACACTTAGCTGAAAGTACAGTCAACTCATGGTGGGGCATGGTGAGGAGAGACTTGGAAATCTGCCTCACTGAAGTCATGAGCAGTTAATTCACTGGGGACACATTATGAGAACAAACTAAACACTACTACTGTGTATCCCCTAGTATAACAGCTCCACCTCGTCACCTCCTCCACCACTCTGGTTCCCAGTAAAATAAGATTAATTCCAGACATGACGAAGCAGCTCAAGCAGCAAACTGGTTTTACTGTTCAAACACCAAATATCCTTTCAAGGTGTTAAACAATTTAGGGAATTAGATTCCCTCCCTATGATAGTCTTTGCAAATTGATGGGAAGTAGGGAATCATACTGGACACAATTGCATGCTCCCTCTTGGGCACAGTGTTACAGTTTGCCCTCATAGGGATTATTTGGAAATAAATGTTTCCTTGTCATTATTCAATCCCAACCTGATTGGCATGGTACTTGATGTGTGGTCATTCATGTCTGTGGAGGGACTCCCAACTCCTGAAACCCTTGCTTTAATAACTCTCTCTTCATTAGGATTTTAGGCCTTTTTGCCTCTGTAGGAATAGTGAAGATTGCCTACCCCATCTGTGCTTGGGCCTACATGGCAGCTCTGGACCAATTGGGCAGTGACCCATCATAAATGGAGCAAGACTGTCTCCTGAAGGAACTCCCATGCACCACAGTAGACTAACAAATACCAGCACCAGCAGAGGATACCCTAGTACTCTGACCCAACTTCTACACCCCTCGCTCTCACTGGTCACAGCCATGGGCCATTTCCTAGCACCCCATCAAGCTGGGGCTCTGAGGAACCACCACCAACAGAGGACCCCAAGCCCATCTGGACTGGGGGGCCAGTACTATGCCCCGAGCCAGAGGGTCCTCCCAGCCTCACAGTCCCTTTGGCCACCATACCAGATTATCTCCTTCACTCATTATTGTGGCTCTTTCTCCTATGTTCCCAGGATTCCCTCATCAATGATTGCACCCCTCTCATTTCAGGGGATCCCATGGGTTAACTCAACACCCCAAATGAGGAGTGGGTCACACCGAATATACCATGCTTTGTATCCAGCAATCCTGGGAGGGAGGGAGGAAGGAAGGAAGGAAGGAAGGAAGGAAGGAAGGAAGGAAGGAAGGAAGGAAGGAAGGAAGGAAGGAAGGAAGGAAGGAAGGAAAAGGGTTATGTTGAACCAATGATCACTCTGTCCTATAATGGCGTGGGTTTCCGGGTGGCATAGCTTAGCTCATGGTACTGTCTCAGCCTGCTGCCAGCAGTGAGTGTTGCTGTATACCAGTGATAAGCTCCCACATCAGAGGGAGAGACAATGAATAAGTGGAAAAATCTTTACAAAACTCTTTCTTCGGTAAGCATGCAATTGCTGTCTGTCATTCAGATGGCAGTCAGCCAAGGTGGTAAGCAGAGGGCTGTGCTGGTGGCCATCTCTATTGCTTTTCTAGCAGCATCAGTGACCAGGAGTGAAGGGAGAGTGTGGTTAGTCCTGAGAGTGCAGTTCAGTTGGGGGGGGGTTGGTTGCATATTTGGGATGGCACATTTTAGGTGGGAGGAAATTGGGTGGTGGGGGCCACTATCCACCCATGAGGTGGTTTCTAGCTGTGACTTAAGCATTTTCAGCACTCAGGGGGGTGGGGACATGTACTCTCTCAAGGATGGTTTACAGCTATATGTAGGGCACTGACTGTGATCAGGGGTGAGGGGACATGTACACAACTAAGGGTGGTTTACAGCTATATGCAGGGCATTGGTTGCAATCGGGGGGACTACATGGCTTCACACAATGCTGCTGTGCTACCTGCATGACGGCATTGTGCAGCATGCTAATGAGCCCATAATGGGCATGCAAATGACCCTTAGTGCTTTAAATGCCTCATGGGCTGATTAGCATGTTTGGGCAACATATTGCTCACAGGAGCCCTGGCACTATCCCATTTTGGATGTGCTATCTCACTTGGATTCTGTGGGCCATATTCAGTTAGGGGCTGTGTCAGCACAGCCCATAGTCACTGTGTGTGGTGGCAACACAGCCCATATTCGGACTATTTGCACACTCCGGTTGGAACAGTCGACATTTTCATTGGTCAGCGTCTTTTTCACATTTGTCATTTTCCTCAGGTGGCATCTTAATGTTACTTTTAAAATAAGTACTCTGCAGCATACAGTGAGACACGCAGGACAAAGAAAGCAAGAAAAATGTTGAGTTAGTCAGACCAGGCATGTACTGTGTGTTTGTGGATGGAACATTGTATAACCCGCAAACTGATGCAGCAAATGGGTTCAACAGCCTGGCTATGTTAGCTATCTATTAGTTTATTTCTGTGTGATTTTTGGATCAGCAAAAATAAAATGAGCATGAATATAACCTGTTATACAGTACATCTTGTATTGATTTTATGGGGGGGATATCAAACTTTCAAAGTAGCGATTAGTTAGGCTTCTTGTGACTGCATTTTGGGAAGAGGAAGAGAAAGTGAGTTAAGGTGGTGGCCATGTTTGGAGTTGCAATCGGGGATGAGTGACCTGTCGATAAATTCAAGCGTGATTCAGCCAAGAAATTCTGACCTGTGCTGTTCAGCACAGGTTGGTATCTGAAGTGATCAATCAGATTTCCTATTCTATAATGCATATTATGAAATGGATACAAAAAAAGCCATAACTGATTGGCTGAGAGGGGCTTTTAGCTGGGCCATTATCCCAGCACAACAGCCCTGCTGAAAGTACTTCCATCCAAACAGGCTTGGGACTCACCTTCAAGAGTCCTCCACTTCCATCCAGGTCAGAAATGCCAGCACCTGATATGGGTGCCATGGCATACAGTAGTTTTGTGGTCCCAGTTGCTGACCGCATCTCTCTCCTGCCACTACAAACACTAAAGACACCACCTGCTGCTTCTAACTCTGATCATCAGCACTATGGACACCACCTGCTGCCAGTCAGTATTCTGCAATGAAATTAAGATGTCAACTAGTCATTTTCAGCAACACACGGCCACAGCATTAAAATAATGTCACAAATTGCAGCTTAAATCCTGCTTGTCAAATAACCTGTCCCCAAAACAGCTACTAAATGTGAACATAAAGGCACAAAAACAGATCACTGTTTCCCACACTACCAAATGATTTATTAAATGTGAACATAAAGGCACAAAAACAGACTGCCATTTCCCGCACTACCAAATGATTTACTAAATGTGAACATAAAGGTGCCAAAACAGACCACCATTTCCCACAGTACCAAATGATTTATTAAATGTGAACATAAAGGTGCCAAAACAGACCACCATTTCCCACACTACTAAGTGATTTCCAATTACCAGCTTAGTCCCATGCTAATGTCTGACCTCTTCTCCCCACATGTTGAGTCTCTGAATTAAATACCACCCTGCAGTACTGGCTCCACCATCAGGCCAGATACCAACATTGCAGCAGCTGTTAGGACTACTTTTTTTGTTGTTTCTACTATTTTTTTAGGAATATAAAGTAAACTACTAAAAAAACAACTAAATATAAAGTAATGGACCAATGAGTCAATTTCATATTCGCAATAAGGCTCACCAGGAAGTACAATGTGGTGGAAAAGTGGCTCTTCTCAGGTGGTGGAAGCACTCAGCTTCACCCCATGCTTCAACTGTCCCAAGATGGGACATTATCCCACCAGAACACACCCCCAGTCATGCCATATTGCTTAAATCTCTAAGGGCCTATCCCTGACACTTGATGCCAAATTTACACATAGAATGTAATGAAGAGAGGAACAGATAAAGTTCTGCTAAAGTGATGCAGGATTGGGCCCTTAAACATCTGTTAAGAAATTGTGCAAGCAACAGTAAAAAACATTTCATTGATTTAAAGTTACCTTGTGTTTTACAGTGATGATATTGTAATCATAGGTTTCTTTGGCTGGTAACTCAGCATTGCCAAAATGGTTGGAATACAATTCCAAAACCAGGACCCTTCAGGGATTGCCAATACATGAAGAGGCTGGAGAATACTTCTTGAACCTGACTGCTTTAGGAGGCTGCCTTCAGGAGCCAAGGAATGCCAATGTAAACTTCAGTCTTAAGGTGCTACATGATGGCTCAATCAAGAAGGATCAGATGGCGATGGAGCATGCAACATCGAAAAACGTAATGTAAGGATCAGTATTTTCAGCCCATTCTGTTATTTGTGATGAATTTAACACACTGAACTGTGTTAACATGGGCAGACTGGGGTGGGCCAAGCGGTCCTTGTCTGCCATCAAATTCCGTGTTTCTATTCCATGAATCTAACACTTACTATACAATTGTTTAAGAAAGTATTCCATTAATCTAGCACATAGAACTATGTTAACATGGGAGTGCTGAATTCCATGAATCTAACACATAGAACTGTGTGAACATGGGAATATTTAACACACACTGTAGGACTGTGTTGACATGGGAGTGTTCCATTGCATGCATAATTGCACAGGACATCATGCAATCTTGGAGTCCCTTTCTCTTGTGTATTCATTGTTTTCTTTACTTGTAATTGTTAATTAGGAAAGGCTTACTGAGCAGTACTAGCTTGTTTCCAGGTGTATTCTTGGGGGGGGGGGGGGGGGGTGTTGCCCAGTAAATCCCAAACTGGGACAGCACTCAGAGGTAACTGAATGGAGCGAACTACAACACTGTTAAATGCCCAAATGCACTTAATGTATCCAGACCTTAGTCCCAAAAGGAATTCTTCAAACTCCAGTTGTTGACCAAGACAGTGGAGAAACTCTCCTGCTCTTCTTCGATAAGTGCCATGGGATCTTTAACTTGTACCTGGACAGTGACCAGAGATAAGCAGAAGGAACCTTGGTTTGACGTCTTATCTGAAGAAAGGCACCTCAACAGAGTAGCACTTCCCTCCTACTGCACTACAATGCCAATTGTGGGTACTACCCCAAGTACTTGTTGTAGGGCTAGAACTCATGATATTCTGGCTCCAAAGTGTGCATGCTACCTGCTGAGCTACTGACACTATATGCGACATAGGAACATATGAACTGAAGGCAGAAGCAGACTGTGCTGCCCACTGTGATCTTCACTTACTTCTCAATAGTTTTAAACCTGAAATAATCCCCCACCCTACATATGCTTATATAATTTGTATCTGGAAGTGTATACTGTCTGTCCTGCCACTACTGACACAGGCAAACTGTTCTCTGTGTCCACCAGTAACTGTGGACAGAAATTCCTCCTGTGTGACCCCCTGCAGTGCACACCACTGATTTGCTTGTTGTGTCCCTTAGTGTTTATTTCTTTACCTTCACTGCTATATTGTCTCCCTGCATCAGCTCATTGCCCCTTAGAAATGTATACATATGTAGAAGTTATGTAGTTTCATGCATCATCTAGTAATTATTTAAAGGTTCCAGTTATATAGTATTGCTACTAAGTACAATCTAGTCTTTGTTATTGCTTTACTCCCTCACTTCATATATTTCCTACTGATCATGCCCTGTGATACCATTGTAAATGAGATGCTATATCTCAATAGGTTCTATCCTGGGAAGGGGAACTCAAAATCAGTAAATAAGGAAATAAGTTAATAAGTAAATAAATACGTAAGTATACTGTAATGGATCTTCTGTAGAATGTCAATATGTTGTGCATTTTCCTCTGTATGAATGTTCTACTTTTCTTTTAAATGTCTAACAAATGTTGCTAAAACAGTGGAGGTGTGCTCGTTTGCGCATAATTTGCTGAAAATATGCATTGGCCCATTCCTAGAAGTGAAGGAGAATTTATTTTATTACCTTTCCTAACAATAAATAAATAAAATAAAATAAATCTTAGTGGCATGATTTTGTTCTGCATTTTCAGGTCTCAAGGATGCACAGAAGACAGCTCAATCACTTATGCTGATATCATTCTTCATACTGAAATCCATACCCTTGAAGCCAGAAGACGCCTGTATCTTGTATCTATGATGGCAGACTATCTCCATCTGGATCCTTTTCTGGTGACTCTTAGCCCATATAGGAATACTTTAGCACTGGATCATATCAACCTCACCATTTTGGCTGAAGATGTTGGTAGTGTGAGCATAGATGCTGGCCACTATGCAGAAATTTACTGGCCTGTTGGCTGTGAAGCCTTTGAGATGCTGTTTGAACTGACCCAGATTTTAAGAAAAAATGCAGAGTCGGGTCACCTTTCAGAACTGCTACGATATAATATCTCAGGTTGGAGAATATTCAGAAAAGAAGCAAATAAAATAAAATCCTTGGAAAGAAAACGTAGACAACTACTTCTTACAGCAACACCAGTAATGGCTATTAGAACTCCTACTTACCTTGCTTCCTCTATTCCAACAATACCTTTTTGCATTTACACCAAGACTTTAGTGTTAGCTAGCCTCAGCCTGAATTCTTGGAGTAAACTGGCAACAGTAATCCCAGCTGACACTACATATATACAGTCACCATTTATAAATGAAGTACTTTCAAAGTCTTTGACAATACAGACAATAAACACTTTTCAGATCCTTACTCCAGATTTTATTGAAGATGTATTTAGTAATAGTGTCTATGAAGTGACTCCATCAGCCACTATGGTTGCAGCATCCTCCTTCTCAGAGCATTTAAGAACAACAGATGACTTCATTTCTATGTTTAATGAACTGGCGACATCCCAGCAATCTGATATGTCGCAACACCCTACCTTTTTTCTTTCCACTGACCTAGAACCATCAAAACATCCACTGACTACAGTGCCTGGATCTCTGTTGTCTGTACAAACAGAATCTCTTATGCCAGCTCCCTCTTCTGACTTACATATGAAAACCGACAGCGTACAGATGCAGCCAAGTCTGTCTCACATGGAAACCATCTACAAATCCGTATATTTACCCACTGACGTATTAACCTCAAGTAGTTGCAGGGGAGAAGACTCATCCTCTCTTTCAATTTCATCTGAAGTAGGGTCAAGAAAAGTTATCATATCACAATCATGGTTTCCAAGACATACAATAACTACAGAATTAACTCAAGTGACTGTTAATCTGACACATTTTACAAATGTTCTGTCTCTCAGTAGTGCATTTATTGAAGCTAGTTCCAGACACTTGGATCAAACTGTGGCATATACAGTACTGTCTCATTTGATAAAGTTTCAATCAATATTATCAGCGCTTTTAGTAACTATGAAAGAAACTCCACTGAGAGGGATGAGCACAGTCAGCTTCCCTAACTCAAAACAATTGGTAACATCATTCCACAGTGTGCTGATACCTAGCCTCACCATACTAACAACCATTTCAGCAACTAAAGTTAAAGGGTCATATGCATCAGGAATACAGCCTATTACTGCTCACATTGTCTCATCCAAACCACAAGCAGTTTCATCCAGTCCCATGATCAAATACACTCTGCTTACTGAATTAACTAGCTTGATTTTGCCAGTCTCAAAAGCCAACACCCAATCAAGTTATCAATATTTCCTTGATAGCTCATTTGAAAAGCAAATATATTTTCCCAGTGTCAGTTCTGTGCAAGAATATATAAGTGCACAGTTCTCACATGGACTGTATACAACTAGTGACTTAAAGTTGCCAAAGAGCAAGACCTTGACTATGGATCCCCCAAGCATATTTACCAGTTCAACTACTGCAATGTACACATCATTCTCATCATTGCAGAAAACTACCACTGATGATTTGAAAGCAACTCTCAAGACACTTGGCACAGTCTTTCAACCAACTATGTTTTCAAGTATGTTTCAGAATGGTTATCCTTACACATTTTTCCATATGGTTACTGATAACCAAAATTATTTTTAGTATTTTTAGAATTCTATACTTGTCTAGCATTTATAAGGTAAAATTAATAGTTGATGTTTCTTTTAGTTCTATGCAAACATAGAAACAGAGAAATGTCCCCTGCAGAAAGCCTTGAAGTCTAACAAGTCTGCCCAGTGTTGAGGTGCTTGTTCCTTTATAGGTTCTAGTCACCCACCCCTACCTCCTGATCATTCCCTTGTACTTGACCCACCCCCTTTTGAAGCTTTCAATGGTTTTATCATTAACTACCTCCTCTGGCAGCCTGTTTCACCCATCCACCACCATTTCTGTGAAATAGTACTTCCAGGAATCTCTCCTGAACCTGCCCTCACCAACTTGCTGCTGTTTTCTCTGGTACATGTAATCTCACAAGGCCTACATAATTCACTAGAGTTCACATTGCTTATTTATACTTTTCATACCTTTGAAGCTCTCTGTCATGTCACCCCTCTCTCTCTCTCTCTCTCTCTCTCATGGACTCCAGGGCATACATGTTTAGACTCTCCAGCCTCTGCTCATATGTAATCCTGTGCTGTCTGTGAATCATCTTAGTGGCTCTCTCCTGCACTTCCTCCAGCTTGTTCACATTCTTTCTCAGATAGGGATTCCAAGACTGGACACAGTACTCCAGATGCAGCCACACCAGGAATTTGTGAAACGGCAGTATAACCACCTTACTACTGGTACTAAACTTGCTCTTAATGCATACTAGCATTCTGTTGGCTTTCCCCACTTCCCTACTGAATTGTTCAGATGACTTGATGGTGTTCGTAATTGCTACCCCCAAATCATTGTCCTCATTTGATGCTATGATTGCCACACTCATCCTGTACTCTGCCTAGGTTCTTCCTTCCAATGCACAAGACTTTGCAGTTCTTAGCATTGAAGTCCAGCTGCCAGATTCTGGACACCTCTCAAGCTTCTCCAGGTCTTCCCTCATGTCTCTAACCACCTCCTCACTATGAACCATGCCACAGAGCTTGGCATCATCTGTAGAGGCAGATTTTGCCCTTGATGTCATCTTTGATAAACCTAATGAATGCGTAGAACTGCATCGGCCTAAGAACCGAGCTCTGAAAAACTCTACTTGTGTCCTCTCATGCCCAAGTGTTCTCCATAGACCACTGCCCTCTATGTTCACATATCCCTCAGCTGATTTCTCACCCAGTTAGTCATTTATCTTCCACCTCTAGGTTCTTCAACTACTTTATTAGCTTTTTTGGGGAAGCAGAATCTAAAGTCTTGTTAAGTCAAGGTACAGTACATCTACTACCTGTCCCCTAGCCACGTGACCCAGTCAAAGAAGAAATTAGTTTAACACAACCCTGTGCTGCCGTTGTCCTACAGCCCATTTGCCTGAAGGATTTCTACTAGTCTTGCCTTCAATATGATTTTCATCAGTTTGCCATCCATGGAATTCAAGTTGACTGGCATGTAGTTTTCTAGCTCATCCCTGGCCCCACATTTGTGAAGGGGCACTATGTCTGTTGTTCTCAATTACACAGGCATCTCTCCAGTCTCTGGGGAGCCATTGCACAGATCAGGGGTGTCGCCAGTGTTTGTGTCATCTCCCTCAGCACCATCTGACCCAAATAGATTTATTTGCCTTCGGGGCTAATAGCCCTTTAAGGACCTCCTCCATGGCAACATATTCAGTACATGTCATTGCCCTTCCTCCCCGCTCTCTACCTCCCCCCCCATGATAATGCCCCTCCTCCTTGATAAACACTTAGCATAAATATCCACTCAATACAGTATTTTTGCTTTACCCTTACTCTCCTCCACCCATTCCTCACCTTTCTTCAGTTTGACAATGCCTTTTTTCATCTACCTTTTCTCCCTTGTGTAACAAAAGAAGGCCTTATTCTCTTCCTTAAAGCCCTTCACTATTTTCAACTCCATGCTAACCTTAGCTCTCTTAATCACTCTGCTGGCCGCCTTCGGCTTTTTAAGGTAGTTCTCCCTGTCCTCTTCCTTATTACTTTGTACTTTCTGAAACTCTGTCTACTAGGGCCAGTGCAGAGTACTTTTTCTGCTGCCATTGTCTATGTAGCCATGTCTATGAAACATTGAATTTGTTGGCAGATAAGGATCGCTTTGGTCCACCCAGTCTGCCCATTTTTCCCTACCTACAGTATCACTATAGACCTACTTGATCTCCAGCTCTTTCTCCCCGCCCCATTTCTTTCCAGTAAGATTTCCTTATGCCTATCCCATGCATTCTTGAACCCCACCACTGTTTTTGCCCTAACCACCTCAGTTGGTACACTGTTCCAGGAATCCACCACTTTTCTGTGAAGTACTTCCGCGCATTTTTCCTGAATCTACCCCCTCCAACTTCATAGCATGTCCCCTTGTTCTTGTGCACCTTTTTCCTGAAAAAAATACTTTCTTCCAGTACCTTATTTATCCCTGTGAGGTTTTTAAAGGTCTCTATCATATTCCCCCTCTCCCTCCTCACTTCCAGAATGTACATACTGAGTTCCTTTAGTCTCTCCTCATAGGGCTTTTGACGCAGACTCCACACCATTTTAGTTGCCCTCCACTGGACCACCTCCACTCTCTATATGTCTTTCTGGAGATGTGGCCTCCAGAACTATACACAGGTGAGGTCTTACCAGCAGTCTATACAGAGATAGAACCACCTTCCTCCTTCTGCTAGCGGTCCCTCTCCCAGTGCAGCCCAGCATCCCACTAGCCCTCCCAACTGCCTAGTCACATTGCCCGGCCACCTTTAGGTTATCAGAGATTAGTACCTCCAGGTCTCTCTCCTGTTTGCTGGCCAGCAATAACCCTCCCCCCCCCCATTTTGTACTCTGCCCCTGGGTTTCTGTGACCCAAGTGCATTATTTTGTACTTTTTTGCATTGAAACCCAGATGCCACACCCTTGACCACTTCTTGAGTTTTCTCGGGTCCCTGCTCATCCTTTCCACCCTCCAGAGTGTTCACCCTATTGCAGAATTTTGGTGTCATCCACAGATAGGCAGACCTTCCTCTCTAGCTCCTCTGCAATGTCATGTATAAAGACATTAAAAAGGACTGCTCCCGTCACTGATCCCTGAAGCACCCTGCTGGTTACCCTCCCCTCCTAGAAGTGAACTCTGTTTACCACAATCCTCTGCTGCCTATCCCCTAACCAATTTCCTACCCTATTTACCACATTTGGATCCACTCCTAAGCTACCTAGCTTGCTTAATAGTGTCATATGTGGAACAATGTTGAATGCCTTATTGAAATCTAGGTAGGCCATATCCACCGCTCCACCCTGATCTAATTCCATGGTCAACCAATCAAAGACATCTATCAGATTTGTTTGTTATGACCTCCCACCCATGAATTCATGCTGTCTTAGGTCTTGCAACCTATTAGATTCAAGATATTCCACTATCCTCTCCTTTAGCAGTGATTCCATTAACTTTCCCACCACTGATGTCAAGCTGACTGGTCTATTATTGCCAGCCTCCTCCCCACTACTACTTTTGAAAAGTGGGACTACATCTACCTTCCTCCAGTGTTCTGGAACCACTCCTGTTTCCAGTAAGCTGTTAAATAGGACTGTCAATGGCACATCCAGTACCTCCCTGAGCTCCCTCAGTATCCTAGGATGTACCCTGTCTAGTGCCATTGCTTTGTCCACTTTCAGAGTACTGAGTCTCTTTAGGACTCTCTCCTCTGAAAAGGGACTAGTTTCAACCCCCCATTTCAAAGTCAAAGTCAATTAAAGTCTTTATTTATTTAACCAGGCGATCACCGTTGAGCAAGCTCATTTTCGAGGTGGACCTAGGTTTGTTAACAAGGAACAAGGGACAATATACATGGGATGCAACACACAAGAAAATAGTAATAATACAAATAAAGTGAAATACAATAATACAGTATATACAAAGTACCAGCAGGTAGCATTCACAGTAGTATATGTTTGGAACAGAAGATACAGCTAGTTTTGGGTAGGACACCATTTTTCATAAAAGTAAAGAAATATACATATCAGGTGCACCGAACACAAATAAAACCTAATATAAAAAGATATATAGTTATATGGTATGGAGAATTTAGAGCTGGAACCAGGGTCAAAGGAATGTGGAAGGGACAGATATGGGGGTAGAAAAAGGGGAGAGGGAAGAGTCGATTATAGATGTGATCAGTCTTTTAACAGTAGTAATTAGAGTGTGCTTGGACTTATAGAAGTCACTATTTAGGGTAGACAGGCACAGGACTCCTTATTATGATGTAGCTATAGAGATTTAAAACCTGCTAGGCTGATGGGATAAGTTCATTTCAAAGTTTTTTGCAGCTTGTTCCACAGTTGAGAGAACACAAAGCTGATGGCTGCTCTGCCAATGCAAGATTTTGCTTTGTAAACAAAATGGTAGATATATGAGGTGCTTCTCAGGACATACTTCCCCAGAGTGCACAAAGGTAAACAGACAGAGATATACTGGGGCAGTTTATTTGAGATAGCTTTGTATGTCCAAACCACAGCATTTTTTTGCCATCTCTAAGCAAGGGATGACCATCCCACTGCCGTGTACAATGCACAGTGGTGGGTTGAGTATGGAAGACCCGTGATAAATCTTATGGCTCTGTGATAAAGCGTATCGAGTTTGGCTAGGGTACCTGCAGGTCCCTGACTATATAGAAAGTCTGCGTAATCCAATAGGGAAAGAATCAAATCAAACTTTATTTGTAAAAGGTGCCTTTCCAAAACCATAACATAATAAAAATTAATAAATAATTAAAACAATATTAAAATTAATCCAAGAAAGGTAATTTGAACCAGTTTCAGTTTAACATCTCTTGTGAGGAAATTATTAATCCTAAAGAGCAGACCAAGTCTTTGTCTAAGTTTCTTCGCCAGTTCTTCTAAGTGATCTGTGAAAGTAAGTCTATGGTCTAACCAGACCCCCAGGTACTTGAACTTTGGTATGTAGTCCAACTGCTCACCTAGAATGGTAGTGATCTGTGGGAGTGTCCCAGCAATTGCAGGATTTATTGCATTTTGAAGGGGCGAGAGGAACATTGCTTTGTTTTTTTTTAATTTAAGAGCAGTTTCTTGTTTATAGGCTGATGTTGCAACAGATTAAATTCATTTTAAAGGGCTTTACAGGCCACTTTAAGTGTGAGGCTACTAGCATAGAGTACCGTATCATCCGCGAATAGGTGTATTTGTGCTTCTTTGATGGGGGCATCTACGTTGTTAATATAAATGGTGACGAGCAAGGGACCAAGAATGGAACCTTGTGGTACACCCCTCAATAGGGGTTTTGGTGGAGAAACTTCCTCTTCTACCTTTACTTGATGAAGTTGTCCTGAGAGGTAGCTGGAGAACCATTTAAGGGATAGGGAATCCAAACCAATGATCCAGAGGGATGACAGAAGCAGTCTGTGATCAACGGTATCGAACGCCTTGCTTAGGTCCAAGAAAACTGCGCAGACAAAATTTTTTGGTCTAATTCAAGCTGCCAGTCATTTGTCACCTTGGCTAGAGCAGAGATTGTACTGTGCTGTGCTCTAAAACTGGATTGTATTGGGTTGAGCAATTTTTCTGATTCCAGGTACTCCCGAAGTTGAGAGTTCACTATTTTCTCCAGCATCTTTCACAGGATTGGAAGTAGGGAGATTGGCCTGTAGTTATTGAGGTCACTAGGATCTCCTGACTTAAACAAAGGGACCACAAGTGCATTTTTCCAAATGGGCGGTAGGTCACCCTGGGACAAAGATAAGTTGAAGAGATGAGTAATTGGGACTGCGAGGACATGGTAGCCGACCTTTAAGAAGTACGGGTCAATGAGGTCAGCCCCAGTACTTTTCCTAGTGTTCAGCTGAAGGAGAAGATCTTCAACTTCTTTCAGGGAGGTAGGCTGCAGAGAGAGGGATGGACTGGGGATGGTTTTTCTTGTGTATCCAATCTAAGTTGTTGGTGGAGGATATTCGCGAGATAAGTCAATGGCTAGCCTCTGCAGTGGCAAAATGATTATCGAGAGCACTGAGGATGATTTGCCCGGTCGGAGATGACAGTATTGTCGATCAATAATTTAGTAGGTAGGGAATTTGCTGTGGTGACCTTCAATGTCTTTGATAGTCTTCTAGAATTTGGAGGCATTTCTTGAGGAGCTCTCCAGCTGAGAGTGGTAGAAATTAGCTTTGGCTTTTCTGACCATTTTGGTGCAGAGGTTCTTCGCCCTCTGGAAAGAATTCTAGACATTTATTAAATTAGTTTTCCTAGCAGTTCTCCAGAGTACATCCCTACTCTGCAAAGCATCTTTCGGGTCTTCTGTAAACCACTGACAAGATTTGTTTCTGGTATGAACTTTTACTATGGGAGCATACTTGTTAAGAGCCCCTAGCACAATTTCTGATAAAATATCATAAGCCGTAGTCAGGGACTTGGCTACATAGAAGTCCTGCCATCGCATGGAGTCTCTTAGGTCTGATATATACCCATGGAGATCAAAGTTGCGTATGCACCTTTTAAAGGAGAATTTTATTTATTTATTTTATTTATTTAGTTCATAAATCGGATTTACAACCTTTGAGTCATAGACTCATTTACAAAGGCACCTCGTCACAGGGAGGGGGAGACAACAAGTAGTGAGGCGAGACAGGCTGAGACAATACAGTTGTGTACATACATTATACATAGCATAAGACAGGTGTTTTACACAGTAAATTATACATAGCATAAAGATTAGGTAGATTACCATAGTACAGAATGGAGAACACTGTTAAAGCCTGGTAGGTCATGCAGGCGAGCTCCAGCAAAGAAATGGAGTGGGGCAGGCTATCGAGGCTGGAGAGAAGACGATGGCCTTACCGTAGGCACATACACTTCTGAGTGCCAAGTAGGTGGTTGTGCAGGCAGTTTTGAATTGACCAATTTTAGGGGTGTTAGCTGGCGGGCTTGGGGAGGAGTTGTACCAGGTTGGTGCCCTGTGAAAAAGGACCTTGGGCAAGGAGGTCCTGGCTCTAGGCACCAGGAAGGCAGTCTTGCAAGCGCACGGATGATGGTAGAGTGGGAAGCAGGCTGGAGCTGAGCCGTGACACCAGGGGACACAGACCTAGAAGAGTCTTTTTGCTAGTATACCAGTGTGATATTGCAGGGTGTCTTCCAGATTGAGTATATTCGCTGGGAGGCGAGAGCTTGCATGTGTGGGTTCCGCTTGGGCACTGGCCAGAGCCGACAGGCTTTGTTGATGGAGGTCTGACTTTAGTGAGGGTAGGGGCCAGCAGCTGCATATATGGGGAGGCCATAGTCGACTAGTGACAGGATGGAGGAAGTAATGGTCAACCGTAGGGCGTAAGTCAGGGAGGCAGTCTTTGTGGCGATAGAGGAGCCCAATCCGGGTGTCTGCTATGGCAGAGATAGGGCACTGATATGGGTATGAAAGGAGAAGGATGAGTCAAAGGTGATCCCCAGATATTTGAAAGTTGACACCTGTTCAAGGGATGGAGGCTGTTGGGAACTATGGAGGGGGGGCATTTTTGAGCTACTTTGGTGGTGTGTGAAGATCATTGACTTTGTCTTCTTGAGATTCAGGACCAGGCGGTGGTCGAGGAACCATTTTTCAGCTTGGCTGAAGGAGGTTTGTAGGCTGTTCTGGAGAGTGACCGGATTAAAAGTGAGGAGAGCAGGACTGCATCATCTGCGTATAATAGCAGCTTTCCTGTACACGAGCTGGGAAGGGTGTTCAGGAAGAGACTGAATAATGTGGGGCCCAGAATGGAGCCTTGAGGGACTCCCCGAGAGGACAGGCAGGGCCGAGGATAGGCAACCAGCTAGCTTGACGCGCTGAGACCTACCATTAAGGTAGCTGGAGAACCAGGCTAACGGCTAGCAGACAGCCCTACTTTTACAGAGGGTGGCAAGCAATAGTGGGTGGTTCACGGTGTCAAAGGCCTTGGACAGGTCTATGAAAACTGCCCCAGCCAATTCCCTGCCATCCAGTGCAGAGTGTATATGGTGGGAGAATTCAGAAGGGCTGTGGTGGTGCTGTGGCCTGATGGAATCCATGTTGTTCAGAGCACAGTATGTCGTGGCTGGATAGATAAGTTACGAGTTGTGCGGATACTATTTTTTCAAGCGCTTTGGAGAGGGGAGGATGGAGATGGGTCTGTAGTTAATAGGTACAGTACGGTCTCCACTCTTATGTATAGGGATGATTTCGGCCTGCTTCCATGCCTTCGGGAATTGTCCGAGACACAGGGATCGATTGAGGAGGTCAGTGAGGGGGACTAACATGACATCCAGTGTTAGGCGGAGTATCCAGGAGTCGAGGGGGTCATCACTAGGGTTGGGAAGAAAGAGCGTAGGAGGATAGGCTTCGCATCCTGTGGGAGATAGTCCTAAAGAGAAATGGAGGCAGCAATAGCTGGGTTGTCGACACCGGTATGGGGTCAAAGAAGTGGGCCGGAGAACTGAGCTTAGGTCAGTGAAAGTTTCGTTGAGGCAGTTGGCAATATGGGGAGGGTCCGCATTAACAGCACCATTTATGAGCATCTGAGATGGAGGAGTGAGCAAGTCGTCCCGCTTAACTCCTTCATGTTGTTCCAGAAGGTGCGCATTGCCCCAAGTGGATGTCAAGATGGATTGGTAGTAGCTGGCTTTGGCTTTTCTTATGGCCCATGTGCACTGGTTCCATGCTGCATTATAGGCCTGTCTGTCAGCTAGTTTGCCAGTATTGACAGCAATGTGCCATAGATTATCACGCTGCTTCAGCTGTTGGATCAGGGGGTGGTTATCCAGGCAGCCGTGGTGCCTCTTGGTATGGAGGCGGGTGATAGGGGCAAAAACATCACAGGCCTTGCAGAAGGCATTGGTGAGGAAAGCAAGGGCAGCATCTCTGTCTGGCGCAAGGGAGATTGGAGACCAATCAAGTTCCGCAAGGTGACTCTTAAGTTTATGTAGACCTCCTGGGCGAAAACGACGACGGAGGGTGGCAGGGCCCGGGGTTTTGAGCGTGGGGGTGGACCAGTGGCAAAGGATTGGTGAGTGGTCACTGAGGAGTTGGGCAATATATTGATATCCTTTATTTTGTGTGGGCGGTTGAGAGACACAATGTCAAGCAGCGTGCTAGTCCCACTAGATTGGTTAAATCTGGTGGGTTGAGTCACTAGCTGGGATAGATCAAGGAAGTGAAGGTATCTTTGATTTGAGCAGAGGTAGTACTGAGCCAGTTGACGTTGAGGTCACCCACTATGAGTTGTTCTGCCTTGTGAGGCAGGGAAGAGAGGTATTCAGTGAGGGAGTGGATAGCTTGGTTTTGTTCACGTGGGGGTACATATGTCGTTGTGAAGTAAAGCGGGCCATGGCCTGGGTTAGGAGAGATTTTTAGGGTGATAGCTTGAGCCCCATGATCGAGCTTTGGGGTACGCAAGGCATGACCCAGGAGGGAGTTCCTTAGGTAGACAGCGCAGCCCCCCACGCTTACCCACACGATCATCTCTGAAGAGGGAGAAGCCAGGGAGGGAGACGGTCGAGTCCGGGATCAGTGGTGAGAGCCAGGTTTCAACTATGGCAAGGACATCGGGCTTATGCTGGGAGGCCCAGCATTGGAGTGCAGCAGTCTTTTTAGGCAGACTGCAGATATTCATGCAGGCAATGCGGAGGCCTTGCCCTGTGGAGGGCAGTGTACCGGGTCCTGGGCCAGGGTTGGGGTGGACATTACCCGAGAGCAGGAGGAGTAAGATGGTGAGCCGGAGCAAGGGACTGCAGCTGTGATGGTGGTGGTGTCTGGGCGGTTGGGAGGGTTTGCGAGGGGTATTGCAGGGGATGGGCAGGGAGCTAAGGGTGAGCAGGGCTAGTGCAGGTGGATGCCACCAGCTATTGTGGACTGCACAGGGTATGGGTGTCGGAGGGGGGTGAGAGGAGGCAGTTGGGCGAGCCAGTGTGTGTGGGGTGTAGGAGGAGAAAGGCGGGTTGAGGGAGGGGTTGTGGGAATGAGAGGGAACAGGAGGCTAGCATAGGAGCACATGTCGAGTATATGTCGAGTGTCATAGAGGTTTAGTGCTGTGTTTTTGTAGCAGTGTTGGAGCGAAGAGAAGCAGTGTGAGTAATCTAATACCTAAGGGAGTCATTATGTTATGGAGCTTGTGTGAGAGATAGGAGGGCTTAGAAGAGCAGGATCCTCTAGTGTTCAGCTAGTATAACCTGCAGATGGTAAAGTAGACTGATTGGTTCTGCAGCCTCACGTGGTAGTGCCTATAAGTTGGAGAGCCGACTGGGAGGGGGAGCTGCACGCAGTGCCGGCGGGGTTCAAATTCAGAGCTGCAGAATCCTCAGCTCTGGGAGTGCCGCACCTGACTTGAGGGGGTTCTCATGGGCGATCCGAGCCGTGATTTGGGCTGCTGGAGCTTGGGGAGGGCGATCTTCCCTCAGCCCTCACGACTCTACTGAACAATCTGGGAGAGAGGAGATGGAAATTTAAGTACTGCAGCACAGGAGGCAGGCCAGGTGAGGCAAAATGAGCAGCGCAGCCAGCGTTTTCCTTTTTTTTTTTTTTTCTAGGCAACAGTTCACAGTCTCACAGTAGCACTAACAATATATGGGCAAAGGATCGAGTTGATAAATGCAGTTAATATGCAGTGGAAGGCAAAAGAAAAAACATATTGTAGGCGCAGAGCAATGTCCTAGTTTAGGCGCCAAATTCAAATTCAGAGCTGCAGAATCCCTCAGCTCTGCAGAGTGCCGTACCTGACTTCGGGGGGGGGTTCCGCGGGCGATCCAAGCCGTGATTTGGGCTGCTTGGGCTGCTGGAGCTTGGGAGGGCGATCTTCTTCCTCAGCCCTCATGACCCTACTGAACAATCTGACTTGGGGGGTTCCGACAATCTGAGCCGCGATTTGGGCTGCTTTGGGCTGCTGGAGCTTGGGGAGGCGATCTCTTCCTCAGCCCTCACGACCCTACTGAACAATCTGACTGGGGTTCCGCTGGGCGATCCGAGCCACATTTGGGCTGCTTTGACTGCTGGAGCTTGGGAGGGCGATCTTCTTCCTCAGCCCTCACGACCCTACTGAACAATCTGACTGGGGTCCGCGACGATCCTAGCGATTTGGGCTGCTGGAGCTTGGGAGGGCGATCTTCTTCCTCAGCCTCGCGAATCTCCTACTGAACAATCTGACTTGGGGGGTTCACTGGGTGATCCGAGCCGCGATTTGGGCTGCTTTGGGCTGCTGGTGGTACAGTTGTGCATTTAAGGTTGGTACAGTTGTGCATTTAAGAGTGGATCTTACACATGCGATGAAGCAATGGTCGCTAATATCAGAGAAAAAGAGGCCAGCATGGGAGAATTTATTTATTTATTTATTTAAGAGATTTAACAGATAAGCATACTGAGCGGGGTCCGCTCATTTCCAGATGCGACCTGGGGGTTACATAGGTATAAATGTGTAGCAGACAAACACTGCAGTAGTTTGACAGTGGTTTCAGTAAGACAGCACAATACAGTGGTATATAAGAGCATGAGAGTGGATACATACAGAGAGGGATACAACAGGTCCGGAGAACTGTTGAAACAAATGTGCTAGTTATGGATGAACCACAGGTCAAAAGTGCATAGTTTGTAGTGATGGGTTAGTCTTGTGTTAGCGGTGAGACAGTAAACAGTAGATAGGCATCATGGGAGGAGTACTAGGCATGTTACTTAGAAATGTGATTTAGGACCTGTTTAGATGCCCCTATTGGCAAGTCTCGGCTGTAGGTTGCAGTTGCATGCAACTGAGAAGTGGGCATTTAGGAGCGGTTTGAGAAGCCTAGGGGAGGAGGAGAGCCTAATGTCTGCCGGTAAGTCATTCCAGAGTTTGGACAGCCGATGTTTGAAAGCCGATTGGCCCTTCGAAGTGCGCATGAAAGGGATTTGGAACTGTTTTGAGTCCGAGCCTCTGAGGGAGTATGCCGGGGGGGATGCGTTGTCAGTTCACAGTTGAGATGGGGGGGAGGGTGCTAGTCCAGTACTTTGCTATGATATTAGCACAATGTAGTTGACTCCGAGACTCCACAGAAGGGAGGCAAGGGTGCTGTACAGGTCGCAGTGGTGGGTGGAGGGTGGGCAGTCTAGGATGAAATGGCAGAAAGAGTGAAAGAGGGGATCCAAGCTGGCCAAGGTGGATGGGGGGGCTGTGCTGTAGACCACATCACCGTAGTTGAAAATGGGGAGGATCATTTTGAGCACTACTTCTCGCTTGACTGAGGTTGGAAGGTTCCCTTTATTGCGGTAAAGTGCACCTAATTTAGGGTGTAGTTTTTTTTGTAGCGAGACAATGTGGGCGTGGAAGTCTAGGTGTTGATTGAGCTATACCCCCAGATACCGAAAGGAGGTGCAGGATTCCAGGGTGGATCCATCCTGAGTGTGGTAAACGGGGGGGGCTTCTATACGGGAGAGTCTCGGCTGCATGCCAAAGGTTAGGAAGGTGGTTTTCTTTGCGTTCAACACAAGTTGGTTGGACCTGAGCCAAGTTTGAACGGCATCAAAATCCCGTTGGAGAGATGAGTTTGTGTCCCTGATAGAAGGGCCGGAGGCGTAAAGTACAGTATCATCTGTTTACATTTCTATGGCTGAGCTGGAGCAGACCAGAGGTAGATCATTTAGAAATATGGAGAATAGTAGGGGACCCAGAACCGATCCCTGGGGAACCCCCATGTTGACTGGTAGTGGGTTGGATACATGAGGGCCAATTTTTACTGCCTGCTTCCTGCCTGTCAGGTAGGCTTGGAACCAGCTGGTGGCAAGATTAGAGAGGCCTGCATCTTGCAATTTTGTGATTAGTTTAGGCTGGGAGACCATATCAAAAGCTTTGGCCAAGTCAATGAATATAGCCGAGGTGATATGGCCCTTGTCCATTCCCGAGGAAATATCATTAGTGAGCCTTAGTAGTGCTGTGATGGTGGAGTGTGTTTTATGAAACCCGGACTGAAATGGGGTGAAGAAGGAGGTGGAGTCAAGGAAATGTGTAAGTTGGGAGAGGGCAAGGTGTTCTTGTAGCTTAGCCAGAACTGGTAGGAGGGAGATTGGGCAGTAGTTGTCGGGCACCGATTGATCTCCGCCCTTAGGTAGCAGGATGATTACTGCTTCCTTCCAGGCTGTAGGAATTGCTGCCATGGAGAAAGATCGGTTTAAGAGGTCGGCAAGGGGGGTGGCTATTGCAGGGGCTGATAAGAAAAGGAGTTTGGAGTCCAGTCCTAGAGGGCACTTGCCTTTGTTGGGGTCGAGGGAGCGTAGGGCGCATAGAACCTCAGCTGACGAGACAGTGTGAAAAGAGAAATTTGTTGCATGGGGGTTATGCAGGGGTATTCCAAGAGGGTTGTTTACGGGTGTGGGGAATTGTTGGCTATCTAGGAGAGTTTTGGCACAATTGGTAAAGAAGGAGTTGAAAGCTGAGGCAACTTCACTGGGGGCTGATATATTATTACCCTGTATGTTTAGGGTGGAGTTGGGTGGCTGGGCAGGGGGAGAGAGCAGGGATTTTACGGTTTTCCAGAATTTGGAGGGGTGGCTTAGATTAGTGGAGAGGGCCACCTGGAAGTAGTTTTTTTTTGCCAGTCTTATGGCATTTGTGCAGTTATTTCGGAGGGAACGGTAATGCTGTAGAGAGGCCGGGGAGTCAGTTTGTTTATATTTTTTCCAGGCCTGGTCCCTAGCCCGACAGCGACTGATAATGTCAGCAGAGACCCAAGGGAGATGAGCTTCCCTGACCCTTCTATTCCTTGAAGGCGTGATAGTCCCAGATGGCAAGAAATTGAGTTCTAAACATTTGAAAAGCATGGTCTATAGTGGGGGCCAAACGATAAATGACCAGTCGCATTTAGAGAGAGGTCGCTTAAAAGGGAGTGGAGGCAGAGGGATTTGTAAGCTGCCAGTGATTGTCCTTGGTGGAGGTGGTTTGCTGGTCTGTGTACCCTCCTGGTCATGTAGACCATATAGTGATCACTCAAGGAATCAGGTAGGAGGCCAGCTTTAATTATCCTATGAGGGTGAGTAGTGAGAGCCCAGTCCAGGAGGGAGTGATTCCGTGTTGTGGGGTTTAGGCGCGTGGGTTGTTCTAGTAGTTGGGAGATTAAGGCAGTGAACCCTGCTGCATAATTTGGAACAGTCAGATGCTAGCCAGTTATGGTTTAGGTCGCTGAGGATGTGTAGTTCATCATGCAGTGTAGTTTTAAGATAGGCTAGATGTTCAATAATGAGTTACCCGGTAGTAGGGCGCACAAATCCCGCCACATATACTGGGGAGGTGTGTGGCAGAACTATTTTAACCATCTTAGTTTCTATTTGGGGATTCTGACATGGGATAAGGACAGGGGTGAAATGGAGCCCATTTGATATATACATGGCTATGCCGCCGCCTTTCTTAGTTCCTTTGTGGTCCTGCCTGATTACAGAGTAACCTGGGATGGCTATTTCTGCGTCTGCATAGTGAGGTTTCAGCCAGGTTTCAGATATGATGCAAATATCAGGTTTAAGGGTATGGGCAGTGACCTGCAGCTCCGGTATTTTATTTAGTAAGCTGCGGATGCTGAGGTGAATAAGGCTTATACCCTTAGGAAGGGTTTGGGGGGTGAGATTTGATGATGGGCCAGGGTTTGTTTCGATGTCGCCAGCCAGGAGAAGCAGCAGGGTGAGATAGCGCATAGCAGTGTGCCATGTATAGCTTGGCTTGTATCTGGGACAGAGATATGTGGGGTTGCAGAGAGAGACAGAGTCCCCAGATTACGAGGGCAGATAGGGTGCATGGGGAAGGAGGACGGGATGACTGAGGAGCTGATGAGCCAAGTTCGGTGGTTGGTGAAACTGGCTCAGTGTGGGAGAAGGGGGTGGAGGGGAGGAGAGATCAGATACTGCTGGGGAGGTCTGGATTATTAAAGGCCTGTTAGATGGAGGTAGGATATGAGAGGCAGGGCAATGGCTAGGACAGCAATTTGGTAGAGGATCATACTTGTAAAAGTGATGAGATACAGGAAAAAAGACACACTCTGCAATTTAGTAATAGCGGCCACTACTGGGGGGATCTGATAATCTGCAAACCTAAAAGTGGGATGATAGGTTTCGGCACAGTCACCTGACCTCACAGATCCTAATAAATTAGAGTGCTGACCAAAGGTGGTGGTGGGGGTGGTGGGAAGCTGGCGCACAGCGCCGTTGGGGCAAAAATGTGGCAGAGCAGTACCGGCGCGATGTGCTGGGTTCACACAGCCGAAGATTCAAAACTGCAGGAAAGGCGCCAAAACAGACAAAAGAACCTAGTCCTGCCTGCAGAAAAAATGATCGTCCTCTTGTACCTTTTGTGGCTTCGGGGGGGGGTCCAATGCGATCCATGCCCCAGGGAGAGCTCCAAACGCAGCCCTCGCAACCTCGTGGGGGTTTCAGGGGGACGGCAGCAGTCCCTCACCGTGACCCAACTGTGGAGAAGAGAGGACAGGAATTAGTTTATATACAGCAGGAGGGCTGCTTCGATCAGGTATGTCCTATTCTGTATTACTGTTTGGGCCCCGACTTTGTTACAGAGCAAACATTAATTTAAAACTTGGGCAGCTCCTTTGTTAAAGACAAGAGCAGCAAGCAGGTAAAGCTTAATTTAGAGGATTAGGGAGCGAGGGCTAAATCCTTGTAATACTAAGCTATGCTGTTAAGGTCCTACAACAACAGTGCTCAGTAGACCAATTCCCAGTTAAAGTAGACTGAATTGATGCTGGGTCTCTAAACAATAGCTATGGGATTCATTTGCTAACACAGATAGGGAAACAGTGCACAGTTACAGAATCTAGAAACACATGTAATTGGGAAGGTTACAGGAGTTTTTGCAAGCAGTCTAGCAGCCTATGCAGGGGAAAAAAATTACATTTCACGGCGTTATTAAAGTAAAAGTGTCTCTTGCTTTTTCTGCAGTAAAATCAGGCAAAAACAGAAAAGTGTTAGCTTGAAACAGTCTATAGATGTACGCCGACTGCAGTGCCTGTAACAAAAATGCGGCAGAGCAGTACCGGCGCGATGTGCTGGGTTCACACAGCCAAAGATTCAAAACTGCAGGAAAGGTGCCAAAACAGACAAAAGAGCCTAGTCCTGCCTGCAGAAAAAACGATCGTCCTCTTGTACCTTTTGTGGCTTCGGCGGGGGGGCCCAATGCGATCCGTGCCCCAGGGAGAGCTCCAAACGCAGCCCTTGCTACCTCGTGGGGGTTTCCGGGGGAGGGCAGCAGTCCCCTACCCTACCCTCACGACCCAACTTTTGTGGCTCCGGGGGGGGTCCAATGTGATCCGTGCCCCAGGGAGAGCTCCAAATGCAGCCCTCGCGACCTTGTGGGGGTTTCAGGAGGGCAGCAGTCCCTCACTCCTACCGCAACCCAACTTTTTGTGGCTCGAGGGGTCCATGCAACCGGGCCCCAGGAGAGCTCCAAACGCAGCCCTCACAAACTCATGGGGGTTTCAGGGGGAGGGCAGCAGTCCCTTACCCTACCCTCACAACCCAACTTTTGTGGCTTCGGGGGGGGGGTCCGATGCAATCCGTGCCCCAGGGAGAGCTCCAAACACAGCCCTCATGACCCAACTTTTGTGGCTTCGGGCGGGTCTGATGCGATCCGTGCCCCAGGGAGAGCTCCAAACACAGCCCTCGCGACCTCGTGGGGGTTTCAGGGAGGGCAGCAGTCCCCACCTACTCGCTGGACCAACTTTTGTGGCTTTGGGGCGGGGTCCAATGCGATCCGTGTCTCAAGGAGCTCCAAATGCAGCCCTCATGACCTCATGGGGTTTCAGGGGAAGGGCAGCAGTCCCCACCCTCACCGCGACCCAACCTTTGTGGCTCCGGGGGGGGTCCGATGCGATCCGTGCCCCAGGGAGAGCTCCAAACGCAGCCCTCATGACCTCATGGGGGTTTCAGGAGGAGGGCAGCAGTCCCCTACCCTACCCTCGTGACCCAACTTTTGTGGCTTCGGGGGGATCTGATGCGATCTGTGCCCCAGGGAGAGCTCCAAATGCAGCCCTCGTGACCTCGTGGGGGTTTCAGGGGGAGGGCAGCAGTCCCCTACCCTACCCTCATGACCCAACTGTTAAATGGGGTTTGTTAACTAAAATGATATCCAAGAGAGTACTGTTATTAGGGTTGAGCTTGTTAGGATGAGTAGATTCATTTATTAGCTGTGACAACCCAAGGGAATCACAGAACATTTTAAGTGGGGTGGATGCACTGGAGAGCCAGTCTAAGTTGAAGTCCCCTAGTATGATACACTCTGAAGATGCCGAACCCAGGATGTTTTCAAGATGTTTTAACAACTGTAGTCCAGCTGATGGGGGTCTGTAGCATCCTATTATACATGATGAGACACCGGTGGCAATTTTAATCTTTAATGACAAGCTTTTGAAGTCTTTTGGGACAGAGGTTGAGTCAATTATGGAGGCAGGGAATTTATCCTTGATGTAAATAGCTACCCCACCACCTCTGGTTTGCCTGTCGGCTCTGAACAAAGAGTAGGAGGGGATGTTAACTTCATTGTGACTGGTCGCCAGTTGGAGCCAGGACTCCGTAATCACCAGAACATCTGGAGCAGTATGACATACCCAGGCCTGAACAGAAGTGATTTTTTTTTTAATAGGCTACATACATTAACATACAAGAATGTAAGCCCCTTGAGACTTTGTAGCTCTGATGGGGATTCCATGGGTGCCAGAGGGCCTGGATTAAGCTCAACATTTCCTGAGCATAGTAAAAGCAGGAACAAGAGTTTCCTGCAGAGTCCTAGGAGAAGTGTGGGTGGCTGGGTCTTCTTTCAGTTACATGATTTGTCTGTGGCAGTATAGGGAGTTCTGAGGCTAGTTCCCAGTTTTCCTGATGCTGCATACAATAATACCCTGTCTGAGAGAGTCAATGGGAGTAGGGGGGGAGTATGCAGAAGGTGGTGTAGCCCTGTGGGCAGGCTTTAGAGTTCATGTTACTTTTTTGTGGCCCCTCCCATTCTCCTTCCACTGAAGCATGGAACAAAAGTGTTTGTTCAGGATTTCTACCTTTTCCTGGTACCCTCAGCAGTGTCCTCCTATCCCTTTTTAACCTAACAGTCTCTCCCCAGTCTTCCTCTTTTAACTTACATACCTAAAAAAAAATCCTGTCTGCTTTCATTACCGCTTGGGCTATTCTCTCTCTTCAGTTTGTGCCTTTGCACTCCTTACTGCTTTCCCTGCTTCTTTCTGTTTCTCCTAATACACCTCCCCATCCTCCTCCCTCTGCATCTCCTTATATCCTCTGAATGCCACCCTTTTAGAATTTACATTTTCAGCCACCTCTTTTAAGAACCACAGTGATCACTTTTTTCTCTTTCTTTTTCTCCAGTTGTTTGACACAGAGGTTTGTTGCCTTCACTCTGCCCCCTTTTAGCTTCGCCCACTGTTCCTCCAACCTACTCAGCTAATCCCTGAGGCATTCACACATCTTTATAAAATCTGCCCTCCTGAAGTCCAGGATCTTCGCCCATTGTGTGGTTTGAGTCCTCAGCTGTCCCTATACTGAAACACACTATGGTGATCACTGGTCCCCAGGTGGCCTCTGACCTAGACATCTGCAACATTGTTCCTGTTAGTGAGTACCAGATCTGGTATTGCCCCATCATGGGTGGGTTCACTGACTAGTTCCCTGAGGAACGCTCCCTGCAGGGAGACCAGGATGTCCCTGCTTCTAGTAGAAGCTACAGCTGGGAGCCTCCAATCTTCACTGGGTAGATTGGAGTCCCCCACTAAAAATACCTGCCCTTTTTCTGCCATCTTAACAATGGCTTTCACCAGTACCTTATCTAACTTCTCCACCTGTGCTGGAGGTCTGTAGATCACACCAGTATGAATAGTGGCTCAATTCTCCTTCTCCAAGGTGATCCATAGTACCTCTCCCCCCCCCCTTATTCTCTGTGTCTCTGTCACTTTTATGCTTTCTTTCACATAAAGCACCACACACCCTCCTTTTCCTCCCACCCTGTCCTTCCTTAACAAAGTATAACCTCGTATGGTCATGTTCCAGTCATGGTTGTCAGTGCACTATGACTCAATAATGGCCACAATATCCAGGTCGGCCTCTGCCATGATGGTCTCTAGGTCTGTAATTTTATTTCTTAGACTTCTAGCATTCGTACACATAACCTTCCAGATTTTCTTGCCACTCTGATTATTGCCCCTCTTTTTTCCTTTTTGCCCTCCCTACTTCCTTGCTCTGTTTTTACTGCTCCTGTTTCCATTCCCTTTCATTTCTACCACTCTGATTCCTTTATTACTTTGCACCCTAAGGTACTTCTGTCCCCTCATGTTCTCCCTACTTTAGCTTGCTGGGAAGCAGCTACTGCCTCCCTGATTTCTTCCACCACATCCCTCTGCTAGTTTAAATATGCATCAAAGTAGCATTTATACTGTCCACTAAGGACTGCAGTTCCCCTCCTGGATGGATGCAGACCATCACCCCATAAAGGCTCTCATCCCTTCAGGCTGGATCCCAGTCCCCAATGTAGCCAAACCCCTCTTCTCTCTGCCATTCCTTCAAACATGAGTTGAAGCTCCTGGTGCTGAGATCCCTCTCCTCCCTCCAGTCATAGAAAGCTACCCTCTTCTCCCGGACTGCTTTTTTTCAACTCCTCATCAACTATATTGGTCTTCTCTGTCTTTTGTGCTTTCCTATGTTTCAGACAGGAGCTGGTGATGTTTTGAAGGATATCACTAATAGTGGCCCACTCTGCTTCCACCCTTGCAATCCAAGCCAGGGGTACTTCGATCTTTTCCCTCATGGCACTAAAGTCTGCCCTTCTGAAGTCAAGAACCCAAGTTTTGGTGCTCAGGTACTCCTTTCCAATTTTTAACCCAACCATACCGTAAGGTGGTCATTACTACACAGGACTCAGCTATGCTGATGTCCCTGACATAATCACAGTTTGACAGTAGTAGGTCCAGGTCTGCCTGTTCCATAATCAGTTCTCTGACCTACTGTAACAAGAAGTAACCCTGGAATTCCTTCAGAAGGGATTGCCTTCTTTTGCTGTTGGTCTATATCAGGTAGATTGAAGTATCCCATGATTATACTCTTCCCCTGATTTGCGGCTTCCTTGATTTCACTCCTTAGTTCTTCATCTAGCTGCTCACTCTGGTTCTATGGCCTGGCTGGCTCCTCACTAGTTACCTACCCATTGATTGGAAATTGCACCTCATTTAAACGTATTTATTTATTTAAAATTTGACAGCTGGGAAAGGCACCATTAGCAGAAGCTCATTTCCAGGTGCAACCAAGGGGCAGGGTTGCAAAACAGAGGATAACAAAAAGTAAGTTACATGGTAAAACAGTGTACAAAAAGCAGTTTGTACAAATGACAAAGACATGTAATGGGCAGTGAGTATTTACAATTATATACAGTATAATACAAAATATATATGTACACAATAACGGGTTGCATAGATAAACCAGCAGGTATACAGTAGGAGACCAGTTATACAGGGTAAAAGTAAAAGGGAGCCTGCTGACACAGAGACAGAGTGGAGCCTGTTGACACAGAGATAGAGTAAAGGAGAAGCAAGCCGGGGCAGAGGAGAAGAAGCATTAAGAGGGGGGACAGGTGCAGGATGTGGAGGGGGAAGGTCTGAGTAGGTGCTTCAGGGTGGAAAAGGAGGGAGTGAGGTGGGTTTGGGGCAGGAATGCTGTTCCAGAGGTAAGGAAGCCCATAGGAGAAGGCCAGTTTGCCAGCCAAGGTGCGGACACATGGGAGGGTGAAGAAATGGGTGCTGATTGACTGTGAGTTGTACCAGGAGGAAGTGGCAGATTTGAGAAGAGAGGCAAGATGTATAGGGAGAGTCCCAAGCCAGTACTTAGATATGACAGTGGCGCAGTGGGAGAAGCATCTCTGGGAGAGAGATTGAAGGGATAGGGAGGAGTAGAGGTCACAGTGGTGAATCAGACAGGGGGAATTTGAGGCAAATCTACAGAAGGCTTGGTAAAGCACATCGAGTTTAGAGAGGGAGGTTGCAGGGGAAGCACTGAAAACAACGTCAGCATAATCGAAGGCAGGGAGGATCCATTTAACCAGTTGGTCGCATCTAACAGGGAGGGGAAGGCTAGCCTTATGTCGGTAGAGTAGTCCTAGTTTAGATCACAGATTCAAGTGAAGAGTGTTAAAGTGGGAGGAGAAGTCGAGTGAGAGATTGAGCCAGACTCCAAGGTACTTGTAGGTGAGGACATTTTCGAGGGGAGTGGATGCTCCAGAGAGGAAGGAGGGTAGGGCATGAAGTTAGCCAGTTTATGCTGGGTTCCAAATGTCATCGCAACAGTTTTCTTTTTTCCATATTGAATACACTTTATTAAACTTGGCAAATCATGTCAAACGGACAGAAACAATTGAGAGATCTTATTATTCTGACAGGAAAGTCCTGTCTGAGAATGAATAACCATGTACATTTTATGCCCATAGTCTTAACTCCCAATCCCCCACTCAATCCCCACCATACATCACCCGGAAGGGGTCCAGGAAGCGAAATCCTTGGGTTTCCTTTTAAAGAAGAATTAAATGCCAGGTGTCTTCTATTTGATAGATGCTGGGAAGTTTGAACAGTTTTTTAAGGAAACAAGCGATATAATCGGGCAATCTTCAAGTTGTCAAGCGAACATGTAGGGGTTTCCATATACAGAAGTACTTAGACAAGTTGCCAATCATATTAGCAATGAGGCACTCAGCTTGCAGGGCAAATAATATCTCCCTGTACCATTCCACAAATTGAGGCATATGTTGATCCAGCCAGTGCCTAAGGATGACTTTTTTAGCACTGGCCGAGATCAGGGCCATGTGCAGCCTCTGATTCCCAAGAAGACCTTCTGTGTAATCTCCTAGAATACAGAATTCAGGACAGAAGGCATCAGACAGTCCCAATAGAGAATCTAGCTTCTTACAAATAGTTTCCCAGAAAGGGGCTACTTTCTCACAGGACTATAGGACATGAAACAAGGTGCCCCGTTCTTTGGCACATCTCAAGCAGGTATCTGTAAGTATTCTATCCATTTTATGTAATTTAACTGGGGTATAATAAAGATTATGTATAATTTTAAATTGCATGAGTCTATATCAGTCCCATTTAATGAAAGTATAAAGGTGTTTCCAGATCATGGCCAATTTCTGAGGGCCAAGGTCACCGATAGGGATGTAACAGTTTTCTTAACATTTAGTTTTAGACAGTTAGTATTAAACCAGGAGGTAACAGTTGAAAATTATTTTGCAGGGGTGTGTGGATGGCCAAAATGGAAGGGTCAGAAAGGAAGAGGACGGTGTCGTCCGCATACATATGGATCTTAGCATGGGAGCAAGCAGAGGGGAGGTTAATAATGAACAGTGAAAAAGAACAGGCTCGAGGATCGAGCCTTGGGGTACATCAGCCAGGATAGGGAGGGGGGAGGATAGAGCATTGCTGATTTTTACAGATTGTGAGTGGCCCATCAGATAAGATTGGAACCAGGACACAGAAGATAGAGAAAGGCCCAGGGCACTAAGTTTATTTAGGAGAAGAGGGTGGGACGTGGAGTCAAAGACCTTTGCAAGGTCAATGAAAATGGCTGAGGTGATCAGACCTTAATCCATGGCGGAGTGAATGGCATCTGTAAAGCGTAGAAGGGAGGTAGAGATAGAGTGATGCTTCCTGAACCCTGATTGGACAGGGGATACAGTGTCAGAGGCCAGGAGAAAATCATTTAGCCTAGAGAGGACTAAGGACTCTTATACCTTGGCAAGTGAAAGGAGACATGAAATAGGGCGGTAGTTGCCAGAGACAGTGGCTTCACCCCCTTTGAAGAGGGGGAGGACCGTGGCAAACTTCCAGGATGAGGGAATGGTAGCAGAAGAGATACACAGGTTGAGTATAAAGGTTAAAGGGTTGACAATGGAGGGAGCAGAAAGTGCAAGGAACTTAGAGTGCTAGCCATTGGGGCTGGATTTTTTTATTTATTTTATTTATTTATTTAAAAGTTTTATCAGGAAAGGCATACTGAGCAGATTACCGCTCGATTCCAGATGCATTCTGGGGGGTGTTGGGGACGAGATGATACATATCAAATACAGAAATTTCACAGAATATATGCAAAATATATACAAAAAGATATATACAGGAATATATACAGTATGTACGCAGCAAGCAACAGAAAATCTGAGTTGATAAGACAGTGAATTGGCAGAAGGTGCAATGACAACTAACAGGGTCAGAGTTAAACATTTTGAGTAAACCACAGTTGGAGCAAGTTGGAGAGCTGGCCCCTGCCTAGTGTGAGCCTAGGCAGCTAGAGCAGTTAGTGGAGAATTTCCTTTTGAGGAGGGACTTGAGTTGCCGAGAGGAGGGAGCATGCCGAATGTCCTCAGGCAGGGAGTTCCATAGTTTCGGTAGTCGGGCTCTAAAAGCCAACTGGCGGCAGAGGTCGCCATGTAAGGGACTTGAAGGAGCTGGGAATCGAAGTTCCTGAGTGAGTATGTAGGTGGAGTTTGAGCAGTTAGGGTAGAGGCAAGGTAGGAGGGCAATAACTGAGCCCAGAATTTGGCTGTGAGTCTAATACAGTAGGACTGGCACCTGTCGAAAAGCGAGGGGAGGTTAATGGACCAGTAGAGGTCGCAGTGGTGGGTGGAGGGTGTACAGTCCAGTGCAAAATGACAGAAGGAGTTGAAAAGAGGATCCAGTCTAGCCAGCGTGGACTTAGGAGCGGCACTGTAGACTACGTCCCCATAGTCAGAGATAGGGAGGATAATTTTCTGCAATATTTCCTTGCATGCTGGCAGAGGAATACAGCTATGGTTCCAGTATAATGCGCCCAATCTGGGATGCAGGTTTATGTGGGTAGCATCGATATGTGTAGAAAAGTTGAGGTGCTGGTCCAGCCAGATCCCTAAATATCTGAAGAAGGTACAAACTTCTAGTGGGGTCCCATCTAGGGTTTTGAAAGTGGGAAAAGCAGGGAGTCGGGACAGTCTCTGCCTTGTGCTGAAGGTTAATGAGACCATTTTCTTGGCATTGAGAATAAGTTGATTTGCGTGAAACCAGAGCTGAACATCGTTGAAATCTTGCTGGAGTCTGGGTGTCACTTCCAGTGGGGAGGGGCCTGAGGTATACAGTACTGTATCATCTGCATACATGTGAATGGATGTGTGTGGGCAGGCTGATGGCAGGTCATTTAGGAAAATGGAGAACAAGATTGGGTCAAGGACAGAGCCTTGGGGGCACCGATGGTGACAGGGAGGGGATTGGAAGTGGATGCTCCAATTCTGACTGATTGGGACCTGTTTGCCAGGTATGATTTGAACCAGCTGATGGCCACATTGGAGAGTCCTGCACTGGAAAGCTTTGACAGGAGAAGGGCATGAGAGACAGTGTCGAAAGCCTTAGCTAGGTCAATGAAGATGGCAGATGTGATGTGACCTTTGTCCATACCAGTCAGGATGGAGTCTGTGAGTCTGAGGAGGGAAGTGACAGTGGATTGGGATTTCCTAAAGCCTGACTGGTTAGGAGTAAAGAAGGAGGAGGAGGAGGAGTCGAGGAAGGAGGTAAGTTGCATGAGGACTAGATATTCCTGGATTTTGGCTAAAATGGGAAGGAGGGAGATGGGGTGGAAGTTACCAGGGGAGGATGGATCACCACCTTTAGGGAGGGGGATGACAGTGGCATGCTTTCAATCTAAGGGGATAGAGGTGATAGTGAAGGAGAGGTTGAAGAGGGATGCTAGGGGGGATGGCAATGGCTGGGGCCGAAAGGTAGAGCATTTTGGCATCCAAACCCGAGGGGCATTTACCCTTAGAGGGATTGAGGGCAAGCAGGGCTTTGAATACTTTGGATGGAGTAACCAAGGAGAAGGAGAAAGCTGGGTAGGTAGGGATGCGGATGTAGAGGTTTGTGTAGCAGGCGGTGGGTTAGAGTAGAGTGAGGACACACTGCTAGTGAACACTGTGTTGAAAACAGTGGTCACTGCATGTGATTCTGAAATAGTGGAGCCGCCTACAAATAGAGCAGGGGTGGGGAGGCTGGGTGGGAAGGGAGAAGAATGATTTGATCGACCTCCAGAACTTAGCTAGGTGATTTAGATTGTTTTGGAAGGAAGATGTGAAATAGTAGGCTTTAGCCTACCGGATAAGCCTGGTGCAGGCATTTCTAAGCGTCTGATAGTGTAGGTGGTCAGCGTGTGTACCCGAAGCTTTGTAGGCTTTCGACGCCTAGTCCCTGGTTTGGAGGTGGTCCATGAGGTCTGCAGAGATCCAGAGGAGATGGGCTGCCCTTACTCTGACCTTTTTGAGTGGTGCATAGTGGTCTCAGACAGCAAGAAATTTGGACTTGAAGAAGTCTAGGGTGGAGTCAATAGAGGTGGCCTTGGGGATGAAAGACCAGTCTCAGTTATGGCAGGGTTGAAGGAGACAAGAGCTTTAAGGACCTCAGAGGAGGATATCAGTGGCAACTGGAAAGCAGGGGACCATGAGGGAGAGGGAGTGGTGTAGGGTAAGAAAGAGGAGGGATCTTGCAGAACGGCAGAGGTAGTGAAGAACTTATTTAGAAGTTCTGCAATGAGGGTGGGCTCAGAGATAAGTGAGCCCACCTCACAGAGGGTGGGTGGGGGGATGCATGGGAAGGGTGGAAGAGTGATCAGATATCATGCCAGAAGGAGGAGAGAGTGATGCTAGAGGCAGCAAGATTTGAAAAATTCCACCTTGGCCTGTTGCATACACTTGGTGCAGCTGTTACAGAAGGTACAGTAGTCTGAAGGTCAGCAAGGTAACGTGAGGTTTTAAAATGAGACCATGAGAGGTCACAGAATTTACACATGGTCAGGATTTCAGGGATGATCCAAGGAAGATGAGAGTGCTTTACTCTGATTGTTTTTAGAGGGGCATGGGTATCCCAAACATTTAGAAAGATGGAAGTGAAATGTGCAAGAGCAGCATTGACAAAGAGGGAGGAGAAAACAGGTGACCAGTTGGCTGTTGCGAGGTCTTGGAGCAGTTTGCTAAGATCAAGGGATCTATGGGGTCAGTACTGGATATATTTCAGAGGGTTGGGGGAGTATGGATCTTCCTGGTACAGAAGGTGAGGCAGTAGTCACTGAGAGTGTCAGGTAGTACACCAGTGGAGCAGATGTGGTGGGGGTGAGTTGAAAGCACCCAGACAAGCAGGGAATGTGACTGAGTATGAGGATTAGGGCACGTGGGTTCTTTTATTAGCTGGGACAAGTTTAAGGCCTCTATCTGTTGACAGATGTTGAGTGAAGAGGGCGAGAGTCAGTCTAAATTAAAGTTTCCAAGGAGGTTGAGTTCACCCAATGAAGTAAGGGAGGAGACAGCGTTGACATAGGAGACAAGGGAGGATGGTGGGACGTTTCGGCGAGGCATAGAGGACACCCACAAAGATGGCCATAGAGGAAGAAAAAAAGAGAGAGGCTAATAGGAGTTCATGAGAATGAGGGATTGCTTCCCGATGAAAAATGGTGCTGTATAGGGAGTTGCAGAAGTAAATAGCTACTCCACCTCCTCTTTTACCACAGTCTTGCCTGAGGAGGTTGAAGTCAGAAAGGGCCAACTGACTATCTGGAATGTGGGAGGATAACCATGTTTCTGAGATACATAGTATGTCAGGGGAGTGCTGAGTGACCCATACTTTTAAGTCATCCAGCTTAGGGAGTAGGCTGCGGTTATTAATGTGGAATATTTTCAGACGTCTTGGGTATGCCGGGTGGGAAGCAGTGGGGATGGGATTGTGGGGACCAGGACTGAGTTCAATGTCACCAACCAGAAGTAGGAGAAGCACCAGAAAGTGAAGGTGAGGGGCATGATGTTTATGCTTAAGACGGTAGCCTTGGGGTGGGGAACGCGATGTGGGTGAGGGGGGTACAGATGGCGAATGGCTTTGAAATATATGAGGGAGCCACTTAAAAGCCCTGGGTGAAACAGGAAAGTGTGATAGGAGGAGCTTAAGAGATGGGAAGAATGAGTGGAGTCAGTGGAAGGGGCAGTAATAATGTGGAGACATCAGAAAGCAGTAGGGGGTATTGGAGTGGTGTGGGGAAGAAACAGGGGGAGTAGTAGGAAGAAAGAGAAGAAGGGTTAGGATAGGAAAGGGGAGGGCACAGATGATGGCCATGGGGTTGTTATAATAGTGGCAGATGCACGACAGAGACCACAAGCTGCTTAGGAACTTAAAATGTGCAGATGGAGGAGAGCTGGAGAGAAAAGGCAAGAACTACTTCAGAAATAACACTTCACCTAAAAGATTGAATTATGAGATAGTCCGAGAAGGAGGTTAATATTCAGCTGGGTATGAGTGCTGATTTGCAGCAATAAGCAACTAAGTCCCTCTAGTGGTGGGAGAATAAAAGGATACAATGGGAAAATGGACAGATAGTATTTCAATGCTATTGTGGTTCACTTAACTGTGTCATCATCTCGAATAGGCAGGTGGGTGAGGGGTGGGTGGGGAGACATTGGGTAGCGATGTTGGGGATCAGCATACACAGGCTAGGGCTAAAAAAACACAGATAAGCAGAAATACGTCTGCCAGAAAAAGTGTTATTTGCCAGAAAAAGCCTGAAATGAAACAAGAGGCAGTCATCACTGCTGTGGCAGAAAGGATTTTAAATGCTGAGTTGCAGCTTAGTGCCCAATTCAGTGCAGTGCCGGTTGGCAGCTGCCATTTAATTCAGCCTAAATGTAATGGAATTTAATTGCTACTGGCAGCCAAGAATTAATTTATTAACTGGCTAATAGAGCCAGTAGCAGAAAATTGAGTTAGTTTTTTACCCAAGGAGGCTTAAAGCCGATGAAATTAAAGGTCCTGAGCACAGCTTAAAATGATGCCAAAATCTGAATTTCAGAGACAGAGCACCTGCAACCACAGGTCCATACCTTACTCGGAGATGTGAAGTCAGGCATGGAGCCGCTCCATTAGGGTGGACAGCCCGGAGGGAGAAGAGGGCAGCTGGGGAGAGAGGAGAGGGTGTTTAAGTACACAAAAATTTGAGGGGGGGGAGGCTGAGAGAGAAAGAAGAGAGAGACAAAGAAAACGTTCAGGTTTCAGGAGGAGGGGACAGATTGACGAGAAGAGGGGAGGGCAGAGCAAGAGTGGGAGAGAGAGAGAGAGAGTGCAGATGGAAGGCCTGTAGTGGGGAGGAGAAGTGCAGGACCAAGAAAAAGAAAAAGAAAAAGATTAACAGGCAGTAAATGCAGCTTGCAGTAGTAAAAAGTTCTTGACTCAATATTAACAGTCAAAAACAGCAGTAAAATAACTAAAGACCTTGGCTCATAATTTGCAATCAATACAGCTCTAAAAAAATAACCAGAGTAGTAAAAGCACACAAAAACAGTAAATAGTAACAGTAGCAGCATGCATGCATCATAAAGGAAGCCAATTTAGGCAGTACCCCTTATATAAAGGAAAACAATTCAGGCAGTTAAATTTTAGAATAGGGACACAGCTGATGGGTGGTCTACCCTGACGTTTTGGTAGCTGGGCAACTTTATAGCAGGGCCCTGGTGTGAATACCAAAAGACCCCATCTTCTACTGGAGATAAAATAAGTAAGTGTTCACTTGGGAGCTTAAGCAACAGGTTGGTAGAAAAGAGGACAGGAGTTATATTTTGTTTTTAACTGAAATATTTGAATAGTTTGTAAGTGAAATTAGTTCTATGTGTTAAAAATTATTACCTTGTATTTGAACTGATACTTGGGCTGTGATATTGTAGGTTTGGGGATAGTTGTTTGGCAGGGAAAATTAGAAGGTAATTTAAATGTGTTGTTTGCCTGGTGTTTGGTAAGTGCCCTCTCACCCACCCTGTTTTGTAGGCTTTCTTAAATACTGAAAAGCCACTGGGGGTTGGGATTGAAGGGCTGAGTATTTCTGTTTGGGACTGAAATTTGAAGCAACAGGAGTTGGTGGGCCTGTGACATCATATGGTACCTGGTGTCTGCTTACACACACTGTTGATGGGACCCGAACACATACTGGACTGTATGTGTTTGTGAGACATGGGAACTTTGTTGGTGGGGTTGAAATTGGGTTTGTAAATAACACAGTCAGTATAGAGAGAAACTGTACTCCAGGAAAGGACTGAGAAAAGGGTGTGCTATTATAAACAGAGGGATAATCAGGGTGGCCATATTCCACCATGGCAGGCATCTTCGGAAGGGTTGTAGGCTGCACAGGCTGTGGGATGGCACATTCTCAAATTGGGCCTGGAGAGGGAGGCTGCCCACCTGTGACAGCATCATCTGTATCAGGAGTGAGGTATATTGGTTAAGGAGTAGCTGTGGAGCTGTCCAAGGATAGGGGTGTGGATATGGCAGCAGAAGGGTGGGGCTGAGGGGAGGCTGGGGCAACGCCTGAAATTACAGGACATTATGCTACAGCAAGCAGAAGGGGGGATATTAGGGACAGAGGACCCTTAGATAGGGAAGTTGATGCTAAGGGGAAACCGAAGGTGAAAATTTGAATTCAAGGAGACTGAGGGGAAGAGTCAGGGGGGCTGTTGTGCGGAAGCCTAAAACAGCAGACTGTGGGAAGGGAGCTCCTAAGGTGAACAGTGCAAGAGAGAAGAAGAGGGTCAGTTTCAGATGCAGTCAGGGGAAACTTGGGTTACTTGATGGAGGCTGACATAGAGTGTCACAATAAATTTGAGATACTAAGCATCCTAGAGGGGGAGGAAGGGGTTGGTGGAAATGAGGAAACTTATACAGAGGCCGGGGGGAGGGAGTCAGATACCCATAGGGCATCACAGACCAGCTATGGAAAGGATAGACATAGTCCCAGAGGGAGAAGGGGAAACATATATGTTAAGCAAATGGGGGAGATGCAACATATTCCAGACATGAGGGAGGAGAGCATGATTGGAGAGAAACTGGGAGACAAGGAGATGGGAGAGGAGCCCCCCTTCAGCAGGGAGGTCAGTACCAAGGATGGGGCCCTAGCTAAAGGGGACCAACAGAGAGCCTCTGGAGACAGGGGTACTATTACAAAGGGGGGGGATGGTGGTGCGGGGGAAGGGGAAACCATCAGGGCCAGGATAAATGGTTCAGATAAGAGGGTTAAAGGGACACCTATTCAGAGGGGTTTGAGTTAAGTGGGCAAAATAGCAAGGGAGGCAGAAAGGGAGGGTGACAAGGGGTCTCTAATAAGGCAGGAAGACTCCCATGAAATTGCGATCATGAATAAAGTGGGGGCTGAGAGGGCATAGTGGAGGTAACCATAAGGATGAATGGCGGGGCAGGTCTCTGTTACTGGGAGACTCGATGATTAAGGGTATCCATTGGGAGGGACAGGGGGTGGATGCCATAGCCAGGTGAAGGTAGTGAGTATCTCTGGGCTGACAGTGCACAGAGCAAAGTTCATGGTGTATGAAATGGTTAGGGATTGTGGAGGAAACCGGATCTCCTGGTGCATTTGGGAACTAATGATCTAGAGGGAAATAGCATTATGGAAATCCAGCAAGGTTCCAAGAACTTGCCAGAGTCTGTCGGGATAATGGATGCAACATTTCTTTTCGGAGATATTGCCAGTACCAAAGGCCCCGTGGAGAAAAAATGAAGCTCACAGAGGTTAATGAATGGCTCAGGAAGTGGGGTGAAGAGAATGGGTTGGGGGTGTTAGGGAACTGGAATGGAGTTTGGGAGGATAAGGGACTATATGCCAAGGACAGGTTTCATCTTGCCCCGTTAGGGAAGGAAGTCCTTAAACAGGGGATGGCTGACTACATACAAGAAAGGTGGGGTTTAAACTTGTAAGGGGGGGAAGGGATAAGGGAGGGGCTGACCAGAAGCCCTCCCCTCCAGATGAGGGGAGTAGCCTTCAAGCCCAAGGGGAGGGGGAAACAGACTGGAGGTGGAGGTTTCAGGAGGAGCAGGGGGAGGATGGAAGTATAAGGAATCTGGGTGGGGTTCACAAAGAGTATCAGGGATAAGGGGTGGGGGTAGTGTTAGTTAATGCCAGGAGCTTGGGAAACAAGTTGCCAGAGTTCCAGGCCATGCTGTTCGAGGGGGGTGGATGGCGGCAGTCATGGAAACGGGCCAACAAAACCATGACTGGGACCTAAATGTACGGGGTACACTATGCTTAGGAAGGATAGAAAGGAGGGCAGAGGGTGGAGTGGCTATGTTCATTAGAGATGACATAGAAATTGCTATGGTAGAAGAGGCAGAGGAAACGTGGAGGCTTTATGGGTCACCCACGATCCCCAGCAGGAGATAAGGTTCAAGCTGGGAGTAGCATATAGGCCCCCGGGATGAGTGATTGTTCTAGAGGATGGTTTGCTGGACAACATCATTGCCCAGTGTGGTCCAAAAGGGGAAGAGGTGGTGTTGATGGGGACCTTAATATGCCAGGTACAAACTGGGGAACCATGTCCTAAGGTGGCCAAGGAGCAGAGGCTGCTGGATGGCTTCCAGGATGTGTTCTTAACACAGCATGTGATGGAGCCCACAAGGGAGGGGCATGTCCTGATGTGGTTCTGGCAGATGGGGATCTGGTAGGGACATGGTTTGTACAGGACCCCTGACTGGGAGTGACCACAATACTGTCTGGTTCCAAATAAGCATTGGGGAGTGGGGTGAGATCTAGGACACTGGCAGTGGACTTCAGGGGGCAGACTTTATGGGCATGGGAAATATTCTCAAGGATCACTTGAAGGGATTACCTCAACGACAAGTGTGGGAAAGGAGATGGAGGTCATAAACGGGACTTCATGAGGCAGTCAGGATCTGCGCTTAAGTTGAAACGGCGGAGCAAGGTCACATAAAACCATGCTGGTGGTCCAGTGAGGTCCAGGTAGCAGTCAGAGAAAAGAAGGCGGCTTACAAAAAATATAAAACAACGAGAGGGATAGGGATAAGAAATGTACCAGCTTGCATCTAGAAAAGTCACCCGTAATGGAGGGGAGCAAAGTCCAGTAAAGAGCAACGGCTGGCACAGGGATACATGGAGGCTAAAAAGGGTTCTTCCGTACATTGGGGAGCGGAGAAAAACTAAGGGCCATCTCAGCAGATTGAGATCAGAAGGAGGGTGGGTGGAAGAGGCGAGGACCAGGCAGAAGTATTTAACGCAGTACTTTGCCTCTGTGTTCACTAGGGAGGGATGGGATATCTACAAAGCAAGGCACAAAGGGGATAGAAGTGGCAGGGAGTGGGATCAGGGAGCAACAGAAATGGAGCAAAAGGGAGGAAAGGTACCTCTAGGTGTCACATCTGGATAAGGATAAAAGACCAGTAAGGTGGAGGGATGGATGATGCCATCCCACCAAAGGGGTGTGGTTTGCCCTCAAGGCCCCAAAGAAAGACAAATCTCCTGGGCGGATGGCATTCATCCGAGAGTACTATGGGAATTGAGGACATACTGGCTGCACCTTGGCGGAGCTTTTCAGCAGGTCACTTGAGACAGGAGGGTACCTAGGGATTGGCGAGAGGCACATGGTACCAATCCATAAAGGGGGGTCAAGGAAGTACCAGGAAACTATAGACCCATCAGTTTAACCTCGGTGGTGGGAAAATTAATGGAGAGTATACTAAAGGAACGATTGGGGGTTTACTTGGAGGAGGTGGGAGGTCTGGATAGTCGGCAGCATGGGTTTGTGCCAGGTAGATCATGTCAAACCAACCTTGTGGAGTTCTATGAATGGGTAACATCAGAACTGGACAGGGGTAAGCCTGTGGATGTATTATTCTTGGACTTCAGCAAGGCGTTTGACTCTGTCCCCCACAATGGTCTGGTGGAGAAACTGATGGGGTTAGGAGTAGGCCCTTTGATGGTCAGATGGATTGAAAACTGGATAGCTGGACGCACTCAGAGAGTAGTGGTCTGTGGGGAGCTCTCGATCCCTACAGAGGTTGGTAGTGGGGTACCACAGGGCTCGGTCCTGGGTCCAATCCTGTTTAATGCATACATATCGGACATCAGGGTTGGTATAGGGTGTGAAATGAGTCTCTTCATGGATGACTCAAGATGGGAGCAGAAGTTGAGGGAGAAGAGGGTAGGTTGGCCCTGCAAGGGGACCTGGACACCCTGGAAAGCTGGGCTCACACATGGAAATTAAATTAATATCGCCATGCAAGGTGTTGCATCTTGGTCGGGAAACCCTAAACACAGGTACACCCTGGGAGGAGGTGCTGGAAGCCTCAATAGGGAAAAAGACCTAGGGGTCATGGTGGATACATGTATGAATAACTCTGAGCAGTGCAGGAGAGCAGCTAGCAAGGCAAACAGGATGTTGGGATGCATCCATGAGGGATCACCTCTAGGAGCAAGGAAGTGATTCTGCCGCTGTACAATGGACTGGTTAGACCACACCTTGAGTACTGTGTAAGTACTGGAGACCACACTTGAAGAGGGACATACAGCTCCTGGAGAGGGTACAGAGGAGGGCAACAAAGATGATACGAGGCTAGGGATTTGACTTATGAGGACAGACTTGAGGAGCTCTGCCTGTTTCATTGGAGGAGAGGAGAGACAGGGGGACATGATTGAGGTCTTCAAGTACCTCAAGGGAATAAATAGGGTAAACATGGATGGGATCTTTAGACTAAAGCAGGGAGGTATCACCAGAGGACATGGTTTGAAGTTGGAAGGTGGAAGGGTGAGGGGGGAAAAGAGGAGGAGGTTTTTCACTGAGGGTGGTGGACCCTTGGAATGCACTGCCTGGTGAGCTGGTTCAGAGATCCACAGTGGAGGGCTTCAAGAGAGGGTGGGACAGACACAGAAAGTGGATGTATCAGATGATGGCCTGTCCCAGGGGGGTGGGGATGGATGATAGGGGTTTCTGGAGCACAAGGGATGGGAGGGTCTCGGCACCCAACTAAGGATCTAGGTTCGAGCAGACTCGATAGACCATAAGGCCTAATCTGCTGGCAAATAGTATGTTAGTATGTTAGTATGTAAGTGGCCAATTCAGGAAGAAAGAATATTATATTACTAAGATTTGCCATGGGGGGGGGGTTGTTCACTGAAGTCTCTGTTTTTACTGATGTATGTCACAAAGTAGTAGCACCCCTAAAGAAAAAAGTCATATAAAGTTTGTGAATGAGCAAGGGTTGAGCAGCTAATTTTGTGTTTTACGGTTCAGTTATACAGCCCCACAAAGCCTCAACAATGTTTCCCCAAAAAATTTAACTCACCCTCATTCTGTCCTCTAACCATGAGGAATGGCACTCTGTCCCCGATGATCAATCATCTGTATGAAACAAAATTTACAGTACAGCCCCTTACATTTTGGGACTCAAAGCCTGCCTCAAATACAGTCCTCAGCCCATGCATTGATCCACATTTAGCCCACCTCCAATAAGATCTCCTGCCCAAATGGTTCAATTTGCAGCCTCACCAAGCATCAGCAATGCTACCCAACAGACAATGTAACTCACCCTCCCTGCACTGTTCCGTACCCACAGGGAACAATGCTCTGACCCCAATGAACTACCACCTGTGAGGGGAAACAAAATGTACAGCACAGCCCTTACATACTAGGACTCAAAGCCCTTCTCAGGTCCTGTCTTCTGCCTACTGACCGGTCCTTTCTTAGTCTAGCTCCAATCAGGCCTTCTGCCCACCTGGTTCAGTTACGTAGCCTACCCAAGCTCCAATGATGCTCCTCATTGAACTATGTTATCTCCTCCTCCTTCCCCACCCCGCCATTGTGCTGTCTTATAACTATGAGGAATGGTATTCCAAACCCGGTGAATGGCCACTTCCCTAGGAAAAGAATGCACAGTAAAGCCCTTTAGATACTATGACTCAGAAACCACCTCACATCTCGCTCTCCACCTATGGACTGGTCCACTCTTAGCCCATCAAGGAGTTCTGATGACATCATACAGACCTCGAGAGTGAAGCTCGAAAGGTCCCTGATGCCATCAGAACCCCAAGATGGAAACTTAGCTGAGTTGTGCATGGTTGGCCGTGTGTTATTTTGTGTAATAGATGTCTTTTTTAAACTAGAAAACAAGCGTGTTGCTAGATTTCTTTCCTCCCAAAATAGAAAATCTTTTAGTTTTTTTATCAGTTTAAAAAATAGAAACACACCACACTCCCATCTGCCAACTCCCCCATTCATTAATTGTATTATTTAATTTAAACTTTCTGAGCACAAGCTTATATTTTAAAAATATAATGCAATGATTAATGACCTATGATCCTCACAGTAAATGCTTCTGTAACTGAAATGGAAGTTCTTAATGTGAGGATCATCGATCAACATGGGGTGCATATTCTTTTTAAAAAGTAAACTTATTCTCAAACTGTAATCAAGTAATACTGTTACTGAAACTGGGTGGGTTGCTAGCAGCTGGGAATAGGGTAGTTCTATGTTTTTTAAACTGACAAAACTAAAAGACTTTCTGTTCATAGAGGTGGTGGAAAATGAAACTAAGTAAAAAAAAACATGTCAGTTGTATGAGTTTTCATTCTAATTACAAAAAGGTGCACCATATACGGGTATAACAGTCTTCTATGACATTTGAACTGTGGTACACCAACTTTTTAGTTAGGACTGAAAATCCATGCACAACAACCAACCATATACTACACAGAGAATAATACATAGACAGGTGTATGTTATGAGGTTTTTAACACACCTGAGGTGTGTGACAACCCACAGACCTCAAGAGTGAAGCTCATAGACACAGACACAGACACACACACGTCTTATTTTTTATAATAAGTGGTGTGGGGATTTTCCGTCTGAAGAGTAAGCACAAGCAGGACAAGAGAGTGGGCGCTTAAGTAGTATGAGACGAGAGCAGCAGCAATGGAAATTTACAGAAATGTTCTTTGAGAGCTTAACTGTTTTTTTAAACCTTTTGCCTTCCTAAGAGAACGAGCATGAGAAAAAATGGACAGAAGTTTGTCTGCAAGTTCAAGCTACCATTAAGCTGATGAAAAATATCAGATTGAAATGCTGTAATAATTGTGTATGACATCACACCCAGCTATTATGGCATTTGACTGAACAGGTGTATGTATGTGTGTCTATATTTATTTATATAGGTATAGTGTGGTCATGCCACTATAGTTAGGTTTGAGTAGGCTTTTTAATATTAAACCCTGGTTTTTGCACTTTAACAGTTTCGCAGCTGTTCAAGAGATTTGCACAAAATACTGCATGTGCCATCGGAAACCCTAGGACTTTTAATATGTCAAGTTTTGTTCTGATCGGATGTGTGGATTTCGAGATCCAGACAGTGACCATGTGTAAAAATCAGTGGTTTTGCTGTTTTTTTGTTGGCCCCTAGTGCCCAGATGGTTTGGAATTTTGGTCTGACATTTTCTGGGTAGAAAGGGCTTGGCCCAAAGCTGTGCCTTTTGCTGGTTTGGTGAAAAAATAATAATCCATTCCAGAGTTATAAGGGTTTGAAATTTTGGTTCTGAGCATGCTCAGTAGGAACACAGGGTCATAATGTCATGGTTCAAACCGCGTAAAACAAGAATGGCACATACACAATGGCGTGCACTCTAACAGCATCGGGACAAAATCCCGACATGAACTAGAAGAGTGCACGCCATTAGACTCTCTTGCTTTCTGAGGGTGGCTTCACCCCCACATGCTCCGGAATTATTATAACCAACTCTGGGGGATTGTGGACTTCAGGGCAAGGGGGAAAGTTTTTTGGCAGGGGGAATCTTTTAAAAAAACAAAACAAAAAAAAAACATGCCACTGTGTAGTAGGACATGAGGAGAACCAAATCGCAGCTCCAGGTCCCCGATGCTGCCAGAGGCAGATGCTGTAGTCACTCCACCATGGGAGCAGCTCAGTCAAGCACTGCCCCAGCAGTGTCCTTCAGGCTCAAGCACTGCAGCCTACAATGACAGGGGTAGAGGTTCTTGCTGTATGCTTAAAGAACCCCTATCGCTATAGAGCCATTCACGCTTCCTACTGTGCGTTATTTAATGTGCAGTTTTCTCCATGCTATAGTGACCTGGAACCCTCAGTAGGCACTTTAGGATAGATGTTTGAAAAAAAAAAAGAATTTGGTCATATGGGGCCAATCCTTTTCTTGTGAGGAAAAAAAATCCTTTTTCGTATGGCTACCATTTTCTTTTTACTGTTTAAACTTGCAAACATTTAAAGTACATAAAAATAATGTCTTTAAAAACAAAAAACACCTGAACCTAGCTAAATGGGACCCATTCAACTAGGTTCTGTTTTGTTTTTTAAGTTGGCAGAAATGCATTTTCTGGGCACCCAGAATCCAGGGTGCCCAGCTTAGTGAGAGGAGCCGTTCACCCGCATTCTCTGTATGAGAACAGTGGGACTTTCTTGACTTCTGCAGCCACAGCTGGAACTCATGCTGTGGGCTACAGTGAGAGCAGTGAGCCACCGTTTCCCTGGTGTCTAGTGGCACCCCCCATTGCCATCCCTTTATGTATGTAATGTTGCCCTGGTACTAGTGGCACCCCCCACCCTCTGATCACCATCCCTATATTTATTTATTGTTTTCCTGGTGTTTACTGGCCCACCCCCACTCCAGTTGGCATCCCTGTAATATATTTGTGTTTCCCTGGTGTCTAATGGCACCTCCCACCCCAAAATTGCCATCCCCATAATGTATTTGTCTTTCCCTGGTGTCCAGTGGCACACCCCACCCTCCGATTCCCATCCCTATAATATGTTTGTCTTTCCCTGGTGTCTAGTGGCATTCCCCACCCTCTGATTGCCATCGCCATAATATTTTTGCCTTTTCCTGGTGTCTAGTGGCACTCCCCAACCTCTGACCACTGTCCCTGTAATGTTTTTGTGTTTCCCTGGTTTCTAGTGGCACCCACACCCTCCAATTGCCCTCCTGGTCTAAAATAAAGAATACCAGCCCTCAATGTTTTTTTTTTTTCCTGCAAAAGAGAAAATAGTCCCAAGCTGATCTGTCCCCCCACCTCCCACTCATCACCCACTACCCTACACTCCCAGTACACCCCCACATGTCCTCATTTACCTGAACAGGTCATAGGCCGAAGATTCCTTCTCTGATTGAAGACACGTCTTGCTGCTGGAACTGAAAGGCTGAAATATAAGAAACTAAGATAAGTGTGGTTCAATGTATTTCAAAGGTGGGGGTTGAACCTTGATGTATAACCAGTGGTAGTAGAATTACACAAATCGAGCCCCAAATGCAGTTTCATGGTTGTTTGGTGAAATCACCTTTTGGGTGGATTTGAAATTTTCACTGCCCTTGTTCATGAGGAGGGGTCATAAGAAGGCTATGTTGAAAATCTGGGGTCAAAATATGTAAAAATGGCAAAGTTATGTGCACACATTGAAATTTTACTATGCTCGCACGTAACTTTGGTAATTTTAAATATTTTGACCCCAGATTTTCAACATAGCCATTTTTTTTACACCACCTCATGAACGTGATAGCTGTCATTTTTCAAATCCTGGCTAAAAATAATACCACCAACTGCTTAATCTGGTTCAATTTCACTTGGCATCCATCTGTATCTCCTCCCTCCCCTGGGACAAGGCTGAAAATAGGCAGAATTTTCTAGTCCTCCTTTCCCGGTCAACAAAACCTAAATAAATAAAATGTGTTTTTGCACCTGTGCCATGGAATGCCATTTCAATGCCACAGAATGACCTTTCAGCAGGGATTTGAAAATTTTCAGTACAGGGTTCATGAGATGGGGTAATGAGAAGACTATTGATGTACAAATATGGTAAAATGCCCAAGTTATGAGTGAATGTTGCAGTATTTCAACATTCACTCATAACTTCATTCATTTTCACTATTTTGACTCTAAACTTTCAACATAGCTATTTTTACACACCACCTCATAAATGTGACGTGTCATTTTTTAAATCCTGGATGAGATGTGCTTTCGTTCTTCTGGTGCAAAATGACATTTCAGCCAGTATACTATAAATGGTACAATCGTGTTTATAAGGCAAATCATAAACAAGTATCTTGAAAATCTGTGGTCAAAATTGAAAAAAAAAAACCAATACATAACTGTTAACAAACCTTGTGTGTAGTGCAATTCATGAGCCCAGCAGGTATGCTTTATGATCCCATGCTGGTGAGCTGAGTTCATGGGTGAGCTCAGTTATCCAGCTGAATGGGGTGACAGTGGGTGGATGGTGCTGTTATGCAACCCCCCCATCCAGAGAATGAATGGTGCAGGTAGTCCGCATGAGCCTGGGTACCATATAGTGAAGACAACTACGAACATATGAACATATGAAATTTGCCAATAGATAAAAGCCTAGTGGTCTATCAAGTCTGCTTGAATGTGCAGCTGGCACCCCTTATTCTGCAGCTGTCCCTGCCTCCCACCCTCCCCCTCCCTTGACCCAGCCCTTTTTGATACGAACATACAAAATTTGCCAGCAGATAAAGACCTAGTGTCCTCTGGCATGAGTGACAGAGGGCCCAGTCAATTGGCTGACAGATGCACTCTTTGTCTTGTGCATCTGTAGCTGTGGCCACATAGAAGTGCACAGACCATAGGGCCCTGCATTTCCATAGCCTACCAGACAGCCCCATGAATTCTTCACATCTGTCATGGCACAGAACTGCAGGGCCCACAATTTGCATGCCGTGCACTTCTGTAGATGGACGGAGTCTTCTCTTTATGTTAAGCATCTGCATCTGTTCACGCAGGTGCATTCAGGATCTACATGAATGAGGATAGAATTCCACTTACTCAAAAAGAAAGGAAATTCTTTGCAAATAAATTTTACTGCAGCAGTTAGGATAACTTAATGCCACAAAAGTAGGGAAATGTGGCATTAGGGTTTACCAAACCTAATGCCCTACCCCCAATCAGCAAAAGGAAGCAACATTAGGGTTTTGGGTTTCCGTTGTCTTGGTGAATCAGTGATGGGGTCTTCCTTGAGAGTTGTCAATCCTAATGCTCTCCCTTCCCCCCAGCCCATAGTCTCCAATCCAAAGCACAAGGTACACCTCCAAGACACTGCCTCATAATGATACACTCTTCAAAAGTAGAGAAGTACGTCTTGCCACAGGTTGCAAAACACAGTTTGTTGTACCTTTCTTCTTGGAGGGCCCTGTGGGACTTGCATAAAGAAAGGAGATCATGTGTGTTGTTGTTTGCTCATGGAATGGGGTGGGCATTAGTATTGAAAATCCCCAAGTAAGACCCCACTACTGATTCGCCAAGACTCAGGAGACCCAAAATACTAATGTTTTTGTTTCTTTTCCTGCTTGGGGTGGGAATTAATGTTGGAAACCCTAATGCCACATTTCCCTACTTTGTGGGGTTGTTATACCTAACTGGTGCAATTGACAAACTTTTGCAAAGAAGATTATTTATATAGGAGAGAGTGAGAGAGGAGAGAGGAGAGAGAGACACACACACACACACACATACACCATATATGTGTTCTAAAACATTAATACACCAAGGAAGTAGAGAATGTGGCATTAGGGTTTCAAACCAAACTCCCACCCCACCCCCAAGCAGCAAAAGGAACAAGAAAATTAGGGTTTCAGGTATCCTGACTCTCAGCAGATCAGTGGTGCGATCTTCCTTGGAGTTGTCAATCCTAATGGTCACCCCCCCTCATGCCCATAGCCTCCAGTCTGAAGCACAAGGTACAGCTCTGAGCCAGTGCCTCATAGTGATATACGCTTCAAAGATATTGAAGTTTGCCTTGCCACATGTTGCCACCACCACTGATTCACCAAGACCCCAGAGACCCAAACCCTAATGTTTTTTTTCCTTTTGCTGCTTGGGGTTGGGGGTGGGGAGTTAGGGTTGGAAACCCTAAAACTACATTTCCCTGCTTTTGTGGCATTAAGTTACCCAAACTGTTGCATTAACAAAGTTCTTTGCAAAGAACGTCCTTTCTTTTTGAGATAGAGGAATCGTTCTCATTCACGAAGGTCTCTTTGGGATCTGCATGAAAAGGTGCAGATGTGCAGAGCCCTTTGGGCTCTGCATCATGGGAAGACTCCATCTGTCTACAGAAATGCAGGACCTAGCACATTCTGTCTTTACACATTCATTCTTTGCACATTTATTCTTTACACATTCATTCTTTACACATTCACTGTTCACACGTTCACTCTCCACATGTTCACTCTTTATTTTTTTCATTTAATTTTCCTCCCAAGTTTTCAAGATAGTCATTTTATGACTGCCCTTACAAACATGACATGTAACATTTATAGTAAATTAGCTGAAATTACCTAGCGGGCAACCGGGGATGCAGAAAGAAGCGATACTGTGGGTGGGCACCCCAATCCACTTAAAGGAGAACTGCTTTGATTTCAGGTGACCTATGAGCTTGTAGCTAAGAAGAATAGTATCTGTGGCTACTACTAACAGTACCGCAAGTTTTAACCCCCTGCTTTTTGAGTTTAGAACTATGAACAAAGTGCGCTGGCAACGTTCATTTCAATTTCACACCACGTAGGTAATAACGTGCATTTTGACCTGCTGTAAAATACAGTAATTAAGAAGTACAGTAAGCTATTACTCCTTTCCCATTCATAATTTTGAAAAGCATAAAACATCATTTCAGTTTTTTATATATGTAAATATCTGAATGTTATTCATACAGGTACAGCCTCTTATTCTGAGTTGTAAGCAGCACAGTAAGCACTGTAATAAAGTAAATGTTAAATTGTAAGTTATCTTCCTGATTTCTCCGAATGTGAGCAATCACAGTAATGTTATATTTTTATTTCAACCAATGTTTCTATTTTCATTCATAGCTTATTGATGCTGGTTCATCAGTTTTGATTTGAGTGAAAGTCAGGGTGGTTATGCAGTTGAGATTCATATAATCAGCTCACAAAGCTTGTTCTGCTTCAGACGAATAATGCCAAAATGCAGCACTTATTTTGTAGCCATACCCTCATTTCACTTTATATAATTATGTTAGCCTTAATAGATCATTCATTGTATATAGAAAAGCTACCGTTTGAGATGAGTGCTGGTGTACGACACACTTTGTGTGTGGTTGGGTGCAAATTTCTTGTTACTGTATTATGATTATGATTGCCGCTGTTTCACAGATTCTACATACCCAATATTTGCAGCCTCTTGTGATATGTCAAACTTCTTGAGTTAATTAGCAAAATGAAGATTTATTTTTTAGTGCCCTTATACCAGTAGCTGCTGACCATCTTCTGGATTAACTTCAGTTAAATTTAACTAAATTAATTTAATTTCAGTTCTGATTATGCTCAATAGGGTATCAAACATCTGTCCAAAAGAACCCACCGAGCATGCTCAGAACCGAAACTTGAAATCCTTATAATGCCGGCCGGCCGGAGCAGTGGTTGGATTTCTGCTTACGATGCCAGTGACCTGAGTTCAGGAACGAGCTCAGAAAGCTGGAGGGCCAGCCGGGGGGAGACAGCTTGAGAGTCCCGTGACTGCTCGTTGTCTTCAGGAGGAGGGAGGGCTGCAACCCAGTGTTGGGCAAACACTGGTGGAGACCAGGGGTAGGGCAACACATCGGGTCATTGCTGGGAGGTGCGTGGCAGATGTTGGCTCTTGCCTTGACGTCCGGATGTCACGCACCACAAGGAAATTAGAAAAAATTGCTCACTGGCTGCCGGATGACAGCCCTCTGTTCCCTGAAGTGCTTCCAGTGCCTTCCCAGGGCTTCCTGTTCCTGAGGCAGCATCCCGGGTCCTAGAAGTATGTGCTTGGGCCATCCCCTCTCCCCTGGTGCCTTTCCCCTCAAAGAAGGGGGAACCCACCTGGCGAAGGGATATGACGGGATATCCCGGGATCATCTGCAATACAAGGTCCAGAGGAGGGCTGGGTAAGAACAGTGGGGCTGGGGGAACATGTAGAGCCCGAAGGAGTGGGGACCAGTGAACATGGGGGCAGAAAAAAAGAAAAGAAATCCTTATAATATGGAAACAGATTCATGTTTTTTCACCAAATCAATGTAAGGCACCATTCTGGGGCAAGCAATTTCTAACCTGAAAATTTCAAACCAAAATTCTAAACCATGTCTGGGTTGTAGGCGATGACAGAAAAACAGCAAAAAAAATACAATTTTTCCTAAAAACACACTATCCTGATCTCAGACTCTGCATATCCATCTGGAATGAAATGTGGAAAATCATGAGACCTTGCCCTCTAGACTGCGCAAGCAAAATTTCGTACACTTCTGTTGAATGGGGCAAAGCTATTAAAAGTGCCAAGTTAGGGATTTAACATTAAACATTCTACTCAACCTTAACTATAGTGATGCTACCACACCAGTATAATACTGTATGTAGATGTATATACTGTACATAAATATATTAATAGCTTCACCCCCATTCAACAGAATTACACAAATGTTTGCATGCATAGTCGGGGGGGGGGCAAGATGTCTTGATTTGCTAAGTTTGGTTGCAGTCGCATGTGCAGATTCCAAGATCCGGATAATATGTTTTTAGGAAAAAGCAGCATTTTCAGCCCAGACCGTTTGGAATTTGGGTCTGAAGTTGTCAGGGTAGAAAGAGCTTGCTCTAGAATGGTACATTTTGTTAGTTTGGAGAAAAAGTGTTAATTTGTTCCCAAGTTATAAGGGCTTGAAATGTTGGTTCTTAACATGCTCAGTAGGTTATTAAATGTCTATCCAAAGAACTTATTGAGCATGCTCAGAACCAAAATTTCAAATCCTTGTAAATTAAGAACAGATTAATATTTTTTTCACCAAACCAAGGAAAGGCACAATTCTGGGGCAAGCTCTTTCAGCCCTGGAAATTTCAAACCAAAATTCCAAACCATCTGGGCTGTAGGTGATGACAAGTAAAAATAGCAACATATCCAGATTTTTTCCCAAAAACGCACTATCCAGATGTTGGGCTCCACACATCTGACTGGTACAAAACTTGGCAGATCAAGAGACCTTGCCCCCCAGACTGTGCATGCACTGTGCATGCAAAATTTCATGTAATTCCACTGAACGGTGGCAAAGCTATGAAGGTGCAAAGTTAGGGGTTCAACATTAAACAGCTTACTCAACCCTAACTAGAGTGGCACTACTGCACCATTATAATCTAGGGGATATGCAATGGGCTGACTCAAAATATGCAATTTTTCTTTAAGTGTTAGGGGGTAGGACGATAGCTCACGAGTGCCAGAGCCACAAGTGAGTTAAAAAAGTCCTGCCCATTCACAAGTGATGCTAAATTGCCTATTTTGAGTCAAGCTATTATATATACCACAGTAGTTTACAAGATATAGGTTTTAAATCTACAGTTTTTATGTTTGCTTGCATGCATGTGCAAGAAATATAGTGCCATCATCCGAGTTTTCGGAGGTGTGGCAGCCCTCTTCCAATTCAGTCAGTGTGTTTGCAGGTGCAGCCGCAGTTCTCCAATGCCTGCTGGTGCTGTCTATGACAGCAGTCCAAAATGCAGTGGAGTACAGTCGAAAGGGGGAGCTACGCTTCAGTGAGCAGCGATAAGATATTGCCTGCTCATGCGCTCCCCTACCTGCAATGCGCATACTGCGTGCTGCTTCACGCACACACTGTGTGTGGCGGAGGTGCCCAATCCCCATCGGCTGTGCTGTGCCCCCAAAACAGAGTTCCATATGCCACGCTGGTGCCCACCCAGCATGGCTACATATCGTAGTAGCCGATGGGGTGCCCAATCCCCCATCGGCTCCAATGGTTCCCCCTCTGAGAGTACAGGGTGCCACACTGGGAGCCCACCCCAGCATGGCAACAGATGCTATCACCAACGGGGGTGTCCAATCCCCCGTCAGCTCCATGCCTCCCCCACCAGTCGTCTTTGTGCCATGCTGGGAGCCCACCCCAGCATGGCAAACATCCTGCATCATCATTTAAAAACAAAACCTGAAACTGGAAAACGGTCCCTTGCTGTCTCTGCCCCACCCATGCCCACCCACTGCACACACCCCACCTTCCCACCCCCCTCACCCCATACTTACCTCTGGACTCGGCGGCGATCTTGGTGGACCGGGAACACGTCTGCACTCTTCAAAGTCGACCGCGAACTGAAGAAATGCCGGTAAGCTGTATAATGGGATAGATAGGGTTTTTTCAACTTTGCTGCATATCTCAGGCATTTTTTGGAATTTTTGCACCAAACTTTCAACATGGGGTTTTTGGGACCCCTTCTCACTGTCATGGTGTTAATCGGGCCCAAAGGGTGATTTCGCAGTCACTGTGCAAAATCACCTTTTGGAACCAAGTAACGAAATGACACTGCTACTGTTCATAAGGTGGGCTCTCAAAAAGCCTATGTTGAAAATTTGGTGGAAAAATTCCTAAAAATGACTGTTTTATAAGTGTGCGTTGTGCAGTTCCTAGCACGCTTGTAAGTTCACAAATTTTCAATATTTTCACTCCAGATTTTCAACATTACCATTTTACCACACCTCCTTATGAGCAGTACAGCTGTCATTTTTCACATCTTGCCTAAAACGTGTTTCCGCCCATGTAGCGCTGGTAAGCGCGCAGTCGGTGTAAAAATCAATGTATGGGACACATTAAGAAAATCACAGTGACACTGTTCATGAGCAGAGGTCTTAAAATAGCTATGTTGAAAATTTGGTGAAAAAATTCCTAAAAATGACTGTTTTACGAGCGCGCGTTGCGCAGTTCCTACGCACGCTCGTGAGTTTGCGAATTTTCTATATTTTCACTCCAGATTTTCCACATTGCCATTTTATTACACTTCCTTATGAACAGTACAGCTGCCATTTTTCACATTTGACCAAAATGTGTTTCCACACATGTAGCGCACAATGGTGCAGTCAGTGTACGAAAGCAATGTTTGGGACAGATTAAGAAAATCACAGTTACACTGTTCATGAGCAGAGGTCTTAAAATGGCTATGTTGAAAATTTGGTGACAAAAGTCCATAAAATGACTGTGTTACGAATGAGCATTGCGCAGTTTCCACGCACCCTCGTAAGTTCATGACTTTGTAATATTTTCAGTCCAGATTTTCACCAGTGGCATTTTTCCACACTTCCTTATGAACAGTACAGCTGTCATTTTTCACAACATGGCCGAAATGTGTTTTCACACTTTCAGCGCAGAGATGCGTGCTCGCTGTGGGAAATCATTGTTGGGACAGATAAAAAATCACAGTGACACTGTTCATGATGAAGAATCCCCAAAATGCCTGTGTTGACAATCTGCTGTAAAAATCCCCAAACTAATTACATTAATTAATGCGTTGCACAGTTTTCATATGCCTTCGTGACTTCACCAGTTTTTTATATTTTTACTGTAGATTTGCAACATTGCTATTTTTACACCTCCCATGAACAGTACAGCTGTCATTTTAACATCCTGTTCGGAATGTGTTTTTGCACCTGTGGTGCTAAATGCCGTAGTCGCTGTGCATAAGCAGCCGCTAACAAACCGATGATTGCCACTGTTCATGAGGTGGGGTTCACAAAAACCATGTTGAAAATTTGGAGTGAAAATACCAACGAATGCCTGAGGTGTTAGGTTTTGCACCATAACGCCCCCACCCTGTAGAGAATGACAAGCATCAGGGGTGTGACTTGGGATTCTTGCCTGTAATGCTCATACCATTCCACCCTGCAGCCAGTGAGAGGCATCGAGGTATGCCTTGGACTCTTGAGCCCCAAGTTCACTCCATTCTCCTATACGCACCCATCTCACCGTGTTTCTGATGGAATGGGGTGCGCATAAGACCAAAGACCCCAAGGCACACTGTGACACTTGTCAGTGTCTGCAGGGTAGGGTGTGGTGAAATGGCGTGCCATTATGCCTGATAAACCCCAAAGGCACACCTCAATGCCTGTCACTTCTGCAGGGTGGTGGTGGGTTGGCTTCAGTTCAATACTTCACTGCCATTTCTATTATGCAGCTCTGTAACTTCTACACTACCAATGCCAATGCCAGCAAGCAAACATTCGGCATTGAGAAATGCTTGTTTTTTGAAGATTTTGCTGCTTTTCTTTAATTATACCTGATGGCTTCAGTGCTGCACTAAGCATTGTGATGTCATCAGTATTTTTAAAGCTGCTCTCTGGTTGGTTCAGTATTCCACTGTGATAACAGTAACTTAAACAAACTCTGGCCAGAGCCAATAGGACTGCTGGTGAAGAATTTGGGGTAAAAATATTGAAATGTATCAAAGTTAGGAGCCTCCATTTGCAAAATGTAACATAAGCTCATAAATGTGTTATTTTATGATATTTTTACACCAAATTTTCAACATAGCCTTGTTATAAAAACATACAAAATAAGGTACAGGAGGGAAGTATTTTTCAATAAAAAAGGTACTCAGGAACAAGGGGACCTGATATGAAGCTGGAGGGAGGTAAATTCAGGAGAGATATAAGGAAGTACTTCTTCACAGAGAGAGTGGTGGATTCCTGGAACAGCATTTCATTGGAGGTGGTAGGAGCAAAAACAGTGGTGGGGATAGGCACAAGGGAGTCTCAATGGAAAGGGAGATGGAGAACTGACTGGTTCATGTAGGGTCTGCAGTGTTACGGTAGGCAGGGAAAAAATGGGCAGACTTGGGGGGACAAGTGATCCTTATCTGCAAGCAATCTATTTGTTTTTATGTTTCCAGTTCCAGGGGGGAGGGGGGACACGATACACAGTGTGGAGCTGGTGCTTAGGGAAGTAGGGCTGCCAGCTTTCAAACGCAGAAGCAAATAATCCAAAATCATGAGCACTCACTAAGGAGATTAGCACCCAGGCAAAGCATAATGCTGAAAATTCTTCAATGACAGTAAAAGCACGAACCGTGTTAAGTACAAATATAATCCATTACAAGCAAGAAAGCTGACAAACACAGTAAATGCTAGATGCATTTATGGTTACAGGTAAAAAAGTCTCTATGGCTGTAGGAAACCCAAGTGCTTTGACTCTTGACGAGTCTTCTTTAGGGGGCGTGACTAATCTTTTAAAACAGATTTCAAATCCCATTGCTTGTTTAAACCAGAAAATGTAATGCTTTGCAATATATGGATAAGCCAAATTAATGTCAGAAAAGCATACAAAAAAATATCGGTAATACCACTATTGAAAAGTGATAATACCATCATTAGTGAGCCATAACACTATTGTTCAGAGCATGTAATAATATCGTTCCAAGCTCTGAATGATAGTATAATCAGAGAACCAGAACAGTGCAAGCACAGGACTCTCTCAAATTGTACAGCTGGTTGTTATGGTGGCAAGTGTGGTTGCTAGACATGCAACGTAGAATTTTGGAAACATGCTCTATGGTTGGCTACTTTTTCTCTGTGGGAGGGCAGAACAGTTCCAAAAACATGATAGCTGTCTCATTTTGTGAGAATAATTTCTACCAGTATTACTTTCAGAGCTGTCATTTTTAATTTTTTTTTTTATATATTTAAAGTCTTATCTGATTGTCTGGTTGATCCTGCCTTCACCAAGCTCCAGAAACTAACAGGTAGCACTAGTTGCCAACCGCAGGCTCTTCCAAAAGAGAACTTCACAAAGTAAGTCAGAGTCACTATACAGTGCATCGGTTGGGTGCCCATTATCACAAACAGCTCTACAAGAATCCACAGCATATGAATTTTGAATTGGATCCATATATTACAAAAAATAATAAAGAGGTGAGAGTGTATCATAAGAGAGTACTACCATTTTGAGGTTCTGGGGACATGGGAACCTCTCGACCTTCTCTCTCAAGGTTCCCCTGTCCCCACAACCCCTTGATGGTATTACTCACTTGTAATACACTCTCACCTAACTATAATTCTACTTGTAATTTATAAATCCAAGTTGATTTTTTCCACAGTAGTTTATTCACTCGGTCCCCCTTCCCCCCGCAAAGGACCCATTTCTCAATGCTGATGAACTTTAATTCTCTAGGATTTGAATTATGGCAATCAAACAAATGGCTACCAAGTGGGGTGTCAAGTCTCCTATTATTAATACTGATCAATGGTCTTGTGTACTAGTTTTCAAGCTGGGCACTGTTCTCCTCACATATATCTTATTGCAGTTACCACCATAGAACATTTGTGACAAAGTCAGTACTGCAATTAATAAATCCACATGTCTCCAACTTTAAATCTTCATGCAGGGGGTGTACAAACTCTGCCAGGCTGCACATATGTGCACACATTACAATTGTGGCATTTGAAGAAACCTTTTAGTTTGCATGGTAACCATTGGTTATTAATGATAGCTGCCTGATTTGTCTCAAATCGTCTATGGACTAACTCAGTCTGTTTGCTCTACTGGAAGTAATGCATGGGGTATCACCCACTGATGAAGTCCTTTCATTGTCACCAAAGCAGGATAGGGCAGTTATGATAAATAATATTATCAATTTTACCTGCCAAATGATTGAGATTATTGACAAAAGTAACAGGAACATGTTCATAAATTTTATTTTTCTTGTGGCTTTTCGTTGTTCTTTTTTTTAGTAAACCGTCTCTATTCAGAGCCTCAGTTTTATCTCTAGCCTTTCTCAATAACATTTTGTTATAATTCCTATTGAGAAATCTCATGTCCAGTTCATTAGCCTGTCAGTCATATGGTTCAGATGAACTATAGTTTCTTTTTAATCTTAAAAATTGACTATAAGTGATATAATTTTTCAAAGGTATCGGATGCGCACTATCTCCTCTCAGGACCGCATTTGTAGCAGTGTTTTTCTGAAGCACTGAGTTTCAAATATTTCTTCTTTGCTGTTTCTCTCATGTCTCCTCTCAGTAGAAATATCACATCTGAAAGTAGGAGTATTACAAGCAGCTACCTTGGAAATACCTGTCCCTTGAATTATGACACAAATCAGTGCTGCTGTGGTAGTCACTAAAATTCATAATGATATTCAGAGATATAGCAAGCTATGGCTAGTCATGGTCTGTTCAATATACTGGGTAAAGGCCATGACTGGATACTGTTATGGACCCAACCCCATTCCCCCCCCCAACTTCTGCACCTTTTCAAAATACTCAGCTTATCAGTATCATGTTTAGTTCTCACGTTTGCTATTTGTTTTTTTTATTTCCATAGTGATCAGGATGATGGGCTAATAAGAACATTTATAAATACTGCAGTAGAAAGAGCTTTAATTGCCATAGAACTGCACTGTTCCCTGCAGCGTACTGCAACATTTTATGATATGCCACAGTATTACTGTATTGCATCCTAACTGGTGCTGCTATTTATTTTTTAGGTCCATGCTGATGACCTTAATGAAATCAGTCTCTCATCCTACCAGGACCTCCCATCCTTTTTTCTTTTTTTTTTTTTTTTTTGTGCAGGGCTGACTGTGCTGACCTGGGAGGGGTTTTGCAGGCTTTTTCAAGCAACTGGGTGGCCAAATATGTCATCAGTAGTGCATGATGTCATCACATTCTGCTCAATGGCATGGCACACCAAGTGATGCCTGGAGCATCATTTGTTCACTTGGCATGGTAGGGGTGGGTACCTCCATTAAAAATAAGGCAGTGAGGATGGCCTGAAACACATGTAGTATCACCCATGGCTGATGGTGACTTGTGTAGCTAAATAGCCTTGCTACAGCATAAAGGTGTTTTTTTTTTTTTTTAAGAGTCTTTAGTGCTTTGAGTGCAGCAGTCTTACAAATGTGATGCTGATACAGGCTAATGAGGATATTTGATTTTTACTTTAGGGGAAGTGTACTAACAACACTGAACCACCAATTTTAAAGATGTCATACAGTGACAAAATAATACTGGTGAGCTAGTTACTAACTGAATCATTTATATTATTATGAATAGTTATATTAGAACAGTACTAATTTGGGGACCATTATTTTACTGTTTTAGCAAACATTACAGGCACATCTTATGGACTGAGAGGGAACAGAACCTCTACAGATATGTATTAAGAAGTGAAAGGGAAGAAAACCTCCATTAAAGTAAACAAAAATAAGGACATGAGAATGGAAGTGAGTTCTGAGAGTATATATATGATAGTGTATGGGAGCCCATACACAACCACATTACCGAGTGGTTTCCATGACCAAGTGGACCTCGAGAGTGAAGGTCGAGAGGTCCCTGTTGTCATGGAAACCACGAGGTAAGAGAATAGCGTAGCTGTGTATGTGGGCTCCCATACACTTTTCTTTATAGTGTATGGTGCCCAAAAAGGAGAGCCTTCTTACTTTTTAGTTGCTTTTTGTCAGCCATGGTCACTGGAAACTGGCTCTTGTCTTCCATTGGGAGCACCATCCAGCTTGCGCACGTGACAAGTCAACTGCCCCTGTCCTATGAACTGTGCTGGTGGGGGTGGTTGCATTGTGACATCCTCACTAACGCAGAACGAAAAATTGTTCTGCGTTAGTGAGGACATCACTACTGCAGCAGAACAACTTTTTACAGTGTGTGGATTTCCATACACAACCGCATTCCACCATAAACTATATATTGTTTAAGAATTTAACTAGTTTGAAAAGAAACAGAATGAATATGACAGCACAATAAACAAAAGCATTTATTGTGACTCTTGTAGGATCATACAGGATTATGGTTTATATTGATTAGCATCCAAGAAAATAGATGAAACAGCAGCTACAAGATATAATCTCTTATTTATATTATATAGTTAAAAGAATAGACTATTTATCACATAGAATAGTAGGCTGTTTTCTGAAAGAACATTTTTATTTGAGGCTGCAATCTCATATGAACATATGAACATACAAAGAAGCCAGCAGAATAAGTCTTTTTGGTCTATCTAGTCTGCTCGTTGCAGAGGGTTCCATTACCTTTATCTCCTCCTGTATCTACCCCAGCCTCTCTTGAAGCTGCCCACTGTTCTCAATGAGATCACCTCTTCTGGTAGCACATTCCATTTGCTCACCACCCGTTCTGTGAACAAGTGTCTTCTAACCTCCCTCTTAACCCCCCCCCCCACAACTTTAGACTGTGCCTTTGGGATTTTGCTGCAGCTCATCTTGAAGAAACTCTCTCTGTTCACCTTATTAATCCCTTTCAAGTACTTGAAGGTCTCAATCATGTCTCACCTCTCCCTTCTATCCTCCAGGGAGTAGATATTTAGGGCCCTCAGTCTCTTCTCATATGATTTATCCTGCTGCCCTGCAATCATCTTCATAGCCCTGGCTAGATGCATCTTTTATCCTGTGGGGAAATTTTAAATTGTTATTCTTGTCATAATGATGGGAACTTTTTTCATAGGAGGGGCATCTGTGAAGAAACACCTCATTATCCAGTTTAGATACTAAGGTGCTTCATCTTTAAAATTATTAGGAAATTAGTTTAAATATCATAAGGCAGATAGAACAGGTGTAATGTTTCAAAAATGGTGGAGTCAGCAGCATGACGTTCCTTGTTTCTTTCCTTTCCTTCTCATTCTAAGGCAGCTGGTAAAGGTATAATTTTCACAAAAGGCACAGTTAATATCACACGTACGTGTATATATGGACAGCAGTCCATGATTTTCAGTTAACAGGTGGAACTGGCAAGGAGTGGAGCATCTTCTGTGTTGTAATTCTCCTGATCTTGAACTTCAGAAGGAAAAAGAAGATGCTGCAAGACTTGGGACTACATCTTATTTTCCTCTATTTGTTGCAAGTCTGTATTGCAAGGTATGTGCTTCATTCTGGACCCATTATCTGTAGTGGAGTGTTTGGAGTTTATGAGGGATGGGGGATAAATATACAGGCCTGTATTTTCAAAATATACAGGCCTGTATTTTCAAAGACTTGTTGCAGACACAGCAGCAAGTTGCATCACTTTTGTATGACAGATCACAGATGTGTCTGCATAAAAATGGTGCACTACCATCAGAAGATAGATGCATCACAATCTGCTGCTCTTGCACTTGCATCTAGATTAGTGATACAAAAAGTGACACAGAAGTGATGCAGTAGTGATGCATCCCACAAATATATTGCAAATATGCTGCAATTATAAATACAATAATAGATAGGTTCCAGTGAATTACAAGGCTGTAATTCCATTGAGAGGTTCCTATGTCCCCAGAACCTTGAGACAGAATTACAGCCGAGTGATTCACTGGAACCTAACTGTTATTTTTTGTAATATATGGATGCGAGATGCTGACAAGGTCTTACCTCTGGATTCCTTGTGGGACGGTTCCGTGCTGCTTGTTCTTGCTCTTCACTCACATGCCCCCTTCCCACGTGCAGTCCTGCTTCTCTCTCTCAGGAATAAAAAGAAAAGAAACAAAAAAAGCTATGCTTTGGACACTAAGCAAGTTGGTGATCCCAACGATAGCATTACGAGGACCGGAAGTATGGTATTATTGGACCGGAAGTATAGTATTACGAGGACCGGAAGTATAGTATTATGGCACTGACTAAGGTATTACAGGGTTTTTTTTATATGCTTTTTGGGGGTATTATTTTCAAAATCCATATGTTACAATGCAAGTATAAGTGTTGTTTTGATGCAGCTATGAGAATATGACACAATTATATTCTTCATCTGCATGATGCAAATTTAGGTGTCTTGACACAACTGTATCATTTTTTTAACTTTTGAAAATACCATCTATTGTGTTCTACAGTGTCTTTAAAGTTCTCTCAAATGTAATTAACATTAAAAATAATCCTCATTCCTATTGAATATAAGAAAATAAGTAATAACAATGGCAATAAAACTTCAAAAATAAGAACCTGATTTTGCCTAACAGGTTTTACTTCTGTCTTTATAAATGATGCAGGAATTCAAAATTATTCAGGTCCATGGGATCTGGTGTTGAATGTCAGCAAGCTAAAGCTAACCAGGACCATTCCCATCCTTCCAGATGTAGGTACTACAGTATTTAAAAAACACTTTATGCTCCAGGATAAAATGGATACAGAAAATGCATACTTCTGCTTATTTACAGTATGAGAGTTTTTAGCAGTGATAGTATCCAGCAACAAGTCAATGTTTGGAATGACTCGTTTCTTTTTAAACATTGTATTTATAAGTTTCTACCTATATATAAATGCATGACTCTTAATGCATAACACATATAATAAAGGATGATACAGTAATAAGGGCCATAAGAGAATAAAGTTAATACTTAGTCTCAAACCAGACAGTTAATAGTGTAATTACAAAGAAAACAAGCAAAGGAAAATGCATTGCCAAAATAAATGGTCCCTTATCAAATCATGCACAGTCGGCAAGTGCTGTTCCATGGATTCAAGTGTAACATTTGTCAGGGTGCTAAAACTCTCTGAGATCCCCACACAGAGGTACAAGGCTAAGGAGTAATTTGGGGGGGGGGGGACACAACCATTAGGATTTTACAATAGTTATTGACCAACATTTCACAGGTGCTTTATGTTACAAAATAACATTTCTCCCAAAATGAATTTGATTGTTATAGACATAACTATTTACTGGTTTACATTTTCCTTTCTCGGGAAGGTTTACCATCCATTAACCAGTTCCTTACCCAGTTCACCATTTTGGATCCCACCCTTGGGCTGCTCAGTGTCTTTAAGGAGTATCCTGTACAGCACAGTGTTGAAGGACTTGCTGAAGTCCAGATACTGTAGGCCACATTCACTGCCCTCCCCTGATCTGTTTTCCTGGTCACCCAATCAAACAAATCAAATTTGTTTGGCATGACTCCACCTCTACCATCAACACACGCTGCCTTTGGTCTTGTAGCCCACTGGATTCAAGATATTCTACCAACCTTTCCTTTAACAGGGTTTCCATTATCCTCACAGGTATGGCATAAATATATTTATGCCATACACACAACAGGTCTCGGTTTAAACTGCTCAAGATGTCACTACTGTCTCACTGCCTACATTGAATATTGTAGTGCTGTCCTGCATGTTAAAAGGCCACATTGAAACACTGGTATACTGAAACAATCAGAGAGCAGCCTTGAAAATACTGATGTCACAATAGCAATGTGCAGCACTGAAGCCAGCAGATGTGAGATGCTTTGAGGGGTGCAGTCTAAATGCTGCACTTGTTTCCTTTTGTATTATCATTTCTGTCACAAAACCACTTAAACACCTGTTGTGCAAATCAGGCTGACACTGGTGAGCGTGACAAGTTTTGAGTGGCACAGTTTGCATTTTGTACTTTGTTCCATTTGTAACTTATCATTTCTATCACAAAACCACCTGAACACTAGTTGTACATGGGAAAAAATGAGATAGTAGAAATACCCTCACTCACTATACATGACCTCTTCTGACCTTATTTGTGGCTGTACCACTCTTGAGGTCAGGAGATAAGTATAGCAAATGAAGATATTTTTATTATCTCACTCTCACCCATGTTTTATATGTTTTATATATATATATGTGTGTGTGTGTGTGTGTGTCTGTATATATATATTGGCTGCAAGCTGTTTTATCAACTGAATTTAAGCCCCCCTCCATAGTTTCACTTTCTTGTGACTTGGATGAGTTAGGCTAGCATGCAACTGTTCCTTCCCCTTATGGGACTATGGGGAAAGCAGGGCTTACCATAGGCCACAAAACACAAGCCAAATAAATAAAATGTGGTAGCAGCATGACACCTTACAGATTTTAAAGCAGAAACATACCACGGGAATCAACTTAAGAGTTTCAAGCAATTAAGTAATGAATCATAGCCCAGACTTTTTTTAAACAAACTGCTGTTTTAAAGCAGCAGTGCATGTTTATGTATTTATTTATTGGATTTTGGTAACTGGAGAGGCTCACTGAGACAAGCTTTCCCTTTTTGAGGAGCAACTCGGAATTAATTACATGGAATATATAGACAGTATATATACAGATACTAATTACTTACTGTGCATAAGTAAATGACAAAATTCAGTGCATACAGTGGATTTACATTGCAAACAAAAACTTTGAACAACAAGTCTGCTTGTTAGATACAGGTTGCAGAAACATGCTCAGAGGCATTTGGTTCTGTAAAAACTAGGACACTGTTTGAGTCAGGGGTCAAAAATTTTGATCAATACTTTTTCATTCCTTTTTAGAGTCTCCTCTTCTCCCGGCTTGTACAATACCCATTCCACCATGTTGATTCTTAGCACATTTTTATGTTTGCTTGCACGCATGTGCAAGAAACATTATGTCAGCAGCTTAGGAGAGAAGCGGGTTTTGGAGGTGTGGCTCTGTGGTGGCCAATGCCGCCACTGCATGTTTTGGCTTGGCCTTCTTTACCCTATGCAGTGGCATGCTGCTGCTGACACTAGTTCAGCAAGTGTGCCACCAACTTGAAACAAATTAGCTGCTGCAATGAGGGAGCGACCCATCATTGCAGGGTGATGTCTTGCTTGGTGTAACATTTCAACAAACCTGGCGGCTGTCAGCATCTGCCTCTCACACTCCCCATGAAAGCCGATGAGGGTGCCCAATCCCACTGTCAGCATGCCCCTTCCCCAGTTCATCTGCTGACAGGGGAGCCCAATCTCCATCAGCATAATGTCCCCCATGCTCATAGTGTGCTGAGGGGAGTACCCAATCACCCTCGGCTCATGCGCCCCCACACACAGACACATTGTATGTGCCAATGGGGGGGCCCAATCCCCATTGACTCCAAGCCCCCCAACAAACACCCAGGTTGCAGTGAGCCCATTGTCCCTGTAAATGGAAAAACCATCCCGATTTTTTTTTTAACCTGTAAAAAATATAAAACCATCCCTCATTGGCTCCAGTGCCCCCTTCCCCAACTCGCACCCACCTTCCTTGCACCCCACATCCCTGCACCCCCCTCACCCCATACTTACCTCCGGAGCCTGGCGCGATGATCTTCGGTGGTGCGGGAACATGTCTGCACTCTTCAAAGCCAACCACGAACTGAAGAGATGCCAGTAAGCTGTATAATGGCATAAATGGGGGGGGGGTTCAACTTAGGTGGATATCTTGGCCATTTTTGTGAATTTTGGCACCAAAATTTAAACAAGGGGTTCTTGGGACCCCACCTCATGAATTCAGTCACTGTCATCTGGTTATTCTGTCACAAAAGGTGGTTTCACGGTCATTGTGCAGAATCATCTTTCAGGACTGATTAACAAAATGACAGTGTCACCGTTCATGAGGTGGGCTCTCAAAAAGCCTATGTTGCAAATTTGGTGAAAAAATTCAAAAAAATGACTGTTATGAGCATGCATTGCACAGTTTCCATGCACACTCATAACTTCAAGAATTTGTAGTATTTTCACTCCAGATTTTCAACACTGGCATTTTTTCACACCTCCTTATGAACAGTACAGCTGTCCTTTTTCACATCCTGGCTGAAATGTGTTTTCGCACATCCGCTGCACAATGGCACAGTCGCTGTGGGAAATCAATGTTTGGGACAGATTAGCCAAATTACAGTGACACTGTTCATGAGCAGAGTTCCTAAATCCTTTCATGGGGTGGAGGTCACAAAAAGGCCATGTTGAAAATTTGTAGTGCAAATACCAACAAACGCCCAAGGTGTTAGGGTTTTTAACCATAACGTCCCACCCTGTACAGACTGACAGGCATCAGAGGTGTGCCTTTGGATTGCCGGCTGTAATGCTCATGCCATTACACCCCCACCCTGCAGCCAGTGACAGGTACTGAGGTGTGCCTTGGACTCTTCAGCCCCAGAGTTTACCCCATTCTCCTATACTGCACCCATTGCAGCATATGTCTTTATAGAATGGGGTGACTGTAAAGCCGAACGCCCCAAGGCACACATCAACACTTGTCGGTGTCTGGAGGATAGGGTGAGGTGAAATGGCATGAGCGTTATGGGCAACAACCCACAGGCACACCCCAATGCCTGTCCATCTCTGCAGGGTGGAGGTGGGGTTGGCGTGAAGTTCAATACTTCACTGCCATTCCTATTCTGCATCTGTCTAACCCCTGCACTTCCAATGCTAATACCAGCAAGCAAACATTCGGCATTGACAAATGCTTGTTTAGATTTGAAATAATAAAACGAGTACAGCACTCCTATTAATACAGTATGGTTCAGACAGTGTTAGCAGTCAAAGACTTTGGACCAACATTACATAACTTTTCTTGTGACTAAAAAAATGAAGCAGCTTGCAGTGCACAGTGCTCCCTGACCTTATGGAACAACAGCTATGCAGAAACAACATGGACTAGTAACTAAAACCCTAGCCTAAGCCATATTAACAGAGCAGTCCTTTTATTGTTTCAAATGTAAAATTAAAGTGGCAAAGGTTAAAGCAGCCTTGGAATGGGAAAACAAGGACACTGTGTACAACAGGAGGCAATAGGGTAATCTAATAAAAATCATGAAATGGGTACTAACAATGCTAAGTCCTGATTAGTCGGGAGGTAGTTTCAGCCGGGCTGTTATCCCAGCACAACAACCCGGCTGAAAATACTTCAAGAGCAACAAGCTCAGCACACAGCATTAGAGCCATTCACCTCAACCATCGTCGCGCTGCCCCACATAGACGATCGCAAAAAAGCATAACTGCTTGTCCCCACAACCTACCGGTAAGCACACACACCCTCCGTTGCCACTCAGAACAGATCTGAGCTAAGTTCCCAGCTCTTCTCTCCAAAGTCCCACTTCACAAACAGCTTTTCCTAGTTTGTAATTATTCTTGTCATGAAGCACAGTATGTATGTGGCTGTGTCTGTGTCTCACGGCCGCCACAGCAACAGTCACCGATTACAATTTTTTTTCCTCTTTTTTACAAGCTCCCTGGCAACGTTTACATTTGCCTGCTCTGCCCTGATCCCACTGCAGCCTGCCCTGACTCCACACTGACAGTATGTTAGTGGCCCATTCCTCTGCCAGGACAGGCTAACAGCTGAAGTTACTACCTGTTCTGCTTGTCCCTTAGTGCTGCTTCATGCAGCAATGGCGCCACCTGCTGGAACTCAGGAAAAGCAAAATGCAAGCTTCAGACTGGACTATTCTTCTGCCTTAGACGTTAATTTACCTTTTTTTATACTTGTTTCTAAATGTAGTAATCCTAAAATAATTTTAAAATACTGTGTGCCATTTAGTAGCAGGGACCCTTTTCATAATCGCAATAATGCACTCCAGGAAGGGCGTTATGGTGGGATAACAGCCCTTCTCGGGTGGTGGAAGCACTCAGCTTCACCTCATGCTTCAACCCACCCGAGGTGGGCCATTATCCCACCATAATGCCCTCTCTGTCGTGCCTTATTGCTTAAGCATAATCTAATTTTTTTTTTTTTACCATGACACACCCTGCAGCTTTAATAGGGGTTTATTCCAAATGAAAACAGTGTACAAACTGTTACTGAAAATTAACAGAATGTTTTTCTTTTCTTTTTTAGCATTTTTATTAACAAAAAACACCACCTTTTACCAGGCTGACTCATTTTCCATGGTCAAAACCTACCCACCATGGTGCACTTATTAGATTTATAACATTTACTTGGTCATTTATTTTAGAACAAACCAACAAAAAGAGCACTAGTCTCAGTGATAGTGGAGGACCATGGAGCAGTGTAGCCAGTATGTTATGCTAGTTGCGCTACTTGGGGCTACTTGATATGATCATGTGGGGTTTATTTGAATCAATTTGTTTGAGTTGGGGTGCTTTGCCATCCACCCACACCTCCATGTTAAATTAAAAAAAACACAGGGGTGTGGGGGACAGAGCCCTCAACTGAAACATATTGATTAAAAAGAATATTAATACCATATCAATAAATTGTACTGTATGTAGCGTCACTAGCATAGCACACCTCTGTGCAAGGCTACCTTACTTTTACACTGTTATGTAGTCCTCTACCAATGCCCTAGTCTCTCAAGTACCCCATGTTCTGTCGTCTGCCTAGCCTAATCCCTACAAGATGACCCAAACTATTTAGAGTATTTTTTCTAACAAAAATGTAAGTATCACTAAAGTTAGTATATCCATTCCAGACCCACAGTAATTAACCTACCCTACAGTGTATGTAGAATTTAGAAACAAGTAGACACCAAAATTGGGAGAATGAAATGAAAAGAAAACAAAACTAAATTATAACTTACCTACTTAAATGAAGAAACATCCAGAGTCAGACTCAAAACCAGGCCAGATTCAATTAGGGGTTGGGGGGCTCTACTTGTTTGTAGAGCTAAGCAAGCTGAGCAGCAGGCAGGCAGCTGTTGATATTTCTCTACTTGGTCCACAAGGCAGCAGTTTGGTGGTGATCACCAGGAACTCTCTCAACAAAGTAGAAGGAAAAAACTAGACACACATTGCAGGGCCTTTTATCCAAATCTGAGTGAGTTGTGCTGGAGAGAGCGGTGTGAATGTCTGAAAACAGCCTAAGTCACTAATGGCCAGAAATAAGGAATTCCAATTGGTTAACCTCTGCATCCAAGACCAAACTGCTGCAAATGAGACCAAACTTCTCCACCCTTCTGAACTGAAATCAGATAGTTATTACTCCCCCCACAACACGCACACACGAGCACACACACACACACAAAACATCAAAGATGTAAGAAAGCTGGGAATGTCCGTAAGGTAATGTCACACTAAAGCAGCCCAAGCCCCCCACCCCCCTCTGATGCAGACATCCAACATGAAAGAAAGCCAGGAATCTTAGTAATGTGAGTCAGTGTAATATCAAACTACACAGCCCCCCGTCCCACATAACAAAAAATAGTGCCTATGAGAAGACTGCATTGACACAGTGGAGGGTTTCACAGACTGCGTAGGAAACTGTGATGCAGCTCTAAATTTTCATTGTCCTGAACTGTTGTTTGGTAGAAAAGAATGCAAAGAATGCAGAGTCCTTTTTCTGAAAACAAAAGGACTGCAGGGCTCCACCCACTTCAGCCCTAAAACATAGAAGTTGTTGGCAGATAAAGATCTCTTGACCCACCTAGTCTACCCTATATTCTCTACCTACTGTGCCACCACAGATCCTACTCAATATTTGGTCATCTCCCTCCTTGCCTTACTTCTAAGATCCCCTTGTGTCCCTCCCATGCATGCTTGAATCCTGATATCATTTTAGCACCCACCATGTCTACTAGGAGGCTGTTCCAAGCATCCACCACCCTAACCATGAAGAAGTATTTCCTCATAGCTCCTCTGAGCCTCCCCCATCCAGCTTCACAGAGTGGCCCCTTGTCCTGAAACATCTTTTTCTATGGGAAATGCTACCTTCCTGTACCTTATTAATACCTGTGAGGTATTTGAATGTTTCTACCACGTTCCCCCTTTCCCTCCTTTCCTCTAGAGAGTACATTTTTCATTCCTTGAATCTTTACCTGTAGGGCTTTTGATGCAGGTGCTGCACCATTTTGGTAGCCCTCCTTTGTACTGCCTCCACCCTATCTGTGTCCTTTCAGAGGTGGGCATAGAACAGTGAGAACAGTAACAGCAATATATTTTTGATCTGTTGCTGTTATTGATGTCACTAAACAAGATAGCTTTTTTATCTCATCATTTTTAATCCCACTCATGTTTTATACATATGCATATGTGTATATATATATATAAGAGAGAGAGAGAGGCAGTATAGCACAGTGGTTTAAGGCTCTGAGCTGCAAATCTGGAGACCTGGGTGTGAATCACACAACCCCCACTTGCATACTGTGTGACCCTGAGCAAGTCACTTAACGTCCCTGTGCTCCCAGGTTGCACCTGTAAACAAGCTTTCAGCTTAGTGTGTCTCACCTGGTTAAACAAAACAAAACAAAAATATATATATATATATATATTAGAGCCAAAAAAACTCCATTTAATGCATCAGTTAGGCTTGTTCTCCAGTGACAAAAGTGAGAAAATTTGATGTTAGGGTTGAAACCCCCCTGGCACCCCTCCAGCCCATCCCCCAACTGGCATCGGGGTGCACGATGGGGTCATCAGCCCTAACTCTCACCCCATCACATGTGGAAAGAAGCTGCAGAATAGGAGAATGAGGTGAGAGTTAGGACCAACGACCACAACACGCACCCCGATGCCAGTTGGTGGTGGGCTGGAGGGGTACAAGGGGGGGTTTCAACCCTAACATCGAATTTCCTCACTTTTGTAGCTGTGGAACAACCCTAACTGATGCATTAAATGGAGTTTTTTGCCTCTAATTTCCCTTCTTTTTGAGAATGATAACAAGAAATAGTGAATGTAATGAGGCAGCGGAAGTGCGGGGCCCCGTGATGTCTTGTCACATAGTAACACGGTACCCGCAAACACAAATGGTAATGCGCATGGTGATGCAAAGCAAAACAGAAAGAGAAACAGTACTGTAGACACATATGGTAAATATAATACAAACACAAGCTCAAATGAAAACGCAAAGGGTAACGCACATGGTGGCGTATACGGAAACGGTAAGTGAAACGGGTATGGAATCGCAAGCAGAAGTGGTAACAGTAACAGTAATGTAAGCGCACAGGCTGGTTTTCCTCAAAAGCTGCATAGAGAAAGACAGTGAGTACAAAGAATGTATGCATAATAATGGGTCTTGGAGCAGAAAATGAGGAGTTGGAATACTAAATTGCTTATATGTCAGGAACCGTACGACGTAGAAAAAAATTTAAAAGTCATATGATTTATGATTTTCCTGGCTAGTTTTACAGTTAACCCCCTAAGCATTTTTCTGGTGAAAAGTCCGTATCTCGCACCATTTCCAAGATACGGGCCCTGAAAGGTGCGGCGAACGCCGTAATGTTATCCTATGGGAAAAAAAGAGAAGTTCGGAGTGCCATAACTTTGCCGCCCTGTAATATTTTTTCACCAAACCATGAAAAGGCACATCTGTGGGATGTTGGCTTTCTTCCCTCCAAATTTCAGTGTTAAAGACCAAACTATTATTTCATAGCAGGGTGGCAAAGAATTCCTGTCATGCAGCGGACGCCGCAGTGTTAGTCTACGGTAAAAAGTGTCAATTTTGGAGTACCTTAACTTTGCATCCATACAATATTTGGTCACCAAACCACCAAAAGGCACATCTCTGAGATGTTGGCTGCCTTCCCTCCAAATTTCAGCCCAAAAGACCAAACGGTCATTTGCAGCAGGGTGGCAAAGAACTGCTGTCATTTTGTCCTTAGTTTGAAAAAGTAGTGTCATTATTTGCGACAGCTTTCCCAAGCATTTGCGACACTGTCGTGAGTGTGACACTACTTTTTTCAGAAATTGGAAAAACATATTTCTAGGGTGTTTAACCTCAAAATAAAGACATGCCTAGCATCCTCAGGGTCCGACTAGGTAACCACAAAAAGAATTGTGTTGCTAGAAGGTCCCAAATTTAAATGGCAAGCATTTTTCTGATCACTAACTGAAAACAAAATGGCAGATTTGCGACACTACTATGGCCATTTGCAACACTAAAAAGTGCATTTGCGACACTGTCAAACTTTTTTTTTAACTTTTCCCATTGACTTATAATGTGAAATTGTTTTTTTGAATAACTTTTGAACTGTTTAATATTTTTTCACGAAATCTTCAAAAGGCACATTGGGGACCCTGGCCGCATGTTCCCTGAAGTTTTCAGACCAGTCGCTCAAACCGTGCGACCTGTAGGGATGAACAAAGAATTCAAAAAAGCGTAATTGCGCATGCAGATCATGCCTAATAACTCCACAACCGTATATATGAACAGTACAAAAGTTGGCATATCCCAAGATGTAAGGTTCTTTATCATGTATTCCAAATTTCAGGTAAATCTGTTGAACAGTTGCAAAGTTATTAAGATGCAAAATTTTAGGTTTAACATGTAAATGGCTCCTCAACCCAAACTATGGTAGCACTACCATGCTACCATAATTTATATACATATATATACATACATACATACATATATATATATATATATATATGCAATGGGGTGGAGATAAACAGTGCTTATGTCATCAGCCATTAGGGTTGAAAGCCCCCCTTGGACCCCAGCCCACTATTCCAACCAGCATCAGGGTGCACATTGGGGTCATCAGCCTAACTCTCAACCCATCACGTGTAAAGAATCAGAGATATAGGAGAATGGGGTGAGAGTTGGGACCGATGACTAGCGTGCACCCTGATGCCGGTTGGGAGGAGGGCTGGGGGTCCAAGGGGCTTTCAACACTAATACCAAATTTCCTTGCTTTTTTTACTGTGGAACAACCCTAACTGATGCATTAAATGGAGTTTTTTGCCTCTAATTTCCTTTCTTTTTGAGAATGACAATGATAAATAGTGAATGGAATGCAGTGGCAGGAGCATGGGGCCCTTCAGACCCCACGCTCCCGCCATGTGATGTCTTGTTACATAGTAACAGGAACTGCAAAGCAAACACAAGCGGCAATGGTAACGCACATGGCAAAGCAAACGTAAGTGGTAAAGCAAACATTAATATATACGCAAGCGTAAAGTGACTCCGAAGCAAAATTTGCGTAAACAGAGACATCAAACAGAAGTGCATACAGAACACAACTGGTAACACACACATTCACGGTACCTCAATTGTAAACGCAAATGGTAACAGTAACAGCAACAATAACGCCAAAGTAAACAGAAACACAAGCGCGTATAAAAACGGAAACCATAACGCACACACTCACAGAACCACAATTGTCAATGCAAATGGTTATAGTAACAACAACAATAAAGCCAATAGAAACAGAAGTGCAAGCATGTAAGGAAACACAAACTGTTACATGCAAAGTCATGATACCACAATTGTAAACATAAATGGTAACAGTAACAGCAACAATAAAGCCAATAGAAACAGAAACGCAAGTGCATACGAAAACACAAACCGTAATGCTCATGGGCACGGTACCGCAATTGCAAATGCAAATGGTAATGGTAACAGCAACAATGACATGAAATAAAACAGAAACGCAAGTGCAAACGAAAACGCAAACTATAACGCACACAGTGGTATAGACGGGAACGGTGATGCAAACAGTAACAGAAGCGCAACTGGAAACACTAAATGACACAGTAACGAAAGGGTACACCCTTCTTTCTCCCAAAAGCTGCATTGAAGAAACACATTGAAAACAAAGAATGTATGCATTATAATTGACTTCGGAGCAGAAAATTATGACTTGGAATACTAAATTGCTTATATCTCGTTAACCGTACGACGTAGAAAAAAAATTGTATAAATTATTACTTTCCTGGCTAGTTTTGTGCTTAGACCCCATTTGGGGGGCTAAGCATATTTTTGAGGAAAAGTCCGTATATCGCACAGTTTCCGAGATACGGGCCCTGAAAGACGCAACAGATGCCATAATGTTATTCTGTGGCAAAAAGTGTCAACTTTGTAGTGCCGTTACTTTGACGCCCTGTAATATTATTGCACCAAACCACCAAAAGGCACATCTGTGGGATGTTGGCTTTCGTTCCTCCAAATTTCAGCCCAAATGACCAAACCGTTATTTTGCAGCAGTGCAGCAAAGAATTCCTGTAATGCAGCAAACGCTATAATGTTATCCTAAGGGAAAAAATGTCAAATTTGTAGTGCTGTACCTTTTCCACCCTGTACTATTTCTTGACCAAACAACAAAAGCCACATCTGTGGGATATTGCCTTTCTTCCCTCCAAATTTCAAGTCAAAAGACCAAACCATTCCCAAGATATTCAATATGAAAGATTACTAAAATTTCCCTATCTATTCCATTATGAAAAATCTGGCCATCTTGTCCCTCCCTCGCGATCAAAGTTGGCGATCAAAGAATCTCACGATCAAAGAATTTGCAGGCTCACGATCAAAGAATTTGCAGGCTCACGAACAAAGATTTAAAAACCTTATAAATCAAAAAATTGAAGGAATTGTGGTAAGTCACTGCCATGGTTCATCAGAACGAAGCCCCCTGAGTAAAACCCACCCTCATTTGACTTCCTATGACACCCCTGGGCTGAGAAAATTGATTTTTTCATCTGGTCATCTCGTCCCTCGCTCACGATGCATGATCGCGATCAAAGAATCTCACGGTCAAAGTATTTTCATCCTCGCGATCAAAGAAATTGCTCACTCGCAAATAAAGTGTCAGTGTCAGTGGCTCAGTAGGTAGCACACTCGCCTCTGAGGCCGGAAGATCAGAGGGCTGTGGGTTCAGTTCCCACATCTGGCACTTGGGTTAATATCCCAGTACTGACACTGTAATGCAGCATGAGAGGGGTGCTGCATTTCTGAGGTGCCGTCTTTCGGATGAGACGTTAAACCGAGGTCCCATCTGCCTGGATTGGTGGTAGTTCAGGTGGATGTTAAAGATCCCATGGCACTTATTGAAAAGAGTAGGGGAATTTCCCCGGTGTCCTGGCCAAATTTCCCTCATTCACTAAAAATACCACCAACAGCTTAATCTGGTTCAAGGTCAGTTGGCATTCATCTGTATCCCCCTCCCCCGGGTCGTGCCTGAAAATAGGCAGGATTTGTCTAGTGCACTTACCCGGTCAACAAAAGCTAAATAAATAAATAAAAGAGTGAGGGACCAGATGGCCAGATTTCTAAATACATTTGTGTAGCCCAGGGATGCCCTAGAGTGTTAAATAGAGGTGGGTTTTGCTCAGGGGGCTTCGTTGTACCCCATCTGCATACCTAAAATAATGTAGTACCTATCCCTGGTAGTCTAGTGCCCCCCATCACAATAAAATATTAACATCCCTGGTAGTCTAGTGGCCCCAATAAAATATATTACCCTATGTAGTGCTCTGGTAGTCTAGTGCCCCCAACCCCCTGTATTTTTTTCACATCCCTGGTAGTCTAGTGGCCCTCCAGCATAAAGAAAATAGATAATGATTTATATTATACCTGGTAGTCTAGTGGCCCCCCACCCTCCCACCTATCCATGGCAACCCACCCCGAGCTGTATTGTATTATATTATAAATAAATGTTATATCCCTGGTAGTCTAGCGGCCCCAGCATAATGAAAATAGATAATGATTTATATTATACCTAGTAGTCTAGTGGTCCCCACCTCCCACCCATCCATGGCAGCCCACCCCCAGCTGTATTGTATTATATTATAAATACATTTGATATTCCTGGTAGTCTAGCGGCCCCCAGCATAATAAAAATAGATAATGATTTATATTATACCTGGTAGTCTAGTATCTAACCCCTCCACCCATTTATGGCAGCCACCAGCACCTCCCCACCCTTCACCACCGGCGACTGGCACAGCCCTCCTCTCACCTCCATGGCCAGCTGCTGACTGTCTGCATTATGGCTGGTAATGCAAAGAGGTGCTCAGAAATATTTTCAGAGCACCTCTTTGCATTACTCGTAATGCAGAAAGTCGGTGGCTGGCCATGGAGGAGAGGTGGGTCAGCCAGCTGCCAGCTGGCTAAGGGGGTGCTGGGTGGGCTGGGATGGATGGGTGAGGGGGCCATTAGACTACCAGGTATATTATAAATCGTTATCTATTTCATTATGCTGGGTGGGGAGGCTGCTAGACTACTAGGATATAAAATGTATTTATAATATAATACAATACAGCTCAGGGGGCCACTAGACTACCAGGAATGTGGAAAATACAGGGGTGGGGGGCACTAGACTACCAGGGCACTACATAAGGTAATATATTTTATTGGGGGCCACTAGACTACCAGGGATGTTAATATTTTATTGCGATGGGGGCTACTAGACTACCAGGCATAGGTACCACATTATTTTTCTTATGCAGATGGGGCACAACAAAGCCCTCTGAGCAAAACCTACCATTATTGAACACTGTAGGGCACCCCTGGGCTACAAAAAACTATTTTTAAATTTGGCCATCTCATCCGTCACTCGCGATGCACGATCACGATCAAAGATTCTCGCGATCAAAGAATTTGCGGGCTCGCGATCAAAGAAATTGCATGCTCATGATCAAAGAACAAAAAATGGTGAAACATGAATTTTTGACAGATTTGAAGCGAATCAACACCATGGTTCAATAGAACGGACACTTCTGAGCAAAACCCACCCTAATTTGTGTCCCTAGCCCACCCCTGAGCCAAGATATTTGTGTTTTTAGGTTGCGATGCAAGATCACGATCAAAGATTCTCGCAATCATAGAATTTGTCGGCTCGCAATCAAAGATCGTTAGCAAGCCACAAACGAAGAATTTAAAAGCTAAAAACTCTATTTTTTACCAATTTCGACAGAACCAAAGCCATGGCTCAATAAATCTGGGTCCCCTGAGTAAAACCCATCAAAGTTTTACTTCAGAAGTGACCCCTGAGCCGAGATATTTGTGTTTGTGCGATCAGAAAACTGAAAACAAGATGGCGGACCTCACGGTCAAAGAATTTTTGAAATTCCTCGGGATCAAAGATTCTTGAACCACGATTGCTTCAAATTCTTTGATTGCCAGGCGGGACGAGATGGCCAGAACCCCATTCTTTGATCGCAAGATATACATATAAATTTTCCCATTGACTAAGAATGAGAACTTAAAACTGCCATAACTTTTGAATGCCTTAATATTTTTTCACCAAACAAAAAGCTGCATGTTTGACCACCAAAGCTCTTTCAAACAAGTCATCTTGCAGAGCAGAGCAGAGCAGCACACCACGCGACGGTCGTGCAGGACCACATTTAGAATGCCAAATGGTGCCTCCAAAAATGGATAATTTTGCATTTTTCAGCACTTTTGTACACGAACATCGGCACTCTGACCGAAATGCAATTTGGCACTTCAAGAGATCTAGTGCACCCCAACATGTGTACCAAATTTCAGGCAAATACATTGAATGGGTCCAAAGTTATTAACATCCAAACTTTTGACTTTAGTACGTAACTGGCCGCTCAACCCTAACTATAGTGGCGCGACTGCGCCACTATAATGTATATATATACAGATAACAACATATGAACATATGAAAATTGCCAGCAGCAAAAGGCCATCATGGTCTGTCTACACTGCTCATGAATGCAGCTAGCTCCCTATTCAGCAGCTGCCCTTACCTCCCTTTACCCTGTCCCACCCCTTCTTGAAGCTTTCCACTGTAGTACATGCCACCACTTCAGCTAGGAGTGTGTTCCACTTTGCCACCACCCTCTCTGTGAAGAAATACCTCCTCCTCCCTCCTGAATTTACCCCCCCAATCTCATGTCATGGCCCCTTGTATCTCTCCCCACCCTCCTCCTGAATAAACCCTCTGTGTCCATTTTGATTATCCCTTTCATGTATTTGAAGGTCTCAATTATATACCCCCTGTCCCTCCTCCCCTCCAGTGTTTACATGTTTAACTCTCTTAGTCTGACCTCATATGGCAATTCCCCCAGGCCCTGAATCATCTTCGTTGTCCTATACTGCACCCCCTCCAGCAATCTAATGTCCCTTTGTTGGTGCATGCAGTAATCCAGGTGGGGTCTAACCAATGATCTGTACAACAGTAGAATAACCTCCCTTCTTCTCGAGGTAATTCCCCTTGCAATGCACCCCAGCATTTTGTTGGCCATTGCTGCTGCCTTTCTGCATTGTGTAGAATTGTTCATTGCTCCTGTGATGAGCACCCCCAGATCCTTCTCCTCTTCTGTTACCTCCAGCTGCACTCCCCCCAGATGGTAGCTTCTCCTCAGATTTTTTTGTTCTGAAGTGCAGCACCTTGCATTTTTTTGCATTGAACCCAAGCTGCCATTTGTCAAACCATGCCTCCAGCCTTGCCAGATCCTCCTGTAGCTCCCACCACCCTCCCCAGTCATCCACCACCACTCCCATCTTGGTGTCATCCACAAATAGACTGATTTTGCTGCTGATATATATACAATCCTAACTATAGTGGCACTATAGTTAGGGTTGCATGGCCACTTCTATGTTAAACTCAGACTTTTGCACTTTAATAATTTTGCAACCATTTGTCTGATTAACCTGAAAATTTGCATGTGCCATCTGGTACCATAGATCTCTTAATATGGCACATTTTGCTCCAGTCGGCTGTGCAGTTGTGGAGCTGCAGAATGCTAAAAAGTGGGAAAAATCCTCACTTTCTGGCAAATTGTTTGCTCGAAGCTACAGCTCAAATAGTTTGAGGGTCTGGTCTGAAATGTTCAGGGTATATGGGGACTCGGTCACTGATGTGCCTTTTGAAGGTTTGATGAAAAAATACAGTATTAATCCATTCAAAAGTTATTAAAGTTTAAAGTTTCCCATTATAGCCTATGGGAAAAAATATTTGGCATGAAAGCACATTTTTACTTTCGCGAAAGCACTTTTTACTGCTACAGATTGGTTTTGTACTTTTGTGCTGCTACCATCTTGTTTCCAGTTAGCAATGGCTAAAAAATGCTGTAATTCAAAAGGTGCTGCCCCTTGGTGAACACCAATAGTTGTGTTTACCTAATTGGGGCCCAAGGAACACAATCCTGACATTAATGTTTCACAATAATGCCTGGAAATATGATTTCTCAATTTTTCCATTGGAACTTTCCCAAATTTATGAAAGCACTTTTGCGAAACTTTCGAAATTTGTGAACGCTTCCCAAACATACTTTTGTGAAATTATGAAAGCTTTCACAAAATTTTCGCAAAACTTTGTGAAACTTTTGCAAATTTGCAAAAGTGCCCCCCAAAAGAAACTGTTTCTTTGCCACTTCATAGCAAAAAAATGGTTAGGGACTTTTGGGCTGAAATTTGCAGGGCAGCAAGGGCTTGCACCACAGATGTGCCTTTTGCTGGTTTGGTGAAAATATTTACAATGGTTCCATAGTTATAACACTCGGAAGCTTTGAAATTTCCATAGGATAACACTGTGGTGGCTGTGCCACCTTTCGGCAGCTATATATTGAATACGGTTTGAGATACAGATTTTTCGCTATTAGCGCAGCTCAGTACACCTTTAAACACATGTGCAGGTTGCCAGATCATGATTACAACTGTGGTGGAATTTTTTCCAAAGTTCCTATGGTTACTGAGATATTGCCACATTTGCAGCACAAGGGTTACTTGGAATGTCTCTAGGCCTGCGCTATGTCTCCATACTTATGTGTAGATGGAGGGCACTGCACTCCCACATATGGATACCATTATGCAATACTTAGAGCACAGGGCCCACCATTATGCAGTACTGGGAATGCAGGGCCCTGCACTTCCACAGGGAGATGAGAGTTCATTAAAGTGTCTCTACACTTATGTATAGATGGGAGCACCCCACATGAAATTCAGAGACAATTACAATATGAGTAACATTACACTTTCTCAAAAAGAAGGGAACTTCATTGCAAAAAAAACATCAGTTAGGGTTGATATTACAGTGACAAAAGTTTGGAAATTCGGTGTTAGGGTTACCAACCCTACCACCCCACCCCCTCCCCCGTTCTCCTATACTGTACCATCTCAGCTTTCAGGCACACCCCAATGCCTGTTGGTGTATGGAGGGGATTGGGTGGTAGGGTTGGTAACCCTAACACGGAATTTCCAAGTATTTGTCACTATAACATCAACCCTAACTGATGCATTAATAGAGTTTTTTGCATTTATATATATATATATATATATATATATATATATGCTGCACGGTAGTGCAGCTATAGTTAGGGTTGCCCAGCACTTCTATGTTACACCCCAAATTTTGCACTTTAATAACTTTACCACCATATGATAGATTTGTTTGACATTTTGCAAGCATGGTGGGGCACCATAGATCTCTGGATCTGGCAAGTTGTGTTACGGTCGGATGAGCGGTTGCAAAGCTACAGAGCAACCAAAAAATGGGGGGTTTGCATGTTTCTTTGCACATGGCTACAGCCCACATGATTTGATCATTTGTCCTGACATCTTCAGGGAAGATGGAGTCTGGGTGACTGATGTGCATTTTGAAGATCTGGTGAAAAAATATTAAACCATTGAAAAGTTATTCAAAAATCAAGTTTCCCATTATAGTCAATGGGGAAAAAATATAAGTACCTTATGAAAGCTGCTGCCACTACATTTTACTGTCACAAATGGCCCTTTTACTGTCGTGCAGCAGCCATCTTGTTTTCAGTTAGCAAGAGTGAAAAATGCCTGGTATTTAAATTTGGGACCCCTTAGGTAAACACTGACTGTTGTGTTTACCTAGTCAAGCCATGAGGATCACAGCACTATCTTTTTTGGTTGGAAAAAAAAATGCTGTTTCGGTGATCGGACTACCTGTAGTGTCACAAATTGCAACAGAACAGATGTGACACTTTCGCAAATCACAAAAGTGTCATGCCCATTCTGCATTTTTGCAAAACTGTCGCAATTCATGAAAGAACAGCACCCAAAAACAGCAATTCTTTGCCATCCCACAGCATCAAAATGGTTGTGGCGTTTGGGCTGAAATTTGCAAGGTGGCAAGCCCTGATCCCATAGATGTGCCTTCTGGTGGTTTGGTCTCAAAACATTCAATGAGCCCATAGTTACTGTGCTCCAAAGTTGAGAAATTTCCCATAGGCTAACACTGCGTCACCCATGGCGACTTTCGATGCCTGTATCTCAGACATGATTCAAGATACAGATTTTTTGTTCTCCGCAGCATAGTCCACCTTTAGGTGGACTAAGCTTGTGTGGAGGTTTCAAAGTCATGATTACAACTGCAGTGGAATTTATTTCATAGTTGCTATGGTTACTGAGATATTGGCAAATTACTTTCCTACCGGGTCAATATGTCATATCCTTTTACGCATATGACATGAGCACTAAACCGAAATAGCACTGTAAATGTGAGCAAGAGGGTGCAATACCACAAATGCTTCTGTGCATGGTATTGCACCCTCTCACTGTCCCAGGCAGAGGATAAGAACTCTGCCGGGATGGGTTTCCTCTGAGCAGCTGACATGGCTCTACAAGATGAGCCACTGGCAGCAGGGGATGCAGACAGAATGTTTGGGACTGAGTTCGATTCCCAGTCCCAGGCATGAAATAAGCCACATGTTTTGCACTTTGTGCTTCACTTTAACACCCCTCTCTGGGAGTTGAGAATCCTTAATGGTGGGGTTTGGGGGGCACAGCCCCCTGTGACAAGGAGTGCGGGAGGGCAGAGCCCCCCTGCAAAAAAAAAAGACATGCCACATGGAAGAAATCATGTTGTACTGGCAGCACGCTTTTTGCATGCGGCATAATGTTTTGCAACATTATGACCCTGTGTCAATTACTGTTAAAAGGGTGCCTTTTCAGTACTATAGGGCTGCTGTACGGCTCTGTACTTATGTGTAAGTAGGAGCACAGGGCCCAGAGGACCCACATTCCCACATAAGCATGCCATTATGCAAAAAAACTGGGCATCCGGAAGAGAGTGCAGGGCCCGGAGGGCCCGCGCTCCCACAACCACAGACCAGTTACCACTTACATTACACTTTCTCAAAAAGAAGAGAAATTCATAGCAAAAAACTTCATTAATGCATCAGTTAGGGTTGATAGCACAACAACAAAAGTATGGAAATGTGATGTTAGGGTTACCCCATCACCACCACCACCCCCACTCCACACACCAACAAACATCGGGGTGTGTCATGGGGCCATCAGGCCTAACTCTCACCCCATTCTCCTATCCTGTAGCATGTCAACCTTTTTCCATAAGGAATGGGGGAGAGTTTTATTTTTTATTTTATTTGGTTTTTGTTGACCGGGTAAGTGCACAAGACAAATCCTGCCTATTTTCAGGCACGACCTGGGGAAGGGGGATACAGATGAATGTCAACTGACCTTGAATCAGATTAAGCTGTTGGTGGTATTTTTAGTGAATGAGGGAAATTTGGCCAGGTCACCGGGGAAATTCCCTTACTCTTTTCAATAAGTGCCATGGGATCTTCAACATCCACCTGAACTACCACCAATCCAGGCAGATGGGACCTCAGTTTAACATCTCGTATGAAACACGGCACCTCAGAAGTGCAGCACCCCTCTCATACTGCACTACAGTGTCAGTACTGAGATATTAACCCAAGTGCCAGATGTGGGAACTGAACCCACAGCCCTCTGATCTCCCAGTCTCAGAGGCGAGTGTGCTACCTACTGAGCCACTGACACTGCTAAAAATATTAAACCTTTGGGCCTGATCATCCCATGACACACCCCAGCATCTGTTGGTGTGTGGAGTGGGGATGGTGGTAAACCACCTAACATCACACTTCCATACTTTTGTCACTGTGCTATCAACCCTAACTGATGCATTAACAAATTTTTTTGTGATGAATATACAGTATATATATATATATATGTTTATATATATATATAATATATCTACATATACATTCTTTGTAAAAAAAAACTGCATTAATGCAACAGTTAGGGTTCAGATTAAACTGAGAAAAGTAGGGAAATGTGAAGCTAGGGTTTCAAACCATAACACCCCTGCCCCACCCCTGAAGAGAATGAGGGGTGAGTTCTTCCTTGGAGTTGTCAACCCTAACACTCACCCCATTGCAGTAACAAAAATTGTTGAGATGTGATGGAAACAGGTGTGTATGTTTCATGAATGAATAGAATGGGGTAAGCATTAGGGATGACAACCCTCAAGGAAGACTCCACCCCTCATTCGGTTAAGGGGTGGGGCAGGGGTGTTAAGGTTTGAAATCCTAACATCACATTTTCTTCCTTTTGTCAGTTTAATCTGCACTCTAACTGTTGCATTAATGCATTTTTTGCAAAGAATTTCCTTACTTTTGAGACAGAATAAAATATCCTTAGTTGCCTGTGGGAGGGTGCTGCACACACATCCCTCCATAGATGCATACATGTATGTTGCTGTGGAAGCGCAGGGCCGTCTGGGTCCTGTGCTTGCATTTGTAACAAAAAAGCAACCAAATTGTCAGCATAGCCTTCTTATTATTACCCCACCTCATAAACTCAGTACTGAACATTTTTAAACCCCTGCCGAAACATCATTCCGCACCACCAAAAAGTCATTTTGTGCCACAGGTGCAAAAACATGGTTTGGGTGGGATTTGAGCAATAACAGCTGTCATGTTCATGAAGTGGTATAAAAAAATGGGTATGTTGCAAATTTGGGGTCAAAATATGTAAAATTACCAAAGCTACGAGCAAGTGTAGTAAAATTTCAACGGATGCACATAACTTTGCCATTTTTACATATTTTGACCCCAGATTTTCAACATTGCCTTCTTATGACCCCACCCCATTAACAAGGATGGTGACAATTTTCGAATCCCACCTGAAAGGTGACTTCAGCAAGCAACCTCAAAATCACCTTTTGGGCTTGATTTGCATAATTCCACCAACATTGATCATGAGGTGGGGTCTCCAAAAAGGCCATGCTGAAAATGTGTGATCAAAATATGCAAAAATGACAAAGTTATGCATCAAAGTTCAAAACTCCATTGAAATACATTGAACCGCACATACCTTAGTTTGTCATATTGCAGTTGGCGGTTCTAGCAGCAAAACTTTGATTCGGGAGTGGATATTCACCCTGGGACCTGTTCAGATGAGTGAGGAGGTTTGGGGGGTGCAGGATGGTGGGTGCTTAGTCGGAGGTAGGGTTGGGGGGTCGGATTGATGAGGGACCATTTAAGGAAAGAAAAAAACATTGAGGGATGGTTTTCTTTATTACAGTGAAATACAGAGACAGTGATCAGAGGGTGGGGGTGCCACTAGATACCAGGGAAATATTGAAAAAGTATGGGGATGGCAAGTGGAGGGTGGGGGGTGCCACTAGACTCCTGGGATACATTAAAAAATATGGAGATGGCAATCAGAGGGTGGGGGTGCCACTAGACACCACGGAAACACAAAGAAACATGGGGATGGCAACTGGAGGGTGGCGGTGCCACTAGACACTAGGGAAAGATTAATGAATCTGGGGATGGCAATCAGAGGGGTGGGGGTGCCACTAGACACCAGGGAAACATTTAAAAATACATGAATGGCAATCTGAGGATGGGGGTACCTCTAGACACCAGGGAAACATTAAAAAAATGGGGACAGCAATTGGAGGGTGGATGCTACCACTAGACACCAGGGAAAAAGAAGATGTTATGGCTTCTACAATTTCCCATGTTATCCTATGGGAATTTGCAAGTTTAAATTTTTGTAATTTTTTATATACTCCCTAGATATTTGTGTATGGGGGTATGTGTTATTCTAGCAGCATAAAACCTTTTGTTTTATATATACATTGTTCCTTAAATAGAACTTTTTAGGGATTTATGGGTTCTTCATACTAGGTTTCATACTAGGTAATGGAACGGAAGAAGGCACCATGGCCCATTATACCATCCCCTGCAAAGTTAAAATAAGAAAAAAAAGCTAAGTCCAAAATCCATTTTCATTTGTAGGAATCCTTTTTCTTATGAAACTAAACAGGGAAATAAAAAAGGATCCCTTCAAACGATAAAAGAATCGTAAAAAAAACTAAGTCCAAAATCTTTTTCCATATGAAGTGATCCTTATTTGTTTATTAAACAAAAACAGCATAGGAAAAAGGATCCCTTCAAATGAAAAAAGAATTGGGGGGGTCCAAAATTTTTTTTGGTATGAAGTGCTCCTTTTTCGTATGGTGGAATTCCTTTTTCATATGACCATATGAAAAATGAGGACGCGAGTCACAAAAAAGCTACAAAAAAGAAAAAGAAAACACATTTAGGGGTCATTTTTACTATATTGAAGTGCAAAATCCATCTAATGGGTTCCCAATGAGCAAGATACATGTGTTGATCTCTCTGAAGGATATTATTTTGGGGGCATTTTGAAAAATGTTTTTGTGTGGAAAAAAAAACAGAAACAAGATGGCAGCAAACGAAAAAGGATTTTTTCCAAATGAAAAAGGATTGTCCCATACAGAAAAAATAATCCTTTTCCCTATAGCCAAATTCTTTTTTCATTCCAAACATATATCCCGAAGTGCCCACTGAGCATGCTCAGAACTGAAATATTAAAAATGAATAACTTTGGAATGGATTAATATTTTTTCACCAAACCAGCACAAGGCCCTGCAAATTCACATAGGATAACATTGGAAGTTTAACAAGCCATACAACAAAGGAAACAAATTGCTGTTTTGGCAGAAATGAAAGTGCAGGGCCCAGAGGACCCTGTGCTTCCACCTCAACATACATGTATGCATCAATGGTGGTATGGAAGTGCAGAGCCCAGAGGGTCCTATGCTCCCACAAGCAAATTAGGATACAATTATAGTATCTCAAAAAGTAAAGAAATTAATTGCAAAAGACTTCATTAATGCACTGGTTATGGTTAAACCGACAAAAGTAGGGAAATGTGGAATTAGGGTTCCCAACCCTAACACCCCACCCCCACCTTGCAGGTAGTAACAGGAGAAAACATTACTATTTGATCTCTCCTGCAGCTTTGCAAATCAAGCAGTGGGTGTGCTTTGGGGTTGTCAACCCTAACACTTACCCATTCTCACATATTATACACATGTCAGTTTATTTACTGATGGAATGGGGTGAGCGTTAGGGCTGACAACCCCAAGGCACACCCCATGCCTGATTTGTGAAGGTGCAGAGAGGTCAAATAGTAATGTTTTTCCTGTTGCTGCACTGGTGAATAAGCATTAGGTTGGAAACCCTAATGCCACATTCTCTATTGGTTCAAACCCAACTAATGCACAAAATGAAAAAATATTAATCCGTTCCAAAGTTTTAAGGATTTGAAATTCTGGTTCTGAGCATGTTCAGTGTGGTGTTTTGATTAGCTGTTTCATACAAAAAGGAATTTGGACCATATGAAAAAAAAATTTGTTTTGTGTGGTGGGGTAATATTTTTCATGAGAAAGAATTCTTTTTTCATATGGCTGCCATCTTGTTTCTGTTTTTTTTAATGTGAAAAGCAATAAAAATGATATCCTACAAAGACACCATCACATGTATCTTGCTAATCGGGACCCCCTTAGGTAGTTTCTGCATTTAGGTTTTGGAAAAAGCTCCTAGTAATATGTTTTTAACACATTTTAAAATATTTTTTCATGACCTGAATTTCTTTTTTCATATGGTCATAAAAAAAAAGAATATAGGGCCATATGAAAAAAATATTCCTTCATATGAAAAAAGAATTTGGACTTCGTTTTTTTATTTTAGATTCTTTTTTTATGAAGGAATCTTTTATCGTATGAATGACACAACCTCATGAAAAAAGATCCCTTCATATGAAAAAAGAATTTGGACTTAGTTTCAAATTTCACAAGACATAACTCCATCAATATATGCACTTATGTGACAATCTATATAGCACAATAAAGGTCTTAATAAGTACTGCAACACTAGCACATAACCCCCCCCAAAAAAAAATTAGGGACCATATAAAAAACCATAAAAGTTAACAAAGTTCAGTTCCCATAAGATAACATTGCAAATTTATCAAGCTGTAACTCGGAAAATCTTTGGAGTTAACAGACAATGCATGTACACTGTATATCAACAGGAAGGTCTTAATGACTAGTACAACACTAAGCCTCTAAGAAATAAGAATAGAAAATGGTCCATCCCTATAAAAAAAATTACAAGGAAGCACATAAATTGCTTTTCTGGAGGAATGGAAGAACATGATCTAAGGACCCTGTGTCTCCACACCTACATATATATGTGGATTAATGGAGACACAAAAGCAATGGACCCAAAAAGCCTGTGCTTCCATAATCACATAGATGTGTTCACGCAGGTCGGGACCTGCATGAATGATGATACAATTGCACTATCTCAAAAAGTAAGGAAATTCACTGCAAACAACTTTGTTAATGTGCCAGTTAGGGTTAAACTGGAAAAAGTAGGGAAATGTGGTGTTAGGGTCTCCAACCCTAACACCCCGCCCACCTCACAAGCAGCAAAAAGAAAACACTTTACGGTTTTGGCAGTCCTGAGTCCTGGCAAATCAGGCCTTGAGCCTTCCTTGGGGTTATCAGCCCTAACACTCACCTCATTCTCATATAGTCTGCACATCTGAGCTTATTTGCTGATGGAATGGGGTAAGTGTTAGGAATGATAACCCCAAGGAAACTCCAGGCCTTTTTTGACAAGACTCAGGACTGCCAAAACTGTAGTTTTTTTCTTCTTGTTGCTGCTTGAGAGGTGGGTGGCTGTGAGGGTTGGAAACCCTAACACTGCATTTCCCTACTTTTGTTGGTTTAACCCTAACTGGTGCATTAACAACATTTTTTGCAGTGAATGTACAGATATGAAAAATACTTCATCCTGATTGGCTAGGATGCTTGCATTATGGGATCATAATGCATTGCAACAAATAAGTCCTGCCAGCCAGGATGCAAAACCAATTGAAATCCTTGTGCCATACTATAGACGTTTTACAACAAAATAAGTAGCCATTTTTTCAATTAGTGACACACAAATATCTAAAAAAGGGGAAGAAACACTTCACACTGACATGTCCACATTAACACAGCCATCAACAAGAGTTTGAGGCAATCATTTTTTTCATTTGTTTAATCAGAATTCAGATGTTTAAAATGCTGAGTCTGTTATTCACTAAGCTGCCCATTTCTGAAGTGCAGTCTCTTCACCTGCCTGCATGATCACATGGTGTTTAAAACCCAGGGTAAAAACTTAAGTTCAGACTAAATAAATACCGGTACTAAAAGCAAGAATTTGTCAATGCTGAATGTTTGCTTGCTTGTATTTGCTGTGTAGGTGTTTGGCATGGATAGTGCAGACTCAATAATTAAATTAATTAACAAATTAATAACACAAGTTATAATTGTCATGATTAGGAAATGAAGAGGTTCACACATAACACTGTACTTTTCTTAGATTCTGACCTTGAATTTTCAAAATGCTATTTTTTTTTTCCCAGCACATGAACATGATAGGTTTCATTTATGAAATTTGACCCAAAGGGGATTTGATAATAACACCTGCCATGTTCATTGAATGGGGTAAACAACATGAGTATGTTGAAAAGTAGGGGTGTGTGAGTAATGAATATTACTTTCCAAATACCATGAATAATGAACTATTCATTATTTGGATTCAAATAACGAATAGTGACACTATTTGTGCCTATTCCTATCTGGAAAATACAATATTAAAAAAAAGCAATATAAAAAAGCAAAAGAAACAGTCTCCACCCTAAAAACTGTAAACTCTACAACCCATCCCCCCACCCTCTGATAGAATCCACCCCATCCTCCTTCCCCCAGCACCCACAATTTTCAATACAGTAACAATATAAAAAAAACTCCCATGATGTGCAACCGGCACAACCCAGCCACCTCCACAGCCAGTTGCTGTCTTTCAGTGCTTATTTGCACTAAATGAAATATGTTTATCACCGTCACACCAGGCAGCACCACGCCCCCAGCACCCAAGAGCTGGCAAGTGTAATATGGAAAAAGGCCACCGACACATCCACCCTCCACCACAGCCAGTCACCTTCTTCTGAATGAAAGCACTCACATGCTTACTCACAGTAAAACTAGCTGATCACTCAGCTGGTTTTACTATGAGCAAACAAATGAGTGCTTTCATTGAGAAGAAGGTGATCGACCATGGAGAATGGTGGGTTGTGTTGGTTGCCTTCTTCCACCTTACACTTACCATTCACCAGCTCTTGGGTGCTGGTACTGCCTTGGTGAGGAGGTGTTAAACTTATTTTATTTAGCACAAATAAGTGCTGACAGACAACGGCCAGCCATAGAGCCAGGTGGGTTGTGCCAGCTGCCCGTCATGGGAGTTTTTTTTAATATTGTTAATGTATTGAAAATTGTGGGTGCTGAAGGGGGGAGGAGGGTTGGATGGATTCTATCAGAGGATGGGGACAGTGATTGTATATTTTACAGGGTTTGGGGGTCTGTTTCTTTTGCTTTTTTTATAATTTTACCCAAATTATGAATTCAAATACTAAATACCAAATGTGTGGGGCCCAAATAGAATATTCAGCCCAAGTATTCGGAATAAGGTATTTGCACAACCCTATTAAACTGTTGTTTTCAAAACAAAAATATTGCAAAGTTATGAGTAAATGTTGAAAAATGTCAACATTTGTTCACAACTTGTTTTTTTTTTTTTCAATTCTGACCTCAAATGTTCAACACAGTATTTTTATTGCACCACCTTTTGAACATGACAAGTTTCATTAATGATTCCTGTCCAAAACCTATTTTTGTGGCACAAGTATGAAAAAAACATTTTGGACAGGATCTGGAAAATGTCACGTCATTTTCATGATGTGGGGTATAAAATGGCTATGTTAAAAATGTGGGGTCAGACTCTAGTAAAATAGCTAAGATAGGAGTATACTTTGAAGAATTTCAATGTTTCTTCATAACGTTGTCATTTTTTGAGATTTTGAAACCAAATTTTCAGCATTGTCTTATTATGACCCCATCTTATGATCAAGATAAGTGGAATTTTTAAAAGCATGCCAGAAAGGTGCTTTTGCACAGTGACTAGAAACACATGTTTTGGAGGGGATCTAAAAAATAACAGCTGTCTTGTTCGTGACCTGGGGTAAAAAAAAGTCAGTTTGAAAATTTGGGGGACGATATTAAGAAATGACAAAGTTATGAGTAAAAGAATAATGTGTACAGTGCTGTAGGCCACATCTCCAGAAGGACATAGACAGAGTAGAGACAGTCCAGTAGAGGGCAACTAAAAGGGTGCAAGGTAGGCTCAAAAGCCCTTTGAGAAGAGACTAAAAGAACTCAATAATATAATAGAGCAGGGAGAGGGGAGATAGGCTAGAGACCTTTAAATACATCAAGGGGATAAAAAAGGTACAGGAGGAAAGTATTTTTTTTAAAGGTGCATAAGAACAAGGGGTCATGCTATAAAGTTGGAGGGGATAAATTCAAGAGAGATGTCAGGAAGTGCTTCTTCACAAAAAGAGTGGTAGATTCCTGGAACAGACTACCAGCTGATGTGGTGGGGCTAAAACAGTGGTGAGGTTTGTGACAGGGTTGAATAAGGCCCTGTCCCATTTGTTATTTAGAAAGAGTTTAAATGCAAGAATCTGTTCTATCTTCTCCTTTTCTGTCTCTTCTCTGTCTGGTTGGCAACCAACTTTTTCTTGTGAGACCTAGGAACTGATCACTCCGACGGTTTCGCAATTCTCCGCCTCTCACTATCTCTCTTGCTATTTCTGTCTTTTCTTCCCCCTTGCATATCTGCAGGTATAAAAATATATGTGAATCTTTATGTGTAAATGTCACTGATACTGTAATCCTTTTGATTAAAACTGCATATACTTTTACTGTTGAAATGGTTGCAAAAAGCTACTTGGAATTCAAGGGGTTATCCTGAGATGCAGTTTTTAAGTCTTTTGTAGAATTGTAAACAAGAGGTCAGTTCTGGGTCATTACGTTCTTTTTGTTGCACCTGCAAGGAATGAAACTTACAAGAACATTCTGTAAACTTACAAGAACATTCTGTGAGAAACAGGCTCTCTTAACAAGTTCCCAGACAAAGGCTTATAAAAAGAGCAGCAATGATTTTGATAGAGAGACAAGGAGAGTGAGAGACTTAAACTTGGAATTAAGAGATACCCTCAGAAAAAGGACTTTGTTTTCTCTCTTTGTATTGCCTTTGTAAATAGTTATACTGAACAATTTTATTTTTATTTTGCTGTTACTAAAAATAATAAAACACTCATTGTGAATTTTGAAACTGCTTCTGGTTTTCCTGCACTTCCTGACCTATGCCTCGATGACAGGGTTCAAGAATGAATGGGATAGGCATAACGGAATCTTAGTGGAAAGGAATGGGGGGGGAGGGAGAAAGAACCAGGGATCAGGTAGGGTTTATTTAGATGCTGTAGGAAGGGAAAAATGGCTGACTAGGTGGTACAATCGGTTCTTATCTGTGAATAAATTTTATGTTTCTAAGTTAAAAACACATTAAAATGCTATTAAGTGAACTTAACCTTGTTTACAGTCTGTTCCCACTGGAGCTCAGAAGAAGCAGGACATTTGAGAAAGAGCAGCACGGGACTGGATAGGTAAGTATGGGGTGGGGGGTTGTGGGTTGGGGGTGTGGGGTGGTGGGTGCTGAGAAGGGGGACGTGGTGGGGCATGGGGCAGAAATAATCACTGGACTGTTTTCTTGTTTTACAGTTTTACAGATGGGGCACAGGGCAGGAGCAGGAGGTGGTCAAGACATTTGTCAGTGGGAGTTTTTTTTTTCTTTGGATGGGGCACAAGGAAGACTAGGGAGGTGGGTGGGAAACTTGGCAGTGGGAGGGTGTTTATTTTTACAGACAGGGCATCAGTGGAAGGATAAGGAGGTAGGTGGGATACTTGGCAGTGGGAGGTTTTTTTCCTATGGACAAGCATGGGGAAGGATTAGAAGATGGTACAGTCAACACACTATGGGGGTTATCACCCACTCTTTGAGCAGGGGAAGAGTAACATCAGCATTATGAATAAATTGTACCACCTCAGTTCTAAGCACTGCAGGAGTGGGTTGACTGCAGAGCACATGCGCTGACTGGGCTGTTCGGCCATCAAAGGGCTCAGATCACAGCAGCACATTTACTGACTGCCTTCTGTGATACAGTGAATATGAGGGTGATCACCAGCTCTTTGGGCAGGGTAGGAATGACATCAGCATCATGAATAAATTGTTTACTGTGGGGGACAGCAGCACAGTTACTGTTTGCTTACTGGCTATAGTCAACAGTATGTAATGACACCACTCAACTGCTTGATGGATGGTATCATGCAAAGGAAAGAATCAAGCCACTCTGTGATAAGAGCAACTTGCTCCTTTCAACCACACAAAATTTCCACCCTGCAAGCAGAGAACACTGTTATGATCATTCTTGCTGATCATTAGTCTATCACTGACGAGCCCCCTGAAGCCTGAGCTGCATTGGACCTGACAGTGACACACTCTGAAACCTGTTATTGTAACAATATGTTTGCTTCACACGTGCGCAAGCAAACGTAAAAATCACTAACACAAACAAACACTGTCTTACTTTGTAAACTTGTAACCCCTACCCCAGTCACTCAATTTCCATTCAAAATTTATTTTCAAAATGGCAGCACTCACATCCACCCCACTCCCACACTGCCCAGACCCACCCCCATTGCCTTTTAATGTTTGTCATGTAAACACCAACATGTCCCCCCATAGATACTAAATTGGTACATTAAACTGTTCATGCTCACATACTGTCTTCTGTTAATAACCTGATCCCTGCTGCTCTGCCAAAACATGCTGCACTCCTGGTCCATGAGCATTTACAATTGCTTTGTCAACTGCTAAGCAGTAAAAAACAAGTAGTATCATATATTGGTCACTTGACTCCCTCCAACAGTAAACAAGAAATGCTGCCACACCGACAGTCAATACTGGGGACTCAATAGTCTATCCAGAAAAAAATAAGATGTGACAGACGGTAGAACCACAACAAGTGCACAGCACAATGCCACAGTGCTTGACAGTTCTGAGACCAGACAAATTTTAATTTGTACTCACTTGCAGTTTTACAACTGACAGCCATCATGTATCCTCACTAAACAAACCAGCATTTTTTTTTTTAAATAAAACATTCAGGTGTTTACTCTAAAATAGCCTTTGATAAAGGATAGTAGCATCTGAAACATGTTTGGTGATTGGTGATTGTTCTGGGCGTCTGTCCATTCTCAAACCTTGGAAAATAAAAAAGGCATGTTTGCACTTTATTCAAAAACTAAGAGTGGAGTCTTCATTTTAAAACACGGAGGTGATGAGTGCCCAATTTTTTTGTATTTCTCTAAAATATCCTGTTCAGCTGTATGGCAGAATATCCTGCCTATCATACACCCTCGCTTACTAAAATGGAGTTGTTTTTTTTTAATATACTGACAGCTTTATCATACCCCCTTAGCAAGGACACAAGTAGGGCCTAAGGCTTAGTACTTCCTGCTTCTCCTCAATCTATTGGTTGGGGGACTATCTGATGTTTTTTCCAACCTGTGTTCATGATTGTGTTGTGGTTTTTTTCATATGTATTTCCTATTGTTCTTAAACTTTGGCTAGATACCAATTATATGCACAATAAGACACTCTGGTTAGTGCATTGCACTGTGAAAATCACCCTCCCGGTGCAGACAGCACTCGGCTTTCATCCACGTGCCTAACTACACCCATGAGAGTGTAGTTATCACATCATAATGCACTACCCATCATGTTTTATTGCTTACATAAACATACAGGGTGGGATATTCAAAAGAGTTGCACATGGCGCAATGGGGTTGCACCATGCACAACCCACCAATGCACCCTGGTGCGATATTCAAAGGGGGAAGTTGCACTGCGCAACTCCTGATGCATCAGGGCGCATCGGTAATGTATGCGGCACAAGTGGGGTGGTGTGCCCATGCATATGCGGCACATCCCAATATTCAGCCTGGGATGTGCAGCGCATATGCTGGCACAACTCCGCCTTGCACTGCTCAGGGGGGTGCAAAGTTGTGCCTGATAAAACCAGGAACAAATCCCGGCCACCCACAGGCAAGCTGCTGTATTGCAGGGTGCAACACGGCAGCTGCCAGCCGTGGGTGGCCACCAACCCACCCAGAACACTGTCCACAAGCTCCTTGCCCCGGGAGTGACATGCCCCCCATTGCCAAATCATGGGCATTTGTTCATAATATCCCTGGTGGTCCAGTGGACCGCTCACCCTTGCCCGATCAAGAGCTTCTGTTCAACTTATCCCTGGTGGTCCAGTGGACCACTGTCCATCGCCTGATCATGGGCATCTGTTAAGAATAGCCCTGGTGGTCCAATGGACTACTCTCCATCACCTGAACATGGGCATGTGTCAAGAATAGCCCTAGTGGTCCAGTGGAACCCCCCCAGTGCCCGATCATGGGCGGATATCATGAAAGGAATCCTGGTGGTCCAATGGTAACCCTCTCCCCTCCTGCCCACTGAGGTCCCTGCCATCCAGGATCCCCCCAGTCAGCAGCAGGTGGTGGCATCCCACCCACATGCCTCCTGGCTGCCCGCCGACTAACAGCATACAGTACTGTCTGTACACCTATTGGTCCACTGCGTGGGCCAATGGGCATACAGACCATACTGTACTACACAGGCCCGATATGTGAATGATCCGTTCTAGAGTTATAAGGATTTGAAATTTTAGATCTGAGCATGATCAGTATGGCCCTTTGGGTAGCTGTTTCATACAAAAAAATAATTTGGCTCATACGAAAATAGAGTCTGTTTCATATGGGAGGTTGTTAATCTTTTTTGTGAGGAATCCTTCTTTGTTCATATGGCCGACATCTTGCTTCTGGTTTTTTTTTATTTGTTTGAAAATGCTTAAAAATGATATGCAGAGACACCAAGACACGTATCTTGCTAATCGGGCCCCCCCCCCAGGTGGATTCTACAGTTAGTTTTTGGAAAAATTACCCAGAGATGTGTTTTTAACACTTTCAAAATCTTATTTCATGACCTAAATTTCTTTTTTCATATCACGAAATGAAAAAAGAATAGGGTCATATGAAAAAAAGATTCCCGTCATACAAAAATGAATATGGACTTAGTTTTTTTCAGAATCTTTTTTCATATGAATGACACAACCTCACGAAAAAAGATCCCATCATACAAAAAAAAATTTGTCACATTCTTTTTTCAAATGAAGCAATCTTCTTTCATATGAGCAACACAATCTCATGAAAAAAAGATCTCTTCCTACAAAAATAATTTGTACTTAGTTTTTTCCTCACATTTCAACTTTAACAAACCATAACTTCGTCAATATATACAGTTATGGGACAATCTAAATATCAAAATAAAGGCTGTAATGAGTACGACAACAGTAACACATAATACTCCACAAAAGATTTAGGGGCCATTTAAAAAAAAAACTAGAAATAAAAAAAACACAATTCCCATAGGATAACATTGAAACTTTAACAAGCTGTAACTCTGTCAATCTTTTGAGTTGATGGACAATGTATATATCAATAGAAAGGTCTTAATGTATGCTACCACACTAAGCCCCTAAGAAATAAGAACTGAAAATGGACCATCCCTACAAAAAAAAATGCAAGGAAGCACATAAATTGCTTTTGTGGAGGAACAGAAGCACAGGGCCCTCCCACACACACATGTGAATAAATGAAGGCAGCCCAACCAATCCAACCCCAACCCTAACACCCTATCCCCACTCACATAGATGTTCAACCTTCAGGATCATAAACAAAAGTAAAAGATGACCCATTGCTCTTCTGTTTCTCAATGAAAATAAACCTAGATCCCTGAGCCTATTCTCATAAGGCTTATCCCTACATTTAGAATTGAGTTTAGTAATTCTTCTTTGAGACTTTTCAATTAGGTCAACATCCTTCTTTAGAAAGGTACTCCAAATCTAAGAGCCATAGTCCAAATGGGGGCATACTTACGCCCTATAAAGTGGCATCAATACAAACTCTGGTTGGTTAATAAATAAACATCTTACACAATTAACTAAGTAGTCTGACTTACTGATCACTAGATTTGAGTGCACCCCAACCCAGGTTCCCCCGATTAATTGGACATGGGGTGGGAACAAGGTCTGTGGTCTACAAATAACTGCTATGAACATCTGCAGTCTGCTTCCAAAAGTCACCCAGCTACAAGCTTGGATGCAGCTACACAGCCCTGATGTTCAATGTCTTACCGAGACCTGGCTTACTCCTAACATCAAGGATAATCTGATAGCCCTCCCAGGGTACTACACCTTCATATTGGACAGAACTGGGAAAATAGGGAGGGTGGAATGTCTCATATATGTGAAGGAATTGATCAAGGGAAGTGTGCTGCCTATCACTGGTACTACTGGTGACTTCGAGCTGCTTGCGGTGAAACTACTTATTTGCAGGCATTGCAAGCCATTTACCATCACGTCCATATACCTTCCCCCCGCTAAGACCAAACAGGGGATCAGCCTGGTCCTGGAAGCCATCTCCAACATTGAGAGGAAAACTGAAGTCATCATTACCGGTAACTTCAACATTAACTGGCTCTCCAAAGACTCTGACCCTATTAAGGATCAGGTCACCAGCGTGTTCCTCACATAAATGATCTCTGAGCATACAAGAATGAACTACAAATCTGGCAAAGGCACCCTATTAGACTGGATCCTGTCAAGTTGTCCTACTAGAATCAAGAACATTGAGATGCCCTCTGACTGTCCCAGCGATCATTCTCCAGTTATGTGTACTTGGGTGTATCGGGAGGAAAAAGTCCCCCCATTTACCATCCGGAGCAGGGTATTAAAGAGGGAGAAATTAAGTGTGTTTAAAGAAGCTTTATCTTTAGTTGATTGGTCTCCCATTGACGAGGCTAAGGATATACACAGCGCCCTTAATTACTACTCAACTAGGTTCATTGCAATCTGTGACATCTATGCACCACTGCAGAAAAGAAAGGTCAGAGGAACCTCAAATGGGTGGATCACTAGGGATCTTCTAGACAAAATGAGGGCCAAGGGTAACCTGTGGAGTAGGGCAAAAAGTTCTGGTACTCTGGTAGACTTTCAGAAGTACAGGGCAGTGCACAATAAGTGTACAAATCTAGCAAGACTCACTAAAGTGAAATATAAAGAACAGATGGACAGGAACTGGGGTAATGGAAAAATATTTTGGGAGAATATAAAGGACTTTCTTGGTAAAGATGATAGGAGGTACCCTACGATGCTCAACGTAAATGGTACTCTAACTTTGGATCCTCTCACCATAGCTGAAGCGTTCAATATTGCATGCAGTAATCTGAGCTCTGTACTCCTGCCTGACTACCTTAATTCCACTGAACAAACCCCATTAATGTCATATGACAATCTCCACCATCCCAGCTTCTACTTCAGATGTGTCACCTCCAATGAGGCTAGAAAATACGTTCAGAAGGTACTGGGTAAAACCAGGCTTGGTAGTGACAATATCGACATGAAGCTGGTGGCTATGGCTCTTAACGAAGTAATAACTCCTATAACCAAAATCTTCACTAAATCACTTGCCTTGGCTGAATTCCCATCTGTATGGAAACAGGCCCTAGTGACCCCAGTTCATAAAAGCGGGGATCGCTCATGCACTACAAACTACAGGCCTATTTCTATTCTCTCTCCTCTCTCAAAAGCGTTGGAGAGACTAATTGCTGATCAGCTCACCGGGTACCTCCAGAAGTATGGTCTGCAATGTCCCCTGCAGCACAGCTTTCAGAAGTGCCACAGCATGACCACTGGTTTAATAGAATTCTCGGACTACGTGCACAAGGCTATAGATGGTGGCAAGACAGTGGGATCTATTTTCATAGATTTCACTAAAGCCTTTGACACTGTCAACCATCCTATCCTGCTTCAGAAACTGCTGTCCTTGGGGGTGGCCCCAGAAGCAGTCACGTGGTTCAAGAACTACCTGCTGTGCAGGTCCTAGAGTGTTAAAATCAGCTCCACCATCTCAACCGCAAGGAGTGTCTCTCTTGGGGTCCCTCAAGGCTCTATATTGGGGCCTCTACTAATTAGCTTGTTCCTAAATAACCTTCTAGATGCCTGCAGGAGTAAAATAATTTTATACTCTGATGATGCAGTCATCCTTGGTAGCAGCACCCAGCCCAATCAACTCCACAGGGAACTACAGTCTACCTTCTACCATCTAGAGGAGTGGTTCAGCACTCAGAAACCGCTCCTTAATTATAAGAAGACTAAAACTATGCTGATCCCCAGTCACCAGCTCAAGAAAAAGAACCCTGCTCTGACCATCCTCAATAACAAGGCTGACCCTCTTGAACAGGTATACTCTTTCAAATACCTAGGGGTAATTGTTGATGACACCCTCTGCTTCACTCAACATATCAACCAGGTTATAAAAGCTGTCAACATTAAGTTGGGAATCCTTCATAGACACAAAAAAATTCCTTACACCATCTGCCCTCCACCTGGCAGTATCTAACTCCGTTCTGACACTCATCGATTATGGCTTGGTAGTTTACAGTGTAGCTACTGACACTGCTCTTAAACATGTAGAGACTGCCCTTAACAAAGTGTGCAAACTCACCCTAGGTGTGGATAACCTAGCACACACCTGCTCGCTCTATGAGCAGACAAATTGGCTGAACCTCAGGAATAGGATAAAGTATCTGACATGCCTCCTTGGTAAGAATGCTTTGCTTGGCAAAGCTTCCCCCTGCATAGGGGACTTACTGCAGGTTAAACTCTCTAGTTATCAGACCAGGGTCATGGCCTGTAGTCCCCTCTCTGTTCCCTTCATAAAAACCTCATTGGGACAACGGTCCTTTGTGTATAGGGCCCCACTTTGGTTAACTGAAGTCCCCACATCTTTACTAAACATAGTCTTCAGTCTTTCAAAACTGACCTCAAACACTTCCTCGCTGAAACTGGATCTTGTGAGTGTAGGATTTCACCTGTCAATTTTGGCCATTATAGGCCTCGACTTACCCCATCCTTCCCCTAGTCTGAATCATATGCCCAGTATGAGTTGACTCCACTGACTTGGTGCCTAGTCCTTCTCAGTGACTTGATGCACTAAATAAATTTCTCCTATCCTCCTACACCTTGAGCTCTCGCTAATACCAGTCTTCCCACCCTTACCCTTTTTGCATCTGCCTTTCCTCTTTCCCATTCTACCTTTCCTTCCTTTTAACGCAAAGCCCCTCACTTACATTACTGTTCTATCCTCCACCCCTACCCCCCACTCCCTCTTTCCTAAATTTGATCTCTCTCACTAATCTCCCTCTAGTCTCCTCCTCATCCTCCTCCTCTTCCTCATCCTCGTCTAAGTCCTCCAACTCTTGTACTGAGCCTACCCTCTAGGCTGCCACCTCCTCGACAGAGCCTACCCACCAGGCTACCTTGCACTTGTTTTTCAAAACTGAATTACGTGTTTTGCTATACCAGTTGAACAATAAAGTGAACATCTGTTAACTTTACTCATTGTGTCAGTGGTACTCTGAACTTGGGCATCTGCTATAAGTCAACTAATTCATTGCCTGAACATTGCCATGGTTAAATTATCCCTTACTTGCTATATATCAAGTTATTAGTGACTGTACATGCTGTTGCCTGAATGATTCCCTTATCTTTGTAAAATGTATTCCCCTCTATTTTTTTTTTGTGAACTGAGGTTCTTATAATGTATGTATGTATGGTCTCATAGTCTGTACAAAGCATATATATAAACTTTCATCCATTTTGCTTGCTTTAGTTCAAATAATTAAAATTCTCTTGTTTTGTTTTAACTATAGCTATCTAACCTAGTTTTAAATGTTTTCAAGGTGGGACTATTTACCACTGCAGCTGGAAGGGAATTCCAGTGAGGGATCACCCTTTGACTGAAACAGAATTTACATTTAAGTACATTCCATTTCTGCTGATTTAATTGTAGCTCATGTGATCTGGTATTATACTTCTTCAGATTTATTTCCAGGCCTAGATCTATTCTAAGCTTGTGATCCTGAAAGGCCTTGTATACCAGGATCATATCCCCCTTCCAGAACTTGTATGCAAGTGAATATAAATGTAACGCCCTCATCCTTTCCTCATATGGTCTTTCCCCCAGCCCATGCACTGCTCTGGTCACTCTCCTCTGCACTTGCTCCAGTCTTGCCAGGAAGGGTGTTGTGATGATGTCACTGCCTCACCAGTGTTAATAGTGTGCAATGCAGCAGGTGAGAACAGTTTGACTGTGCTGTCAGATATTCTATTATATTCCGAGGAACACCCAGGATTTTATGTTTGGCAGAGTACAAGAAAAGAATCCAGTGCTTCTTTTCATGCTAGAACAGGATCCCTGTCTGTAGTAGCAGTTTGTTTTAACCTGCTTAATTGCACACTATTAGAGCTGGTGCGGCAGTGACATCATCACAGCACCCTTCCTGTCCACAAAATGGATGCCTCCACATCACAATTTTAAATGTATTTTTCTGTCTTACTGAAACATTTTCTAAATATAACCCAGCAATTTATAGACTAGATCCTCACAGTAACCTTTACAATAATTTTGTAAGGAAATGTACGGATTCCCTTTAATACTGATGTGGAACCTTTGAAAACAAGCACCTTGCTCAAAGGTTATTTCTGAACCATGAAATAAATGAATAAAGAATTCTGGTGCCCCAGAGATGGAATCTGGAATATGAAATAAATTTCAAACTTTGCACTGTGGCCACAGACCTCTAGAGTTTTAACATCAGATTTGTTTTCTCCGCGGAACAGATCAGATGCCCCAGAGTCCTGTCTGAGTTCTAAGTGGTTAAGTTTATTATTTTAAATAAAATAAAACTAGTTGTAATTGTAATAGCTAGTTCTGTGATACTGTGCATTTCTTAGCTATAGTTCTTTGTATAGTTAACAAAATTGTGTTTTTTTTCTCCGGTTCCCTGTAGGTTCCAGGAACCAGAGAAATTGCCTAGAGGTTGGGAACCTAGAACTATTTTAACATTTGATTAAAATACTTGATTTCAGCTTTGTTTAGCAGTTTTAACTGCATTTACTATTGGGACTGAAAGCTTAAATATGTAGTGATTTCAGTCAAATTGGCACGACTAAGAAGCCTAAAAAAAGAGAACAGGGACGACAGGATTTTAAAATTTTAAATTCAGTTCAAATCTCCTGGCAAAGGCAGAGCATCAAAAGCTTTGTTTTAACTGTTTGGACTCAGCCCATGGCCTTGAGAATTGTGATCTTTGTAAATGTTCTTGCCCTAAAACACAAAAGAAAAGGGCTGCGTTAAACAAAGCTTTCTCAGTCCCCCAGCCTGCTCCTGTGTTACTTCAAATATCTAAAAATGTAAGCTTAGCCATAGAGGAGTTTACCCCTGATGGTGGAAAGAGCACATCGGAAGTTTTCTAACCCTCACAGTAGCCACTTACTTCAAAGGTGGCTGAAAAATGCTACCGGCATCTTTGCCTAAAGAGACTGATAAGACTGTAAAGCCATCCTCGGAGCACAGTAAAGAGCACAGCTCATCTGATGGGGGAGCCCTCATGCTTCTCCTCATGTTTTTTCTTGCCACACATCAATGGCTATGGCTGGTCTGAAGTTCTTTTACTTTTTTGTTATCATTATCATCATGCCAATGATGGCAAGAAAAGTAAAAGAGCTTCAGACCAGCCATTGCCATAGATATCCGGTAAGAAAAATCACAAGGAGAAGCATATCCCAGTTACTCCCCTCGAAAGAGACCAGGATCAAAATGTGGCAGTTCTTTCAAGCCATGCAGGCTGCAGGAAAACTGATCATAGCTGCAGTCCCCTTCCCTCATTCACCACAGCAGGTATTTGTTCAGACAGGAGGAGATGGACAAGAAGAATGAACAGGAACTAATACAGCATTAAGTGAACAGCACTGTTTCCCCTCCAAAGGTAAACTAATATTTTCCCTCCAACTCTGCTTTTGTATATGAAAATCCAAGTATCCAGCACTCAAGGGCAAATGCACAAAGATTCATCACACATTACAGAATAAAGTGCTAATGCTTATTTTGTTGAATCCATTGCACACTCGGGGGGCTTTTGGCTACAGCTCAAGCTTGCACTGGATTCAATGAAATAAACAACAGCACTTTATTCTTTGACTCATGGTGAATCTTTGTGCATTTGCCTTTGAGGGTATCCTGTGATTTGGGCTAGTTGCAAGTGGGCACCTACCAAAATGGCGACCCACTCGTGGCACATACCCAGAGGACAAGGGAGTAGGGAGGGTGACTGGATGGGGAGGGTTCATGAATGGCAATGGGATGTCGCTATATGTACACGCATGTTGGGGAGTGCAAGCACGCTGAGCGAACGGCGAGAGGGTTTGTGAGGGGTGGTGCTACAGTTAGCTGCTGAGCTGGCTCCCTGGTATGGTGGGAGGGTGCAGGCCTGGGGTGGCTGGGATGCAGGGTTTGGGTCCAGGCGCAGGTATATTTTGTTGTGCCCGGCCCGAGTAGGTAATTTTTAATTTTTTACACTGTTGCACCCCCCCCAACATGCACCCCCCCGGAGATGAGAATCTAATAGTGGGGGGGCACAGGGGGCACAGTCCCCTGTATAACAGAAAATGCTAGTGTCCCTTGCACCATTTTCTTTGTCGCCAGGGGTGTCCTTTGCCAAAATTGAATTTCAGCAATGTACACTCGCCATAATGAGAACTGCCTTTGAGTGCTGGATACTTTGAGTTTTGCTTGTGTTCTGGGCTGGCTGCCCTCTTTTCAGCACTGAGCCTGCACTGCAGTATTTGCAATAACAGCTTTTGGATTTGTTTGTGCCTTTGTATATCAAATGGTAGATACACTAAACATTTCCTCCACCAAAACAGAAGAGGATATTGAGAAGGCATAATTTATGAGCACGTTGGGTCAGATATGCACAGTCTGTCAGTTCCCAAACATAAAAGTTATAATGTGTTGCATTTTCTTGGCTGTTTGCTAGTATTGATTTTCTCCCTGGGGCACCAGCTACATCAAGTATTACAATATTCTAGGTTGGAGTGGGGAAAGTTACTTGCCTAGCTCCACTCTATATGTTGGTGGTTACACTGATATTAGGCAAACTCTAGTTTTCATGTTATAGAGCATTTTGTTTTACACAAAGCCAATGTTGTGAACTTTTCCCTTTTCATGTACTGTATTGGATAATATGGCTACTAATAATCAGAGGAATGCGCAGAGTCAGTGAACAAGCAGGGCCAGAATCCCCACAAAGCTAGAGGGGTCTGGAGGCATATATAATTATATTATAATTTAGTTGGAGGATGATTTTTAACAGGGGGCAGGGGCCAGGGTAACCCCCCATGTACGCCTATGCTAATAACCACAGTTTATATTGTCTGTCCAACGAGAAGCCCCTCCTGGACTCATGGGTATGGAACACTAAGGCTATGCACTAAAGCCTATGTGTGACTATTGTACACCATATGTTTTAAAAGGTCCTTTCTATGGCTGGCACTATAGTTGATATGATGCATTTCATCCTTGGTCACCCGACTGGTTTTTGTTCTGCAGCTGGACATGTCATTATGCCTCCTAAATGTTGTTTTACACTGGACTCATCAACTGTGTATTCTAATGTAACTCTGTGAATGCTCAAGTGTTTCTGATCTCTGTGAGTTGTGGTTACCTGTTTATGATTTTTGCTTATAAAATAAATAAACAGATTCTATACAAAAAAAGGACGAGCAAGAGTAATGTCACCCCCCCCACTCCCATTTATTTATTTATTGTAGATTTGGATTACATAACCTTTGAGCTAGAGAGCTCATTTACAAAGGTTTCACATCAAAAATGTTGGTGCAGAGACAGTTTAGAGTTACACAAGTACAGCAGTTCCTTGGTGAATCAAATAAAGTTATTACTGATAATTCTGGGTAGTACATAGGACAAAGAGGTGCAGGTACAATAGGACATACAAGTGCAAGTAAGCAGCCAACATGGTGTTATCATGTTTTACTTAAGTGCTATAGGTTGGAAGAGAAACTTAGTTGAGGTGTTGGAGGTTGTAGGGAGGATGTGCTGCCTGTCTGAGAGGGGGAGGTTGGGTATAGCAGTCACATCCACCAGACTGGGATAGGTGATTCCGGAGTGCCACTTTGAAAGGGGCAATTTTATTGAACTCGTGAAGTGTGTCAGGGAGTTCATTTAACCATTTAGGGCCCCTATAAGCTAGTGACCTTTGTGCTATGATGGTGTGTCTAAAGGGGACATGGAGGGCATTTCTAGTTCTTCTGGTACATTCAGTGGTTTTAGTCAGTTGAAAAAGCTTCTTCAGGGGGCAGGAGTTAGGTTTAATTTGGCTTTTTTTTTTTGCCAACAAACATATTCAATACCTGATTTGCTGTGTAGCGGGAGCCTGCCGGTTTGAGAGTATAGGGTACATGTATGTGTTAGTTTGTCTGTTCCAAGGGCTAGCCTGCAAGCCTTGTTGAGTAGCAGCTTAATCGTTTTGAGAGCTGTCTCTGCTGCAGTGCTATAAAAATCAGCCCATAGTCAATTGAGGACAGTAATCTACTAATGGCTAGCCACAAGGCATTGGGTGTCATAAAGCTCCTGTGCTTATAATGTACACCTACCTTAACACTGACTGATTTGACAACATGGTCTATGTGAGGCGTAAAGGAGAGGGTTTCATCTAGGTACACTCCAAGATACTTAAATGAGCTTACTTGTTCAAGCTGCACACAGTTACAACTGTGTATTTACAATGTGCTTGCCTTTTTTTTCATGTGGGATATAGAGAATAGCATGCTTTTTGTTTTTTTGTAGTTTAACAGTAGCTTGTTTTGTTGGAACCAGTGTTCTAAACTTTGGAAGCTGTCTTGGAGTTCCTTGTTCGGTTGACTCAGTTGTTTGCTCCTAGTAAAGATTACCGCATCATCGGCGTACAGTAGCATGTTAGTAGGACAGGCCTGGGGCAGAGAGTTTATTAATAAGCTAAATAGTAAGGGACCGAGGATTGACCCTTGAGGGGCTCTGAGGGAGACCGTTCTTGGGTCAGACATTGCCCCATTTAGTTTTACATGTTGAGTTCTTTGTGAGAGGTAGCTTTGAAGCCATGTCACTGTTTCTGGGGACAACCCCAGGGCCAGTAGTTTGGTATGAGAATTTGATGGTTAACAGTGTTGAAAGCCTCAGTGAGGTCTATGAAGTTAGATCCCAGTAGGTTACCTTTGTCCAGGGCCTCATATAAATAGCTGGTAAACTCTATGAGTGCAGATGTGCTGCAGTGGGCTTTCCTGAAGCAGTGTTGTTCCTGACACTGTATGTTATATTTGTTTAGGTAATCTAGTAATTGGTCCAAAACTATACAGTCCAATGCTTTGTAGATTGGGGGAAATATTGAAATGGGTTGATAATTTGAGTAATTAGTCTCATCACCACTCTTATGTACTGGGGTGACTAGTGCAATCTTCCATTTGTTTGGAAATTTAGCAGTCCTGAGTGACAAGTTAAAGATCTTTGTTATATGATGGGCAATCTCGTCTAGGATGAAGGCTAGGATTTTCATGTCAGTGGTATCCCTTCCAACCCTAGTTTTGCCAAAGACCCTCTTTACACATTTCTTAGCCTCTGACACTGTGACTTGCCTGAAGTAGAACTGAGGTAAGTTGGGGTTAGGCTGAGTAGAGCGGGCATATTTCAACTGGGCTTCAGACTCCTGGGTGGTTAGATATTCAGGTGGTAGAACAGAGCTCAGGTCAGTGAATGCCACATTAAAAATTTCTGCTATCTCTCTAGGGCACTGGGTTGTGTCATTTCCAGATATGATTATATCAGGTGCTTTGGCTTCTTTACCAATTAGGGTTTTTAGGTTATTCCAGAACAGTTTGCCATTGCCCCAGGATTTTTCTAGTTGTTCCTTATCATGTGTAGCTTTAGCCAACCTAATCTCTTTAGTGTATTTGTTTCTCACTGTTCTGTATTTTAGGTAGCCGCAGGGTTCTCCAGAAGCTTTTGCCCTGTGCTAGAGGTTATCTCTAGCTTTCATAAGCTCGAGGAGTAGGCCAGTGATCCAACTGTTGTTTGTTCCCTTATATTTACAGGTTCTGAATGGAGCAAAAATGTTGCATGTATTGATGAAGGTTGTTATAAAAAAGTCCAGGGCCTGGTCAACATCCTCTACAGTATCTAGTGGTGACCAATCAATCTGACTGAGGTAGTAGTTGAAGGACTCCAGGAGTCCATCTCACACAGTTCTGTTTTTCACTAATTGCGGAGGTTGTTTCTTAGTCTTGTTGGACCAGATGCAAATCACAGGTGAGTGGTTACTAAGCATGTCAGGGAGGACAGAGACATCAGTGATCCACTCTGGGTGGCTGGATAAAACCCAGTCAATAAGTGAGCTGATACCTGTCCAGTAATTAAATCTTGTGGCCTGTGTCAGCATTTGAGTAAGGTAAACACTGGAAATCAAGTCTTTTTGATGATTTGTGTCCTGTGCTAGCCAATTAATATTAAAGTCTCCAACCACAACTTTTTCCCAATCTCAGTTGCTTTCCTTAAAGTGTTCAGTGAAAACGCCTAAACCAATTGCTTGCTTGCCTGGAGGTATACATACTGAGGTTAGCACTAATGTTTTATTTTGATTATCTAGAAGTAGTTTTAGTGATAGGGAGTTGTACCTCCTTGTCTACTGTACTGTGGTGCAGCACTTGCCCATTGATGAAGTTGTTTAGGAATATTATTTATTTATTTATTAGTGATCTAGAAATACACCTGTGAGAACAAGCTCATTACATAAGCTCATGTCAGAGATAACAAACAGTGAGAACAAAATACAAACTGGATATAACATGAAATAAAGGTTTTACAAACAACTTAGACTTAGGTAATACAATATATGCTTAGCTTTTCCAGTTTGTGTGACCAGGAGGAAGAGGAGAGTGTAGAGAGTGTACCAGGTGAATACAACAGAAATGTTAGGAGGGAGAGGCAATGCACAAAAGGATAGTGAGAGACCACACTGAGGGGGGAGAGGAATTAAAGCCAAAGGGACATCATTGGAGTGGCAAGAAAGGGAGGTGGATGCATGGAACAGCCTACCTCAGGAAGTGGTGGATATGAACACAGTGCAGGACTTCAAACAGGCATGGGATAGGCATAAGGAAGCAATACAGATGAGTATGAATAGATAGGCCATTGTCAGAGTAAAGGCCTATGGCACATTCATAAGGTAGAAACAAATGGGCAGACTGTATGAGCCTTGTGGTCCTTATCTGCCATCAACTTCTGTGTTTCTATGTTTCTATATATGCTTGGACTGCAGGAGGCGCAGGGAGTTGGTGAAATACTCCATGGCCAGGTCAATGTTGTCCATAGTATATACAGTATAAGAGTCTAGTCAACATGCTGCAAATCACTTAGGAAAGCAGTTGTGTCTAGGGCTGAGAAGTCAGATATGGTAATGATTTGGGGCTGGTGTGACGGAGGGCAGGTGCTCCAGACACAGGTTACAGCTGAATGGTCACTAATGTAGTCTGGTAACACAGTATTGGACAAGATTATATCAGGTCTGCAGGTGAGGATCCAGTCGATGAGTGTGTGGGTATTTCCATTACTAGAGTGCCTTGTGGGCTCAGTGACAAGCTGAGTTAGGTTAACCTTGCTTATGTTGGAGACGAGGATAGGGGAGCTTGGCCCTAGCCAATCCTGGTTGAAGTCACCTAGGTAAATCACCTTATTGTTTTTGGTGGCCTGGCAAATACCAAAAATCCTTAAGTCCTAGTTTGCAGGAAACAGGGGGCATGTAGGCACAAACAATATGCAGCTTTTGGAATCGCCTTGCAGAAGCAGTGCATGGAGTACCTCACAGGAGGCGAACGAGGGGCAAGATAGCAGGGTTAGGTTTAGGTGAGGCTTATAGAAAAGTGCCAGGCCCCATCCTCTTTTTGATGAGGGCCAATCAACTCGGATCAGGTTATAGCTGGGGAGAGCACACAGGGAGTCAGGAAGAGCAGGCTTAAGCCAGGATTCAGTTACACCAAGAAGATCAGGCCCGTGGGTGGTGGACCAGGCCACCAGTTCAGCATGATTGGCTACCAGGCTTCTAATATTTAGGTGACCAATCTTTAATCCACTAGTATGGGGCATTACTGGAGAGCAGGCCTGACCACGAGGGAGCCCTGACGCCGCGGGACCAGGGTTTGTCGCCATATCCCCAGAGAGAGAGATAAAGATAGGACCGTAATCCATGTTGCAGTGATCAAAAAGGTGAAGACAGTCCTAGCTTGGGAAATGTGATTACGTAGAAACATAAAAACATAGACTTTGATGGCAGATAAGGACCGCTTGGCCCACCCAGTCTGCCCATTTCCCTACCTATTGGATAAGCTGCAGATTCTAGTTAACCAACAGCCTACTTCCTCCTACCACCCACTATAATTGCCTTATGTCTGTCCCATGCATGTTTGAATTCCCCCACTGTTTTAGACCCTACAACCTCCCCACGAAGGCTGTTCCCTGAGTCCACCACTCTCTCTGTGAAAAAATATTTCCTCACGTTGCCCCTGAGCTGTCCCCCTCTATCTTTGAATTGTGCCCCCTTGTTCTTGCACATCTTTTTCTGAAAGATGCTACCCTCCTGGACTTTGTTGATTTGTTTTTGTTTTGATTTTGATTTTGTTGATTTGATTTGTTGATATAATATTGTACTCTAGTATCTATCAGAGATCTGCCTTGCACAGAACTCGCACATAGTGGTATGCTGACTTCCTTTGGTACCACGCCTGTAAATTATGCTACCTTGTTCTGTTCTCAGTGTCAAATCTTACGTTGCTATTTGTAAATTATTGTACAACACTATGCCAACCCACACCATTCTCACTTGTAATGACTGTATGTAAGCTGCTACTGTTGCTACGCCTACGGCAAATTGTTGTATTGTGACTTATTGTTGTTGTTTAAACTACCAGGTCCATCATGTAAATGAGCCCTGCTCAATGGCATTCTGCCTGGCAAAATAAGTATACTGATTGATTGATTGATTGATTGATTGATTGATTGATTCCCTTTCGGTACTTGAACGTTTCTATCATGTCCCCCCTGTACCTCCTTTCAACAAGGGTATACATATTAAGCTGTCACAGTCTCCCTACATATGATTTCTGATGCTGACCCTGCACCATTTTAGTTGCCCTCCTCTGGACCGCCTCCATCATGTCCTTGCGGAGATGGGGTCTCCAAAACTGCATACAGTACTCCAGATGTGGTCTTACCAACTGTGTGTACAGAGGGATAACTACTTCCCTTTTTCTACTTGTGATACCTCTCCCTATGCATCCCAGTATCCCCCCAGCTCTCCTTACTGCCTTCTCACATTGCTTGTTCACCTTTAGGTGATCTAATATGATTACCCCCAGGTCCCTTTCCATTTTTGTTGCTGTTAGTACCTCCCCTGCCATTGTGTACTCTTCTCCTGGGTTTTTGTTTCCCATGTGCATTACTTTGCACTTCTTTGCATTGAATCTAAGTTGCCCTACGTCTGACCATTCCTCCAATCTTGCCAAGTCCCTTTTCATCCTTTCCACCCCCCTTGTGTATCAACTCTGTTACAGATCTTTGTGTCATCTGCAAAGAGGCATACTTCCAGACCCTCTGCAATGTCACCTATGAAGACATTAAAGAGGACTGGACCCAGTACTGAACCCTGAGGTACTCCACTAATAACCCCCCCTTTCTTCGGAGTGAGTTCCATTTACTATTACCTTGTGTGTGCTGTTATGCAACCAGTTTGCTACCTAGGCTACCACCCTGGGACCCAATCCCAGGCTGGTTAACTTGATTATTAATCTTTTGTGCGGGACTGTGTTAAATGCCTTGCTAAAGTCTAGGTAGACCATATCCATAGCCCCTCCCTGGTCTATTACTTTGGTCACCCAGTCAAAGAAATCGATTAGATTCATCTGACATGACATTCTTGCTGTGAATCCATGCTGCCTTGGGCCCTGTGCCCCGCTGGCCTCTAGGTACTCAACAATTCTTTCTTTCGGAAGTGATTCCATCATTTTCCCTACCACTGAGGTCAAACTAACAGGTCTGTAGTTTCCTGCTTCTGCCTTCCTCCCACTTTTGTGATGGGGAATCACATCTGCCCCCCTCCAGTCCTCAGGTACCACCCCATCATCCCATGATTTGTTAAAAAGGGTGGTCAGTGGTGTCACTAGGTCCCCCCCCTTAGTTCTTTTAGGATTTTGTGGTGAATCCCATCAGGCCCCATTGCTTTGTCCACCTTGAGTTTTAGGAGTTCTTTCAGGACCCTTTCTTCTGTAAATGGACTGGTGTCAATCCCCCTCCCCAGAGTGCTTCTATTGTTTGGTTTAGGTAACTCCTCTTCTCCTTCTTTTGTGAATACTGAGAAAAAGTATTCATTCAATATCTCTGCCTTTTCACTGTCTCCCTTTGCCCACCTCCCCTCCCTTCCCCTTTATTAATCTTCACTATCCCGCCCTCAACCTTTCTTTGCTCCCTAATGTACCTATAAAAGGTTTTATCCCTCTTCTTAACTGAGTTGGCTATCTTTTCCTCAGTTTGGGCCTTTGCTATTCTGACTGCCTTCCCCACTTCCATCCGCTTTAACTGATACAGTTCCTTGCGTGCTCCTTCTGTGATTCCTTATACTTCTTGAATGCCACCTTTTTCTCCCTAATCTTCCCTGCCACCTCTTTTGAGAATCATAGTGGTTTTTTACTCCATTTTGTTTGCTTTGTTTCACACAAAGGCTTGTTGCCTCCATGATGGCAGTTTTGATTTTTCTCCATTGTTCTTCTACCCCTCCTTTCTGGCCATTTGCTAGTGCATTCCTTAGGTATTCACCCATTTTGCTAAAGTCAGCCCATCTAAAGTCCAATATCCTTGTTTTTGTATGGCTTGTCTCCATGGTTGTGCTTATTGTGAATCAGACTGTGTGGTGGTCACTTGTTCCCAGATGGCTACCCACTTCTAAATCTGTGATCCTCTCCCCATTTGAGAGTACCAGGCCTAATATTGCTCCCTCCCGAGTGGGTTCCAGTACTAGCTGTCTAAGGCATGCCCCGTGTAGGGCATCAAGAATGACCCTGCTCTTGGATGTGGCTGCAGTACATGTCGTCCAGTTAACATCTGGCATATTCAGGTCCCCCAACAACAATATCTCCCCTTTTTTAGCCCTTCTGAGAATGTCTTCTATCATTTCCTTGTCCATTTCCTGTATACAATCCCTGTGTGGATCGTGGTGCCACTCCCTGTCTCCAAGGTGACCCCCCAGTGTCTCTTGTCCTCCCCCTTTACCTTTCAGATTAGATCTAATTATGTGTGATAAGGCAGAGAAATAGCTTTGGACTTAGATAGTCAGCAGTGCGAGTGAGTCGTTGGGGAAGTAATAGCATATTGGAGAAAGTGAAGTCTCTCAGGTCAGCATCTGAGCTGGGAGGAGAAGCAGAGGGAGGGGTAAAGTAGTCTAGGGCAACAGTACAGCAGACTGAAGTTAATAGAAGTAATAAAGTGGAGGTTGCATATTAATGAGAGACATATGGTTTCAAAAGGGGAGAGTGGACAGGGGCAGCAAGCACAGCAGGCAGCATGTCAAAAATTGCAGATAACCCAGTATTGTGGCTAAATTATGATTTTAGATATATTATAGGGGCGCGGTCGCACCCCTATTGTTTGGGTTGAATAGGTACTTCAATGTTAAACTGAAAATTGTGCACTTTAATAACTTTGCATCCATTCAATGGATTTGCACAAAATTTGGTATGCCAACTCCAACTTTCTTGAGCTATATAATCAGTTCCTCTCAGCCTCTTTCGGAAGCACTTTTTTCTTTGCTGGCTGGAGACTCTGTCTGTCTGTCCTCTGCAGCTGGCTGGGGCCTACCCTGGGGCCTGCACACACACCCCCACATTGCTGCTTCTGTTTGTCTCTGCTGGACTTCTGCATTTGTTTTACTGCTTCTGGTTTGTATTTTGCCTCTGGCTGTGTGCTTCTTTCTGTCATTACTCCTTGTTTTCTGTGTTTGTGTATCTTTGTTTAGGGCCTTGTTCCCTGTTCTCAGTGTTTGTGTGTTTTGGTTTTGTCTTTTGGGTCTTTGTTCTACGCACCTATCATATTGCTGCTCCAGAGCTCATATTACTTGCTTTCAGTTACTCACAACATTCAAATTACTTGCAATGCAACTGCAACAATTATCTGTGTGTTTCAGCTCAACCATAGCTGCTCTCCATGCTGCACTTAATTGTTTTCACCTGATTCAGATTTAGGGTTACCACCTGTCCTGATTTTCGCAGGACAGTCCTGATTTGGGCAGCTGTGTCCTGCAAAAAAAACATGAAAAATACTAAATGTCCTGATTTTATAGTAGAAAAAATATTTTCTAACTTTCCACTAAATGTTGCAGACAACTACAATACCGTAACTAAAACACTTTAAAATGATAAGAAACAATAGAGTAACTAGGAAACTACTAAAGCAGCCTTAATTCTGATTATATAAGAGAAAACAAGTCATTGCATCAGTGAGGAGATTCTACGTACTGTCCTGCGAAAATCATTTTCAGTAAGAAATGTCCCACTTTGGGCTTCTTAAAAGGTGGCAACCCTATTCAGATTCACTCTGAACCCTAGCTATGCAGCTCAATCACGCTGTCTCAACTCATTCTACTTACCTCATTACTGCAGTTTCATTGCACTGCCAGGTGATAGCTGCTTCAGATCACGGTGTCTCCTTTCTTTCTATGTTTATTAAAGTTTACAACGTGGTGTACTCAATACAGATGCTGCCTCTATGTTACTACGCTCTGTTATACTCTGAGGTCAGCTAAGCTACTTCTGATGCTGTTAACTAGTTTCAATACCTGCATGTGGGTCTTGGCCCTTCCATCACTTTCTTGTTTTTCCTACGGTGGGGACTTGGAGGTGTTTGGGGAATTGTGGCCCTGTGTGGCTAATTACTTATGTTCTAAATCCTGTCTCCGCTGCCAACAAATCCTCAGAGTATGTGTCACCTTTATTGGCTTTTTGAATGCCTGCCCCACTATTCACAGTGTTGCTTCATTGCTACTATGTTTTGCAGACCTATGTGCAGGTTCGACTATTCCTACATTGTTACTGACCTACATGCAGGTCCACTCTTGCTTAAGCAATCTTTGCTTCATGCCTACCACCATCCCCTCAGCTTCAGCCTCTGGGATGTCTGCTGCACTCACTACTGCATTCAACCTTTGCAAGGTCTCAGCACTTAATGCTTATTCAGCTCCTTATCAGTTCTGGGGCATGCCAGCTATACCATTCTGGCACAGGGTTTCCCTGCAGATAATGGTCTCACTCTGCATTTTAAGTCTGCATCTTGAGCGTGCCTGACTTGGGGTGGGGTCCTTCTCACCTGGTCCATAGCTGGGAATGTCCTCGCTCCGAGCTTGGCTTTAGCTGTTCGCTGATGCGACAGCAGCTTCTGGTGTAGAATTTAAAACTAGCTGTGAGGGGTGGTTACTTTGATCTCCTTTGGCTCTAGTGGGTCCACTACAACAGTTATCCTTTGGCTTTAGTGGTTTCCCTAGCAAAGCACCTTCACCGCATACCACCTACGACTGCCTCTGGTTCACCTAGTTTGTGTTTAGGGTGAGTAGGCCAGGTGAGTGCATCAGCAGGCGTTGCTCTCCTCCTCTCACCTTGGTTTCCCCATGTTGCAAAGCACGCTTGGAACCTTCCACAGCATTCCACTAGAGGTTGAGCAGAGTTTCCACCAAATTGGAATATTTTCCACCTCCCTTTAATTGGGTTTCCAAATTGCAGCTGCAGAGCCATCACTAAATAAAATATCCCAGCCTGGAGGGAAGGCGACCTAGGCCTTGGATCCCCAGAGATTTCCTCCTCAAAGGTTTTTTTTTTCTCTCCTCCATGCCTCATGTCATAAAAGTTATTTAGCTGTAGTTAGTGTTTCCTAGTTCTATTAGGTAGGTTCCGCTGTTGGATGGAGGTGGATGGTGTCCCTACTTGTCATTCCCTCTCTCCTTAGGAGGTCCCCTCATTCTCTAGTGCTACCCACTGAACTCATGCTATTGCTAACCTGTGCATCTCATTATGTTATCAAGGCATCTTATTATGTTATCAAGTTGCCTGATGCTTTATCTACTACTACGTCACAGCTACGGCTTGCTTATATGCTTCATATTACTTCATTCTTTTTGGGTATCCTTCCTAAGGTACCTTTAGCCATGGGAATCATCCCACGGCACCTCTAGGGGTGGAACCCTCTTTGAGGGTTCCTTGCCTTTGGTACCCCTACAGGGTGGTAATTCCTCTGGAATATAAAGTGTGAATGGCAAAAACCAAACTAACACAGTTGCACAAGCACAACACTATACTGGCCACGTAGGCCATTGAAGTTACATTATGGTCAGATTTGTGGTTTCTGAGTTATGGAGAAGTGAAAAAAACATGCTTTTGCTCATTGACTTTGCTGGGATTTTTCTTAGAACTTGCCAACAGCTCAGATGGTTTGGTTTTTGGGTCTGAAATGTTCAGGGTAGAAAGGGACTAGCCCACAGATGTGCATTTTGCTAGTCTTGTGAAAAAATAATAAGCCATTTTTAAGTTATTGTATTTTGAAAATTTGAAAAAAAATCATTTCTGAGCATGTTCATTAAGCACTTTAAGATAGCTGTATGAAACGAAAGAGGAATCCTCCTTCATATGGTCTAAATCCTCATTCATATGGCCGTCATCTTGTGATCATTTTACTCAAAAAATATGTATGCAAAAGATGGCAAAATGATACGCCATGGCAATTCCAACACTTGTCTGTGCCTCATTAGTTCTGTATTAGCTGTGATTTTAGATTTTTGTAACTCTTAAATTAAAAGGAAGTGTGTTTCATATATTTTAGCATCCTGAACCATGACCGCATAATATGAAGTAGGATCTTACTTTGTATGACAAGATATGAAGCAAGATCCTACTTCATGAGCCAAAAAGCCAGAATATTTATTTTAAAAAAGGTTTCTGCTGACATTGGGGTGCCCAATCTCTGTGTCTGCACTAGATGCATCCCCCCGCCAGCATGGGATACTGGGAAGGCCACTCCCAGTGTCCTCAACAGAAGAAAACAGTCTCCCACATTGCCGACAACAGGGTGCCCAATCCCCATGTTGGTAGCAGCCCCCCCAAGGTGGGACACTGAGGAGTCCACTCCCAATGTCCCCACTTATGTCATATCCCCCACCACCACAAGTACTGTCAGACACTGGGAAGCCCACCCCCAATGTTCCGAAATGTTTATTTCTATATACCTGAAAAAAAGAAAACAGTCCCCTGACGTCTTTTTTTCATCCTGTAAAAAAAGAAAATGATCCCTTGTCATCTCCCCATCTCCCCATCCCCCCATCCCAACCCTCCCACTGAGCAACCCACCACCCCACACCCCCTTGCCTTATACTTACCACTGGAGATCCTCTTCTGTCATCTTCTGTGGACTAGGACACATCTGCAGTCTTCAAAGTCAAACCATGAACTGGAGAATCAGGGTAAGTGCCATATAATGGCTGTTGATGGCATTTTGAACTTATGTTGATATCTTGGCCATTTTTCATTACTGGTTCACCAAATTTTCAACATGGGCTTCTTGGGACCCCATCTCATGAACACTGTCACTGTCATCTCGTTAATCAGACCACTAAGGTGATTTTGTGGTCATTGTGCGAAATCATCTTTCAGGATCGAGTAACAAAATGACAGTGCCAGTGTTCATGAGGTGGGGTCCAAAGAAGCCCATGTTAAAAATCTGGTGCAAAAATACCAAAAAACACCTGAGTTACACGCAGTCATTGAAATTTTTCTATGCATGCTCGTAAATTCGGCAATTTTTAATATTTTCACTCCAAATTTTCTTTTTTTTATATAATATACCAGACACGAGTCATCTTTAAAAACTTCTTACAGTTGACATTCATTGGTAATTAAATAAGTACATCAATCAGCATTTGCTAATACAGATAGTATCCTAAGGAGGACAAGCAGTTAATTAAGGTTAGTTACCCTACCCACAGTCCACATTTTCAACATTGCCATTTTTTCACACCACCCCATGAACATACTGTCATTTTTCACATCCTGCCCGAAATGTGTTTTTGCCCCTGTGGTACAGAATATGAGCATGCAAACATACAAAATTGCCAGCAGATACAGGCCATAATGGTCTATCAAGTCTGCTTGATTGCACAGTTAGTTGTACCAAGTAGCTGCCCCCCCTTCTCTAGGAGTTGTACTCCCTCCCACTCTCTCCCCTCATTGTATCCCATTACCCCTCTGATCCTTGTTGGCCTGATCTTCTTCTTTGCCCTGTCCCAACCCCTCTTGAAACTATCCACTGTCTTTGCTGCCACCACCTCCTCTGGCAACTTGTTCCACCCTTTCACCATGTGCACGTGGGGTTGTCCAATAAAGTCCAGAGAGCAGTCAGGAGCTGATATTTCAAAATTTATTAGAAGCAGAAAAAAATAAAATGGACTAAAAGCAGAACTTGTACATAACTTTCAAAAAAAAAAACATAAGGCACAGGAAATCATATCTTTAACAAGAAAGAAAATTCCTGCCAAAAAGGCACCTAGAATCTGGCTAGGCATCTGGTAGGTTTGCCTTCCTACCACACACTGACTCAACACTCCACATTCACCTCCTTTTATACCAGTGGAGGAGCACATGACTTAGTTAGCTCCTCCCCCAACTTGCATCATAAAAGTGGGTCAACCAGGGCCGCTCAGTCCTAAAAGGAGATTGGACTGAGAGGAGCTAGAAGCACTTTACAAGAGAGTTGTAAGTCTAAGGCATTTCTGCATCACATTAGGAGACTTTAGTCCTTTTAAGTTAAACAGTTTTATCTCTCTCCTTTTAACAGTGGCATGCATTGCCTTCTCCCTTTTAAAAGTACTAGTTTAACCTTTTTATTTAAGGATTAAACAAACACCACTTTTCAAATGATTCTTGGCTACAATTCTGATATGTACCATAATTCTAAGCTTCTCATACTAAAACTAGCACAAAGGCTGTTAATTTGTTCAGTATTCACCAGATAATGAAAATGCCATAACAAACTCTTTTTTCGGCGTCTTCGCACAGTCGCATGATCGCACGATCGCACAGTCGCACGTGCGCACATTTGTGCAGGAAAATTAATCAAACAGCTTGTACTGCAAGCACAGAACATTCTAAACATTGGGGCTTTATTATTTAGAGAAAATGAGCTGGAAATAAGGAAAGAGACAGAAAGACTGCTCAAAGCTGGCCAAGCTTGAGTAGGGGAATGACAGAAAAGGAGTGATAGTGAAAGGAAGAGATTAGAAGAGCAGGAGACTGTTGCAACAGATTTTTTTAATATTTTAGCCCACAATGTTCTCAGATTACCTTCAAAACATAGGCAGGTAATTACACATGCTCTGCATCCATGAGAGCATATCCAATTTCGGGGGTCACCACCCTACGCAGTCCTCCCCTCAAGATGAAAGCTAGTAGTTTTCATTACTTGAAATAACATGTTGATCTCTTTTGTAAAACAAAAGAGATGGAGCGCCCACCCACTCCCAAAGCTCCACCTCGGGGCCTTTAATAATCTCTTTTACTTAAATACAATGCATTTTCAAATACAAATATACTCATTCCCTGAGGTCTACATTTGGTTCTAACATTATGTCTGCCCTAAATCGAGACATAAAGTCAGCATTACTATTAGCAGTTCCAGCTCTATGATTGACAGTGAATTTATATGGTTGCAATGTTAGATACCATCTCATAACCCTTGGATTACTATCTTTCATGTTATGTATCGATCGTAATGGATTATGATCTGTCCATACTGTAAATTGAGTTCCCATAAATAATATACGTGGGGATTGTATGGCCCATTTAGTGCTAAACACTCCTTCTCTATTGTGGAGTACTTGGTTTCCTGACATGTAATTTACGGCTTGATATACAGTACTGGATGTTCTTCTCCATGATGGATTTGAGATAACACAGCCCCCAAACCAACATTAGAAGCATCCGTCTGTAACAAAATGGTTTATCAAAATCAGGACTTTTAACACTGGGGACTGAACAAGTATTGCTTTTATGGCAAGAAATGATTCTTCACATTCTGAATTCCAGATTACTTTTGAGGGTTTGTTCTTTTTGGTCAATTCAATTAGAGGGCTAGCTAAAGTAGCAAATTGAGGCACAAAACATCTATAGTAGCCTGCTAGGCCTAAAAATGAACGCACATGTTTTTTTTGTGAGGGGACGAGGACTCTTGGCTACGGCGTCCACCTTCCCTACCTCTGGTTTTACCTGCCCATTACCAATTATAAATCCCAAATATCGGGCTTCCTCCATAGCAAAGGAACATTTGTTGGGGTTGATGGTGAGACCAGCTTGTTTTATAGTCCTTAAAACAGCAGTAAGGTGTTTAACATGGTCTTCCCATGTTGGACTATAAATGATTACGTCATCTAAATAAGCTGCGCTATATCCAACGTGAGGTCTCAGGAGTTTATCCATCAACCTTTGAAAACTAGCTGGGGCTCCGTGAAGTCCAAGTGGCATCATTGTGAACTGAAAAGACCCCAAAGGAGTGCAAAAAGCAGTTTTCTCTTTTGATGCTTTCTCAAGCGGAATTTGCCAGTATCCTTTAGTTAAATCAAGTATACTAACATATCTCGCTTGCCCACGTTGGTCTATGATGTCATCTATACGGGGCATTGGATATCCATCAAACTTTGATATTGCATTGAGTTTTCGGAAGTCTAGACAAATTCTTATCCCTCCCTCTTTTTTAGGGACTTTGTCCTTTCTTGTAACCGGCGCCACCCCTTTGACACTGGCTGCAACTTTTGCAATATTCAGCCACTTGCTCATGAATGCCAGGCCAAAAGAATCTATATAGTAACCTTTTTAAAGTTCTATCCCTTCCTGCATGTCCCCCACATGGTACATCATGCGCTAAGAATATTAACTGTTCTCTATACTGACTAGGAACCACCAGTTGATCTACCATTCCCCCAGTTTTTGGATTTTGACAAACTCTATACAATTTATCCTGTTGCAATTTATACATTGGAGGTGTACCTTCCACCCCATCAGCAATAACCTGGGAAAACAAAGGGGTTACTGTAGGGTCATTCTTTTGGTCACTGATAAAAGAGTCCGACTTTACAGTTTTTACCATGGCATCATCACAACCTAAGTCCTTTGTTTTATTCCATGTCCATTTTTCTAGTCTCTTTTGTTTTTTTGATTTAACAGTTTTTCCAGGAACGTCAAATAAGGTATCATCAAAAGGAAACAATTCACTGTCCATTTGTTCCTGAGATGCTTGAGATTGTGTAGTCATAGCAGATATAGAAGAAGAAGAAGCAATCAATAAATTGTTAAATACAGGAAAGTCATGTCCCAATATCACAGGTACAGGTAGTCTAGGAACCACGCCTATCTTCAGATGATGTGCCATACCTGATGCAGTAATAGTAGCTTTCTGTACAGGATAAAAATGAGTGTCCCCATGAACACAAGTCACCCTAGTTTTCTCTGAGTGTTTCTTTTGTAAGAGCACCACTGAGTAAATCAGCACGTACCAGGGTTTGCTTACTTCCTGAATCAATCAATGCCATCACATCCTGTCCTCCAACATTAACAGACACAGTATATTGCCCCCAGTTTGCTAAGGCCAGGTGAGAAGGATCAGATTTTTTCTTGGGGCAGAATCTAGCGATGTGTCCCTTGGTCTGACACTCGTGGCAAATAATATCTGGGTTAAATGTTCTCATACTTTTTCTTTCCTCTTTTGTCTTAGTAAAAGGACTAGTGGGTGGACATTTTATTAATACTTGGGAAGTATTTGTTCCATGAGACCCTTTCTTACGATGTGGGTGAGCTGTAATATAATCTTCAGCTAAACTGACAGCTTTTTCTACTGTGTCAGGTCGATGTTCTCTTACCCACATTTGAACCTCATAAGGTAGTATTTTTACAAATTGTTCTAACACAACTAGCTCAACCACTTGATATATGGTACGAGTTGCAGGTTGTAGCCATTTTGTGCACAAGTCTTGCAATCGAGCACAAGCTTCTTGTGGGGACTCAACACTATGATATCTGAATGCTCAAAACCTTTGACGATAAGTCTCTGCACTAATGTCATACCTTTTTAATATTGCTTGTTTAACATGATCATAGTTGGTAACATTTCCAGGTTCTATGTGACTATAAGCTAGCTGAGCCTTGCCTGTGAGATATGGGGCTAAGCGAATAACCCACTGATCCCTAGGCACCCACAAGCTGTTGCCACTCTTTCAAATGTTGTAATGTATGCTAATATCATCACTGTCCATTAGTCTGGAATTTTAATGTCCTTTGGGCCCCACTAGGTAGAATAGGTCTAGTAGTTCCAATAGCCTGAATAGCCTTAAGAGTCTCCACCCACCTGGTCTCATTTTGTAGACGGTCTTTCTCATTTTGTAGACGGTCTCTCTCATTTTGTAGACAATCTCTCTCTCTCTGCTTCTCCAGCTCGAGCTGTCTCACACATAGCCATCTCAGCAAATCATGTACTTCAGAAGGGGGTTCCTCTTCCTTCTCTTTGACATCTTCGCCCCCAATAGCTTCTTCCGCTGCCTCTGGTCTCTTTCTCTTTCTCTCAGTCTCTTTCCTTCTGACATCACCCAATCCAGCTGCTAGGGGTAGTTGAAATTTGTCCACCATGGTTCTGGTCCACGTACCTTCCGGTGCAGACATTTCCGCTTTCTCCATCTTCTTCTGCTCCTCCATAATGACTCTGGACAATATCCACAAGAATGGTGGCTCTCCTTCCCTTGTGATATCCCACTTCTGACACCAAATGTGCACGTGGGGTTGTCCAATAAAGTCCAGAGAGCAGTCAGGATCCGATATTTCAAAATTTATTACAAGCAGAAAAAAATAAAATGGACTTAAAGCAGAACTTGTACATAACTTTCAAAAAAAAACATAAGGCACAGGAAATCATATCTTTAACAAGAAAGAAAATTCCTGCCAAAAAGGCACCTAGAATCTGGCTAGGCATCTGGTAGGTTTGCCTTCCTACCACACACTGACTCAACACTCCACATTCACCTCCTTTTATACCAGTGAAGGAGCACATGACTTAGTTAGCTCCTCCCCCAACTTGCATCATAAAAGTGGGTCAACCAGGGCCGCTCAGTCCTAAAAGGAGATTGGACTGAGAGAAGCTAGAAGCACTCTACAAGAGAGTTGTAAGTCTAAGGCATTTCTGCATTACATTAGGAGACTTTAGTCCTTTTAAGTTAAACAGTTTTATCTCTCTCCTTTTAACAGTGGCATGCATTGCCTTCTCCCTTTTAAAAGTACTAGTTTAATCTTTTTATTTAAGGAATAAACAAACACCACTTTTCAAATGATTCTTGGTTACAATTCTGATATGTACCATAATTCTAAGCTTCTCATACTAAAGCTAGCACAAAGGCTGTTAATTTGTTCAGTATTCACCAGATAATGAAAACGCCATAACAAACTCTTTTTTCGGCGTCTTCGCACAGTCGCACGATTGCACGATCGCACAGTCGTACTATTGCACAGTCGCACGTGCGCACATTTGTGCAGGAAAATTAATCAAACAGCTTGTACTGCAAGCACAGAACATTCTAAACATTGGGGCTTTATTATTTAGAGAAAATTAGCTGGAAATAAGGAAAGAGACACAAAGACTGCTCAAAGCTGGCCAAGCTTGAGTAGGGGAATGACAGAAAAGGAGCGATAGTGAAAGGAAGAGATTAGAAGAGCAGGAGACTGTTGCAACAGATTTTTTTAATATTTTAGCCCACGATGTTCTCAGATTACCTCCAAAACATAGGCAGGTAATTACACATGCTCTGCATCCATGAGAGCATATTCAAGTTCGGGGGGGTCACCGACCCTACCACACACCTCTCTTTCCATGAAGAAATGCCATCTCATTTCCCTCTTGAATCTGCCCCCCCGCTAGTTTCAGGCCATGACCTCTTGTTGTACCCTCCTTCCTTAGCTTAAAGATGCCCTCTATGCTGGTCTTATTTATGCCCTTTAGGTACTTGAAGGTCTCAGTCATATCCCCTCTCTTCCTCCTGTCCTCTAGTGAGTACATGTTCAGCACCCTCAGCCTCTCCTTGTATGTTCTGTCCCCCATGCTCTGAATCATTTTGGTTGCTCTCTGCTGTACTGCCTCCAGTAGTTTGATATCTTTCTTAAGGTAGGAGTACCAAAACTGGACACAATACTCCAGGTGTGGTCTCACCAGTGGCCTGTACAGCGGCAGAATTACCTCCTCCCTCCTAGAGGTGAATCTCTAAAGCCGGCCCATCGGTGCAGTGGTTGGGGTTCCTCTTGCGATGCTGGTGACCCAGGTTTGGGAATGAGCTTGGGTCATTGGAGGGCTGGCCGGGGGAGAAGGATGGAGCATCCTATGGACTGCTCTCCTTCTCCAGGGGGTAGGGGGGTCTTTGCATTCAGTGCGAGAGTGGCACCTAGTGGAAAGCTGGGTGCATCGCTCTGTGTACCGACACATAGTCGAGGAGGGGAGGGGCTGGGGCAAGACAGACACTGGCGTCATTGCACGTCTCTGCCCCAGTCAATACGGGGGAACAAAACAACACCTCCTCTCGGACGTCTCTATGACGCCCTGCTCCCAGCTTCGATTAGCCGCCTGGCCAAAATCTCTCCAACTAGCTACATTCCATGGTGCCGATTCCAGTGGCGGCACCGTGCCCCGCCTCCGGGGGGGGTAAGCCAGGAGTGACCAAGGAGATCATTAAGGGCTACACGAGGCAGTGGAAGCTGCAGGGTGCAGTGACTAGGGCAGAACCATGATGGAAGAGGAGAGGGATAAAAAAAGAGGGTAAAATACAAAAAAAAAAAAGAGGTGATTCCCCTGGCTATGCAACCCAGCATTTTGTTTGCTTTGGCTGCTGCCTTGTGACATTATACTATGTGCTTCATGTCCCCCCTCACCATAACCCTCAGGTCCCTCTTCTCTTCTGATACTGCCACCTGAACTCTCCCTAGCCAGTAACTGGTCTTTGAAGTTTTGGCTCCCATGTGTATCACCTTACATGTTTTAGCATTAAAACCCAACTGTTATATTCCAGACCACTTCTCCAGCTTTGCCACACCCTCCCTTAGATCTTGTCTCCCCTCCTCTGTATTCACCCACCCACAGAGCTTAGTATCATCAGCAAAGAGACAGATCTTGCGCCTGACCTCTTCTGCTATGTCGCCAATAAATACATTGAATAACACAGGTCCCAGTACCGAGCCCTGTAGGACATTGCTGGTCACAGGTCTAGATTCGGACAGCTCCCCCCCACCACCACTCTCTGGTTCCTGTCTGTCAGCCAACCCTTTATCCATCCCAGCAGTTTGCCCCTGACCCCCAGGTCCCCAGCTTGCTGATCAACCAGGCATGGGGCACTGAGTCAAATGCCTTACAGAAGTCAAGATAAAGTACGTCTACTGCCTGCCCTTGTCCAAAGTCCTTGTAACCCAGTCAAATAAGTCTACCATGTTGGTTTGACACAGTCTCCCCCTAACAAACCCGTGCTGCCTGTCATCCTGGAGACCATTATCTCCTAGAAAGGACACAAGTCTTTCTTTGAGAGAGGCCTCCATTAATGTACCTACTATGGAGGTTAGACTGACTGGCCTGTAGTTTTCTGGCTCATCTCTAGGGCCTCCTTGTGGATAGGCACCACATGAGCAGTCCTCCAGTCCTGAGGGACATACCCCTTCTTGCCTGAGGTGTTAAATAGGTCCATCAGTGGAGCTGCCAACATCTCCGCCTGTTCTCTCAGAACCCTAGGGTGCACCCCATCTGAGCCAGAAGCCTTGTCCACCCGCAATTCCTTAAGTCCTCTCGAGACCTTGTCTACCTACATCTCCCCTTCATACTCCTTCCCCCCAAGGGACTTCCCAATCTTCCCCTGTGGCATGGGCCTGCTAGCCTCTATAGTGAAGACAGAGCAGAAGTACTCGTTTAGTGCCTCTGCTTGTTCCACTCACTTCTCCGCCCACCCTCCCTCCCTCTTGATATTAACGATCTTAATGATCCCATCCTTCCCTACATCTTTTCTCTTTACTGTATCAGAAGAAGTCTTTCTCCCCTTTCTTAAATTCCTGGGCCAGTCTCAGTTCTTTCTCAGCCTTGGCTGCATGCACCTCCCTGCTTGTGTCTCGAGATTTTTCTGTGTAAATGTCCCTGTCTACCTCCCTTCCGGTACACTTGTACATCAGGAAGGCTGCTCTCTTATCCTTTACCTTTCCCACCACCCTGCTATTAAACCAGCTTGGTCTCTTTTTTCCTGGCTGTCTTTTTTCTAGTCTCTGTACAGGTGTACAGGTGTTGGTGGCCTCAATCAACCCCATCTTGCTGATGGTCCATTTTTGGTCCCTATTCATCCCTAGTTGGAAGTTTGCCAGTTGCTCCCTCACTATACACCCCATCTTGTTGAAATCTGCCTTCCTAAAGTCCACCACCTTAGTTTTAGTCCTGGCTGCTTCCTTCTTCAGTGGTCACCACCTGTGAGAGGTTCCCCCACCTCCACCTCCTGCACCTGGTCCCCATTTGACAGCATAAGATCTAATATGGCATCCTATCTTGTTGTTTCTCTGACTCCTTGAGTCAGAAAACAGTCCTGGATAGTGTCTAGGATGACCTGTTCTCTGCTTCAGGTGGTAGCTGGAGTGCTCTAGTCTACTCCTGGCAGATTGAAGTCACCCAGAATTACTATACTCCCTCTACCCCCTGCTTTTCTGATCTGCTCCCGCATTTCCTGATCTAGATCTATTCCCTGTGAAGGTGGTCTGTACACCACCACCACTCGTATTCTCCTGCCATTAGTATTCTGTAGAACTGCTCAGAGGGCTTCTCTCATACCCTCTTCACCCTCCTCCCTACTACACTCTATACCTTCCCTTATATACAAGGCCACTACCCCCCACATTTAGCCCTGTTCTTTACTGAGCAGTTAGTAACCTGGGATCTCTAGGTCCCAGTTGTGGAGATGAGTTGTCCAAGTTTCTGTAATGGCAGCTATATCCACATTACCTCCTGTCAAGAGTACCTGTAGGTCTGCTACCTTATTTCCCAGGCTCCTCATTTTCAGGGTCACTGACTTCCAGTGGGTCCCATGTCTCTCCTTGCCCTTGTTTAACCTGTGCCTTACCCCTTCCCCTACTTCCCCCACCCCCAGTGCTCCCATGGTTTCTGTCTGTCTTCCTAAGGGGGGGAGGCCCTTGAGGGGTCCCCATGCCTGGTGCTGAGATCCTTGCCCCCTGCAGCCCCCCCATTCAGTTTAAATGTATATTGTCCCTAAAGTACTGTTCCAGTTTACCTTTCAGGACCCTGGTGCCCTCCTTGCTTAGGTGCAACCTCTCTGATGCATAAAGTTCTTTATTATCCTATGTGCTAATCCACTCACCCACAAGTCCGAATCCGTTTTCCTCACACCACCCCCTCAGCCACGTGTTGAACTCCTCGATCCTCACCTTTCTTATTGTGCTTGCTTTTGGGATTGGTAACACTTCTGAGATGGTCATGGGTTCTACAGATTCTGCCCACCATCACCTCACAGCCTGCCAGATCATTGGTGCCCAAATGAACTACAATGTGTGGTCTCCCCTGCTCCACACAGTTTGGTAATATTTATTTATTTTATTTATTTATTTGAGATAATCAGAAAGACCTTTGAGTCAGAGACTCATTTACAAAGGTTTCACGTTGTACATAGTGCGGTACAGGGGAAACAGAAACAGACAGGTTGCTGTGTATTACATTACAGAGATTATAATGGTTCCAGCATTATACATAGTGCAGTACAGGGGTAACAGAAAACATACAGGAAGCTGTGAGGTTACCTAATTTCATATTGTGATATACACTAGATACAAAGGTGAAACTATAGACAAGGACATCATCATTGACATTGACTATCATCAATATTGCTCCCATCCTCTCTGCTATCATGCCTGCATGCATTCCATCCTCTTGTTGCCACTGTCAGGTCTCCCGTTAGCCCCATCTTATCCCCTTCAGAAACAAGTCTCCTATTATAACTACTGTCTCCTCCCCTTTCAACCTCTTGCCCATAGAGAGCCTTCTATTCTATCCCTCCTTTCTGTGATTGTCTTCTTCCTGTTCCCCCTCTACCTCCCTGTCCCTGGTCTGCATCGGTTTACCCCCTACATATGGGTACCTTCTCCTCATCTGTGGGCTGCTCCACTGGAGATGCATCCACCTTGCTTTGGCCACCTTTCCTCTGTACTCTTTCCTCCTCCTCTTCCAGCCCATGCCCATTGAGTCCCTTCTATGCTGACCCTTGTTCCAGCATTCATCACCCTCCTTTTCCCCAGTTTCTTCCCCTGCCCTTGGTCCCTCCCTGGGATGTCCCCCTCCCAGGTTTACCTTCTTGGGCATCACCCCTGGAGATTCTGTTGCTTTGCTTTGTTCTCTTCCCTCCCAGTTCTTCTTACTCATACTTTCTGTGTTATCTCCCCCCCCCCGGTTTCCTAGTCTCCCTACCCTGAGCTCTTCTCCCACTTTTAGCCTCACCCCTATTGTTAACCTCCCTACCTGAATTCCCAACCTCCCTACTCCATTTACCCCTCATGCCCTGAGTCTCCCTTTTCCTCCCCTGTCTTTCACTACAATGATATGCTTGTGCCTCCTCTTGCCGTTCTATTATAGCGTTGTCCCTATGTTCTTCCAGACCCTGAAGAATAGAGAGCCTGTTAGAGGACTTTAACCCTCTGCCCTTGCTGCCCTGCTCCTCATCCTTTCTTCCTATGCCTATGGCCTTCCCCTGCTTGTCTCGCCCACCCCACTACTATCCAGTTCCCCCCCTTCTGCCCCTCCTGGGGTCTGTGTCCCAGGTTCTTTCCTCCCTCCAAGGTGTCCTTCTGTTTTCCTGCTTTGTACTCCTGTTATCCTTGACTCCCTGTCTCAGACTGCTATCTCTTCTCAACTGTTCCCCTGCCCCACTGTCCTCCCCCCTTCTACTCAATGCCCATGTCATCCACTCAATTTCTTCCTTAAGTTGCCCGAGTTGTCTGCAGACTTAACAACTGCCTGCAATCCACAGTGTCCCAAGGAAGATGGCAGCTCCACAACCACTACAACTTACCATCCTCCCACTTCCCCCTTGCCACCCTCATCTATTGTCTCTGGGCCACCTACTTCCTACCAATCTGCACCCCAGCCCACCCCATCCTTCTGACTGCCACATGCTGCCCAGAGATATCCTACTTTCTTTACCTTTTTGTTACCTCCTTACCCCACTTGGCCTTTGTATGCCCTGAGGCCTTCCTTATTGCCTCCCTTACAGCCTGTCCCACCTGGTTTTCTGCTCTCCTTCCTATCCCCCTTCTATGCCTTTATGTGTCCCCTCAGCGCAGCTTTCTTATCTTAGTCCAGCCATAAGCTACTGCTGTAGTTGCTATGTCATTGCTATGGGTAAAAAAGAAGTGCGATACCATGTCGTTCCTATAAAGATTGACTATCCTGGGGAGGGTGGGATGGGGAGGAGAGGCCCAACCCTTTGCCTCTGTGGTGAGAATCAATCAGCCCTTTTTATTATTTTGAGCAGTAGCCAACTTAATCCCTCTGATATAACTTCTCCCATGGAGAACACTCACAGCCTCAGAGGACAACTCCTATAACAGACTACAGTCCCCTTCAGCATTTACCTGTAAAAAAAAAGTAGTCAGCTCCCCAAACCAGAACAACTCCAACAGCATTCACCTGCAAAAGGAAAATGCCCCAACCCTTGCCCAGTATACCAGATTCCCCATAGCACAGCAGCTTTGCTAAACAATGATTATCACTCCAGCACCACTGTGCCTTCCAGTATAGGCAAAGCACGAATCAAGAAAAAAAAAATGCATCACTGCTCTGCACAATCAGGTGTGATTTTATAAAAGTAATTACTTCCCTGCAGCCTCCACCTGGTTCCACAGGGGCCAAGCCTCGGGCCTCTGGAATCCCGTTCTCCTTGCACCAGCAATCCTCCCCACTCCTGGCAGCTCCAGAATCTGTTCTCCCCACATCAGCAAACCACCCCGGTCCTGGCAGCTCCACTCCCCATTTGAGAGGCCACTGCTTACAGGAGGCTTATTTAAAGCCCCTTTCCTTTGTTCGAAATGGCGCTCTTTCAGATGTAAGTGATGGTCTGGAGGCCTCTTGACATCACACAGCCAACCCCCTTGCTCCCACAGCCTGTGTGGTACACTTGATTTAACCCTTTCACCTCTGTGGTGAGAATCAATCAGCCCTTTTTATTATTTTGAGCAGTAGTCACCTTGCTTCCTTCAGTGTAGCTCCTCCCTTGGAGAACACTCACAGCCTAAGAGCACAACCCCTATAAAACACTACAGCCCCTTCAGCGTTTACCTGTAAAAAGAAAAGTAGTCAGCTCCCAAAACCAGAACAACTCCCAACCGCGTTCACCTGCAAAACGAAAACGCCCCAACCCTTGCCCAGTATACTAGATTCCCCCATAGCAAATGACTTATGGCAATGGCAAGTGTGCTGCGTGAAATCACCTTTCGGGACTGACTAATAAAATGACAGTGCCACTGTTCATGAGGTGCAGTCCCCAAAAGGCCACACTGAAAGTCTGGTGAAAAAATTCCTAAAAATGTCCACATTACGTGCCTCTGTTAAATCTATTCAACGTATGCGCATAACTTTGGTACGTTTCAATATTTTGACACCAAATTTTCAACATAGCCATTTTTTCACACCACCTCACGAACAGTACTGCATGTTGCCATCCCAGGACATCCGCATTGCCCAGTAGCAGCCTTCACAGAATACCTAAGCAAAATCCTCGTAGACGCTCCCAGTCTCTACCTACATCCAAGAAAAAAAACAACCAAACCATGGTCCAAGGAAACTACATGGTTCACATTGGAACCAATGGGAATAAATTACCGAGCTACAATGCTCCCCAAAATATGTAAAGCAGCATCAGTCCCGCAAACATATACAAATCACAGTCTCCGCACTACTGCCATACAAATTTTATCTGATGCTGGACTGCAAGCCCGACAGATAATGGCTGTCATGGGCCACCAAGCTGAAGCATCTCTCCGAAGTTACTGGGCCCCTTCACTTGAAAACCAAAACACTTGGAGCGACCTGCTCTCTGGCACCACCAAAACAACAGAGCAACCACATACTTCTACAGATATTTCCCCACCAGCGATCACCTACAAAACTCCTTTGCAAATTACTGATGCCTACACTCACGATCGCTAAGTCCACATCAGTACTGCGCCTGGAATCCTACAGTAAGCACTGTAGCACAGATTCAAACCCAAAGCCACAGGAAATGAGGCAAGCAGTGTAACCTCGACGACAAGCCAACCAGCAGCCACGTACAGCACAACCTCTCTCTTCTCAAAGCAATGCCTAAATACCTAAACCATCATCACGGGAAACTCAATGTGTGTTTTCCACATCTACAATAAATAAAAGCAACAAACCTCCAAGAGCAGCACGATAATTTCAGTAAGCAAGCACTCAAAACAGAATCTAAAATGAACTTCCTCTCTGCTGTTATTCTTCCTGTCTGCTGTTACTAGTTCAAAGTTCAAACTCTTCAGTTCAAAGTTCAAACTGTTGCACCAAATCTATTTTGATGAAAAAAAAACTAAAAGTAATATAAGCAAACTGCATTATTGTATGTATTTATAAACAGCAAGCTTTAAACATATTTATACTGTTCTATTTATTTATTTACAAACTGCATGCTGTTATTTATTCCCATGGCATTATTTATTAAAACTGCATAATTCTCTTTAAACTTTTAAGCACAGAAACAGGTCTGGGACTACTTTATTGAGTGGAAGTATACATGGCATTTTCAGTAACTAAAAACCAAAAAACTAAAAAACTGAAACAAAAACTACATTTTTTTTACAGCCGAGCCATTTTATAATAGCAATAATGCACTCCAGGGTGTGTGTTGTGCTGGGATAATGTCACGCCCTGCCGTTGGTCACACTCGGCCTTCAGCCTCATGCCCAACGCGCAAGGCATGACGTTATCCCAGCACAACACACACCCTGTCGTGCATTATTGCTTAAGTATCCCCAGCCCTCCCTATTGCCTTCTCACATTGCTTGCCAACCTTAAGATCATCTGATATGATTACCCCAGGTCCCTTTCCATTTTTGTTGTTGTTACTACCTCCCCGTCCCCCCATTGTGTAATCTTCCCCTGGGTTTTTGTTTCCCATGTGCATTATTTTGCACTTCTTTGCACTGAATCCAAGCTGCCATACTTCTGACCATTCTTTCAACCTTACCAAGCCCCTTCTCATCTAGCACTCACATATTATGTATTATTTTATTGTATAGGCTCTCATATTTTATTGTAATTTGAATTTGATCAATTTTCAGCTCATTGCTGCACCTAACTACCTTTAGTGCCTCTGGATCTTCGATTGATGTATTTAGCAGTTGTTCAAACAGGTCTGTTGCTACTTGTTTGAGGTCATTACAATTTTCATTTGTAGTTGTACTCAGACCATATAGGAATACAATACCGGGGGCTGGAGTTTCCATAGTTTGGGCATTTATTCTATTGATAGTATTTTTATTCACATCAGCAGAGCTAAGTATGTTACTATTCACTATGTGTACACCTGTCGGATCCAACAATGAGGCTCTCTGAAGTATTTTATCTGTGATGTCCTCATCTCTAATTGCAATGTCCACTTGCCCTGTATTGTTAGGTGTTTTTCTCCTCTGTATTCTATTATTATTTCAGAGTATGGGATCTTAAGGGCATGTGTGAATAGGTTAATCACAGCATTTCTTAATTTGCCAGGATTTTCTTTAAGCAATGGTCTTAGCCCAAATATACTAATAAGTTTTTTGCTTGTCCCTTGATGTAACTTGTTTAACTGTTTTCTATTTACAAAGTCAATTAAATATCCAAGTGCCTTTAGCAAGCTATTGTCAAGCCAAATTTGGATTGCTATTCTAGTATTACAACAGAATATAAAAATACATTCATGAGCCTCACTGTCTTTATCCTCCCAAATCTGTATAGCATCCATCTCTGTAATATCAATGCCCGTGGCTGCCCTTAAAAGGTGCACAATTTGTTTTTTGTTCTCACACATAGAAGTTCACTGATTCCATTGATATCCCTATAAGCAAAGAACAACAGACTCTAACACATCCACTAGCATCCTATGACCTTGTGAGTTTTGTGAAGTAGCCTCCTGTGCATTTTTATTTAAAATTTTTGTTGATGTTGGCATAATTTGCTAGATTTCACTCTTCAGTATTTGCTAGTCCTGTCTAAAAACTGTTAAATCATCTTTGAATAGGTTTAGTTTCTGGTTAATGTTTTTTAGAAAACCCTTATGTTCTTGCATGTTGGTTTGACTTAACAGTTTGTAGGCTTCCTGCATGTTGTCTTCTAATACCCTATCAGACTAAAGGCTGCTACTTCCTTTACTGTCACTAGTTCCCCTAATTTGTGTCCCAATTGTGACTTCATTTTTGATAAGTGTGGGTCCTTTCTCTAATCCACTTCTCTTTTGCCTTTTATTTTTACCTATCATTGTCACTGTTTCAACTGTATTCTGACTCTTTCTCTTTTTGTTTTTCCTCTGATTTTTCCTTTTCTTAATTATTGGGGAGTTAGATGTGTATATATATAGTGGAGAAATCTGGTCTTTCTTGGACATCAGCTTCTATAGGTATAGATGGAGAACCATTATTTGGGACAATTTTATCCAATGTAACATCATCCAGTCTAGAACCGTTGATTGCTATATTGCCTTTCAGAGTTTCTAACTCATTACAAACCCCATACTAGCTGATCCATTAGCACTAAATGTACTGCGTATGGGTTTTTCATTAATTCCTTTAACCCTTCATCTAAACTAAATGAATATGTTGCAACTGGATCCTTTGTTTTATTAAGGTGTGGGTGTTGTTTGGTTTGCTGATTAGAAGTTATTCTCAAATTTTCCTTATGGCTCTTTGAGTCCAAAATTTTTAAACCATCTATGGCTATCTGTATACCCTCACTGATATCCCTTAGTTCAGGGTTCCAGTTATTATCAGTTTTGGTAGTATTTGACAATTCTGGAGAAACAGCTAGAGAGAGAGAGAGAGAGAGAGACATAATATAAATCAATAGAGGCTTCCTTTTGGAGATTAAAAGGTTCCCTCCCTTCCCTATTCCCATTGGTTCCGATGGCCCTGTTCACTGTCTGTAGAGAAATATTTGAGAAGTTCCCTTGATTTTCAGATTGAAAAGAAAAGTTATTTATTCCAAAAAGTTTTGGAGTGGAAGAGAGTCTTGAGATATCATGAATCAAATCTGAGTCTATATTATCCAGCTGTTTACTCCTAAAAACTGTCTCAGCAGGAACTGGCCTTATAGGCTGACTGAGATGGTCAGGAGATTTACTGATAATTCTTTTTGAAAACAAATCACTAATTCTGGTTTGACTAAGTGGTATATGTTTTTTAATATTTCCCTCCTTGTGTCATTCTTTTTAGTCCCCTTTCTTTTCCCCTTTTTACTGATTTGTTAGTAAATTTTGTTGTTTTTTCTTTTTAGTTTTCTCCATTGTCAATTGTTTGGGAGAATGCTGATCAATTGTTTTATTCCGATCTATATTACTGATATCAGGGATAGTTACATGGTCTTTGACACAATTCTGTCTATCTACAAAATGCCTTTTCTATCTAGTATTGTGATCTTCTGAAATGACAGTGATTTTGTCTGCCATTGCAGCTTGTTTCCTGGTGGTAACCAATACAATTTTAAACACAGAGTAGAAGTGCACTGCCCCAGATTGCAATAATACCCCCAAAAGAGACCCAAAAAGAGAAGCTAGAATAATAATAATAGACTTTATTTCTATGGCACCTTTCAAAAGCCAAGGTGCCTTACAAAATTAAAAAACACATCAAACATTTCAGAATCTTAAAATATATAAAACAACTAGTACAGTTAAAATACAAAAGTTAAACACCAAATGCTTGACACCACAAGTATGTTTTCAGGGCTTGTTTAAATCCCTCCACAGTCACACACTCCCATAACTGATGGGGTAGAGAATTCCAGAGGGTAGGAGCCACATGCATGAATACACGGGCCCCCGAAGATTTCAAAGACACCCTCGGGATCTCTAGCAATCCCTCGTCAGCTGAGCGGAGCAATCGCCCTGGGCAGTAAGGGACCAGGAACTCTTTCAAGTAGTCCAGGTCCAGTCCATGTAGAGCTTTAAAAGTCAGAAGACTGACTTTAAAGGTAATCCACCACTGAACTGGCAGCCAGTGCAGTCCACACAGCACAGGTGAAATATGACTGGACTGAGAAGTTCCTGTTAAAAGCTGGGATGCTGCATTCTGCACCAGCTGCAGGTGGTGGATTTCCACCCTAGGCAGCCCTAGGTAGAGGAAGTACAATAGTCCAAGTGTGAGGACACAAAGGCATGGACCAGCGTAGGAAGATCACCGGATGGAACAAGGTGCTTAATCTTGTAGATATTCCTCAGATGATAAAAAGAGGACTTGACAACAGCAGACACATGTGAACGCAGAGTCAGCCCTTCATCAAAAATTACCCCCAGGTTTCGCACCTGTTCATAAGTCAGGAGTGGTAAACCCCCAAGGTAAAGCCCAGAGGGTAAACCAACCCCTGGCCCCCTATCCAGTACGCCAGATCCACAACCAGCACCTCAGTCTTTTCTGAGTTCAACTTCAGCCAATTTGAGTCCATCCACTCCTAGATTTCTGTGAGGCAGTTATTAAAAACCAAGAGAGTTCCATTCTGGTCAGGTGCAAAAGAAAGGTAGAGCTGGGTATCATCAGCATAGCAGTGAAACCTCAGCCCATACCTTCTTACAATGTCTCTGAGGGGCAGCATGTACACTGCAAACAACATGGAGGACAACAATGAACCCTGAGTAACCCCACATGACAGAGAAACTGGGTCCAAGGAATGAACCCTGGATACCACCCTCTGAGTTCTTCCAGTGAGGCAAGATGTAAACCACTTGAGGACTACATTCGATTGTCCTCAGATGAACCTCAGGTACTCAAGTAGGACCCCATGGTCCACAGTGTCAAATGTTGATGAGAGATCTAGAAGAACCAAGATGGAATGGTTCTTCCGATCCCTAGCCATCAGGAGATCATTGAGTACCCAAACCAGCGCTGTCTCAGTACTATGCCTCTTTCGAAAACCGAACTAGAGGGGTTCATAGATATCATGGATGGTCAAATGGTCCTCCAGCTGTACAGCCACTACTTTCTCAATCACCTTCCCTAAAAAGGAAGGTTTGAGATAGATCTATAGTTCACATGGTAGTCGAGGTCCAAAGAAGCTTTCTTCAAGAGGGGTGTTACCACCGCCTCCTTCAGGGAGCTAGGAAACTCACCTGTTTCCAAGGAGCACCAGACTATCCATGCAAGGACCAGACTGATGGAATCAATACAACCTCAAATCAGGGAGGCTGGACCTGGGTCCAAACTACAGCATGTAGGGTGCGCACTCTGGACAATCTGCATGACATCTATGAACTCCGGTCAGTCAAAGGTACTCCAGGAAAGATGAGGAGCAGCAGCCATGCACTGATCCAGAGCAACACCCTTAGAGTGTGCTGGATGAAGCACTGTCCTGATGTCAGCCACCTTAGTTGAAAAGAATCGAGCAGGTTCATCGCACTCTACTTGCGAAAAGGCTTTTCAAACTT